>CM062805.1:790106091-791406091 GCA_031772625.1 Pinus tabuliformis
GTTTCCGCGTCGCGACGAAAAAGGCATTGAAGCTCGGGAAAATTGGGGTTTCCATGTCGTGCCCCAGTGCCCAAAATTTGGGGTTTCCATGTAGCGCCCCGATGCCCAAAATTTGGGGTTTCCACATTGCGCCGGAAAAGGCGCCGCAAGCATGGGAAAATTGGGGTTTCTACGTTGCGACGGAAAAGGTGCCCAAGCATGGGAAAAATTGGGGTTTCCATGTCGTGCCCCGACACCCGAAATTTGGGGTTTCATGTCGCACCCCGGCGCCCGAAATTTGGGGTTTCCAGGTCGCGCCCCGACACACAAAATTTGGGGTTTCCACGTCACACCCTGGCGCCCAAACCTAGGGAAACTTGGGGTTTCCATGTCGCGCCTCAGTGCCCAAACCTGGGGAAACTTGGGGTTTCCATGTCGCGCCCAAGCCTGGGAAACTTGGGGTTTCCATGTCGTGCCACAGCCGAAACCGGCGACGCCCAAGTCTAGGGAAACTTGGGGTTTCCATGTCCCACCCTTGATGGAACCACGAGTTTCCATATTTTACGGCACGATGGAAACTCAGGGTTTTCAACAAAGCCCCAATGTGGGGAACTTGGGGTTTCCATGATGATGGAAACTAGCTCGCAAGTCTGGGGAACTTGGGGTGTTTCGAAACTGCTGCCCAAGTCTGGGGAACTCGTGGTTTCCATGTCGTGGCGCGACCGGAACCACCGACGGAAACCACCCAAGTCTAGGAAACCTGGGGTTTCCATGTCTTGCCCTGGCACGGGGAACTTGGGGGTTTCCATGTCGTGACATGCCCTGAATCGCTCGAGAGTCTGTGGAACTTCAGATTTCCATGTCGTGGGGCGACGAAAAGCCGCCAAAGTCTGGGGAACTCGGGGTGTCCATTTCGCGATGCGATGGAAACTGCTACCCAAGTCAGTGGACACATGAGGTTTCCATTTCGCATCACGACAAAAATTTCTACCCAAGTCTGGGAAACACGGGGTTCCCATGTCGCGCCACAGCTAAAATTGCCGCCCAAGTTTGGGGAGCTTCGGGTTTCCATGTCATCGTGCCACAGGGAATGACCGCCCAAGTTTGGGGAGCTTCAGGTTTCCATGTCATTGTGCGACAGGGAACGGTTGCCCAAGTCTGGGGAGCTTCAGGTTTCCATGTCCGTGCGCGACAGGGAACAACCGCCCAAGTCTACCGAACATGGGGCTTTCCATTCCGTGGCATGATGGAAACCACCCAATTATGGGAAACTCAGGTCTTCCATGTCCCGCCATGACAGAAACCGTGACCTCGGTGCAGGGAACTTGAGTTTCCATGCTGCGGAATGACAGAGAACCGCCCAAGTCCGCGGAACCCGAGGGCTTCTATTTCGTGGCATGAGGGAAACCGCCTAATTCTGGGAACCTTTAGGTCTCCATCTCCCGCCCGGGCGAAAACCGCAGCCCTGGTGCGAGGAACTTGGGTTTCCATGTCGCAACATGACTGAAATCGCCCAAGTTTATGGAACTCATGGTTTCCATGTTGCAGCACGATGAAGAACCGGCCAAGTAGAACCTTCCTAAGATACCTAACAATAGGATCTGACACAAATCCTCAGGATTCAGACCTGGAAAAAAGCAAGAAGAAAACAACTTTTTTGAGAGCAAGGAAAAGTGTTTCTGGGAGGAGGTGTGTGCAGATTGGAAGTTCAGAGCATTCTAGAGAAACATGAGAGTATCACTAGGTCACTGAGATTATGAAGAATGTCTAAGGACCTTGATAAGTGAAAAAAAATATTCTTTGCTCAGAACAGTCTATAAATGCCCAGAACATAGTCGTTTTGGGAATGTAGAAGTTGAGACTTCATGTTGTCTAGTAAGGAATTGAAGAACATTTTTTGAATGGGTTTTTGATGCCATTTAGGAATTTATAAATTTCTGGGCATACCTCATTCTATGAAGATAATTTTTCTATCCAAAATGAGCCCAATTATTTGACAAAATGCCTCATTCTGTATGAGGATTGGATTGAGTTGATTTATAGGAGGATAAGTGGCTTTCATTCTAAAGATATGGAGAACAAGACATTATGGGATTCTCAGAGTAAGGGTCTCTTTACAGATCCCCCTTTGAGTGAACGTATTCTAAACAAGAAATGCCATTGATGACATGTAAAATTATTTCACCTTGATGTTCCCATAAATGGAGAGGGCTTGGGAAGTGCAACATTGGAAAGAGACCAAGAACAATTCACCAAATTGTGTCCTACACTTCTTTTAAAAAATGACAATAAGAGATAATTCTACTTGTGTGTAAGTAGAGCTTCGTCTGTCTCACTACAAAAGGGTAATTTACATCTGTAATGTTCCCTACGAATTAATTTCCCAAGGGAGCATGAAGTAGCCTATCCAACTCCATAGGCTATAGTCAATGATAAAGGGGCAAACCCATTATCCAATACTGTTGGGGCAACATTGGGTAAATTGGGGTAATTGGGGCAAAAATTGTGAAGGAAGCCAAAATTGGGGCAAAGTGGAGGAAAAATTGTAACCCCTCAAATTAAATTAAGAAGAAAAGACCCCAAAGGGAATCTATAAATAAGAGAGAGGGGAATCATTTCTTTTCCTTGGAAAAAAACCATAACTTTATTTCCCTTTCAAAACGATACAAAGTTACATTTTGTATATGCACATCACTCTGTGCATTCTGTTGGTTTGCATAATGTCTAAACTATTTGCATCAAACTGTTTAGTATATATGTATTGATCACCATAATGGTATACAAGTTTTAGACTGTATGAAAGCTGCTGATTTACAAAACTATCTAATAAGACTGCTCATAGAGATCTAGACTGACCGCCATATAGGATTTATACAAAATCCGGGTCACAAAAAATTGCAGAAAAAGTGAAGATGCCCTTCACTAGTGGATGATGATAACAAAATATATCATAGTCAAATGTATGTAAAAGAGGATCAGTAGCTCGCTGAAAGGAGGGCCAAGGCGGATGTTATCCATAAATGGTCTATGAAAAAACTGATAGAAGGTATTGTCGCGCTGTTCCAAAATTTTCCATTGACAATGCATAAGACTTAGTCCTTTTGACAAGCAATCCACTTGAGTATTCTTCTCCCTTTAAATATGAGAACATAAAGAATAATCAAAACTTGTCTTAAGATGCATGACCTCCAAAATTTGATCAAGAAGAATGTTTTTACATTGTTGTATGTCATTAATCTAGTTAACCACTAGCAGTGAGTCTCCATAAACCTGTAGCCTTTCACAACCTTTCTCTAATGCATAACGCATGATAGATTTTACAACCAATAGTTGAACTCAATTGTTGGAGCCAGGACCGAAGCCCATATTAACGTGAAAGGAATGGTACTCAAACATGAAAAGTATGGTGCCACCCCTACTTAATTGATTTTCATCTTGTGATGCCCCGTCGAAGTAAGCCGGTGGAATGAACCCGTCAGGCTATGTAGAGATAATAACTAGGGGAGGAGGTGAAGCTTTTACTTGAGAATAATGGGCTAGAATTGCTAGCCCCTCACTTACAACCTAAATAGGGGAAGAAGTAAGATCCTGGAAGATGGCTTAATTTCGGGCCAACCATATCCCATAGCATAGGATCAGTGGAAGTGCCTTGAAAAATATAGTTACTGGGTTGGAGCTCCAATTTCTCCAAGCTTACTCAATAGACAAACCATTCTAGTTCCAGGCCTAATCATTAGCCAATTGACACTGTTTCCATATCTATAGAGTAAAAGGGCAACTTATAAATAGGTTTGTGATTGTTTCCTTGTGCATTTTGCATAGAGTACACCAACCAGGGCCAATTTTGTATCTTTGTTGCATAACATCCCAAGTGGGGACTTTGTTGCTAAGGGCACACCAAATAAAAATACTAGCCTTTGCAACATTTTTCTCGCAAAATATGTTTCCACCACCAGATTGCTTTCCCTATTTCTCTTTGCACATTCAGTGGTACATAGCCAAGCCTGGGTGAGTATATGCTAGTTGGGGAGGACCAGACTAGTTCATCATTGCTATCAATGCTTCTTATGTGTCCCTCTCTAAAAGTATCCATGTACCTTAACCATACCTCCCTATGTGCTTCCTCAATGCCCAACTCATCTATTGACATCCAACCTTGGCACCAGATGATTTTGTTAGCTATATTTTCTAAATGAGAAAGCTTTGAGTAAGCCCCATCTCTCAGAGAATCAATAAGGGCCTGAGTAAAAATATGTCTCCCCCCACTTCCAGGCTAAGGAGCTCTTTGACATCCAAATTATGAAAGGATATTGTGGATTGCCTGTCATTTACAATCATTCATGTAGCTTTCCCAAATAGGCCTAAAATTTCAATCAATTTGTCAACATCTCTTATGTATCCATTGCAAAAAATAAGTATAGGTGCATTATAACATGCATTTGTGCAATGATTGTACCATTGAACTCCCCTGTTCGATTTGCTTCAGCCATCAACCTGCTATGACCTTCTCCAACCATAAGAAAAAGGAGAGGTGACAATGGGAACCCTTGCCAAAGGCCCCTTTGTGCATGAAAAAAGGGTGAAGCAAATCTGTTGATTAATACTACAAAAGATATCGATTGAAGGCATCTCATTATCTAGATAATAAAGGGTAGACTGAAGCCAACATGGACGAGCAGAAGCCTAATGTATAGCCAACTAACCCTATCGTAGGCTTTAGAAAGGTCTATCTTGAGAACTGCCCACCTTTAATTTGTGGATTTTAATGCTCTGAATGCCTTCCTGTGCCACCCCTATCGCTTCATGAATTTGTTTGCCTTCGAGGAACAAAAATTGCTCCTTAGACATAGATTTGGACACAATAGGCTTCAAGCTTGAGGCAATAACTTTGGCTATTATTTTATAGGTGCAATTACACAGTGATATAGGAACTCCAGGTATGGAGAATCAAATGTTGTTAACAATAAGCAAAAGGAATACTATCTTATATCGACCCTCTCCATTACCTCTCCTTCGGACAGTTTGGGGAATTGGCTAATTGATGGTGGTGCCTCAAGGCATTTCACCGGATACAAGGAAGTTGTCTCTGATTTGATAGAGAAGGAGACAAAATTGGATATTATTCTTGGAGACGATGCCACTTATCCCGTGAAGGGAGTAGGGAATGTTACCCTTTAGTTGAACCAGGGTAACACGATTCATTTACAAGAAGTTTTATATGTACCTGATCTTAAGAAGAACCTGGTGTCCATTTTGACAATGGAAGACAAAGGATACATGGTGGCATTCATCGATGGAAAGGTACATGTTTGGAAAAGGAATTTTAAAGATGCTTTTACTCTTGGGTTCTGGGTTGACACTTTGCTTCAAGTTGGAGGAAGTACATTGGGAGCCATGTTTTGCGACACATCTCTACAATCTGAACTATGGCATTGAGGTTTGCCCATGTTCATTATGGCTCTTCCCGATGTGAGACAGATGGTGACAGGTATTCCCGAGTTCAGAGTAGAGCATGAAGGTATATGGCCGAGATGGGTCGAAGGAAAGCTTACAAGGGGACCATTCTCCTCGAGTAATAGCAAGACCATTGATATATTGCAGTTGATCCACTCCGACATATTTGGTATGATGCCCATAAACTCTTTGGGAGTATACTTATATTATCTCACCTTTACGAATGACTATTCTCGCAAGACTTGGATCTACTTCTTGAAAAAGAAGGATGAAGTGTTCACCTGGTTCCGTCACTTCAAAGCCATGATCGAAAACCAATCCAAGAAGAGAATCAAGATATTAAGGACTGAGTACAAATCAAGTGAATTCCATGACTATTGCAGAGAAGTTGACATTAAGAGGGAGACCACAACACCATACACTTCTGAGTAGAATGGTGTGGTTGAAAGGAAGAATCATACTATTGTGGAAGTTGTTTGTGCCATGCTTCATGATCAAGGGCTTTTGAAGTTTCTATGGGCCGAAGCTGTGAATACCGTCGTGTATGTTCAAAACTGATGCCCTCATCAAGCATTGGACTCCAAGACTCCCGAAGAAATGTTCACTGGTAAAAAACCCGATGTCTCTCACTTCTGAATTTTTGGAAGTCTCATATATTTTCATGTGCCGAAAGAGAAAAGAAGCAAATTGGGCGCATTTGGAAAGAAAGTAATCTTTGTGGGATATAGTGAAAATTCTAAGGGCTATAGAATTTATGTGGCTGGTCAAAGGGAAGTTGAGATAAGTCATAACGTTACCTTTGACGAAGATATGGTCCTCAACAAGATCGACAACCTTCCTATCCAAAGAAAGGAAAAAGAAGCTGACATCAGAAAATAGGGTGCAAAAGAGGACGATACGATGCCATATGTTGATGAACCTATGGATCTTATTGATCCTCCTCCCCAAGAGCCCTCCTCTAAGTTGAGACCCTCATGGCTTATGGAGACTCTCGAAGATGCCGAGAGACATATTGCACCGAGGGGGACTTTCCGTGAGAGCAAGAAGTCGAACATGTATCAATGATACTTGACCGCCATGAGCATTATCATTCAAAATGAATCTTCATCATTTGAAGAAGCCGTGAAGCAACAAGTATGGAAGGATGCTATGAGTGAAGACGAGTCTATTATGAAGAATGATGTATGGGATGTGGTCCCTAGACCCCAGGACAAATCGGTTGTCACCTCTAAGTGGCTCTTCAAAATCAAGCATGGAGCTATTGGAAGTGCAAAAATGTTTAAGGCTCACTTTGTTGCTCGATGCTACTCTCAAAAGGAAGGTGTAGGTTATGATGAGACCACCATCCACTTGATCATAGCCCTTGCTGCCTCACAAGGATGGAAACTATATCAGATGGATCTCAAGGCCGATTTCTTGCATGGTTTGATCAAAGAGGAAGCCTATGTGGAACAACCCAAGGGGTTTGAGGTTCATGACCGAGAATCTCATGTATGCAGGTTGAAGAAGGCTCTCTATGGCTTGAAGCAAGCACCCTAGGCTTGGTATGAGAGGATTGATAACTATCTGATGAAGCTAAGATTCACTAGAAGTGAAGCTGATCCGAACCTTTACTTTAAGTTTGAAAATGATAAACCTCTCATACTGGTACTTTATGTGGATGATGTCTTTCTGACAGTTGCAGACCCTTTCATTCACAAATGTAAGAGGGAGTTGGCTTCCAAATTTGAGATGAAGGACCTAGGACTGATGCACTACTTCGTAGGGTTGGAGGTCTGGCAAAAGGCAGGAGAAATTTTCCTATCTTAAGGAAAATATGTTGTGAAAATATTGGAAAGATTTGGGATGGTGGACTGCAAGCCTGTGACTACCTCGATGGAACTTAACTTTAAGAAGTTATGTAGTAGTGCTGTCGGACCTGAATTGGGAAATGCTTCTGAGTATCGTCAACTTATAGGAGCACTTATGTTCTTGGTGAACTCCTGTACAAATATATGTTTTGCAGTTAATATGTTGAGCCAATATATGGTTGAGCCTCATCATTTACATTAGATTGGTGCCAAGAATCTTCTGAGATATCTTCGGGGCACAATCACTCATGGACTGAGATACACTACCGGAGATGTGAGGCTGCATGGTTATTTTGATGCTGATTGGGTGACAATGTGGTGGATCACAAGAGCACTTATGGGTGCTGTTTTTCTTTGGGTTCTGCTTCGATATCCTAGATGAGTAGGAAGCAAAAGTTGGTTTCCTTAAGCACCGCTGAGGTCGAATACATCGCTGCGAGTAATGCCTCCTGTGAAGCTGTTTGGTTGAGGAAGCTCTTTAGTGAGATGTTTGGATATGTGATGGATACCATCATGATCCTCTGTGACAACCAGAGTGGGATATGATTATCAGAGGATCCCATATTTCATGATCACTCCAAACACATAGATATCAGGTACCACTTTATCTGGGATATGGTATAACGAGGAGCAATAAGGCTCCATCACATTGGGATTGATGAGCATGTCACCGACATTCTGACAAAGCCCTTGGGAAAGGTCAAATTCTTGACTTTTCGAGAATGACTATGAGTCATGGAGAGACCCTCTTATGAGGGTCCTGTATGATATGGACATTGAGCTTTGGGAGCTCCGGGGGGCTTGGGGTACTTATTGGAGCGATGAGCAACCATAGGGTGAGTGGTTCAACCTTCCCCTAGTGGTTTGCTGTGTATAGGGTGAGTGGTTCAGCCTTCCCCTGTGATACCCTATGGCGACTGTTACCGGGAAAAGTGTCTATTTAGAACTGCTCTATCCCACTAAGGTGTGACAGCTGCCTTAGAAACAAATAGAGAAAAACTACTTTTGTATTTCCTTTATGAACTATAGATAGAGAGGAATAGAAAGAACCAACCTGTGTCTTGCGCTAATCCTTTGATCCAATCCCTCTCTTCTTTGACAGTCTTCAGCTACCTGCTCCCTTACTTGCCCAGCTTCACCAAGTACCTGTAAAATCACAGAAGAGGAACACTATACAAAGACATGGATCTATATTCATAAACAACTTAGGATCAGATTTAAGTTAACCATACAAATGTAACAAGCATCAATGATACAAAAGCATGGAGGAAAAACTCAAATAGTTTTTATTGATAAACAAGAAAAGATCCAGGAGGAGTTACAACCGATGGTTCCTGACCCAGCATCAACCTCCCAGCAAAGAAGCCCCTCTTCACCTCCAACAAAGCATAGATCACCCAATACTCTGATGTTTGTCTCAAAACCAACAGCAATTCCTTACAATGTGCAAAATTCCAGCCTCTGGATCTCTGGGATGAGGGATCCATATATAGATATGTGTAAGGAGGATGAGTCAGCTTGTGATTTGATTAGTGTCTTCTCTCCGTCAGTTCTTGCTTCCACTTGGAGACTGAAGGCCTCTTACTCATCCTTGGTCGAATTCAGTGAGGCAAGTGTCACATGAGAAGATTCTGGAAGCTTCCATTGTCTCTCCACCTCGCGGAATGACATTTCCATTTGTCATTTCTCGCCCAACGCACCCTCACAGTGTATTTAGGTGCATTGCAACGCACCTAGCCAGCGTATTTAGGTGCAATGCAACGCACCTAGCCAGTGGAGCAGCTGAAATGATCCTGTTTTGACTTATTCTGAGCAGTTTCAGGTGTAGAACTTCTAGGAGAAGCTGTAATCTGTTGACCTTGTTCCTTTAGGGGTTAGAACAACACTTTTAGGGACTTAGGAGCCCTTGGGTTATGGACATATCATGCTTGGAGTTATAAGGCACAAAAATGTCTATAACAGTTGCCCCCTAAAGTATGAGGCCGTTAACCTTTTGGTGTCGGGTGAAATGCTTTATTATGAGGATCCGAAGTTCTTTCAATGCTGGGAGGAGACCTGTAATAAGATACAATACAATACATTGTCTTCATATTGTTTTTCATGATCTAGCTGAGGTGGGCATTCCCATGCTCAGCTTTATAAATTCATTTTCATGCACATAGGACAGACAATCGTCTGAGTGTAGACTGATGATTCTGATAGAGCCATCATCCTTTTGGTAGGATGATTATCTGTGCTGCAGTGCTTGTACATTTAATGTCTTTATTTCCCTGAATATATATCGCAGCCCGGATGGATGAAACTATATCCGGGGTCTTCAATCTCGTCCAATATTCACTCGAAGTACAAGTCGATCCATGTGAGAAATGTTTTGAAGTCGAACATGGAAAGACATCGCTTGATTACCAATCAATGATGTAAACTGTTAACAAGCGCGAGAGGAATCACCGATAATGATAATGACCCTCAAGGTACTACAGTACAATTAACGTGGTGTGAATAAAGGACTTGGCATCGAACGCCACGCAAAATCTTTTGGTCGAAGGCCATTGATGTAAACCTGTCGCCGGAAGTGAGAAACTTGCCATTAAGGCATGCAATCTTCAAAGTACTGAATGGGGTGTTCCTAGATCAACTTCTTGGATAATGAGCTGATGTCGACAAGAAGTGATCCGTCACAGGAGGGCCTTAATGAATCCCACATCAATGACACGGAACGAAGCAAATGATTTTGATGGAGGTGAAAACGATCTGATGATATACGGTTCAGGGTGGCGGTCATGAAAGAATGGAGTATAATGTATGGTAGTGGGTGAGACACAGGTGGCTTCTCTGGATGACTTCTCTTGAACATGTCGGCGACACTGATGTGATGGATTGGTAGCATTAACCCCAAATGTGGATGGTATGGTGTGACCATGGCGATGTGACCGGTGAATGAAACAACCCAACCCGACTCGGACACGGAGTGGAAGTGTCATGTTCAAGAGCGACTTGCTACCAATAAAGATTCTTTGAGTTTTCTTCCCAATTTTTCCCCAGTCATTGCTGACCAGTACCTCTTTATTTTTGTCAAGCTTGAGGAGGATAACATATGCTTGTTCTATAATTTGCCCTTCGGGCAAACCCATCGCTATGTTTTAACGAGCCTAGCGATAGTGAAACTCGTTCTCGTCTAAAGACAAGTTTGTCGCTATTAATCTTTTTAACAAGTTTAATGACAAAGATAACTCGGTCTTTTTCAATTTTAGAGAGTCTGAAAAGGTACGTAAAGATAACTCAAAAATTCCTTTTTCGTCATCTAATCCCTTAAGTCTGAAAAAGTATAAAACAATACAGAAGGGATGAATTTTCAATAGTTTTAACGAGCCGAACAAAACAAGCACTCGATCTTTTTGTGCAATAATCCCTCAGGTCCAAAAAGATTAAAATCTAGATGAGGGATAGCACTTCCTGTCCCTTTAACGAGCTGGAAGGCCAAGGACTCGGCAATCTTTTCATATTTTACGAGTCAGTTGAAAAGAGGTTAAAGAAGACTCTTTTTTTGAGGAACGAGTGATAAAACGGGTAGCAGCTGATTCCAGGTAAGGTTTGGAATTTTCCAATCACGGCAGTGTCACAAGGATGGCTAGTGAAATCAATCTTTGCAGCTGTTCCTCAAAATGGGTAAACAATCAAATGGAGGTGAATGATCGGCCAATGAAAAAGTGGAGGTGATGGTGCAAACACGACCAAGGCTTTAATGGCTGAAGTACTTCATTCACGGTGGTTATTTACCGGGGAATAGTTCATTTTTTAACGAGCTTAAACGCGGGTGGAAACATTTGCTCATGTCTTATGTTTATTTTTTAACGAGCTTGAACTATGTGCTAAAAATGCTCGATTAATCCAGTCGTGTGATAAGAATGTCTCATATAAAATGACAACTTTTAGAGTTTTGCCCCACATCCTTTCTTTATGCAAGTTAGGAAACAACCAATCCAAAAAATAGATAAATGATCACTCTTTGCTTGCACTCCAAAAGGTTTTCATGCCCCCAGGTATAAAATAGAGTTTCAAGGTTACCCCTACTTCTTTCCGATAAAACATTGTTTTACCGAGAGAGGTCTACCTCTTACAGGTTACCCAAAGATTGCTTTATTCACAACGCAAACAAAACACTTCTTCGACCATGTTTACCGAAATAGACAAAGGTGAGTGAAGGAGGCTACTCCACTCACATAACTTTGACAAGAGAATCTTGTTCTAGAATAACCCTCTTTTCCACTCACGGACGGGGTACAGACTAGTCATATTCTCCTGCGGAAACCTACCCTATACCCGAAGTTTTCCTGCCAAAGCAGACCAGGGTGCATGCCCTCTGGGTTTCAGTCATATCCCTCCGAATTACTCGCGCTCATCGGGAGGACGGACTGGATATTGAGACATTTCTTGCGTGAAAAGACCATTTAGGGATGGTATATGACTATTTGCTCTGTATGCTCCGGGAAATGAAAGCTGGTCCACGAGCTTGACCACTCTTCCTTCGTGCGGAAAACACATTACTCTAAAGAGTGAGGAGACAATTGCTCCCATGCAATAAATATAGTCTCGTCCAAGGAGTAGATTGTAATCCAGGGGTCCTTGAACTACCATTACGTTCATGTGAACTATTTTCCTTCTCAATGTTATGGGCACATCGGGAAGGATCCCTAATGGTCGACTGGTTCCTTTATCAAAGCCTGTCAGATTTCTCATCTCAGGCAAAAGCGATGGTGAACCAAGCGCTTTCCAAGCAGTTGAGGAAAGGATACTCACATAAGCCCCCTCATCTATGATGGTACCAGCCATAACCATTCTATATATTTGAATGATAATTCGGAATGGTACGCTTGCTGGTAAACGGGGTCTGCCTAGTTGATTCTAGTCGAAAGAGACAACTAGGTTGCTTGGAGGTGGGACCGAATAGATGGCCGGGTACGGCTCTGACGAACTTCCTTCCTGCGGTAAAGGAACGGGTAAATTGCCCCCTTGTTCGTCGGAGTCTGTGTTTATGAAGAGAATTTGGACGGTGTCATCCTTGTTCTCTTCAGTGACTGTATCATCTGAAGATGAAACCTCTGAAGGCAAGACTGGGTCAACTGCCGCCTCGACCTTTTGACTTTCGTTTGGCATGGATCCAGATGGTTTATCTTCAATGATAGGTGCTTCAGCCGACCATCTGAGCGGGCCAGTCGGAATTTCAACTAGTGACGGACTCGGCAAGAGTTTTTTATATCCAGGAGGAAGTCGTAACGGTGAAACCGGACGATCATCCAAAACTCTTTTAGCTTCGTCTAAGAAGGGACAACGGTGGACGGCATGATCGCCTTCGCACAGTTTACAAGGAAATCTACATTTCCCTTTTTGTCCTGGGGCTTCACTTTCACTAGTTGATAGTGTGCTTTCAACATGATCATCAGAGGTTGACGACACCAGGTTGTGCAAACGAGGAGACCAGTCCCTTAAGATCCGAGGGATGCAAGGACAATCTCTATGAAAGTGGTCTCCTTTGCAAATGACACATGGCAATTTAGGCCTGGTCGGTGCAGTGTGTGGATTTTCGTTAGACGACACTCGTTTTCCCCCATTCGCCTTTGGCTCCTTCTTCTTCTTCTCTTTCTTCTTATTTTCCTTCTTCTCCTTAGGAACTTGACTTTTGGCTTTACCAGCCCCATCAAGCGAAGAGGAAGGAGGAGAGGCAGAATTAGAGGAAGTAGAAGGTTGGTGGGCAACTTTGGACTCATCTAATTGCTGATTCGATTGTTCAGGAATAGTGGTGTTCTGAACGACAGAGGTTGAGAAGAGCCATACAGGCAAACCAATTGTCAGCCCTGGAAGCGACAATGTGGCCATATGGGGCGCACCAACATCTCCCCAAGAGGAAAAGGGACTAGGATTTCCTCCAAGGGGAATTCCTTGGTTGGTAGACTCCATTTTCTCAACCCAAGATCAACGTAGGAAAGGGTAATGAATATTTTGTTTAAAATAAATTTTTATATGCTTTGACACAACTTGTTTTTTCAGTTTTTAAGAGTCGAGAAAAAACAAAAGATGACTCTAGTCTCCTTCGATTTTTAATGAGCCTGAAGTGACAAGTGCTCAGATGGACCTTTTCCGTTAAGGAGTCTAAAAAGGAACGAAAGGGACTGCTCTAGAGGTCTAGGTAGAGGGAGTACCAAACCAATCGCAAAACTGCAGAATACTTTTTACGGTACGACAGTCAATCTTCCCGAATGTTGTGTTCAGTGCATTGCGATCGATAGGGCGGCAGACACGGCTTCCTATGGATAAAGGATTTAAGCCTATAGGGGTCTCCCAAAATATACTCGACGGTACGTGGGAGCACAAGTCCGTATTGGCACTTATCGTCTCAAAGTGGAGGAATCACCCAACCATCAGTGAGGACAACAGTTACCAGGCTTTACGACGCCGGAATACGTCTCTAACCTAGACCTCTAAATGTTGTGCGTTAAGTTCCAAAGCGTTGTTAGATTCATTGAATTTATTTTAAGTTGATCTTGCTTATGAAGTTTGCCTTTTGGGTTCACCACGAGATGTAGATGTAATTCCTAAAATGCAATCTAAAGATGATAAACAAACTTTTATCTCTTTTGTGCAATGAAAATCCTAGCTACTAGAGGAAAAGAAAGACACAATCTTTTCACAAAGAGCAAAGAGCACACTGTAAATGCACTTTCCTAAATCAAGCCAAACAGGCTGTCTATATGCAAATGCACATGCATGTATTTGTTTTCGACTTTCTTAGTATTGATGCTAAAAAGAAAGTTGATGTACATATCTGAATTTCTTTTCAAGCGACAAATATAAACAAGTTATTTTTCGAAATAAAAAACAGAGATGATTACGACACCTTGCGATTTTGAAATGAACACTTGTACTTGACACTAGAAAATCACAAATTCAGACCAAAGGCAATACTAACAGTATAATCGACCATCAACAGCAATCAAACTTTCTCCTATGATCGAAATCGACACTTGCGACAGATCCAAATCAAAGGACGACAGTACGACTATTCTACTTTAGCAATGGAAAACTGTAAACGACTCAACAAACACACAAAAACATCTACAGTTCTTTTGTACAAAGGAGGCGGAATAACAACAAGGAAAAGGGGTTTTAAACAAACACATATACTGATCACAGGCATCAAAATTCAGAGACAGAACTGGAAAGAATAAAGCACAAGAACCACAGCTGCACAGGGCTAATTTGATCAGCGCACCTGTAACACAGAGAAACTGCAATGCAGCACAGGTTGCCCTTTCGGGAAGTGCGCTGAAATTCAGGATCTCTTAACAGTACCTGCGCTGGGCCAGAAACGAGAATCTGTCCGGGTTCTGGGTCACAGTTTGCAGTTCAGTCTTTGGTTTTTGGCCGAGTAAAAGCAATCAGTAATGCACAATCAGGGGTAGATCTAAGGAGGGTCTAAGAGCTATCACAAGGGCAATCAGATAGTTTGTGAATCAGTTGTTCAAATCATAAACAGATCCAGTGAATGGATTGAAGCAGTAGATGTCTACTTTGCATTTGTTATGGCAAATGCAGTTCGAATGCTACTTATAAGTTTATGAAACAAACAACAAAGAGATACACAAACAAACTAATTAGACATTCTCCCCAGCGGAGTCGCCATTTTGTTACCGGGAAAAGTGTCTATTTAGAACTGCTCTATCCCACTAAGGTGTGACAACTGCCTTAGAAACAAACAGAGAAAAACTACTTTTGTATTTCCTTTATGAACTATAGATAGAGAGGAATAGAAAGAACCAACCTGTGTCTTGCGCTAATCCTTTGATCCAATCCCTCTCTTCTTTGACAGCCTCCAGCTACCTGCTCCCTTACTTGCCCAGCTTCACCAAGTACCTGTAAGATCACAGAAGAGGAACACTATACAAAGACATGGATCTATATTCATAAACAACTGAGGATCAGATTTAAGCTAACCATACAAATGTAACAAGCATCAATGATACAAAAGCATGGAGGAAAAACTTAAATAGTTTTTATTGATAAACAAGAAAAGATCCAGGAGGAGTTACAACCGATGGTTCCTGACCCAGCATCAACCTCCCAGCAAAGAAGCCCCTCTTCACCTCCAACAAAGCATAGATCACCCAATACTCTGATGTTTGTCTCAAAACCAACATCAATTCCTTACAATGTGCAAAATTCCAGCCTCTGGATCTCTGGGATGAGGGATCCATATATAGATATGTGTAAGGAGTATGAGTCAGCTTGTGATTTGATTAGTGTCTTCTCTCTGTCAGTTCTTGCTTCCACTTGGAGACTGAAGGCCTCTTACTCATCCTTGGTCAAATTCAGTGAGGAAAGTGTCACAGGAGAAGATTCTGGAAGCTTCCATTGTCTCTCCACCTCGCGGAATGACACTTCCATTTGTCATTTCTTGCTCAACTCACCCTCACAGTGTATTTAGGTGCATTGCAACGCACCTAGCCAACGTATTTAGGTGCAATGCAACGCACCTAGCCAGTGGAGCAGCTGAAATGATCCTGTTTTGACTTATTCTGAGCAGTTTCAGGTGTAGAACTTCTGGGAGAAGCTGTAATCTGTTGACCTTGTTCCTTTAGGGGTTAGAACAACACTTTTAGGGACTTAGGAGCCCTTGGTTTATGGACATTTCATGCTTGGAGTTGTAAGGCACAAAAATGTCTATAACAACGACATGTAGGCATGATGAGTGGTTCATCCTTCTCTTGCTGAGACATCCTACCCAGGCAGCCTGAGACTCATGGGAAGTACCTCTCATCTGGCCAATGAGTAGGGAAATGAAGATAGGGACCATAGTACTACTGATGGACACATCGTGTACTACTGTACTCCCTATGCTAGGATGAGCTATATTGATCTGGGATCAATTGGGACTGACTTCGGATCATTAAGAGTGGTATGACACATTATCTTATGATTGGAACTAACTTTGGGTCATTAAGAGTGGTATGAGACACTCTCTTTTATCTGGGACTAACTTCGGGTCAGTAGAGAATGGTATGATACATTCTCGATCACTTCTCCTTCTTCATAGTTCAGCAGAGCAATGCATAACAGTGCATTGATGACAGAGATAATACTGATTGGCAGATGGATTAGCAGATGGAGTTCTCCCTAGTTGAGAGGGAGTGTTAAAATTGGAAACTAGGGACAAACTCCATATGAGTCATGTTATTTATGAGAATTGACATTTTTCTTGGATTCCTCTCTCCGAGAGGTGTAGGATTGATCTAAAGATCATCCGATTCCGACATGCAAAAATGAAGATATGAATTTTATTTGTATTATTGACAAATTGTCAAGGTCAACGAACAATCAAAACATGCATTTTTACCCCCAGTTCATCCTCAAAGTTGCATATAAAAGGAGGAGACCTCAAGGCATTATTTCATCATCTCATCTTCACTCATCTCTCTCTCCTCACTTGATTGGGTACACAAATCTGGCAGCTTTCTCTCACACATGCGAAGGAAGGGGGACTTTTCTGTTTGACTACATTGACTAGGTTTGACCGAGCTGCAGGGACTCTGTTTTGGGTTGCGTTGACTAGCGTTGACCTCCCTTTTACTGCGCTTTGGGTGTGGCTGCTTCTCCTTGGCAGGCCACCGATTTGGGCACAAAAATCGAGGTGATTTGACCTCTGGTTTGACCAACGTTGACCTCCCTAGTTGTTGGATGCAGTCTGACTTTCGTTGACCAGCATTTGACTGGATTTTTCGGGGTTGTTTTGGACTGTTTGGGTTTGCTGTTGGAGGCTGAAGTTGACTAGGTTTGATCGTGCTACCTAAAGGATGAATTCTGCGTTGTTTGACCAACGTTGACTTTTCTGGTTAGGGCTTTATTGTTGCTATCATAAATGATCAAATTTGTAAATTTGTACTATCTCTCTCTGCTGAACTAATGAAGAATATAAGAATAATTGATCAAGGGTTTCCCCACATTGGGGTTTGTCCTTGGATAGTGCCACATCTTGTGTCCTTTTGTCTTAGCTTGTCTTCTACTATTTATGTTTATATTCTATCTGCATTTTACTATCATGCTGATGTGATTGCTAAACTGAATATTGATATTGGGCTAATAAAGAAATTGAAGTAAATTGCTCTTAAGCATAGAGCATACCAAAATTAACACCTTTAGCATAGGCTTGGAAGAACTTTGTGTTTTCATCCCCATTCTGCAGCAAGATCTTCCTACTTTAAGTCTTTAGGCTGCTTCTTGAGTTGCCAGCAGGGAGCTCCCTCTACCCTCCAAATGAATCACCTCTTCACTGGCCCCAGGTTCATTAAAGCCTTCACCCCCATAATTAGAAATAGACTGAAGCTTCTGCGCCACTTCTTTAAGCTCCTTTTCCTCTTGTATTTTCTTCAAAGCCCATTCTTTTGTTATAACTTTTGTGCTTTTTAAATTGGCCCCAAACTGATTAGCTACTGAGCTCCCCTCTTATGACTCAAACTCCTTCCAATGTTGTTTAACCAAATCAAGGAAAGCCTACTCTTTTAACCAGGAGGAGTTCATTTTGAATGGACTGGATGACTTGTCTTCAATTCCTTGTACTTAAAAAAAAAAGGGGAGTGATCATACTCCCCTCCATTCCCAACCCATTGTCTTACCAAGTTAAAATTCTCAATCAAATATTCTGAAATCAAGAAACGATCCAACCTTTTGGAGATTCGCTGTGCACCAACCCTATGATTCCACCAAGTAGCTTTTTGTATGACCGGTTCAATGTCCACAAACCTAGAGAGTAACCATTTGTGATGGAAGTAATTAGATAAGATGTCTGGTCTAGCTCTCGCCTCCCATACGTCTGAAACTCCCAATGAGAAATTGAGGCCTCCCCTAGTTATCTGTTGAGGTATTGCCATTGATGTCAAAGCAATGATTAAGCATGGCCTTGAAGCCGGACGCAACCCCTGAAGTAAGTCAAGATTTTGGTGGACAAAATCAAGGCAAACACAAAAATGGATTACACTATGTCGTGGTGCTCGTTGAGACCTTTCCAATGGTAGGTGGCACACCCCTTAAATACTCATTGTTGAGGAGATATGAATTGAAATGCCATTAGGGGATTTTTGAGATCTAAAATGGGCCTCATAAGGAAATTATAAAATAATAGTGGAAATAATAAAATAAGATTAGATTACATCATCAAATTTTAGAGGGAAAAAAAACAACTGTTATTTCAACTCGTATTTTCAACTTATCTCAGTATGGGTTTACTCAAACTTTTAGATTACGTCATCAAATTTTAGAGGGAAAAAAGGACAACTATTATTTCAACTCGTATTTTCAACTTATCTTAGTACGGGTTTACTCAAATTTTGAGCAAAAACACTCGTTGGATGCAGAATTTGATTGTTCATCCAAGGAGTACCCATCTTGCATACTTTCGATGGACCCCGCTACACGAAAAATGAGAAATCTATGAAAAACATGATTGCAATCACGTTTTTTGATGTATTTCTCATTTTTTGTGTAGTAGGGTCCATCGAAAGTATGTAACATGGGTACTCCTTGGATGAGGAATTAAATTTTCCATCCAGCGAGTACTCCTGCTCGAAATTTGGGTAAAAACTTAGGGAGATAAGTTGAAAAAGTAGTTTTATTATTTTATTATTTTTTAATCTTTGTACTTTTTTACTCCAAAAATGGTGAATCATCCCCCATGGTTGACATCATCATCTTGAAACCTATTGGTTCTTATAAATTTTATTTTGGTTGTACATGTTTCTTAGGAGGCCCATTTTAGACCTCAAAAATCCTGTAATGATATATTCATTTCCTTGCCAAAACTTAGGTCGACTCAACTAGTGTCAAGTAAACTTTGATTTGCGGGTTCAAGAACACTATAAACAGGTCGTCTCCTCCCTCAATTCAACCAAGCAACTCAACTGAACTCAAGGAAGAATTCAAACCTGTGGAAGAAGCACTTGAAGAGGTGCATACCTCATGAACTAGTACAACAATAAGCAAGGAGTTTGAGAAGTAAGTTTGAAGGAATTTTTTTGTTTTTGGTTACGACATCTTTGAAGCTATTTGGAACAATCTTTCGAGAAAATTTTGGAGCAGTTGTGGGACAAAAATTTGACCTTGATTTGACCAAATTCGTCCTTATTATAACCACATTTTCGTCTTGTTTCAAGCCTCAATCTCAGCCTGTTTGCAACCTCAGACCTCAACTTTGTGGAAGCCTCACTTGACATGTTTTCATCCTTAGACCTCAACCCTGTGGAAGTCTAATTTCAACGTGTTTGAGCCTCAGTCCTTGGCCCCTGTGGCAACTCTATTTTTAGCCTTTGCAACCCTAGCCTTACCCTATTTTGGATCTTGCCTTGAAGCTGTTTTGGAGCCTATTTTGAAGCAATTTTGGAGGTTGTTTTGGAGCCTATTTTGGAGTAGTCTTGGACAGGTTGGTGCCTGAAGAGGATTGGTGTCCTCATCCTATTGCTAGGTTGGAGCACGAGCTTGGTGTTATTATATTTCCAAGTTGGTGCCTAGGCTTGTACAAAAGGATTGGTGTCCTCATTTACTAGGTTGGAGCTTGAATTTGTAAAAGAGGATTGGTGTCCTAAGTCATTGTAAATTTAAGCTGAATATTCAAGCGATTTCTTTCTATTCTAAAATTTGGTGTACTTGCATGGTTTATGTTTTGAGGTTCTAATACACTGGCTCTAATATTAAACTGATAAAATTATTGATTGGATGAAACACTGATTCAGCCCCCCTCAATATTTCTAACAATTGGGATTAGAGACAACTTCTTTAGAACAACCTAACTGTTGGAAGAATGGTTTTCCAATCACAAGGGCTAGTAATGAAGTACTTAAGTTCCCCACTTTGATGGAACAAAC
Source organism: Pinus tabuliformis (assembly GCA_031772625.1). Classification (NCBI taxonomy): domain Eukaryota; kingdom Viridiplantae; phylum Streptophyta; class Pinopsida; order Pinales; family Pinaceae; genus Pinus; species Pinus tabuliformis. The sequence continues at coordinate 790,126,280 of CM062805.1, forward strand.
TTTCCATTTTGGAAGATTAGAATGAAGTGCTACCTAACATCTCTTGGTGTTGACGTTTGGCAATCAGTTACAGACGAATACAGACAAATACATGATCCCATATCATTTGCATACAAACCAGGATGGGAAGAAGGCATATGTAGCAAATGCCAAGGCTTTGAACACTATATCAAGTAGCCTATCATATTCAAAATTAACCAAAGTCATGAATTGTAAATCAACTAAAGAGATGTGGGACAAGCTTATAAGTATCTATGAAGGATATGAAAAAGTAAAGAAGGCAAATATTCAAACATTTAGACAAAAATTTGGAAGTCTAAAAATGAATGATGAAGAAGATATTGTTGCCTACTTCCTTTGAGTAGATGATGTAGTTAACTCTATTAGAGGGCTTGATGAAAAAGTCGAAGAAAAAACAATTGCCCAAAAGGTTTTGAGATCTCTTCAAGACTGTTTTGATGCTAAAGTATGTGCCATAGAAGAACTAAAGGATTTGGACACTTTATCAATGGATGAGCTTCACGGAGTTCTCATAGCATATGAGATGAGGTTAGGAAATCCAACCCATAACAAAGTTGCATTTAAAGCATTAAAGTCATCAAGAAAAGGCAGGAGTTGTGATTGCTGCAATGATGAATCTAATACTGAAATGGCACACCTTGTCAGGAGGCTAAAGACATGATCCAAGCTTAAAGGTAAGTTACGCCTCATTCGTTTTAGATGTGGTAAAATAGGACATTATGTTGCTACATGTCCTCTTAAAGATGACAATATTGATGAAGAACCAAAGAAAAGGATGTTTAAAAGGGGAGGCTTGAAAATTAAGAATTTCTTCTCCAAGCAAGATAGTGATGTCTCTAACAATGAAGAGTATGATGCAGACATAGAATCTTATTCATGGCTGTCTCAAATGAAGTAGAAAAATTGGAAGAAGAAGAGAGGACTGAAGATATGGGTGATTTAGAGGCAGAATTTATCAGCGCCTTAGAAGAAAATGATAGACGCAAAAGGAACCCTTTTTTTAAACTTCAATGAAATACTTACGATTTTATACATCAGGAATTGGTCATCCACTATGCTTGATAAACGATATGGTTGGAAGACCATTATTTTTTTATCTTCCCTTATTTCATTGTCATTGCGGAAAGCTAACCAAAGAGATCATCTATTTCAAAACTATGAAAGAAGAAGTTAGGCGAATAGAATAAGTCTTGGGCAATAAGCGAAGGAAAACGAAGAGATATGTGAAAAGCTGGAAGTTGAAATAATATATCTGAGAAAGGACTTGGACAAAGCCAAAAAAATTTGAAGAGCTCCCAAACTCTAGACACCATTCTCAGCGGTTAAATATCACCATATTACAAATCTGGGCTCAACTATATAGAAAAGGTGGACACTAGCACTCATCATGAAGGAAAGTCTGAAAGCTTCATCAAAATCAGTGTTGGAAAACCTAGAAGTTTTGCTAATGTCCTGAAAGAGTCTCCTCACAATCCTCACAACAACGCAATATGAAATAAAGATCAACCAAGGAATGAGACTTCAAAGAGACAAACTTCCCTCGGAAGAAATGACTCATCAAGGAAATCTTATATTGGCAGGTGCCAAACTATATGCCTTGGTCACTGTTTCTTATGTCAAAAAATTGGTCATCGAGAAAAATACTACAAGACTTATAGAACTAATTACCAACCTCCTAAAAATAAGGTTGTTGACATTAAAATCTGAGATGAGATCACAACTCATGATTCCTTTGCTCCTCTTTTTAAGTATAGTCTAGAATGTTACATGTGCAACAATTTAGGTCATGAAGCACACAATTGTTCATTAAAGCGAAAAGGAGCGTAGAAAAGGAAGACTAAACAATATGCACCTGAGAAATGCAATCTGGTTATGTATGCTTAGAACAATGAGAGCCAGTGGTTTGTTGATAGTGGATGTTCTAGGCACATGACATGAGATCAAAAGTTCATCTCTTTAAGCAAAGAGAAGGAAGGAAATGTAACATTTGGAGATAATGGGTTTGTTAGAGTCGCCGAAATAGGCATCGTAAGTGTCAACAACGAGAGGGGAAAAGCACAAAATGTGCTATAGGTTGAAGGCCTTAAGCACAATCTTTTGAGTGTCAGCGAAATCTGCGACCAAAGATACAAACTCATCTTCAGTGCCAAAGATTGTGAAACAAGGAGATAATCTTTCGGGAGTCTCGTAGGAAAAGGGGTAAGAACAATAATAAAGTATACATTCTCAGTGAAATTCAAGAAGAAAGATCACATGAGTCAATCAAATGAAAGTTGGCTTTGGCATAAATGCTTGGGACACCTAAGCTTTGATAACCTGGTGAAGATCAACGAAATACAAACAGTAAGAGATATGCCCATAATTTCAAAACCAACAAATGCTATATGTGTCTCATGTCAACATGGAAAACAAAGCAGGACCAGTTTCAAGTCAAAGGAATGTTCAACATCAATGCCACTAGAAATTATCCACACAGATCTATGTGGACCAACTAGAACTTTGGCATTGCAGGGAGAAAGGTACTTTATGTTATTCATAGATGATTATACTAGAATGATTTGGGTATCTTTCCTTAAATATAAATTAGAAGCGTTAGATTGTTTCAAAAATTTCAAAGCATCAGTTGAAAATGAAAGTGATTTGAAAATCAAGTGCTTAAGATCAGATAGAGGAGGAGAGTTTACTTCAGGAGAATTCAATGAGTTCTGTGAAAAACATGGAATCAAAAAATAACTCTCTGTTGCTAGAACCCCGAAACAAAATGGAGCAGTAGAAAGAAAGAACATATCAGTCCAAGAGACTACAAGAATGATGTTGTTGGAAGCCAATTTACCTATTAAATTCTAGGAGGCAGTTGGGGTAGCAGTATACATCAGAAACAAGGCAAAACTCTAGGTAAACAAAAACAAGACTCCATATGAACTATGGAAAGGAAGGCTAGCTTTTGTGAAACACTTCATAATATTTGGAAGCAAGTGCTTTATGAAAATGAACGATAATTCACTAGGCAAGTTTGATTCCCAATTAGACAAAGGAATTTTTAATGGATACTCATTAAGAAGTAAGACCTACAAATGCTACAACAATCGACTTTGCAAGGTAGTAGAAAGATTTGATGTAAAAATAGATGAGGCTCTACTAAAAACAGAAGTAGATCTAAGTTTATAACAAATGAATAAGACCTTACCCTTACATATTAGGAGAAAATTGTTGCAAAAGAAGAAATAGATAACCTAGAAGAGGAAAAAGAAACACAAACTCCAACCAAGACAACGTTCAAGTTTGTACAGAAGCATCATCCAAAAAACCATGTCATTAGAGATATGGACGAATGGATAGAAACATAATGAAGAATGACCATTACCCCAAAGAAAAGCAATATAGATTTTGCTATCCCAAATAGAACCAAAGAATTTTACTCAAGCAAGTATGGATCAATATTGGGTAAATACGATGGAAGAAGAGCCTAACTAGATTGAAAAAAATGAAACATGGGATCTTGTGTCTCGTCCAAAGGATAAAAACGTAACCGAAACCAAGTAGGTGTTCAAAAAAAAAAAAATGAAGGACATGTTATCATAAACAAGGAAAGACTGTTGTGCAAAGGATATGCTCAAATTGAAAGAATTGGCTACGAAGTAACCTTTTCTCCGATTACCAGGTTAGAGCCTATAAGATTGTTTTAGCATTTGCATATTTGAAAGGCTTCAAAGTCTACCAAATGGATGTAAAATCAATCTTTCTAAATGGCGATTTAAAGGAAGAAGTATACATTGAACAACCTAAAGGCTTTGACTTGTTAGAGAATAAAGATTATGTGTGCAAATTGAAGAAGGCCCGTATGGATTAAAACAAGCTCCAAGAGATTGGTATGCCAAACTAGACCACTACCTTGAACAACAAGGGTTCAAGAGAGGAGTTGTAGGAAGCAACTTATACATGAAAGAAGACAAAACAACTTGTTGATCACACTCGTGTATGTGGATGATTTGATTTTTGGTAGCAACAATGATGAAATGAGTCATAGATTTCCCCAAGAAATGTCAAAAGAATTTTTAATGTCAATGATTGGAGATTTTTCCGTCTTCCTTGGACTTCAAGTAACTCAAACTAGTGTTGGAATTTTTATTACACAAACAAAATACCTCAAGGAAATGCTTAAACAGTTTGGAATGGAAGAATGTGCTGCTATAAGCACACCTATGATTACAAGATGTAAGCTAAGTAAGGATGATGAATCTCCTAAGGTAGATGCCACTCTCTACAGATCGATGATTGGAAATCGCTTATACATTACGACTTCAAGGCCATACATCATGCAGGTAGTTGGTATGGTGGCAAGATTTCAATCAGCGCCTAAGGAATCTCACATGCAAGCTATAAAAATGATACTTAGATATCTAAAAGGCACCCTTGATTTTGGACTCTGGAATCCAAAGAGCATAAATCGTACTTTGACAGTATACATTGATGTTGATTGGGCAAGAAGCATTGATGACTAGAAGAGAACTAGTGGAAATGCATTTTTCTTAGGCGATTGTCTTGTATCATGGTTAAGCAAGAAACGACTGTCTGTATCTCTCTCCACAATGGAGGCGAAATATATATCAACAACAAATTATTGTACTTAGATGAATGAAGGACATCAAAATGGAAATAAATTATCCCATCACCATCTTCTGTGACAATACCAGTGCAATCAACCTCTCAAAGAACCCAATAATGCACTAGAAACAAAGCATATTTCAATCAAGTACCACTTTCTTCGAGAACAGGTTGCTGTTCAAAATACCAAAATGGAATATATTAACACTAAAGAACAAATTGCAGACATCTTCATGACACCTCTACCTCAAGAAACATTTGAATATATTCAACAGAAGTTGGGCGTCATCTCTCTTGTATCTTAGTAGAACACCCATTGCTATTAATATCAAAGGGGGAGTGGAGAAGTCAAGGAGAGCAACAAGAAGTCTTGGGAAGCACAAGCTCAGGGGGAGTAGATATATCATGGAGGAGACACAAACACTGGGAGCACCTTATTTACCATTGATGTCAAAGAGGGAGAGAATACTTAAAGGGGGAGAAATGGCAAAAGTATTGTCATCAATGATAAAGGGGGAGATTGTTGAGGTATTGTCATTGATGTCAAAGCAATGGTTAAGCATGGCCTTGAAGCCGGAAGCATCGCTTGAAGTAAATCTAGATTTTGGTGGATATAATCAAAGCAAACACAATAATGGATTACACAATCTTGTAGTGCTTGCTGAAACCTTTCCAACAGTAGGCGACACACCCCTTAACTCCTCACAGTTGAGGAGATATGGATTTTTGAAATGCATATATTGATTTCCTTGCCAAAACTCAGGTCGACTCAACCATGTCAAGTCGGCCTTGATTTGAGGGCTCAGGATCACTAAAAATAGTCCATCTCCTCACTCATTTCGACTAAGCAACTTGACTAAGCTCAAGGAAGAATTCAAACTCGTGGAAGAAGCATTTGAAGAGGTTCATACCTCATGAATTAGGACAACAAGAAGCAAGGAGTTTGAGAAGTAAGTTTGAAGGGGTTTTCTGTTTTTAGTTAGGGCATATTTGAAGCTATTTTGAACAATATTTGGAGAATATTTTAGAGCAACTTTGGGACCAATTTTTTGACTCTAATTTGATCTAACTTGGCCCTGATATAGCCACATTTTCGGCTTGTTTCAAGCCCGAGACTTGGCTTATTTGTAGCCTTAGACATCAACCCTATGGAAGCCTTAGTCTTGACCTGTTTGCAGGCTCAGACTTCGACCCTGTGAAAATATAATTTCGACCTGTTTGAATCTTAGTCCTCAGCCCCTGTGGCAGCTCTATTTTTGGCCTTTGCAACCCTAGTCTCAACATATTTTGGAGTCTGTCTTGAAGCAATTTTGGAGCTTGTCTTGAAGTGGTTTTGGAGCCTATTTTGGAGCAATTTTTGAGCAGTTTTGGAGCCTATATGGAGCAGTCTTGGATAGGTTAGTGCTTGAAGAGGATTGACATCCTCATCCTTTTTCCATGTTGGATCCTAGGCTTGCTGAAGGGGATTGGTGTCCTCATTTACCAATTGGAGCCAAAATTTTTAAAGAGGATTGGTGTCCTCATCATTGTAAATTGAAGCTGAATATTCAAGTGATTTCTTTCTATTATAAATTTTGGTGTACTTGCATGGTTTATGTTTTGAGATTCTAATAGACTGGCTATAATTTTAATTTGATAAAATTATTGGTTGGATGAAATACTAATTAACCCCCACCCTCTATCATTATTTCTAACATTATCACCCTGGCTAAATTCACAAAGGATTTTGAGAAAAAATGTCCAAGAATTCCACTCTATTTAAGTAAGGGTCGTGACAATTTATGAGTGTCAATAAAGATCTAATGTTGGCAGAGAAAAATTCAATGCCAACACCTGAGTCGACACTCTAGAAATTTAGAACTCTGATATGTGTTGTGTTTCAACGAATGGCTAGACCTCCTGAGCGACCTATAACATCGAGTCTAATCAAAATCCATCCTTTGCGAGAGATTCTAGAGCCTTTGACACAACCTCCTCATCTCCCATGGTTTCTTGTAACATGATCAATTCTAGTCAATTGAATTCGATTATTCTACACAAGGCATGTCTTTTAGAGAGGCATGCCAACCCCTTGCAATTAAAAGAGAGGATTTTCATTGAGCAACCCCTCCAAGGGAATTCATTGCTCTAAGTACCCCATAAATATATTGTTTCCTACCAGCAGTAAGCTCCTCCCTTGCCTCTTCTTTTGCTCTAGCTATAAAAATTTCCTTCCCCTTCCTCTACCCCCATATGAGGAGAGTGATAGTTTCCTTAAGCCCCCAATGATGCCTTGTGATAGAGGTAAGATAGCTCAAGAGTGAAGGTTGTAGACAACCCCCTCCCCCTAGGATTCTTTTGAACTTGGGTTCTTGGAAATTGAGGCCATCAGGGAAGAATATGTCGATTTTGATCTGGTTAACTGGCATATGGCTATAGAGGGAGCGTGGAAAGAAGCTAAAGAACACTAAGGCGCTGAAGGAGATCTAATGCTAAGGGAGACTCCATTATCTCTCTCATGAAAACAAGAGCTAGTAGCAAAGGGAACAGGAGGAGAGGAAATATTAGGGACCAGGGAGAAAGGAGTACCTTTATTGGACGTGAAGAAAGGAACCTTTTTTCCCACAACCTGAGATTCCTTCTCCCACTCAGCTTCAGTTTCCATTTAGGTTCTTTGACTTTGAAAAATTTCTCCTTGGGCATCTTGGACATCTGATGTAGTGCCCTTATCTGTTTCTAGGTCTTCCATTAGGTTGTAAAATGTGCCCTTATCCTTAAATGATCTAGAGGGGTGAGCCTTCTTGTGCAAAGGGAGCTCACAAACTTTGACCAAATGCCCATACTGATGGCACTGTCTGCATCTGAAGGGCACTCCTTCATATTCCATGATTTGCCAACTTACTTCCCCAACACCAATGTCCATCTTTTAAGATAGTCCCTTCTTGAGATCTATGTTGACCTCCCCATTTTGCTCATAGGAGTCATGATCAAGATAAAACTCCATGGAGTTGCCAATGTCTTGGAAGATCATTTTGTCCCAATATTGGGGAGGCAATCCTGGAAAATGAATCCATATTGGAACCAAATCCATACGTTCTTTGCTTGCTTCAAACAAAGGAGACAAAAATTTAAACAGAACCAGAGTGGAATTAATGTGCCATACCTTCTATGGGATCAATACTACTTCCTCATGATCATGGAAAGCTAACTGAATCCACCCCTTAACTAGCAGATTTATCTTAGGGGGGAATTTGAGGCCAGGGTTGAGATCTTTGTCAGCCCAATATCAAATTGTGCCTATGTTGAAATTCCTCCCCTAGGCTCTCCCGACTAGGGTTTTTTCCGCCATCTTTGTTGCATTCCACAACATTACGTCCTCACCCAAAACTAGCTTCAACTTCAAATCCTTTGACATTTTCTTGACAAAATGACTCTTCCTTCTCTTCTGGCCAGACACCTTCAGATGCGAAGAAGGTGAATTCCCCCCTTTCCCTTTTTTTTTAATAATCTTTTTTAATTTTTTGTTGTCTCGCTTGCTTGGTCTATACTTTCTTCTGAATTCAACCCTTTTCCACGATCTGCAACCAAGATATCATTACGAAACTACTTGTAGAGGTTTGAATACCTATTGGGTGCCTAAGCTAACCAATGAAAAGCATGGAGGGCTTTAAACTTTGAATAAACCCCCAGGTTATAAAACCTTCTGAAAATAAAATAGAACCCGAATATGCAAAACCTCTTGAAACCTCAAGATCTGGGATACCGCTGTGAGCTTTCAAAAAGGGTTCAAAATTCACATGAAAAGGTTAGTGCTTTGAGAAAGCGTCTTCAATGAAAAATCCTCTAGGAAGCTTGAGAACGATGGGAGACTAACACTAGGTTCTTTGTTCCATGACTAAAAGAGAACCTGAGTTAGGGTTAGCCAATCAACATTCCCCAATGCCATTACCATTTCCTTGACTGCTTGCCGCTTCTGATGCTTTGGAAAGAGAGATGTGATCTAGAGCCTTCGATACTCCCATCAGTGGCATGAGACTGGCCCCCACTCTGTTTAGCGTAAAATCTTGGTTCGAGGCCCAAATTGGGTCCTCCTTGCCCTTTGTCGGCTCATATTCAATGAGGATCTCCTCGTCCATACCTCCCACTACTTGATAGAGCCTCCATAGCCCTAGACTCCTCCTTTTGAAGTTCTTGTCTGGCGAAAACGCTGACACTAGCCACTACATTCTCTCTATCTGCAGAAAAAACAAATGTAATAATTCTGACCACACGTTGTACAAAGTTGAAAACATGCCTCCCACTAGGTTACATGCAACAAGCATTATGCCCTTTTCCTATCACATGCAGTGTTGGTTCATGCTCGCTCTTGATCAAGAGAGAGGGGAATCATTATTCTCATCATGGTTGAATCATATATTTATGCTTTTGCGAGTTGAGGTTCTGAGGGTTTTAACACCCCTTTTTCCTTTGATTGGTTTCGATGGTGAAAGATTTCACCCTAGCTAGTCTCCTCTCTTTCTCATATATTTGACATAATTTCCTGAGGCATTTTATCTGGTTATTTGCAAGTGAGGGTCTTCTATGGAATTAAGTGATTGTGGTAACATTATGAGGCACTGTTTGTGGCAAATCAAGGGATTGAAGAAGGTAATTGTTGTGGCTTTGTTAGAGCTTACCCTGTGACAACATTGTGAGACAACTACAGGGGGAGTAAGAGTCTTCATCACCCTAGCAAACCAAAAATCAGACTCCCAACTAGTGGTTTCCTGCACAACAATGAATGTTTGTAACAGTGGCCTCATTTCGAAGACACAGTTTGTAACAGTGAATGTTTGTAACAATTTACCACAACACGATGATTCAAAGTGAGATTGACAACGAGACCCCCGTGGAAATGCATATTTGCAGGAGAGATTAGGGAGGTCGCAAGTTACCCCTTTGAGCTTGTGTTGAGTAACGAAATACTACTGAGGTAGCAAAGGACAAATTAGGGTGCAATGTTGGATAACAAGGATCAAGGCTTCTAGTTTGGCACTGATGTCAAGGATTTACAGCTGCTGAATGCATTGTGGAAAGCTACAACAAGACAACCAACTCAGCTAGGGCATCCCTTAAATAGCAAAATGAGTAGAGGTCATGGTTAAGTTGTTTCTTAGGTTACAAACAATCCTGTAAGTTAGTTATTGGTTCAAATTTGTTGATTAGGGTATTATCTGTTATAAAAATCATATATAAATTTCTATTGTTGTTATTGGAGGGATGGCTACTATTATGGATGCTGTACAACTAGGTCTACTAGTGTAATAGCCCTAGGAGCAGTTGTTAAATTGAAATTGATGTGAGTTGTTGATGTATTATGAAAACTACTGCTTGACTATATCATTGTGTACTATATATCTGTTTGGAATTGAAAGGAATATTGTCAAAATCCTTTGATTTAATAACCCTAAGGGAGAAAATCCCCTAGGAACATTACAGTGGTATCAGAATTGTGCATCTTGCCAGCCCGAAGATTAATAATGGAATCCAAATTGCTTGGTGAGGGACCAACACACTTACAAATCAAAACAATAATATGATGATGGGAAGAATGATGGAAGAGGATCTTTTTAGAGTAGGAGATCAATTGTCATCTCCATTCAAAGATGACCTTCTTTGTTCATTGGAGGAGGTGACAAGGCAACTACAAATGGTGGGACAACCACCTTCTCCATTAACTCTAGTAGCTATGGTTCCAACAGTGACTAACTTGGGTGAATACAAGTTGTTGAGGAATAAGGATGGAAATGTAAGGCTTGTTGTTGCACGTTGTTTGAACAAAGGTTTAAGGGTTACATACCATGAGATCCCTTATAAGGAGAATGTAATGTGGGAAATTAGGGAAGTCCAAAATTCTTTGGAAGAAATGCAACTTGAACCAAATGTAGCTAAAACACTTGCATTAAAAGAGGAGGTGGCTAAGAATAAAGGACACCAATATTTTGAACTTGGTAGTGTGGGAAATTCAAAATCTTCACCTTACAATATTGATGAGGTTCAAAATAAGTTTAGGATTATTTGTCATGGTCACCATATATCAACTTTTAGTGTTGATAATAGGGGCCTTATTGGAATTGCTCCTGGTGCTTTCACATCAACACCTTCCATTGTAGCTCCAAAAAATGATGAGATTGAAATGGAGTGTTTGCCAAATGGTGACTGTGAGCTGGAACCTCATTTTTATGATGGCAATGAGCTTGAATCAGGGTGTTTCAATAGTGAGGATAATGGTATTCTCACTCAAGACATGAATGGACAACATGTTGAGGAGGTGCATCACGAGAAAGATGAAATATCGGACCCAGAATCAAGTGACTGCAATGTGTCTAACATTGCTGGGTCTTTTGACATGTTAGATAAAAATGCTGGGGGATACAATCACACAGTGCAACTATACATGCAAGAGGATGTTGCAGTTAGTGCGATTGATTGGGTATCTACAAGTGTTCTTGTTGGTTTAAATGGTTTGTTTACTCCTGTTTTGGGGAATGAGCAAAAGCTTGAAGCAAATGTCACGAAGAAGAAGTTCCTGTGCTTGGTGAATATACCATGGCACTTGGACAACAAAATTACAACTCAAATTCGATTTGCTCAATTGCAGTTGGGTGAGAAAACCCACAGTAGGGACTTCATCAAGGCATCCATATTGATGAAGCAGGCCAACAAAGAACACATGATAGAGAGGTTAAAAGATGCAACACAGGAAGGGAGGCATTTTGTGAAGCAATCAAGTCCAAATGACAAGAGATGGAACTAGTACATTTGACCTTGAACACAGTAAATAATGGAACCTCTGTAGAATAATTTGATGAGAAGGTATACTAGATGCAATATATAAGTGATGAGTATGCCTCTACGAGAAGAAAAATAGTTGTTGCATGGAATGGGACTAATAAAGCTTGCACAAGGTCAACTATGTGCAACTACAGGTTCTCGTTTTGAGCTTCAAGAGACATTTAACCACATTGATAAAAGTCAAGAACGTAGTAAGCTTATGGGTAAGGTATTGGATTCCTTGAAAAAAGCAGGATTTTCAAGCAGAAAAATATGTGTTGGCCATTGAAAAAGAATTTAGTGCCTTGAACTTTGATTTGAGGCAATTGCAAGATCAATGGAACAGTGTTGATTCTGTTCGAAAAGGAACCTATGAACCATTGAAGGCTCTAAAAAGGCAAGAGTATGAGTAGAACATTGAATTCCACTAGTCCAAAAGTGATATTTAGTCATCCAAGCAAGTGGAGGTCATATATAAGCATGGAGATGTAACTTTCTGTATGACCACAAATCCCAGATCGTCGGGTAACAACCTACAAGCTTATGAGTTTGGTACAAGATGCAAGAAGAACGTTGGGATTGACATATGCATGCTCGCGAAAATCACCAAATATTGGAGTGCCCACCTCCTAGTGGAATACTCCAAAAATAAGTTTTCCTACGAATTGATGGATGGTCTCATCCAAGTTGACAAGTACATGGTAGAAGATGAGATCATCTTCTATAAAGACCAAATATATTTGGTCACTAAATCTACAGTCAAGGAGAGGTTCTTTAGGATCACACATGACAAACCAACAGAAGTTACAAATAGGCATTGTTTGGAGTACTCTCTTCAATATAAGGAATGTTCGATTTTGAATCTGGAGCATGATTTTTGTGGGACCATGTTGGAGATTGATGTGAATGGCCATAAAAGAGATAAAATTGCAAAAGCAATTTTTCCTGTAGTTCTTATGGAACAAGGATTAGGAGGATGGTCCATTGATAATATTGCTATTAAGGGAGAAAGTCTAGGAGATATTGACTGCAAGAGACACCTTGTAAAGCATGTAAAGAAGTATGTTAAACAACAATACAAAAATGGAAGGTCCACTGTTCTTCAAACAAATGTGATTGCGATTAATGGGCACTTTCCTGGATCCTGAGTCAACTTGTCCACCAATGGGAATTCTACAGTAAATGTTATGTACAAGTTGGATGGGCGACTTCTGATCACATGGAATGGTTGCAAAATCGAAGAAAGATGGTGTATCTGGGTCCAATTGTCCTATTCTTGTAGGATGGAGTTGGACCTATAGTTTTCAAGCCAAGGATAGGGTTGGTAGTTTCTTTTACTTTTAGAGGGAAGTAGGAGGGTTTGGAGGAGTTATTGTGCACCTTCGCCCAATGATTCTTGTACCCTGTGGAACTTCAAGGGAGATTTCACAATCTTTATTGATGACTGGTAAACAAGGAGTCACAGAGGTTTGTAAGCAGTCCTTGATGCTGGCAAGGACCTTGAAATTCTTGATGGAGTTTTTTTTTAATTAGAGAGGACCCTATTGTACAATAAGTTAGTGCTTGCTGGTATTGGTACAAGTCATTCAGTGTTCAACTTGGTAAAGCCTATCGTATGAGGGTACATAATGTTGGGATTCCAACTTCTCTAAAATTCAGAATTCAGGATCATAATTCATTGTCTGCGGATAGGTCAAGGCAAAATTACATGAACTTGGATGTCATGGAAGCAAGGCAGGCAAAATTACAAGGATTGGGCACAAGTGCATAAGCTAAAGTCTGCCCTTGATGGACACCTTTTGGAATTGCAGGTAAAAGCAACCAATGAAGCTAAGGCGATCTGCCAACATAGACTTGTTGTTGCTAAAGCTGAGATAGTTGAGTCAAGGAAAAAGATTGGTGCTTCAGAGAGGGACATATTAGAGTTCACTTAATCTCTGGAAGCTAAAAATGAAGAAGGAGAAGCCTCTATAACTGAAATTGAGTCTATTAGGTAAGCATATGAAGATATGTGAACTCAAAATCATTGATTACTTTAGGAGATAACAGAGAAAGATGATTAGAATATGAGGCTTGTATTAGAGAGTGTGAAGGCAAAGCGGGTTCAAAGTTCTCTTCTTATGGAAAGAAAAAGGAGACAACAAAGCAATTACAACAAGTTGGTGCTTCAGCTGAGATGTACAAACAAAAGATTCTGCATCTTGAAGAACAAGTGAGGGTTCACTTGGATAAGATTGAAAAGGTTACTGAAGATGGTCAATAGTAGGCACTTACTCTGGATAGTACAAAATGAAATTTGGTAGAGACAGAGAGAGTCATAATCTCTCAATGTTTGTCTTGAGGCTGTTCAAAAGGAGGCTGGACAATGCAAATGCAAAATTATTGATCTGCAAATTGAGTTGAAGAATGAGAGGTCCTCATTCTTGAAAGTAAGGGGTCAAATTTTGCGTCACCCAAACTTGCAATTGCTTGAGGACAAGGAATGGTGGGAAGGGGGGATTGTAATGTTCCCTACTAATTAATCGTCCAATAGACGATGAAGTTGCCTATCCAACCCCATAGGCTATGGTCAATGAAAAGGGGGAAACCCATTATCCAATGCTTTTGGGGCAACATCAGGTAAATTGGGGTAATTGGGGCAAAAATTGTGAAGGAAGCCAAAATTGTGGCCAAGTGGAGGGAAAATTGTAACCCCTCAAATTAAATTAAGGAGAAAATACCCCAAAGGGAATCTATAAATAAGAGAGAGGGGAATCATTATTCTCATCATGTTTGAATTAGATATTTTTGTTTTTCTCATCTGAGGTTCCGAGGGTTTTAAGACCCCTTTTTCCTTTGATTGGTTTAGATGGTGAAAGATTCCACCCTAGCCAATCTCCTCTTTTTCTCTCATCTGTTTGACATAATTTCCCTAGGCATTTATTATTTGGTTTCTGGCAAGCTAGGGTCTTATGTGGAATTAAGTGATTGTGGTAACATTTTGAGGCATTGTCTGTGGAAAATGAAGGGACTCAAGAAGGATATTGTTGCAGTTGTTAAAGCTTACCCAGTGACAACATTGCGAGACAACTATAAGAGGAGTGAGAGTCTTTCATCACCCTAGCAAACCAAACTCAGAATACCAACTACTGTTTTTCTATACAATGGCAAATGTTTGTAGCATGGCCTCTTTCCAAACAAGAGTCTACAACAATGTGAGGATTCAAGGTGGTATTGATAGTGAGAGACCCCTTGTGGCAGCGAGGGTTCCCATGATAGTCTATGGTTGCAGGAGAGATTAGGCCTCTAATATTGTGTTGAGTAACATACTAATACTAAGGTAAGAAAGGATGAATTGCGGTGCATGGTTGGACAACAAGGATCAAGGGCTTCCAGTTTGGCACCAACGTCAAGGTTTTAAAGAAGCCAAATGCACTATGGAAAATTATAACAAGAGAACCAACTCAGCTAGGGCACCCCTGGAGTAGCAGAGTTAATAGAGGTCACAGTTAAGATGCTTCTTAGGTTACAAAAAGTCATGCAAGTTGGTTATTGGTTTAGATTTTCTGATTAAGGTATTAATTGTTATAACAATCATATATAAATTGATAGAGTTGATATTGGAGGGAATGCTATTTTTATGGATGTACAACCATGTCAACTGGTGTAATAACCCTAGGAGCAGTTAAATTGAAACTAATGTGAGCTATACTATTGCTTGACTATATCATTGTGTACTCTATATCTATTTGTGATTGAAAGGAATATTGTGAAAATCAATATAATTTATCTTCTTATTTTATAACGCTAAGGGAAAAAATTCCCTAGGAACATTACACCATCTACATAATTGATTTATAAGTATAAAACAATGCTAATGCTCTTTTCTTAGTAGAGATATAGTTGGACTAGGGACCATAGCTTTGTATATTGTAGGTTTAAGCTTGTTTTATCATTCGATTCTTATTATGTTGCAAGGATTAGATACATGCTTTTTATTTATTTATCCACTCTTAATAATTTGCCAAACTCTATAATATTAAACCAATGTTATATAATTGATAGCCATTCAATTTCAACCAACAATGTGTGGTTATCGAAATAGATAAATTATAAGTTCATTATTTGTTGATATGCTCTTCTAAGTATATAATTAAATCTAGGATTTTGTGTTATGGATGCAAAAGCAACTCAATGATGTAATGATTTTTCAGGTTTGAGAAGTTGGAGATGAATATACAATGGTCACAACTTAATGGTCATAACATTTTTGTCTTAGACTATGACCTTGGCACCATTATGATGATGTATATTATGGGTGGAATTTGTGGCAAAAAAGTTAATTTATGATGATCTTGACTTGTGTAACTATGAAGGAATGTTGATGATGTTAACGAGAATTTGATGTTTTTTTATGATGACCATGATGCTCTTTTATGTGGCCATCATTTATTGTGTCAAGGAAGAAATAAAATATGGCCCATTTAAGCAATTCAAGGGGGGACAACCACCAAAACATCACTAGTGCCTCTTTCAATTTAAAAAAGATGACCTAAAGTGTGTCTTTATCTTATATCCATCTTGATCCCCCTTTTTTTAGCCAAAAAGGTTTAGGGGAGATAGATTGAACTTGGAACTCCTTTCTTTTAGAGGTTAATTTAGAGGATAGGGAATATATGTGTGTGTGTGTGTTTTTTTTTATTGTTTACTTATGTGTTCATATATCATGATGATGTGTTTTGTTTTTTTTACAAGTGACACAAATGTTTATCTAAAACATAATTTGCTAATGCATCTATTAAATTATTCAAATTTCGTGGAATGTGATGATATGTAATGTAATCAAAGTTTCTTTCCAGTGATCGAACACGTAGATACATGCACAAAATTTGTGGATTTCTTACTGAATAATGAACATTTAATTGTAGCACAACAAGTTGTGAATCTAACTTAACAACCAAATTTCTGATTCCGAGAGCAACTGCTTTTAATAACAGTTCGATAATTGCATTGTACTTGGCAATATTATTAGTTGTTCGTCCTAGGAAAATACCTTGTAAATTGATCAACTCGCCATTGGGGGCAAAGAGTGTCCAAGTTGTGGAAGATAAGATCCGTGTGCTATGACAAGCACCGTCAGTGAAACCAACATAATGGTTTGATGACATCTGTGAACCGAGTGAAACACAATCTAGGGACCAACCCTATATATATATATATATATATATATATATATATATATATATATATATATATATAATCAAAATAAAATACAACCAGAAGAGAAAAACATTGGGAATTCAAATTTATTAAGCACTATCTAACACATCCCTGAATTTCAATTCACTGAACATATCATAAAATTTACATATATTTAACTAAAGCCATAAAGACATCATACAAAAGAATATTGTAACACATATGTACCATTCACTAGAAAGACAAGATTCCACTTGATTTGCCATTACTTGTCTTCTTTTGTTGTCGGTCATCTCCAAGTGTGAATGACGACATACTTGATCCGAATGCAATGACCCACCGGTTGACCTTCCAGCCTACTCCTTGGGTACTCTTCTTCCCCGCGGACCGCCGAGCTACAATGGGGTTGTACAATGGAGGAATGTAATAGCTGGTAGAGGAGAGCACTCCTTGGCTCAAGAGTCTTCTCTCTAAAGTCATCTACCTCACCAAACTCACTATAGTTCGTAGTCACTACTCTGACATAGTCTCATCCATCCAAAAATAGGGTCCCAAAAGTCCCTTCTCCCATGGTCTGCCCCTTATTTTATAGGAGTTCTCATAAGTGACACTCGGCATTTCATGCATAATTAATTTTTTTATAATAATTCAATAGTTTGACTATTCACCCACCCATGTGTCACTCTCTCATCAAGGATTTCCAAAATTATTTACTTAAATTTTAATTTAAAAATAATATTTTTCCTCACCTCAACAAGATTCCTATTTCTTCTCTTAGTTGTCTCTTAATCCCCTTTTTTACTCCTTAATTTGTGTTCATTACTAAAGTCAATTGATAAGTCAAGATTTGATCCCTTATCTACTCCCTAATTTAACTCAATTTATCTCTTAGATGGATATTCTTATGTTGGTTGTTGCCACATGGAGGTTCTCTATACTTCTCTAAAATTTAATTTAATAATCTTATTTTAATTCACCATCCTCTTCTCTTAATTAGGTTTATCTATTTTAGGATTAATATTTATCCTTACATTTATGTCCCTCTTTCCCCTTTTTACCTAACTAAACTACATTATGTTCTTAATATTTTCCAACATGGGAAGGGTAGAGTTTTCAAGTTAAAATATTTTATTTCTTCCTATGATCCTCTTGACCCAAGTTTTATTCTTGATTTAATTACCTCTGTTTCTAACATCATTTACCCTTGATGTGAATTTACCTGGTTTTCATTTCTTGATTATATTTATTAATTTATTTATTTTTAATGATTTCAAGGGTGCCAAGTTTGGTCGTGCCCTTCAAGAACTTCCCTTGAAGTTCCAAGGGTGCCATGCCTAACAGTTTATTTGTGATGCCAAGGGTGCCAAGTTGGTCGTGCCCTTCAAAAAATTCCCTTGAATTTCCAAGGGTGTCACGCCACTTTCCCTTCAAGCATTCAGTGGCTACGATGGGAAAGTATAGGTGCAATGACAGAGACCATATAATCTCTTATGTTGCCTGCTATAGTGAAACTAATGGTGTCGGGGATCAAGGAATCTGCCTTGATGTGCACCCCCCAATAAAATCCTCATGAGCGACCCAACTTTGGGACTTTCCCTCATGACATCGTGATCTTCAAGGCAAAGGTGGTTCAACCTTTCCAGACCAAGTCACGACGGGAGTGCTAATGGGTGAGATCAGGGACACTGTCCCACCCCTCCCATGTAGTTACATCCAATTGTACAACCCCATCACCCATATGTGAGTCATCCGTCCAAACAACTAATCTGTGCCTGCAAACACTAATATATCATCAAAATATAGATAAACATATATAACAGGTTTCAAAATTGACTTAGAATTTCAAAGTTAAAATAATATAAATTTTCATCAAACTAGGTGTCGTCAACTCGTCATATGCGAGTGCCTCTGGTGGTTTCTTGCCATACTTAATAATCATCAGTAACAAGGTTTATCAGTGTTAGTCATTGTCGTAATAGCATCATTAGCATCACCTAGTCATTCACATCATTGTTCATTGTGAACCAAAACTAATGCAAGTAGGTAACATAGGGGACACCTCCATCATGACTATCATCATCATAACATCAATTGAAACATACATATCCATCAATTTATCAACATCGTAACATCAATAGAAACATACCTATCCATCAAAGCTATCATCATCATGATATCAATAGAGAGCATACATATCCTTTACTGCCATCATCATCATAAATTCAATAGAGAACAAACTTAACCATTTATGCTACAATCATCATAATACCAATAGATAACATACATAACCATTAATGCTATCTTCATCATAATATCAATGGAGAACATACATAAACATCACAACGAATAATATCTCAACCACTAATAATAGAGTCATGTGCCCAGATCTTCAACCTGAGTTCCTCAAAGAATAATGTGTGGGCCTTAGGGCTAAATAAATGTTAGTGTCATATCATTATCAGACAACTAGAGCAGGGAACTACATACACCCCTTCTTAGTAATAGACTTTGTCTCGAAGTCCTTGGAATAGGTAAGGAAAACAGTGATGCATCTCCTCGACATCCTCCCCAGTAGTTGAACTGGGACTATAATTGTCCCACTAGACCTTAACCTGGTCCACTAATGCTCGGTCCTCTAGTCGGTCCCAATTGAGAGGTGTTCTGCAAGGTCTTCCGTATAAGAACGCAAATGGTGCCATCTTGATGGAACTCTGATAACTATTATTGTAAGTAAATTCTAGGAGCGGTAAAAACTTTTCCCATCTCTTTTGTTGGTCCATCACATACATTCGAAGCATGTCTTCAAGGATTTGATTAGTCCTTTCTGTCTTCCCATCTATCTTAGGGTGATAAGCAGTGATGAAGTTCAACTGGGTTCCTAAGGCTTCTTGGAAACTGGTCCAAAACCTCCTGTAAACACTGCTCCCCTATCAGATATGATCTTCCTAGACACTCCATGCAATCTCATAATTTCATCAATAAAAACGCTGGCTATTTCCGATGCCTTATATGTAGCCTTAACTGGTATGAAATGGGCGCTCTTGATCAACGTGTCCACCACTACAAATATAAAATCATGTCTTCTTGAGGTCATTGGTAGTCCCACAATGAAGTCCATTGATATAACTTCCCATTTTGATTTTGGTATCTCATGGGGTTGCAATAATCTCGTTGGATGTCTGTGTTCAGCTTTTACTCATTGACACTCTAAGCATCTTGCTACCAAGTTTACGATGTCCTTCTTCATCCCTTTCGAAAAGAAGAGTGGTTTTAGGTCCGCACTCATCTTCTTAACACCGGGATGTGCCATGTATACTACGCGATGTGCTTCATTTAAGATTAACTGGTGTGTATCTTCATTCGGTGGTACAAATATCCTTCCCCGAAATCGTAGTAGCCCATCATTATCAAGGGAGTATTCTTCATATTTTGGGACCCTCATTTCATCCTCCCTCAAAATTTTGCTAACCTACCGATACTAGGTGTCTTTGGGACCCTCATTTCATCCTCCCTCAAACTTTGCTAACCTAGTGATACCAGGTGTCTTTAAATTGTAAATCAAGTAGTTTCTCCCTCAAATTTGTCTTAAGGAAACCACTGAAAATATCCGATGCCTCCTACTTAAAGCATTAGCGACCCTATTTACCGTTCCTTTTATGTAAGTGATATCAAAATCATATTCACTAATTAGCTCAGACCATCGTCTTTGTATTGGATTTAAGTGGTCTTGAGTGAATATGTGTTGTAGCCCACAATAGTCAGTCCTAAGATCAAACTTCCTTCCTAGAAGGTAGTGTCTCCAAATCTTTAGTGCATAAACAATTGCTGCCATTTATAGATCATGGGTTGCGTAGTTTTCTTCATGGGTTCTAAGTTTCCTTGATGCATAAGCTATTACTCTTCCTTCTTGCACCAACACACAACCCAACCCTTCCTTGGAGGCATTAGTGTAAACCAAAAATTCTTGTTCCATATCCGACACCTTTCAAAATTGGTGTTGTCGTTAATAACACCTTTAACCTTTGGAATGTCTCTTCACATTTTCCAATCCAAATGAATTTCTTGTTCTTTATTTGGAGCTTGGTAATGGGGCTTTCTATCTTCGAAAACCCTTCGACCAATTGTTGAGTTTTCTAGGGCACAAGCTAGAAACAATTTTCTTCCACAGGTAACTACTTCCAATGATTCAGTTAGCATTAATTTCACATATCATTCATCCAAAATCATTAAGCGGTTATACAGAAGAAAATTCAACCATTAAACATGAAAGAGTAGTAGAAAATAACCATAAAACCATGAGACAAGAGACGCAGAAATTAGGCATAAGGCTAGGACAAAACCACAAGGGAAAAACCCATCAAATCTTTCTTTATGAGAGAGAGAGTTCAATGTCCACCAATATATCCATAAACAGAACATCAAAATAACATCTAACCAAAACATAAGATAAATAACATGCCCTTTGTTTCTTCAACATAATTTCCCTCCTTTCCTTTTGTAATCCTTGCAGAACAGAGCTATGTGTGAGAGAGTTTGATGCCCAAATGAGGAGGAGGGCTTGAACACATATAGCCTCTAATAGGGGTCGAATAGTTGCCTCAAAGGGGGTCTAGCCAATTTAAACCAGATGAGGCCGACATGAGAAAATTTTGGAGGCAAAGTATAATTTCAAATTTTCCAATTTCTTTTATGATGAATACCAACGATGGCTACTATATTTCCAACATTTTGTTCATAATTACCAGGTCTGAACATTCCAAACTTTTTACAAAGTCCCAAACTTTTCCAAACCTTCTCACTTGCAAACTTATTGAATCCTTAAACCTAGTAACTCTTTTTTTTCCACTTGATATCTTCTAATAGGTGGGAAACTTTACAGTTCAGATACCAAAATGCATAACATGGGAGTTTCATTATTGTAGAATTAAAAAGAAGAGCCAAAAGAATAAGGATATAAAATTTTAAGCATATATTCTATCCAAAATATAATACTCAAAATGTAAACACCTGTGGGGCATTTACTCACTAGAGTGAAAAGAAGGTGAACAGGATTCCATTCTAGATGTTGTCTGCCCCACTTGAATGGCATGATTTTTAAAGCTATGTTACTGAATAAGGAATGTGAATGGAATGAGAAACATGGCTAGAGGTTTCGGAAAGTAAGATTGGTTTTTAGGAGATAAAGAGTACATGAGACCCGACACCCTTAATCCATGTATCCCATTCATATAAAATTGACTAGCAATGCACGTATGTACTGTCCATGCAGAAACATAAACAAGGATGAGGGGAATGGAATGTGAAACAGATATCCTAGTTAGATTTGGTGAATAGTTTGAAAGTAATAGGGCTCGGTACAAATGGTAGGTGATGTTACCAAAAAGTGGAATGGGAATGGAAAAAAAACAGGCCTAAATGTTTTCAGGAGATAATATTACATGAACCCACCACCTGCAAATTATGCATAATCTGCATATCGAATTGATGGTCAAGGTACTAATGATCTGTCATTATGAGAATGGAAACAATAAAAGAAAGGGAAATGGAATGAGAATAGTTCAAAGTAACAGGGGCAAATGCAAGTCTTCCGTGAATTTCACAAATTCAACAATCCCTCAAACCTAGAACATAAAATCTAAACGAAAAGAAGTCTATGCTTTGCGGTGTTGTGCTTCCAAGCATGTTTTCTGAAGAATTTAAACATATATATATTTTAAATAAAAATTTAAGAAAACTATAGGAGAAAGATTCGGCTGTAATAACCTTTGTTGTACTTAACTTGGCAGCAGCGCTAAATTTGACAATCTCCGTAAATTATCGGCATGGTGTAGTTAACATATTGTCCATTGTCTTTAAGAAATTTCAACGTACTTCCCACCATATTTCATAGTATACAGTATATTTTTCATGCCTCATATCTTTGATTCCCGTGGAACCATCAACCCAAATATAATCTAAAAATCTAAAAATATTTTTAAAAACCATATAACTATAAACTAAATAGCCAAATGACTTGTATTTTCTGATTTATTGAGCATTGGTAATACTAAAATTCTTCCAAAATTGAAACAAAATTCATATTGTCATCCCTTTAGGCGTATACTGTATAGAATTAGAGCTGGACTGAAATTGTTTTTCAAAGTGACATTTATTTTTTTATTTTATTTTATTTTTTATGCCGAACCTTATTGGAATTCATATTTATATTCGAATCTTGCCTTGAAACACAGACAAATTAAAATTTTGCGACCTTACCTCTTGCATGAAGAGATTTTTTTTTTGATGTTGGGAAGGTGCCATTGGAATCGTTTTCATTGAAGCTGGGTGTCTTATTGCACACCACCACACGTTTGCGCCCCCACGCCTTTCTTGACCCAGGAATTTTAAGCTGTCGTGACGGCATTGTGATTCGAAACTAGGACGGCCCTTGAATGGGCGTTAGCGCAGAACAACTATGCGTGCACTCCATACAATTCCATTTAATTTAACACGCCATTAAGCGATTGCAATTTTCAATTTAATAACTATCATTTCTGGAATTCCCGGTATATGGATAGCAATCCGACATTTGGAAGGTAAGCAAAGTCAAGGAAACCCTTACTACAACTACCAATTGCAAAACTTATTCACCAGCCTGTTTACAATTTTTATTAAATATTAAAATGCCTTTGCCCTCACTAGGTTTAGATTTCGAATCCTTTGAAGTCCGTTGGAGGAATAAAAGCTCTGCCCTTTGTTACGAATTTGTGAATGCATGTAATGAGATCTGTAGGAATCTAAGTAATCATGGAAGTCGATTTGAAGGCTCATTCGTTTCTTTCGTACATTTTTTCTTTGAGGCCTCTGCAACAACCATTGATGCTGGCCTCCAAACCCCCGTTTTCGAACGCCATTGAAATGGATCTAGAAGCCAATGAGCGGCATGGCGAGGCTCTGGTTAGAGAGATGCCTAAGCTTCTGCAGCCGGAGCTCATGGCTAAAATGATCGGCGCCATTTCCGATGTTGCGCAGACCAGATATGTTCTATAGTCCCTTGGAGATCGGTCGAATCACGAGGCTATGGACGAAGCCTGTCGACGCATTGTAGAGATCGAGCACAATCCTTCTGGGCGATTGGAAGAAATTGCCATGGAGGATTAGATGATTTTTTATAAGAGAAAAACAATTTATCTATGGCCTGCGACTATCTCATAAATCTGCCAGAGAGAAAGAGCCTTCAATGAATACATTAATGTGCCACAAGATTTAAAAAAACCTTGTGAAACCCTTAGTATGAAGCTAGAGCAGCCCTATGGCATTTGTAGCCCTCAAAAAAAAATTGAGCCCAGAAAGTGGAAGGCTATGAAAAGTGTAGAATTTCGTCTTTCAAATTCTTCAGAAATTCGCTTGAGTTTATCTTTAGAAAAATATGTTTCAAAGGGTCAATTCTTTTGCCAAAAAAGGTCGAATATGGTTTGATCCTTGTACAAAGATGTTATAAACTTCAGTGATACGGATAGTTTTGGACATTGTAGGCGTGCAGACCTACATGATAAACAATAATATTTTGGTACATAGTTCAGATGTAGTTCATATAGGTTCATTCGCTACTCATCATAGTTTTACTAATTCTGGAATTTTGTATGCAGGTCCCCTTACATCTACGGCTTCGACCATGCAACCATTCTTCTATAAATTTGACTCCGTAAGAACATCCGGGTACCTATAGAAGAGAAGGAGGTGGATCCAATGATTCGACGTGGATTCACTGATTAGATAAAATTGTCAACATTTGTGTGCTGGAACGAAAAATAATCAGTAGAATATGTGCTTGCATTTTCCATTCTTTCTTCTCAGGAAACATTCCTAATAAATACTCGTCTTAGTTTCTATGGGCAAAAGTTGTATTCAAATGATTTAATGCTGCGATAAGTTGTATTCAAATCATTAGCTCCTTAATTCAAATACTCCATAAGTGTCTTAGTTAATTTTTGTTTCTTAATTTGTCAATAAGTTGTATTCAAATGATAATCAGCTGCATATGGGATTTTACAAGGCGCAATTGCTAGAATCACATTAATCCACTCATTTGCCATCTCTCTTTACTTCTCACTTAATATTTTACGGTATATGTTACTTCAACTCTGAGGAAATATGATGCTATTGCAAATTCTATCCAGAGAATTCTATGGCGCTACTGTAAATTCTTTATTGGTTTACTATGTGAATGAAATGGAAGCAGACACTTTTTGATTTATAATCCTTTTGTGGAGAGTAGCTATCATTCTCGTATAATTCTAACTGTGGATATAAATAAAGGTATTTATCCATATAAATGAAGCTATTATTGAATTACCCGTGTTAACATTTATCAAACTCATTGCTCTTGAAGTGAAATCCTACTAAGGAATAATATGTTTACATGTGAGTTTTTTAATTGTAATAATAATATAGTAGTATATATGGATGAAATTATATTTGTTTATATAAAAAAAATCAAAAGTTCTTGGAGCGTTTGTTAAAAATGTCCAATGAAAACAAATAAGTTGTTTAGAACTGTGAATTTGGTTGCAACACTGTTAATGGTTTGTCTCTTAATGACAGTGTTGTAATTAAACTCAATGAAATTTCAAGTCTGTAGGTTTCATTGATATGATATGGTTCCTAAATAAATAATGAAATAGGATATATAAATTAATAACGTTTTGTTCGATTGCAGGGGAATTACTACAGTTAATGGTATATTAAGTATGTCTAATAATGCTGCTATGTAGGAATAAGAATCTCTTAATATAACCATTATAATCTATAACTAATTTTTTGTTCATGATGTAAACAATCTAGAATGAGGAACCATTTTAGATTCTACCTCTGCGCATAGATGCAAAACCAGTAATGGACTAGTTAATAAAGTTTAACTCTTGGACTGTTGATATTGTGGCCATTATTAACATTCTGTTGTGCATCTTGATACTGGAAAAAGCATATATTATAATAATATATGAGGTCATAATATAATGTCAAATTTGGAATATGGTTTGAGACGCTATTCTTTGTTTTGATACGCTAACTCTGAAACTTCTGCAGAGAATAACCATACATTTCTTTCAGTCTTCCTAGATTGAACTTCGAGAGCTTTGCTATTAAATTGCAATTTTTTTCTAGGCCCTAATCTCCTTTAGCCGTGAGCTTTTAAATATTATTAATAACCTCTGGTCGAATTTACTTTGAACAAAGAAATCCATTCTTCTGAAAGTTGCTCCTTTCTGTTGGTGCAAGCAGCTTGGACGTCTTACAAAAAAAAAAATTACAAATTTTTTTGAAGGGTAGCCGTCTTCAAATTTGAACATTTTCTCCTCAGCGGCAAGTGAAATTTCTACTGCAATTCTGAATAAATCGAGCTTTTGAGACTTGGGTTTTAAAATTTTAATTTCCTACCATTTATATTTTGAGTGAAGTGAATTTCACTTTTGGAGAAAATTTGTCACAGGTGTTGGACTTTGTTGGTAGATGTGAGGTCTCAGTTTCGAATCCTGCGGGGGTGCTACTTTTCCCTTACCAATTTGAATGTAGTAGATATTTAACAAAACTAGTCATGCATGCATTGGCCCATAGGTCTCAAGGGTTCAACATAGCTCTGATACCAAGTGTAGGGACCAACCCTATATATTTTTATTTATTTTTAATCAAAATAAAATACAACCAAAAGAGAAAAACATTGGGAATTCAAATTTATTAAGCACTATCTAACACATCCTTGAATTTCATTTCATCGAACATATCATAAAATTTGCATATATTTAACTAACATATCATAAAATTTACATATATTTAACTAAAACCATAAAGACATCATACAAAAGAATATTGTAACACATATGTACCGTTCACCAGAAGACGAGATTCCACTTGATTTGTCGTTACTTGTCTTCTTTTGTTGTTGGTCATCTCCGAGTGTGAATGACGACGTACTTGATCCCAATGCAATGACCCATCAGTTGACCTCCCAGCCTACTGCTTGGGTACTCTTCTTCCCCGCGGACCCTCGTGCTGCAATGGGGTTGTACAATGGAGGAATGTAATAGCTGATAGAGGAGAGCACTCCTTGGTTCAAGATTCCCCTCTCTAAAGTCCTCTACCTCACCAAACTCACTATAGTTCGTAATCACTACTCTGTCATAGTCTCATCCATCCAACAATGGGGTCTCAAAATTCCCTTCTCCCATGGCCTGCCCCTTATTTTATAGGAGTCCTCATAGGTGACACTTGGAATTTGATGCATAATTAATTATTTTTTTATAATTCAATAGTTTGATTATTCACCCACCCATGTGTCACTCTCTCATCAAGGATCTCCAAAATTATTTACTTAAATTTTAATTTAAAAATAATATTTTTCCTCACCTCAACAAGATTCATATTTCTTCTCCTAGTTGTCTCTTGATCCCCATTTTTACTCATTAATTTGTGTTCATTACTAAAGTCAATTGATAAGTCAGGATTTGATCCCCTATCTATTCCTTAATTTAACTCAAGTTATCTCTTAGATGGATATTCTTATGTTGGTTGTTGCCACATGGAGGTTCTCTATACTTCTCTAAAATTTAATTTAATAATCTTATTTTAATTCACCATCCTCTTCTTTTAATTAGGTTTATCTATTTTAAGATTAGTATTTATCCTTACATTTATGTCCCTCTTTCCCCTTTTTACCTAACTAAACTACATTATGTACTTAATATTTTCCAACATGGGAAGGGTAGAGTTTTTAAGTTAAAATATTTTATTTCTTCCTATGATCCTCTTGACCCAAGTTTTATTCTTGATTTAATTACCTCGGTTTCTAACATCATTTACCCTTGATGTGAATTTACCTGGTTTTCATTTCTTTATTATATTTATTAATTTATTTATTTTTAATGATTTCAAGGGTGCCAAGTTTGGTCGTGCCCTTCAAGAACTTCCCTTGAAGTTCCAAGGGTGCCACAGCTAACAGTTTATTTGTGATGCCAAGGGTGCCAAGTTGGTCGTGCCCTTCAAAAAATTCCCTTGAAGTTCCAAGGGTGTCACGCCACTTTCCCTTCAAGCATTCAGTGGCTACGATGGGAAAGTATAGGTGCAATGACAGAGACCATATAATCTCTTATGTTGCTTGCTATAGTGAAACTAATGGTGTCGGGGATCAAGGAATCTGCCTTGATGTGCACCCCCCAATAAAATCCTCATGAGCGACCCAACTTTGGGACTTGCCCTCATGACATCGTGATCTTCAAGGCAAAGGTGGTTCAACCTTTCCAGACCAAGTCACGACGGGAGTGCTAATGGGTGAGATCAGGGACACTGTCCCACCCTTCCCATGCAGTTCCATCCAATTGTACAACCCCATCACCCATATGTGAGTCATTCGGCCAAGCAACTAATATGTGCCTGCAACCACTAACATATCATAAAAATATAGATAGACATATATCGCAGGTTTCAAAATTGACTTAGAATTTCAAAGTTAAAATAATATAAATTTTCATCAAACCAGGTGTCGTCAACTCGTCATATGCGAGTGCCTTTGGTGGTTTCTTGCCATACTCAAAAATCATCAGTAACAAGGTTTATTAGTGTTAGTCATTGTCATAATAACATCATTAACATCACCTAGTTGTTCGCATCATTGTTCATTGTGAACCAAAACTAATGCAAGTAGGTAACATAGGGGACACCTCCATCATGACTATCATCATCATAACATCAATGGAAACATACATATCCATCAATCTATCAACATCGTAACATCAATAGAAACATACCTATCCATCAAAGCTATCGTCATCATGATATCAATAGAGAGCATACATATCCTTTACTGCCATCATCATCATAAATTCAATAGAGAACAAACTTAACCATTTATGCTACAATCATCGTAATACCAATAGATAACATACATAACCATTAATGCTATCTTCATCATAATATCAATGGAGAACATACATAAACATCACAACGTCTAATATCTCAACCACTAATAATAGAGTCATGTACCCGGATCCTCAACCCGAGTTCCTCAAAGAATAATGTGTGGGCCTTAGGGCTAAATAAATGTTAGTGTCATATCATTGTCAGTCAACTAGAGCGGGGCACCACACACAAGGTAAGAAGAGGAAACATGTCTGCAAAGCAAAAAATCACACGAAAAAATCAAAATGCACACTAATGAATTCACACACTAATGTACAAAAGTAATTATATGGGAATCACGCATAATAATTTTACAGATAAAGCTCATTGCGGGGCTATGATAACGCATTACCTTCGTAGTCAACCACTCATAGTTGCCTTTTTACAAAACACGTTTAACAATGTGTGGCTCATGTCACATAGGTTCGAACTTCCCAGCTCCCAACTTATCATTGGCTTGGTCATACAACAAGACCGAGTCACCTTCAGAGAAAACTTGTGGAGAAACAATTTGATCATAATTGTTATAGAAATTTTTGGGCACTGCAACCCCAATCATAAATTTCCATAAACCAAGGGCTCTTAAGTCCCTAAAAGTGTTGTTCCAACCTCTAAAAGAACAAGTTCAACTGATTACATCTTCTCCCAGAAGTTCTCCATGAAAAACTGCTCAGAACTGGACCATCTCACCTGCTCCATGGTCAAAGTGCGTTGCATCCCACCTAAGTACACACAGTAGGTGCGATGCATCTTGAAAATCCCTTCTATGGGGTGCGATGGGCGAGAGTGGACAAATGGCAGGGTTAATCTGGAAGGTGGAGGATCATGGAATCTTCTAGAAACTTCTCCTGTGACACTTGCCTCTCTGCATTCGCCCAGGGATGAGGATGAGTAATGTTGAAAATAATACTGAGAGGGGGGGTGAATCAGTATTATCTAATTCTTCTAATAAATCTTCCTTATTTGTTCTTTGAATTATTTTTGCATGTCAGTACCATAAAATAATGAGCATGAACAAGGAAAAAACAGATAGTCACACCAAAGAACACAAGATGTAAGGTGGAAACCCAATGTGGGTGAAAACCACCTGCTGCAATATGTCTCTATCTTCTTTCAAATTAGAAACTTCTTTTACAATGGTTTTGTACTGGTGCAGTCCTTTACCAGTATGCAGGCTGCAACCTGCAGAGAGCTACAACTCTCTCTCTCTCTCGTTTTCAAGTCTCTCCTGGAAGGGAGCTACAACCCCCTGCTTCTTTTCATAAAGCATCAAATGATCTTCAAGTACATAAAAGTTACAGTCCACTACAGTTATCAGATCAGTAATAACAGAACTAACCCAGAACACCTTATCAACAGAAAAATTCAATCAACAGAACAAATACGCAGTTTTCCCTTCTGTGGCCTGCGTCGCTACGCAGTTCTCCTTCTGCTTCCCTGCGTATACCCGCAGAGATCCTTCTACCGCACTGCGTGCCCACGCACTGTTCCTTCAACCGCACTGCGTACTATTACTGCAGGGACGCACCCAGAGACATTATCGCGTCGCGTACTGTTACTGCAGGTACGCACCCAAAAATACTATCGCGCCGCGTACTTTTACTATGCGTACGCACCTGAACCTTAGTCGATCTGCGTACCCACGCAGTTCTCCTTCTTCTGCTCTGCGTACCGACGCAGGTCTCCTGTTTCTGCTCTGCGTCCCCACGCAGATCTCCTGTTTCTGCACTGCGTACCCACGCAGATCTCCTACTTCTGCACTGCGTACCCACGCAGCTCTTTTGTTAAACACCTGCGTTCTTCTGATTAGGGCCGAATAGACAGTCCACCAGAGTGGCACAGTTGCTCAGATTTGATCATGCGCTCGAGAGATCACCCTTCACAGATTCGCCTTCAACTTCCCTTTCATATAGATCAAGCTTTTAAGACCATAACCCAATATTTCAGATCTAAAGATATTCAATTGCAAAAGATGCTTAGCCAAGTGATCTCCTTTGCTTTATATAGGAAAGCTCTTCCTTAAAACATGGATCAATACCATGAGCCGACACCATAATAACCCAATACAGTCGGCTAAATACCAAGAGTAAAACACAAGAAAGCCCACATGTGAATTTCGCTGCCTTGAAATGTGTGCACTGGGGGGACGCACCTCCTGAACGGCTGACCTGCGTACCTGGACGCGGTCCCTGCATGGTGTACCTGCGGGTACGCACCTTCTGAACTGATTTCCTGCGTACTTCTTAATTTTCAACAAATTGAGAACCTTGCCACGAGAGTTGCCATCAAGTACAACATCTGTAACATATAGCCACACCAGAAACATAATGCCAACAATCTCCCCCTTTGGACTTGATGGCAATCTCACAAACTTCAGCTTCATTCTCCCCCTTTGACATCAAGGGCAAAGGGGTATGCTCCCCCTAAGATCATGCTCCCCCTGAAAATGAACCAGATCTGCAACAAAGAACCATAATCCACCATGAAAGAGATAGAGACATATTGCAGCTATTTCCAAGATCTCCTTCTGACCATCCTCCATAATGCCAACAATGCATTATATGCTCCCCCTGAACCTGTACCATCAATCAGAATAGGTTCAACAATAAGATGATGCATCAACAACCCCCAGCTTTTGCCTGGGGTATTCAAAAGTGTCCCTGGGAAATGGTTTGGTGAGAATATCAGCAACTTGTTCCTTAGAAGGAACATACTCCAACTTGACCTTCTGTTCAAGCACTTGTTCCCGGAGAAAATGGTACTTGATTGGTATGTGCTTGGTTTTTGAATGCATAACAGGATTCTTTGAGATGCTGATTGCACTTGTGTTATCACATAAGATGGGGATTGGTGGTGTACAAGTGATTTGAAAATCCTGTAAAGTCTACATCATCCAAAGGAGTTGGGTGCAACAAGATGCAGCAGCAACATATTCCGCTTCAGCTGTAGACAAGGCAATTGAACTCTGTTTCTTGCTGAACCAAGATACCAGTCTGGAACCCATAAAGAACGCACCACCACTTGTGCTTTTCCTGTCATCCACGCTTCCGGCCCAATCTGCATCTGTATAAGCATGAAGTGTAAGATCTGTATCTCTAGGATACCATAAGCCATAATTTTGAGTCCCTTGAAGATATTTGAAAATTCTCTTCACTGCCTGAAGATGAGTCTCCTTCGGATTTGCCTGAAATCTTCCAACTATTCCAACTGCATGCATGATGTCCGGTCGGGTACCTGTCAA
This sequence comes from Pinus tabuliformis, assembly GCA_031772625.1. Taxonomy (NCBI): domain Eukaryota; kingdom Viridiplantae; phylum Streptophyta; class Pinopsida; order Pinales; family Pinaceae; genus Pinus; species Pinus tabuliformis. Next base: position 790,158,048 of record CM062805.1, read on the forward strand.
ATAAAGTAAACTTCCAATCATAGATCTGTAGGTTGGTTGATGTACTGCTGCAGATTCATCATTTGCACTGAGGCTACATCCTGTGACCATGGGTGTACATACTGGTTTTGCATCTTCCATACCATATTTCTTCAAAATCTGTTTTAGATACTTGGTTTGAGATAAAAAGATTCCTCCTTTTTGTTGGATTTGCAAACCAAGGAAATATGTCAGTTCTCCTAGCAAGGACATTTCAAATTCTTTTTGCATGACCAAGGCAAAGTTTTGACTCATAGCTTCTTCATTGCTCCCAAAAATAATGTCATCTACATACACAACAAGTATTAGCAATTTGTCATTTTCAACTTTTATATAAAGATTGCTATCTGTCGATCCTTTTGAAAAACCTTGTTGATGAAGATATTTGTCCAAATGGTAGTACCAAGCCCTTGGAGCTTGTTTGAGACCATAGAGAGCCTTTTTCAATCTGCATACAAGATTTGGATCATTTCCAAGAATGAACCCATCTGGCTGTTCAATGTACACTTCTTCTTCCAAGTCTCCATTCAGAAAGGCTGATTTCACGTCCATTTGAAATACTTTGAAGTTTTGAAAACTTGAGAGAGCAAGGAACATTCGGATGGCCTCAAGTCTTGCAACAGGAGTAAAGGTTTCTTCAAAGTCTATTCCTTCTTGCTGCGCATACCCTTTACAAACAAGTCTGGCCTTGTTTCTAATTACTTCTCCATTTTCATTCAATTTGTTTTTGAAGACCCATTTTGTTCCGATAACATTCTTATCCTTTGGTCTAGGAACCAGCTCCCAAGTGTTGTTCTTTTCGATTTGCTCAAGTTCTTCATCCATTGCTTTCACCCAACATTCATCTTTGCATGCCTCTTTCACATTTTGTGGTTCAATGGAGGAGAGTAATGCCAAATAGCTTGAGGCTTCTGCAACTGTTCTTCTTGTTTGTACACCTGCTTCTTTCTGCCCCACAATCTGAGATTCTGGATGATTCTTCTGAACATATCTGGATGGGGTTTTCTCTTCTATTCTTGTCTGCTCCTTTGGTTCTTCTTGAGGTTCTTCCTCTTCATCATTCTGTCTTTGAGGGTAACCTTCATCTTCTTCGATGTTTTCATGATGCACTTGCCTAGGAATGTATCCCTTCTCATCAACCACTACATCAATGCTGTCAACAATTCTGCCAAGTCTTTTATTGTAGCATTTGTATGCTTTGCTATGTGGAGAGTAACCAAGAAGAATGCCTTCATCTGCTCTAGGTTCAAGTTTGCCAAGCTGTTCATCAGTATTCTTGATATAGCATTTGCTCCCAAAGATTTTGAAGTGCTTTACCGAAGGAGTCTTACCACTCCAGAGCTCATGAGGAGTTTGAGTGTTGTTCACCCGGACATTTGTTTTGTTGAGAATAACAACCGCAGCATGTGCAGCTTCACCCCAGAAAGTTGCGGGAGTTCCTGATTCATCAAGCATAGCACGAGCCATTTGTTGGACTGTTCTGTTCATTCTTTCCACAACTCCATTTTGTTGAGGAGTTCTAGCTGTAGAGAATTCTCTTCTTATCCCATGTTCTTCACAGAAATCGAAAAATTCATTTGAGGTAAACTCCCCACCTCTGTCGGATCTGAGGCACTTAATTTTGTGACCTGATTCATTTTCCACCAAGGCTTTGAAGGATTTGAATTTTTCGAATGCTTCATCTTTGTGCTTCATAAGTCCTAGCCAGACAAACCTGGAGAAATCGTCAATGAATAATATCAAGTATTCTTCTCCTCTAGGTGTTCTTTTCCTGAATGGACCGCATGTATCTGTATGAACTAGCTCAAGAGGCATGCTAGCTGATCCTTCCTTCTCTGGAAAGTTAGTTCTGGTTTGTTTTCCAAACTGACATGATTTTCATATGGTGTTGTCAGGAATTTTGATATCTGGAAGATCGCGAACTGCCTGATATTTGCATGCTTTCCTTATGTGTGAAAAGCTTAGATTCCCCAATCTCCGATGCCATAACCAGTGCTCATCATTCTTGCTCAGATAGCATTGTTGTTGTCCTTCTTCAAATATGTACAGATTATTTGGAGTTCTTTTGCCTTTGATCACTGTTTTACCTGTATCAAGATCACGAACAAGACATCCATTTGATCTGAATATAACCTCGGTTCTTTGATCACACATCTGGCTGACACTTAGAAGATTATGCTTCAATCCATCAACATACAAAACATTTCCAGCCTTGACCTTTTCTTTTAACTGAGCAATGCCTTTTCCTTTTATAGTTGCAGGAGTATCATTTCCAAAAGAGACTTTCTTTCCCTTTTCTAGAGCAGAATAAGACTCAAGTTTTTCTTTATCACCTGTCATATGCTTCGAACATCCACTGTCAATGTACCATAGATTTTCCTGTCCCTCTGCATAAAATGCTATCCCACATCTTTCTGTTTGTGGTTCCTTTATTCTCCATGTTTTGGTGCTTGAGGCTTGTTCCTTTTTCTGCTGTAACCTGCTCCTGCATTCAGAGTCTTCATGACCAAAGTTATTGCAAATAGAGCATTCAACTTCATTTTCAAGAACCGAAAAGTTGTTATAGGTTCTTTTTGTAATTCCTGTCATACTTCTTTGTTTTTGAGCTTCCCTAGTCATGATCGTTTTATATGCAACACATTGAGCTGCTTTGTGACCAAAGTTATGGCAAGAAAAGCATTGTCCATTGAAGAAACTTCTGCGGTTATCGAATCTACCAGCCAACTGATTGTAATTTCTATTTTCATCTATTCTTGAACCAAATTGAGAAGATTTTACCTGTGGCTGGTTGTAGCTTTTGTTCACCCTTAAGATGGATTGCCCCTGATAGTTTCTGTTTGTAATTTGTCCCTGCTTTACCTGATGATCTTCATTGTGCTTTTGCTCATTTCTTCTTGCTGCATTAAGATAACTTTTTGAGGTGGATGCTTGAGAAGTTTCTCCATTATAGCCTAGACCTGTCTTGTTTAGTGGAGACTGTTTCACATTGATAATCTCATCCAAGGTTTCAGATCCTTTGACAAACTTGAGATTAATAGCTTTTGTTTTCTCAATCTCTTTTCTAAGACCAACAATTTCACCTTCTAATTTTTCAAGATGTTTTTCCTTTTCATCAATTTGAAATTGTAGAGTATCAATGATCATGTTCTTTTCTTCTATACATCTCTTGAGTCTAGTAATTTCATTATAAAGGTTATCCACATCTATAGCATCCATATAATCATCATCTTCAAATTCCATTAACAACTTATATTCATTACCTTGTTCATCTTCATCACTGTTTGATAGACCATCACTATCTTCATGAGTGTAGTAGCTTTTCTTATTTGCGTTCTGTTTCTTGTTCCATCTAGCAGGTTCCTTTCCTTTATCCTTATAATGACCTACTCTTCCACAAGCAAAGCATTTAAAAGGTAACTTACCTCTGAACCTTCCAGAACCCCTTTGAAGATTTCTGACAAAATTTGATTCTTCTTCCTCTTCTTCTGGGACGTGGCTTGCTTCATAATAATCTCCTTTGCCTGATGCCTTGAAAGCAGCTTCTCTTCTGTCTGATGGACCTCCCTTTCTCATTTCATAAGCAGTTAGAATTCCATGTAGCTGAGACATAGTAAGAATTCTTAGATTTTCCTTTTCTTCTATTGCAGATACTTTAGATTCAAACTTGGGGGACAATGATCTTAGGACCTTTTCAACCACAATAGCCTCTTTTATTTCTTTACCCAAATTTTTCATACAATTAACAACCTCATCTACCCGAAGAAAATAGTTAGCCACACTTTCATCATTATACATTTTGAGAGTCTCATACTGAATTCTGAGAGTTTGAAGTTTAGCACGTTTTACCTATTCGTCTCCTTCATAGCTCGTGACAATTTTGTCCCATATCTCTTTTTCGGATTTATAGTGCATTACCTTCATGAATTCTGATTGAGATATACATCCTAATAGAGTACTGACTGCTTTCGCATTTGTTTCATACTTCTTTTTCTCGGCTGCATCTGTAGGAGTAGCTGAAGGAAAATCATAGCCTGTCTCTACGATGTCCCAAACTTCTGTACCAAGAGATTGAAGATAGGCAGTAACTCTTACCTTCCAATAATTGAAGTTTGTCCCATCAAAAACCGGTGGCCTGATTGATGCTTCTCTCTCGTAGTTGCTCATGATGAACGATCTACCTTCAAGCGATCAAGCTTCTTTGAAGGACCTGCTCTGATACCAATTGTTGAAAATAATACTGAGAGGGGGGGGGTGAATCAGTATTATCTAATTCTTCTAATAAATCTTCCTTATTTGTTCTTTGAATTATTTTTGCATGTCAGTACCATAAAATAATGAGCATGAACAAGGAAAAAACAGATAGTCACACCAAAGAACACAAGATGTAAGGTGGAAACCCAATGTGGGTGAAAACCACCTGCTGCAATATGTCTCTATCTTCTTTCAAATTAGAAACTTCTTTTACAATGGTTTTGTACTGGTGCAGTCCTTTACCAGTATGCAGGCTGCAACCTGCAGAGAGCTACAACTCTCTCTCTCTCTCGTTTTCAAGTCTCTCCTGGAAGGGAGCTACAACCCCCTGCTTCTTTTCATAAAGCATCAAATGATCTTCAAGTACATAAAAGTTACAGTCCACTACAGTTATCAGATCAGCAATAACAGAACTAACCCAGAACACCTTATCAACAGAAAAATTCAATCAACAGAACAGATACGCAGTTTTCCCTTCTGTGGCCTGCGTCGCTATGCAGTTCTCCTTCTGCTTCCTTGCGTATACCTGAAGAGATCCTTCTGCCGCACTGCGTGCCCACGCACTGTTCCTTCAACCGCACTGCGTACTATTACTGCAGGGACGCACCCAGAGACATTATCGCGCTGCGTACTGTTACTGCAGGTACGCACCCAAAAATACTATCGCGCCACGTACTTTTACTATGCGTACGCACCTGAACCTTAGTCGATCTGTGTACCCACACAGTTCTCCTTCTTCTGCTCTGCGTACCGACGCAGGTCTCCTGTTTCTGCTCTACGTCCCCACGCAGATCTCCTATTTCTGCACTGCGTACCCACGCAGATCTCCTGCTTCTGCACTGCGTACCCACGCAGCTCTTCTGTTAAACACCTGCGTTCTTCTGATTAGGGCCGAATAGACAGTCCACCAGAGTGGCACAGTTGCTCAGATCTGATCATGCGCTTGAGAGATCACCCTTCACAGATTCGCCTTCAACTTCCCTTTCATATAGATCAAGCTTTTAAGACCATAACCCAATATTTCAGATCTAAAGATATTCAATTGCAAAAGATGCTTAGCCTAGTGATCTCCTTTGCTTTATATAGGAAAGCTCTTCCTTAAAACATGGATCAATACCACGAGCCGACACCATAATAACCCAATACCGTCGGCTAAATACCAATAGTAAAACATAAGAAAGCCCACATGTGAATTTCTCTGCCTTGAAATGTGTGCACTGGGGGGACGCACCTCCTGAACGGCTGGCCTGCGTACCTGGACGCGGTCCCTGCATGGTGTACCTGCGGGTACGCACCTTCTGAACTGATTTCCTGCGTACTTCTTAATTTTCAACAAATTGAGAACCTTGCCACGAGAGTTGCCATCAAGTACAACATCTGTAACATATAGCCACACCAGAAACATAATGCCAACAAGTAAGAGATCATCAACCTCCAAGTGGAATCAAGAAATATCAGAGAGAGGACACTAATCAACTCTCAAAAGTTGACTCACCCCCCTTGCAAACATCTATATATGGATCCCTCATCCCAGAGATCCAGAGGCTAGAATTTTGTATCTTGTAAGGAAGTATTGTTGGTTTCTTGGTGCAACATCATAGTGTTGGGTGATCTAAGCTTTTCATGAGGTGAAGAAGGGCTTTCTTGTTGAGAGGATGATGCTGGGTCAGAACAATTGGTTGTAATCCTCTTTGCTCTTTCTTGATTATCAATAAAGTTATTCAAGTTTTTCTCCACATTCTTGTATGATTGATGTTATGTGCATTTGTGTGGTAAATATATATCTGGTCCTATATTGTTTATGATAATAGATCTATGTTCTTGGGTAGTGTTATGCTACTTTGATTCTACAGGTGCTCTTTGAAGCTGGGTAGACAAGGAAGCGAGTAGCAAAAATCTATCAGAAGGGAGAGGAATCGAGCAAGGAACCAAGCGCAAGACAGAAGTTGGTCTCCTTATTCCCCTCTTATCTATTTCTCATAAAGGAAAAAGAAAGTAGTTTTAGTTTGTTTGTTTCTAAGGTAGCTACCAGCCTTAGTGGGACTAGCAGCTCTGCATAGACACTAGTTTTCCCGATAACAATAATGAGCTTTAACTCGTTTTTTTTTCTTCCTGTGCTTCGAAAACCATCACAACAATACGACGGGTTTCATCAAGCCTCTGGAGATAAAGTAAAAATTCGTCTTCAGGTGAGGTATCATGGAGTAATTCGATAGCTAGTTTTAATGAAGGAATCTTGCACTCAATAGGGAGTGTTGCCTCTAAACCATATACCAACTGGAATGGAGTGAAACCAGTGGTTGTCTTAGTCGATGTTCTTTAAGCCCAAAGAACTGAAAGCAACATGAGATGCCAATCCTTTTTATGCTTGCCAATGGTAAGTTGAAGCATACTAACTAAGACTTTATTAACCGTTTTAACTTGGTCATTGGCCTATGGGTAATAAGGAGTTGAGCTACCGTGACATAGACCCAACTGAGCAATAATATCTTCCATCATGTATTAACGAAAATTTGATCTGTGATCAGTGACAATGGCTTGAGGGACACCAAAATGGGCTATGACATGGTTAAAGAGGAATTGAGCAGCAGTTGTACCGTCAGCAATATATGTGGGCATGGCCTCGGCACATTTAGTAAAATAGTCTACGACGACGATGATATAGCCATGCCCCTCGGTCAAGCGAGGGTTATAGGTCATGAAATCAATTCCCCATTTAGTGAATGGGCCAACAGTAACAACTAGGTGTAAGGGTGCTGGCGGGGCGCGCTGTTTACTATTATATATTTAACATTCATGGCACTTTTGAACTGCCAAAATGCAATCTTTGAAGATAGAAGGCCATAAATAACCGGCGCGAAAAATTTTTGAGCAGTGGAATAGCCTGACATGTGACCACCACATGCCCCAGAGTGGCAGTCATTTAGGACTCATTCAACCTCGTCAAGTGTTAAACATCTACGAAAAACATAATCAACACTGACTCGGTACAACATATCACCAATAATCTGATAAGGTTGAGACTGATGCTGCATGCAGCGACGGTCAGATCGAGATAACTCGGATTGGAAAGTTTGGGTCTGAAGATAAACAATAATATCTCCATACCATGGGTCAAGAGTGCTAATGAGAAACAAGGTTTCATCAGAAGTCTTCCCAGTAAAGTCAGTGGAGGTGTTTGCAGAAGGAAGGGCGCAGATGAATTTGGAAAAAACTAGTGATTTCTTTGATTTGGCAATAGTAAACTCCAAGTCAAACTCTTGTAGGATGACGATTCATTTAGAGTATTTGCCCCTAAGCAACTGACGGGTCAAAATATAAGTCATGGGGTTACAGTCAGAAATCATTGTGGTCTTCCATAGAAGAATATAATGGCGAAATCATTGGACATCATGGACTGCTGCCAAGGCGAGATTCTCGACATGAGCATATCGAGTTTCTGTGTCAATAAGATTTCGACTCAAATAATAAACCACGTGTTCATTTCCATCGTCATCGTCCTAGACTAGTACCATGGCAATGGTACTGTCAGCCGCAACCAAGTACAAGAAATAATCGCGGTGGTAATTGGGGGGATGCAATAAAGGAGCACTAATGAGTGTTTGCTTTAGAGCATCAAAAGATTGTTGAGTGATTTCATCCCAAATGAATGGGATCCCCTTCTTAAGTAAGCGAGTAAATCCCTTGGCAAGATCAGCATAATTAGGGACAAAACGATGAAGAAAATTTTCCTTCCCTTGCAAACTTTGCAATTGGTGCAGGGATGAAGGAGGGGGTAGATTTACAATAGCCTCTACTTTCAGAGGATCTATTCGGATGCCTTGTTTGGACACAACAAAACCCAAGAGACGACCAAATTCGACGCAGAAGACACATTTATGCGGATTTGAGACGAATATTAAAGTGTCAACAACACAAAAATATTGCTCGAAGGTGGTCCAGATCACGACACTTAGCAGAATGAGCTGGTAAGTCATCCAATAAGGCTAAACGATGTGTTTAATATCCTGAAAGGCATATGACATCACTATCTGGAAGGTAGCACCAACATTTTTTAGACCGAAAGGGAGATTTTTATAAGCAAAAGTCCCTCATGGATAGATGAAAGTAGTTTTGTGTTGATTAGCGGGTAATATGTTAATCTAGTTATAACGAAAAACCATCCATAAAAGAAAAGATCTCACTCCCAGTGCACTCATCAATGATCTGATCAATAAAAGGAGTGGGATAATTGTCTTTAGGGCATGCACGGTTGATATCGCGGTAATCAACACAAACTCGAATTGTTCCCTTCTTTTTTAGTGACAAGTACGATATTGGAAACCGAGTCTGTCAATGGGACAGGGTAAATAAAACCAGACTTTAGAAGTTTGTGAACTTCTCCCTTAATAGCAACGACCTTTCTAGGATGCATCGGACGAAGCGATTGACGAATGGGCTTCACATTAGGATAAGTATGTATTTCGTGCACCACTATAGCTGGATCGATATCAGACATTTCCTCATACGACCAAGCAAAGACATTACAAAATTCTTTAAAAAGAGTAGTGTAAACCCTGATCTCTTTCGGAGAACAGGAAACCCCAATGTGGATGTTCTCGAAAATCCCAGGTTTAATGGAAATATCAATTGGCATGGTAGTAGTAATGTTTCCCATATTACCTTCGGATAGAACTTCGTGCACCAAAACAAGTGTTTGAAGTGGATGTGTCGAGTTATGAGAAACAAAAGTCTCAAGACAAAAAGAAATCTCACTAAGACTTGGAAGAAATGGGGAACGATGATGAGCATCATTCTAGGAAGTTTTGTCAAGAGACATAACCTCAACAATACTCTCGTTGGTGGGAAATATCTCGTTCAAGGGATCCGAAGAATCCCAAGAACCAAGCCAAGGAGGTTGCGAATATGTGTCCAGGTGCATACTGAGAGTAGTATGACTTTTAGAAGTAGTCGTTGAAGCCAAAATAACTTCTTGATAAGCTTTTTCAAAAGGACTTAGCAGCATAGCATCACTAAAAGAATCAATCTGATATGGAGCAGGGATGATCCATGGATTACTTGAGGATGAGATCATGTTGACTGAAGCGAGAAGAAAAGGCGGGAGAGAAAAAGTTCCCATTAAAGCAGAATGTTTGAAAAGATCTGCCCCCATGCTCTCATAGGGAATATTGGTATTTCCCACGTATGGGACATTGCCATTTGAAGAACCGAAAGAGAAAAAGGGCAATTGATCGACGGTTACAATTTTCCCTTCATGAGGAAAACGGAGCACACAAAATAAAGAGGAAAACACACAGAATGTGGCATGATTCCAACTTCGTCCAAGTAGAAGGTTGTAATTCAGATTTGTATCTATGACTTCTACTTCTAATTCGACAGTTTTCCCTTCCAAAGTGATGGGAAAACTTGTGAGAATACCATCAGGACGAGATCCTTTGCCATCAAAGGCTTCTAAGGTGTTCGGAGACTGATTGAGAGGTGGAGAGTTGATGGCTTTCCAACATGATGCAGACATGATGCAGGAAGAATTACCCTCATCATTGACAATTCGATGAATCGTCTTCCCTTTTATAATGACTTGGATTACAAACACAATTTGATGAGGAAGATTAGGAACATGGTTTTCGATATCAAATGTAATCAAAATCGAATCTACATGATCAATTCCTCCTATAGCAGATAATAATGATTTCTGCTATGTTGGAAAAGTTTGGAGAACTTCCAAGGCATACATCGTCGAAGGCGTTTAAGCTAGATCTTCGACAATACTATAATGTTGAGCAGCTCTAGTCTAGTGTTCAGATTATAAGATGGCTTCCAAAGCACACCTTTAGGAGGTGATTGAATGACAGATTCATTATTAGGTCTCTCGATATGAAGAGGACCAGAATTGGGTGGAGCGGAAGTAGGTGTATCAATGGCTTCCTTTTACACCGTCTTCTCTTGAGGAGTTTGATAATATTTCGACCCGGTGGCAACAAAAATCAGCATTGTTCTACTCAGCAGCTTGGGATTAATGTGAACAATGCAAAAACTCCTAAGGAAAAGCAAGCTAAATTCTACATGTTTGGATACATGTTGGATGGTATATGTGCTCAAAATGATTTTCTTGGCATGACCTGGAATTGGACCCCCAAAGAGCCTGTTTTCATATTTATTTCAGACTGAATTTAGAGTGCAATTGTAGAGGAGTCATGGAAAACTTGGTTGACCACTTCCTCAAATTCTTGTATCAAATGATCTTTGAGGAGGAGCCCCCTTGCATGTCCCATGAGGTGGTGGACTCAGTATCAGAACTTGCCGATTGGTTTGCCTCACTAGATGGCACTTACTTCAGGGTGTTTTGCTACCAAAAATCATTGCATTTGTTACCAAGGTATGCCACATATAAGTTGGTCATGCAAGAGATTGCATATCATCTTTTCACGTGCTTATCAACAATACTACAGAGGAAGAAGAAAGCACCTTGGCCTACTTTTCCTTTGCATATGGGATCCTACAAAATCAAGAAATTAAAGGTTGTTGAAGTTGAAGGTAAAGAGTTAGAGAACTTCATGTTTAGCACGATGGAGTATCATCATTATGATCCCAGAGACATTTGCAAGCAGCATTGTGCTAAGTTACATTTCAACTGGTTGTGTGGGACCTACTCTAGACCAGAGGAGTATAAGATATTTTTAAACAAACTAGGTCCTTCCAAAGACAACAAAGATCAAAGTAGCTTCACTTTAGAGTTTCAGCCATGCAACAACGTATGAAATTTCAACCTGCAATTTCGTCCCCTGCAACTCGCACAGAAACCATAGATAACTTCGCACGTGTGGACAAAAAAGAGTGCTTTTTTCTCAAAATACCTTCCTTCTTCGACTTCTTCCTCTTCTTATTTTCTGTCTCGTTCTTCCTTCTTCTTCGCTATTACAGATCAAACTTTATTGAGTGAGTGGTCCAACTGAGTCTAAGTCCTTCGTATTTATATCATTTTGGATGGGTCGAATAGGCCTCTTTAGGTTGACTTTTCCTTATTGGGGTTGGCTTGGTCTTGGAGGATAATGTTGCTCTCTTGACTCAAAAATAATTATTGTTATGTTACAATGAGTCCAAATGGGACCATAATTCAAGAAAAAACTTCTTCTTTGGCCTAAAAAGTCCTAGAAGCATGAAGAACATGCTTTGACCTAGACTTGAGCATGAAACCCGTGCTTTTACAAATAATTTTTTTTCTTTTTTTATACAAAATATACAATGCCATGTTTACAAAGGTCATTATGAAGATCGAAACTAGTTACATTATTCAACTGCAAGCACCCAATGACTTCTCTTCTCTTCTCTTTGATTTCAAATTTATAAAAGGGGATCATCAGCTCCAAGGCGCGCACTCAATAACAAATAATTATAAATAAGCCCAATCACTACCCTACGAATATGGGCACTACCAAACCAGGTAGTGTTCTTTCGACATGAATATAGGTGTATTCCACACCTTCATAGACCTAGGTAGTCCCATATCTATTTGTTCCATACACATTACACAACACACAGACCCAAAAGGTCTGGTACATGTCTTACCATAAACATTACACAACACATGTACGTATACACAGTGTACCAAAACACATACACATGCACACAATGAATACACATGTACGACACAACACATACACAATGAACATAACACGACACAATATGCATATAATAGTGTTGAAAAACCAAAGACCACTCCATCTCTATCCACATACACCAAGCAATATTGCCTCTACTATATTTTCCCACATGTCGCATATCATACTACTTTTGTTCTACTGATATATTCTTCGACATTCCATTGTGCCATCCTTGTGGTTACCTAGCCATTTTCCATTATTTCCCCTGACCAACCAGTCACTCGGTCTACATAGTGTCGTTCGCTTAATATATGCTTTGTATAGGTGATGCTCCAACCTCTCTTGTTCTCATCCCTAAGTTTTATTTATGCACAGGGCCTTTCTTCCTTGTATTCTCAATTGATTCCCCCTTGGCTCATTTTCTAAAATTCGGTGGCTTTACTGCCACATTCAATAAGTATCTTTAGCCCAAGAATTACATTCAAGGGCATAAAAAGGGAAAATGAGATCACTAAATACAAAAAGGGCATTTAATTAGTAAAAGAAATAAAAATTTCCACGAAAAACAAGGCTATGTGCACTGTAAAAACAAAATGAAGTTAATCCATAAGGTGATCAATTATGGTCACAACGATAGCCATTAAAATAAAATCATTCCCAAAATCAGTTTATGTTCCCATGAGTCGAGTCTTCATGGCTATTCCAACCATCATACATGTACATATGCATATTCATATACCGAATCAGTTCAAGTCTTCCTTAAAAGGCCAACAGTAACCTTGAAGTCTTACATTCCCCAAAAGTTCACAGTGGATCTTTTCAACACATGTATGTATATGTCAAGAATCTTGAGGTAATGCCCCCACCTCCTTATCAGTGTCCTACATCATTGATTTGTGTCCCTGCAGCTCGTAGCAAATGATTTCTTTCTTATTCTACATGTGGGGACAATCCTTTTTTTCATTCTCTTCTCCACACCACTAACAGAAGAATATCCTCTTCTCATTTTCAACCTCACGAGGCCTCTTTCTACCACTGCCATTTTTCATTTTTGAGGATTCAGTTTGATATGTCATTTGTTGTAACTATTTTTGCAACTCAACATTCTACTCAGCCAGTTCTTGTTGTTTCCAAGTGAGCTTTCTAAGTTCTACCCTACAAATATTCAACTCGTCTTCCAATTCCTTGAGCTCAACCTCCAAATTCTTGATGGTTCTCTTCCTTTGGAGGGATGTCCCTCTTTCTCGTTCTCAATGGACTTGGTACATATCCTGTTGCACCATGCCGTGTTACATGTTTCCTTTCATTGTTACTGAGTCTTGCTATGTGTTACCATATACACTTAGTTGTTAGTGCATTAATAGATATAACCAAATATATCAATTGCCTTGTCCTGTTGTGCCAATCATGCTGCCCTGAAACTGTACACATGCCTCAATTTACATGTTAGCCACATGTCTCAAAATCCATTGACATAAATAAGCATATTTATTTTCAACATAAATTTTCAGAAACCAAAATTGTTACATGCACATGCACATATCAGCTCCCAAAACATTTCAATTCCCTTGACAAGTTCAACTATAATTGGAAATAATTATACCCAAACCAGCATCATTAATTTTCATTCATCCTCTTATACTGAGACCAAACAATGACTTAAATCTAGCCTTTATACCAAGGCTAGTAAGCAAGGAATATGGAACCTTAAGGAAATTAATTAGAACAATTTAACATACCGGCATTAGCTCATGCATTTACAAGATTAAAATTCAACCTTTCCATATGCAACCATATCAACATGTATCTTTAGCCTCTTTATTTAAGGCCAACAACATACAATCATATGCATATCACTTTTCAACTTATGACTTTTCACATTTGTGAGGTATGTCATGTGCATATATATATATATATATATAGATATATATATATATGGTCATCCAATCATGGTGCCACACCCAACACCTATGTGCACATGCAAGAATTCACCATGTACCCCACCCTCCCAAACCAACCCTTCCCCCCTCTTAAACTTAGGAAGGCATTAAAAAAAAAAGACAGGTATCCATAAAAATTAACATAATAGCCAAATAATCATACAGAAGTAGCCAACCTCCATCGAGGTTCTTAGCCTTAATAACATATATACCATGGGATATCCACACCCCAACCATCACATAATACATATCACTATCATTTATTGAGTCAAGTGGTGTTATGCCGAATGCATATCACACACAGATCCTTTCCCCAATTCTCTCAAGTCGCATGACCATTCTTGTGAGTAATTGTTCCAAGTATAGAAGATCACTTCACCCTACTAATGGTGATGATATGCTACAAATAGCTCTCCACCCTACATGAAGGTATACAAAATTAAATAAAAGACAACTTCGAATGCCATAACCATTGGTTGTCCAGGCCTTCAAGATGTGAGATAGCAAGCACATGCATTTCCAATGCATTTATCACCATATCATTTCGAACATCATTGTGGTTAATATGCAATTCAAATCAATACTATGAGAAAGATACCATCTTGTTCACATTCAGATATTATACTTAGAATTGAGCTCCATCCCTAAACCAGGGATCCATGCATTACTACCATGCAAGTAGTAGATTAATTATAAATTGACTTTTAACACCTAATCATTATTTTAGTTAATTTTCTTAAAAAAAAATCATTATCAAACCCCTTTGTGGAAATTATACCATCACTTTCCCATGATGGAGCCCACCTAGTCCAAGTCTTGAACTTGGATGCTTTGATACCACCTGTAACACCACCCCAACCCCAGAACCCAACCAAAGTTAGAAAGAGGTAGTCACTACATAGGTCCAACTCCTAAGGTACAATTATGGGAACAAGGCCTAAAGAATTTGACTTTTCCTAACTTCCTTAAAACTTCAAATAGATAAAGTCATTACGTTTGTCTTATTGAGACGAATCTAATGATATAAAGTTTGCCTCAATCTGACTTACAAATTGAAAGTTATGGCCACTTAAATATAGGCCCTTTCCACCTTACCACATCACCTTGGCATTGACGTGGTAGCCACACAATGGCCCACGTGGCAAGTAACTAGGAATCACTTCCACTACAGACAAGGCCACGTGGCAGGTGGGTGGAAAGACTAGTCAAAAATCAACATGTATTCCACTGGTGAACATTTTCATTTTCATTCCCAGCCTCGACCCCCGGCCTCTAACCTAAGTTTGGGTCGGCCTTCCTCCTCTTGGCACGACAACATGTTGGTTGAGGTCATCCTAACCCTCGACCTATCCGACCTACCGAATTCATCTACACCTCGACCACGCTTGAGCTCCTAACTCCCGCGTGAATGTACAGTCGACCTGCCTTAAATCAGGGTGGAGACCCACCAAGGTCCGACCTGCCTGGCCAACCTCCCGACCTCTGACCTTTGGATCTCAAAACTTAACTTTAAGTCACTTTTACAACATTCTAGGAAAAAAAATTCCACAATTTTTTTGGATTTTCCTTGGGCCTTTCCACCATTGGTTCCAACACTCTTTTGACAATGTATTTTAAGAAAATTTAAGCATAAATTGACCAAGAATGACTCAAGAACATAATGTCAAAACAAAACCATTTCAAGGGTAATTATTTCTCAAAACACAGAGGGTTGTAACATCTCCTAAGTAAAACATAAAATCTTCTTTATCAGACTCGACCAACCCTCTAGGTTGGGTAACAATGAACCAAATATATAACACATGCACATATATAAATATATATTCACATATCACATATCATTGCATGGGATGGAAACTAGCCTCCTTACCTTGAATCCTACAAGACAAATAAACACATTAACACCATGATAACTTGCTTAGTAGTACAAAACACATTCAACAAGATTTCAAATCATTCCTATACAATCACTATAAGTAGTGCAACTCCAGCATTATCATAGTGAAACAATCCATGCATACAAGATGTTAGTATAAAATCATACATCTTATGCATTCATACTTCCACATATTCGTGTAACTTGTGATAAGAAGTGTACACACGGTAGACATGCACAATACTGGTAAGACCCTGTAATAGATAGAATCATATTAATGCCACTAGAAAGATATGCATATTGATTATTGCATGAACGTGACCC
The DNA here is from genome assembly GCA_031772625.1 of Pinus tabuliformis. Classification (NCBI taxonomy): domain Eukaryota; kingdom Viridiplantae; phylum Streptophyta; class Pinopsida; order Pinales; family Pinaceae; genus Pinus; species Pinus tabuliformis. The sequence goes on from CM062805.1 coordinate 790,174,058, forward strand.
TTTCAACCACATGTTGTTCCAATTCCTTAATAACATGAACCATGAACCATGTCGTTAATAATAGTATTTTGGGCCAACAATGCAATATATTCCAGACCCACCTTCCAGCTTGTACAATCTATCAAGGTTATCAACCCATATTTCATTACTATTAAAACAACAAGAAAACACATGGAATAAAGCATTTATCTATGATAAATATGAACTCTTTATGCACACAACAAAGATGCAATTTCATGTTAAGTCCAGGAACATAAACTAATTCATTCAAGCCTATGAAACAATATTATCCATCATACCAAAATATAAGGCTTATTTAAGCCTGAGTTTTGATAAAATGGAAATGCGGTCCCACTAACGTGAGCATACATTACTAACAATATTTTAAGGCAGCCATATGAAGTAAACAGGTGAATAAGGACCAGAGAGAAGAAAACATTAAAATTGTTACACTAGAACATGGTTAGTGCTAATAAGAGCCTAGAACAAAGAAAGAAACATATCATTGTAAATATGAATGGATCTCCATGGTGTTTGATATAAAAAAGGTGATCAACACATATTATTTGCAATAAAAAATTGGATGAGCATCATAAATAGAGTCAGTTCACAATTCATAACCTCATTGCTTGATTCCAACACCTTTTCAATAGTGCAAACAACATACTAGTTAGCTTATATAAGCAATAAAAACTCAAACCCAAATTTCAACAAGGATAGCATCAGCTCACATCATATGTGTAAATACTTATTAATTGTCATTAAGACCACGAAGAACACTTATCTTGAAAGGTATGGGGCAATTGAGTCTGGGACTATGTCTCTCCACCCAACCACAGTCAACTTCAACAAAGCTCTTACTTGCATTTGTCACGCCCAAGCCATACTCTAGAGACTCACTGGAATTTGTCCTAAGTCCTCTTTAAATAGTTATATTTTCCTCTTTCAACAGTTTGAATGGCCTATGTTCTTTCTCCCTTGCATTTTTCCAATAGCTCAAATTCTCTCTCTCTTTGTTTTGTGGCTACGCAGTTCCTATTTTCTATTGTTCCTTGAAGCTCGAATCATATCCCCTTGTCTAGTGCTCCCTCTCTTTCACTGTCTCTTGTGCTTTCTAACCATTACCATCCCATTGCAATTTGAATGATCTTTCTTGCATTCCTATTGTGTTGTCCCTGGCTATTTGAATTCCCCACTACCTTCCTTCTGATAGTGACCTTTTCCTACCACAATCTTTCCAGCCAATAGGAAGTGCGCCACTTGTCCAACTATTTCCATATTTTTCTGGTGTTTGGCTTGTTGTAGTGGGTGTTCAACATGCCATACCAGCTAGCAGCCTACCCACTCTTCTTTTAATTTATTGTCCTTTTTCCCTTGTGAAACTTGTCAAAGCAAGCATGGGTCTACATACTCCTATTGTAGCCATTAATTATAAAAATACAAGGCCATTAAATTTCACTACCTAGCCTTCAATAGATGACATGACCAGTTCATATTTTCTTTCTTGCAACAGGAAGTCTCCAACCACCCAAGCAAGTGAACCCCCCTAGTCTATGGAATATATGTCCCTTAACTCAACCCATTTTTTGTGATTAAAATACATGACATATTTACAATATATCCCACAATGGAAGGATGACAAGTTTTTCACATCTACTTTCTTCCATTTTTTTCTTCTTGTTGCCAAATTGTAGGTAGCCCTTGCCATTGACCTATAATCCTCACTAGGAGGCCATGAAAGAACACATACAATTAAGCAAAGTGTATATAGACAAGAGATTATTTGAAGGTAAATACAAAAATGAAAGTAATAATCAAATTGAAGAGTTTATAGATGATCCAAGTGGATATTGATGGCCACCTTCCTATTCCACCTAGACATCTAGTCGGTTTCATCAGTTTTCTTGATTGTAGCAGCATTTATTATTTTTAGCAGTTTTTTGAGTTCTAAACTTCCAAAGCTATTTTAACCCCCTAAACCATGTTTTTTCATGTACTACTTGGAGATATCTTTCCAACGAGGTATCGTACACACCAAACAGAGATGATATGGCCAAGTTACAACCCTGGGAAGTTGGCTGCCCAACTAACCCTAACGGGGCCCACATACTCTTGGCGTTCCATCTCCTGGGGTTAGGGTATTGGTTGTTTACGGTTTCTCTTTGTTATTCAATAATAAAAATTCTCATGAGAATCATTGTAGCACAATTCATAGGCATGTAGTTGTCACATATCTTCTTAAAGATAAGTTACCATCACCCGAGCTAGTTTATTTCCATTCTGCTTGTAAGCATCTTTCAGTTCTTTGATATTAATGAAATGAAGATTTATTTTTGCTACATCTTTGTGTTTATGTTTATATGACTATTATGTTGTGTTCCTGCATAAGTCTGGATCAATAGAATACTCAACAACCCTCTTAATCTATCATCTTTGTCCTCAACATCACCATGATGTCATTTCCTTCTTGCAAAAGCTAAGGCTTCTTCTTTATCGCAGAAATTATCATTCCTAGGGTACAAACCCTAGATATTTCTTGCTTAAACCCTCGCTAGGGTTTATAGACCACACAAATTGTAACTGATAGGATTTTTCCTTTCAACATCTTCTTATCTTTCTAGGGTTTTGTAAACCTTAGACTCTCAAGCTACAATTTCCTAAATTCTAGGACCTTAGTTTCATTTACATCATTAATTAATCAATTATGGTGGATCTTCATTACCCAAGAGGCTTTGGAATCAATATTTTAAAATTTCAGATCTTAGCAACTCAATTCCCTTAGCTTGTCATGATGAGGCAACATTATCATTTTAATATTTCAACTTCGAAGAGGAACTCAACCTCTTATACGGTGATCTTTACTCATCTAGAATTTTATCATGCCTTATTACTAGCATATGGTACTTCATTTATTTCAGTATTGGTTACATTTCACTTTGATTGACAATATAAGTGATTAGCATTCCTGACTTTGTGTCATGTGATTGCAAGAAATGATTTTGAATCATTGACTTAGTATTCTAAGATCAATCATATTCATTTAACAACAATCTTCAGATTAGGTAATCCTTTGTTGGTCTTTTGCATTTTCAGTGTCCCTTACTTGTCATCAGTTTCTTTCTATGGTGCCATCAAATATTTTTGTGAATTACTTATATCGAGAAGATATCAGGTCGGCCTTTTTTTGGATTCTATATTTTGTAACCATTCGTTATGTATAGACTAGAGAACTTGTAAGCTATCATCAGAATGAGGATTAATCCTTATTAGAGTACAAAGGAGACTTGATCTCATAGACTATCAAGTAAGTTGCTTTGATCACCAAGCCTTAATAATAGTTAACTACTGTGGTGAAGATTTTTGGTGGAGCTGAGTTGACCTTTCCTCTGGCTACTTCAAAGTGATATTCACATATTTGTCTTCTCTACACACTAGGACTTCTTCATAGATAATCCTACAAAGATACAGACTTCAGATTTTAGATTTTATTCTATCATTTTTGTGAGAGGAAATACTTCTATGGTTATTCATATTGTGTCATAATTTAGATTCCTAGTCATTGGACTTGTTATTATTCTACGGAGGTTTGAACTTGATTTTAATGAATCAGAAAGATGTAGTTTGATCATATCACAATTTCATAGATACTTCGGACCTTAAACATAGGTTTCCTCCACCTTTAAGGTCTTAGTCTTGAGCATGAGATAACAAATATTTTCAGCCTTCTTTTAGGACTCCTACAACTCGACCTTACAGATTATTCTTAATTGGTCACAACACATGAATCAAGAATGTCAATCCATGATTCTTGTTCAATCTACCATTCTCCTTATCAGTTTTCATGTACTTGACTTACATCTATTATTCATGTCCATAGTACATGACACATCGAGTATTATGTGTCTATCTTCACTCCCTCTCAACCTAGGAGGAGTAATCCACAAGCCCAAACTTGTCTCAAAAGTATTCATATTTCCCTTGCATTAGCTACCTGGTCATCTGTGGAGATCTAATGTAGCTTATCGGCTCTTATTTGAACCATACTCTCGAATCATAAAGCGCTTCGACCTTCCATGAAAAACCAAGTTCTCTGAAAATCTTTATAGAGTATGACGATCAAATCCAACATGTCATCAAATAGTCTATCAAACGTTTTACAGAACCAAACTTCTTCATAATTAATTGTGCAAATTGCCATATCTTCTACCTCCACAGTGCAACAAAAACTTACTTCATGCTCTTCCATGAAACCATACCAGATCCCAGACATCAATAGTATCTCTATTCATCATCATCACTACCAACAAAATTGATATATCCACAAGTTCCAAGGGTTATTGTAATATCCTTCATGTCAAATTCTGCTTCTAGCTCCCTTTGAAGTCACTATTTCTTCCTTTGACTCATGAGTCCTTCTTTCCAAAAGTACGAGGCCATATTTAATCATGACTTTCCTTCAAAATTTCGTGTAACTCTTCTACTTGAGGAAATTGTCTTAACATGATCCTCTCCCTCTTATTGAGAGAACCTTCTTGATTCCATGTTGTCATTTGGTGCATCCTATATTTTGACTTCTCTAATGCATACTTCAAACTGCACTCTTATTTATGCATTCATGTTCTTCCGTAATTCATGAAATTCCTTGTGTGTTTCTACATTCTCCATTTCTTTCTTCTTGTTTTCAATGTCTAGGAAGCCCTTTCCATTGACCTGCAATTCTCACTAGGAGGCCATGAAAGAAAAAATACACAACTAAGCAAAGTGTATATAGACAAGAGACTATTCAAAGGTAAATACAACAATAATAATAATAATCAAAGAGGAGGGTTTATAGAATATGCATCTTTTGAGAAAAGTCAACTCCCTCTTAATCTATCATCCTTGTCCTCAACATCAACATGATGTCATTTCCTTCTTGAAAAAGCTAGGGCTTCTTCTTTATCACAGAAATTATCATTCCTAGGGTACAAAACTTTGTTCTTTGTTTTTTAAACCCTCACTAGGGTTTATAGACCACATTGATTGTAATTTATAGGATTTTTCCCTTCAATATCTTCTTATCTTACTAGGGTTTTGTAAAACCTAGACTCTCAAGATGCAATTGTCCAAATTCCAAGACCATAGATTCTTTTAAATCATTAATTAATCAATTATGGTGGATCTTCAATAACCAAGAGACTTTGGCATCAATACTTTATAATTTTAGACCTTAACAACTATATGTCCTTGGCTTGTCATGATGAGACAACACTATCATTTTAATATTTCGACTTCGAAGAGGAACCCAGCCTCTTATACGATGATCTTTCCTCATCTATAATTTTATCATGCCTTATTACATATGGTACTTCATTTATTTGAGTATTGGTTAATTTCACTTTGAGTGACAATATAAGTGATTCTAACATTCTTGATTTTGTGTCATGTGATTGCAAGGAAATAATTTCGAATCATTAGCTTATTCTTATAGGATTGATCTTATTTATTTAGAAGTAACCTTCAGATTATATAATCCCTTTTTTATCTTTTGAATTTCCAATTCCCCTTACTTGTCATAAATTTCTTCCTTTGGTGCAATTAAATATTTCTATGAGCTACTTGTATCGGGGAGATCTCAAGTCGACCTTTTTTTGCACTCTAGATTTCATAATCCTTCATTATGTATAGGCTAGAGAACTTGTAAGCTAGCATCAAAATGAGGATCCAAACTTAGTAGAGTATAAAGGGGACTTTATTTACAAGATTGTCAAGTAAGTTGCTTTGATCACCTCGCCTCAGTAATAGCAGACTACTGTGGTGAATATTTTTAGTGGACCTTAGTTATCCTTTCCTCTAGCTACTTTAAAGTGGTATGTTCAGACTTCTCCTTTGATCATGCTACAAAGATACAAACTTCGGATTTTATATCTGGTGCTATCATTTATGTGAGAGGAAAAACTTCCGTGGTTATTCATATTATGTCATAATTTGGTTCCTATTCATTAGACTTGTCATTATTCTATAGAGGTTCAAACTTCACTTTAATGAATCACAGAGATGTAGTTTGATCTTATCACAATTTCATAGATACTTTAGACCTTAAACAAATGTCTACTCCACCTTTAAGGTCTTGGTATTGAGCATGAGATAACAAATATTTTCAACATTATTTTTAGGACTCTTACAACTCAACCTTACAGATGTCTTTAATACCTTCGCATACCTTTCTTATATACCTTCCTTCATTTCACTTGAAATTAACTTCGATTCTTAGGACAACTTTAACACAAATGCTAAACCCCACGTCCAATTCTCCAATAAGAGACTCGAACCAACTTCAAGATGCACAACAAATTTGGCCCAATCACGGAGGTGTCTGTTCCAACGTATGGGCTAGAAGCACATTTGTAAACTTGGTTAGTAGCTCGTCTTCACGTCCTAGACCAAATCATAGGAAAATATACAATATTTGTCCTTCTCTCAAATTTGAATTAGGCTCCTTGGGTTTGGGCTACTTTAGACTTCTGTTCAAAACTAGCTCTGATACCATGTTGAAATTTGAGTACAAACTAGAATTTTAAATCATGGTAATTATTTACTTCATTCAATTAGGTCACCAAGAAATTATACAAGTACAATGCATAAAAGAGGCAAGAGACACTAGAAATTAGGCCAATGGCTAGGGAAAAACCCACAAGGGGAAAACCTAGCAATCCTTTCCTTCTAGAATCTTTAGTCAACAAGAGAAATCCATGTGAAAATAAGTAGTAACCCAAGTGCTAAGTCATACCTCCATATTTCCATAATATTGTTCACAAGACTTTCCATAAATATGTCCTTAGTATGCCATATATCACTGAAGTAAATTGCTTCATAAATTTCACTTAACCATAGAGGATATGCTTCAGGAACTTGTTTTTCCATAGAAGAATAGTGCTTCAGATACCTCATACTTCATCATATAAATACACATTTCAGAGCTCAGATTTGTGCCTCAGAAGCTACCATAGGAACCTTGCTCTTCATCACAGAAATGTATGCCTTAGAACTTGGGTCTGGATCTCAAGCAATGCCATAGGAAATTCGGTCTTTGTCACAGAGTATGCATTCTTTGCCACAAAACTTATTTTCTTGCTTCTCATCTTCTACTCGGACTTCTAGTCTTGTCTTCTCTTTGTTCTGGATCAGAGATGAGATTATTATTGAATGGTGCTTTGGAGGAAGTCGAGTGGCATATATATACTCTTTTTGGAGGGGTCTGAATGGTTGTTAATAGGAGTTGAGCCAAATTGACACTTGGAAGGCCGACTTGGTGAACTTGGGGACAAAATACATTTTAAAAATTCAAAGTTTTCTTTCTTTTAAATTTCCAAATGGAACATGACAAAATAATTTTCTTTTGAATCAAATAAATTCTTTTCTCTTTTACAAAATCATAATTATGAAAACTGAACCTAGTTACAATTTCAATAGTAAATCACTGATTAAAAATAAATATTATAAAAATGGTTGGGAGATCAAGTTAATGAGGGCATGGATTAAAAATGGTCGATAGATAATCCAAAGGAGAGAAATTAATGAGAAAAGGGATGAGGAAGAAAGGAAAAAAAGACTAGGTGGAAGTCGAGGAGGAGGTTGGAAAGAAGGGCTCAAGGGAGGGGGAGAAAGAAGAAATAAATAGTAGGGTAGGAGAGAGAGAAAATAAAGGGAAACTAGACACGAGAAGAGAAATACAAACCAACGGGGTTAGGAGTGAGAGAAAATAGATCATATTGGTGAGTCATATGTTGAGTTTCTCTTGTGTCAAGTATCCAATCATTTTCAAATGAATCCTCGTGTTGATTATGAGTGTCAAAGTTTGTTGTTGAATCAACCTATTGTATTACAGTAAAAGCATACTCATATTAAATTTTCATGCTAATTTGTATCCTCTTGATACTGCATTGATGATGTAAACTTTGACTTTGATCTGAAAGTTCAAGTTTGCTTAAACTTTGGCAACTAATTATTACTTTTAAATCAATTTAATGCATGATGTCCTTTTCTTAAATATCTTTTGATCTTTACATGACTTAAATTTCTTCTTCTCAACGTTGTGCATTGGGAGGGTTCTGATTACTTTGAAAATCATGTTGATCAATATGTCCTCTATCTTGATTATGACTTACATGGCAATTATTAGAAGGCTAATTCTTATTAGTCCAAAAACTTCTATTACTATGTCTTCCAAATATTTCAGCTCTATTTGAACCATATAAGAAAACATCCTCACTAGATTATTTTTGTTTACCAAATATTTTATTGTGTTGATCCAAAATTTCATTGAGTGTATCAAAATTTGCAATTGATAACTTATTAGTTATTTTCAAAGTTTCAATAAAGTTCTTATAAGATTTCTCGATGGGGGTGTTCATTGAGGAAAGTGGTATGTTTGGGGGTGTTAATTTTTCATAGGGCTACATTGCTCTTTGCTTTGATAATTGCATTTCATCATTAATACATTAAGTTCACCCCATATCTTCATTACATTATTCAGATCTACACCATTATCCATCATCATATGCAATTATATAGAAAGAAAAACATCATCATCATCATCAATGTAGTGAAACATAAAGGAACAATAGAATAAAATCATGCACACACATAGAGACATCAAAATTGGTCCAAGACCAGGGAAAAAACCACTATGAGAAAAACCCTTGCAAATATTCTTCTTCTTAGATCGTCATCAAATGATTCAGCAAAAGAGAATACAATGATCTATAACTTTATCTACACAAAAAAACAACTATGATACCCATGAAATAGACCTGATCATGCTAAAAAACAAAACCCTGATTCTGATGACTGTAATATGTTGTCACTGACTGTAGACAACTATTGGATATTATTGTCACTATGTTGAACATTGTTGAATATTGAGAGAGAAACTTTGGAATACATAAATCTCATCCATGATTCCCGGACGCGAGGAGCTGTGCGAGTGTCTATATCAGATCTAGGCACTCTCTACATTACTGGATGACTGCATCCAGATCTATTCTGGATGCTCTCAGGTGAGCTGGATGAGGATGTTTGGGGTCAATATAAGAAATAGGCTATATACACTATAGGAGGCACAAACATATATACATAGGCTATATACACTATTGGACGCAAAAACATGTACATATAGAGGAATACACTATCGGAGCGGAGAAATATGTATAGATCGGCAATATTGTAATCAGTGGGTTCGGTTATGTGCCATCACCCCAAAACCCCCGATTGTGATATATATGTGCGGCACATATATGTCTGGGTGTATAAATAGGTGAAGTTCGGGTAAGTGCTTCAAAGCGGGTTTTAAATGTATTGCATATATGCGGACGTTTAAGTCTTGCCACGTTAAAACATGCAAATTTGCAATATATATCTATATACATACATATATATATATATATATATATATATATATATATATATATATATATATATATATATATATATATATATATATATATATATATCATATAACTACGATATGTGCGGACTTGCTACAACATTATGCAATGGTTTAATGATATACCGCATCCGCCCATCTCAATAACACAAAGGGCTGTCACTCCCCCAAGCACCGATTGTGATGTATATTGCGGACCCGATGCAACATTGTGTTTTATTTTAATATCATATCGCATTCGCATGTGAATTGGCCATCGACCATCGGGAAGTTGCTACTGATTGCGATATATGTGGCGGACCCGATACAGGAATAGATGCGGGTGTAATGTTTTTTGAAGTCCACCCTTTAGCATTTCAGCCGGTTTTTTCTCATATATTCCTGTGTATTTGAATATTTTCATTGTGCGGGGTTTGAAGGCAAAGATGCATTAAGAAACACTCTCGATAGTTTAGGAGGCCTGAATGAAAGCCGATTGAGATTGCGATTGGGACGTGGCATGTCCGTTAAACAATAAAGTCCTGTGTATGCCTATTATCATTGAGAAAAAAGGGGCTCTGTTACAATTTTAACATGCAGCAGTTTTTCTCTGTGTATTTGGTCCTTGCCGTTAAATCAACGTGTCCCGAGAGTGTTGGTGAGCATGAAGAGATAGAGGAAGCTACAACGACCGAAAATCCAGGAAGCCGAAGGGTAAGCCAGTGCAGAGAAAACTGAAAAGCCAAAGCAATGAAGAAGATGGAAGCCAAGGGACAAGCCAACACAGAGGGAGTTGAAGCGAGCGTTGAAGAAGTCAAGAGCTAGTGGAAAGCAGAAACGAACAGTCAGAGGCATCAGGAATACATAAAACAGGAAAAACAAGGAAAGGAGAGTGTGTGCGTATAATCAGAGTGAGAGGAAGCCATAGTTCAGGTAGAGGCAGGAGAAGCAGGAGAACAGAAGTGAAGCATAAGCTTAGCAGGCTTGGGAGCTGAGAACAACAGCAAAACATACTCTAACAGGTTACAGTAAAGGGTTGGAGCTCACAGGGTTGGAGCCTCAGAATTAAAAGGATTGGAGTCCTTGGGAGTTGGTGCTCCTAGGTCCAGGAGTATTGTCTTGGCAAAACAGAGTTGGTGCTATGGAGGTTGAAGCCTCACAAAGGTCCAATTCGGTGCTTGGAAATTGAATGCAACCACTTATATATTATATTTATTTCGTTGCATTGATTATATTAATAAAAGCATTTATTTCAGCTATCTATTTCTGTGTTCCTTATATATAAATGTTTTGGTGATAAAAAGAACAATTAAAAAGAAATACTGATTCACCCCCCCCCCCCTTCTCAGTATTTCCAACAATTGGTATCAGAGCAGGCTTCTTCATATTAGCCTAACAGCTTGAAGAAGGATTCATAGCCATGATGAGAAATCACGAAGCATCAGGAAGACCTCCTCTGTTCGATGGCACTAATTTTGGTTTCTGGAAAAAGAGAATGACCTACTACTTAATGTCCCTTGGACCTGAAGTCTGGCATTCGGTTCTAAATGAGTACCCAATTCCTTCCACTCTTCCAACAGATCAAGACGAGAGGAAAGCCTACATTGCAAATGCAAAAGCCTTGAACTCCATCACTAGTGGAATCACTGATTCCGAGTTTACAAAAGTCATGAACTGCAACTCTGCCAAAGAAATGTGGGATAAGCTAATTGGCTTATACGATGGGGACTCAAAAGTCAAGAAAGCAAAGCTTCAAACTCATAGAAGACATTTTGAAAGTCTGGAAATGAAAGATGAAGAAGATATTGTAGCATACTTTCTCCAAGTAGCTGAAGTGGTCAACTCTCTTAAAGGATTGGGTGAAAACATTGAAGAAAGTACCATTGTTCAAAAGGCCTTGAGATCTATTCCAGATAGATTTCACTCCAAAATAAGCGCCATAGAAGAAATAAAGGATCTAGATACTCTCAAGATGGATGAACTCCATGGAATTCTCATTGCCTATGAGATGAGGAAAGGTGGCCCAATCTCCAAAGATGCAACATTCAAGGCTTCAAAATCAAAGAAGGGGAAAGAATGGAATGACTGTAGTGATGAATCCGATGTGGAATTCAAATTGGCTCAATTTGTACGAAAGATGAAGAGAGGATCTAAGCTAAAAGGTAAGTACCCTCTTATCTATTTCAAATGGGAGATTGTTGACATAGATTGTCATTGATGTCGATATGGAAATATTCGAGGAGCCAGAGGAAGCAAATAGAGCCATCGAAGGAAGCAAACAGAGCCATCGGAGGAAGCAAACAGAGCTATCAGAGCAATGGAGGAAGCAAACAGAGCTATCAGAGCCATCAGAGGAAGCAAACAGAGCTATCAAGAGCTATCAGAGCAAAGTATGGTAAAGAATTCCAAAGAATACACTATCAGGAGCTATCGGGAGAAATATAGTGTATATGCATGCAAATACACTATTGGAGAAAAGTATGGCAAAGAATGCCAAAGAATACACTATCGGGAGCTATCGGGAGCAATATAGTGTATATGCATGCAAATACACTATCGGAGGCGCAAACACATATATATAGGCCAAATACACTATTGGAGGTAGAAAAATTTATATATATGCAGTTTACACTATCGGAGGTGGAAAAAAAAAATATAAATATATATATATATATATATATATATATATATATATATATATATATATATATATATATATATATGTATATATATATATATATGTATATATATATATATATGTATATATATATATATATATATATATATGTATATATATATATATATATATGTATCTATATATATATATATATATGTATATATATATATATATATATATATATATATATATATATATATATATATATATGTATATATATATCTATATATATATATATATATATATATATATGTATGTATCTATATATATATATATATATATATATGTGTATATATATATATATATATATATATATATATATATATATATATATATATATATATATATATATATATATATATATATATATATATATATATATATATCGAAGTAAAAAGGCGGAAATCATGTATATAGGCTATATACACTATCAGAGGCAAAAACATGTACATATAGAGGAATACACTATCGGAGCAGAGAAATATGTATAGATCGGCGATATTGTAATCGGCAGGTTTGATTTTGTGCCATCACCCCAAAACCCCCGATTGTGATATATATGTGCGGACCCGACGAGATATATGTTCGGGTGTATAAATAGGTGAAGTTCGGGTAAGTGCTTCAAAGCGGGTTTTAAGTGTATTTCATATATGCGGGCCTTTAAGTCTTGCCACATTAAAACATGCAAATTTGCAATCAATATATATATATATATATATATATATATATATATCTATATCATATCATATCATATAACTGCGATATGTGCAGACCTGCTGCAACATTATGCAATGGTTTAATGATATATCGCATCTGCCCATCACAATAACACAAATGGTTGTCACTCCTCCAAGCATCGATTGCGATGTATGTTGCGGACCTGATGCAACATTGCGTTTTGTTTTAATATCATATCGCATTCGCATGTGAATCGGCCATCGGCCATCGAGAAGCTGCGGCTGCCAATTGCGATATATGTATCGGACCTGATATAGGAATAGATGCGGGTGTAATGTTTTTTGAAGTCCCCCCTTTAGCGTTTCGGCCGATTTTTTCATATATTCCTGTGTATTTGAATATTTGCATTGCGCAGGGTTTGAAGGCAAAAATGCATTAAGAAACACTCTCGATAGTTTAGGAGGCCTAAACGAAAGCCGATTGCGATTGCGATTGGGACGTGGCATGTCCGTTAAACAATAAAGTCATGTGTATGCCTATTATCATTGAAAAAAAGGGGCTTTGTTACAGCTTTAACATGCAGAAGTATTTCTCTGTGTATTTTGTCCTCGTCGTTAAATCAACGTGTCCCGAGAGTGTTGGTGAGCATGAAGAGATAGAGGAAGCTACAGTGACCGAAAAACCAGGAAGCCAAAGGGTAAGCCAGCACAAAGTAAACCGAAAAGCCAAAGCAATGAAGAAGAGGGAAGGCAAAGGACAAGCCAGCGTAGAGGGAGCTAAAGTGAACGTTGAAGAAGTCAAAGAGCCAGTGGAAAGTGGAAATGAACAATCAGAGGCATTAGGAATACATAAAACAGGAAAAACAAGGAAAGGAGAGTGTGTGCGTATAATCAAAGCGAGAGGAAGCCATAGTTCAGGTAGAGGCGGGAGAAGCAGGAGAACAGAAGTGAAGCATAAGCTCAGCAGGCTTGGGAGCTGAGAACAACAGCAAAACATACTCTAACAGGTTATAGTAAAGGGTTGGAGCCCACAGGGTTGGAGCCTCAGAATTAAAAGGATTGGAGTCCTTGGGAGTTGGTGCTCCTAGGTCCAGGACTGTTGTCTTGGCAGAACAGAGTTGGTGCTCTGGAGGTTGAAGCCTCACAAAGGTCCAAGTTGGTGCTTGGAAACTGAATGCAACCACTTATATATTGTATTTATTTCATTGCACTGATTATATTAATAAAAGCATTTATTTCAGCTATCTATTTCTGTGTTCCTTATATATAAATGTTTTGGTGATAAAAAGAACAATTAAAAAGAAATATTGATTCACCCCCCCACCCCCCCCTAGTATTTCCAACAAGCCATACCTTGGAACTCATCATCTTGACTTCATCAAATAATTGTCAAATATAAACATATCAGGATCGGGGAGCTTGCTTCAATAAATGATATAAACATAATGCCTTACTAAGCCATCATAATCGGCCTTACATAAAACAATGTCAGACCATTATCAAAGTCATCATTATCATAGTATCAATACTTTCAATCCGGTAACAGGGAGAGCTCATATCAAGTCATGAATTCATTAATTATCATACCAACAAGTTGTCATCAACCTTGCATTATCAATCTGAACTTTATCAAGTCATGTTTATATTAATAACATGAGTCATTTTTGTGGATAGGTGCAAATGCATACACCAAGGATGAGTCGTGTAGGTTCCAATTTCATGTTGAATCATAACTATCAGTACCTCAATCATTGTGCTAGGAATAAGGAGGCCAATACAAAATAATTTTTGTTGAATATTCACATAATTCATTATGCCTGCATAGCATAGACATCAGGGCAAATCAACAATCATCAAATCAGATCATTAGACATCAGGTCAAGTCCAAATTTGCTATCGTAGAGATATATTTAGTCAAAACATATCTCAATTATCAATTCAAAGTTATTGTCAATAATCATGACAAAACACTACTCATCTATATCAATCAGCCAAATCATGCCAACCTCTTGTAGCACAAACATAGAGACATATCTATATGTATGTCCTGTTCACCTACAAATACAAGTTCAATTTGCATATTCATGTTATGGCAGATATACAAGATTTTTCCTGCTTGCAGATCTTGATGTATGGACATCTTCCAGGTGAACATATTGATCTCATCCAGCACACTTCATTTTTATGTGATCAATGATTTAACCCAGCGACATCAAAAATCATATTATAGTGGCAGAATATGTCAGAGACACCTTAATTCAAAATTCAGATGGCTTCAGAAAGCTTCAGATGATGCTCAAATGTAGTCAAACCTCTGGATGCTCAGTTTAGGTTAGCATGGGAGTGTCTTTAGCTTCCTGGACGCTCTTTGGGCCTTAGCATGCATGCATCCAGGGATGAAATCTCATAGTTTCATGCCTATGTCCGAAGCAGAAACCCTAATTTTTGTACAAGCTTCAGATTTGAGACTTTGTTGCAGATCAATGATGTCATATGCACATAAATCATACTTCAATAGTACATAATGCAAATAGTAATAGTAATAATATTGAGAAGATATTCTCCCTCTGACTGGGGAACTACTTCAATCATCTTTATTCATGTCAACAACCTGTCTCTACTAGAGTCAAGAAACAAGAGATCTGTTAGATCATAAACATATATCTATCATGGTTATTAACACTCTGATATCAATATTTCAACAAAGGTTATACTCAAAGCAATAGATAGATTCAACATCATATCTCAAATATTATGAACACAATAGCACTTTCTATCAAGTCACTCCATCAAGTTAGGACAATCAGATATGCCATATTTAGCCATCACATCAAGACATGACCATAGTTAGTAAGAGATCTAGATATGAATCTTACACTTATGCCTCTAACATCAAGGTTACCATGCTCTTCATTATCAATAAGATCAAGTAAGGTCATTCAATAAAACTTCATCAAAACAATGAGAGTGTCAATCTCTCTTTCCATATGCTTTTGTCATGCTTATCACAAGCTTTACCAACATACTCATGTATAGGATTCAATGAGCTATCCTTCTATATGAAATTTATCATGACAAGTATCAAGAGTATCATTTACTAGAGTCAAGTTGTTAGCCTTCTTTCTAGGATCAAGATATCCAACAGATAGATCATAGATGTTAACCAAACATCAAGTGTACCAATGTATCAACATTAGATAGCCATATATAATTCAAGAAGATCAAAATGTTCAACACCAAGTGCATCATTTCATCATAGGAAACATAGATCCCAACTCTCTCTCTCTCTCTCTCTCTCTCTCTCTCTCTCTATATATATATATATATATATATATATATATATATATATATATATATATATATGGGATTATCTATCATCGTAATGTACCCATGTCATATCTAGATCATGCTCAAATGGATCTCTAAGGATCTTATGTATCATTCCTCATAACTAGCCATGCTAGAAGCATCATGGTTAACCTTGGTCATGCTATGGACCTCTCATCCAAGATATCATGGCAGATCTCATACTAAAGCAACATCCAAATGTTCTTATCAACAATAATATCAAATGTCAGCAATACATCTATGTAGTCACATATCATAGGAGAAATATCTCATTCTCAAAAGTAGAACATCTCATGCAGATATTTCAAAGGATGCTTGGTGGCAACTGTATGTGAGTGAAGCAACTCACTCATGAATTCATTTAGATTGTATGCACATCAATATATACATATGGGTGTTCAAAATGAAACAACAATGCTTCAATCAACACTTGGATGCCATGTCAAGTTCAACAACATTTAGAACATCAAATCAGAGTATCCAAGGATTTGCATTTTCATTATTCAAAAACATTTTCAATAGCTATGCAATATAGAATTTCTTTTGCGAATTCCAAAAATCGATCCATCAGGCCATGATACATCATTTCAAGCTTCATAAGTTATCTCTCTCTTATTTAGATCATTAGAGGCTCATCCCCTGTCAAGAGTAGACCATAACGTTATAAAACCAAAACCATATTCAAAATCAAAGGCATACCTTGGAACTCATCATCCTGACTTCATCAAATAACTTTCAAATATAGACATATCAGGATCGGGTAGCTTGTTTCAAGAAATGCTCTAAGCATAATGCCTTGCCAAGCCAACATAATTAGCCTTACATAAATCAATGTCAGACCTTTTCAAAGTCATCATTATCATAGTATTAATACTTTCAATCGAGTGACAGGGAGAGCTCATATCAAGTCGTGACTTCATTAATTATCATACCAACAAGTTGTCATCAACCTTGCATTATCAATCTGAACTTTATTAAGTCATTCTCATAATCATAACATGAGTCATTTTTGTCGCAAGGTGCAAATGAATACACCAAGGATGATTCTTGCAGGTTCCAATTTCATGTTGAATCACAACTATTAGTACATCAGTCATTGTGCTAGGAACAAGGAGGCCAATACAAAATCATTTTTCTAAATATTCACATAATTCATTATGCCCGCATAGCATAGATATCAAGGCAAATAAAAAATCATCAAATAAATCATTAGACATCAGATCAAGTCCAAATTTTCTATCGTAGAGAGCTCTTTAGTCGAAACATATCTCAATCATCAATTCAAAGTTATTGTCAATCATCATGACAAAACATTTTTCATCTATATCAATCATCCAAATCATACCAACCTATTGTAGCACAAACATAGTGACATATCTATATGTATGTCTCAGTCACCTGCAAATACAAATTCAGTCTAAATGTTCATGTTATGGTAGAAATACAAGCTTTTTCCGGCTTGCATATCTTGTGGTAAAAACATCTTCTAGGTGAACATCTTGTTTTCATGCACAATAATTAATTTTTATGTGATCAACAATTTAACCCAACAAATTTAGAAATCAAATAATAGTGGCAGAATATGTCAGAGACACCTTGATTCAGAATTCAAATAGCTTTAGAAAGCTTCAGATGATGGTCAACTATAGTCATATCTATGGATGCTCCCTTTAGGTTAGCATGGGAGCGTCTTTAACTTCCTGGATGCTCTCTGGGCCTTAGCATGCATGAGTCCGAGGATGAAATCTCACAATTGTATTCCTGCGTCTAGAACATAAACCCTAATTTTTGTACAAGATTCAAATCTAAGACGTCGTTGCAAATCAATAATGTCAGTTGCACATAAATCATACTTCAATAGTACATAATGAAAATAGTAATAGTAATAATCTTGAGAAAATATTCTCCCTCTAACTGGGAATATACTTCATTCATATTTATTCATGTCAACAATCTATCTCTACTAGAGTCAAGCAACAACAGATTTGTTAGATCATAAACATATATCTACCATGGCTATCAGTATTTTGACATCAATATTTCATCGAAGGTTAGACTCAAAGCAACAGATAGATGCAACATCATATCTCAAAGATTATGAACATGTTAAGTTATGGTATGTTCTATGCTTATAACAGTTTACTTCTTTTTCTTATTATATTCCACCGATTAGCAATCACATGTACATAAAAGAAAAGTGCAGATAGAACATTAAACGATTGACAGAAAACAAGCCAAGACAAGAGACACAAGATGTGGCGGCTAGCCAGGGACAAACCCCACAATGTGTGGGGAAACCCTTTGATCAAATATTCTTTTATCTTCAATAATTCAGCATAGAGAAATAGTACAATAAATCTGATTCATATCAGCAGTAGCAAACCCTAGATCAGTAGCATCAGCATTAGCGGCTTCATTATCAAACTAGGGCAGACCATATCTCACAAACAGACAGTCGGATTGACTTCATTCCACCACCAAAAGTTTTGGCTTTCAAAGGAGGTTCAGATGAACCTACAGTGCAGTTCCAAAGAGGAGATCTTCTAGGCCACGCAAGTCAATCTTTACTTCTGCAGTTGCAGCTTCAGTTTCAGCAGTTTCCGGCTTCAAACTAGGGCAGTCAATATCTTGCAAACCGTTTGTCGGATTGACTTCATTCCACCACCAAAAGTTGCGGCTTTCAAAGGAGGTTCAGATGAACCTACAGTGCAGTTCCAAAGAGGAGATCTTCTAGGCCACGCAAGCCAATCTTTACTTCTGCAGTTGCAGCTTCAAATTCAACAGCTTCCAGCTTCACATGTGTGTGAGAGAGAGACCCATTTCAGCGCAGTAGAGAAGAGACTCATATCTGCGCAGTAGAGAGAGAGAGATGTGATGAGATGAGTGAGTCCAAATGAGGAAAAGTCCTCTTATATTTATACACAACGTTGGTGGGTGAATAGATGCGACTGTTGGGCTTCTGAGCCTACATGAGTTGTAGGTCGGCTTGATAATAATTCCATAATCAAAATAAATTCATATCTCCATGAATACTTATCGGAATTGGATGATCTTTATATCAATCCTACACCTCTCGACGAGAGGAATCTAATAAAAATATTATTAGCCATGAATAAGATGACCCACATGAAGTTTTTCCCTGGCTGCCAATTTTAACACTCCCTCTCAACCATGGAGAACTTCATCTGCAATCTGTCTATTGGTCGTTACTATTCATCCATCAAATGCACTGCCTTGTACAGCCTGACCCTTGCCATGCTCTGCTCTATTTTGCCTGTTATGCTTTGTCTTGTTCTGCCCTGCACTGATCTGTACTGTTTTGTTCTGTTTTGCTCTGCTCTTGCATTGTTTTGTTCTACTCTGCTTTTGTCCGAATTATGAAGAAGAAGAAATGATCGAGGATGTATCATACTGACTCAAAGTCAGTCTCAGAGTATGTACTACTGGTCCCAGACCAGTCTCAACCAACCCAAATTCAGCGTCATAGTGAGTACAACTCCAATGGTCCCAGACCAATATCATCCTCCACTGACTCAAAGTCAGTCTCAGAGTATGTACCACTGATCCCAGACCAGTCTCAACTGACCCGAAGTCAGCGTCATAGTATGGTACAACTCCTACCACTGGTCCCAGACCAGTATCATTGATCCCAGATCAATGGAGGTCATCCTAGCATAGGGAGTATGGTAGTTACAACGATGCATCCATCGGTACTACTATGGTCCCTAACTTCATTTCCCTGCTCATTGATCAGATGAGAGGTACTTCCCATGAGTCCCAGACTGCATGGGTAGGATGCCTTGACAGGAGAACTAATCAATCCTGTCCTCACAGGAGAACACATCAATCCTGCTACAATCGCCATGGAGAACACATCAATCCAGGCCGCCATGGAGAACACATCAATCCAGGCCTCACAGGAGAACACATCAATCCTGCTACAATCGCCATGGAGAACACATCAATCCAGGCCTCACAGGAGAACACATCAATCCTGCTACAATCACCATGGATAACACATCAATCCAGGCCTCATAGGAGAACACATCAATCCTACTACAATCGCCATGGAGAACACATCAATCTAGGCCTCACAGGAGAACTAATCATCCTGCTACACAGGAGAGCGAATCATCCTGTTCCACAAGAGAGCGAATCATCTTGTCCCACAAGAGAGCGAATCATCTTGTTCCACAAGAGAGCGAATCATCTTGTTCCACAAGAGAGCGAATCATCTTGTTCCACAAGAGAGCGAATCATCTTGTTCCAGTGCGCACCACCAGGGGAGGGTGAGTCACACTGTGGTCGTATGTTGCTCTAGTAAGAACCACAAGCCCTCAGAGCTCCCAGAGCTCAATGTATGCAACATGCAGGACCCTTTTACAAGGGTTTCTTGATGACTCCAAGTCGTTTTGGAAAATCACAAATTAGATCTTTCCTCAGGGCTTTGACAAGGTGTATCAACCTGTACATCATCTTAATGCGATGGAGCCTCCTTGCTCATCAACTTACCATATCCCAGATGATGTCTATCTGCTGGAGCAATCGACGAATACGGGATTCCTAAATAATCGAATCCCACCTCTGGTTGTTATAGAGAATCACAATGGTATCCAAACAGCTCACTGAAGAGCTTTCGCAACCATACTGCCTCACACGAGGTCATGCTAGCAACAGTATATCGTGCTTCAACGGTGCTTAAAGTCACCGACTTCTGCTTCCTGCTCATCCAGGATATCGAAGCAGATCCCAAGGTGAAACAGCACTCGGAAGTGCTCTTACGGTCCACCACACTGCCTGCCCAATTAGCATCAGTATATCCAAGTAGTCTCACATCTTCGACAGTGTATCTTAACCCATTGTGCCACGAAGATATCTCAGAAGATTCTTGGCACCAATCCAGTGTATGTGGTGGGGTTCAACCATATGCTGGCTCAACGTGTTGACTGCAAAGCATATATCTGGATGGGAGTTCACTAAGAACATTAATGCTTCGACGAGTTGCCGATACTCGGTAGCATTTCGTAAAACAGGTCCAGCAGCACTACCGCTTAACTTCTTGAAGTCAAGCTCCATCGGAGTACTTACAGGCTTGTAGTCCACCATTCCGAATCTTTCCAATATCTTCACCACATATTTTCCTTGAGATAGGAAAATTTCTCCTGGCTTTTGCCACACTTCAAGTCCTTGGTCCTTCATTTCAAATTCAGAATCCATCTCCCTCTTACATTTGTGAATGAGAGGGTTTGCACCTGTAGAAAGAGGTCATCCACATGCAACACCAGTATGATAGGATTTTCATCTTCAACCTTAAAGTAAAGGTTAGGATCGGCTTCACTCCTAGTGAATCCCAACTTCATCAAGTAGCTATCGATCCTCTCATACCATGCTCGGGGTGCTTGCTTCAGCCCATAGAGAGCCTTCTTCAACCTACATACATGAGATTTTCAATCATAAATCTCAAATCCTTTGGGTTTCTCCACGTAGACCTCTTCTTTGATCAAACCGTGCAAGAACGCAGTCTTGACATCCATCTGATGTAGGTTCCATCCTTGTGAAGCGGCAAGGGCTATGATCGAGCGGATGGTCGTATATCTGGCAACAGGTGCAAATATCTCATCATAGTCTATACCTTCCTCGAGCCTTATACTTTTCCGTGCTTCCATCTGCTGCATGCTTTATCTTGTAAAGCCATTTGGAAGTAACAACAGTCTTGTCCTGGGGTCTGGGAACTACTTCCCAAACATCATTCTTTATGATAGACTCATATTCTTCGGTCATAGCATCCTTCCATACTTGATGCTTGACGGTATCTGAGGATGACGAAGGCTCATTTTGTATGATCGTGCTCATGATGGTCAGGTATCCTTGATACCTATTAGGTTTCTTACTTTCACGAAAGGTTCCTCGGGGTGCAGCATGTCCTTCAGCATCATCAAGTAACCTCTTAAGCCATGAAGGCCTCTTCCTAGAAGAGGAAGGCTCATATAGAGGAGGATCAATCGGATCCATGGGTTCTTCTACATCACGCATTGATTCATCATCCTTTTCTTTCGGTTCCCTGGTGTCGGCTTCTTGAGAGCTCCTCAAAGTCGGAAGATTGATAACGTTGCTGAGAGCCATATCTTCATCAAAGGTGACATCATGACTAATTATGACTTCCCTTTGACCGGCTACATAGATTCTATAGCCTTTAGTATTTTCACCATAGCCCACGAAAATTCCCTTCTTTCCATATGCTCCCAATTTATTTCTTTTCTCTTTCGGCACATGAAAGTATACAGGGCTTCCAAAAATTTTAAAATGAGAAACATCAGGTTTCTTACCGGTGAATTTTTCTTCAGGAGTCTTGTAACCCAATGCTTGATGAGGGCATCGATTTTGTACATATACGGCGATGATTGCAGTTTCAGCCCATAGAAACTTCAGAAGTCTTTGATCATGTAGCATGGCCTGGACAACTTCCATCATCGTGCAGTTCTTCCTTCCCACCACACCATTCTGCTCAGGAGTATGTGGTGTAGTAGTCTCCCTCTTAATGCCAACCTCAGGTATGCCTAAGTGAACCAACTGTAATATATCGGAGGTCTTGCTTTGGCTTGAGGGGAATGGTCCCCTTTTGAGCTTTCCTTCAGCACATCCCGGACATACACCTTCTTTCTCTACTTGAAATTCGGGCATCCCTGTTACCATCTGTCTTACATTGGGTAGAGCTTTGTAATGAAGGTGGGAAAACCTCTGATGCCAAAGTTCGGACTTAAGCGTTGTGTCACAAGACATGACACCTAGCGGACTTCCACCGACTTGATATAAAGAATCAACTCGAAACCCAAGAGTGAAAGCATCTTTAACATTATTTTTCCATATGCGTACCTTACCATCGCTGAAGGTTACCTTATAGCCTTTGTCTTCCATTGCCGAGACGGATACCAGGTTCTTTTTGAGATCAGGTACATATAATACGTCTTGTAAGTGAATCGTATTATCTTGATTCAGTTTAAGAGAAACATTGCCTACACCTTTCACTGGGTATTTCATGTCATCTCCAAGGACAATTTCCAGGTTAGTTTCTTTCTCTACCAGATTATAGAGTACTTCTTTGTAACCAATGAAGTGGCTTGAGGCACCATTATCAATGAGCCAAATTCCCATTGAGTCCGAAGGAGCAGAGGTAGATAGAGCAGCTGGTAGATAATATTCAGCCTGCTTATCGTCAACAGTGTTAGATTCATACCTGGAATTTCTAGCCTTCTTGAATGGTTGCCCTCTTCCTTGATTTCTCGCATTCCTTTTTCCTTTGTTGTTGAATTTTCCATTCCTTCGATTACCATGAGAGGGATTTTGATCATCGTCACGGTGAGAGTCCTTTCTATCAGGGCATTCCCTTGCATAGTGACCTACTTTATTGCAAATGAAACATCGTCCTTTTCTTCCACCCTTAAATCCAGCCTTTCTTTTCGATTTAGACCTAGAATTATTCCTTTTCTTAGCATGAGAAGAAAAAGCAGCAGGAGGACCTTTAGGCAAGGGCATTTCCTGCTCTTCTACCCTTGTTTGTCCTTGAATGCATCTAGCCATTAATTCCTCGAAACTAGGAATTACATTATTGTTCAGAAGAGTAGTCCTGAACACATACCATTCAGATGGTAATCCTCCGAGAGTTGTGAGTGCCATTTCTCTGTCAGTAATGGTTTCCCCAATAGATAGGAGATCGTTCTTGATCTCAGTGATTCTTAAGAAGTATGCTTGCATACTTTCATCTTTACCCTTCTTGATTTCCCTCAACTTATTTCTAAGAAACAAAACTTGATTTGCATCATTAACTTTAAATAAACTCACCAGTCTGTCGTAGATTTCCTTGGAGGTGTCTAGATCAGAGATGTAGGCCACCAAGCGCTTGTCGATAGAGTCCCGGATGATCTTCTTTGTTTTGACTTCTCCATTTTTCCATTTGTTCCAGGCAGCAGCAGATGCATTTGATGAAGGCTCAACAATATTTCCTCTTACATGGTCCAGCACTCCTTGATCTTCAAGGGTTAGATCGATAGACATCTTCCATCCGTGATAGTCAGCTTTCTCACGGAGCTTGTCTTCGGCAGGAAAGAGTGTTGAGGACCCCATAGTTCTTTTAGGATAGCCTTGCCAATCTTCTCTTCAATGATTGCTCTTGCTCTTGCTCGGGCTTTGTCTTCACCTCAGCTCTAATACCATGTTAAGTTATGGTATGTTCTATGCTTATAACAGTTTACTTCTTTTTATTATTATATTCCACCGATTAGCAATCACATGTACATAAAGAAAAGTGCAGATAGAACATTAAACGATCGACAGAAAACAAGCCAAGACAAGAGACACAAGATGTGGCAGCTAGCCAGGGACAAACCCCACAATGTGTGGGGAAACCCTTTGATCAAATCTTCTTTTATATTCAATAATTCAGCAAAGAGAAATAGTACAATAAATCTGATTCATATTAGCAGTAGCAAACCCTAGATCAGTAGCATCAGCATTAGCGGCTTCATTATCAAACTAGGGCAGACCATATCTCACAAACCGACAGTCGGATTGACTTCATTCCACCACCAAAATATTTGGCTTTCAAAGGAGGTTCAGATGAACCTACAGCACAGTTCCAAAGAGGAGATCTTCTAGGCCACGCAAGTCAATCTTTACTTCTGCAGTTGCAGCTTCAGTTTCAGCAGTTTCCGGCTTCAAACTAGGGCAGTCGATATCTTGCAAACCGTTCATCGGATTGACTTCATTCCACCACCAAAAGTTGTGGCTTTCAAAGGAGGTTCAGATGAACCTACAGTGCAGTTCCAAAGAGGAGATATTCTAGGCCACGCAAGCCAATCTTTACTTCTGCAGTTGCATCTTCAAATTCAACAGCTTCCGGCTTCACATGTGTGAGAGAGAGACCCATTTCAGCGCAGTAGAGAAGAGACTCATATCTGCGCAGTAGAGAGAGAGAGATGTGATGAGATGAGTGAGTCCAAATGAGGAAAAGTCCTCTTATATTTATACACAACGTTGGTGGGTGAATAGATGCGACTGTTGGGCTTCTGAGCCTACATGAGTTGTAGGTCGGCTTGATAATAATTCCATAATCAAAATAAATTCATATCTCCATGAATACTTATCGGAATTGGATGATCTTTATATCAATCCTACACCTCTTGACGAGAGGAATCTAATAAAAATATTATTAGCCATGAATAAGATGACCCACATGAAGTTTTTCCCTGGTTGCCAATTTTAACAGAACACAATAGCACTTTCTATCAATTCATTCCATCAAGTTTGTACAATCAGGTATGCCATAGTTACTCATCACATCAAGATATTACCATGGTTAGTAATAGATTTGGATATCAATCTTACACTTATACCTCTAACATAGGTTACCATGCTCTTCATTATCAATAAGATCAAATAAGGTCATTCAATAAAACTTCATCAAAACAACAAGAGTGCCAATCTCTCTTTCCATATGCTTTCATCATGCTTATCACAAGCATTACCATCATACTCATGTATAGGAGTCAATGAGATATCCTTCTATATGAAATTTATCATGACAAGTATCAAGAGTATCATTTACTAGAGTTAAGGTGCTATCCTTCTTTCTAGGATCAAGATATCCAACAGATATATCATATATGTTAGCCAAACATAAAGTGTACCAATGTATCAACATTAGATGGCCATAGAATTAAAGAAGATAAAAATGTTCAACACCAGGTGCATCGTTTCATCATAGGAAACATAGATCCAAGTTGATTTCATATGCATGTATGAGCCATCAAAGAAAGACACATTCTTATCATACCTTAGGGTTTACTGAGTCAATAGCTAAGATACAACATACCATGGTATTAAAATACTTGTGCATCTTCATTAGACATTGGAAGCTAGAAGAACTTTGTCTTCTCATAGTGCCTCTTAACCTTTTCCAGCTCTAGCCATCCTTCTCGCATTTCAAATGATCCTCAAGAAAGATCTACTCATCACAACTCATCAAGGAGGTTAGTCACATCCATATACTCAAATACATATGCAGGAAGTACAAATAATAAGCATAATAATCAGATCCATGAATCTAAACAAAAGTAAGAGGCATCATAAGTCAAGAAATACTTATCTTCAATGATAGGTAATCCTCTCCCTCTTGAACCAAGCTTCAAGAGACATCAATGTCAATGGTCCATATAACAATGTTGCCTTCAGTTGTCCAATTAGGTCTGTTAAGGATTATTACATCTAAGGCTTCATCAAATCTCCCACAAATGCTTGAGCATCTTCACATTGACCAGCTTGCTTTCATATCTCATATTGTTCCATAATCCAAGGTTTCTCTCAAAACCTAACCTCATAGAATCCATCAAACCCTAATAATCACATTGCCTAGGGTTTTCTTCAAACCTTAGAATTCTTTTAGGTCTCCATCATCCTCTTCTAGATTCCATCAAAGGTGTCAACATCAAGGTGATATCCAAGGCTTTTCTTCATCCCAACTCCGATACCATGCTAATTTTTCATAGGGCTACATTGTTCTTTACTTTGATAATTGCATTTCATCATTAATACATTAAGTTCACCCCATATCATCATTGCATTATTTAGATATACACCACTATCCATCAACATATGCAATTATATAGAAAGAACACCATCATCATCATCAATGCAACAGAACATAAAGGAACAATAGAAGAACAACATGCACACACATAGAGACATGAGGACTAGTCTAAGACCAGGGAAAAAACCACTATGGGGAAAACCCTTGCAAATATTATTCTTCTTAGATTGTCATCAAATGATTCAGCAAAAGAGAGTACAATGATTCATAACTTTATATATGCAACAAAACAACTATGATATCCATGAAATAAATCTAATCATGGTTGAAAACAAAACCCTGATTCTGATGACTATAATATGTTGTCACAGACTGTAGAAAATTGTTGGATATTGTTGTCACTATGATGAACATTGCTGAATAATGAGCATAAACTTCATAATACAGAAATCTCATTCATGAGTCTCAGACATAGGGAGGAGGAGTTGTGCAAGTGTTTATAGCAGATTTGGACGCTCTCTGCATAACTGGATGACTGCGTCCGGAACAGATCTAGATGCTCTCAAGTGAACTAGATGAGGGCATCCAGGGTCAAACATACCTAGACCCGCTTAAAGCCCTGGACGCTCTCATAAGGTTATTGTGTGAGCATTTATGGCTATCCATTTTTTGGAGTCAGGTCCAAACCATCGTGGGCTTCACCATATTATTTCTATTGAAAGTATTGACTATGTCTTCTTTGGTCTCCCATTCCTTGCCACCCACCTCGTTCTTTTCTATCATTATAAGGATCAACTTTCCTGAGAACATGCAATGTCAATGTATGAGAAATATTTGTTGGGGGGGGGAGGTTGTGGTCCCCAGAGCTGAAACTAAGCCCAACAAGAAGTCCTTCGTAACCCTTGTCATTGGATATCATTTTTGTGGAGTCAAGTCCAGACCATCGTGGGCTTCACCATATTATTTCTATTGAAAGTATTGATTATGTCTTCTTCGGTCCCCCATTCCTTGCCACCCACCTCGTTCTTTTCTATCATTAGAAGGATCAACTTTCTTGAGAACATGCAACATCAATGTATGAGAAATATTTTTTTGGGGGGAGAGGGCAGGAGGTCATGGTCCTTAGAGTTGAAACTAAGCCCAACAACAAGCCTAAGAGCTTATTGCTACTTTCCATTCGATTATCCCCTCGGATTCTCGTGATGAAATTCGATAGCTAGAAAACATGGAAGCTAGAGAAAGACAGGCCTTCTCGGACTCAGAGATCATGGATGAAGTTGGGAAATGGGTTATTGATCCTAGTCATACTGGGGATAGGAAAAAATAGTATTTTAATGCCATTTTGTTGTACTAGAAAATGAAAACCTTGTTGCGCAAGGTCTTAGCAGAAAATCAAATAGAAAGATATAATATCTTTTCCATCCTTGCAGATGTGAAACGAGTACAAAGAAACCAACCATTTTGTCTTGCATGAATGGATACCAGGCTAGATCACATTGAGCACCGCATTCTGTGTATTTCAACTACCTTGTCTCCCCCAGGATCTAGTGCTAAGGATCCAGTATTGGTTACCTCTTCATATTCTTAACTATTGTTATGATTGATTGTAGATCTTTGTTTTGTAATTTGCTAGTAGATACTATGATTTCTCTCTTATTGATAATGTTGTTTGAATTTTAGACTAATTATTCTATTGACAGGTGGTCAAAATACTTGGTTTCTTGCTAGGTAGGTTGAGACCACCTGCTAGAAAACATGTCTATGAAGCTAAAGGAATCACGTAATTGGTTTATAAGATTTTGTGATTCAATACAACATCAACTTATAATTAAAAAAAGTGGTTATAAGATGGAGGCAACCATTTCTCAATATCAAGATCAATAACTATCTTCAAGTTTAGGAAACCCTCCTTTGATGATGTACTAATGCATATTTCTAATCCTTTAACTATACTCTAGTACATCATCACCTTTAGATAATATTTTCCTAAGTAACTTTGTTTATAAATAAACTCATTGATATGTAGGAGGGATATTAAAAATTTTACGAAATTCATTCTAAGAAAATCAAAGCGAAGTTGGATTATCAGTTTGCATAGATGTTCAATTATAGAAAAATGAAGTAAAGCAAGAGCTTTCTCATCCTTGAATTCCCATATTGTTAATTAAGTAACATCGATGGGATTTTTTGGAGTTGTATGACCATCACAGATTCCATGCCATAGCTCATTGTCATTGTACGTTAAGGTGTTTTGCATATGGCATTTCCAAAGTCTCCCTTTAATATCATAGACAATGACTCTTCATGTGCACCTTTCTAAAGGTAGCTATATAAATAAATAAATGTTACTCCTAAAATATTGACATCACTAATACCTCCAATTTTCTTTTGACATATGATTAAAGCTACTTTTGGCACTCAAAAAATTATTTTACATACTAGTCACTTGTGGCCCTTTTTATCAAAATTAGAGTTTGTGAATTTCACAATGAAAGTTTAATTGATAGTTAGTAGGTCATAGATTTGTTGATAAAAGATAATATCTTAGGGTGAAGGTGAATATGTGTGAATTTATATAACTAGTTGCATGGTCATTGCTTCATTGGGTGCAAATTTACTAAGCATTTGAAAGATTATCTAGGTGAATTTGAAACCACATGCTATTGTTATTTTCTCAAATGTTGGATCATCAAATCGTTGTATCTTGAATTCGCTATTCATTCCGCAAGTTTTTCTTTACAAATATTGTATTTCATTAAATTGAGAGTTGAAATTGAATATATAAAATCTTCAAGCTCTAGATTAATGCTTTTACAATTTTTCTGCATGAAACCCTCCACGTGATAAGAGCCAAAGATGTGATTTGGAAAAAATTAGAGTAAATGAGAGAGTTGGAGGGTGTATAAAATCAAAGTAAGAAGACAGAATAGATCAAATGTGCGACTAAGGGTCAATGGAGGGTGCACGCGTAGATTGAGGGCATAATCCTTGTGGATATTGGATTTGAAAGAAATTTTGAGTTTCCTTGTGGATAGTGGATTTGAAAGAAATTTTGAGTTTTGAACCTTTGGTTACAACTTCTGCGTTGAGATGTGTTGAGTAAGCAAGTAATTTATTACCCTGGAAACTGCATTGAAAGTTTCACCCATATTGAATTTCTTTGAAAATGTCAACATTCTTTCAAACTCGTACAAAGGCCTTGAAAAACTCGTTGAGCAGTTTTGAATATTTCCAATGATATCAATCTCATACAATAGGACATGATTATATAACAATGAAGATCTATTATGTTCATGAATTTTCACATTGTGACAAGACTTACTTTTATTTTTAATTACTAGATTTTTTTTATATATATGAAGCACTTTTACAACATGAGCCCTCTTGACCAATTGGAAAACAACAATGCATTTTAAAATTGTAAAAAAGATGCATATTTATAATGGATCTCTAATGATTTTGAGATTTATAAGCTTAATTATTGATTTACATATAATTAACTACATATATATAAATATAAACAATAAAAATAACTCTAAGATTCTAATCAATAGTACAATGAGGATTAGAATTAACAAAATTAACAAATTGACTGAAATTTTCTACAATTTTAAAACTAATTTCTTTGTTGAAACAAAAACCAATTACCTCAGTACCCTTGTCCTTAATCTTGAAGGGATCTAGGTTTGATGTGGTGGAGTCTTCCTCTCATCCTCAATCCATCATCAATCTCCTCCAATGTTTTTCAACAAAGCTTTTTTATACCATTGTTGAAGTTCCCTCATACAGGTAGTGCTATTAGAAAAGAAAAAGGAGTTAGATCAATAACGAAGGGACTTCACTCAATCTAACTCACATCAAAATGAGCTAGTTTATATAACTTAACTCTAACCTAACTCTAGGAGAACAACCAATCACATGAGTATGATAGATATCTTTTATGTATCAAATTAAATTTTCCATCTGATACATAACCTAGAATAATCTAATTTCCAAAATTATTTATTTAGACTTCTAGAACTTTAGGATTATTAGGTTAACAACTATCTATAAGAGAGTTTTTAAGACATATCATCAGTAATATTGGAATTTAAGTGGACTTGAAAAGGGTAAAATCCATATATAAAATTCATATTTTGACCATAAAGAAAGTTATACACTCTTTTTTGCCAATAGGAAATTTATTTCATATTTCATTAAAATTTTGGAACCCTTGAATAACATTATTAAGAAATATGTTTATTCATTTGGACACACTTAGAAAAGGAGAATTTCTAGAAAATTAAGAGCATTATAACCTTTGGTCCACTTTAGTCCGTCCTAATTATAACAAAATTTTCCATCTCTACACCTTTGCATATTATCATTCAATTCTTGTTGTCTTAAAACATAGAAACAACAAAGGCCATTAGTTTCATATTGCTTACATGAACAATAGAATAAAAAAAGTCAAGTTAAACTACTCAATCGTCTAGAAACATGCATATCCTTTCGTAAAGGTTATGATACATCTTCAGAAGCTATACTTTGGCCAATATGCCTCATTCTATGATACAATCTATGTTCACCCAAAAGGAGTTTGGAGATGTTAGGGTCCTATAATTTATAGGATCAAATGATCATTGAGTAATTGTTTTCACTATTTCAGATTGTAAATAATATTGCTTATTGCAAATGATTTCCAAAAAATATAGAAAAATGAAAAGAGGGTATAAAAAAAGGAAAAAGAAAAAAAATGATAAATGAACCCCACAAAAAAAATGAATAAATGTGAAAGTGATTCTAGTTTAAGTGCCACTACTAGTCTTCTGGCTTTGTACAGAATAAATTCATGAAATTGAGTGCAGCTTGTTTAAATGCCACAATATCTTTCTGCTTGAAACATACAGTGTAATCATGTTCAAGAAAGTTTCAATTTATGTTAATAAAATTAGAGTGAATAACTTAGCCAAACAGTGTAATCTTAGCTAAGATTAGATAGGTAGAATATGTGAAAAAAGTTGATCCAACAGTTTAATCTGGATTAATGAATTGAGTAGATTAGTTTAGTGTTTGAAATAAATATTCTTAGTCTCTTAAGAATGAAAAAATAGACAGGGTTTGCACCTTTAAATGCACCCTTATTTGCTTTAAAATTTCATTAGAATAGGAAATAATGGATTTTTTATGTAATTGGTAAAGTGGTTATTTGTCCAAAGTATTGGACTTTGGTTTAAAAGTCATGTGCCTAAAAAAAATTGTGGGGCCTACCAGTGTTAAACCTCGCCCATCTCACGATCCCCAATCATCCACCCACACAGATCCGACGACCCATAAGCATTTTTGGACCCCCCCCACAATGATACTTTTTAACAGGAGGGGGGATCCAAAAATATCTTACCCCCCTGCTACGTGTCCCCTCCTGGTGCTTTCAGACCCTCCCCCCGGCACCACCACCCCCCCCCAATCGCATAACATATACCGCCTACCCCCTCCCCCCTCTGAAAGCGGTTTCGCCTCTCGCGTTGCCGCCAACCATCACCTCCACGTCCCTTCTCAACCACCATTCCAATCACACCACATGTCCCTCCTTCCATCACTCCCGCCAATGTTCCCGCACCATTCACCCGCCTATTATCATTTTCCACGTCCACGACCGTTGCATGCGCCTTTATTGTTATTTTTGTTTACTCACGCCATTACTGAAATTAATGCAGTATCACGACCTTTAATCTAATGGTTAAGCCCGTTCTGCGTCCTATAAAAAATGAATTTTCATCCACGATTACACTTTTTCTTTTTTACCTTATCAACATTATTGTTGATTCCTGTTCGCGCTGATATCCCAATTGCCATTAATGTCCATTGCTTGTCTCTGATTAGTTTACAGAGGTGCTGCCACCGAAGGTTCTCCTGAATTATTAAAACTCACTGGCAATTCCTTTTGTCACATCCTTCTCCCATTCATTCTGCCACTACAACGGCTCCCAAAGTCGCCATTGTATTGAATCCAATGCTTACTCCCCCTGTGGATTTAAACCACATTCCGCTCGCTGACAGAGACTACAAGATAGTCGAAACACAGTGTGAATCCGATCTCTTCGAATTACGTTGTTGGTTTCGGGATAATTACCTCAATCAATCCAATGAAATAAACCTCTAGAAGTCCAAACTCCCTCTATTTGTTTTCCCCCAGTCCTATCACTTTCCTGAATTCTTCCTAAAATTCCACGACTCTTACCTTTCAAGTGAGAGGGCTATTATTTCCCCCAATGTTGAAATCATCTTCACTAATACATCTGAGGGCATAAATCAGATGATGCAGGTCCCCTACAATGATTCCCTTACCCCTTTTTCCCTTGAAGCTCTCAGCGAAATTTATCAGAAGTTAACCTTCCCCTAGAGAACTAGAATTTTTTAGGTTTTCCTCCCAAAAGACTCTCAACTCCCTAAGAAAAACCCTCCTTATCCCTCTTCTATGTTCCCTCAAAGGACCAGACAGATTATCTTTGTCTTGTCATCCATTCTTGGTTACTATCCAAATGAATGGGTAGATGAGCCTATTCTAGGCTTTCTATCCACCCTTTCTACAAAAGAAGGACTATCAGTCACCTTTGACTATGGTCACTTCTTAGAAAATGTAATTCATGAACAATGCCTTTAGTTTCTAACTGAAGGAATGTTTAGGTATTCTTCTATTCTCATGTATATGTTCATTTACTTTCAAATAGTAAGGTTTCCCTTTGCAGTGCAGAAGCTTGATCAAGAAGGAGAGCCACAATCTATTGTCTTATGGACCTCCTTAATCAGAAGACAATCACAAGAATTCAGCTTCACATACTTCATCAATCAATTTGTGTATCCAACCACTTGTTTGTTGAGTGGCCAACAGATTCCAAGGATAATAGATGACATTCAAAAAGTTTTACAGCTCAGTGAACAGGTGAAAACGGGGGACTAGTACCTTTACTAGTCATTCACAAAAATTAGAGTGTATGGTTCAGAGCTGCCACCATACAAGCTATCCAACTATCTCCCAATGAGAATATTTGTCTTGGAGTACATCAAGCAAATAATTCACTCTGACAAAATTCATTTCGTGGCAACCAAGAAGAAATCTCAGTTCCAGATCAAAACACAGATCGAACCTTTCATTGCAATAGTAGAGCAGCAGGAGAGCAAGCAGACCTTCTGCTGAAACAAATGAATTTCCCTCTTAGCTTCACTTGGTCCTATTACCCCTTTGGGGTAATTTCCAAGTTAGGAGTGGTAAAAAAAGCTACTCCCTATGTGCATACTCAAAGGCCTGAAATAGAGAAGTATATGAACCAACACACTTGGGTAAAGAACACATTGCAAGAGGCCGAAGAGCAAGTACTTTCCAGGACAGCTTCAGAGACTCCCATACCCAGAGAAAAGACAAATAAGAGATTGAGAGAGAATGATTCTCCATCAGTTACAGAAGTCTCAGCCAAAGAGTTCAAAATATACACAAAGAAGATTAAAACAAGCTCTAAAATGGACTTCCCAACACTTGAGGACACAAAGGGCACTATTGTACTCTCAGGATTCCAAACTTTTAAATTGGATAGTGGCACTATAGAGTCTCCATCATCCTTGGCTACTAAAGAAATTCTAGCTACGATACCTCACACACCAGAGTCATCTACAAAGAAGAGGCAGTGGGATATTTTCCAGAGATATAAAGAGATAAAGCAAAGAAATGCAGCCATTCGCGACAATGTCTCTGCTCAATTCAAGAAGCAGTCTTCCTCCATCTAGCACAAGCTTATTTCAGCATATGATACAGAGAAAGGAAGAATGCATATGGCATTCTTGTAGGCCGAAGTCCCTCAACCAAAGTCAACAGCAGATTTCAAACAAACTACTTTTGAATTTGAGGCAAAGGATGTCCATCCTTTGGATAAAATAGATATGCATAGGCAGGCTGGAGAAATGGTATACTCTACCTTCACAAAGACTGCTATCGTTGCTTCAAAACTAAAACTTACTTTGAACAATGTGCAGTCTCAACTTAAACTGGAGAAAGTGTCTTCTCTTGCCAAAGATAACAAAAATAAGTACTTGGAGGAGATGGTGATCAAAGCAGGCTTTGATCTAGACAAACCAAAATCTATGGAGGAGATAATAAAGAAGAAAAATGCTGACATAGCAGCTTTAAAGAAGCAATTTAAGCTGCCTGCAACATAAGATCTCCAGGCCAAGGAACTTGGAGAGACAAAGCTACAAAAGGAAGAGATGCTAAAGATTCTAGTGGAACAGAATGGACAAATCAAAGAGATGGAACCAGAGATGGACAAGTTGGTAAAAGAGAAGGAACATAGTTCACAACTGGAAGTGGTTCCTCTTGATGCAGTTCCAATTGCATCTCTACTTCAAACAGGTCTCCCTATAGTAGCCACGACAACAGGAACATCCTCTTCTATATTACTTCCCACATCAGTTGTAGATGATTCAGTTAAGTTGGTTGAATCCATGGAAAACATATCTATCCAGGGAGAAGAGATAAAGAAGCTGAGGTAGGAGGTGAAATTCCTACAATAATAGAGAACAAGATTTGAAAATTCCCTCCAGACAGAAACACAAAAGTCCCAAACATTGTCCCATACATTGTGGAAGATGGAAAAAGACTGTGCAATGGGTAATACATTGGCACAAGTAAAAGAGAATATCTAGAAACGAATCAATGAAGACATGATAGACATTTGGTATTCAATCCAAATTATTTTTGAGCAACGGTCTAATGAAGCCATTGAGCAGGTTAGAAAGTAGTTGGAAGACAAAATAGAAACAATATTGGAGGTCAAGAAGGTGTTGACTAAAAGAAATCTAATGAGACATCTTGAAGAGAAATGTCAGATTATGGACACTGGTGTACATAAATTCTTCACCAAGTTGGAGCCCCTCTATAAGAAAGGACTTTGAAACTTGTTAGTTATTGATGAGAAGCTCACCATGTGGTCGAATTACAGTGAGAGAATAATGACCAAGGCAAGAGACAGTTTGAAGGTTGCAGCTGGAAGATTTAGTATGATAGGAAAGTCGTTCTTGGAAGCATTGGCATATGACCTCGACATTCAGTATGCAATTAAAAGTCTATTCATCACCAAGCCGACATTTGTCAAATATACTAAAGTCGATGAGGTGTATAGAAAGTTGTTGAAGATGACTATCTCGAGTGAACAACTTTGGGATAAACTTTGTGAGTTACTAGAGTAAAAATTATATTTGGTTACACGGCTCAACATCAACATCACATGCAGATTTCGAGGGCCAGACAACCATCTGTTCTACCAATTTAGTTCCACCACTTTAGACACTTCAAATTTCCCTGATATTATTGTAATAAGTTAGACTAGTTCAATTTGATTATTTTTAGATACATCCTAGTCATTCTAACATGATATTTTTGTAAATTAATTATAAATACTTCATCTTCAGAAGTATCAAGGGTTGGTTTTTTAACAAAAGAACACTATTGTATATTGCTGAAGCATCAATGGATTTTCCAAGTAATATAGAAAGCTCTTTCACAGGATTCTTGTGTCAAGTTGTTGGTGAAGTGCATCTATCATCTTATGTGTTTATATTTCTTTGTTTATAGCACATATTTATTTCCATATCTGAATTATTCAATAGATAAGTAAAGGGCATAATTTGTTTAAATCTACACTCTGCACCCGACTACGAATAATTTCAATGTTTTCTTCTGATCTTTAAATATAGAATTCAGGTAACAATGCTCTATATTTAAAGTGAATCTGAATCTGTTCTTCCTTCCCCATTTCACGGACTTTAAAGAATCCATTCAGTTTGGCTACTTTGCCCTGTGAGATCTATCTATAGACACTGCATTCAATCTGTATTTTATGTAACAGACTCCATAGCCCAATGGTAATATAGTTATCAACCAACCATTCAAATAAAAATCAAACCTTAAAATTCATAACTAGCCTAATATTCAATTCAACAAAGCTAAATCTTACAGAGAGAGCCCTCTCTGAAGCTGGCAGGACTAGATCCCAGATTCCAAAGTTGGTTTGTGGTTACCTTTGTGATTTTCTTTTGCAACCTCATAAAATTACAAAGTGCTAAAATTCTGGCGACCATATTGGGGACCTGAACATTTCAGATTCCTAAGAAAAGCATATCAAGTTTCAGATTTGATTACTGATGGTGGACAATGATCAGAGACAAGCAGGTTGTATCATTCACCTGCCAAATCCACGTTCAAAGTATCCAGAGCTTCAAAGTTCTTAGGGTGACTCCACTGTCAAAGAATCCAAATTCGATGGCTTCACAATCCAGGTTCCAAGAAACTTCAAATTAGATTCAAAGAAGGACAAACCTTATCAACACAAGGATGGGAAGACAACATGTGAAAGTCAAGTATTTAGACCTGAATTTACTTCAAGATATAGTATTATCTTTTGTCAATCGCCTTCTGTCTTTTCCTAAAAGTATCTTAAGGATTCTCTTTGGTCTATTAAATCCAAATCAAGATGATGAATCTGCACATGAGCCCCTTTCTGTGAATGTATATCCTTCCCTTGAAGCTGCAAATGCATCTCATCTTAATAGTGGTTGTCTCAAACAAGATCCAAATGACAAACATAGTCTAGCTAGTACAAATTCATCTCAGACCTCAGTTATGACCATTGTCCGGTATGCATCATTAAATCTGTCATTCCCTTTACATGAGCTACCGAAGAACTATGATCAGAGGCTACCCCAATTTGATGGTACAGGTAATATTACAGCAAGGAAACATGTAGAAAAAGTCATTGAATTCATTGAATTCGAGGAAGACGATCATGAAGATGTCAAATTGAGGTTGTTTTCTCAAAGCCTTCCAGGACAAGTTAGGAAATGGTATAGAAGTTTGATAGCTAGAAGTATTCATAATTTCCAGTAGTTTCAAAGTATTTTCCTTAATAGATGAGAGGTTAAAATGAACCTTTTTCAGATTATGGATGAGTATTGGAATCTAAAAAGGCAGCATGATGAGACAGTCCAAGATTTCTCTACCAGTTCAATAGGGTTTATGATTCCATACCTACTGATATAAAGCCTCCCCCGGGATTGGCTATGCTTCATTATCCAGGTGGTTTTGATGCTAAGATTTCCTATTATCTCAGAGAAAGAAACCTTTCCACTTTGGAGGATATGCAAAAAAGTGTTATTGATGTGGAAACGAACCTATTGATTAAAAGATCTGGAATGGAAGCTGAAAGAAGGAAAGTAATTAAATAGGAGTTTCCTCTTTTATTAAACCTTAAGTTAGAGACATTAATGAAAGACATGGAAAGGGTTATGAACACATGTATTTTTCAAGATAAACCTATTGTTAATGGACAACAAAAGATACCTCCTTTTCAAGCAGATATGGAAGAAGAAGGAGAGGTTGTTGGGTCACATCACCAAAAGGTAGAAATTGGTTGTTTTTTGGATTCATTTGAAACTAGTTTAGAACAACAACTGGTGGAAGGTTATCAGCAAGAGGATGCCAAATTTCAGCCAATTGAGGAAAACAATCACCATGTGTGTGTTACTTATGATAGTGATGAAAAACAGGATGAAAATATTGAGACAGATGAGCATGTATATATTTTAGACATTGAACATCAAGAAAAGAATGCAAATTATGATGATGGTAACTCTTTACCACTAAGTTATGCCACATTTCAGATGTTGAAAGAAAGACATGATGAATATAGGTCATTACCTTTATGTTATGCTACATTTCAAGAGTTGAAAGAAAATTATAAGATCACTGGTGAAGCAATAAAGCAAGATGAAACTAGCATAATGGGGCAACAACCTTCTTATATAGATGATGACCCTGTTTTATGTTACATTGGAGACTCCTTTATTCAAAAATCACAATTATTAAGTAACCATGAGATTGAAGATCATATAGTCTCCTGGAAACCAATACTTAATACTTTACATCAGCCTTGCAAATTTTTATCTGATTATGATATGGATGAGGATTGTATTTCAAATTTTTCTTCTGAATTTTCACTTTCTAAAATTTTATTTCAAAGAGAAGATTGTCAAGCTCAGATTTCTGAAGATGTATGTGTGGACAATGTACATAATGAACTTGCACAGGTCAGTTTTCAAACAAAGTCACATGAAGATGAACATAATTGTCAACAAATTCAGCCAATCACCTTTTCAATACAGGAGAATTGTATCAGCGAGTTTCAAGGAGATCCTGAAGAACAGCAAGTTGTTTTACATCCTACAGATGATAAACATAGTATTTATAATCTTACATCCCTTGAAAACACAATGCCAAAAAATTCAAAAAGGGATAGATACATTTTGGAGATAGTATATGAGAATTTATTTTTAGGCATAGTACAACAAAGAGAAATTCTCCATGATTTTGAGGATCCTTTGGAAAACCTAATGGAACCTTTAAAAAAACTGAATTTTGTGTTGGTTATGGATTATGAAGAAGGCTCCAGTCAGAATTTTGAGTTTCAATTTGTTGCGTTTATTTTTCTATTTGGAGAAATGGAATGCAAGCTTCAAACTAGTAGTCATCTGTGTGACTGGTTGCATTGGAAATTTGTTATTACCTAATATTACATTCATTTCAGCAGTGTAGAGTAGGTAGCAGAGTGCTAATAAGCTCATCACTTTGAGCATAGTTTTCAAGCATTATTATTAGTTTCACTTTCATATAGCAGTACAACTTTCAGTTCAGTGTGTATTTCAGGTTTCAGTGTGCAGAATGGTTTTGATTTCAGTTTAGCAGTTTTAGTCCCAAAGATTTTATGGTACAACAGGTTGCAAATTTGAGGTCAGCCTAATGGATCAGGCTACTAGTCTATGGTGTTCTTAACACTTCACCAAGAAGTGCCATCCCCAGCTGGAGCCACTGTTAGGGTCCTATAATTTATAGGATCAAATGATCATTGAATAATTGCTTTCAGTATTTCATATTTTAAATAATATTGCTTACTGTAAATGATTTCCAAAAAAGATAGAAAAATGAAAAGAGGGTATAAATACAAAAAATAGAAGAAAAAAAGGAAAAATAAAATAAATGATAAATTAACCCCACACAAAAAAATGAATAAATGTGAAAGTGATGCTAGTTTAAGTGCCACTACTAGTCTTCTAGCTTTGTAAAGAATAAAGTCATGAAATTGCCTACAGCTTGTTGAAATGTCACAATACCTTTCTGCTTGAAGCATACAGTTTAATCATGTTCAAGCAAGTTTTAATTTATGTTAATTAGATTAGAGCAAATAACTT
Organism: Pinus tabuliformis; assembly: GCA_031772625.1. NCBI lineage: Eukaryota > Viridiplantae > Streptophyta > Pinopsida > Pinales > Pinaceae > Pinus > Pinus tabuliformis. The sequence goes on from CM062805.1 coordinate 790,214,017, forward strand.
AGCCAAATAGTGTAATCTTGGCTAAGATTAAATAGGTAGAATAGGTGAATAAAGGTAATCAACAATTTAATATGGATTAATGCAGCTGAGTAGATTATTTTAGTGTTTGAAATAAATATTCTTAGTCTCTTAAGAATGAAAAAATAGACAGGGTTTGCACCTTTAAATGCACCCTTATTTTCTTTAAAACTTCATTAGAATAGGAAATAATGGATTTTTTATGTAATTGGTAAAGTGGTTATTTGTCCAAAGTATTGGACTTTGGTTTAAAAGCCATGTGCCTGAAATATTTTGTGGGGCCTACCAGTGTTAAACCTCGCCCATCTCATGATCCTTGATCATCCACCCACACAGATCCGACAATCCATAAGTTTTTTCGGACCACCCCCCCCGCGCCATAATTCTCTTTAACGGTAGTGGGGGGTCCGAAAAGTTGTTACCCACCTACTATGTGTCACCTACTGGTGATTTTGGACCCCCCCCCTCTCTCAAAAAAAGTGGTTTTGCCTCCCGCCACAACCTACCTTCCCGCCAACCATCACCATTCCAATCACACCACGTGTCCCTCCTTCTATCACTCCCACCAACGGTCCCGCACCATTCACCCACCTATCATCATTTTCCACGTTCGTAACCATTGCACCTGCCTTTGTTGTTCTTTCCATTTACCTGCGCCATTACTGAAATTAATGTAGTATCACGACCGTTAATCTAATGGTTAATCCCAGTCTTTGACCTATAAAAATTGAATTTTCATCCACGATTACACCTTTTCTTCTTTGCATTATCAACATTTCTCCTACCTCCTATTCGCGTTGATATCCCAATTGCCATTAACGTCCATTGCTTGTCTCTTATCATTTTACAGAGGTGTTGCCACCGAAGGTTCTCCTGGATTATTAAAACTCATTGCCAATTCCTTTTTCCACATCCTTCTCCCATTCATTCTTCCACTACAACGGCTCCCAATGTTGCCATTGTATTGAACCCAATGCTTACTCCCCCTGTGGATTTAAACCACATTCTGTGTGCTGATAGAGACTACAAGATAGCTTAAACACAGTGTGAATTCGATCTCTTCGAATTACGTTGTTGGTTTTGGGATAATTACCTCGATCAATCTGATGAAATAAACCTCTAGAAGTCCAAACTTCCTCTATTTGTATCACTTTCCTGAATTCTTCCTAAAAATCCATGCCTCTTACCTTTCAAGTAAGAGGGCTATTATTTACCCCAATGGTGAAATCCTCTTCATCGTTACATATGAGAGCATAAATCAGATGTTGCAGGTCCCCTACAGTGATTCCCTTACCCCTTTTTCCCTTGAAGCTCTCAGAGAAATTTATCAGAAGTTAAACTTGCCCCAGAGAGCTAGCATTTTTTAAGTTTTCCTCCCAAAAGACTCTCAACTCCCTAAGAAAACCCCCCCTTATCCCTCTTCTATGTTCCCTCCAAGGACCAGACAGATTATCTTTGTCTTGTCATCCATTCTTGGTTACTATCCATATGAATGGGTAGATGAGCCTATTATAGGCTTTCTATCCACCCTTTCTACAGAAGAAGGACTATCAATCACCTATGGTCGCTTCTTAGCAAATGTAATTCATGAACAATTCCTTCAGTTTCTAACTGAAGGAATGTTTAAGTATTCTTCTATTCTCATGTATATGTTCATTTACTTTCAAACATATATGTTTCCCTTTGCAGTGCAAAATCTTGATCAACAAGGAGAGCCACAATCTATTGTCTTCTAGACCTCCTCAATCAGAAGACAATCACAAGAATTCAACATCACATACTTCATCGATCAATTTTTGTATCCAGCTAATTTTTTGTTGAGTGGCCAGTAGATTCCAAGGATGAGTGAGGACATTCAAAAATATTTACAACTAAATGAACAGGTGAAAACAGGGGACTGGTACCTTTACCAGTAATTCACAGAAAGTAGAGTGCATGGTTCAAAGCTGCCACCATACAAGTTGCCCAAGTATCTTCCAATGAGAATATTTTCCTTGGAGTACATCAAGCAAATAATTCACTTTGACAACATTCATTTCGTGGCAGCCAAGAAGAAATCTCAGTTCCGAATCAAAACACAGATAGGACCTTTCATCTACAATAGTAGAGTAGCAAGAGAGAAAGCAGACCTCCTGCTGAAACAAATGAATTTCCCTCTTAGCTTCACTTGGTCTTATTACCCCTTTGGGGTAATTTCCAAGTTAAGAGTGGAACAAAAAGCTACTCCCTATCTGCATACTCAAAGGCCTGAAATACAAAAATATATGAACTAGTACACTTGGGTAGAGAACACATTACAGGAGGCCAAGAGCAGGTACTTTCCATGACAACATCAGAGCCTCCCATACCTAGAGAAAGGAAAGATAAGAGACCGAGAGAGGATGATTCTCCATCAGTTATAGATGTCTCAACCAAAGAGTTCAAAATATACACAAAGAAGATTAAAACAGGCTCTAAAATAGAGTTCCCAGCGTTGGAGGACACATAGGGCACTATTGTACTCTCAGGCTTCCAAACTTTTAAATTGGATAGTGGCACTACAGAGTCTCCATCATCCTCGACTACTAAAGAAATTCCAGCTACGATATCTCAGACACCAGAGTCATCTACAGAGCAGAGGCAATTGAATATTTTCCAGAGATATAAAGAGATTAAGCAAAGGAATGAAGCCATTCATGACAATATCTCTGCTTAATTCAGGAAGCAATCTTCCTCCATCTAGCACAGGCTTGTTTCATCATATGACACAGAGAAAGGAAGAATGCATATGGCATTCTTGCAGGCCTAGGTCCCTAAACCAAAGTCAGCAGTAGATTTCAAACAAACTACTTTTGAATTTTACGCAAAGGATGTCCATCCTTTGGATCAAATAGATATGCACAGGAAGGTTGGAGAAATGGTATACTCTACCTTCACATGGACTGCTATCACTACTTCCAAAATACAACTTACTTTGAACAATGTACAGTCTCAGCTTAAACTAGAGAAAGTGTCTTCTCTTGCCAAAGATAACAGAATTAAGTACTTGGAGGAGATGGTGATCAAAGCAGGCTTTGATCTAGACAATTCAAAATATATAGAGGAAATAATCAAGAAGAAAAATTTTGACATAGTAGCTTTAAAGAAGCAATAGAAGTTGCTTGCAGCAGAAGATCCCCAAGCCAAGGAACTTGGAGAGATAGAGCTACAAAAGGAAGAGATGTTAAATCTTCTAGTGGAACAGAATGCATAGATCAAAGAGATGGAAGCAGAGATGCACAAGCTGATAAAAGAGAAGGAACATAGTTCACAACTAGCAATGGTTCATGTTAAGATGTTAAATCTTCTAGTGGAACAGAATGCATAGATCAAAGAGATGGACAAGCTGATAAAAGAGAAGGAACATAGTTCACAACTAGCAATGGTTCATGTTGATGCAATTCCAATTGCATATCTACTTCAAACAAGTGTCCCTACAGCAGCCACGACAGCAGGAACATCCTCTTCTATAGTACTTCCCGCATCAGTTGCAGATGATTCAATTAAGTAGGTTGAATCCATGGAAAACATGTCTATCCAGGGAGAATAGATAAAGAAGTTGAGGCAGGAGGTGAAACTCCTACAGGAATAAAAAACAAGATTTGAAAAATTCCTCCTGACAGAAACACAAAAGTCCCAAACATTGTCCCAGAGATTGCAGAAGATGGAAAAAGACTGTGCAATGGGTAATACATTGGCACAAGTAAAAGAGAATATCTAGAAACGAATCAATGAAGACATGATAGACATTTGGCCTTCAATCTAAATTATTTTCTAGCAACATGAATTGATTGAATGGTCCAATGAAGCCATCGAGCATGTTAGAAAGTAGTTGGGAGATAAATCTAGTGAAGCCACTGAGCTCATCATTTCTTACTCCAAAAACGGATAGGAATTAGAAGAATTGGAAATTGAAGACATAACAAAAACAATATTTGAAGTCAGGAATGTGTTGACTAAAAGAAATCTAATGAGATGGCTTGAAGAGAAATGTTAGATTATGGACACTGGTGTACAAAAACTCTTCACCAAGCTGGAGGCCCTCTACAAGAAAGGACTTCCAGACTTGTTAGTTATTAATGATAAGCTCAAAAAGTGGTCGGATTACAATGAGAGAATAATGATCAAGACAAGAGACAGTTCGAAGGTTGCAGCTGGAAGATTTAGTATGACAGGAAAGGCATTCCTGGAAGCATTGGCATATGACCTCGACATTCAATATGCAATTAAAAGTCTATTCATCACCAAGCCGACATTTTCCAAATATACTGAAGTCGATGAAGTGTACAGAAAGTTGTTGAAGATGACTATCCCGAGTGAACAACGTTGGGATAAAATTTGTGAGTTACTGGAGTAAAAAGTAGATTTGGCTACACAACTCAGCGTCAACAACACATGCATATTTCAAGGGCCAGACAACTAGTTGTTCCACCAATTCAGTGCCACCACTTTAGACAGTTTGAATTTCCCTGATATCATTTTAATAAGTTAGATTGATTTAGTTTAATTATTTTTAGATACATCCCAGTCATTCTTACAGGATATTTTTGTAAATTAATTATAATTACTTCAACTTCAAAAGTATCAAGGGGTGGTTTTTTAACAAAAGAACACTATTATATATCGCCGAAGCATCAATGGATTTTCCAAGTAATACAGAAAGCTCTTTCACAGGATTCTTGTGTCAAGTTGTTGGTGAAGTGCATCTATTGTGTTATGTGTTTATATTTCTTTGTTTATAGAACATATTTGTTTCCAAATCTGAATTTTTCTATAAATAAGTAAAGGGCGAAATTTGTTTAAATCTACACTCTGCACCCGAATACGACTAATTTCAATGTTTTCTTCTGATCTTTAAATATAGAATTTAGGTAACAATGCTCTATATTTAAAGTCAATCTGAATTTTTTCTTCCTTCCCCATTTCACAGACTTTAAAGAATCCATTTGGTTTGGCTACCCTACCCTATGAGATCTATCTGTAGACACTGCAATCAATCTGTATTTTATATAACAGATTCCATAGCCCAATGGTAATCTAGTTATCAACCAACCATTCAAATACAAATCAAACCTTAAACTTCATAGCTAGCCTAATATTCAATCCAACAAAGTTAAATCTTACGGAGAGAGCCCTCTCTGAAGCTGGTAGGGCTAGATCCCAGCTTCCAAAGTTGGTTTGTGGTTACCTTTGTGATTTTCTTCTGCAACCTCAAAAAAGTACAGAGTGCTAACAACAGAGAAGAGAGGAAGTTATGTTATTGTATTTCAATAACATGTTATTAAATTACTAAATTAGTTAAATGTTAAATATTTTTCAAGTTAGTAATTGATTCTTAAGGTGCATGTAATGGAGATGGAAATGAGAACAAAGCCTTTGTGTATTTTGAAGTCCAATTTGTCAATCCCCTCACTAATTCATGGTATTAGAATGTAAATGTTTATTTTCAACATGACAACATTCCCAGACACTTTGACCCAATGAGAGGAAGATTTTGAAGGCTTAAGCCCTCTCAACATACCATGATAGAATGCACTCTTTTTAGAAAAAAATTGTGATGGCGTCTTGTTAAGGTGATTTGAATAACCAAAGGACCTTAATTGAGTTTCATAATGGGCCATCTTTGGGAATTTTCAAATAATCCCATAACCCAAAAGAACCTCAACATTGGATATTGTTGGTTGAATTTATTTAAAGATGTGTATGCCTATGTACACAAGTGAAACACTTGCCAATATTTTGTGGAAAGTAGAGAAACCTTTACATTCCTCTAAATCTAATCATTATTGACCAACCTTTTAAAAATGGGTTATATAACTTATTGGATTGACTGGCCTCAATGTATAGTAGCAATGTTGTTTGCATGGCTACTCAATGCAATTATTAAAGAAAAAAGTGTTCAATTTGTCTAATTTCATAATTCTACACCATTTATCTAGAGAGTTTAAGTTTTTTAATGAATCTAACTTAAATATGTATAAATATTGTAATTAAAACCAAATATCAACTTGTCACATGAAGGCTTACAACCAAAATGGTATATGGAGGATATAGTTGACTATCATTGTACATTGTAATCAACATTGAAAAAATAATATTATACACATTTAATCGAAACTCTTATAAGTTTGAGTGAGGGAATTCATCGCCATGTAACTTAGATTTGGATAATTCAAATGAAGAATCGAGAAATACTTGCTAAAATAGCAACAAGAAATCCTAGTTTAATTTTTCCTTGAATTAAATTAGGAATTAAATTGAAATTCTATTCTCATAGCAACTTGTAATAGTTAACTAAGTTAATTTGACATAGTTGGCTCAGTAAATTCGAGTTGGAAGTCTATCTAGAGTAATGTAGAGCGATTCCTAAATTTTAGGGGTCGAGGTTGAGTTTTTTTGAGTTGTAATTAATTAACTCAATCTAATTGAGTTATAATCAGTTAAACTAGTTCAAACAATTGGAGGAACTAGTAGGAGGTCTAGTACTGGGGAGTAACTTCAGTTCAACTTCACTACTGCACCAGTTAAATGAAGATTCAATCATAATAACTCATGCATGTCAGTTAAGAGGAAGAACCAATTGATATTAGAGTTCAAGGAAAATGTACTATCATTTGCATAATTTTCTGAGTTGTACAGATGGTGCATGCAATCAGTAGAAAGCTTATGATGGATTGCACAGTTGTGGTGAGGGATTTTCCCAATTAAATATGGGATAATTCTCTTAGGAATTGCGCAAGTAAGTAAGGGCTTGGTAGGCAGCAAATTTGGCTAAGTGTTGGCTTGAGCTGGTTTGTGAAGCAGAGAGATAGATTATACTTGTGCAGGAATTGTTCGGGTTGAACAAGCATTGTATTTTCTTCTTAGATTTTATGTTTAATGAAATATAGATAGTCGGGGTTTTGAGTAGTTGCTTTCCCCAAAATTGAAATTCTTCCTTTTCTACTTAGTGTTTTCATCGATTAATTTTTGTTTTCGCTGATGAGTAGATTAGATTCAAGTATTTTGTTCTAGCATATTACATAAGCCGTTTGAATTTACAAGTAAAAATATACATGGTACCAAAGCTGAAGACATTATAGAAGAGGAGAATACGAGTTTGTTGTGTAGGTGAAATCGAATTTGCAGTTTCATACCTTAGAGTCAGCAAGATGTCATTCTATGGTTTGAGGCTTCAGTATTCCCTGGAGGGTAGCTCAAATTACGTAGCTTGGAAGGACAAGATGGAGGCAGTGTTGGAAGACAACGGGCTGAAGGAATTCATAGATCATGATATTCTCAAGTGATCGAATTGGATCCATGAAGATTTATCAGAGAACCGTGACTACATCAGATCGGGACGAGACTTCAAAGAATTAAGAGCATAGAGCGATCAGAAACACCTCTGAATAGTGGCAGTTGGCAGCCAGCATGGAACGACGAGGACCTCGGTCAAAGCGCGCTGACCGAGGCCCATGGAGACTGCGCAAGAGGTGAAACTAGCCCCTGGGAATCCCGGATCGGGAAAAGGAGGCAGTTTTTGATGTGTGATTAGCGATCGCTGGGCAAAACCCCTCGAGAAGAAGAGGCCCCAAGCACTCGGTTGCATGGGAGCCGGGAGAAACCATGGGAAAAAGGATAAAGGAAAAGGTGGGACTTGCGCTCCAAAAACCAACGGTATTTATCGGGGGCACCCTTGAACGGTAAGAAGATTTGGCGAAAACATAGCGATTCCACTCAGCGCCCGACGCGTGGTAGGTGGAGGAAAGAGAAAATCGCTGCTCATCGCATGCTAACGGTCAAGCAAGTCAACCACGCGAAATGAGTGAATGGCGTCGGATCTAGGGGATCCAGATCTAACAGTTGAGATCGCGCCCGATGGGAAGACCGAATTAACAGGGGATTAAGCCGCGATCTATAATAATTTGAGGTCTGATTTGATCGCCAAGGTGGTGGATGACTCATTCCACGACGTAACTGAGAAAACCGAACTAATGAAGCAAGCTAGCGCCATTTGCAGGAGGAAAAGTGGCCACTCCCTGTGAGCCTGATGATGACGCCGAGACAGGGGACTCCAAACGAGCAGTAGCAGGCGATCCGATGGAAGTGGAAGGGCAATAGAACAGCCATGAGGTCGAATGGCTTTAAAGCCAAGAATAGACAAAGCAGAAGACATCGAACACAAAAGACAGAGAAGAGAAGAGAAGGAAAAAGACAGAGAAACAAAGAGAAGACAACGAAGCAAAAAACAGAAAGAAGATAGAGGGTCGAGCTGAGCAAAGGCAACGTCGAGCACTAGAGAGCTTGAGAGGTTCAAGCCATCCCTGAGAGGATCTGTTGGAAGCTGAGCACCACATTGGGATCCTTCCATTGTAGACCAGAGAGGTCAAAGAGCTGGTAAGGCAAAGAGTCTGTGCACTCTAGTGGCTTGGGGGATCCAAGAACCACCCTGCCAAGAAAATTCTATTTCAGGAGACTCGTATCGAGCTCCTTCATTGTAATTCTCTACTTTAAGACATAATAAAATAAGGCCACCACAGAAAGCTGGACCGGAGACGTAGCCCTGGAGGATAGGGTGAACTCCTTATTGACTTGTTGTGTTCTTGTATTTGCTCACTGTGTTTCTCTGTTGTTTTCCATTTCTAGTGTCTGTGTATTTTCAATATGATTGATCCATTGCCTAAATAACATAGACACGCACCAACACATGAGTCCGTAATACCTTCTTTCATTGAGTCTTTAACTGAGGTCACTCATAGGGTGACTTTCAGATCAAGTGGTATCAGAGCTTTAGGCTGTCAAGGTTAGACAAGCTTGTGTTGGTTTAGTTGTTGAATTCTCACTAGATCAAAGCTCAAATTAGGAGAAGGAGAGTTGGTCGAAACTAATCTTGAAATTGGGAGAGTCTATCCTCAGAAGACAATGTCAGAGGAAGGTTCTGTGGGACCAGACCCTTAATTCATAGAAAGTTTCCTAGCCATAAAGTCCATGGTAGAAGAAATGTATAGAGACTTTAGAAAACATAAGGATGAAGATTCATCAGGTTCTAAACAAGATAAAGAAGAAGATGAGTCTCACTTCCATGACCACTCCAAAGGAAAAGGGAAAGAAGAAATCTTTCTCACACCTCCTAATAGCCCTGTGTAGAACAAGAAAGCATCTTTGAACAAACTAGATGTTAAATTTGATTTGCCTATATATGATGGAGAGCTAAATGCAGAAAAGTTGGACAGTTGGATTAGACAAACTGATGTGTATTGCAGAGTGCAGAATATCGACTCAGACAAGAGTAAGAATCAGCTGGCAAGCCTACACCTAGGAGGCACTGCCTTGGTCTGGTGGGAAGGCAGAACCCAAGCTGACATGAAAAGACATGGGAAGACTATCTCTGTCTAGAGTGAATTTGTGTCTGCAATTAAAAAGTAGTTCTATCCATTGTTCTACATGCAACAAGCCATGATGAGTTGGAAAACTCTTTGATAGCTAAAAGGGCAAAGTGTGCAAGGGTACTCAAGAATTTAGAAAGAGAGCATTGATTCTAGGAATCTCATTAGACTCACCTGAAACTCTTTTGAAGTACATTGGTGGTCTACACAGTGACATGAGGCATACCATCCTCATGTTTAATCCCACTAGTATAGATGAGGTATGTATACAAGCTACTCATTTAGAAGCTAGAGGAAAGAATGAAAATCTAGAAGTTGGGGGACCATTCCAACCCACTGAAAGCAAGAGAAAGGAGAAAAGAAAGCAGAAGTGGAAAGCAAGGAAGGCTAACACTGCACAGAAAAGCAAAGCTTCATGCACTCACTATAAAAAGGATGGGCGTTATGATGAGCATTGTTGGATTCTGCATCCAAAGCTGATACCTAAGAAGTTTGAGGGCAAGAAGAAGAAGACTGCTGCAGCTATTCAGAAAGATTTGGGGTCAGACTCAGGAGATGAAACAACCATTGCAGCGACCAGTATAAAAGGTTGTCTTCTTTAGAGAATGTTGAAATCAAGAAGCAAGTGCAGGAGTTGCTCGAGAAGGGGTTCATCAAGCCTAGCACATCGCCACGTGGGTCACCAATCGTTTTGGTGAGAAAGAAAGATGGCTCGTGGAGAATGTGCATCGACTACCGAGCACTGAATAAGATAACAATAAAAAATCGTTATCCCCTTCCTCGCATAGATGATCTTTTAGATCAATTGAAAGAAGTTGTTTATTTCACCAAGCTAGACTTGCACAGTGGATACCATTAGGTCAGAGTTGCAAAACAAGATGCATGGAAGACTGCTTTCAAAACAAAGCAGGGATTGTATGAGTGGTTGGTTATGCCTTTTGGCTTAACTAATGCTCATGCTACTTTCATGAGATTAATGAATGATGTACTCAGGCCTTTTCTTGATGATTTTGTTATTGTGTATTTGGATGAAATTTTGATTTTTAGTAAAACGTGGGAAGAACACTTAAAGCATGTTAAGCAGACATTAGATTTTTTGAAAAGAGAAAAACTTCATGTTAAACTCTCAAGATGTGAATTTGGAAAAACATCTCTGAATTATTTGAGTCATATAGTAGGGGGTGGTGAATTGAAAATAGATCCCTCTAAGGTGGCAGTCACTGTAAACTGGCCCAAACCCAAGTCTACTACAGAAGTGAGAAGCTTCTTAGGAGCAGCAAAATATTAGAGGAAGTTCATTTCTAACTTTTCCTCAATTGCAGCTCCTTTACATGCTTTAACAGGATTGAACAAGGTGTTTCAGTGGGGAGGCAAACATTAGAAAGCCTTCAACACCTTGAAAGAAAAGATTAGTACAACACTTGTACTAGCACTTCTTGATCTGCAAAGACCATTTGAGATCCAAACAGATTCCAGTGACTATGCCATGGGAGTAGTGTTGACACAGCACGATAAACCCATATGTTATCATTCTGAGACTTTTAATCCTGCAGTAGTTAACTATCCTACATATGATAAAGAATTGTATGCATTAGTTCAGAGTGTGAAAAAGTGGAAACATTACTTAATGGGCAAAGAGACAGTAATACATACTGATCATCAACCACTTCAATATCTACACTCCCAAACTAAGTTGCAGCAATCAAGACATTACAGATGGATGGGTTTTCTACAACAGTTTCATTTATTCATCAGGTATAAAAAGGGCATACATAATAAAGTTGCAGACATGTTATCTAGACCCATTATAAATGCATCTACTATACTTAAGCATAATTTTGTGCTACATGAAAGCTACATTGAACAATATGCTCAAGATATAGACTTTAAAGATGTATATGCAACTTTGAGTCAAGGAAAAAGAGTAGAAGAATTGGATTATCATGTGAAGGACTGACTCTTATACCATTGTGGGAAACTCTGCATTCCACAAACTGAAAGAGTAAAGATAATTAGGGAAGAACCCACTTCTCTGATATCAAGTCACTTTGGGGTAAGTAAAACAGTTGTACAGCTGCAAAGATTTTGTTATTGGCAAAAAATGAATGAGACAATTTCTAGATATGTAAGAGGGTGTACTATATGTGCTAAAAGCAAGCCCATCAATAGAAAACTAGGCTTGTACACTCCATTACCAGTATCTTCTCACCCTTGGGAAAGTGTTTCCATGGATTTTGTTGGAGAACTGCCTAAATCTAGGAAAGGTCATAATTACTTATATGTTGTTGTGGATAGGTTTAGAAAAATGTGTATTTTGATACCTTGTAACAAACAGATTACAGCTGAACAAACTACGAAACTATTCTTCGAACATGTATGGGTTCATTTTGGATTACCCACTTCCATTGTATCTGATCGAGACACCCGATTTGTGGGGAAGTTTTGGTCGAGTCTGTGGGAACTGATGGACACCAAATTGAAGAAAAGAACAACTTTTAATCCACAAACTGATGGCCAAATAGAAGTAGTTAACATGACAGTGATCCAGTTACTCAGAGGATATTGCAGTAAACATCCTAAGCTTTGGGATGAACATTTGTGTTATGTGCAGCATGCTTACAACAGAGCAAAACATTCTTCTACACATAGATCTCCTTTTGAGACCTGTTTTGGTTTCACACCAAGGTCTCCTTTGGATTTTGTCTTTGGTAAAGATACCATAGTTGATGGACACAGTGATGTGGACAAGGCAACTAGGTTCATTGAATAGATCCAGGAGATCCACCAGGTAGTACAGGAACAGCTGGAAAAGAGCCAAGCCAAATACAAGGCTAGGCATGACAAGCATCAGATGGAGCATAGTTTTCAAGTTGGTGACCAGGTCCGGATGTATATCAACAAGTACAGGATGCAAGGTGACGGTAAGAAGTTAAAGCCTATCAGGTATGGACCTTTCAAAATACTTGAGAAGATTGGTGAAAATGCTTTTCGCCTTGATCTACCAGCTTACATGCACATCTACTCAATCGTAAATGCAGATTTCTTAAGATTGTTTGAACCCTCTCTAATTGAGGATCCTGAAGAACAGAGTCAATTGCCTTCTATTGATGACCTGCTACCTAAATATCTTAATGAATTGCAGGAAGACACAGTTCTGGACAGGAAGGTGAGGACGACGTGCAGAGGAGATGTTGAGTACCTCAGAGTAGGGCTCAAGGGTTCAAAGCCGAGCAGTGCAAAGTGGATAGAGATTGGACAAGTGAGAAAATTGTATCCTCACTTAGTTGATGCTTGAAAACCAACTTTTGGTGGTCCAATAGCTTTCTCACTGGGAAGGCCGTGATCTGAATTGGATCCATGAAGAGTTATCAGAGAACCATGACTGCATCATATCGGGACGAGACTTCAAGGAATTAAGAGCATAGAGCGATCAGAAACACCTCTGAAAAATGGCAATTGGCAGCTAGCGTGGAACGACAAGGACCTCGGTCAAAGCGCGCTGACCGAGGCCCATGGATATTGCGCAGGAGGTGAAAATAGTCCCTAGGAAGCCCAGATCGGGAAAAGGAGGCATTTTTTGATGCGCGATTAGTGCTAATCGTGCATCACTGAGAAAAACCCCTCGAGAAGGAGAGGCCTCAAGTGCTTGGTCACATGGGAGCCAGGGGAAACCGTGGGAAAAAGGCTAAAGGCAAAGGCGGGACCCGCGCTCCAAAAACTAGCGGTATTTATTGGGGGCACCCTTGGGCGGTAAGCAGATTTGGTGAAAATGGAGCGATTCCACTTAGCGCCTGACGGGTGGCAGGTGGAGGAGAGAGAAAACCACCGCTCATTGCACACTAACGGTCGAGCAAGTCAACCATGCAAAATGAGCGAATGGCGTTGGATCTAGGGGATCCAGATCTAATGGCTGAGATCACGCCCGATGGGAAGACCATAATTAACAGGGGATTAAGCTGCGATCTATAAGAATTTGAGGTCTGATTTGACCGCCAAGGTGGTGGATGACCCATTCCATGACATAACTGAGAAAACCGAACCGACGAAGCAAGCCGACACCATTTGCAGGAGGACGAGTGGCCACTCCCTATGAGCTTGATGATGACGCTGAGACAGGGGACTCGAAGCGAGCAGTAGCAGGAAATCCGACAGAAGTGGAAGGGGAATCGAACAACCATGAGGTCAAATGGCTTTAAAGCCATGAACAGACAAAGTAGAAGACACCGAACACAGAAGACGGAGAAGAGAAGAAAAGGAAAAAGACATAGAAACGAAGAGAAGACAGCGAAGTAAAAAGAAAAAAGAAGACAGAGGGACGAGTTGACCAAAGGCAGGGTTGAGCACCAGAGAGCTTGAGAGGTTCAAGACATCCCTGAGAGGATCTGTTGGAAGCTGAGCACCACATTGGGCTCCTTCCATTGTAGACCAGAGAGGTCAAAGAGCTGGTAAGGCAAAGAGTCTGTGCACTTTAGTGGCTTGGGGGATCCAAGAACCACCCTACCAAGCAAATTATGTTTCAGGAGACTCGTATCGAGCTCCTTCATTATAATTCTCTACTTTAAGACACAATAAAAGAAGTCCACCATTGAAATCTGGACCGGAGATGTAGCCATGGAGGATAGGGTGAACTCCTTATTAACTTGTTGTGTTCTTGTATTTGCTTATTGTGTTTCTCTGCTGTTTTCCATTTCTAGTGTCTGTGTATTTGCAATCTGATTGATCCATTGCCTAAATAACATAGACACACACTGACACATGAGTCTGTAATACCTTCTTTCATTAATTCTTTAACTGAGGTCACTCATAGGGTGATTTTCAGATCATCAAGGCTCCAACATTTGATGCTAAAGATCTGGTTGAATGGAGAAAGTGTGTGGCAAAGGCGAGAAGGATTGGGCCTATAAGGAGTTTGAGATCATATTGTCTCGAATCTCCATGGTAAGGAAACTCCCTTTGCAATTGTGAAGGTATTGATAGATCTGTTTCAAAATAGCAATGCCCACAGGAAGTTGGCACTAAAGGAAAAGCTTAGAAAGATCAAGATGGAAAAGGGTGACTCAATTCTGAAGTACTCGACCAAGTTCACCCAATGTTGAGATGACCTTGGAAGTGTCGGGATTACTATAGCTAAAGATGATATAGTGAGTCTACCACTTCTAGGACTTCCCAAGAGCTAGCATAGTTACCAGGAATTAGTTAATGGGAGGGAGAAGCTACCTGAGTGGGAGCGATTGTGGTTTGACTTGGTACAAGAAGAGATTCGATCGAACACCAAAGACTGATCCTCATCAAAGCATGATAATGAGGAGGATTGTGCCTTAGCTGGTAAGGAAAATAAAGGGAAGGGGAAGTCATACCATTCCAAATGAGATTGTTCTCAGGGCGACAAGAAGAAGGACATTTAGAAACTCAAGTGTTTCCATTGTCACAAGCTGGGACACTTTGCCACAAAGTTCCTACACAAGAAGGCTGATATGAATCCCTTTGGAGGAGAAACAGGTGAAGCTCTTGCTTCACAACTTGAACTAGATTTTACCCTCATTGCTTGTATGGTGTCATCGATGATGGGTAGTCTGTGGTACCTAGACAATGGAGCTTCATTCTATATGACCAGTAACAAATAGCTCTTCAGTAAATTAGAGGAGAAGGATCTCTAGATGCATATCAAGATGGGTGATGATGGGAGGTATAACGCAATCGACTTCAGTATAGTTACCTTTCATAGGGATTATGGTTCTCCCCTCACTTTGTGAGATGTTATGTATACTTTGAGTTTGAAGAAAAACTTGGTTTATGTTGCCATGTTAGAGGATAAAGGCTATGATGTGATATTTAGTAAGGGAAAGGTGTTCCTTCGTCACATAGCCACATGACAGCCTGACAAGTGAAGCGGATAGGGGTTTGAGTGAAGAACCTCTACATATTGGAGGTAGAATACAATGTTTCTTTGAACACTAAAGTAGAGAAGGTGCAGAGGAGAGATATCAGTGATTTGTGGCATAGGTGATTGGGTCACTTGCATCATGGCGCTTTGAAGATCTTGCAGCAAATTTCTACAGGGATTCCTAAGGGTACACTAGAGAAGATAAACACATGAAAAGGGTGTACAGTGCAGAAGTACACCAAAGCTTCCTTTCATGACAAAGATAGCTGAGCATAGGCGATCCTTGATCGATTTCATTAAGATGTGTGTGGATTGTTCTTGAAAGCATCTACAACAAAGCACAAGTACTATGTAATATTTGTTGATGATTTTTCTCGTAAGTGTTGGATTTTCTTCATGCAGAAGAAAGATTAGAAGTTTGCTAGGTTTTTTGAATTTAAAGCACTTGTTGAGAAAGATACTGGCAAGAAATTTAAAGCTCTCAGAAGCGATAATGGTGGAGAGTATGTGTCGAATGAGTTCAAAAACTTATGTGCATCAGAAGGCATTCGATGGGATTTGATAGAACCTCATAACCCACAGTAGAATGGGGTGGCTAAAAGGAAGAACATAAGTATTGTGGGAGAGGCATGGGAGATGTTGCATGATGAGGGCCTACCATTACAATTGTGGGTTGAAGCATGCAACATAGCTTCTTATTTACAAAACATAAGCCCTCATCAAATTCTTGAGATGAGTACACCGGAAGAGGCTTTTTCAGGGAAGAAAATAGATGTGGCACACTTCAGGATCTTTAGTTCATCATTCTACTACCATGCTACCAAATATGCATGGAAAAATATAGAGCCAACAACTGAGTTGGGCATATTTGTGGGGTACACTTATACACCTCACAACTATCGGGTGTACCTTCCAACCAGCAGGATGACAGTGGTTCGCAAAGATGTAAATTTCGATAAAGAAAAGGCCATGAGATGTTCCCTTGAGAAGGAGCTTCAGCCACATGCGGTTCAGGAGCTTTTAGTTCCAAAGGAGGAGCCTCAGGATGATGCGGAGTAGCCACATGTAGAGGAGCAGGGAGTGGAGACACCCACTCATGTAGAGTCTTCCAAACATGGGATAAAGCGCACCATAGAGGCTCACAGGTTATTGCATGATATTAGAGAGAATGTGGGAGCACCCACATCACAACATAGGTAGAGGATGTCACCATAGAGGTACACTAGCTACATGTCTCTGATGAGAGGGAGTGTAGAGATTGAGCCATCCTCTTTTGAGAAGGCAGTGCAACAACCAGTTTAGGTTGATGTCATGTTTGGGGAGTATGATTCCATTATCAAGAACTTTATTTAGGAAGTGGTTCGAAAAATCAGTGGTGAGTTTCCTATGGATTTACAAGGTAAAGCAAGTAGCTGATGGTAGTTTGGAGAAACACAAGGCCAGGTTTGTGGCCAGAGGGTTCTCTCAAGTGGAGGGGATTGATTATGATGAGACATTTTCTCCTGTAGCATGGTACTCATCAATCAAATCCATTCTAGCATTGTCAATGCAGATGAGATGGAAGATACATCAGATGGATTTAAAAACAACATTCCTCAATGACATGATTGAGGAAGAGGTGTATATTGAGCAACCTGAAGGATTTGAGACCTTCAACAAAGAGTTGCATGTGTGCAAACTCAAGTGAGCATTGCATGGACTGAAACAAGCACCTCGTGCTTGGTACACCAATATCGATAGTTATTTCACTGAGTTGGGATTCACCAAAGTGAAGCAGATGTGGACCTTTAGCATATTGTGGTTGAAGGTAAATTGTTGATTATTGTTTTATATGTCGAAGATTTGATTCTGATAGATGAAGATAAGTTGATCAAGTCTTGAAAAGAGGATCTTGTAAGAGAGTTTGAAATGAAGGACTTGGGGCTCATGCACTACTTTCTGGGGATGGAAGTATGGCAAGGAGATGAGAAACTATTTATCTCTAAGGGAAATATGCCAATGAGATAATGAAGAATTTCCACATGGAGAGTAGTAAACCCATGGAGACTCCTCTAGCTGGTAACTGGAGGAAGGAGGATGCTACTTTCAGTGAAGTAGTGGAGGCTAATATTTATAGACAGCATGTGGGTTCACTCATGTATTTGGTGAACACACGAATATACATGTGTTATGGAGTTAACCAGCTTATTGAAGCTATGTTTAAGTCAACCAAACTATATTGGAAGGCAACCAAACAAGCACCACTTAGTTTGGTCTTTGGTACATATGGACATAGGGAGTGAAGCTTCAAGCCTTCTGTTAGCACCTAAATCTACCTTAGGCTGAAGGAAGGAAAAAATTAGGGTAACCACAAACCACGCTCAGTCTGGTAGCTAGCCCTACCAGAGCAGGAGAGGGCTCTCTCCAAGTCACGCTCAGGGAATAGATAGGCAAAATGGTCTGAGATGACTTACAATGTGATATTGACCTTAGGCTAGTAAGTGAAAAAGGATTTTGGAAAAGATTTTTGAAAGTGGCCGAGCTTCTGGGATGTATATGGGACTGGCGATTAGCAAAGAACAGAGAATTGAGAATGAAGGCACAGATTATTCCGTGAGGCAAGGTAGGCGGGAAGCGCAGCAATTTCAACTTAAGGTGATGTGGAATGGAAAGATTGCCGAAGAGGGTGAAAAGGGCATGGTCGCATGAATCCTTTTCAACAGAAGAATAACACTGCACATGAAATTTTCCCACAGGCAGAGCAATATAAATTGAATTCTACCTAATCTCACTTAGAAAATTTCACTGAAATGAAACATGAAATGAATTATGGAACATAACAAGATACATATGGAATATAAGAACACATTTTCTACACTCACAACCACAAGAATCTCATGAAACAGAGTCGTTGCCTTTCATTAATCCTCTGTAAAAAATACACAGGGCAGAAACAGAGTTTCTTTCCCACAGTCTCCCAGAAGTTACAAGCCAGCCAACCCTTTGCAAATAACTTGCTTACAATATATAGAAAGTGTAGAGAAGAGATGGAATGCCCAGGGGTTGGGAAGTTACTCAAATCATTTTGAAAAGGAGATGGAGAGCCAACCATCAGCTACAGGTGCAGCGCTCTCAAGCATGACATTTGGCTAGGGTGATTCTTTGCATTCTTCTAACCACTTGGATAGATGCCCACCTGGAGAGAAAATTCTTTAAAAGGTGCCCTTGGTGCCAAAAAACCGAAGAGTAAATGACCGGGCCCACTTGGAGAAGTCGCGACCCGAAATTTCGCGAAACGGGAGCAATTTGGCAGTTTTTTCCCCTGTGCGCCGCGCCAAATTCCCTGTGCGTCGTGCCACTTTGGAGCCTATTTTGGGGAACTTTCAGGTGTCTAAAATGTACCCAAGTGGGCTTGTTGGAAATCTTGTCCTGCCTACTTTCCAACCCAACTGGAATTTCTGAATTTGAAGCTCATTCAACCCTCCAAAACTTCATTCTCCCAAGACTGCTTTCTGTGTGTCCAAAAAGTGGCAGAGAGGCCATTTTTGGGTGTTTTTTGACCTTTAGGAGACCCAAAACTTATCAAAATTTCTTGCCCTGACACCAGTAGACGTATTTTTCGATGCTGAATCCAAATATGCAAGCCATTCCTCGATCAGAGTGCTAGATTTTTAGTGTCGCGCCAGTGGCGCGGCGCACAGGGAGAAATTTCCTGTTTTGTGCCCAAAAATTTTACCTATGACCAAACTTGCCCAAATTTTTTGGAATTTGGGCTGGAGGTTCCCTGTGAAGTGCTTTGCTATGCCAAGGAGGCCTCAGCCAAGATTCAAAGTCGATCTTGCTCCTTTGCCTCCTTTGCCTCTTTTGCCTCTTTTCTCGCTTTGCTCAATTTTTCCTTTAGGGTTCTGATTCTTGCCTTGGAACTCTTGTTGCGTGCCTGGTAGTGATGAGTCATGTGCCTCAACATGTCTTTCTCCCTTTTTTCTTTTCCAAACCACTGCTCCAAGTGAACATTCACTTTCTCTAGCACATACTCACAGTCTTCGTCTCTTTGCTCCATAGGTCTGCCTTGCGCTGCTAGGATGTGTCATCAGTTTTCCTTGATCATTTGCAACTCTATCTCGGCTAGCCGATCCTCAAGTTGCTTGTTCCTCTGCTCTAGATACCGCACGTTCCACTTGGCCCTATCCAAGTCCAGGGATAGTTTCTCAATCACAGATTGCTGCTCCTGAATGATCTCTCCCAGCTCCGCATTTGTAGGTTCTGCATCCGTCTCATCATCCTAGAGGAGAAAAAACTCGGTCTCCTGCTCACCTGATGGTGGAAGCGAGGCCCCTTCCACCCCAGGTGGAGATAACACTCTCTTTGCTGCTGCAAACAACGGTCTGGTGCCTTTCAGATAACCTCTCTGATATGTGATGAAAATGGGCATGGTGGCAGTCTCATGACTCTCAAACTGATGTGAAGGACTCTCCGCCTCACGCTCAAACTGATGTGAAGGACCTCCTATATCATGCTCAAACTGATGTGAAGGGCCTCCCACCTCGTGTTCTGCCTCTGATATCACCAGTGGAGCGCTGAAGAAATCACGGGAGATGAAGTCCTCCCAAGCAATACCCTGCAATCCCAACTTATGGTCCACCAAAATCCGGATGAGAGCAAAATGATAGACATTGTTTAGCTGTTGTCGTGGGGTCTTGCGTTGCATGAATTTCTTCATCTTCTCAATGTTGTTGCAGATGAAAAATGGGAGGCTCATCATCTTTGCGCTGGTGAAGTGCATGAGCAAGCGGATCTGATAGGCATAAAGGCGAGAAAACCTCCCCTCGCAACTGAATTATTTCATGATCAATCTCATGAGTGGGGCATCATTCCTCAAAAATCTGAATGGAAAAACCCTGGTGAGCTGGCTCAAGCAGCTGTTCTTGATGTAAGGCTCATAGTGATGCCTCTCCACCTTCTTTTTCATATGCCACTTCTCCCCAACATTAGGTATCCCTGTTTCCACTGATATAGCCTCCGATGTCAAGGTGAAAGTGACGCCAGCTAGGACAGATTGGCCTCCCTGTAGATGAAGTGCAAAAAGGCTGGCCAACTCATGATGTACTCTGACATTTGCCACCCTTTGGAAAAATTCATAACATGCCAAGTGCTGGAAACAAGTGGGCATGCATGTAGCTCTGTGAGGGTGTTGGGCTCGTCTCTGAGATGTCTGCCACTCCGGTGATGTCTCCTATGGGCCCTCTCTCCTGAAGATGTGTCACTGTGTGTATCCCCCTCATAATCTGATGGATTTTCTAATGCCATCACTACTGCTTGTACCCTGAGTTTAGTGCTGCCCTTTGAATTCAATGACACTGATGAATGCTCTGAAAATCTGTTACCAAGGGGACAATAAAACAGGGGAGTGTTAGGAGGGGAATGATGAAAAGGGGAATAGGGGTTTAAAGGGGAAATTTATCAGGGATTTGGGAGTGTTTGGGGTGTGTTTTTGATGGGGTAGGGTTAAGGAACTTTTGAGCTATATGAGTAAAGGGGACAAAGGGATATGATTGCAATGTAGCTAGGGTAACTATCAGGGAAAAATGCTCCAGGGGAATTTAGCAGATAGAGGTAGGGTAGGAGCATACTTAACAATCAAGTTACTGTAGCAAAACCCTAGCTTTTTTGCCATTCTTTGTGCCATTTTGTGTTTGCTTAAAAAATTTGTTTTTGATCTCATGGTCACCAACATCATATTTTTCTTTTGAGTTTAAGGATCAATGATGAAGGTGTCTAGGGCAACTTTTGCAATGATGAGAGCCAATTTCCAAAAATTTGGGCGATTTAGTGGCTTTTTTAGGTTCACAGGCCTGTGTGCCGCGCGCTTTGCCCAGTGCACTGTGCGCCGGGTATGCGCCGCACCAGTGTAATGTTAACACTGTGGCTGGGCTCCCAGTGCGCTGCACGCCCCGAGTGCGCCGCGCCACATTGTGTGTGCACCGCGCGCGGTCAAACGACACAATTTTTGTTTGAAAAACAGGGGATGGAGTTTTAGGGGGATTTTAGGGGGTTTGCTTGGGAGACAAGGAGGAATGGAGATGAAAATGATGAGGAGTGAGGGGAAAAAGGGAGGAAAGTGACCTTGGTGCTAAGCATTACAATCTGACAACCCCATCAACCATTTTTCTTGTTGCTTTTTCCATGGAAGGCCATTGTGCTTTTGGATACCTTTCAAACATCTTACAAACAGCTAAACATTGACCAAATTGATGGAGAAGAGGTGTCATAAGGCCTACCTCATGATTTGATAGCTTTCACAAATATTTGAAACGGTTTGGGACTGTTTTTATGCCCTTGGCTGTGTGTGTCGCGCGCCAAGCCCAGTGCGCCGCGCGCCCTGAGTGCGTCGCGCCCTTATGGATTTTGCACTGCGGGATGGCTGCCAATGCGTCACGCCTTCTGTGTGCGCCGCGCTCCTTGGTGTGTGCGCCGCGCCTTGTGGTAACTGCCTCTCCTTCACTCAAACCCTCATGAATTTGCTCTCTCACCTTTCTAATTTCTCTCCAAGCTTGCCAAAGCACAAATGGTCTTTGTTTTGGGCAAAAACAAACATATATAGGATTTGGGAGAGTTGGGTTTAATTTTTTCCTCTTTGGAGACTCACTTTCTAATGTTTGAGTTTTGCACTTTTCATTTACCTTTAAAACACTCTGTTTTTCCCTTTTTCTTTGAAATTTTGGCTCTCATGATAAAATTTTCGGCGTTTCTTTGTGGGGACTGTCTGACTGGGCCTTAGGCTTTGAAATCCATGACTGCATCTGAAAATGTCAACTGGCGATTTTTTGGAAAATTTTGTCATAGTTGAGCTTGTTTGACTTTTCTTCAAAACAGAGTTTTGAAGAAGAGTCGATGTCTCTTGCAGTGATGATGAAGCTTTCTGCATTGTAGGTGTATAAGATCTCCCTATGGCTTGCATGACTTTATTCTGGACATGTTTTTCAAAAACCACATTGATGATTTCCTAGACCCAGCAATAAAAAGGACTTTGACTTGTAATATGACCAGACCTTGGCTATCATGAATTTTAGTGATTGTGGATCAAGACCTGAACCAGCAGGGGCCAGACATGAGGGAAAATGAGTAGCATGACTTTCTCCATCAGATCATGACATGTCCCTAGCGAAATGCAGCTGAGTGGATGGAGCAGGACACCTAAAATAGAAATGCACAAAGAGCTTTGATCTCTGATGGAGGGCTGACCAGACCAACTCTAACATTGGCTCCAATGGGGGATGGTAGCTCCTTGGAGGTGCCAAGAACAGCAGATCTCTGAAGGAGCTAGACAGTGCCTCTTTGTCCATTGGGCTATGGAGTCATCATTTTGATAAACAGCACAAGACTCTGACTTATTTACAAAACTGAAGTAACCAAGAAATTGACTCAAACTTGACAATTGGAATAACTCAAAAACTGAATGCACATACTGAAACCAAACTAAAATAAAAATGGTATTTACAATGACAGTGGAAGCAGTGTTAATAGATCAACAATGATACCGCTTGAGCAACCGACCATTGATCGGCCCTCCAGGACAGTCTTCCCCATTCATTTCTTTAAGAAGAAAGACATTTTGACCCCTGTATGCTGCGATCTTGAAAGGACCTTTCCACAGATTTTTGAACTTTCCGTGCTTGCCTTTCTCTTCATTCCTTGCATCCCACTTCAGCACCACATCATCCAACTGAAATTTGTCCGCTTTAGCTTTTCTGTCATAAATTTTCTTTATCTTCTCCTGCAACTTGGATGTGTTTTTGAAAACTTCTCTTGTTTGTTGCAAGTGGATCATTTGATTCAGTCTTCTCTGCATGGGATCTTCCTCACTGCCGGCCTCCTGAAGAAGTTTGACCACCGGGGCAACAAGGGAAGCGGGAAATACTGTGTCCACACCATAAACCAGCTCAAACGGTGACATACCAATAGACTTTTTCTAACTGATTCGATCTGCCCAAAGTGCATGAACGAGCCTCTTGTTCCAGCTCTTCTTATTAATTTCCAACAGCTTCTTGATGATGTTGACCAAAGATTTATTCGAAGATTCCGCCAATCCATTGCCTTGCGGATGATAGGCAGTTGAATGACCCAAAATTATGTGATATTTGTGACAAAATTCTACCATCCTTTTCGATTTAAAGGTTGCTGCATTATCAGTGATTATTTTGTTTGGACAACCAAAGCGAGACAAGATGTTATTTTCGAGAAATGAGATGATTACCGTGTCCGTCGCTTGTTTGGTAGGTGCTGCCTCAATCCATTTTGTGAAGTAGTCTATCGTTGTAAGGATCCACCTATGCTATCCGGAAGAGGCGGGATGAATTTCCCCAATGAAATCCAACCCCCACTACTGGAATGGAGCGCTCACTTCGATAGGCTTGAGTGGAAAAGGTTGTAGTTTCTGTTTTCCTTCGAAAATTTGACACTTATGACAGCGCTTTACCATCTTATGCACATCAGCAAACAAAGTAGGCCAGTAGTACCCCGCTCTTAAGATTTTGTTTGTTGTTGACTTCCAAAAAAGATGTCCACCACACTCTCCTCCGTGGAAGTCCTCCATGACTTTATTTGCCTCCTCTTCCACCAGACAATATAACAAAATACCACCGGGATCTTTCCAATACAGTGCAGAATTCAAGATACAAAGTTTGGCGGCCTTCAATTTAAGTGTTCTCGCTTTGTTTCTAGCCATGCCAGGCGGTGGTGATAGATTTTTCAGCGCATATATTATATCAGAATACCATGGGGACAAAGAAAACATTTCGGATACCTGAACTGAAGTTCCTTCATAATTCTCATCGTACATGGCAGTGATCAGATTTATGTCCAGTGCATGCAAATTTGACTCAGCCATTAGCTTCGCCAATCCATGTCCTTTGACCAGCTTTGTAGGCTTTATCTCCACATCATATTCTAGCAAGGCTGTGATCCATTTTCCCATTCTCCCTTCCGGATCGGTCTGCACTAAAACATCTTTCACAGCAGTATTAGGAACATAGGCCAGAATGTGAGAATGTAAGATATACACCCAGAAATCTTTCAGTGCCTTCACCAATGCCAGGGCTTGCTTCTCAATGATGTTGTACTTCAAAGCTGCATCCCTTATAGCCCTGTTGAAGAATGCAATGGGTCTTTCATGATCATCCCTTTTCTGCAACAATACCGTTGCCATAGTGTGCTCAGAAGCAAATGAAAACAATATGAAATCTTGAGTATAATCCGGGCTGACTAGAACTGGAGCTGAAGAGAGGGCCAATTTGACCAAGTTGAAAGATTTTACAGCCTCATCCGTCCATTTCACCTGGCTGTCCTTCTTAAGCATGTTGGTCATTTCTTTCAAGTGTTCCACAAGATTAGGCACAAAGCGACGCAGAAAATTCATCTTACCATTAAATGACTCTATCTCCTTTTTGTTTCTAAGCAGATCGATTTGCTGAATTGCTTGGACACGTGTAAGGTCTATGCGGATGCCATCTTTTGAGATGATATGCCCAAGTAATTTTCCTTCCTCCATGGCGAACAAGCTCTTTTTAGGATTCATAGATAGGTCATATTTCCTGCATTTTTGAAAGACAATTTTTAGGTGATGCATATGCTCTTCATCAGATTTTGAAAACACCATCAAGTCATCCAAGTACACCACCAAAAACACATCCTTCTCATTTGCAAACGCCAAGTCCATTGCACGCTAAAATGTGGCACCTGCATTCTTTAAACCGAATGGCATTTTGGCATAGTGAAATGTTCCCCATGGAGTTGTGAATGCTGTCTTATCCCTATCATCTTCATGGACTGAAATTTGGTTATATCCTGAATAACCATCAAGTATGGACATACGAGATGCCCCCACTACTCTCTAAAGTATATGGTCCATCTTGGGCAGTGGATAGTTGTCCTTCAATGAGACCTTGTTTAGATTTCTGAAATCAATGCATAGGCGGATCTCACCGGTCTTCTTTCGTACAGGCACTAGGTTAGATATCCAATCTGAAAATCTGATAGGCACAATGATACCTGACTTGTACAACCTATTTACCTCTTTTTCAATGGATGGCAACAACTTTGGATTGATCCTTCTCAGCTTTTGTCTAAATGGTTTCTGATTGGGCTTGATAGGTATGGTGTGCTGAATGATGTTCGTATCATAGGTCTTTAAATCTGAATAATCCCAAGCAAATACATTTGCAAATGAAGCCATCAAACTGATATATTTATCCTTGATCTTTGGCGGTAGTGTCTTGGACAATTTTACCAATTTTGGATTTGTTGTTGTACCGATGTTGACTTTTTATACACCTTTCTCCGTGGGCTACAAAGTTGGCTTGCGGGCTACATCATCCTGATTGAAAAGTTCTTTTAGGGGTATCAAGCCTTTAGGAATGATGTTGTTCTTCAGCTGCAATACATCCATTTGATTGATTTGTACTTCTTCTGTACCATTCCCTTTATTCTCATCGTTTTCCACATCGATTAAGGTTTCTTTGAACTTGCCTTTGTTGAGCAGAAAATTCTTAATCTCCTCATCATCTTGGAACACTTGCCAATGTCTCTGATTGTCTGGAATGGTTGGACGGTGCTTGACATGGATTTTGAACTTATTGATGGAGTTCATGGGGATCTTCAAGCTGCTCACTGCCTTGGCAAGAGCATCAGCAATACTATTTTGTATCCGTGGCACACATGTCAAGGTGTATTTGGAAAATAGCTTCAAGATGTCCAAAACTGCATTAAGATAGGCCCGCATCCTAGGATTTTTTGCTTGGTACTCACCTCTGACCTTTTTTATCAACAACTCGGAGTCTCCATATACTGAAATCCTCTTTGCATTCAGCTTTCTAAGAATTTTCAGGCCAGCAATCAGAGCTTCATATTCAGCTTCATTATTGGCACATTCGAAGGACAGCTTGTAGGAGCAAACTCTCACACTGCTAGGTACTTTGTTTGGGGCGGAGAAAGGACTGCGTACCCAAATACCAATACCAGCTCCATCATTCCCTACTGCTCCATCAAAATCCATGGTCCATAAGCCTTCTTCTTCCTCTTGCAAGTGCTGAAAATCTTTTTGTTGTCCATTGTTTGTTTGCTGTCCATCGTTTGTTTGTTGTCCATTGTTTTCAACTGATCGCCCAATCTTTTGTTGCTTTTCTTGTCTTTCTTTCTTCAGAATCTCTCTAAAATTTTTTGTTATCTCTGGAATGTTGTCTGCTTCTACCATCTGACTATCTATTTCATTTAAACTATCTAAAAACAAAACAAAAGACTCTAAATCTGTATGTACATAGTTTATAGGATGATTTATTGGTTTCTCCTTGCTTGTGATCATATACTTCATCTTTTGTTCCGGATATAATTTCCTCATCTATCTAAACACCGGGATTGTCGCATAGGAGAAATCCAGCTGTAGTGTCCCCTTCAATTTTTCCACCCAAGACCTGGAAAGAAGCATACCAAACCTTGGAGGAATGTCTGCTACCACTACGTCCATCAGAAAAATTTTCATAGGAAGTTGATCCAAACTCACAACTAAGTCTTTGATGAGCCCTATGCACCTTACTCTGCTGGAGTCGAATGAATAGAGATCATGATATTGGCGAGTGATGTCCAGACCAAGCTTATCCATGATAGCCTTGGGCATGAGATTATGAGAGGCTTCGGAATCGAACATGGCATTGTGTAGCACAAAGTCATGCAATCGTAAACTGATATAGAAAGGTGGCACTTCGCTCTCGGGAGACTCACCATTTGTCACTGGCCCAAAAATCATTTCAGGCTGATCATCTTCCACATTTACCATGTCGGACATTGGGTCCAAATTCAACATTTTAGAAATCTGTCCTCTATAGCTGTTGTTCTTCATGATTTCAGTCAAAGGAATGGATACCTTTAGCTTAGAAATCTCATTCTCTAGGCTGAAAGCGGGAGTTCTTTCTACCTCTTTGACTGGGATCTCTTTCCTTTCCTTGTCTTTTGAGATGGCCGGTTGCTGTGATTGTTCCGCTGATTTCGATTTGCTGCTCTCCGGAACGACCGCCTCCTTTCCCTTTCTTTGTGTAGCTGATAGATCTTTCTTTGTTGTTTCATCCTCCTTCTTTTTCTGAATTTGTTTAGCCGGTACATCTCTGTTTCGAAGGGAATATCGCTGTTGTTGTGTGGACAAAGCATTCATATACCCCCTTTGATATTCTTCTGACTCTTCTTCCAACACGGTTTCATTAGCTAGGATAAAATCAGTGTCTTGGTGTGTAGCTGAGTTCACTGCACATTCTTCTTCTTCGGTGATGTAAGTAGGCAGCTCATCTAGAGTAAAAAGATGGTTTTCCTCGCCTATTACATTCCCTTCCTCATCTGATTCCGGTCCATGTACAAAATTCTGCTGCAAAGGTGTTTGTATCGGCTGTTGTGCTGTCTGCTCTTGAGTCCACTGATCTCTTTGTCTTATCCTATATTGTGGCTGTTGTTGGCCATGAAAGTTAGGATTCCTAACTTGTGGCTCTGGCTTGTCAAGTTTTACCCTTTCAAGCATTTGTTCTACCTTCTTGAGCAGCTGATCCATTGAATAAGATTCTTCTTTCACCGTATTTTTCTTCTCCGCTTTCACTCTTACTCTTTTGGACAGTAGGTTAGCCTCAACGCTGACTGCAATTTTTTGCATATCTTCCATTGTAGCCAGTTCTCTCTCTCGTAATTGGTATGCCATGTCAGCATCAAAACCATCTGGAAACTTCATCATTGCTAGTCCCACAGGTGGCTTTAGATGGTCTGGGATGTCGTTGTAGACTGCATTAAATCTAACACAATAATCTTGGACTGACTCATCGGCATTCTGCTTGATTTGTTCATACTCGGCCAGAATTTGAAGGGGATTCTTTTTGACTTCCCACCTGTTCAAAAATTGTCTTTGTAGCTCCGCCAAGGTGGTGATACTTGCAGCCGTCAAACCTCTGAACCATTTCCTCACATCACCTGCAAATGTTTGTACAAAGAGCCTCATTGCCACGTTCTCCGCATCGATCTCATGAAGTTCATAGAAATCTGCCATTTTATCCACATGTTGTTGAGTTGTAATGTTGTTAGGAGTGCCATCAAAAAACGAGATTTTACTTTGATAGTTATTTGGCATGTCATCTAGGACTTGGGGTAGAACAAGAGGAGCGAAACGGGCAGCCATCATTCTTGGTGGATTTGGCCTTGGAGGTGTTGGAGGAGTGTGCACAGTTTGCAAGGGGCTTGCACTTGGAGTTTGGGGCTGTGTGGCAATGTAGTTATCGATTAATCTATTAGCTCTTTCCATCTCAAGGTCTACAAGAAATTGTGGATCGGGGATGGTGTAATCAACAACCTTTTCAGATTTAGATTCAAACAGTGATACCTCAAATCGTTCGTCAAACTCAAGCTCCTCAAGATACTCAAAAATGTCGGGACGTGAAGGGGATTTGAACACGGGGGTTATGGTGCTTTCTTGACGAAGCATTCTTGGGATAAAATTTGGATTTTTGTAAATGTGAGGAGGGTCCGGGTCCGGATTCGCTCTGGTGTATCGTCTTGAAGCCAGCGTGCTATTGAGAGGAATTACGGGACACAACCAACTTACTCAGCCTTTCCAATCCTAAGCTCATCATCCGGAAGCCTAGAATTCTTATGAAACAAGGGGATTTGATTTTCAACTAGTCCCCAGTATGGTCGCCACTATGTTAGCACCTAAATCTGCCTTAGGCTGAAGGAAGGCAAAAATTAGGGTAACCAAAAACCACGCTCAGTCTGGTAGCTAGCCCTACCTGAGCAGGAGAGGGCTCTCTCCAAGTCACGCTCAAGGAATAGATAGGCAAAATGGTCTAAGATGACTTACAATGCGATATTGACCTTAGGCTAGTAAGTGAAAAAGGATTTTGGAAAAGATTTTTGAAAGTGGCCGAGCTTCTGGGATGTATATGGGACTGGCGATTAGCAAAGAACAGAGAATTGAGAATGAAGGCACAGATTATTCTGTGAGGCAAGGTAGGCAGGAAGCGCAGAAATTTCAACTTAAGATGATGCGGAATGGAAAGATTGCCGAAGAGGGTGAAAAGGGCATGGTTGCATGAATCCTTTTCAACAGAAGAATAACACTGCACATGAAATTTTCCCACAGGCAAAGCAATATAAATTGAATTCTACCTAATCTCACTTAGAAAATTTCATTGAAATGAAACATGAAATGAATTATGGAACATAAAAAGATACATATGGAACATAAGAACACATTTTCTACACTCACAACCACAAGAATCTCATGAAACAGAGCCGCTGCCTTTCATTAATTCTCTGTCAAAAATACACAGTGCAGAAACAGAGTTTCTTTCCCACAGTCTCCCAGAAGTTACAAGCCAGCCAACCCTTTGCAAATAACTTGCTTACAATATATAGAAAGTGTAGAGAAGAGATGGAACACCCAGGGGTTGGGAAGTTACTCAAATCATTTCGAAAAGGAGATGGAGAGCCAACCATCAGCTACAGGTGCAGCGCTCTCAAGCATGACATTTGGCTGGGGTGACCCTTTGCATTCTTTTGCCACTTGGATAGATGCCCACCTGGAGAGAAAATTCTTTAAAAGGTGCCCTTGGTGCCAAAAAACCGAAGAGTAAATGACCGGGCCCACTTGGAGAAGTCGCGACCCGAAATTTCGTGAAACGGGAGCAATTTGGCAGTTTTTTCCCTGTGCGTCGCGCCAAATTCCATGTGAGTCACGCCACTTTGGAGCCTGTTTTGGGGCACTTTCAAGTGTCCAAAATGTGCCCAAGTGGGCTTGTTGGAAAGCTTGTCCTATCTACTTTCCAACCCAACTAGAATTTCTGAATTTGAAGCTCATTTGCCCCTCCAAAACTTCATTCTCCCAAGACTGCTTTCTGTGTGTCCAAAAAGTGGCAGAGAGGCCATTTTTGGGTGTTTTTTGACCTTTAGGAGACCCAAAACTTGTCAAAATTTCTTGCCCAGACACCAGTAGACGTATTTTTCGATGCTAAATCTGAATATGCAAGCCATTCCTCGATCAGAGTGCTATATTTTTAGCATCGCGCCAGTCGCGCGGCGCACAGGGAGAAATTTCCTGTTTTGTGCCCAAAAATTTTGCTTGTGACCAAATTTTTTGGAATTTGGGCTGGAGGTTCCCTATGAAGTGCTTTGCTATGCCAAGGAGGCCTCAGCCATGATTCAAAGCCGATCTTGCTCCTTTGCCTCCTTTGCCTCTTTTGACTCTTTTCTCGCTTTGCTCAATTTTGCCTTTAGGCTCCTGATTCTTTCCTTGGAACTCATGTTGCGTGCCTGGTAGTGATGAGTCATGCGCCTCAGCATGTCTTTCTCCCTGTTTTCTTTGCCCAACCGCTGCTCCAAGTGAACGTTCACTTTCTCTAGCACATACTCCCGGTCTTCGTCTCTTTGCTCCATAGGTCTGCCTTGCGCTGCTACGATGTGTCGCCGGTTTTCCTTGATCATTTGCAACTCTATCTCAGCTTGTCGATCCTCAAGTTGCTTGTTCCTCTACTCTAGATACTACATGTTCCACTTGGCCCTATCCAAGTCCAGGGATAGTTTCTCAATCACAGATTGCTGCTCCTGAATGATCTCTCCCAGCTCAGCATTTGTAGGTTCTGCATCCATCTCATCATCCTGGAGGAGAACAAACTCGGTCTCTTGCTCACCTGATGGCGGAAGTGAGGCCCCTTCCACCGTGGGTGGAGATAACACTCGCTTTGCTACTGCAAACAACAGTCTGGTGCCTTTCGGATAACCTCTCTGATATGTGATGAAAACGGGCATGGTGGCAGTCTCATGACTCTCAAACTGATGTGAAGGACTCTCCACCTTACGCTCAAACTGATGTGAAGGACCTCCTGTATCATGCTCAAACTGATGTGAAGGGCCTCCCACCTCATGTTCTACCTCTGATATCACTGATGGAGTGCTGAAGAAATCACGGGAGATGAAGTCCTCCCAAGCAATACCCTGCAATCCCAACTGATGGTCCACCAAAATCCGAATGAGAGCAAAATGATAGACACTGTTTAGCAGTTATTGTGGGGTCTTACGCTGCATGAATTTCTTCATCTTCTCAATGTTGTTGCAGATGAAAAATGGGAGGCTCATCATCTTCGCCCTGGTGAAGTGCATGAGCAAGTGGATGTGATAGGCATAAATGCGAGAAAACCTCCCCTCGCAACAGAAATATTTCATGATCAATCTCATGAGTGGGGCATACTCATCCCTCAAAATCTGAATGGAAAAACCCTGGTGAGCTGGCTCAAGCAGCTGTTCTTGATGTAAGGCTCATAGTGATGCCTCTCCACCTTATTTTTCTTATGCCACTACTCCCCAACATTAGGCATCCTTGTTGCCACTGATATAGCCTCCGGTGTCAAGGTGAAAGTGACCCCAGCCAGGACAGATTGGCCTCCCTGTAGATGAAGTGCAAAAAGGCGGGCCAACTCATGATGTACTCTAACATTTGCCACCCTTTGGCAAAATTCATAACATGCCAAGTGCTAGAAACAAGACATGGCAAGTGGGCATGCCTGTAGCTCCGTGAGGGTGTTGGGCTCGTCTCTAAGATGTCTGCCACTCTGGTGATGTCTCCTGTGGGCCCTCTCTACTGAAGATGTGTCACTGTGTGTATCCCCCTCATAATCTGATGAATTTTCTGATGCCATCACTACTGCTTGTACCCTGAGTTTAGTGCTGCCCTTTGAATTCAATGGCACTGATGAATGCTTTGAAAATATGTTACCAAGGGGACAATAAAACAGGGGAGTGTTAGGAGGGGAATGATGAAAAGGGGAATAGGGGTTTAAGGGGGAAATTTATCAGGGATTTGGGAGTGTTTGGGGTGTGTTTTTGATGGGGTATGGTTAAGGAACTTTTGAGCTATATGAGTAAAGGGGACATAGGGATATGATTGCAATGTAGCTAGGGTAACTATCAGGGGAAAATGCTCCAGAGGAATTTAGCAGATAGAGGTAGGGTAGGAGCATACTTAACAATCAAGTTACTGTAGCAAAACCCTAGCTTTTTTGCCATTCTTTGTGCCATTTTTTGTTTGCTTAAAAAAATTGTTTTTGATCTCATGGTCACCAACATCATATTTTTCTTTTGAGTTTAAGGATCAATGATGAAGGTGTCTAGGGCCACTTTTGCAATGATGAGAGCCAATTTCCAAAAATTTGGGCGATTTAGTGGCTTTTTTAGGTTCACAGGCCTGTGCGCCGAGCGCTTAGCCCAGTGTTCCGCGCGCCGGGTTTGCGTCGCGCCAGTGTAATGTTAACACTGTGGCTGGGCTCCCAGTGCGCCGTGCCACATTGTGTGTGCGCCGCACGCGGTCAAACGACACAATTTTTGTTTGAAAAATAGGGGAGGCAGTTTTAGGGGGATTTTAGGGGGTTTGCTTGGGAGACAAGGAGGAATGGAGGTGAAAATGATGAGGAGTGAGGGGACAAAGGGAGGAAAGTGACCTTGGTGCTAATCATTACAATCTGACAACCCCATCAACCGTTTTTCTTGTTGCTTTTTCCATGGAAGGCCATTGTGCTTTTGGATATCTTTCAAACATCTTACAAACAACTAAACATTGACCAAATTGATGGAGAAGAGGTGTCATAAGGCCTACCTCATGATTTGATAGCTTTCACAAAGATTTGAAACGGTTTGGGACTGTTTTTATGCCCCTAGCTATGTGCGTTGCACGCCAAGCCCAGTGCGCCGTGCGCCCTGAGTGCGTCGCGCCCTTGTGGATTTTGCACTACGGGATGGCTGCCACTGCGTCGCGCCTTTTGTGTGCGTCGCGCTCCCTAGTGTGTGTGTCGCGCCCTGTGGTAACCGGCTCTCCTTCACTCAAACCCTCATGAATTTGCTCTCTCACCTTTCTAATTTCTCTCCAAGCTTGCCAAAGCACAAATGGTCTTTGTTTTGGGCAAAAACAAACATATATAGGCTTTGGGAGAGTTGGGTTTAATTTTTTCCTCTTTGGAGACTCACTTTCTAATGTTTGAGTTTTGCACTTTTCATTGACCTTTAAAACACTCTATTTTTCCCCTTTTCTTTGAAATTTTGGCTCTCATGATAAAATTTTCGGTGTTTCTTAGGGGGGACTGTGTGACTGGGCCTTAGGCTTTGAAATCCATGACTGCATCTGAAAATGTCAACTGGCGATTTTTTGGAAAATTTTGTCATAGTTGACCTTGTTTGACTTTTCTTCAAAACAGAGTTTTGAAGAAGAGTCGATGTCTCTTGCGGTGATGATGAAGCTTTCTACACTGTAGGTGTATAAGATCTCCCTCTGGCCTGCATGACTTTATTCTGGACATGTTTTTCAAAAACCACATTGATGATTTCCTAGACCCAGCAATAAAAAGGACTTTGACCTGTAATATGACCAGACCTTGGCTATCATGAATTTCAGTGATTGTGGATCAAGACCTGAACCAGCAGGGGCCAGACATGAGGGAAAATGAGTAGCATGACTTTCTCCGTTAGATCATGACATGTCCCTAGTGAAATGCAGCTGAGTGGATGGAGCGGGACACCTAAAATTGAAATGCACAAAGAGCTTTGATCTCTGACGGAGGGCTAACCAGACCGACTCTAACGCCTTCATCGATGCAGATTGGGCAGGGAGTCCATCTGACAGGAAGAGCACATTAGGTGGGATCTTCAGTATTGGGTCAACAACTATTTCTTGGTACAACAGGAAACAGAGATCTAGTTGCTAGTCAAGCATCTTGTGAGGCTATCTAGATGAGGAACATTATGGTTGGTTTGTTTGGTCAATAGATGGATCAAACAACGATTTATAGAGTTGTATCAAACTCTTTGAGAATCTAGTTTTTCATGATTGGTCCAATCATATTGATATCTGGTATCACCATCTTCGAGACTGTGTGCAAAGGAGAATCATGTTGTTCGAGTACATTCCCACAGAGGAGCAGGATGTAGATATTTTGACAAAGGAATTACCAAGATGCAAATTTGAGTTTCACAAAAGCAGGATCAGGGTAGAAAATAATCCCTTTCTTGTTGAGAGGGAGTGTTAAAAATAACAAGAAATCCTAATTTAATTTTACTTTAATTAAATTAGGAATTAAATCAAAATTTTATTCTCATAGCAATGTGTAATAGTTAACTAAGTTAATTTGACTTATTTGGCTCAGTATATTCGAGTTGGAAGTATATCTAGAGTGATGTAGAGTGATTCCTAAATTTTAGGGGTCTGGGTTGAGTTCTTTTCTGTAATTAATTAACTCAGTCTAACTAAGTTATAGTCAGTTAAACTAGTTTAAACAGTTGGAGGAACTACTAGTAGGAGGTCTATGTTGGAAATAATACTGAGAGGGGGGGGGGGGTGAATCAGTATTATCATATTAATAAAACTTTTTCATTTCCATAATCAGATTCATATATGCTACTTCCACAACTTCTTATGATTAAGTTAATCGATCTTCAATGAGTGCATTAGAACATTATCAACCATATTATCAGTTAACAGATGCAGTAACATAAAGTAGATCATCACACATAAGGCACACACATGAACACAATGATGTAAGGTGGAAACCCAATGCGGGAGAAAAACCACCTGCTGCAAGTCATCTCAATCTTCTTCTTAATAAGAAAATTCTTTTACAATATTTGTACTGGTGCAGCCTTATACCAGTACGGGAGCTACAACCCCCTTTGCTCTTGTACTAGCTGATCCATTTACTAGTACGCAGGCTACTACCTGCTACAATGCACCAAAGATTTCCTTTAGCTCTTGTACTAGCTTAGATACTAGTACGTAGGCGTCGGCCTACAATATTCTCTCCTTCAAGTACCATGTTTCATCAATTTTCATACTAGATACACTGAAGCACAACCCATAAACTGAAAGGCCATATTTCATCCAATTTTCATACTGGACCCAACAACAACATTGAAGCTCAAACAACCTTCTGAAACACCCAATCAACTGAAGTAACCAGATCAACAATAATAGGACCAAACCCAGAACACAACAATGATAAACAAAGATTTTAAGAGAAGGAAGCACCCTGCTCAACTGCTAGCCTGAGTCCGGACTCACCCTGCTCAACTGCTAGCCTGAGTCCCGGACTCACCCTGCTCAACTGCTGGCCTGAGTCCCTGGACGCACCCTGCTCAACTGCTGGCCTGAGTCCCTGGACGCACCCTGCTCAACTGTTGGCCTGCGTCCCTCGCACTGAGTCTACTGAACTGCTTGCGTCCCGACGCACCTGAACCCTTCTGCGCCTGCGTCCGGCGCACCTGATATTCTTTGCTCCTGCATCCCGGACGCACCTGAACCCTTACTGCACCTGCGTCCCTCCAGGCATAGATGATTTCAAGACTTCAGAAGTAACCCAGACAATCAGATCCACAGATCTGAACATGCGCCGAAGAGATCTCGGTCCATCAGTAGATTCGCAGTGTTTAGATCTAGACCAGATCTAGCCCTCATAAGATATTCAACCCAAGACTTGCCAAATCCAAATGATCTCCTTTGCTTTATATAGGCAAGCTCCTCCTCAAAACATGGAACAATACCACGAGCCGACACCATAGAGCCATAAAACCGTCGGCTAGATACCACACAAGAAACCCCCACGTGCTTTTCTCTGCCTTGAAATGTGTGCACTGGGTGGACGCAACCCCTGAACGGATGGCCTGCGTCCCTGGACGCGGGTTCTGCATGGTATACCTGCGGGGACGCACTTTCTGAACAGATTTCCTGCGTCCTTCTTAATTTTTCAATAAATAGAGAGCTGATCATCAACTTTTGCTGCTGACATGAAGAATAGTGATCTACCACCTGAACGGGTTGCCATCAAGGACAACACTTTAGCCATAATGCCAACAATCTCCCCCTTTGGACTTGATGGCAAAGCTTACTAAGAACTTGCCATTTGATTCCTTTGAGCTGTCCTGCATCTATGTATTATGTTACATCTGATATCTCTTCTGAATGTATATAAGTGAGATGGTCTTCTATGAGGGGGGGTTGCCATCAAGTACAACACATGCATCATAATGCCAACAATCTCCCCCTTTGGACTTGATGGCAACAACACCAGATCACTCTCCCCCTTTGACATCAAGGGCAAAGGGGTATGCTCCCCCTAAGAACATGCTCCCTTTGACTATGAACCAGATCTGTTGAAGTCTCTGAATGAGCTCCCCCTTTGTATATGTCATTGTGCTCCAATCTGATAATGGTCTTTCTGAGAACCAGCTGAGATGTCTGCTCTGCTGTATGGTGTTTGTTCATGGTCAAGCTCCCCCTGACTGTAAGCAAGGTCTGCAAAAAGATGTTCTACAAAAAGAACATGACTCTATATATATCATAAATGACCTTCCTATCACCAAAAGACTCAATACATACATCCATCACCCATCACAATAAGGATCATCCATCCAACCAAGTGGGAATACATCAGAAATATGAGAACCAGATACATTACATCTTCATCCCATGCATAGTGGGGGAACATAGGCCGTTACATGACCTGAAGAGATGACTATAATAGATAGACCATTACAACATGAGTCTTGCTACGACCTTCCAAACATCAAACAACAGCACTGTATAATCTGCTCCATAGTATCTGTCAACATTAACTCATAACCATCCAGATCTACATGAATCAAGAGCCATCAAATGAAAGCATCAGCATCAATCAACATATGTATGAATAATCATCCCTGTATCCAGCCAACAATCCTCATCCATTTGTGCCAAGAAAGAATTCATGCATCATGCTCATGTCAACATCATCATGAAATGCATATGAGTAACTCATCATCATCCAACAATGCGACTTTGAGTAATCATCCACGAAATCAGCCAACCTCATCCATATATGTGCCAAGGATAATAAAGACTTCATGCAAGCATCATTAGAGAATCAACCATACATCTGATCATGTGACCAACTCATAATAGCAAGATGAATCATAAGCATTGTCACCAAGGACCATAATGCCAACAATGCATTTAGGACATATGCTCCCCCTGAGCCAGTGCCATCTGTTAAATCTGATCATGCATATCAAGAAGAATCAGCCAATAAATGCTTTGAGACAGGTACGCACTTCATCTTCTGCTGCGCTGCGTCCTGTTGCTGCAGGGACGCACCCAAAAACACTATCGCGCCGCGTACTTTTACTCAGGGACGCACCCAAAATACTATCGCGCCGCGTCCTTTTGCTTCAGGGACGCACCTGATCCTCAGTCGCTCTGCATCCCCACGCAGATCTTCAGTTACTGAACTGCGTCCTGGACGCATCTGGACTTGGTCTGGCCTGCGTCCGCACGCAGGTCTCCTGTTACTGCACTGTGTCCTGTACTTTCAGCTTCCTCTGATTCTGGTATGTCTGTACATTGTACTGTGCCATCCTTTTCTGACTGTACTTCCTTTTTCCTCCATATCTTCAAGCGTGATGATGACATTTTCTCCTTTTGATATGGTGCCCAAACTTTGTTCCTGCATTCCTTGGCTATATGTCCAAGCTTGTTACATGCATAACATCTTACATGTTTCATATTCCTCCTGTAACAATCAGTAGCTTTGTGACCAAACATATTGCAAGCAAAGCAATATCCATAAAAGTACCTTGATTGAGATGATCTTTCTGCATAATGGTCTTGAACTCTTCTTCTTCTACATCTAGCTGCAACATGTCCAAGATTATGACATACATAACATTCAACATTATTCATAGGAGGAGTAAAGAATTTTCTTTGAGGAATCTCTTTCCTTGGTTGATGATGAGATTGATCTTTCACTTCTTCGTTGATCACTTTAGATTTCCTTTTAGAGTTTCTTGCCTCACCTTGTGAACTAGATTCACCTTCAACAGATTCATGGAAACCATGACCAGTCTTTATAGCAGGGGACCTTTGACTACTAAGAATATCATCCAATACTTTAGAGCTATCTTGAAATCGTAAAAGCTTATCCTTTTCTTCTAGTTTACCTTTCAAGATATTTACCTCAACCTGAAGCTGTTCTTCCTTTTCAAGAGATTTCTTTTTCAAAACTTCTTCAGCTTTCCTTCCTTCTTCCATTTGTTCCCTTAGTTTGAGAATCTCCTTTTCTTGTTCTTCATTCAGATCCTGCTGCATTTGACGAACTCGGAAGGCACATTCTAGTTGAGATTTTAAGCTAGTGACTTCGTTTTCTTGTTTTTCAATAGCTTGGAGAAGGTCTGTATTCTGCTTCTTTGATTCTTCAAGATCTCCTTTTAGTGAGAGGATTGTAGCTTCAAGATTTTCATAGTAGCTAGATCTATCTTTGAGTTTCTTGATGGTTGTGCTTCTTTCATTGACTTCTTTTCTTAATGATGTCACTTCATGCTGCAATTTTTGACATTGGTCTTCCTTGTCCTTGAGTAGCTTTCTTACCTTGTTTCCTTCTTCTAGTTGTGCCCTTAGTTTGGTAGCTTCTTCTTTGAAATCACATTCCTTTTTGTTCAATAGATCTTGTTGATCTCTAATTTTGTCTGTCAGCCTGTTAAGTTCTGCCTCTATTTGACATCTTTCTTGCTCACCCATAAGAGCAAGTTCAGTAGTCTCACTATCACTTTCATCTCTTTCACAAGGAAATATAGCTGGAACATCAGATGATAACACATTCATACCTGATAATGATTCTGAATCTGAAGAGCTTCTTATGCCTAATCCCCAATCGATTCTTCCACTATCATAGTTCTTCTGAGATGACTTCTTTTTCTTATGAGCTTTCTTCTTAAGCTTCTTTCCCATTGTTCCACGGATCTCCTTCAAGCGATCAAGCTTCTATCAAAGGACCTGCTCTGATACCAATTGTTGGAAATAATACTGAGAGGGGGGGGGGGTGAATCAGTATTATCATATTAATAAAACTTTTTCATTTCCATAATCAGATTCATATATGCTACTTCCACAACTTCTTATGATTAAGTTAATCGATCTTCAATGAGTGCATTAGAACATTATCAACCATATTATCAGTTAACAAATGCAGTAACATAAAGTAGATCATCACACATAAGGCACACACATGAACACAATGATGTAAGGTGGAAACCCAATGCGGGAGAAAAACCACCTGCTGCAAGTCATCTCAATCTTCTTCTTAATAAGAAAATTCTTTTACAATATTTGTACTGGTGCAGCCTTATACCAGTACGGGAGCTACAACCCCCTTTTCTCTTGTACTAGCTGATCCATTTACTAGTACGCAGGCTACTACCTGCTACAATGCACCAAAGATTTCCTTTAGCTCTTGTACTAGCTTAGATACTAGTACGTAGGCGTCGGCCTACAATCTTCTCTCCTTCAAGTACCACGTTTCATCAATTTTCATACTGGATACACTGAAGCACAACCCATAAACTGAAAGGCCATATTTCATCCAATTTTCATACTGGACCCAACAACAACATTGAAGCTCAAACAACCTTCTGAAACACCCAATCAACTGAAGTAACCAGATCAACAATAATAGGACCAAACCCAGAACACAACAATGATAAACAAAGATTTTAAGAGAAGGAAGCACCCTGCTCAACTGCTAGCCTGAGTCCGGACTCACCCTGCTCAACTGCTAGCCTGAGTCCCGGACTCACCCTGCTCAACTGCTGGCCTGAGTCCCTGGACGCACCCTGCTCAACTGCTGGCCTGAGTCCCTGGACGCACCCTGCTCAACTGTTGGCCTGCGTCCCTCGCACTGAGTCTACTGAACTGCCTGCGTCCCGGCGCACCTGAACCCTTCTGCACCTGCGTCCGGCGCACCTGATATTCTTTGCTCCTGCGTCCCGGACGCACCTGAACCCTTACTGCACCTGCGTCCCTCCAGGCATAGATGATTTCAAGACTTCAGAAGTAACCCAGACAATCAGATCCACAGATCCGAACATGCGCCGAAGAGATCTCGGTCCATCAGTAGATTCGCCTTGTTTAGATCTAGACCAGATCTAGCCCTCATAAGATATTCAACCCAAGACTTGCCAAATCCAAATGATCTCCTTTGCTTTATATAGGCAAGCTCCTCCTCAAAACATGGAACAATACCACGAGCCGACACCATAGAGCCATAAAACCGTCGGCTAGATACCACACAAGAAACCCCCACGTGCTTTTCTCTGCCTTGAAATGTGTGCACTGGGTGGACGCACCCCCTGAACGGCTGGCCTGCGTCCCTGGACGCGGGTTCTGCATGGTATACCTGCGGGGACGCACTTTCTGAACAGATTGCCTGCGTCCTTCTTAATTTTTCAATAAATAGAGAGCTGATCATCAACTTTTGCTGCTGACATGAAGAATAGTGATCTACCACCTGAATGGGTTGCCATCAAGGACAACACTTTAGCCATAATGCCAACAATCTCCCCCTTTGGACTTGATGACAAAGCTTACTAAGAACTTGCCATTTGATTCCTTTGAGCTGTCCTGCATCTATGTATTATGTTACATCTGATATCTCTTCTGAATGTATATAAGTGAGATGGTCTTCTATGAGGGGGGGTTGCCATCAAGTACAACACATGCATCATAATGCCAACAGTCTAGTAGTGGGGAGCAAATTCAATGCAGCTTCACTACTCCACCAGTTAACTGAAGATTCACTAATAAATAACTCATGCATTTCAGTTCATAGGAAGACCCAATCGATATTAGAGTTCAGGGGCAGTGTACTATCAGTTGTAAAAAAAATTTAGTTGTATAGATGGTGCATGCAATCAGTAGAAGGCCTATGATGGATTTCGTAGTTGTGGTGAGGGATTTTCCCAATTAAATATGGGCTAATTCTCTTAGGAATTACGCAAGGAATTAGGGGGTTGGCATGCAGAAGATTTGTCTAAGTGTTGGCTTGAGCTAGTTTGTGAAGTAGAGAGATAGATTGTAACTTATGCAGGAATTGCTCAGGTTGAACAAGCATTGTATTTTCTTCTCAGATCTTCTGGTTAATGCAATATATATAGTCAGGGTTTTCAAAAGTTGCTTTCCCCAGAAAAAATCTTGTGTTATGCGTGATTGAAATTATTCCTTTTCTGCTTAGTGTTTTCAACAATAATTCTTTATTTTTGTTGATGAGTAGAGTAGATTCATGTCTTTGCTTCTAGCATATTACATAAGCAGTTTGATTCTACAAGTAAAAATCTACAATACTGGAGCATTTTACCATCAAAATTCCACTCCAATACTCTCATCTATTGCGAAACAATAATCTGATTTGAATGACCTCGCCATTAATTTGAACTAGGGAACTAAGTATTTGTTGAATTGCAAGCATAGAAGTGAAATGTACTTAAAACTACAAAAGCATAAACTTATGCCCAAGTTTCATGGACCTTGTTAGGTTTGAAAAAGAGTTGGCCACATACTATATGCACTAGACAATCCAAACAAAGGGAACTTGCATGATGTTTTCCATGTGTCAAGTTTAAAGAAAAAGTTTGGTCCAACAACTCTGATATAGACACAACTATCCCTTTTAGATGAAGAAGCTAACTAAGGCTAGAGCCTGGATGAATACTAGAAGTAAAAACTAAATTCCTTCAGTTGGGAAGTTTCAATGAGTACCTTATCAAGTGGAAGAATTTACTAGAAGATGAAGCCACATGGAAAATAAAGACTTTATATCAAGGCATTCATCCTTTCCCATACTTCAAGGTCAAAATATTTCAGGCAAGGGTGACTTGTAATGAACCTAACTCAATTATGTAATAGTTATTGTAATTAATACCAAAGGTTAACTCGTCACACAAAGGGTTACAACCCAAACACTATGCAAAGTATTTAGTTGATCATCATTGTGAATTGTAGCTAGTGTTATCACTCCTCCGGATCTCCAAGGCTGAGGAAGAGTCCAGCTAAGGTAACCACAGTCCAATCTTTTGACTTGGTAGCTAGCCCTACCAGGCTAAAGAGGGTTCTCTCCAAATGATAATAGCCAAGAGGGATGGATAAATTAGGGTTATAGGCTAGATATAAAGTGCAAAGGGTTGTTTGATTTGATTTTGGTTAGGGTAGTCATTGGATCAGTGCATTAGGCCAAAGGGTGAACTAGGTCAGGGAAAAAGAGAATCATAATTGAAAACATATGATGGGGCAAGGTAGGCAAGTTAATTTAACACTCTTTAGTATAGTGATGAAATGGTTTAGGTTGGTGAGGTGCTAAAAAAAGAATGAAAAGCATGAATTCTTTATAAACTAAATAAATGAAACCATTTATGATGATTTTCCCAAAACAGAGCATAGAAGATGAATTCTGCTTATCACACCTTGAAAATCAAACATATTTGGAAGTGAAATGGATCATGAAAGGTACAAAATATTCACACACATGTAACTGAAGAAGAAACAACATCAAAATACCATGCCACGGGAATCCCACCAAAATAGCTGCAACTCATCCAATATGAATTCCATGCCAAAGTCTGAAACACTAG
Organism: Pinus tabuliformis; assembly: GCA_031772625.1. Classification (NCBI taxonomy): domain Eukaryota; kingdom Viridiplantae; phylum Streptophyta; class Pinopsida; order Pinales; family Pinaceae; genus Pinus; species Pinus tabuliformis. The sequence goes on from CM062805.1 coordinate 790,256,764, forward strand.
TACAACATCCAATAGAGTCAAACCTGTAGAATGACTGAGAAATCGCATGATATAGGCCTCAAAACAACTCATCCTAGCCTTAGCGGTTGAATCCATGAGAGGAGGAGCAGTTACAACAAAAACTGAACTGATAGCTAGAGTGTAGGGTGGTCAAAGTGACTCATCCCTAACTTAAGTAAACTAATTCATTACATCTCATGGAGGCCATTTACATAATGTACTTACCCTAGGTAACAGTAATAACATGATAATTACATCAATCATATGAATTACAACAGTAAAATATTGATTTCCCATAAGTAAAAATCAAATTTAGAGAAGAACAATGAAAAATTAGGTTGCATGGTCAAACACACAACGCCCTAGGTGTTGCACACTTTTTTGGGACACTTTTTGGAGGAATGGAAGGCACCAATGGATTCAAAATGATCTTGAAAAGGTTAGGTGCATGAAAAATTTCAGTGTATGGTGATTCAGAAATTGTGATCAAACAAGTTAAAGATGAATATCAAGCTCACCATCCACGAATGAAACAATATAGAAATGTGGTTTTAGATATTCTTAGGATGTTTCCTGAGTATACACTTTTAGTTGTACCAAGGAGTTAGAATCTTATGGCAGATTCATTAGCTACAGTTGCAAGCAATTTCAAAATCCCCATTTTTTCAGACAAGAAATTTGAGATTCATGTGAAGCACGACCCTCTGTTCTGGATAACTTGCGATATTGGCAAGTATTCTAGGATGACAAACAGGGGAATAACTTTCTTCATAGTGAAGGAGAGTTTGATAATTGTTCCATGGATGAAGTTTACGATAAGGATGATCAAGTCATCGAGGCAACCCAAGTTGATATATTACAGCTGAAGGACAACAATATTTCAAAAGGTTTTATACCTTTGGAAGACTTGTTTAATCAAGATTATGTAGCAAGGAAGCTTACACTAGTACCTACTGAGAAAGGTTTGCAAGACGTGAACATTAGAAAAACAGACAAACCAAAAATGATCAAGTTGTCCAAAACATTATCTCCCGAGGTAAAAGGAAAATATATTCATTTATTATCTGAATTTTCTAATGTTTTTGCGTGGGATTATGCAGACTTAAAAGAGTATGACAGGAAAATAATTCAGCATACCATCCCCATTAAGCCCAATCAAAATCCCTTTAGACAAAAGTTAAGAAGGATTAGCCCAAGGTTACTGCCATCCATAGAGAAAGTAATTAGCAGACTTTTCAAGGTGGGCATCGTCGTTCCCATCAGATTTTCTGATTGGATATCAAATCTAGTACCGTCGAGAAAGAAGATAGTAGAAATTAGGCTCTACGTAGACTTTAGAAATTTAAACAAAGTATCTCTGAAAGATAATTATCCGCTTCCAAAAATGGACCATATCCTTTAGACAATTGTTGGTGCTTCCCGACTGTCACTTTTGGATGTCTACTCTGGGTACAATCAAGTTTTAGTGCAGGAAAATGATCAGGACGAGACAACATTCACCACACCTTGGGGCACATTCAAATATGCAAAATGCCATTTGGTCTAAAAAATGCAGGTTCCACTTTTCAGCATGCCATGGACATAGCCTTTTCAGATGAAAAATATGTTTTCTTAGTTGTATACTTAGATGATGTAACCATATTTTCACATTTAGATAATGAACATTTGCATCATTTAAGAGTCATTTTTCAGAAATGTAGAAAGTTCAGGATCTCTCTCAATCTGAAGAAAACTTTGTTTTCTATGGAGGAAGGCAAACTTCTCAGCCACATCATTTCGAAGGAAAGCATCTGGATTGACCCTTCACGAGTTGAAGCCATTCAGCAAATTGATTTCCCTCGCAGCAAGAAAGAAATCCAGGCATTCAATGGTAAGATGAGTTTCTTATGCAGATTTATTCCTAATTTGGCTGAACATCTTAGAGAAATGACCAATATGTTGAAAAAGGATAATGAGGTGAAGTGGTCCGAAGAAGCCCAAAAGTCTTTTCATGCGGTAAAGCTTGCCTTAACAATGCCCCTATTTTAATCGGTCCTGATTACTCCAATGATTTTATTATATTTTCTTTTGCTTCTAAGCATACCATGGCAACGATATTAATGCAAAAAACGGGTAAAATCGAGTTGCCAATAGCATTTTTCAATCCCAACATCAGGGATGCAACCCTTAAGTACAACATCATTGAGAAACAGGCCTTGGCTTTGGTAAATGCGTTCAAAGATTTCAGAGTTTACATTTTACATTCGCATACTCTTGCTTATGTACCTAATGTAGTGGTAAAAGAAGTTCTTGTGTAGAATGACCCGGAAGGTAGAAGAGGTAGATGGATAGCGGCATTATTAGAATATGATCTTCATATCAAGCCTACCAAGCTTATCAAGGGTCAAGGCTTAGCCAAATTCATGCCCAAGTCAAACCTTCATGCTTTAGATATCAACCTAGTAGCAACATTGTCTGACAATCAAGAAGAAGTGGATCTCATTCAGGTATCTGAAATATTTCTATCATCCCCTCAATATTCTGATATTATTTATGTTTTGCAACATCTAAATCCCCCTCCAGGCATGTCTAAGGCTAAGAGCAGGTCATTGAAGTTGAAGGCTTCAAAATATTGCATTATGGACAACGCACTTTATTGGAAATATCTTGGAGGTGTGTTGCTGAACAGTTTGATTGAAGATGAGTCTAAAGAGGTAATAAATGACTTCCACAAAGGAGATTGTGGGGGCCACTTGTACTAGAATACCATGGGCAACAAAGTATTGAGAGTAGGTTACTATTGGCCTACACTTTTTGTAGATATCTACAAGGCAATGATGAGTTGTCACGAGTGTCAAGTTTTCCAAGGTAAGCCTCTACAACCTATATTAGTTAATACACCTTTTTAGCAGTGGGACCTAGATTTCATAGGTGATATCAATCCATCATCATCCGCACAACACAAGTGGATATTGACAGCTCCAGATTACTTTACTAAGTGGATCGAAGCGATCCAGACCAGGCAAGTAACAGATTCAGTTATCATTCAGTTTTTAGAAACTAATATCTTGTCCCGTTTTGGTTGTCATAATAATATTATCACAGATAATGCAACAACATTTAAGTCCAAAAACATGACTGAGTTTTGTGACAAATACAACATCAAGTTGGGAAATTCTACAGCATATTATCCATAAGGAAATGGTCTGGCGGAGTCCTCCAATAAATCCTTAATCAACATCATCAATAAATGTTAGAGGCCAACAAAAAGAATTGGCACAAAAAGCTAATCAATGCATTATGGGCAGATCGGGTGAGTAGTAAGAAATCTCTTGGGCTTTCTCCTTTTCAGATTGTGTATGGAGTAGATATTGTTTTTCCTTCATCATTAGCAGTCCCGGTCATGAAATTGTTACAAGAAGTGAGAAGTGAAGAGAATGATATTCAGCGTCAGATCAATCAAATGATTCACTTACAACAAACACGGGATGAGATATTTCAAAACACCTCTAAGCTTCATCAAATTATAAAAAGAATCTATTACCGAAAACAAAGGAAGATGATTTAAAAATTGGAGATGTGGTGCTTCTTTGGGATGCCAGAAATAAAGATAAGGGTAAGCATGGTAAATTTGAAAACCTATGGAAAGGCCCTTATCATATTTCAACTTTCCAGGGACAAAATGCTTTCTTGTTGGATGATATGAATGGAGAACCATGCTTGAGAGGACTAGTCAATAGTAGGCTCCTTAAGCACTATATTTTTTGAATTGTCCTGGTTTCAGTGTACATACAGTTTAATTTTCTGCAAATGTAAAGTAGAGAATCACTGGAGTTCGAAGCCCGAAGTGAAGGCCATGGAGCTTCACTGATTTTCTGCCATTTTCAATATTCAGTCTTCAGTTAAGAATGCTAGTTTGAGTTATTTGAGTTGTCAGCGTTTAGTCAAGAATTTCATTTTAAGTTTTTTACCGTATTGGCCCACATGGTTAGGCACTTGGTCTACGATGTTCTTGACACCTCCAAGGAGCTTCCATCCCCAAATAAGGCTGATGTTAGAGTCATTATTTGCATACTGCCATCAGTGATCAAAACTCCTCTTTCATATCATATTAGTGTCCCATGTTGAAATTTTTATCATTCCACCTAGGTCCTCATGCAAAAAATTTACTCACTGATGGTAGCTCAAGTCAAAATCCCACTCTCCCTCAAAAAATCAATATTTGTTGGCCCACCTTCCTGTGTCTTACTGAGCATACATTCATTATAAAAGCTCATTTCATCATGTCTTAGGTCAGTCAAGTCTACATGAAGTCTGGTTATTCAAGATCCCATTAGGTCACTAGGTTTCATTCCTCCAAGGTCCAATAAAACACCATTCACTGCATAAAGCCAGCAAAAGCATGAGAGTGAAAGAAATAATATCCCTTTTCCATTCAAAGAGGATTTGCAAACATGTAACTATGGTTTCCCGAGCTCTAATTTTCATTCCAAAGTATGAGTTTTGTTTCAAGATTGTAATTTTATTTCAAAAAGAGAGATGTAATATTTTTTTATTTATTTATGTAATTTTATGTCCATTATATGTAATAAGTTACTATTCCTAAGCTGTTCACTCAAACTCTATGTGCCAACTTCATCCAAGCAAAATTCAAGAGTAAATATTTCCAAAACTCCAGCATCATCCACCTGCAAAGGAAAAATTTAGAAAGGAAATTAGCAAAGATGTCAAAAAGGTGAAATAAAACATTAGAAAGTGGGTTTTAAAGTTAAAAGATCAAATTCACTCAGCTATAAAGGACTTCTTAGCTTCAAACTCAACTTCATTTGCCTCCTACCATTGATTGAGCAAACCCCAAGAGACCCTTTTCACAATTCTGGGCTAAAATTGGCAGAACAGAGCAAGCGTTGTATGCTCTCTTCTGGCGCTATGTGTTCTCTTCATGCACTACGCGTTTACCTGGCACTGCATGTTTCCTTAAGGCACTGTGTGTTCCCTTAAGGCGTTGTGCGCTTGCCTGAGGCGCTGCGCACTCCCCATTGGCGCTATGCGTTTGTCTAGAAAAGGCTACAGTCACCTCCTCAGCTCCCCCAAAGGGAATTTGACCTCCAAACAAGTAAGTAACAACTAAGGATAGTGTGTTTCTTCCTCCTTAAGTCACTCTCAAAGTGTTTTAAAAGTTTAATTGAAGATTTGGTGTTCATCCTATATCTAAACCCTAGATCTCCCCCAAAACTACCCTTGCACTATCAATTCCTTTTATACACTCCCCTACACCTTTATTCCCTTTCCCTAAACCTTTTATCCCAAATACCCTTTAAACCTTTGTCCCAAAACCCTAAGTCCTAGGTGCACAACTACCTAGGCTCCCAAAACCCCTACATTGCAAACAATTTCCCCCATCTCAAAAGCTATCATACTAGTACCCTATATCCTCCTCCATTACATATATCCCTTCACCCATCTCCTTCATATTTACCCTTCCCCATTTCCTATTCCCAAAAAACTACATTCCCACTACCTTATACCTCCCTAGGGTTTGATATTAAACACCATGGAAGATGAGGAATACAAACCACACAGTGAGGAAGAGGAAACAGATAGAGAAGAGACAGAGGTCAAGAAAACACACAAAGGAGGCAAGATACACAGATTTGAGCCCACAGATCTCAGGGAACTCTTGGCATCTCCTATGGCTGTGACATCCTTCAAATGGCTAGGCTGTTATGATTTCTGTGAGCAAGTTTAGGTAGTCCAACACCATCCTAAGTTGACTAGGCTCTTCATATTTAAACTCCAAGACAACCAAGTCACTCTAGTAGGTATCAATTTTACTTTATCTACTGCCATTATATCAGTTGCCACTAGAATCCCAGATGTTGGGGAGAAATGGTTTAAACAAGGTGATTTGGAGAGACATTATTATGAGCCTTACATGAAACCAAGGTACCAAAATGAAATAAGGGGTTATTTTCCTTTTTCACACCTCCTTGACATATATGCCCCAATGATGAAGATTATCATGAAATATTTTTCATGTGAAGGTAGATTTTCTAGGCTCTATTCCTATCACATCCAGCTTTTAATGCATTTCACTAGGGTAAAAATGCTCAATATACCCTACTATCTTTTCCAGAGTGTTGAGAAGATGGCCTACATTGCCCAGAAAAAGGAGTATAAAGATCAAATGAAGAGTCTCTTTCATCATTTCCTCATTAAAATCATAGTCCTTTATCATCTCAAGGAACTCAACATTGCATGGAGTACCTTCATAGCTAATCCCATATTCACTCATTCATCTACTCAAAATGTTCAAAGTATCCCTTCATCATCTCATCCTTCCACCTCCATTCCTCCATCTCAGCCCATAGATCATTCATCCTCATCTGATCAGTTAGCCTCACCATCACCTCCATCATCACCATTTCATGAGCATATTCATTCACCTAACAAAGATGAAATCGAGGAGCAAGAGAAGATTTAATAGGTTGAGGTCATCAAACCTAAAGGGGTTGAATTGGGCACTTTGACACACACTTATCAGAGAGGCCATAGGCTGGTGTTTGCCCCATGGATTGTGGGAGGGGTCTTGCCTTATTCATCGGAAAAACAGGTACAAAAGGGCAAGGAAAAGATGACAAAGATATAGATCCGGCAGCAGCAGGAGGACCTCCATGAGAAAAAAAAGGATTTTGACTTAGTTGACCTAGGTGAGCATGATGATAGTGAAAGCAAAAACATTATCATCAAAGAAAAAGATGCACTCATCAGGGAGATCCAGATCAACTTACAGAGGGAAAAATACATCATCTCATATTATGAGTAGGAAAACAAGTAGTTTGAGGACAAACACGAGGTCATGGAGATTTAGCTCATCAAGGCAAAGAGGGAGGCTGAAAAGGCTAAGGCTTTACTTGATGAAGCATATGGAGAATATGGTGACCAGATGGAGGAACAGGTGTCAAGAAGAAGCCCAAGGACCAGAGGCCTAAAAAGAGCCTTGGAGCTAGAAAAACAGAAATAGGTTGAACTAGCTAATGAGCTCACCCTAAATGAAAAATTTTCCAAAATGATCAATGAGAACCGAGAGCATTGGCTTGAGAGGGTGAAAAATCATCTTGAAAAGCTCCTAGACAAGGCCAAAAGTGACAATAACATCAGAAGGATAGCAAAGTATTATTTCCAAAGAAACCAAATAGCAAGGGCAAAGCTCAAAGTTGCTAAGGCAAAAATTGAAGCCCTAACTCACCAAGAAGAGAAGAAGAAGCTTGATATACTTGTAGAGGCTTCACTCCATGCCTAGCCACACCAAACATCAGCTCCTTGACCAATTTTGAAGACTCTTGGCTCATTTTTTGTAATACTGTCTTTTCTGTGTTTTTTGAGGCAATTTCATATCAGCTGCATGGTCAAACGCACAACGCCCTAGGCGTTGTGCACTTTTTTGGGACACTTTTTGGAGGAATGGAAGGAAAAAATGGATTTAGAAGGACCAAGACATCTCAGAAAACCATGTTTCCAGCGTTGGAATGAAAAAAAGGAAGGTGAAAAAGGCAAAAAACTACCAAAAAATCATGTTTCTGCCTCATTTTTGGACCAGGCACTGTGTGTTTGACTAGTCTTGGCAGAATGGAGTTTTTGGGGTCAAATCAAGCCCATTTTGAAAAGAAAAAAAGGCATTCTTGGAAACTAGACAGGATAAGCTTTCCAATGAGGTATCTTGGGCTCAATTTGGATACTGGGAAGGCAGGAAAAAGTAGGTCTGAAGATGGCATTGCACGTTTAACACTAGCACTGCACGTTTGACCATGCAGCCTAATTTTCACTGTTCTTCTCCAAATTTTATTTTTACCTATGGGAAACCAATATTTTACTGTTGTAATGCATATTATTGATGTAATTATCATGTTATTACTGTTACCTAGGTAAGTACATTAGTTAAATGGCCTCCATGAGATGTAATGAATATGTTTACTTAAGTTAGGGATGAGTCACTTTGACCACCCTACACTCTAGCTATTAGTTCAGTTTTTGTTGTAACTGCTCCTCCTCTCATGGATTCGACCCCTGAGGCTAGGATGAGTTGGTTTAAGGCCTATATCATGTAATTTCTTAGTCATTCTACATGTTGGGCTCTATTGGATGTTGTACTAGTGTTTTAGACTTTGGCATGGAATATATTGGATGACTTGCAGCTATTTTGGTGCGATTCCTATGGCATGGTATTTTGATGTTGTTTCTTCTTCAGTTACATGTGTGTGAATGTTTTGTACCTTTCATTATCTATTTCACTTCCAAATATGTTTGATTTTCAAGGTGTGATAAGCAGAATTCATCTTCTATGCTCTGTTTTGGGAAAATCATCATAAATTGTTTCATTTCTTCAGTTTATAAAGAATTCATGGTTTTCATGCTCTTTTTAGCACCTCACCGGCCTAAACCATTTCATCACTATACTACAAAGTGTTAAAGTAACTTGCCTACCTTGCCCCACCAGATGTCTGCAATTCTGATTCTCTTTTTCCCTGACCTAGTTCACTCTCTGACCTAATGCACTCATCGAGTGACTACCCGAATCAAAATCAAATCAAACAACCCTCTGCACTTTATATCTAGCCTAGAACCCTAATTTATCCAGCCCTCTTGGTTGTGATCCTTTGGAGAGAACCCTCTTCGGCCTGGTAGGGCTAGCTACCAAGTCAAAAGATTGGTATGTGGTTACCTCAGCTGGAATCTTCCTCAGCCTTGGAGATCCGGACGAGTGATAATAGATAGCATTGAGAAAATAATAATATACATATTTAATTGGAACTCTTGTATATTTGAAATGAATTTCCATATAAACACATAAATGAAAATATAAATGAAACACGTCACTTGGTTTTAGAGATATGTAAGGTCGTAGTCCACTTGATTAAATAATCAAACTTAAAAACTAATAACTTGATTCCAAATAGTGATATTATATCTCCATGGAATGGATACCGATAAGGAAGTTTTAGTAGTAGTTAAGATACTTGGGGGTAAAAAAAGAAGAATAAGTCTTGTATTGAAACCATGGTTTATGAGGAGTATCACTTGTAGGTTTTCCTAAGAAGGTTGCAAAATATCCCCTACTATCCCTTGCCCCTACTAAGGGTAGAAGGAGGTAGTTATTCTGATGAATCGACCTCCAATGTCCCGTTATGGAAATGGGGTCTAAATATTTTGATCTTTCTCAACTTCCTTAAGACTTAAACATATGACATTGTTGCATCTATCTCATCGATACCTTTCCAACCATATAAAATTTTCCTCAATCAAACTCCCAGTTCAAAAGATATGGCCATTCAAAGTCCAACCTATCTGGCCTTGCCATGCATCTAACCTATCACGCAGTAGGTGTCGACTCGTAATGTACCACCCTTGCCACATCATCCTAGTTGTTTAAATCCCGACGAGATCCTCACATGCCTCCACTTGAAACTTTTGGGGTAATTCCTCAAGGTTTATGTGGACAACTCTGATGCTTCTGCACATCCAAAGGATCAGTTTGCCTCCTCTTCTGTAGTTGGGCATGGTGCCTGATCACATGGCCTTTAAGGCTCAAACCCCTTTCTCCTCTGGTCCCTAGAATTCTAGCCTCCTATGGCATAAGTTAACCCCTTACCCCTTCGGGCCCTGGACTTCCAGCCCCATGTGGCATAATTTTTATGACTTGGGGTTTTCCTCCCCCAATGCTTGGTTACAACACTTGCACACATGGGCCTATTCAACTCGAAGGTCATGCCTTAGAGACTTAAATCCCAACCCCCTCTAAACTATATATGTGTACATACATATAGACACAAACCTCTTACAACTAATCCCTTTTGAACTTTTAGTGTATGCACATATTTATACATTACACTCACTATCCCTCCTGAGATTTTAGCAAGGCTCATCCCAACCCATTCCACATACACACACACACACACATATTACTCATGTAAGTAACACTATCCTCCTTAAGCTTATAAATAAGCATCGACCAGCTATAAAAGACAATTATGCAAATCATTAAAACACAAAGAGAATTTTAACATCAAGGATTTGCCCATCCTTCATGCTCAAATAATTATATTAAATTGGAGCTCAAAGTAAACACAAGAATTGAACCATTCCTTCAACAACACAACAAAATGATAAATATTACAAAGATCTACCCATCTCCTGCCACTTAGGAAACTTAGATAATATCCCATACTTAGGAAATAGCAGATACCCATATGCATACATGTCAATACAATAGAATTTATGCTTAGAATAACATAAGGAATCATACCATTCCAAAACCATGCAAGAAAAGAACATTTCCCTATCATAAAAGAAACTCCATTTCCCAACATTGACAAGCCATTGTTAACCAACACATAATCAAGCAATAAGCATCCATACATTCACATAGGAATCACCATTCATCAACATTAATGTACGCATCGAACGAACACATCAAACATGAGCATAATATTCAAAAGGCATTTAAAATGCACCATGAACATTCATTTATTATTTATTGGCACATAAGGCATAATTAACAATTATCTTAAGTTGACATATTTGGAACTAAGATTGGGGCTTCAACTCTTCGACCAAACTTAGACATATTGCATTCAATCCTTTCTTGCAGCAATCACCCCCTACTAGATACCAGAGCTTGAGGATAGAGTGTTAAACCACGTAAAGTTAGTAATTCCAACTGAAACGGGGCCTATAAGGTAACCCACCTTTACCCACTAGCTAATCAGATAATCAAATGCACAGGGACACACTTCTCTCAATTATTCTCAACATCTTCTCTGTAACAACCCCAGTTAAAAATCCATGTAATAAAGTTAATAAAGGAAAAATAAAACCAAGGTCATGGGACACATATTCCAAGTTGAATGTTGGTAAAAAACATAGAGATGGGGATCACTAGTGATTAATAATTTCTATGGAAATTGGCAAAGGCATTGGCAAAGGAAAATAGGCATTGATTGGCATTTTATTTTTGAAAATAATGGAAAATAGGAGAAAATGAAGGTGAAAGGTCACAAAATTGCATGTGAGGAAAAATAGAGGAAAATGAAGAAAATAGAGGCCTCAATGATAAAAAGGCTTATGAGGATTAGTTCACAACTTTTTGTCAATTTTACCTTTAGTCATTTCAGTCTTTGGCACTCTCATTCAATTCTCTCGCTCACATACTATAGCACACTTAGAGTTTTCTTGGAGCACTCTTACTTTGGATTTGGAGGAAGAAGGAAAATGAAAAATAGGAAAGCACAAAGGATAACGGGATCAACAGATACACTGGGTCTTCTTTGCAGGTATCAAGTTGCATGTATGATTTCCTTGCTAGTTTTGGCATGCATGGTATATGCATGTGGTTATTTGGTTATGATATCTCATTGGCATGGAGGATTACCTAAATTGATGGTGGTTTGCCTAGCCTTGCCATTTCCTAGATAGACATGGTGTTGGGGGTTTCCCACTTGATTGTTTCTTATTGGTGCTCATGTTCCTTATGCTAATGTCATGGTTTAAATGTTATGAGAAAATTACATGATTAAATTAATCAAAATGTCAATACATTTAGAGTGAATGAAACATAAATTATATCTCTAAGTTATCGTTGCATTATAGATATTCTAAACAATAAAAATCATCATAATTAAAACATATAATCCAACAAACATAAAATGACTCATAACTTCATTTAACATCATATGGAAATCAAAATTTTTATTTCAAGATACGATGCAAACATTAGTTATATAAATTGTATTAGAACTTTATTCAAAATCACTCATATTTTCTTGAACACCATCAGAATTCACATCTTCAGATGAATGACTGGATGCAGATGAATATGTTCCATATTCTTCTCTTTCATCAACTAGTGCCCCATCTAAGTCCACATGCATGTCCACCATTTCAGGTTTCAAAATTCTTCTAGATCTATGACTAGTTTCAGCAGACTCCCATCTCAACATTGTTTCTTTTGGTAAAAACCTCTTCAGAATCTCTATCGTCTTGAAGCGAAGAGTTCCTCTCTTTGTTAAATTGAAGTCATAAACAAGTATGTCAACATCCTCCAATTTTAAGAGGTTTGTGCAGTGACGATTTATATTTGTACCCTTTCTTTTTCTCTTTCCGCCAATTTTTTTATCAACTACCATCTCTGGCTTGTACACACCATTGAATGGGTGTGTATTTGTGGCATACCAATGTACTTCAACACCTGCAACATCTTCATTTTTTGTAATGAAATTTATAACCTTAGCAACCCAGAATGGATAGCCATTGGGATCTCCATCTGCTAACATTGCGATCATGCAACCCTTCTTAATATCCTGTACTGAACCCCTGTAAAGGTTTTCCATGGCTTCACGTTGTGCACGAGATCTTCTGGAACCAATATACATTCCTCTTTCCTCTACTTGTGAAGAATCAATAATACCTTGAGATTTTTGTTGTTCAACACTGTGTCTTTCCTCGTTTTCATTTGACACATTTTGTGGCCAAATAAATGGAGTTTTCAAAGGTATATCTTCATTTGTTGTTCTTGAAATGATATCACTTTGACTATTGAAAAAAGACTCCCACCAAATATAATCAGCGATATCAAAGTACTCATATGTATATCTAATACATTTTTTAATTTCTTCCAAGCAATCAGAGTAATGTATATCTCTATTTTGCCTGCATTCATTATGAACCTCAACAACCGATTGTAATAACAATATATTTGACGTAAATATTGGATGATTTGGAATGAAATTCAAAAATGCCAAACCTGATGACGACATCCATTCTACAATAGTTGAATACTTCTTGCCCCATATTAGTGTTTTCCAATCAATTTTTTTGATACGAAATTGATGTTGGAAGCTAATGTCGTTAAGTTGTTCAATGAATTTCTCCTCACCATGCGATCCCAGAATAAACCTTCGCATGTCAATAGTTTCTTCCAACACATCAAAAATATGCTCTGGAATGTATGCTTTCTTAATATATTCAATTAATGATGGCAAGCTCCCAATATCCTTCCTCCTCAATGTGACTGAAAAACGACTGAACATCTGATAAATATGGTCATGAGTGTGCCCAACAAGAAGGAAACCAACCTTTACCTTCTGAAAATTTCTCAATTCAACAAGCATGATTAGATATCCAAAAACAATCTGATTTTTGTTTTCACGACAAGTGTTGTCCAATTGTAGATACAAAACTTCAGGAAGATTACCAAACCAATGAGAAAGCACATCATGAATTATGGTTATTTTCAAATTTGCATCATTATGAATATTTGGAGCTGTGAAGTATACCCTTGGCAACATTTTCCCATTGAAGACCATACAACCGACCCAAGTGATACTGAATAAAATTTTCCTCCTGTAAATTCTTGGGTGTGAGAACAAAATGTGATAGAATTGTTTTCTTCTAGTCCATACCATCAATTATCAAACCCAAATACTTATTTGGATTATTAGAACACTTCTTTTGATGCTTGTACAACTTTTTCCTTTCCCTTGTTTGTTGTGTGTGATGCTATTGAAACGCATTAACAATGGAAACTACACAACATAAAATAAGATCATTAATAAATACGTTTTCATAGTTGATGACTATACAATTTTAAAAATTAATGTTATGAATGCTTATCTCTTTCTGCCCCTTCACATTTATCCCTTTTTTATTTAAGAGAAGAACATGTTCTACAAATCCCCATCCTTGTCTTCTTAGGAATACAGACATTGTTGAATTCCTTCTTCCATATCTTCACAAAATATTGATATGGAATAAATTGACCATTCCTTCAACACCTTCTGCTTATTCTTTGCATAAGTTGTAGATTTCTTGTCTTGAGAAATTATCTGGAATATGTTTTGTCTCTCTATTTGGCATACACTCTCCATTCTTTGAAAAGAATTCTTTCATCCATGACATTGCAGTGTTTGATAATGGCCCAAACTGTCATTTATGACATACATCTGAATAAAATATGGGATCCTTTTCCAAATTTTCTTAGATTCGTGACAGACAAAAATTACCCATTGAATGAAACATTTTGAAAGCCTTTCTATAGATAAATAAATACCCAATATTGTAATCATAACCTAACAATGTAGATTGTATGCACCCCGCTAAATATGAATTTTGCATGCTTTTATTCATTTACAAATATCTCTTCCTTTTATCCAATGCAAACTTGAAATCCATATATTTCAAGCAATCCTTTTGACAACATTCACTTGAAATGAGAGCACTGATATAACTTCTTCTCGTGAGATATTCTTCAAAACCCCTTGTATAACTAGAACATCTTGGATTGATACGAAAAGGTTTTCTTCTACTCCTTGATACAAAATTTGCTGGAAACATCTCCATCATTGGATAATCATCTGTATAAGCATTTTCTTCATCATTACGAGGAATATTACCCTCACTATGATCATTTGTGCTTTTGAAATACTGACTTGGAGGATATTGTTCATCTTTCCCTTCTTCAATGCTACCCTCATAGTCCTTAGAATTAGGAGTAAATGGAAAATTTGACTCGATGTTTATTGAATATTATTCATCATGTGCATTATCAGTGTTGCTCTCATAGTCCATAGGATTAGGAATACATGGAAAATGTGACTCTTTAGTTACTGGAAATTCTTCATCCTACCATTCGTCACTATTTCTTTCATAGTCCTCAGGATTAGGACTAAGTGCTTCATCCTGCCCTTCGTCATTGCTGCTCTCATAGTCCTTAGGATTAGGACTAAGTGCTTCATCCTGCCCCTCGTCACTATTGCTTTCATAATCGTTAGGATTAGGACTAGGTGGAAAATGTGACTCTCTATTTACTGGAAATTCATCATCCTGCCCTTCGTCACTACTGCTCTCATAGTCCTTAGGATTAGGACTAGGTGGAAAATGTGATTCTCGATTTATTGGAAATTCTTCATCCTGGCCTTCATCACTATTGCTCTCATAGTCCATAGGATTAGGACTAAGTGGAAACTGTGATTCTTGATTTATTGGAAACTCTTCATCTTGGCCTTCATCACTGCTGCTCTCGTAGTCCATAGGATTAGGACTAAGTCGAAACTATGCTCTTCATCGCTGCTGCTCTCATAGTCCACAGGATTAGGACTAAGTGGAAACCGTGACTCTTTATTTATTTGAAATTATTCGTTATGCTCTTCATCACTGTTTCTCTCATAGTCCATAGGATTAGGACTAAGTGGAAACCGTGACTCTCTATTCATTTGAAATTCTTCATCATGCTCTTCATAACTACTACTCTTATAGTCCATAGAATTAGGACTAAGTGGAAACCACGACTCTTTATTTATTTGAAATTATTCGTCATGCTCTTCATCACTGCTACTCTTATAGTCCAAAGGATTAGGACTAAGTGGAAACCGTGACTCATTATTTATTTGAGATTATTCATCCCACCCTTCATCAGTGTTGCTCTCATAGGATTAGGACTAAGTGGAATATTTGACTCTCTATTCATAGTGAAATAATTTATGTTATATTCATCAATACGAATAGAGTTGTTACGCAACGAAGATGTTGATGCTTCACTGTGTGGTAAAATAATTCAATAATTTTTCGCTATATCATAAATTTCAATATCACAGTTTTTTATTAACAATTAAGACCAGGAATAAAATTGAGCTCTGGAGCAACCATGAAACCCTAGCTACGCCTCTATGCCCTTACTGCTTTGCGGCCTGTGGCTTTGGGCCCTCTGCCCCCTTCTTGGCGTTCCTTTTTGAGTTTCTACGATTCAGAGCGCATGTCTTCTACTAGGTGGGATGATTAAGTTGAGCTCGCCCTCATGGAGGTCCCGAGCTCGCCCCAGGAAGGCCTGCCTTCATCTGCCGAAGCTTTCTCTCGGCTCTTGGCTGGCTTGCTGCAGAAGAAGAAGAGCGAAGCAACCAAGTTTTTCAAGAGGCTGGAAGACATTCCTGAAATCTCCCTGCTGCCAGAGACCCCGATTCAAGTTGCCCTCTCCTTAGCTGAGTGGGCTCTCATTGGTCAGTTCACCAGTCTATGGCCTTCTCCTAAGACCACTGAGTCCTGGGTAAATAGGAACTAGGCTCCTCTGATCAAGAGCAGCGTCACCTCTTACTTCTTAGGACGAGGATTTTTCCTCTTCGAATTCACCTCAAAGGAGGACAAGGATCTGATCTTTCAGAATGACCCCTATTTCATGGGCCCCTAGGGTTTGTACCTCAATATATGGATGTTGGATTTCGACCCTACAAACGATGTCCCCTCAGTTGTCCCTGTATGGGTCAGACTTCCTAATCTCATAGTCCATTGCTGGAACTGGGACTCGCTGAAACATATCAGAAATTCCCTTGGGAAATTCATAGATGGGGAAAATAGCAAAGATCAATATGACTGTGCTCGTATCTGCGTAGAAGTAGACCTAGAGGTGGGTCTCCTAGAAGCCATCAAAATCAAAGTAGGAAACTGGACCCATTTACAGAAGCTTGACTATGAGCAGCTACCTTTCAAATGCCTAAAATGTCATGTCTAAGGCCACTTCACCAGAGGATGCCCAACTAATGTGGAACCAGAAAAGGGTAAAGAAGAAGTTTGGAATCAGGTCAAGCGTGCCAGTAAAATTCAAAAGCAGGTTGGTCCAAACGGAAGAGGTCCTTAGGCCCCCCAGCATCCCTCTCCCAGAAAGGAGAAAACAAACTCGCCCCATTAAGCTCGCAAATAGAGGAAAATCAGGAACTATAATATCAAAAATCAACCCTGCCCTCTAAAGGCACCCCCAAAGGTTTGGGAAATGGAGTTGAGCAAGCTGGAAGTGGTGTTCCAGCAACAGATATGGCAATGGCTAGAAGTGGTGTTCCAACAATAGATATGGCAATGGTTGGAAGTGGTGTTCCAGCAATAGATATGGCAATGACTGAGAGCTCTAAAGGAAACATAGTTGAAGCAGAGGAAGAGCAGCATGAATTGGAGTGCTCGGAGGAAGAAGGGGAAATAGGAGAATCCCAAACTTCGATAAGGAGATCCATAAGAGGCTGCAAATCAGATCGGGAAAAAAGAGAGAAATAAACTTTTAAGGATAAGCTCCAAGGTAGCCAGCCAACCCTTGAGAAGCTCCTAGCATCAAAAGCAAATATGGCGAGAAAACAGCCCCAAGGCTCCAAGGGAGCCAACCAGAAATACAAATTATGAAGATAGTCTCCTGGAACTGTAGAGGTGTGGGGAGTAGAATCAAAGAAGAAGCCATCCGAAGTTTAATAAGAACAGAAAATCCTGACATACTTCTCATCCAGGAGACCAAACTAGAAGACTCTGTCTTCCTTCAGGCAAGCAAGAAACTTTGGAACAAATGTGAGGTGCAAGCTATCTCAGCCCGAGGGGCTTCTGGAGGGCTGGCCACTCTTTGGAACACTAGCAAATTCTCATTCGTTTCTGAGACCCTTAATACTCACTGGCTGCTCTTAAAATTGTAGCACTTAGACTCAAAAGAGATTATCGGCCTCTTCAATGTGTACATCCCCGTGAACGTTGTGGAAAAAAAGGCCTATTGGGACTCCTTAAGAACCCAAGCAGATCTAATTAATCTTGAGAATATCATCATAGCAGGAGATCTCAATCTCACTCTCTTATCAACAGACAAGGGAGGAGGCAACATTGTTCAAGATCCGGCAAGGGAATGGGTAGAGGACCTTATGCAGGACTGGGACCTGCTGGACATCAAGTCAATCTCTGGTAAGTTCATTTGGACTAACAAAAGAATTGGTCCTAGCCACATTGCTACCAGATTGGATAGACTCTTAATTCAAAGCTCTTTCCTTCTACTTGGATTAGAGGCTAGAGTTCATATCCTCCCATGCAGCACTTCGGATCATAAACCCATCAAGCTAGAACTGGTGTTTCAGATTGACCTAGGTCCAATACCCTTTAGATTTAGCCCGCTCTTGACTAATGAATCAGACTTCATGCATTTAGTTAAGGGCAGTTGGATGCAGCCAGTAAAAGGCTCCCCATTTTTTGTCTGGGAGGAGAAACTCAGAAGAGTGAAAAGGGCTTTAAAAAGCTGGGCCAAAACTCTACCCAATCCAGCAAATGAAAGAAAAAATCTTCAGCGCAATCTGGAAAATCACCAACTCCAAGTTGAATCAGCTAACATAACTAAAGAGTTTCTAGATAATGAAGCCCAGCTCCAGCAAAACTTCCACAAGGCTTGTCTAGCAGAAGAAGAGTACTGGAGACTTAATTCGCGCAATCTTTGGCTTAAAGTAGGGGAGAGGAACTCTTCCTTCTTCCATAAACAAGATCA
This sequence comes from Pinus tabuliformis, assembly GCA_031772625.1. NCBI lineage: Eukaryota > Viridiplantae > Streptophyta > Pinopsida > Pinales > Pinaceae > Pinus > Pinus tabuliformis. Next base: position 790,275,065 of record CM062805.1, read on the forward strand.
GGCAAGAAAATGTACCAATGCCATCTCCAAAATCAAAGATGGCACTATTACTCACAAAGACAATGCAAGAATAAAAAAATTTGCTTCCCTTCACTTTAAAAGCCTGTATAGTAAAGACAATAATCTGGACCAAATCGCTGATATGATTGGTGTGGTTCCCTCCTTGATTACTGTTGAAATGAATCACCTTATTGAAGCTAAAGTCACTAAGAATGAAGCCAAGGATTCCCTCTTCGCCATGGACCTGGACAAAGCCCCTGGACCACATGAATTTACAGCCAGATTCCTCCAATCTTGCTGGAAGATGGTGGAAAAAGATCTATACAAAATGGTTATCAAGTCCCAAGCTTGCCAGAAAATTGGAGGCAACACGAACTCTGCTTTTCTTGCTCTCATCCCCAAAGAGAAAGGAGCCAACTCCTTCAACAGGTTTCTTCCGATATCGCTGTAATATCAGTTATACACTGATTACTAAAGTCATTGCTAATAGACTTAAGCTAATCGTCCCCAAAGTCATTCCGGAAAGCCAAGGAGGATTCATTCAAGGGAGACAGATAGTGGACAACTACATGCCGGTCCAAGGGGCATTCCACTCAAGTATGAGTCGCAAGGAAAAAGGTATGGTTGTCAAGCTTGATTTAGCAAATGCTTTTGATAGAGTCAAGCATAGTTTTCTGCTGAAAGTCTTACACAAATTTGGATTTAGTGAGAATTTTATAAATTGGATTCGGGCATGCATTTAGGAGCCTTGGATCACTCCATTAGTAAACGGCAGAGCTGCTAAATTTTTCAAAGCCACGAGAGGGCCCAAGCAGGGGTACCCTCTCTCACCCCTTCTATTTGTTCTCCAAGCCTTTGTCCTCAACTTCTGTTTAGACAAAAAAATGATGGACTAGGAAATTGTTGGGCTCTGTATAGCAAGAGGTGTTAAAAACATCAATCATGCCCTCTTTACGGATGACACCTTGTAATTGGGAGCTGCCTCTGTGCTTATAGCCTCTAGATTTAAAGGAGTACTAGACGAGTTTTGTTTGAATTCGGGAAGCAGTTTAAACAGTGGCAAATGCCATATCTATCGTTGGAAAACCACTTCCAGCATGCTCAACTCCATTTCCATAACCTTTGCTTTCGCAACCTCCTCAAACTAGACTTCCTTCAAATATCTGGGCCTTCCTATATTTCTTAAAAGAGCCTTCAGCAGAGATTGGCTTCCCCAACTGGAGAAATTCAAGAACAAGCTGCTTGCCCGGGGCTTTACCTGGCTCAACATTGTTGGTAAGTCTGTCCTCATTAAATCAGTCCTTAACAGTCTTCCCTTATTTCAGTTTTTTGTTCTTCTTGCTCCCTCCGGGATTCTCAGAAAAATGGAGGAGATCATTCAGAAATTTTTTTGGAAGGGGGGCAAGAAAAATGAGAAAAATATTTCGTTAGTCAGTTGGGATTCCATCTCCAAACCGCTCTTGGAAGGAGGCTTGAATTTCAAAAATATTGGATTTCAAAATATCACCATGGGAGCTAAGCTCATTTGGAGAATTATTGCTCCTAACCCTAGCTGGGTACATCTAGCTCTTTGGAAAAAATATTTTAAGGGCAAGCGCTCCCGCTGTCTAGACCATCCTCTGCGGGCCTTGAATACGCCCTTCGAGAAGCTCTGTTCAAAAGCCTGTCTGCTTATAAATACTCATGCCTACTGGGTCCCCAGCAATGGAAAAAGGATCAACCTTTAGATAGACAGAATTATGAACAATGGGCCGCTGGGAGACTGTCCCTCTCTCCAAGTGTTGCGCAGTTGGATGAACGATGCTAGAATGCGTTCCCTGTGGGATATCTCAGCTTGGCAGGATTCACGCTGGGCTGGCTGGAAAATTGAGACGCCCTCAGATTTGGCTATAGAACGCGAGGAAATGCTCTCCAAACTTCACGGATTGGATCCATCGCGGATGAGAATCAGGGATACTATAGGTTGGGGTGTGCAGGCTTGCAGTTATTCCATTGCTCAGAGATACACCAAGCTGTGTGAGCGCCCCCATGTGGCCACGAATCCAGAGCCTTGGAAGGGGATTTGGTACCACCCCTCTCTGCCAAAAATCGACTTTTTCAATTGGCTGTTATGTCATTCTAAAATCTTGAATGACGATAATCTATAGAAGCATGGATTCCACGGCCCTTCAAGGTGTAGACTTTGCAAGATAAATCAGGAAAGTGTTTCACATTTGATGCTAGAATTCTCCTTTACTTTGCATATCTAGTCTGCGCTGTTGAAAACTTTGAGTTCCAGCTTCGAGTTGCCTTCCTCCACTGCTGATTTTTTTGTCAAATGGCTACAAAGGTACCCTGGTCCTCCTCCAAAAAACAAAATTATTAGAGCTACTTGGTTTATTTGCCCTAAAATTACCTGCTAGCATATCTGGCTTGAGCGAAACAAAAGGATATTCAGAAACTGTGAACAGGATGTCAAGCTAGTGACAGTTAAAATTAAATGCCAGTTAAAAAAGTGACTGAGAGATCACAAAGATGATTTAAATCTCAACCAGCAAGATAAAAATTGGGGATCTTCTCTCAACCTACAGTTCCAAAAATTGGTAAAGAGTATCTCCCTCCCAAAAGCATGGAAAATAAGGGCTACAGCAAAAGAGCTCTAGGGATGGATTTCAAACCATCAGAGGCACTCTCTATTTTTTAATGGGGCTGCTAAGGGAAACCCTGGAAGAGTTGGTGCTGGAGGAGTTATATTAAACCTAACTGGTTCTAGGATTCACAGTTTCGCCTGGGGCTTGGGCATCGCTTCCAGCATCCAAGCAGAGGCCTTGGCTCTTTTTCAAGGACCCAAGATTCTGAAAGTGCTAAACATCAGGGAGGTTAATGTTATTAGAGACTCTCAGGTTATTATTAACACTATTGTGACACATTCTAAGCCAAAGGACCTAAGGCTAGCAAGGTTGATTCACAAAATTTCAGACCTTGGTGACTCTTTCCAGAATTTAAATTTCTATCATGTGTTGAGAGCCAATAATAAGGAGGCGGACACTGAAGCTAACAAAGCAGCCCTTCTTATGGCGGGTGCTCTACTCAAAGGCGAACAGGAAATATGGGAACCAATTCCTTAATTTAGAACATTGTCATGTTTTATTGCTTTCTGTTAAATCAGTTTGTTTGTACCCACAAGCTTGGGAAAATCTCTGAAATTGATCACATAGTTGCAGCTAAGAAAAGATGTGAGCTAATCATAAATGTCACGGTCTTGCAAGGCTGTTCGACACTTATCATTTTAGAATCACCTTTTTTAATCTGCTCTTTGGCATTAAGGCCAAGTTTCTAATATATCCACTACCTGTTTCTGTAAAAAAAAAAAAAAAAAAAAAAAAAAAAAAAAAAATCATCAATATCACTATTCCTCACATCACATCAAGGCTTTTCAAGTTTCATTAAAAGACTTAGAGCAATTTTATGGAGTAGCTACATTGTTATCAACAACATATTCAATGGAAGAAGATCGCATTTGAAAGGTTAGTTTCCCTTTTGTTGTGTGCAAGTCTTAAACTCTCATAGGTTTACTAGTAGTTATCTGTCAGTTGGGTTGTTATCTTCGTGTAAAACACCAGACCAAAAACAAATTCCAGTAAAATAATATTTAACATTTTATTAATGAAATTAATATTTCTTTTAGAAATTAAAAATTTAGATGAGTCAGTGTTACTCGACAGCCCCCTGGAAGGTAGGAGTCCACTACGTCAGCAATGGGCATGGTGGGCTTGGTCGTGCCCATCGGCAATACACACCCCTGTAGCCCAGCCCACCAAGGGTGAGGGTCGATTCTTAGAATCATGCCTCCACCCCCATGGGCCAAGCGGGCCTTAACCCCCACAGGCCCGTTGGGCCACAGGGGTGGAGGCCTGATTCTCATAATTGGGCCTCCACCCCCACGGGCCCGTTGGGTCGCGGGGGTGGGGTGGGAAGGGTTTCACGCAGCCACTCCCGCCCCACCCCCGCGGCTAAACAGGCCCGTGGGGGTGGTGGGCCATCTTTTTATTTTTATTTTTAAAGTTTATGTTTTAAAAATTATTTATGATCTATGATTATTTATCGTTTTTAGATTTTGTTTCATTTTTTTGTTCACTTAAGCTATTTTTTTTGTAATTTATTGATTTATATATGTGTGTATATTTTTTTATAGGAAAATGGCATCAAGGAAGATTTTTGTGAATCTTTCTGGACCAAAGACTACTAAAATTAAAGGTGGATCCTCAAAAAATATTGTTGAACGAACCAAACTTGAGCCAATAACTACCAATCTATCAAGTGCCTGAAACGATAAGAAGATGATTTCTTATTGGAAGAAATCACAAGAAGTGAAGCATACAGAACATGTATGATATGTGAAAGATAGAGAAGGCAAACAACATCTGCAGATATATCTATATGTTGATATCCCTAACAATAGTGGACTTTATGAGGTGCTGGGAAAAGTACTAGACATATGTTTAATACCAGACACTGAAGTTGTTTATGTACTTACAAAACCACCCAAGTCAAATGACGGGATTAAATATCAGTTATTATTGTCAATGTATGACATGACAAAGGAATCTACAAAGATGTGTAAATAAATCATAAATGAGATTGCACAAGATATCATAAATATTGTTATTTATATTTATGTGTTTTGCGTTATTGTAATTTTATCATTATATTTTTGTAACTTAGTTTTTATTGACATATGATATTTTGTTTGACATTATTTTATTGAAAATATTACAATTATGTTGGGAGGCATTTATTTCATAGAGCAAGATATTATGAATGTTGTCAACAGTTTCTACTCAAGGTCAGAAGAAGATATGGCAAACAAGAAAAAATAGTAATTCATGGTGCTACAAAACTCCATCCAAGGGATCAACAAAGAATGTCTATAGTGGATAAATCTAGCAAAGGTATACATGTTACTTTTGAAGATGAGGAAGTTGAAACTGACGCTGAAGAATATGTTGCCATCACTGAGGATGAGATTAGAACTGATGTTAGAAAGGAGAAGATCCATAAAAGACCAAAAATAAAAATGCCTAAGAATGTCTATGTTCTAGTTGATGATAAGAATGTTACTTATCTAAAAGAAAAGAGGAGGAAGAAAATGAAAGTTGATTATTCTCAAATAGTCAAATCCAATAGTGAAGATCCTAGTGAAAATTCAAAAGAAAGTAGGGAAATCATTATACCATGAGATGATTTAGAGGATGGCTTTATTAAAACAAAACAAAATGTCATTCGAAATAACTTGACAAAGACAAACTTAATTGAGGGTGGTCGTACATTTCAACTTAATCTTAGACAACTCTATAAGCCAAGAGAAGGAAAATTTAAATATCAAATCAGAAAGCCACACCACATGCGTGTTCACAACTTGAAGACATTGATGAGGTACAATCCATATGCTCATGTGATTGATTATGTGCTTCTTGTTGATCCAGTTCAAGTTCCCAACAAAGAAGCATTTGATGAGTCAAAATGGTTTGAATACAATTATTATGTGCTTGGTGGGAATCATTATGTAGAAGCTCAAAGGCAATTGATGGATGAATATCTCAATAATCCACGTTTTGAAACAATGAAATGTATCACTTATGTTGGTTTATCAGATACATAAGCAAATCTATTGGCATGGGATCATAATACAGATAATGAGTATAGGATATCTATGACTTTCATCCAAAGGGTTAGATTTATTCATAATGAATTTGAAGAAAAATGTGGTGTGGATAAGATAAATGTTAGACTAGAATTTCGAAATGAATGTTGTATGGAAATAGGCTATCAAATTGAGGGAAAACTCACTTCAAAAGGTGACAAAATACATTCTGATATATTCATAACCATTGATAACATTTTCCAGTTGGCATTTAGAACTGGAGAGATATGGGAATTGATTAATGATATTTTTAGCATGTGGGAGGACATTGGCATTGAAAACCAGAAGGTCAAAAAGTCTAAACCATTGATATGTAGCATTAGTAAATTAGATCCTGAAATGAAGTAGCTTCTAGAAGATATGACTATCACACCTTGGAGAGAAATGCAAGGAGTGAACGATGAAAAACTTGTCAAAACAATATTATATCATGTGAAGTCAGGGGAATTATCATTGGACGAAATGTGTGAGGAATTTCAAAAGTAAGTTTGTTGAATTATTTTTACTTATTTCTAGAATATAATTTTCTTTTAAATATAACATATTGTTCTTGGTAGTATTTGTTATACATATCATTATATTAGCTTTTTTTACTTTATCTATTCAGTCACAATACAAGAACAAATGGTTAAATTGTTGAATGAAGATCTTGGGTTGATGTTATACGCAACTATCTAGATTCAAGTTCTACATCAACACTAAAAGATTTTTTCTTGTATTTAAAAAGGTATGTTGATTTATACATTCATTGTTATTCATCTGTATACTATTTTTATTTTATAACTTGTACATATATTTGTTTATTTTATTAAATATAATAAATGATACAAATGGAGCACCAAATAGTTTCAGAAGTTTTATTGAAAAAATTAAGATCGAAAGACTGAGAAAGCAGCGTCTTAGGAATGTTGAACTTGATCCAACTCTTACTCATTTAATTTGGAATGGGCTTGACACTATTCAATATCAAGTAATACAAGGTGACTGTGAAGACATTGCTAAACTCGTAACTAAAAGGGATTATTCCCTAGTTATTATAGATATTCCCCATTGTTTCAGTATCCCAAACATTGACTATGATAGTGACCCTTATACTTATCAAGCTCTTAAAAAAGTGCTTGCAAGATTTGTAGAAGTCACATCATCACCCTTATGGATATTTGCGACATTTCATTCAGACACACAATTGGAAATGTTATTGACAAGCTTCAAGGGGAAAACAAACTCAACGATGGAGCTTACATGGTAAGACGTTGAAATTGTATGTTTGATAAATGTTAAAAAAATAATTTATGTATAAGTTAATTGAACTTTTACTATTTCATATTACAGGAAAAATTCAAATCTTCTTAACTGTGAAGATCAACCAATTATAAATGATTGTGAGTTCATCCATATTGATAGTTGGACAAAAGATGATAGCTATAAGTCTATGCTTCTTAATCGGGTAGATGGAAAGAGTCATAGCCAAGTACTGGTTTATGATGTTGTTGTGAAAAAACTAACATATGAAGATAAAGAAGCAAAAGGAGAGATAGTTAACATTTATCAAAAACCACAGTCATTGATTAACTATCTTATAGACTTATGTTCAAATGAAGAAGACTGGGTTCTGGATTTATTTTCATGCTGAGATAAGTTTTATTATATAGAATTGAATTTCAATATCTTCTTTCTTAATTTATATGTCATTATACTAATTTACTTCATTATTTCTTTTGTACTTGATAATTAGGTACAACACTAGCATGTTGCCTACAAAAAGGAAGAAATTGCATTGCCATTGAAAAAGACCCAGTACAGTGCAAATTTATTCAGCAAAGAATTAATGCTCTTTAATTTCTTCCAGATGCAATGCAAGAAATTGGGTTGAGGAAAGGAGATTTTAATGAATCATGTGTAACAAAAAAGGAAAAGGAACCTCAACCACCATTAGATGGAATGATTGGAAAGGTATACATTGGGAGATTCACAGACATCAAAGATCCATTAGAAAAGGAAAATGAAGCAGAAAATATTGTGGAAGAAGACAGTGATGAAACTCTAGAGGATGAAGAGTTTGGATTACGTGATATTGTTGATTAAATTTAAGTTATGCTTGGAAATCAAACTCTTTTTTTGTAACTATTAATTAGTTATACTTGTAATGTTTTGACTTTGATATTTTATGAGAAGAATAAGTATTCAGTTACTGTTGTTATATGTTCAATATTTGTGTTATGTGATTTTCGCTTTAATTTTTATGTAAATCATTATTTTTTGAAAAAACAATGTGATTATTATTATTTTTTGACATGAAATTCATAAAAAAAAACTATTATTTAACCATTTTTTGTTAAATTTTTACTATAATGATTTTGACATGTCATTTCTAGCAAAAAATTATCAAAATCTGTAATTTTTTAGTTATATTTATGTTCAAAAATGTTTATTTTTATGTCAATTGTTAAAAAATATTGTTTTTAGAGACAATTATTTGATGTGAATTGAAAAATTAATTAACGATATATAAATTGTAGAATATCGAAACTTTAAAATATCGACATTCTTCTTTAACTATGCAAAAAAATAAATACCCCACTACAAAAAAAAATGAAGAAGAAGACCACCTCAAAAATTGTTAAATTTAGAAAATAATTATTCACATTTAATACATTAGAAAATTTAAAGTCAAAAAATATGCCTTTTAAAAAAGGGGTCTGATGCAGAATTAACACTTTTTAAAATCAGCGTGCAAATCACTAACATTCTAAAAATTAATGTACATAAAAAATTTAAAGTGTTAAAAACTATGCTATATATATAGATATATATTCTGCATCACCGCTTTTCAAAATTGGTTGATTATTTTGCTACCTCAACAAAACAATCGTATTAGTTGTTGTTTCAAAGTTTACGTTGTTTTGGGTAGAGACCAATATGGTGATAATTAGTGATGCCCTGTCATAAGGTGGAATCACTGGTTGAGGGTTGAGGTTGTTTTGCCTTTGGAATCCCTAGTTTGGTTTTTCTTGGTTTATTCCATGAGATCCCACATTCATGCTTGGAATATGGCATGGGGGTGATTGGCTGAAAGAGAGATTTAGTTCAGTCCAATCTATGGTTGGGTGGTACGTGGAAGTCCCTGACTTGGTTAGTTTTTCATATGTTAATAAGAGATTTTTTCCTCTTGTATTTTATGAGTAAATTCACTTTCTATGTTGTGCATGTTAGTGTCGATATCTTCGTCCCTCCATTAGTGATCAAAATTCTCTTTTTGCATGCATTTTAGGTGTCCCATCTGATCAGTTGCATTCCATTAGGTCATGGATCAATTGATGGTAGTGTTTCATTTTCAAATTTTCCCTCATGGTATTTACCTGTTGACCTATTTTCACAAGTTCAGGTCATTTACGGTCATTTTTTGTCATTACATTTGCAAAACCCATTTTTAGGGTTTTAGGTCTCATTAGGTCTAGGGTTTTCCACCATAGTCATGTAAAAGCTCAATAAACGGTCAACAGACACATGAGGAGGTCTAATAAGTTCACAAAATCAAAATTTCAATGATGATATACTCAATAAGTGATTTTTTCCTCAAAACCCTGTTTTGAGGTAAAACAGAGTTTTTATTTTCTATGTATAAAAATTTTATGTAATTTTAATTTTTCTATATGTAATAAGTTCAGAGTTGTTGCCCTTGGTCACCTTGCCAACTCCAGCCACTGCAAGCAAAAAACACAAGCATCAATGCATCAGTTTGTCAAATGATTAAGAAAAGTCAATTTCAATGGAAAAACAGAGTTCAAAACCAAAAGTGACTTTAACATTAGAAAAGTGGGTTTGAGATGAGTAAAAAATTAAAGTCATTCATATTTAAAGTGAAAGAGGTCCTCTTTATCACTTCATTGTGCAAATTTACACTTGGAGAGCAAAAATCGCGATTTGGGAGCCAAGGAGACAAAAACCCTGTTTTTCAAGGCAACTTGGCCTGGCACTGCGCATCAGAGGCAGTGCGCTGCGCATCAGAGGCAGTGCGTTGCGCATCAGAGGCAGAACTGCAGTGTAATTTTGAACTGGCACTGCGCATCAGGAGGGCACTGCGCATTGGGCCCAGTGCGTTGCGCATCAATCCAGATTATTCTAAATCATCCCAAATCATGCCATAACCCTCAAATTTGCTATATTTGCCTTCTACAAGTAAGTAATCATCCTCCTAAGGTTGAATTTGAGGTCACATTGGTGTTTTTCATAAATCTTGCATGAGAAAAATGAAACACTAGTTTCTCTGCATTATTTGCCATCCTATTGTGCAATTTTCATCCCATCTTCACAAAAAATCATCAAACCCCTTTTCACTCTTTTGTTACCCTAATACACTCCATTTATCCCATTTTCCCATATCCCATTCCCCTAAAGCAACTATTTCCCTCATCAAACCCTAAATCCCTCACTAAACCCTAATTTCCCAAAACCATTCCCTTCATTCCCCAATTTCAGTTCCCAAGGGTAAAATCTCTTCATATTCATCACCATTGTCCTCTTTCATCATCATTTTTCACCATCCCTTCATCTCATCATTTTCCTAAGAAAAGCACTATAGCAAGAAACAGTGACTCGAGCTATGAGGAAGAAACACAAAGTGACAGTTCAGGAGACAGAAATGTACAGCCTAGGAGACCTCACAAGGGTGGGAAGATAATTAGAGAGGAGCCTATTAGCATTGCTAAACTTCTTGCTTGCCCTCTTGCCACCACTTGTTTCAGATACCAATCTTGCTTTGAGTTTTGTGAGCTAGTTGAGAGGGTTAAGTATCATCATGAATTGGCTAGGCAATTTGTCATCAACATGGAGGACAATATAGTACAGCTTGCTCGCATCAACTTCACTCTTTCACTAGCCATTATTGCAAAAGCAACTAGGATGCTAGATGTGGGGGAAATATGGAACAAGCGACAAAATATCAGCAAATAGAACTATGAACCCTACATTAAAGCCAAATATCATAGTTAATTGGACAGGGTGTTTCCTTTTAAGTTTTTGGAGGACCGGTATGTGCCATTAATGAAACTCATCATTAAATACTTCACATGTGAGGGAAGGTTCTCCAGACTCTATGCCTACCATATCAGATTTCTTATGCATTTTACCAGGGTTAGAATGATGAGCATACCATACTTCATTTGCAAAAACATAGAGAGGATGATTGTACTTGCAAAGAGGAAACCATACCCGCAGCAGCTTAATAGCATTTATCACTTTGCTGTCATCAAGATTGTTGTTGTGCATCATCTTACTCAGTTGGGAGTGCCATGGGAAACCTTCATTTCCCATGAGATCTTCAAAGGGCCTCAAATTTTTGTAGAACCTCAAGAGGAAGCTAGACCTTCCGGGCAACAAATAGAGCATGACATCAAAACTAAAGAGGCTCACATTCCTGTGTTTATAACTTATGAAAAGGGGACAAGAAGACTTTTTGCAGTTGCCAAACGAGTATTATCTCCACCAAGGGTCGAAGGGGTCTCGTTCTCTTCACCAGACAATAGGAAAATGTTATCTTCACCTGGGGTGAAAGGGGCTTTGCCTTCTTCTTCAGCAGAGCAAGTACGGGACAGAGGAAAGCAACCATTGCATGATGAGGGGCCTTTTGAAGGCCAAGACATGGATTTTATTTTGGTTGAGGAAGAGGACACTGATTTGGGCTCCCAAAGCTCAAAGCTCAAGGATGTGATCATCAAGGAGAAAGAAGCTCAGATCCAAGCCTTATCTCTTGACCTTGAGAGGGCTAAATGGGTCATTAATTACCTTGAGCAACAGAACAAGCAATTGGAGGACAAACAAACAATCATGGAGCTGCAAACCATAAGGGAAAATCGGCAATTGGCAAAAAGAAGGAAAATCAAGTTGACTTCACTAGAGCAAGAAATAGAGGCTGACCGAGAATCATGGTTGGAAAGAGTGAATATCCACCTTGAGAAGCTACTGGACAAGGCTAATAAGGAGAAGAACATGTTGCGCCACATGGCCTATCACTATTTGGCGCGGAACAAAATCTGCAAGACAAGAATAAGAAGCCTAAAAGCCAAGTTAGGGAGAGCCTTAAAGGCCAAAAAGGAGCAAGATAAACTTAGAATCTTGGCTGAAGCTTCCTTGGCCCAGCAAAGCAATTGATAAGCTTGCCTCTTGCAAATTTTCATGAATTTTGGATAACTTTTTGTCATTTCCTAGTTTTTAATTGCAAAACACAGGAAATTGCCTCTGATGCGCAGTGCCACTGGCGTTGCACATTGAGCTGGTTGGGAAGTTTGAGGAATGGCTTAAATTTTTGGATTCCTCATGAAAAAATATGGAAACCCATAAAATTTCATGAATTTTGGAGGAGATTTGGGTCACCTAAAGGGCAAAAAACACCTCAAAATTGCCCTCTCTGCCACGTTTTGGACCCACAGGAAGCAGTCTTGGGAGAACTGATTTTTGGAAGTGAAAATGGACACCAAATTCAAAAATTTCACTTGTCCAATAAAGTAGATAGATATACCTTTCCAACAAGCTATCTTGGAGCAAATTTGGTGAAGGGGAAGGCCTTCAAAATCAGCTTGGAAAAGGCACTACGCATCAGGTAGATGGCGCTGTGCATCAGGCACAATTTTGTCAATTTTGCTCAAAAACTAAAATTTTCGCCTAGTTTTCTATCAGTTTGAATTTTCTTCTCTCATGGTCAAATTCATGATGTAAATTGATTTAAATTGATGTACTTTGATGTAAAAATGATGAAAATTGACTTAAGGAGGTAGACACATTAGTTTTAGGTGGTTTTGAACTGAATGAATGAGTTTCCATAGTTTTAGAGGCAAGTTGTTCCACTGCCTATTTTTCCATTCCTAGTTTAGATTTTGTTGAAACAGCTCCTAGACTCATGGATTTGACCCCTGATGGCTATCATGGGTGGTTTGATGCCTATATCTTGTACTTTCTTAGTCATTTGTCAGGGTTGGACTCTTGTGGATGCATTGAGCTATTTTGTACATCACTTATGCAGTTTGGCAAGGAAATAAACTAGGGTTTTGCAGCATTTTGTGGGATTCTTGTGGTAATGTGAATTAGCATTGTTTTATCCTCTGTAATTAAGTAGATATTATGTTTATGTGTGCCATTATCTCTCTCTTTCTGCATAGCTAAATGAATCAAGTTTGAAAGGTGGAATTCATTGGTGTTTCAATGCTCTACCTTGGGGTTCATTTAGTTTTACATGTTTTCTACTATTTGAAGAGGACTCATGACACATGCATGCCCTCTCCAACTCCTCACCAGTCTCTAGACTCACCATTACACTCATTTCAACGTGCTAAAACACTTGCCTACCTCAACCCACAAAAACCTCTGCAAATCTATGTTGATTTCCCAGACCCAAAGCTGCCTTCCCCATCTGATCCAGCAACCAACCATTAAAATCAATCAAACTCCTCTGAGCATATACCTAGCCTAAAATTAGTATTCATATCAGTCATCTCAAGCCTTACTTGCCATATTTTCTTTGAGATTGACAAGGAGAGAGCCCTCTCTCGACCTGGTAGGGCTAGCTACCAGGTTAAGCGTGGTTTGATGTTACCCTAGACTTGCCTTTCTCAGCCTGAGGTAGAATTAGGCCCTAACAGTGCCTTTGATGGTTTTTCTATCATTGTTAGTATTCTGTTTATATGTTGGTTATAAGCATGTTTTCATGAAAGATTCTAGTTATTGTTCTTATCAAGTTTTGATTGGTAAATGAATGGTTATTGAATGTGTTACCTACTAGATGTTTGTTAGGCCCCTATACTACTAGTGTAACCCCCTATTGTTGTTAGTATAACCCACTTATTATATTGATGTACCCATGTAGTGCCCATATTGTTACTATTGTGCCACATAGAAGCCCACTATTGTTATTATTGTGCCCTTACATTATTATTGTTATGTCGGCTCTGATTATGTTATAACCCCTTAGACTCCTATATATAGAAAGGAGGTCTTTTCATTTGTATCATCCAAGAATTGTTCATTTATGTAATGTAAAGGAGGTTGCCCCCTCGAAGAGGCTGAACTCTAAGGCGTTGATCTATCTTTTCTATATTTTCTTGAGCTGGTTTCATAACATTTATATTATCCAACCAAATTGGATAAACGAAGCAAGGGATGAATGGAGGAAGGACGAAGAAGTATGGCCACTTATTCAAAAGTTTCAAAAGATCCCAATTCAAGCAATATTGTCAGAAATTGAAGAGGAAGGAAAAATCATATTGGAACCTGGAGCAGTCACAGAAACAAGAACCGGACAGCTACGAAATCGATCAATTTCAGAGTATTTCATCATGTGGAAGAACTTACCCGCTGAATATTCCACATGGGAGGACAAGAATTTTATACAGAAGCATCAAGAACTACTCAAGCGTTGAGGACAACGCTTTTTGAAGGAGAGGGGCATGTTAGGCCCCTATACTACTAGTGTAACCCCCTATTGTTGTTAGTATAACCCACTTATTATATTGATGTACCCATGTAGTGCCCATATTGTTACTATTGTGCCACATAGAAGCCCACTATTGTTATTATTGTGCCCTTACATTATTATTGTTATGTCGGCTCTGATTATGTTATAACCCCTTAGACTCCTATATATAGAAAGGAGGTCTTTTCATTTGTATCATCCAAGAATTGTTCATTTATGTAATGTAAAGGAGGTTGCCCCCTCGAAGAGGCTGAACTCTAAGGCGTTGATCTATCTTTTCTATATTTTCTTGAGTTGGTTTCATAACAATGTTTTTGCATCTATTATGAGAGTTCATTAGACCTTCTTGATGATTTTCAGATAAGTATGAGACCCCTACGTTTAGATATGCATTTATGGCCTGTAGATTACATGTTCACAATGTGTTTAACGAAATGTCTATCATGGTTAGGCCTGCTTAGGTCAAGTTCTTATATAATTTTTGTGTTAATGGCTTTGTCTTAGTGTCATTTATCATTATGGAAAAGTTCTATCAAGTTCTAGGCAGAGTCTTGGATCCTAGCCTTGAAAAAGTGGCTTGGATTCCAAGGTCGCATGCAAAGAACTGGGAATTCTAGATTGTAGTCGCTAGGAGGTAGGGTTATCCATGTGGCTGGAGGGTTACAACCACTAGATTTTCTTGTTATGCAAGCAACTAGGAATCCAGATCACTAAAAGGGAAAGTTTGCTCAGGTTTTGGGCACCTAGAGTGGTTGTTCAGCTCCTGGGGGTCCTATACCTCTTGAGGAAGGTCAGTAAAGTTTTGGTTTGTCGATCCCACTTCCTTAGCTATACCTAGGAGGTTGAGTCATGTCGTAGTAGCTCCACCTCTCATTTTTACCCTCGTAGGCCAGTGAGATTGGGTAGATATGGGAGGGGTGGTTATAGAATGGTATCAAAGCTCTCAGGTTCAATACTTGGACTCGATGGGTGAAATGTGTTTGTCATGCATGCATGTAAGTTGTATATGTGCTTGTTAAATATGCATGGTGATGGTCATTGTTGCAGGTGTGTCCTCATGTAGAAGTTGATGATGTTTTTGTTGGGATGATGGACATGTTGATTTCATTCTATATATATATATATATATATATATATATATATATATATATATATATATATATATATATATATATATATATATATATATATATATATATATATATATATATATATATATATATATATATATCTGTTATGCTAATCTGGATTGATTTTGCAGGTGAGATAGCCTCCCCTGAACTTCACTAAGGTATGTTGATTATGTTTGTATTTGGTTTATCTGACATAGTATGTTTTTATGAAGAAGATCAAATATGAAAAGAAAAATGGTGGACTACAGTTCAAATGATTCTTCGTACAAATCTGATGAGAAGCATGGTGATGAGTACTACCCTCAAATAGAAGATACATTGAGAAGTTTTAAAGCAGAGATAAGGGGTTGTAAGGCAGATAATGAAAGAATAATTAAGTCACGGGAAAGACTTGCTAGGGAACAAGAGAAACAAGTAGAGGTTAATGTAATGATCCTTCAAAGTTTTTCAGACTTGCATAGATAGGTACCGCTTAGGATTACTCATGGATAGGAGGAAAGGGCTAATGGGGCATATGGCAACAGATCTTAGATGAGAGACAGGGATGATACAGTCAAAGATGGTAGGTTATTGGATACACCTAACAGGAGGGGTAATAACCAGTGGTTCTATTCTATTTCTGACTCATAGAGACAACATCATCATCACTGTCACCATCCATATAGGAGGAGTGAGAAGTAGTACTTGCCAGAGGATTTTAAGAAAGTAAAGCCTCCTACATTTGATGCAGAAATGAAGAAGTCACAACATGTAGAAGTGTGGTTGCTTGGGATGAATAAGTTATGATGGTTGCAATATGAAAGCCAAGATTACTACCTTCAATCTTAAAGGTAAAGCAGACATTTGGTGGGAAGACCAGAAGAATGTCAGAGGCATTCGAGAAGAAGAGTAGAATTGGAGTGAGTTCGAGATACCTTTAAGGAAGAAGTATATATTTGAGAGATATTATGATGACAAGGCAAATGAATCCTATAAGCTAAACATGGGATCTATGAGTGATGAGGAGTATACTAGCAGAATTTTGGATTTGTTGAGGTATGTGCCTTATCTTAAGGAGGAGAAAGCGAAGATTCATAGATTCGTCAGTGGGTTTCCAATATCCCTCAAAGACAATATTGAGTTGGATGAGCCTAGATCATTGGAGGAAGTCATCAGATAGTTGAAGCATTGTTATGAGCAATCAAAGTGTAGGTCTAAATATAAACACGATTGGAAAGATAATGACAATGCTAAGGGAAAATGGGATAATAAGCGAGGAAGACTACAGGACATAGGTAACAAAGAGAATGCAACACCGCATAAGAAGTTCAATGCATTTGATAGAGGACAGATATTTCAATTTGAGGAGCATAACAAGGGTGATGGCAGGAAGCCTTTACAGTGTCGGGCTCGCGGCAAAGATCATCGCAAGAGATATTCTCCACAACATCAAGGTCGTAGACTGCATATTTATAGTGCTTAGGAAGCACACATAGTGGGGAATGTTGGATAGAGTATTCCTCGGATTTATGCAGCATTGGATAATAGGCAGACAGATCACTAGGCATTTATTATCGAGATGGACGATAAGCTTTGTGATCAAGTTGTTTCTATTTTTATTGACCCTTGATCTAATTATAGTTATGTTAATCCTGACCTGGTGGATTAATGTGGATTGAATAAAGAAGTGCATGCAGAGTCTTGGTTAGTGCAATTGGCTACAGGTACTAAGAAAAGAGTTTGTCAATGGGGAAGATCTTGTGCATTTGAGTTGAATAGTATTTCTACATCAACGCATCTAAATTTACTTCCATTGGGATCATACAATATACTTCTAGGTATGAATTGGTTGTATCTTCACAGGACTAAGGTGGATTTTTATGAAAAGGCTATTGAGTGCTTGGATGACAATGGAGAATAGAGAATCTTGTAGGGTAAGAAGAAGGCGACATCAGTTAAAATGGTTACATCTATGTAGGAAAAGCATAGGCCCAAGAAAGGATGTGTATTGTTTGTAGCGCATATTTCCAGTGATAAAGGTAAGGATGTTGAGGATGTTATACAACCAGCTCACAAAATAGAAGAAAATATCTATCAATGACTTAAAAACTATCCTCTTCGAGGGGGAAACTTCCTTTACATTAAATAAATGAACAATTATTGGCTGATACGAATGATAAGACCTCCTTGGTATATATAGGAGTCTAAGGGGTCACAATATAATCATATCCCACATAACAATAATAATGTAAGGGCACAACAATAACAATAGTTGGCTTCTATGGGGCACAACAATAACAACATGGGGTGATACATGGGAACAACAATAACAATAGGGGGCTACATTAACAATAAAAATAAGGGGGTTACACTAGTATTATAGGGACCTAACATGCCTCTCTCCTTCAAAAAAAAATTATCCTCAATGCTTGTATAGTTATGGATGCTTCTGTATAACATTCTCATCCTCCCATGTGGAATCTTTAGTAGGTAAGTTCTTCCACTTAATGAGATACTCTGAAATTAATCGATTTCGTAGTTTTCGAGTTCTTGTTTTCGTGACTGCTTCAAGCTCAAATATGACTTTTCCTTCTTCATCAAGCTCTAGCAACATAGTTTGAACTAGGACCTTATCACCATAAACCTTTCTTAGGCATGAAATGTGGAAAACTATGTGTACTCGGAAAGATGCAAGAAAATCCAATTTGTATGCCATAGTACCAGTCTTTTGCAACACCTTGTAAGGACCATAGTAATTGGGTGATAATTTATTATCCTTCTTATCTTGTTTGAGAAACATTTGTTTGTATGGTTGTAGCCGTAAAAATACCTAGTCGCCTACATCAAACTTATTTCAATGTGATGTTGATTTTCCTGTTGTCTCATTCGATCTTGTACCAGAATGAGGTTATCCTTTAAGAGTTGGGGAACTTGTTGTTGATGCTCTATGTGATATTCCACTACCTGAACCTTATAATTTTCTCTTAAGGATGATGTGATGGACGGTGGATGATATCTATAAAGTGTCATAAATAGGGTCATTTTTGTTACAGTTTGGAAGGAAGTGTTATACCACCATTCAGCTAGACGTAACCACTTGACCCATTGTGTTTTTTTTATCAAATACAAAACAATGAATATATCCTTCCAAACATTTGTTCACTATCTCAGTTTTCCCGTCAAATTAAGGATGATAGGATGAGCTATGAGCTAATTGAGTACCAAGACAAGAAAATAATTTCGTCTAAAAAATTCCAATGAAAATGGTATCTTTGTCACTTACATTAATCTTTGGGTTTCCATGTACCTTTTGAATTGTTTCCATAAATTCAGAAGCCACAGTATTGGCTTTAAAAGGATGAGATAATTCACAAAATTGTGCATACTTGGTAAGTATATCAACTACCACCATGATGACATTGTTTTCTTCAGACTTGGGTAAACCTATGATAAAATCCATTGAGACCTCCTCCCAACATTGAATTGGAATGACTAAAGGATGTAATAGACCTAGGGTCTTAATTGGCTCAAATTTGTTTTGTTGGAAAACCAAACATTCTCCCACAAACTTACGAATATCATATTTAATGTTATCCCAAAAAGAAATTCCTTCTTGACCCCGTGGTGATTTTTTGAAAATCATGAGTGCCCTCCTAAGGGGGAGGAGTGTGATTCCAAAATAATATTTTGCTTGAGTTTGGAATTCTTACAAAGATATAAGTGATATTTGTACCATAATGAATCATTTTTCCAGCTAAATGTATCAGATGTATTGGGATCTTGCTGCAACTTTTGAATGAGTGTCCACACCTCTTCATGATTCTTCCATTCATCCCTTGCTTCAATTATCCAATCAGGTTGGAGTATATAAATGGAACAAATAAATGCTTCCACATCCTCATCCTTTCTTGAGAGTGCATCTGCAACAACATTTTGCTTCATATTTTTGTATATGATTTCAAAGTCATAACCCAACATCTTTGTGACCCATTTTCACTGCTCTTCTGAAGATCATCTTTGTTCCAAAAAGTATTTAAGGCTATCATGATATGATTTTACCTTGAAATGTCTTCCCATTAGGTAAGGTCACCATTGATTTAGTGCATATAGTATTGATAACATTTCCTTCTCATAAATAGGCTTGTGTAAATATTTTCCTTTGATTGGACGACTTTCAAAAGTAATGTGTCTTCCTTCTTACATTAAAACAACACCAATTCCATTTCCTGAGGCAGCACATTCCATAATAAAGGTTTTTGTGAAGTCTAGAGTAGCTAAGATCAATGCATGGAACATTACCTCTTTAAGATGTTCAAGGCCTTAGTTGCTTATGGAGTCCAAAAAAATGCATCTTTCTTCAATAATGTTGTTAGAGGTGCTTTTATTCTCCCATAATTATTAAAAAAATTGGGATAATACCCTATCAACTGGAGAAATCCTCAAAGATGATTTGTGGTTGCGGGGATTTTCCATTCCTTAATGGCTTTAATTTTGTTAGGGTCTACTTTAACACCCTCATGAGATACAATATCACCCAAACATCCCACTTCATGTACTCCAAAGAAACATTTGGAGGTTTTTGCATATAATTGTTTCTCCTCCAAATAGTGTCAACATGTTGAACATGATCCTTCCAAGACATGTTGTAGATTAGTATATCATCAAAAATTAAAAACTCAAATTTTCTAAGGGTTTGAAAATGTAATTTGTTAAACCTTAAAATGTGGAAGGTGCATTAGTAAGGCCAAAAGGCATGACCAAAAATTCATAATGACCCTCATGAGTTCTGAATGTTGTTTTCAGAATATCTTCAGTCTTCATTCTAATTTGATGATATCCTAAACGAAGATCCAACTTGGTGAAGTAAATTTCTCCATGTAATACATCCAACAATTCATCACAGGAATGGGAAATTTATCTTTAATAGTAATTTTGTCGAGCTCTCTATAATTTGGACACATATGCCTTTCCATCCTTATTGTGCACCAATACTACTGGAGCAGAGAAAGAACTTTGACTAGGTTGAATTATACCGGCCTCTTGCATTTCTGCAACCACACTTTCAATTTCACTCTTTTGAGCATAGGGATATTTGTAAGGACTAATGGTTGGAGGAACACTTCCTGGAATCAAATGAATAGAAAAATCGTGATCACGAATAGGTGGAAGGCATTTGGGAGTCTCAAATACCTTAGAATGATTGTCCAATTATGCCCCATTGTTATTCCTTTAGAAGCTTTTTCATGCCATTTGAGCTGATTATCTTTCCTAGTTTCCCTGCGATACCCCTTAATTCAACTTCCTTTCCTTACCAAAAAAATTTCAAGAAAAGTTCTTGAAAATTAAAAGTTATCATCCCCAAAGATTGTAACCATTGGACTCCTAGTACAACATCAGCACCACCCATTGGAATAGAAAGCATTAGACTATTCAATACATATGCCCCCATGGTTAGCTTGATATTATGGCACTTTCAAGAGAAATTCATAGTTCCTCCATTTGCAACCATCACTTGCACTCTGGTACTAGATATAGAAAGCAGTTCAATTCCTTGGCTATCTTACATTGAACAAAATATGGGTATTACCCGAATCAATCAACACTATTACATTTTTCTTCTTGATATATCCTTATATATTGAGAGTTTGAGTGGTGATTCCCGCTAATTCATTACAAGATATGGTCGGATGCATTTCTTCTTTCTATAGGGTTGGTTCCTAGTGCATATCCTCTTCTTTTAGTGTTTCTTGTTCCTTTTCTTCCTCCTCTTCACAATCTATGTAAAATAATTTCTTCTCGATACACTTATGATCTTTGTTATTGCATTATAACACAGTGGCTTTGTTATAACACAACCCGATAGCCTACTAGTGGTTAATTTTGACTACATCAACTCTTAACTAGAGTTATAATATAAACTCTTCTAGAGTCTTTTACATCATAATCATGTGGCTAGCCTCTTTTCCATGAATAATGGGGGTTGATGTGGCATCCCCCCAAACTATAGGTGTGAAAATAGGAAGGTCAACTTCGCAGTGGCATAAATTTTGCATACAAACCCTGATTGACGTGCTTCTTGCACCGTTGGAAATATATGTGTGTGTAGAATAACATGTGATGGTGTGGTTCCAAAGCAACAAAGTTTTACCCCCAGAGAATGTCATTTGATGCCTC
Organism: Pinus tabuliformis; assembly: GCA_031772625.1. Taxonomy (NCBI): domain Eukaryota; kingdom Viridiplantae; phylum Streptophyta; class Pinopsida; order Pinales; family Pinaceae; genus Pinus; species Pinus tabuliformis. Next base: position 790,296,498 of record CM062805.1, read on the forward strand.
AAAACACTCTCGGAAGGTTTAAAACCCCGTTTTTCCAAACTAGGTCCTACCGGTAAAAACAGTCCCATGAGTTGATTACTCCTCTTTTTCCACTCCAAATGCATCGAGATGGATGAAAAACAATATAATGATCCAATCTAGATCAAGTTCACTGAAATTGAAAGATCTATAGGTGGATGCAAACCATTGACACGTGAGACTATTTGGTGATCCTTTGAAGAGTGAACCCACCAGGTTGGTTTACGTTGGTGTTCCCTGTTCTTCCTAAGCCTTCTAGGGAAATGAGCTGCAATGTGTCATGTATCAAAGTAAGATATGTATTGCAAAGAAACTCTCACATAATCCAGCTTCTAGGGCCAGGAATAATTTTACTTGTAAAAATGATTTCTATTGGAAACCCTTTAGAAATCACATTCCCCGCATATACGAGCATAAGTTGAAATGCTATGTCTTTTGGTTTCGTGCGAATCAAAATGAAGCTTTTTTTGGAGGAGATATAATGACTTGAAGGGAGGATGGACCCAAAAAATGCAAGAGAAAATTTGGGAGTCACACCTTGTTAAATTTAGTTAACAATGGTATGTTCTATGCTTAGCACAATTACTTCAATGTACTTTGAACAACCCAATCACAATTTCCAAATTAGTTTCCAATAGCAATCACATTAACCATAAATCATATTGACACACTGTAGATAGAACATAAAATAAAATGCAAAAGACAAGCCAAGACAAGAAAACACCAGATTTGGTGGATGCTAGGGAAAAACCCCAATGTGTGGAAAACCCTTTGATCAATTCTTATTATTATATCAAATGTTCAGTAGAGAGAGTACAAAATTGAAAATTTGACTTGCTAAATCACAATCAAAACAACCCTATCAAATTTGCAATCAACTGCAGTCAAATTCAACCCTAACCAGAAAGTCAAATATGGTGAATACAACAACAAATATTCCTTTTTGGATATTTGTCATACCCAACCAAACTCAGCCAGATAAGGTGGTCAAAGTCAACCCAAAATAATCCTGAAAACTGTGGTCAAACTTGGTCAACTTTGCAAGCCAACTCTACGGTCAGGGCTGCGATCAAACTTGTAGTCAACCCTGTGGTCAAACTGCCCATAAATTCCCTATTCATATGCCAAACTATATGGCCTGCCAAAAATGAAATTTTCGCACAAAAATTGCAGTGAAAGGATGAATCAAAGTGCTTAGTCAACACTAGTTAAACTCCTGCAACAATCCTGAAATTCGGCCCTGCAATTTGCTTAGAAAATTTGTCCTTCTGCCACATGTGTAAGAGAAAGAAGTTCTGTTCAATAGTTGTACGAACCAATGAGAGAAGGAGAGAGAAGATATGTGTGTGATGATGATGCCAAATGAGGTGAGAGGGCTTTTGTATTTATACAAGTCGTTGAGAGTAAAGAGTCACATCCATTGGGTTCCATGAGCCTACATGATGATGTGGCTGATCTAAACAATTTGCATGTGTGGGCATAAATTAAAAAACACACTTCTTCTTGTCTAAATTGGATGAACTTTATATCTGTTTTGGTCCTCTCGAAAAGATGAATTTAATACAATCATCATCTTTATTAAATGAGTTGTCCCAAAGTGGAATTTGGCCCTAGTTGCCAATTTTAACACTCCCTCTCAATTAGGGAGAATTCCACCTGGCAATCCATCCATCATCATATATCATAATGCCATCCTGTCATCATGTACCATCTATGTATCTCATATTATCTATACTCTGTTAAAAACTTATATGAATAATGAAGAAGAATCGATCGAGAGTGAGTCACAAGACCTTACCAGTCCCCATTGACAAAATTCAGTCCAAAGGTAGAACCTCAATCAGACTTGATCCCAGATCAAGTTGTTGAACACCATGCATCCTAGTCATAGGGAGTATGATAGTACATGATGTGTCCATCAGTAGTGCTATGGTCCCTAATGAGAGCCATGTGCTTTTGAACCTTGAAGTATAGATTAGGATCAACATCACTCCTCGTAAATACCAACTTCATAAGATAACTATCAATCCTATCATACCAAGCCCTAGGGGCTTGCTTCAACCCATAGAGGGATTTCTTCAACTTGCATACATGTGTCCTTTGATCATGTACTTCAAACCCCTGAGGTTGTTAATGCAAGAAAGCAGTCTTGACATCCATTTGATGTTGGCTCCATCCTTGAGTGGCAAAAAGATTAATAATATATCAGACAGTTGTATATCGGGAAACCGGTGCAAATATTCTTTCATAGTCCACTCCTTCCTTCTGAGATAAGCCTCGAGCAACGAACTTGGCCTTGTATTTCTCAGCACTCCCATCTAATCCATGTTTTATTTTGTATATCCATTTTGAGGTGACTCCGGACTTGTCCTTCAGTCTAAGCACCACATCCCAGACATCATTTTTCATGATAGATTCATACTCTTCATTCGTTGCATCCCTCCAGACTTGGTGCTTTACAGCTTCTTCAAATGTACATCGCTCAATTTGAAAAATAATACTCATACCAGCTAAGTACCCTTGATACCTATTCAACTTCTTACTTTTACAAAATGTCCCTCTTGGAGCAATATGTCTTTTAACATCTTCGAGAGTATCTTTGAGCCACAAAGGTCTTTTCCTTGAGGTAGAGGGATCACCAGGAGGTGGATCAATGGGATCTATTAGGCCTTCAACATCGGCCATAGGTTCATCTGTTGGAGGTTCATCCTGTTTTTCTGCAGCATCATCATTATACTTTCTTGGAATGGGGAGATATCTAGCCTCCCTAAGGTGATATCATGGCTTATTTCCATGTCTCTTTGACCAAGCACATAGATTCTATATGCCTTTGAATTTTCACTGTAGCTCACAAATATACCTTTCTTTCCAAATGCTTCCAACTTGTTTCTTTTTTCTTTAGGCACATGAAAATACACGGGACAACCAAATATTCTAAAATGAGAACATCAGGTTTCTTACCAGTGAAAATTCTTTGGGTGTCTTGAAATCCAGTGCTTGATGCAGGCTCCTATTTTGAACATATACAACAATGTTGGCAGCTTCTCCCCATAAGAACTTTGGTAGACCTTGATCATGGAGCGGTGGCTTCCATGATTATTCGATTCTTCCTTTCTGCAACTCTATTTTTCTCAGGACTGTATGGAACAATTATCTCTCTCTTAATGCCAACCTCTCTGCAAAAGTCATTGACTTCATTTGACTCATATTTAGTTTCATTGTTGGTCCTTGATATCTTGATCTTCTTCCTTGTTTGATTCTCCACCAAGGATTTGAAAGAATGAAACCATTTGAACACTTCATCCTTCTTCTTCAAGAAATAAATCCATGTTTTACGAGAGAAGTCAACCGCAAAAATTGCATAGTATAAGTATCCTCCCAATGATGTTACAGACAACACACCAAATAGGTCAGAATGGACCAATTGAAGAATATCGGTAGTTTGGATTTCACTTGAAGGCAATGGTCCCCTTGTGAGTTTCCCAGCTGCACAACCTTAACAAACTCCTTCATGATTCATATTGAAATCGAGCATACCTGTGACCATCTTCCTTACCCAAGGTAAGGCTTTGTATTTTAAGTGGTCGAACCTTCGGTGCCATAGCTCAGATTGAAGTGAAGCATCGCAAGTCAAGGCTCCCAATGGACTTCCTCCAACTTGATAGAGACCATCAACCCTAAATCCAAGTTTGAATGCATGTTTAGGGTTTCCTTGCCAAATACATATCTTTCCATCAATGAATGCTACCTTGAAGCCTTTATCTTCCATTGCAAAAATAGACACGGAGTTCTTCTTCAAATTGGGTACATAAAATACTTCTTGTAGATGAATGGTTTGACCTTGATTCAAGTGAAGAGTAACAGTACCTTTCCCTTTCACGTGGTAGGTGGCATTGTCTCCAATTATGATCTCCAAGTTACTCTTCTTTTCAATCAAATTTGAGAGGGTTTCTTTGTACCCTGTGAAGTGCCTTGAAGCTCCACTATTAATCAACCAATGATCCAAAGTGTCTAGAGGAGAGGCAGTAGATAGAGCAGAAATAAGATAAAATTCTTTTTGTTTTTCTACAACATTACTTTCCTCATACCTGGAGTTTCTTGATCTTTTGGGAGGTTGATCATTTCCATATCGACCAGTGGGAGCATTCATTTTTCCTTTATTATTGAACATGTTGTTCCGTTGATTGTCATTTCCTTTGTTGTTGTTGTTGTCATCATCCCTTGGAGATTTCTTCTTGTGAGGACACTCTCTAGCGCAGTGGTTGAACCTGTTACAATTGAAACACCTTCCTTTTCTTCCTTCTTTGAATCATTGCTTGAACCCTTGACCTTGTCTCCTTGGACCAACATTATTTTAATTCTTTGCATGAGCGGAGTAAGCAATGGGTTCATTTCCATTTGAAGGCTTGTCTCTCTCCATCATCCTTGTCTCCTCTTGAGTGCATCTGGCCAATAATTCATCAAAACTAGGAATCCTATCATTGTTCAGAATGGTGGTGATAAACACATTCCATGTTCTTGAAAGATCCCCAAGTGCAATGAGAGTGAGCTCCCCGTCATCAATAACTTCTCCAATAGATAAAATTTCATTCTTGATTTGTGTGATCCTCATGAAGTAGGATTGGATGGACTCTCCTTTATCCATCTTGATGTCCTTCAACTTGTTTCTCAGAAAGAGGATTTGATTTTCATTGTTCACTTTGAACATCCCAAACAACTTATCATATATCTCCTTAGAAGTTCCTAAATCAAAAATATAGTCAACCAAATGCTTTTGAATAGAGTCAACCAAAATTTTCTTTTCTTTGACCTCACCTTCTCTACACTTTGTCTTAGCAACAACTGGTTTATTTGAAGGAGGTCACCACTTTTCCCTACACATAGTCGAATACTTCATGCTCCTTCAAAGTCAAGCCCAAAGTCATTTTCCATGTATGATAGTCAGATTTGTCATTGAGCTTGTCCTCAGTCTTGAAGTAAGATGAAGAAGCCATTGAAACTTTTCCAATAACCTTTCTTGGTGATTGCTTTTCTCTCCCTTTCTTGGGATTTGCCTTCACCTGGGCTCTAATACCATGTTAAATTTAGTTAACAATGGTATGTTCTATGCTCAGCACAATTATTTCAATGTACTTTAAGAAACCCAATGACATTTTACAAATTAGTTTCCAATAGCAATCACATTAACCATAAATCACATTGACAGTAACTATAGATAGAACATAAAATAAAATGCATAAGGCAAGCCAAGACAAGAGGACACCAGATTTGGAAAATGCTAGGAAAAAACCCCAATGTGGGGAAAACCATTTGATCAATTCTTCTTATTATTATATCAAATGTTCAACACAGAGAGAGAGAGTATAAAAGTGAAATTTTACTTTCCAAATCACAGTCAAAACAACCCTGTCAAATTTGTAGTCAACTGCAGTGAAATTCAACCCTAACCAAAAAGTCAAAGATGGTCAACGCAACAAAAAATATTCCTTTTTGGAGCTCGGACATATCATTCAAAATCAACTTGATAAGGTGGTCCAAGTCAACCCAAAATAGTCAGATATGCGTCAAATTTGGTCAACTTTGCGGTCAGGTTTGCAGTCAACCCCGTGGTCAAAGTGCCCATAAATTCTCGGTTCGTATGCCAAACTATACGTCCTGCCAAAAATGAAATTTTCCCACAGAAATTGTAGTCAAAGGATGAGTCAAAGTGCTCGGTCAAACTCCTGCAACAGCCCTGAAATTCAGCCCTGCAATTTCCAAGAAAATTCATCCTTCTGCCACACATGTGAGAGAGAGAAGATCTACCCAATAGCTATACGAACCAATGAGAGAAGGAGAGAGAAGAAATGTGTGTGACGATGATGCCAAATGAGGTGAGATGGAACTTGTATTTATACAAGTCCTTGAGGGTAAAGAGTCGCGTCCATTGGGCTTCATAAGCTTGCATGATGATGTGGCCAACCTGAACAATTTGCACATGAGTCGGAATAAATTCAAAAACACACCTCTGCTTGTCAAAATTGGATGATCATTATATCAATTTTGGTCCTCTCGAAAAGAGGAATTTAATGCAATCATCATCTTCATCAAATAAGCTGTCCCAAGGTGGAATTTGGCCCTAGTTTCCAATTTTAGCAGACCCAAACAGGAGTTGGAGAAGGAGAATCAAACAAAGGATTGAAAGAGGAAGACAAAAGATTCATGCATAGACTTGAGTTGCCCCACAACCATGGCCTAGAATTTAGAATTAGATCCCTATCTTCGATGATGGAAAATTCAATGACAAAGAAACCCTTTGCACATGGGCATATGAAGATTTTCTTTTGCATCACTAGAAACCAAAAGTGCGAGATCCAACCATGGAGATCAGGTAATCGGCACCAAAGACCATTGACACAAAAAACTAATCCAAGGTTGCAAAGTGCTTCAGATTCGTCTTCAACTTCAAGTGCTAGGGGGATAGTAATCATAGGGGCCCCTTGCACTTGGAAGGAATGGAGGGAATGTAGTTAGAGCATTCTTAATTGTGTTTTTGAAAGAATGTCCACATTGAAAAGCCGTGATATTGTAAATTTTTCAAAATCCGTCCCCACCATTCTCTCGATGAACGCCCCAACCAACTCTAGATGGTGAAAGCCTGAGAGAGTTCTGATGGATCCCTCCCATATTTTTGTTTTTATTTTCGATATGAGAACAGGGTTTCACTAGATGCCGAAGGCCTAAGAGGGATGCCAACCCACTCCTACGCTTCTTTCAATTAACGTCCATCTATGGCCCTTCCAGTTTTAGATGGTTAAAGCCTGAGAGTGTTTTGATGGATCCCTTTCACCTTTTGTAGCTCATTCCCAATAGATACGAAGGTTTCTTGGGCATTAATGGAACACTAACAATTTTCCTTGGCATTGAAAAGTATTTCTGGTCTTTTCTTATTCCATTTTTAAGGCTCTTAATATGAATTATTTTGAACCTGCTTAAATGTATATGGTATAAATAAATTTGCTTCTCCAAAGAGTAAAACACCATTGCGAAGAGAGTATCATTATAAAAATACACATGGTTTGAAGTTGACTCCTATCATTATAAGAACACACATTTACAATTTACACATAATCTGATCTAATACATTCCTGGGGTCATAACTGTGGTTTCATAAAGTTTCACTGTGCACTTTTCCCTAAATATTGGTTTACGTAATTTCAATAAGCATTGGCATTAAATGGAGCACAATAAATTGCTCTCACACTTCATGGATTTTGAAAATATCCCTTGCTTGATAATAAACCCAAGGGCTTTGCTCATGGTTTAAAAACGTTCAATTTGCATTTTCTCCCAAGCATTTGCATGTTCCACACTTTGTTTTTTCGTGAACGTGTCCTTTGTTTCTTGTACTCATAGTTATTTACTTGTAATTTTTAATGGGATTTTCTCTGTGATTGAAAAAATTTCCCTTGAGAACATTTTAGTGCATCTTGCCAAGAACATAAAGTGTATCTTGCCAAGACCTTCCTCTGACTATGACTATTATGGTATATATTATGTGCTCAAAAACATTGTCCAAATATTGTTCTCTGAGTTTTAGGTGCATCTCACTTATTGTTTTACTCAAGCTCATAAAAGTGAATCTCATTGAGTTTCGAATGTTGTGTTGTGCCAAAGACACCCAAAATGTTTCTAATTTGTGATGTTGAGCAAATATATGTTTCAAGTGTTATTTGTTGAAGAGTGTAATAGAGAAATTGGCTTAGTATGTTGTTGCATCAATTCCTTTAGTGACACTATTTTTAAAATCTGCTCTATCATCTTACATTTTGATAAAGTTATATACTTCTTCCCCTTGCCCATCTCTGCTTCTCATGCAAAATTTCTTTCCGAGTTCTAGGCTGAAGTATTTTCAAGGCACCTTGTTGTGATTTTTCAATCTCATAAGGCAAAGCAACTTTCTATTATCCTAAATATGGAAATACATTGAAAGTAAGTGTTATTACAAAATTCAAATGACAAGTAGAAAATATAAATGGTGAAATCTTAAATACTCATCATTCTAGAAATTATAATAAATAATTGTAAATATTTGCGGACTATGTTCAAGATTATATCTAGCATGGTTTCCTACCCTTATTGAAACTGGTAAACACACAAATAACTAAGAATCACCTAAATTCATGTCCCTAAAATCTAACAAAAACCATCCTAAGAAATGGTCAATGATGTTGATAGTATAAACCTAATGGTTCCTGACTTGGGATCTAGACATGAAGATTTAATAACTTCTTTGACACTGCTAAAAGCCTATTTCCCTTGTTTTCTCAGTTGTGATAATCCACATCAATAACAAAGATTTGATTTTTTCCCGAAGTTTGAATCCCTATTCTAATCACCCTTTTCACTTGGATCTCCTAACATACTTTGTAAATTTTTGGATAACAATGGTATGTTATATGCTTAGAGCAATTTTACTTCAATATCTTTATTGGCCCAATATCAATATCCAGTTTAGCAATCACATCATCATCATAGTAAAATGCAGATAGAACATAAACAATAACAATAGAAGACAATCCAAGACAAGAGGACACAAGATATGGCACCAGCCAGGGACAAACCCCAATGTGGGGAAACCCTTGATCAATTCTTCTTATAATTCTTCAAAAATTCAACACAGAGAGAGAGTACAGTATACAATATTCACTTGCCCAATCGCAGTGAACTCTTATCAGTCAAACAATAGAAAGAAAAAGCCCTAACTAGAAAGGAATTAGGGCATATTTTGACCTCTAAAACAACTCGGTCAAACTCAATCAACTCGGTCTCCAATAGCTAGTCAAAATAGCCCAAAAAAAATCCAAAAATATCCAGTCAAACCTGGTCAATGAAAGTCAATAGAGCAGCAAGCCCTAACACAGTCGACGCTGGTCAAACAGAGGTCAAATAACCTCAAATTTCGTGCCCAAAACTGCAGCCTGCCCGAACAAAAATACCCCACACAAAACTGCAGTAAAAGATGGTCAACGTTGATCAAAACAACTTCCTGCAACTTTTGGTCAACGTTGGTCAACGCATGGACAACAAAAGAAAAGTCCCTTCTTCGCACGTGTGGAGAGAGAGAAGCCTCAGAAGCTCCATACCCAAACAATGAAGGAGAGAGAAGAATGAATGTGTGAGATTCCAAAATGAGGAGAAGGTTGCTTGTATTTATATGCAATGTTGAAGGCTTGAGGGTGCTAATTTGATGGCTGGCCAACCTTGACAATTTGTCCATAATCAAAATAAATTCATAACTCCATTTGTACATGTCAGAATGGGATGATCTTTAGATCAATCCTACACCTCTCGGAGAGAGGAATCCAAGAAAAATATTAGTTGCCTCATATGAATTGTCCAAGGTGAAGTTTGGCCCTAGTTGCTGAATTTAACACTCCCTCTCAACTAGGGAGAACTTCACTTTCCAAACTGTCTCACAATCTGTATTATCATTGTCTCTGCTTTGCTCTGTTGAACCATGAAGAAAGAAGAAATGATCGAGAATATATCATACCATTCTGCATTGACCCGAAGTTAGTCTCCAATAATAGAGAGTGTGTCATACCACTCTTAACCGACCCGAAGTGAGTTTCCATTGATCCCAGATCAATATCAACATCTTAGCATAGGGAGTATGGTAGTACATGATGCATCCATCGGTAGTACTATGGTCCCTATCCTCATTTCCCTAATCATTGGCTAGATGAGAGGTACTTCCCATGAGTCCCAGACTGCATGGGTAGGATGTGTAGGCAGGAGAAGGTGAACCACTCATCCTGCTCATACGCCATACGAAAAGGTGAACCACTCAACCTATGCATATGTCACCATGAGCTCAACATCCATCCCATACAGGACCCTCATAAGACAGTCTCTCCACGACTCCAAGTCATTCACGAAAGGTTAACAATTTGACCTTCCCCAGGGGCTTCGTAAGAATATCAGCGACATGATTATTAGTCCCAATGTGTTGGAGCCTTATTGCTCCTTGTTGTACCATATCCCAGATAAAGTGGTACCTTCTATCAATATGCTTGGAGCGGTCATGAAACTCAGAGGGACGAATCCCACTCTGGTTGTCGCAGAAGATCATGGTATTATCTAGCACATGTCCAAACAACTCACTAAATAGCTTCTTCAACCAAACAACTTCACAGGAGGCCAAATGAGTAGCAATGTATTCAGCCTTAGCGGTGCTCAAGGCAACTGACTTCTGCTTCCTACTCTTCCATGACATCGAAGCATAACCTAGAGAGAAGCAACATCCAGATGTGATTTTATGATCCACCATACTACTAGCCCAGTCTGCATCAGAGTAACCATGGAGCCTAATATTCTTGACAGTGTATCTTAGTCCATAAGTGATTGTGCCCCGAAGATATCTCAAGATATTCTTTGCAGCAATCCAATGTATGTGATGAGGCTCGACCATAAACTGACTCAATGTATTCACTACAAAACATATGTCCGGATGGGAGTTCACCAAGAACATCATGCCCCCCATGAGTTGACGATACTCAGAAGGATTTCCCAAATCAGGCCCAACAACACTTCTGCATAACTTCTTGAAGTTAAGTTCCATCGGAGTAGTCACGGACTTGCAGTCCACCATCCCAAATCTTTCAAGTATCTTCACAATATATTTTCCTTGACAAAGGAAAATCTCAACTGGCTTTTGCCAGACCTCCAACCCTAGGAAGTAATGCATCAATCCTAGGTCCATCTCAAATTCGGAATCCAACACCCTCTTACATTGATGAATAAGAGAGTCTGCACCTATCATAAAGATATCGTCCACATAAAGTACCAAGAAGGTCTATCATTCTCAACCTTAAAATAAAGGTTCGGATCAACTTCACTTCTCGTAAATCCTAGCTTCATTAGATAGCTATTGATCCTCTCATACCAAGCCCGAGGTGCTTGCTTTAGCCCATAGAGGGCTTTCTTCAACCTACATACATGTGTCTGACGATCTTGAAATTCGAACCCCTCAGGTTGTTCTACATAGACTTCCTCCTTAAGTGAACCATGCAAGAAGGCAATCTTGACATCCATCTGGTGTAGATTCCATCCTTGCGAGGCAACAAGGGCAATGATCGAATGGATGGCAGTGTAGCGGGAAACTGGTGCAAATATCTCATCATAATCTACACCTTCCTTTTGAGAGAAGCCTCAAGCAATGAATCTGGCCTTGAACTTTTCAGTACTTCCATCAGCTCCATGCTTGATCTTGTAGAGCCATTTCGAGATGACAATGGATTTGTCCATGGGTCTAGGGACCACATCCCAAACATCATTCTTCGTAATCGACTCATACTCTTCATTCATTGCATCCTTCCAAACTTGGTGCTTTGCAGCTTCTTCAAATGTGCAAGGCTCGGATTGAACAATTGTGTTGATTGCAGTTAAGTACCCTTGGTACCTATTCGGCTTCTTGCTTTCATGAAATGTTCCCCTTGGTGCAATATGTCTCTCGACATATTCAAGAGTTTCCCTAAGCCATGAGGGTCTCCTTTTTGAGGAGGAGGGCTCATGAGGGGGTGGATCAATGGGATCCATTGGTCCTTCAGCATCGAACATCGACTCATCTAGCGGTTCTCCCTGCTTTCCTGAATCAACTTCTTTGTCCTTCCTTGGAAGAGGAAGGGTACTAATCTTCCCAAGGGCAACATCCTCATCAAAGGTGACATCATGACTTATCTCCACTTCTCTTTCACCAGGCACATAGATTCTATATGCCTTGGAAGTTTCACTGTAGCCACCAAATGTTCCTTTCTTCCCAGATGTATCCAATTTGCTTCTCTTTTCTTTTGGCACATGAAAATACACAGGGCTACCAAAAATTCAAAAGTGAGAAACATTAGGTTTCTTACTAGTGAAAACTTCTTCGAGAATTTTAGAGTCCAAGGCTTGATGAGGGCATCTATTTTGAACTTACACAACAATGTTTGCAGCTTCAGTCCATAAGAACTTCAAAAGGCTTTGATCATGAAGCATGGCACGAGTGGCTTATACAATAGAATGATTCTTCTTTTCAGCAACACCATTTTGTTCAGGAGTATATGCGGTAGTAGTCTCCCTCTTAATATCAGCTTCTCTACAATAATTTTTGAACTCGTTTGATTCATATTCGTTTCCATTATCGGTCCTCAATATTTTGACCTTCTTCCCAATTTGATTTTTGACCAAAGCTTTGAAAGAATGAAACCAGGAGAATACTTCATCCTTCTTCTTCAAGAAACATATCCAAGTCTTGCGAGAGAAATCATCCATAAAGATAGCATAATATAAATATCCTCATAACGAGTTCACGGGCATCGCACCAAATAGATCAGAATGAACCAATTGCAATATGTCAGTAGTCTCACTATCACTCAAGGGGAATGGTCCTCTTGTATGCTATCCTTTGTCACACCCCTGAAAAACACCTTCATGTTCTACTTTAAATTTAGGCATACATGTCACCATCTTCCTCACATTGGGTAGAGCAAACCTAGAAATGAGCAAACCTTTGGTGCCATAATTCGGATTGAAGTGATGTGTCGCAAGAGTCAAGACATAGCTCCTAGTGGGCTTCCTCCAACTTGATATAGGCTATCAACCCTGAAGCCAAGTGTAATGAATCTTTGAAATTTTTATTCCACACATGTACCTTTCCATCGATGAATTCCACCTTGAATCCTTTGTCCTCCATTGTGGAGATAGATACCAGGTTCTTCTTTAGATCGGGTACATATAGTACTTCTTGAAGATGAATGGTGTTACCTTGGTTCAATTGGTGATCTAGGCTAGCAAGGGAGCTAGAATGGAGGCCCTTTTGATGAATTTCTTAAGGACTGATATGTTACTGCTATGGAAACCCTAGGTTTTGTCACATGTGTGAGGAGATTAACCCACAAACAGTACCAAAGATCTTCACTCTTCTTCTCTTATTCTCTTCCTTCTTGCTAGTTGGGAGGCTTGTTTTTCTTGTGATTTTAGTTCCTCTTATCTTGTCTTAGATGCTCGACTGAATTCTATCCTAGGTGAGGCTGAGCTGCCATATATATATTGCTTTGTTCATCAAAATAAGCCGACTTGAACTGGTGCCTAGGTCGACATGTCCTTCTGGAATTATCTTAATTCCCTTTTGTAGACCGAATCCATGGAGAGTTTGTGACATGGTCTTGGAGGGTTTATGACTCAAATAATTTCTCTTTTTACAATGTGTAATATGCCCAAATGGGTCTTCAAACTTTGACATTTTTTCAATAGACTTTATGACATGATGACCAACCCTAAAGGCTCACAATGGGAGCCTTAACTATAAAATAAAATTCCTTGATCATGAAACCCACGATTCAAGCATAAAAATAATTTTATTTTCTTCTTTACATCAATTACATAAAATCATAATTACACATGTCATTATGAAGACCGAACCTAGTTACATTTTTCAACACTCCCTCTTAACTAGGGAGGTATTCATAAGGTACTTGGACATTCTCAATCTAAAGAATTCTCATAAGAAGAGTCAGGTTGGTAAGCCATTTTTATAGCATCATATCATCCAACATTGTCACATAGCAAGGCTTTGAATAACAACTCTATCTCTCCACAAGATTAGAACTCAATGTTGGCGAGACCAATGATGTATAGACACCCTCATTATTGTCTCTCTCGGAACATACCCTACCCGGGTTCTCAAAGTGTGTTCCACCAGGAATATTCTTATATTTGATTCCCAATCCTCAAAGAATATCAGTCCTCTATGACTACTCTTATCTTGGATGCCCTAACTCATCCTTAAAGAATATCAAATGCCAAATGTTTACCCAATTGTCCATTATGTTTTCGAAAGTTAATACAAGAATGATGTGTCTATCTCTCCCTCTCAACTTAGGGAGGACACACCCACTCCACTAAAGGAATGTACACACTCCTATAAAAAGGAATGTACCCAAGCTCTCTCTTCACTAGGGACTTGACTGAGCTCCCTCTTGACCAGGCACTTGCTTCCAACAACTCTTCAAGTAGAGATCATGGGATAACCAACTGCTTGTAGAACTCCTTCCTTTGATGTCATGAATTTATTCTTTGTCATAGAGTCTACATCATTTGGGACTTCTTCGTAGGGCATAGACCATACATCACCTTCATCCATGAGTCAGTCATGTCATCATTCCTTTTATTGGATAGTGATCCATTAGTTCATATCTGGTCATCCTTCATGCAATTCTGCCTTCCTCATGCCATGTTTCCTTAAGGATCTTTTATCCTACTACATGGGCATCAGTCGTTGAAGACATCCACAACTCTTCCCTTGGCAGCATTGCATAAACCCATCCATATATTATTCAAAAAGAAGAAATGAACACTAAATCAAAATTACCTTTGTGATGGTCTTTCATCATGGAATCTTCCTATGGGCATCAACATCCTACATACATATTGACACATCTCCAAAAGATATATACTGTCAAGGGTCTCTTTTTCAAACTTCATCAGGGTCTTCATATCTTTCATGGAGATATCATAGTTAAATATTTCAGTCCTTGGATGTTGATTTCAACTTCCATAGTTTCATATTTCATGATCTCTTCCTTTCTTTCTTCACACATTTCTTTTCAAGGAACTTCTAATCAAAGTTCCTCCAAGTTTTGTCAACCACCTCATATTTAATATGAGGACATATTATGTTGATTTCATTTAGTAAATGTGTGACCCATGCCTTCCTCTCTCCTTTAAGAAGAGGAGATTCTTTCTTTTGATCATGCTCTTTAGATAGAGAATTTATCCATGTTACTTGCAACCATATGACATGACTCTATTTGATCAAATATGAGCATATATACCTCATTTTTCTTTAGGTTATATAGACTTCCTTCAACAAATTCCTTGATTGAAAGATCTTCAATTCCTTGATCTGCTTCACTTCTTTTGACATCATACCATCCTTCCATGAATTCCTACAAGTTGGAATTCTTGAAGAAACACTTACTTCTTTTTTATTGGTGAACCTTCCGATGAAGATTCCAATAGAGGATATTGAGTATCCTTATCCAACAAATGTTTCCTTTTAACTGATGTATGATGAGCTTAGTACTAGATGACTTTTTCTTTTTCCATAAGTATCGCTTATGCTTCTAATGAGGTTACCAAGAGCTATATCCTTCCATAGGTGACTGCCATAACTATCTCTCATGCTTCTCTATGATGATGTCATGAGCTCTTGCTTTTAATGCTACTATGATGCCATGATGCATCCTATCATTCTTTCTTAGTGACTCATGATAGTCATATCTTACAACAGAAAACTTGAAGATAGAAACTTGAAAATAACTAGGTGAGGAAGACTATCTCAGTCATAGTAGATATTTTTTACTTCCTCTTTCTTGGATTTCTTCTTTCAGCTTCCTCCACTTCTTTGGTGATATGGGCTTCTTGTTAAAATTGGCAACTAGGGCCAAACTCCATGTGGGTCATCTTACTTATGGCAGTTGATATTTTTATTGGATTCCTCTCGTTGATAGGTGTAGGATTGATCTAACAATCATCCAATTTCGACATGTCTTTATGGAGATATGATTTATTTGAATTTCTTGACAATCTATCAAGGTCGGCCAGCAAGATAAAGTGTGTGCCACACCCTCAGGTAAACCTCAATGTTGCATATAATGGAAGGAGACAATGTGCCTCATTTCACCATCACTCATCTCATCATCTTCTCTCTCCTAATCTGATTGGGCAAGTGTAGGAGCAGTTGATCTCTCACATGTGCTAGAAGGAGGACAAGTTTCTATTTTTAGGGTTGTGTTGACTGCGTTGACCGAGGTGCAGGGCTGGTGACCATTGATTGAGTTTCTGGGTAGTGCGTTGAACCTGCGTTGACCATATCTGAACTGTGCATTTTTGTTTTGGGTGATACGTTGACCAACGTTGACTCGTTGGGGCTGACCAGAGAGTGTGTTGTTCGTTGACTGTTGTTTGACTGTAGATCAAGGGTTGTTTTGGGTTGCCTATTTTTCTTGTTGAAGATCGAGTTCTTCAAGGTTGACTTGAGGTCAAATTGGAGTTGTTTGACCAGCTTTGACTTTCCTGGTTGGTGTTATATTGTTGCAGATATAAAATCACAGATTTGTGATATTGTACTATCTCTCTATCTGCTGAATTATTGAAGAATATAGAAGAATTGATCAAAGGGTTTCCACGCATTTGGGTTTGTCCCTGGCTAGCCGCCACATCTTGTGTCTCTTGTCTTGGCTTGTCTTCTATTGATTTATTTATGTTCTATTAGCATTTTACTTATATGCTAATGTGATTGCTATACTAAGAATTGGCATTGGGCTAATAAGATGAAATTGAAGTAAATTTCTCTAAGCATAGAACATACCATAATTTAACATGGTATCGGAGCATAGGTGAAGACAAAGCCCAAGCAAGAGCAAGAGAAATCATCGAAGATAGTTGGAAAAAACTAAAGGCTTCATGGGTTCCTCATCACACTTCCTCATCGTAGACAAGCTCCATGAGAAGTTTGACTATCACGGATGGATAATGTCTCTTGATATGACATTGGAAGAGTAGAAAGTGTTGGATTATGTGAGAGGCAGAATTACAGAACCTCCATCAAATGCATCAAATGCTACAAGGAACAAGTACACAAAGGGTGAAGTCAAAAAGAAGAAGATCATTTGGGACTCTATTGACAAACGTCTGGTGGCTTACGTTTCTGAGCTGAACACCCCCAAGGAGATCTACTATAGGCTGGTAAGCTTGTTTAAAGTTAGTGATGCAAATCAAGTTTTGTTCCTCAAGAATAAGCTGAAGGATATTAAGAAGGGCAAAGACGAGGATATTCAATCCTACTTCTTAAGGATCATTGAGATCAAGAATGATCTCCTATCGATTGAAGAAGTCATTGCTGACAGGAAACTGAATATCACTACTCATGGAGGGCTCCCATCTGAATGGTATGTATTTAGAACCACTCTTCTCACAATGATCGAATTCTAGGATTTGAGGAATTGATGGCAAGATGCATTCAAGAAGAGACAAGGATGATAGAGCAAGAAATGCCTTCAAGCAAAGGAAAACCTACTGCTTTCTCCTCTCAAGCTAAAAGGAGAAATAATTATGGGTATAAATTCAAAGGAAAGGCCCGATTGAAGGGTGGAAGGAAGGGAAGACACTTCACTTGCAATAAATTTGGCCACTATGCGAGGGAGTGTCCAAATAGGAAGGACACATCTCATGACGATGAGCAAAATCACTCCTGAGGCAACTCCAACCACAATCAAAGTAATGGAAGGTTCAATGGCAAAGGAAAGAGGAATGTCAGAAATCAAGGAAGTGGTCAACCCTCCAAGAAAGCAAGGAACTCCAGGTATGAATAAAATGTTGTTAACAATAAGTAAGGTGAATATTAGCTGATATCAGCCCTCTCCACTACCTCTTCTCCGGACTCATTGGGCAATTGGCTTATTGATAGTGTTGCCTCAAGGCACTTCACTGGTTATAAGGAAGTTGTCTCTAATCTAATAGAGAAAGAGAGAAACTTGGAGATTATTCTTGGAGATAACTCCACCTATCCTGTAAAGGGTGTAGGGAATGTTACTCTTCAATTAAATTAGGGTAACACAATCCATTTGCAAGAAGTCTTATATGTACCTGATCTCAAGAAGAACCTGGTGTCCATTTTGGCAATGGAAGACAAAGGCTACAAGGTGGCCTTCATCGATGGCAAGGTACATGTGTGGAAAAATAATTTTAAAGATTCTTTCACTCTTTGGTTTCGAGTTGACTCTTTATATCAAGTTGGAGGAATCCTATTGGGAGTCATGTCTTGCGACACATTTCTTCAGTTTGAACTATGGCACCGGAGGTTTACCACCTTAATTACAAGGCTCTACCCGATGTGAGACAAATGGTGATAGGGATGCCCGAGCTCAAAATATAGCATGAAGGTGTATGTCTGGGATGTGCCGAAGGAAAGCTCAAAAGGGGACCATTCCCCTCAAGTCATAGCAATACCTCTGATATTTTGCAGTTGCTTCACTCTAACATATCTGGTATGATGCCTGTGAACTCTTTGGGAGGATATTTATATTATCTCACCTTTACAGATGACTATTCTCGAAATACTTAGATATACTTCTTGAAAAAAAAGGATGAAGTGTTCTCCTGGTTTTGTCACATCAAAGCCTTGATCGAGAATCAAACTGAGAAGAAGATCAAGATCTTAAGGATCGATAATGGGACAGAGTATTAATCCAACGAGTTCCATGACTTTTGCAAAGAGGCTGGCATTAAGAGGGAGACCACAACACCATACACTCCTAAGCAGAATGGTGTGGTGGAAACGAAGAATCGTACGATTGTGGAAGTTGTTCATGCCATGCTCCATGATCAAAGGCTTCCGAAGTTTCTATGGGTAGAAGCTGCGAACACCGTTGTATATGTCCAAAACCGATGCCCTCATCAAGCGTTGGATTCCAAGACTCCCGAAGGAATGTTCACTGGTAAGAACTTGATGTCTCTCATTTTAGAAATTTTGGAAGTCCAGTATATTTTCATGTGCCGAAAGAGAAAAGGAGTAAATTGGCTGCATCTGGAAGGAAGGGAATCTTCGTGAGCTATACAAAAAATTCTAAGGGCTATAAAATCTATGTGGCTGGGAAAAGGGAAGTTGAGATTAGTCATGATGTCACCTTTGATGAAGATATGTCTCTTAGCAAGGTTGACAATCTTCCTATTCTAAGGAAAACTAAAGAAGTTGACACCAGGAAATCGGATGAGAAGGAAGATGAGACGATGCTCGATGTGGAAGAAACTATGGATCCTATTGATACCCCTCTGCAAGAGCCTTCCTCTTCTAGGAAGAGGCCGTCATGGCTTAGGGGGATACTTGATGATGCCAAAGGACACATTGCACCCAGAGGGACTTTCCGTGAAAGTAAGAAGCCAACCAGGTATCAGGGATAATTGACCATTAAGAGCACCATCATTCAAAATGAGCCTTCATCATTTCAAGAATTCATGAAGCATCAAGTATGGAAGGATGCTATGAATGAGGAATATGAGTCCATCATGAAAAATGATGTATGGGATGTGTGGTCCCCAGACCCCAGGACAAAACAATTGTCACCTTGAAATGGCTTTACACGATAAAGCATAGAACCAATGGGAGTGCTGAAAAGTATAAGGCTCGCTTTGTTGCTCGAGGCTTCTCTCAAAAGGAAGGTGTAGATTATGATGAGATATTTGCACCTATTTCCCGATACACCACCATCCGCTCGATCATAGCCCTTGCTGCTTTGCAAGGATGGAATCTACATCAGATGGATGTTAAGACCGCATTCTTGCATGGTTCGATTAAAGAGGAAGTCTATGTGGAACAACCCGAGGGGTTTAAGATTCATAATCAGGAATCTCACATATGCAGGTTGAAGAAAGCCCTCTATGGGCTGAAGCAATCACCCCGAGCTTGGTATGAGAGGATCAATAGCTACTCAATGAAGTTGGGATTCACTAGGAGTGAAGTCGATCTAAACCTTTACTCTAAGGTTGAGGATGATAAGCGTCTAATACTGGTGTTGTATGTTGACGACCTCTTTCTGACAGGTGTAGACCCTCTCATTCACAAATGTAAGAGGGATTTGACATTCGAATTTGAGATGAAGGACCTAGCACTGATGCACCATTTCCTAGCGCTGGAGGTCTACCAGAAGCCAGGAGAGATTTTCCTGTCTCAAGGAAAATACTTGGTGAAGATATTGGAGAGATTCGGTATGGTGGACTGCAAGCCTGTGACTACCCCAATGGAGCATAACTTCAAGAAGTTATGCGGTAATGCTGTCGGGCCTGCTTTGGAAAATGCTACTGAGTATCGTCAACTCATAGGAGCATTGATGTTCTTGGTGAACTCCCATCCGGATATATGTTTTGCAGTAAACACATTGAGCCAATATATGGTTGAGCCTCATCACTCACATTGGATTGGTGTTGAGAATCTTCAAAGATATCTTTGAGGCACAATCACTCATGGGTTGAGATACACTGCCAAAGATGTGAGGCTACATGGATATTCCGATGTTGATTGGGCAGGTAGTGTGGTGGACCAAAAGAGCACTTCCGGGTGTTGTTTATCTTTGGGTTCTACCTTGATCACCTAGATGAGAAGGAAGTAGAAGTCGGTGGCTTTGAGCACCGCTGAGGCAGAGTACATTACGGTGAGTATGGCCTCGTCTGAGGTTGTCTGGTTGAGGAATCTCTTCAGTGAGTTGTTTGGGCATACATTGGATACTACCGTGATCCTTTGTGACAACTAGAGTGGGATTCATTTATCCGAGAACCCCGTATTTCATGATCCCTCCAAGCACATCGATATCAGGTACCACTTTATCCATCATATGGTACAACGAGGAGAAATAAGGCTCCATCAGATTGGAACATATGAGCAGGTCACCGAAATTCTGACGAAGCCCTTGGAAAAGGTCAAATTCTTGACTTTTCGAGAATGACTAGGAGCCATTGAGAGACCCTATTATGAGGATCCTATATGAAGCATACACTGAGCTCTAGGAGCTCCGGGGGGCTTGGGGTACTTCTTGGAGCGACGAACGACCATAGGGTGACTTAGCCTCCCCTAGTGGTGCGTTGTGTACAGGGTGAATTGTTCAGCCTTCCCCTATGAAACCCCATGGTGACATGTAGGCAATATGAGTGGTTCATCCTTCTCCTACCGAGACATCCTACCCATGCAGTCTGGGACTCATGGGAAGTACCTCTCATTTGGCCAATGAGTATGTAAATGAGGATAGGGAAAATATTAGTACCGATGGATGCATCGTATATCTACCGTACTCCCTATGCTAGGATAACATTGATCTGGGATCAATTAGAATTGACTTTGGGTCAATAAGAGTGATATAACTCACTCTCTTTGGGAAGTGATCTGGGATTAGTAAGAGTGGTATGACACTGATATTTTTCTTGGATTCCTCTCGTCGAGAGCTGTAGGATTGATCTAACGATCATCCGATTCCGACATGTATTCATGGAGATATGAATTTATTTGTATTTCTTGACAATTTGTCAAGGTTGGTCAACAAGATAAAGTGTGTGGCACACCCCAGGCTAAAACTCAATGTTACATAGAAAGGAAGGAGACATTGTGCCTCATTTCACCATCACTCACCTCATCATGTTCTCTATCCTAATCTGATTGGGCAAGCGTAGGAGGAGTTGATCTCTCACACGTGCTAGGAGGATGGATTTCTATTTTTAGGGTTGCGTTGACTGCGTTGACTGAAGTGCAGGGCTGTTGACAGATTCTATGAGAATCCTTTGAGCCCTTATTTCCTCTTTCATAAACCTTGCAAGTGCTTGAGAATCTTCTTTTGGAGGTTTGGTGATTGAGCCTTTAACATGTTCCATGACCTCATTTTCAATGAGATTCAGATCTCTCGTCTTCTTTGATGCAAGAAAGCTTGAAGCCCCAACCAATTTGTTGCTTTCTTTGCAAAAACATATTTTGATAGATTCAGATGTAGACATAAATATACTTACTTGTGAAGATGCTTCTTCCACTTGCTTCTTCCTAGAATTTGATAATGATATAGATAATAGAGAACTTCTCCTTGATGAAGATAGTTCTCTTCGAGAGTGATCCATGACTCCACAGAGAGAGAGAGATTACTTTAGATCCTTTGATGATGATGTTCTTGTTGATAACGATTGATAATGACTTCTTGATGATGTCTTGATGCTCCTTGGATGATCTTCTTCAAGGATAAGGATTTTCTTTTGAGATGAAATCTTTATTTCAATGAGAGGGAGAGGGAGATTGCCTTAGAACTTTTGATGATGATGACAACGTCCTTCATCTTGCTTCCCTTGTATGAGTAGTCTTCAAGTTACTTTGATTTGTAGATTTCTTCAACTTGAGTAGGGTTTTTGTGGTCTTCAGATGATGACTTGAGGATCACAAGACTTCTTCTGGTGTAGACTTCTTCTTTGATATAGGGTTTTGACACTTATTTGTAGATTTTGACTTCAAGATGATCTTCCAGATTTGCTTTGATGCCTTCCTCGAAATTTGGTCCTTGAATGCTTGAGTGTCCCTTGATGAAATGCCCTTTCTTTGATTTTGTCACCTTAGCTCTGATACCATGTTGAGAAATCTAGGGAAATGGCTTAGGAGATTTCTGTTTTATGATAACTGCTTGTGAATGTTTTTTTACTCCTTTAGATTAGGACCTTTTCTTTTCTTATATTATTGTGTTATTCTTCATCAAACAACTACAAAAACATGAACAATAAAGAGAAAAGAGACATTAAATGTAGGCGATCAAACAGGGCCAAAACCTTTCAAACTTGAGAGGAAAACCCAAAACAAATTCTTCTTCTTATAGAGACTTCAATTGATGAATACCAAGACCAAGACCCTTGACACAACAACCTCTCCAAGACCAAGTCACAAGATCCTTCTTCACTACTTTTCTTCTTTCCCAAGTCAACACAAGTCAAACTGCCTTCATGCACTGCAATTTTGGGCTACCCTAAAATTTCAGTTCCTTTCCACACACTTGCAATCTGTACCTCTGCAATTTCGCTCGTGGGAGGTGAGGGAGAGAGTTTAGGAATGCTTTCCTCCTTCGCTTTTCTTGAAGACTTCTCTTGGTGATCTTGGCTAGCAAGGGAGAAGGAATGAAGATCCTTTTGATGAATTTCTTAAGGACTGATATGTTACTGCTGCAGAAACCCTAGTTTTTTCCACACGTGTGAGGAGATTAACCCAAATACAGTTCCAAATATCTTCGCTTTTCTTCTCTTCCTTCTTGCTAGCTAGGAGGCTTGTTCTTCTTGTGATTTTCGTGCTTCTTATCTTGTCCTAGATGGTTGACCGAATTTTGTCCTAGGTGAGGCCGAGATGCCTTATATATAGTGGTTTGTTCATTAAAATAAGCTGACTTGAACTGGTGCCTAGGCCAACATGTCCTTCTGGAATAATCTTAATTCCCTTTTGTAGGCCGACTTCAAGGAGATTTCGTGACATAGTCTTGGAGGGTTAATGACTCAAATAATTTCTCTTTTTACAATATCTAATATGCCCAAATGGGTCTTCAAACTTTGACATTGACTCGATAGACTTTGTGAAATGATGACCAACCCTAAAGGCTCACAATGGGAGCCTTAACTATAAATAAAATTCCTTGATCATGAAACTGATGATTCAAGCATAAAAATAATTTTGTTTTCTTCTTTACATCAATTAAATGAAATCATAATTACACATGTCAGATTGAACCTAATTACATTTTTCAACAGTAGTAAGGGAAGTGACAGATTGAGAAGAGGGTTTATATGTAAGAAGGCCCAAGTGCACAGTGAAGTGTTTACACCGTACATACACACTAGAGTGGCGAGGGTTGCTCGAGACACTATAGATAAATAGAGAAATGCACATCGTTGAAAATGAGAAATGTGTGCTTGCGGGTCCGTTTTTTTTAATTTTAATTTTTAATTTTAATTTGTTATTATTACTTTCGAACTAAACCCCAAATCGAACCTACTATCTAACCTCAATTTTTTTTTTGATTAAATTTGAGGCTCAGAAAATTTGGACAAAACTCAAATTTGTGTTAAGATTCGCTGAATTCTAAACCTGAAGGTTCATGTTTAGTGAACTCTGTGACTTAGAATGTGGTATTACAAAGTTTCAGCGTGCAATTTTCCCGAAGTATTAGTTTGCATATTTTCATTAAACACTAGCTTTATGTGGAGCACAATATATTGCTCCCATACTTCATGGATTTTTTATTCTTTTAACAAAAATGGTTATATTTGTATTAATAAAAGCCATAGTCGAACTATACAACAAAGGATTATAGGATTTCTTCAGGGAATTCATTTCAAAATTATGACCGATATTGTCTACTGACCCATTATATTGCCAAATACCCAATTAAACTGGTTTATGAGCCTGGATCGTTGTTACCATTGGTTGAGATGTTAATGGGGATTTCTTCTTCTCTACTTTTGTCCAATTTAACTTCTTTTTCCTTTGCTAGGGTTTTTGATATTTTTTACATCCAAACTTCTTTTCAAATTGATGGATCCCTTGCTATTTTTGTTGGTCAGTCCTAGATTATCTTGATCTGACTATCTGCTTGTTCTTTATCCTTAAATTATTTGACTTGATCTACCCAATTTGACATATACCGGGGACCTGAATGACTTTTGGTTTCTTGCCCCAAATCATGAGGGGTAACTTCCTCAATCTTTGGATTTTGGATTTTAAGATCTTACCAAGTTTCATGAGGTATGAGTTTCACTGAAATCGAAGGATCTATAAGTGGAGGCAAACCATTGATAGGAAAGACGATATGGTGATCCTTTGAAGATCCAACCCACTAGGTTGATTTATGTTGGTGATCATTGTTCTTCCTAAATTCTTAAGGGAAATGAGCTGCAATGTGTCTTGTTTCAAAGAAAGACCTGTATTGCAAAGAAACTCTCACATAGTCTAGCTTCCAGGACCAGGAATGGTTTTACTTGTTAAAATGA
The DNA here is from genome assembly GCA_031772625.1 of Pinus tabuliformis. Lineage (NCBI taxonomy): Eukaryota > Viridiplantae > Streptophyta > Pinopsida > Pinales > Pinaceae > Pinus > Pinus tabuliformis. The sequence continues at coordinate 790,321,086 of CM062805.1, forward strand.
TTTATTATAGAAACCCTTTACTAAAATCCATTTCCCACATATACAAGCATAAGTTGAAATGTCGTGCCTTTTGGTTTCACGGGAAGCAAAATGAAACTTTCCGAGAGCAGATCCAATGACTTAAAAGGAGGATGGATGCAAAAAATGAAAGAGAAAATTTGGGAGTCACACCCAAAAAGGAGCTGAAGAAAGAGAATCAAGCAAAGGATCAAAAGAGGGATACCAAGTCTTCATGCGTAGATTTGGGTTGCCCCAAAACCATAGGTTGGAAATGAGAATTAGATCCCTATCTTTGACAATGAAAAATCCAGTAATAAAGAAACCCTTCACACGTGGGTAGACGAACACTTCCTTTTTCATCACTAGAATCCAAGAGTGTGAAACCCTTCACACGTGGATAGATGAACACTTCCTTTTGCATCACTAGAATCCAAGAATGCGAGATCCAACAATGGAGATCAACTAACCGGGGTCAAAGACCACTGAAAACACAAATCGACCAAGGTTGCAAAGTACTTCAGATTAGTCGTCAACTTCAAGTCATAGGGGGATAGTAATCGTAGGGTTCTCTTGCACTTGGAAGGAAGGAGGGAACGTAATTGGAGCATTCTAAACTGCATCATTGAAATATTGTCCACCTTGAAAATCCATGATACTGCCAATTTTTGGGAGTCCACCCCCACCCATCTCTCAATGAATATCTTGTCCAATTCTAGATAATGAAAGACTAAGGGCATTTTTGTGATATTCCCACTTAGCAACATTGCTAAGGGGAATATCAATTTTTCCTAGTTTTGGATAAATTCGCATTAGCACTTAGGAAATGTGGGTTTAGAGGCATCACGTATTTTTGGTCAAAAGGGAGCCCAAACATAAGGAGATGGAAGAGGAAAATAGAGCCTCTAGTGGAACATGGGGGCCACCCATAGAGAAATGTGGCCCACAAGGGAAACACATACCCATTGGAGCAAAGTTGGTGGGGGAAAGTCGAGCTGGACCCACATGGGAATTTTGGAGGCTTCGGGACAAAAGGAACAAGAGGCAGTCATTTTGGTCATTCATTCATCTTTGAGAAAACTGTCTTTGGCATAACACACTTGAGCTGAAGCCAAGTTTGCAAGTGTTGTTTAGCACACAAGTGCTTCCGAGTAGAAATCTCAACCCTTTCTTCGGTGGACTTTGAGTGCCAGCCCAAGGAGGGAGTTCCATATATTCCAGTTCGTACCAGTAGTGGGGAGTGTGAGTTTGTGGAGAGGTTCAGCAACAACAACGCAGGGATTACGCAGTTCTTGGAGGAGGCATGCTTGGGGGTTGAGGAGTGAAGTGATTTTTGGGCTGAGACTTGATGTGGAGTCCGAAGAAGTATTTTGTTGGAGATTGCAGCTATTTTCGGGGCCTTTTGCAATAGATTGACAGGTGGGTCGAATTACCAAACAATAGAGCCATTGAGGGAAAATAGGGTCGAAATTCCAAATTCAACCATTGGCCAATTCCTTCGTGGGTTATTCTAGCTATTTGTTGGAGAGCACAGGGTTAATTTCTTGAAATTTTCTGAGTACCGGAGGAGGCCCTAGCAGGCATTCTATGTAGCTAGCAACCCATTTTCTAGGCATTTTAGCGTAGAGCCAAGGAGAACCATGTTATTCCCTTGACCTGCGAGAAGATGCCATAATACCAAATATACGAAGAAATACAACCCAGAACACATAACAAAATGAGAAAAAACAGCAAGTATTTTATTATTCAAAGATGAAAGCAATGTTGACTTGCCTCTTCGAGGGGCAACCTCCAACAGAGCAGAGCTCGATTAAAAAATAAGACACAACTCTCCTCAATGGGGAGTCTCTCTCCTTTATATAGGATTCATACATGCAATACCATGGGTCAGTACCATGGTTCTCTCAATACCATCTATCTAATACCATGGCCCGTTTGCAACTAATTGTGGTCCCTTTCTTTAAATGCGGGTCAACCACTTACAATTATTAATACGGGATTTATTGACTCTTTAACTAACTATAAATATGCCTCGACCCTATTACATAAATAAAGGGGTTAGGGTTGGACCCTAACATGCCCTCTCCCATAAAAAAACAGACTTGTCCTCAAGGCTGAAGTTGTGGGAACTGCTGAAGAATAGTGGTTGGTTCCCATGTCGCATCTTCTGGAGAGGTGTCTTTCCACTTGACAAGGACTTCCTTGATCATGCGGCCGCACAGATGTTGTTCTTGAGTGTCGAGGACTTGTTCAGGTTGGAGCCAGAGTGAACCTTCTTCATCCAATTCAAGTAGACTAGTTTGAATTCTGCAATTGTTCCCCACCACTTTCTTGTGGCATGATACATGGAATATGGGATGGATTTTGCAATTGGTGGCAAGGCTAGCTTGTAGGCTACTTCTCCAATGCGTTGAAGTATTTGAGTGATGTTTGCTTGTATGGTTGCAGCCTCAAGAATACCTAATCCCCTTATTGAAATATGCGCTCTGAACGATGTTGGTCTGCCTGTTGCTTCATGTGATTCTAAGCTTGATGGAGATTATCTTTGAGATGGGCTAGCAGGTTTGCACGGTTCTGTAGCAGTTGATCCACTGCTTGCATGGTTTTGTAGGAGTTGATCCGCTACTTGCACCTTAGAGCATCTAGGGATATGAGAAGTAGGTGAAGGTGGGAGTTGACCATACACTGCTTCATATGGAGTCATCTTGGTGGTGGCATGATAGTTAGTATTATACCACCATTTGGCTAGAGGTAACCATTGTACCCATTGATGTTGCTTTTCTGAAGTGAAGCACCTTAGGTAGGTCTCCAAACATTTGTTGACTGCTTCAGTTTGACCATCAGTTTGGGGATGATAGGAAGTACTTAGTTGGAGTTGGGTGCTTTGTAGCTTGAAAAGTTCTTGCCAAAAGTTACTGGTGAAGTTCAGGTCATGATCAAACACAATGGAAGTGGGCATGCCATGTAGTTTGAATATCTGGTCCATGAAAGCTTGAGCCACCAAAGTGGTGGTAAATGGGTGGGGTAGGGCACAAAAATGAGCATATTTAGAAAGTTTGTCCATAACCACCATGATGACTGACTTGTTGCCTGACTTCAAAAGACCAGTAATGAAATCCATAGAAACATCCATCCAGATTGAGGCAGGGATGGGAAATGATTGTAAGGTGCCTCGAGGATTGACTGTTTCTCCTTTGTGGCGTTGACACGCATCACATTCAGCTACAAAAGTAGAAATGTTAGTTTTCATGCATGTCCAAAAGAAGGAACGACAAGTGCGATCATAAGTCTTCTAAAAGCCTGCATGGCCTGCAGTGGGAGATGAGTGCAGCTTTGCCAAAATGCACGTTTTGAGGGTGGATGTCGGTGATATCACAACTCTATCCTTGTAGCGAAGAATCTCATCCTTCCAAGAATAGCCCATTGTGGAATTAGGATCTTCTCTCAAGTTATTAATGAGTAAGGAGAGAGATGGATGTGAAAACCATTCCTTACGGGCTTCTTCAATCCAATCGGGAATGGGAAGAAAGATTGATAGCAGGGTGCTGTCATTTTCAAATTGGCGTGAGAAATCATCCGCTACTACATTTTCGCGCCCTTTCTTGTAAATTATCTCATAATCATATCCCAACATTTTGGCCAACCATTTATTCTGCTGGTGCGAGCATAGACATCGCTCCAACAAATATTTGAGGCTTTGATGGTCTGTTCGGATTTGGAAACGCCGCCCCAATAAGTATGGTCGCCAGGTGTCTATTGCATGTAAGATGGCCATCATCTCCTTCTCATAGGTAGATTGTCACATATTTTTCCCACTTAGTTGTTGGCTGGTGAAAGCCAAGGGTTGAACTTCCTGTATTGAGACAGCCCCAATACCAGTACCTAAAGTATCACATTCAATCACAAAAGATTTGGTGAAGTTAGGTAGTGCCAATACGAGAGTGAAACACATGGCCTGTTTGAGAGCCATAAACGTCTATTGTGCTTCATTAGTCCAGAGGAATGAATTTTTCTTGAGAAGGTTAGTGAGGGGTCTAGAAATGCAACCATAATTGCGGACAAATTTACGTTAGTAGCCTGTGAGACACAAGAATCCCCTCAAACTCTTCAAGGTCTTTGGTTGGGGCCAATCCTGCATTTCCTGGATCTTTTTGGGATCCACCTTGACACCTTCACGACCCACAATGTGGCCCAAATACTCGACTTCTTCCATGCCAAAAGAACACTTGGATAATTTGACAAATAATTTATGCTTCCGGAGCAGTTGAAAGAGCAGGTCTACATGCTGAAGATGTTTTTCCTAGGTGAGGTTGTAAATGAGAATGTCATCAAAGAAAACGAGCACAAATTTTTTGAGATATGGTTTGAGGAGGTGATTCATGAGGCTCTGAAACGTGGATGGGGCATTACAGAGGTCAAATGGAATGACCAAGAATTCATAATGGCCTTCATGAGTTTGGAAAGCAATCTTGGGAATGTCTACTTCTTTCATGCATATTTGGTGATAACCCGAGCGAAGATCTAGCTTAGTAAAAAATTGAGCACCATTTAGTTCATCCAGCAAATCATCAACAACCGGGATAGGGAAATTTATCTTTGACCGTGAGCTTGTTGAGGGTGCTAAAGTGTGGACACATGCGCCATTCCCAATATTTCTTGAGCAGCATGACCACTGGTGATGTATAAGGATTGATGCTAGGACGAATGACACCGACTTCTAGGAGTTCCTTGATGATTTTTTCAATTTCATTATTTTCGGCAAAAGGATATCTATATGGGTGCACTTTCGGTGGTTGTGCACCTAGGACCAAAGTGATGCTACGATCATGTTCCCCTCTAGAGGGTGGAAGCTCTTTAGGTTTGTCAAAGACCTGCTGGTGGCGGTTTAAGACCTGTTGCATCTTAGGATGAATATGAAGAGTAGTGGGCTCGATGGCCTGGATGGCATTAAATTAGGCGATAAGTCCATGATGGCCCTTTTTCAACAACTTTTCCATTCGATGCGAGCTAATTATAGAAGAAGCACCTGCCTGGAGTCCATGGAGGGTATGCATGTGTCATTCTGCTTAAAACTCATATATAACTCATGAAAATCCATTGTGATTGGGCCTAGTGTGTGAAGCCATTCAGAACCCAAGACAATGTCACAACCACCCATGTTGATGGCAAACATGTGGGTCTTTAGGTGGTAATCTCCCATCTGAAGTTTGATATTTTCACAGCGGCCTTCACATTTCATTGTCCCCCCATCAACAATCTGGACCTGGAAATTAGAGACTACCCTAACAAAACAATGAACAACTTCGACAACTCTCTGATGGATAAAGTTATGAGTGCTGCCACTATCAATCAATACTACTATAGGGCGATGTTTAATAAAACCTCTGATTTTGAGAGTTTGGGGCGCAGAAATGCCTGTCAAAGCATGTAGCGAGAACTATTTCTTCTAGCGTAGCTGGGAGCTCATTGTCCTGTTGGGTGTCCTCATCTTCCTCCTTTGGTCCCTCAAGGGGTGGGGCTTCCTCAGATGAGCTGTGATCAGTAACATCAATTTGGAAGAATTTGGGTTCCTTGCATTTATGCCCCAGAGAGTATTTGTCATCACAGTAGTAACACAATCCCTGTTTTCTTCTTTCACCCATTTCTGCGGGAGACACCTTTTGAACCTTAAGTGTTTGGATAGTGCCCTGAGCCTGGGTGGGGCTTCCCTTGGCTATGAAATTTGGAAGAGTCGACTGGGTAGCTAAAGCACGTTCCAGTTCGATAGCCTTTTTGCAAGCGTCCATCCATGTGGGTGGGTGGTGCATCTAGACATGGGCTTGGATGGCTTCTTTGAGACCACTTATAAAACATTCTAAGTAGAATTCATCTCCCAGACCTTTTGTGCGGATGGTCAATATCTCAAAGGCTGTAATGTAGTCTTTTATTGTGCCTGTTTGTGGGAGCTTAGTAAGACGACCCAAAAAATTAGATTCGCAGTTAAAGCGGTCACAAATGGATTTTGAGAACACCTTCCAAGTAATTTTCCCAAGATAGCATTTCCGATGTCACTACCACCATTGCCATCTCTCTTGGTCAAAGTAAAGGCCTCCCACACGTATTTTAGTTTCATCATCTACGATATCATTCAGAGTGAAATATTGGTCCATTTGTGCTACCCATATTGCCGCATTAGAGCCATCAAATTTGTACATGTCCAGCTTGCGTGGTCGAGGGTGGGAATGTTGGTGATTTCCATGGAAGTGAATATGATGGCTAGATTCGCCTTCAAGGTCTTCATTAAACCCATGTGACTCCGATTGCAACCCAAACTTGCCCCTTGTGAATGTGTCCATAAATTGCAACATCTGGTCTGCTAGGCTCTTGAAAGAAGCCAATTGTTTTCAAGGCTCTTGATCTTCTTGTTGGCCATGGCTTAAGCTCTGGTCTCTACCATACACAGATCCTGGTCACTTGTCGTGACTTTGAAAAAATTTGGGACCACCTGAAAATTGAAGCTGACAAGTGAATGGTACCACCTCGATCAGATCACCGTCCTGATTCTTATGGGCTAAGTCTCTTATAAGCATCCCGGGAAGGCCTCATATTTTTTATTTTATTTTTACTCCGAATGGAGTTTTACTCCTCTCTTATCAATACTACAGTGGCCAATTTCCAAAAAACTTAATCTTGCCCAATGTCCTGCGAGAATCACCCCAGGGTATAGGAGCCACAAGCCTCCCTGCACAAATGGTCAGATCTGCCTGCGAAACCCTCAACAGTTGAATGTGAGATGGATTGTGGCAGCGACAGAACCCCAGCTGTTAGATCTGAATGGTATTGTGGCGGTAGACCCTCAACTGGTAGATCTAATTATTGTGGCGGCAACAGAACCCCAACTGCTAGATCTGATCTAGCAAAGAAGATAATGGGCGATCTTTAGAGAGACTATGGAACTATGGTCTCAAGGAGTGTCAGGTGCTACAGATCGCAATATACATAAGGGTCCAACAATAGTACTTGGCCCAATCTTTCAGGGCACTAACTAAGGAGGATCAACCATTCCCTTAGCCGTACTACCCACTACCCTATCGTACGCTTGAGTAATCTCCCCATGCATTAGTCTCGGTGTACTGTAGCAGCAAGACGACAGATGGTTTATCTAAGGCGAGGTTTTAGGTGAGCCTAGGGGGCTTTCGATATGCCCAGAGGGTGCGTGGAAGACAGTCCGTGCGCGGTTCTGTCTAATGTGCTACTACTCGAAGGGGTACCCATAGGGGTTACAAGGGAGTCCAACAAGCGTGACCTCCTCTTGTATTTCCTATGTGCATGCCTCCCCAAATCTGTAGGTTTATGCAATCAATGATAGATCCTGTGGTTTAAATATGTTGGAACACGTCTCTAGCCTAAAAAAAAATTCTACTAAAAATGGAGATATCACCCCGTGGAAAGCGCTCTGATACCACTTGTTATGCTCTTAACCTGCGAGAAGATGCCAAATACCAAATATACGAAGAAATACAAGCCAGAACACAGAACAAAATGAGAAAAAACAACAAGAATTTTATTATTCAGAGATGAGAACAATGTTCACTTGCTTCGTCGAGGGGGCAACCTCCAACAGAGCAGAGCTTGATTACAAAATAAGACATGATGCTCCTCAATGGGGAGTCTCTATCCTTTATATAGGATTCATACATGCAATACCATGGTTCTCTCAATACCATCTATCTAATACCCTGGCCCGTTTGCAACTAACTGTGGTCCCTTTCTTTAAATGCGGGTCAACCACTTACAATTATTAATACAGACTTTATTGACTCTTTAACTAACTATAACTATGACTCGACCCTATTACATAAATAAATGGGTTGGGGTTGGACCCTAACAAACCAGATAGTACGCTTCGAGGGGATCTCATATTCATCACTTGGGCTTAGCTAGCTTGCCTTGGGCAAGCCCAAGTGCATACTTTCCAAGCACCCATTTTACTTCATGATTTATCAATAAAATGGCTTAGTAGCACAATTTTGGCTTTAAATTAGTGTTCTGATGTTTGAATAATTTTCTTTGTGTTTATGTCTATGCATGCTTTGATTATATACTATAAAATTTCCTTAGGGATATTACAGTAGTATCAAAGCTCATAGTCTTGGTTCAGCCTGTGGGGAACAACATCAGTCTATGACACCAAAGGACCAACAAAATGTAACCTACAGGAGACAAAGGTACAAAAGCAAAGAGAGGTAACTACAAGTCACCCTAGATCCAGAGATCACTGAACCAAAGGTCGAAAGGCCACACATGGGGGATAACGTGTGAGATAGGGAGAGTAAAGAGGAGGAGTTTTCCGAGTCTCTTCTCAAGGCCGTACAAGATTTGTCCAGAGGTATTGAGGAAAATTGCAGCAACAAAAAGGGCAGAGGGATTCAAGGAGAATTCCATATTGGTGAGGGCTATGGTACTTCGCATCACCAAGTGGGTCATGGTCCCAATACACCCCTCATTCCCAACACACCACCCAGGTCCCCCATTCCCACATTCATAGCATCCAGCATTGGAGGGTTGCAAGGGAAAGAGAAGATGCCCATGGGGAACTACTTTATAGAGTATCATTCATATGGGCTTGAATTTAGAGAGGCCATTACCTTCAGGCACTTTTGTCAGCTGAATGGTAATAACAAGGGGAAGGGACAAGGTGGAGGTAGCTACACTCATGGCACTGAACTACAATGCACCATGGGGAGATTGTTCCACCTGACTTTTGATGGGGCTTCCAAGAGTTCAGCAAGAGCGTGGGTGGAGAAGATGGATATCTATTTCCATCTCAATTAGATGACGAAAGGAGAGGAAATTAAAATTGCCACTTTACATTTGGAGGGAGAAGCCCATGACTGGTGGTTCCATGGGTTAACCACAATCAGGCATGCCGGAGTGACAACCTATGAGGAGTTCACTAGGAGGGTGTTGGAGAGTTTTGAGAGGAGAGACCTGGAAGAGCATTTTGGGGGAGCTGACAAAGGTCAAACAAATGATAAGCATTGAGACATACATTTTATAGTTTTTGAGGTTATCAGTGATGGTGCCTAATCTGTCAAAGGCCAGGAAGGTCTTTATGTTTATAGATGGGCTTATAGAGCCACTGAAGAACAAGCCCCCTAACTTTCAGGATGCAGTGGTCAGGGCTAGAGATTTGTAGAATTTCCTACCGAGGGCTAGAGCATTGTTTCCCCCTAGACAAAGATTCCAACAGAGGAGAAGAGACACAAGGGCTCCACCACGGAGAGCCAACCGGGGGCGAGGGTGGCTGGATGAGGAGACCAGGAGGGACCTCCGAAGGAGGAATTATGTTTCACCTGTTAGGAACCATGGGCACCAGGCCATAAATGTACAACAGGCAAGGCCCATTACATTGAGGTCTTTTCTGACAGTGACATGGAGGATGAGCTAGAGCTGGAAGTGGGTGGAGATGAAAGCAGAACACATGTGGAGAGGGGACCACCACCACCACCACTACCACCACTAGGGAGAGCTTCTTTTGCACCATCAAGAGGGGTCCTTGCATCTTTGTGAGGGGTACCTAAGTTTTTTACCTTGAGGATCAGGGGCACAGTGCAGGGGCAACATGTTTCGGTTTTGGTGGACAGTGGGGCTACCCACAACTTCATCAATGCATAGATGGTTCAAAGGAGGGGCATCACAACCGAGGAGTTTGAGGGATTTTCGATTCTTGTGCCGGGAGATAAGACCATGCAGTGCACTCGCTATGTTCGTGCCTTGACTATCACCATGGGGAACTATTCAATGACATAACATTTTTTTGTGGTAGATGTACTAGACACCAACATGGTGATGGGTGTCCAATGGATTTATTCACTTGGCCGAGTCACTACAAATTGGAGGAAGTTGGAGATGGACTTCATTGCGCCGGATGGAAAATTGGTATTGCTGAGGGGTATGCACTCTTACCCTCCACAGACTGTTTTGACCTAAAGGATGGAGGCTGATCTAAGGCATGGAGATATTGAGGGGGCTGTGGGGTTGAGGATTTCTGAGGCTAGGGGTTAGCCCAAGCCACCACATCTAGACATACAGGCTATTCTGGACAAGTGCCCGGTGATGTTTGGACATATTTCGTGGCCAGTTGAGGAAGTTCATGTTGATGTTCTTTGACGACATACTGATATACAACCGGACTTGGGAGGAGCACTTGCAACATTTTGAGACAGTGTTGCGTATTCTGGAGGAGCAATGGTTCTATGCTAAGTTGTCCAAGTGCGAGTTTGGTTTGACAGAGATGCTCTATCTAGGGCACATTATAGGGGAGGATGGCGTGAGAGTTCATGAGGAGAAGGTCAGAGCCATCCAAGCTTGGCTAGAGCCCTGAAAAGTGATAGAGTTGAGGGGTTTTGTGGGAATTTGCACCTACTATCAGAAATTCATGAAGGGCTTCTCACAGCTAGCAGCTCCTATTACCAGTTTGACAAAAAGGTCAGTGTTTGAGTGGAAAAATGGGGTGCAGGAGACTTTTGAGTGCCTCAAATAGGTCATGAGCAGCAGCCCGGTGTTGGCACTCCCTGATTTCACACAACCCTTTGTGCTTGAGTGTGATGCATCAGAGGAGGGCTTAGGAGCAATTTTGATGCAAGGGGGACACCCGATAGCTTTTGAGAGCCAAAAGCGAATACCCCATGAGAGACTGTACTCCATCTACGATAAGGATATGCTAGCCATCATGCATGTGCCAATGAAGTTTAGGCAGTATTTGGTGGGGAACAGATTCAGGGTCAGGACAGACCATAACAGTCTCAGATTCTTCTTGGAGCACAAGCAGTTGCAGGAGAGACCACAGAAGTGGGTGAACAAGCTCCAGGCATACAATTTTGACATTGAGTATGTCAAACGGAAGCATAACGTGGTAGTTGATTCGTTGTCCAAGAGGCCAGCTACCCTCTCATTGATGAGCATTGCACCAGATTGGCGGGCACAGTTGCTGGTAGTGCAGAGGTGGATGACTGGTACTAGGTGATAAATAAGGTGATCTACTTTCGGAACTGGATATATTTGGTACCCAACTCCCAATTGAGGGAAAAGATCCTGTAGGAAACTCATAAGTCACCATTATCAGGGCATCAAGGGTTTACGAAGACTTACAGGACCATCAGAGAGCGCTTTGCATGGAAGGGCCTCAAGGATGTTCTGAGGCATGTTCGGGAGTGTGACACATGCCAGAGTAACAAGAGTGAGCAGACACACCCTGCTAGGCTACTACAACCTCTTCTTGTTCCTGAGGGAAAGTGGGAGAGTGTATCGATGGACTTTATCACTAGGTTTCCCAAAACTCAGGGCAAGTATTGCATATATGTGGTGGTGGACTGATTGACAAAGTTTGCACACCTTTTCACCATCTCAGTCCAGTCCTTGGCCTCACAAGTGACTGAATTATTTTTCAGAGAGATATTTCGACTTCATGGTATTCCAAAGACCATAGTCAGTGATCGAGACAACAGGTTCATAGGAGGATTTTGGTAGGAGTTGTTTCGACATGTGGGCACAAAGCTCACTCCGAGCACTAGTTATCACCCCTAGACGGATGGGAAAACAAAGATTGTTAACAAATAGCTTGAGGGTTACTTCCCTAACTACATGACGGGACAACAACATGCATGGATATGGTCATTTCACTTGGGTGAGTATTTCCATAACACCACATACCACATGTCCATAGGTATGTCCCCATTCAAAGCCCTATATGGTTATGATGCATTATCTTTTGCTGACATGATGTTTGGAGATAGCAAGGTCCCTAGGGACAAGGATTGGATACAAGAGAGCCAATATATCTTGAGGGCTCTAAAGGATAACTTGCAGACTTCGCAGAACCAACAGAAACTCTATGTAGACAGGGGCTGAGCAGAGAGGCAATTTGAGGTTGGGGACTTAGACTTCTTGAGGCCCCAACCGTACAGGCAGTCATCACTCAAGAAAAAGGGGGCCGACAAGCTCAAGACTCACTTCTATGGGTTGTACAAAGTCACTAGGAGAGTTGGGGAGGTAGCATATGAGCTGGAGCTACCCCCGGGGAGCTGAGTACATAACATTTTCCATGTTTCTTTCCTGAAAAAGGCACTGGGGCAGCAAGAGATAGCGGCTACAAATCTACCACCTATGGATGATGAGGGGCACTCGGTTTTGGAGTTAGAAGGTATCTTGGACACCTGTGAGAGGCACTTGCAGAACAGGGTCATGAAGGAGTTTTTGATTGGGCGGAGGAACCTACCAGAAGAGAATGCCACTTGTGTTGAAGAATCTAGAGCATTCAAAATTAAGGTGATTTTTCTTGGCATGATAACAATTTGGGAAGTGTTTTTACAGTTAATCTTAGCTTTATCTTCCTTACATTATTAGTGTGTGTGTTTACTTCATCAAATTACTATCAAAAACAAAAGAGACAAGAAAACAAAATATTTTGCTTTCTGCCAGGGCCAAAACCTCTCCCTCTTGGAGTGGAAAACCCACACAAAATTCTTCTTATAGAGATTCCAATTGAAAAATACCAAGACCATGACCCTTGATACTTTCTGCCACTCCAAGAAAAAAATATCAATCCTCTTCTCTGTTTACTGCTGAGATCATCATGATTGTTGTCCCATTGAAATCATCATTGTTGCATCACTGAGAGTTTCACTGCTGCTTCTTCACCATATCAATGAGATCTATTGGGATCTTCACTGTGATCTTTATTTTATGCCTTAATTGATGCACCGAGAGCATCATTATGACAATCATCATGATGATTGTTTCATCATACTTCCATAAGCACTAGAATCATCATTGTACCTTAAGATCATATGCCAAGAGAGTATTTCATTATATTTATGTCGAGACTGTAATGATAACTCAAGGATCACTTATGCTGAGACTGTGAGCCTTTTATCATCATATAAATACATCCATCGATATTGTGATAATGTTTGAGATCCTTACCCTTTTATTGATGCCGAGATTGTAATGGTTACTGCTCACCGAGACTGTAATCCTCTTTCTCTTGTCATGATTCCGAGACTGATCATCTTTGTCATTGCAATAGACATAGTTATCACCGAAATTCTCTCCAACATGATTATGCTGAGAATACGTGTATGTCGATATAATGTTCATAACTGAGATAGTATATCTATATATATATATATATATATATATATATATATATATATATATATATATATATATATATATATATATATATATGTCGAGGTTGATCCATCCATAGGTGACTGCGTTCTGGAATGAACTCCGAGTTGGTATGCTATTGTAGGATCACCGTGATACATATGTTTAGATTGATTAGGAGACAGGTCGAAGATACATTCTCCTGTAGTGCGAGTTGCAAGGACTTGCCTCCCTCTTTCCTTCATCTGAGACCTAGTTTGTTTGCCCTTATACCCATCCGAGGTGCAGACAAACCCTACAATAGTTTCCCTAAGGCAATGAGGATCTTCTCCTTCTTTCATGCAAAATTTCAGAGAAGAAATTGCGAGTTCTCCTTGTTTTATTTGCGCTGACACTACATGGGTATTTATAGTGGTTTGTGGTCCTATATTGAGCTGATGTGAATCCATGAACAGTCATGTCTTTTATCCAAGCCGACATGACATTTAACAATGTATTTTAATTCATTTTGGAGTTGACGTGAAAATCTCCTTATTGTTTTACTTGCAGGCTTCTTGTGCTTGCTTTCGAAGAATTGTTTTTGGTCCTAGAGGGCTGCTATGCACTTGTATACATTTCCATAGGCTCATGAAGAGCTTATTTACACATGACATGACTCTTTGACATATAACTAAAATCCTAAATACATTAAGAAGAAGTCTTTTACCTAGCGACACTTCTTGCTCATGAAACCCGTGTAGCAAGGCATACAAAAATAATTTATTTCCTTTTATTACATCGTTTACAAAGATCATGTAATTATGAGGACCAAACCTAGTTACACTTTCTTCAACACTCCCTCTTAACTAGGGAGGTATTCATAATGGTACTTGGTCATTCTCAATCTGAAGATTTTCTCATAAGAAGAATTGGATTTGCAATCCATTTGTTATAGCATCATTTCAACCAACATTGTTTTCATTTAGCAAGGCCTTGACTAACAACTCTATCTCTCACTTACATCAGAGCACACAATGTTGGCAAGACCAATGATAAATAGACACGCATCATCATTGTCTCTCTTAGGGTCATACCCACCCGGGTGTTCTCCGAGTATGCCCTACTAGGACTATTCTTATCTTGGGTTCCCAGCCCTCAAGAATATCAGTCCTCTTGTCCACTCTTGTCTTGGATGCCCTGCCACATCCTCAAAGAGTGTCGGATGCCAAATTCTTACACAATCCTCCATTCTTTCTTCCAAACTAAAGACAAGAATGTTGTGTCTAACTCTCTCTCTCAACTAGGGATGAGTTCCAAGTTTCTCTTTACTCAAAAACTTACTCGAGTTCCTTTACTCACAAGAACCTCCCAGAGCTCCCTCTTACCTAGGGACTCTATCATCAATACTTTATAGGGTCTTCTAGTTGCCTGATGATCCAAGACTTCGATGTCATCAATTTCTTCACATGTAGGGATCAACCATCCATCACTTTCCTCCATCATGTCATTCCTTCTTTTCCCGAAAAGTATCCTCCTTGGGTTTACATCTGGGGCTTCCTTCATAGGGCCATCTTTTCTTCAACGGTGATTGCTCTAGATCAAGAGGTACATAGTTCTAACATCCTTCACAACTCTTCTTACCATGGCCATGCATACATACCCAGACTTTCTCCAAGAGGTCAGAGACCAAAAAGAAATCACATATTATCTTTTTGGTGATGGCCTTTTTTCCAGTGACATCTTCTTGTAGGTATCAACACCCTGCATACATGTTGACATATCTCCCAAAGATATATGTTGTCAACGGTCTTCATCTTTTCAAACTTCCATCAGAGTCTCGATATCTTTCTGAGAGATTTCCTATTCAAATCTTCCCGATCCTATGCATGTTGATTTCCTTCATCATGGTTGCATATTTCACGATCTTTGCCATCCTCACATCGTCCATTCCTAGGAACTTTCAATCAGAGTTCTTCAATTGTAGTCAACCACGTCATACTCCATATGAGGATATATTATGTTGATTTCATCTGGTGTGACTTATTTCTTTCTGCATCCTTTCATAGGAGGAGATTCTTTTTCTCTTGATCATGCTTGGTCCATGTTACCTGCAACCATATGTCATGACATTACAATATTAAATACAAATACAAGTATACATACCTCACTTTTCCTTTAGGTTTCTTCCAACAGCTTCCTAGATTGAAAAGATCTTCAATCCCTTGATCTGATTCATTTCTCATGTCATCATACCATCATCTCATGAATTCCATAAATTGGAATTCCTGATGAAACACATGCTGCCTTCCCAGATTAGTGTAACCTTCATTGAGGTTTCTACTAGAGAATCTTGAGGATCTTGCATATCCCCATCTGGCAAGTGTTTCCTTTGATCTTGATGACTTCTTCCTTTCCTTTAATGTCCAATGAAGTTCCCACGAGCTACATCCTGATGTTATACTTCCATGGATTATGCCCTTCATGATTCCCATGGTGATATCATGAACTCTTGTTTCCATGATGCTTCCATGATGCCACAATGCATCTTATTATCATGGTCATATATGCAAGGGATTTTGAAACCTATGATAGGATCCTTTTATGAGGGACACCATCTAACTTACAGTAGAGGTTTGTTACTCCCTCTTTCCTTGGTCCTTTTCTTCAGCTTCCTCCATCCTTTTGGCGATATGAGCTCCTCTTCAATAGTACTATTCTGTCTTGTCAACCTACCTTTTATTTTCTGCACATATTTGAGTCCTTTCAACTTGGCTTTCTCTATCTGGCATAGAGACCACAAATTGTTGATTGAATTAGCATTCTTTTTCATGGATAATTGTTACCTTCCTTATCAATATCAAAATCAATGATGATTATCCTTTCATCATTTTTCCCAAATTTTGCAATTGAGATTTTATGAAGATATTTCTTCATTCTTTGATACCTTCTTCCCTGCATTTCAGAGAGTAATTCTTCTAGCATTTCATGTATTTCTTATCTGTCTCCTTTCTTGCTACATAGATATGAGAGAACCTTTAAGCGTTCCTTCTCATGAACTCAAAGGAGACCTGTTCACTGACTTCTCTTCTTCATAAGGATTCTATTGATCCTTCTTATTCTATGCAAGGACCTTTGATGGCCCATCTATCTATAGATCTCCTTACATTCATGAAGTCATTTCAAAGAAAAAGGATTAATGAAAATACTTACTTGAGATGTGAAGATGAAATCTTCACCTTGATCATGATGGCTATTGATGAGGCAGATGTATTAATGCTTCTACCAGATGAGATCCTTGATAGGAAGCTATCTTGATATACAAACTGTTGATATAATTGTACTTTTGGAACCTTGTAGTATGCAGCTTCGTATTGAGGTTGCTTTTCCATCAAATAGTAAGGCTTCTATAACTAGTACTTGTCCATTCTAGAAAATATATCTACCCTCAAATATATATCATTAATTTCTGAGAATCCAAGATTTCAGGACTATGATTTTATGGAAAAGAATAGTGGCATGTTGTAGACCGAGACTGTGGGAGGCATAAAAGTTGTTGGTATGTATCCTAAGATCTGAAGGTTTTTATCTTTTGATTGTAGATCTCCAAAACCCTTGTTGTTGAAGACTATCTCCTTGATCAGATAGATAGCAACCCTTGTTACTATATATTGTTGTTGTAGGCTGATCCTTTGATCTAGGGTTTCATCAAGATGTAGATCTTTAGCTTGCTTAGATGCTTTGCTTGAAACTTGATCTTTGCATGTCTCTTTTCTGCCCTTTCTTTGCCTGCTGAACCTTCCCTCTAATACCATGTTGAAGAATCTAGGGCATTCAGAATTAAGGTGACTCTTCTTGGCATGATAACAATTTGTGAAGTGTTTTTACAAATTATCTTAGCTTGATCTTCTTTACATTATTAGTGTGTGTGTTTACTTCATCAAATTGCTATCAAAAACAAAAGAGACAAGAACACAAAATATTTGGCTTTCCGCCAAGGCCAAAACTTCTCCCTCTTGGAGAGGAAAACTCGCACAAAATTCTTCTTATAAAGATTTCAATTGATGAATACCAAGACCATGTCCCTTGAAACTTTCTGCCACTCCAAGACCAAGACATCAATCCTCTTCTCTGTTTACTGCTGAGATCATCATGATTGTTGTCCCATTGAAATCATCACTGCTGCATCACTGAGATCTTCACTGTTGCCTCTTCACCATGTCAATGAGATCTATTGAGATCTTCACTATGATCTTTATTCTATGCCTTCATTGATGCACTGAGAGCTTCATTATGAAAATCATCATGACTATTTCATCATACTTCCATAAGCACTGGAATCATCACTGTACCTTAAGATCATATTCCAAGAGAGTATTTCATGATATTTATATTGAGACTATAATGATAACCAACGGATCACTTATGCCGAGACTGTAATGGTTACTGCTCGCTGAGACTGTAATCCTCTTTCTATTGTGATGATTCTGAGACTGATCATCTTTGTCATTGCAGTAGACATAGTTATCACCGAAATTTTCTCCAACATGATTATGCCGAGATAATGTTCATAACTGAGATAATATATATCTATATATATATATATATATATATATATATATATATATATATATATATATATGCCGAGGGTGATCCATGCATAGGTGACTGCATTCTGGAATGAACTTCGAGTTGGTATGTTGTTGTAGGATCACCGTGATACATATGTTTAGACTGCTTAGGAGACAGGTCGAAGATACATTCTCCTGTAGTGCGAGTTGCAGGGACTTGCCTCCCTCTTTCCTTCATTCGAGACCTAGTTTATTTGCTCTTATACCCATCTGAGGTGCAGAAAAACCCTACAACAGTTGCCCTAAGGCAATGTGGATCTTCTCCTTCTTTCATGTGAAATTTCAGAGAGGAAATTACGAGTTCTCCTTGTTTTATTTGTGCTGACCATAGACAGGTATTTATAATGCTTTCTGCTCCTATATTGAGCTAACGTGAATCCATGAACCGTCATGTCTTTTATCCAAGCTGACATGACCTTTAACTATGTATTTTAATTCATTTTGGAGCCAACATGAAGATCGGAGGATTGTTCTTGGTCCTGGAGGGCTGCTACACACTTGTATACATTTCCATAAGCTCACGAAGAGCTTCTTTACATGTGACATGACTCTTTGACATATAACTAAAATCCTAAATACATCAAGAAGAAGTCTTTTACCTAGTGACACTTCTTGCTCATGAAACCCATGTAGCAAGGCATACAAAAATAATTTATTTCCTTTTATTACATCATTTACAAAGATCATGTCATTATGAAGACCAAACCTAGTTACACTTTCTTCAACAACTTTGAAGGGGGAGCAGATACTTCAACGTCCTTCATTACGGTTACTTGAGGACAAGCAACGCTTTGGCGGGGAGGACTGTGATATTCCAACGTAGCAACATTGCTAAGGGAAATATCAATTTTCCCAGTTTTGAAAAATTCGCATTAGCACTTAGGAAGTGTGGGTTTAGAGGCCCCATATGTATTTTTGGTCAAAAGAGAGCCCAAAAATTAGGAGATGGAGGAGGAAAATTGAGCCTCTAGTGGAAGGTGGGGGCCACCCTTAGAGAAATGTGGCCCACAAGGGAAACACACACCCATTGGAGCGAAGTTGGTGGGGGAAAGTTGAGTTGGGCCCACATGGGAATTTTGGAGGCTTTGGGACAAAAGGAGCAAGAGGAACTCATTTTGGTCATTCATTCATCTTTGAGAAAAATTTCTTTGACATAGCACGCTTGAGTTGAAGCCAATTCTGCAAGTGTTGTTTAGCACACGAGTGTTTCTGAGCGGAAATCTCAAACCTTGCTTTGATGGACTTCGAGTGCCAGCCCAAGGAGGGAGTTCCATATATTCCAGTTCATACCAGTACTAGGGAGTACAAGTTTGTGGAGAGGTTCAGTAGCAACAACATAGGGATTTCACAGTTCTTAGAGGAGGCAAGCTTGGGGGTTGAGGAGTGAAGTGATTTTGGGCTGAGACTTGAGGTGGAGTACAGAGGAGTATTTTGTATGAACAATCCATCACTATAATGATGAAAATTTTGAAAATGCAATTATCTACAACAAAGAACAATCTATCTCAAAGCTGGGCTGAAGTAAAGTCATTGAGATCACCCCTATAAACACCAATGATGGAGTAAGCTGAGTGAAAGGGATGAAGATGATAGAGACCTAAAATAATTCTAGGGTTTGAAGGAAACGCTAGGAAGCCTTTAGAAGCTATGGTTTGGGAGAAACCCTAAGAGTGGCCTTAATATGAAAAGGGGCTTGGTATGATTCCGTACTCTTCATGATATGACCAGTTAAAAGCCATTCAATTATTCAAGTACCAAGGATATATTCAGAGAAACCCTAGGTGAGGGTATGATGCAAGATCTAGTGGATACAAGTGGTGTCCAAGATGGCGCATTTCTTTTGCAAACAACATTGACACATGGTTGATGGACTGTGGTGACTCATGAAGACTAGATCAAGAGGGAGCTAATAATCGTCACTAAAGATAAGTACTTGTTTATTTTATAGATTTCCTTAGACTACTACTTTTCTTGCATAAGTATTTGAATGATTCTTTTAGCAATTTCTTGGATGAGGATGTGATCAAGGAAAGCAGATCCTTCTCAAGGATCATCATGATGTAGAGCATTACAGGAAGAGTTAACTCCAAGGGGGAGCTGGTGCACGACAATGAAATAAGCCACTCTCATATGTAGAGAAGATAGAAAATCATGACTTATCATTAGGTACTCTTTCATTATGATTGTTTATTTTATTACTCTTGCTCTTGTTATGGGGACAAAAAGTACACCAAATGGATGTGAGGACCAAATCCTGTATATCGAGATTGAGAAGAATTTTGAGCCATCTTGTAACAACCGTAGGTTGATTTTCCATGTAAATAAAAAATAAGATCAAGGTAATGGGACACATATTCCAAGTTGAACGTTGAGAAAACATTATAGTGGGCATCACTTGTGGTTCAAGAATGGCTATGGAAATTGGCAAAGGAAAAGAGACAATAATTGACATTTAATTATGAAAATAAAGGAAAATAGGAGAAAATGAAGGTGAAGAGACAGAAATATGTATGCAAGGGAAATTAGAGAAAAATGAAAGAAAAATGAGACATTAATGATAAAAAGACATAAGAGAATCAATACACAGCTTTTGATTAGTTTTGGATTCGATGAGAGAGAGAGAGAGAGAGTAAAGGAAATCAAAATACTAGTAAGGAAAGGAAAGAGGACAAGCAAAGAAAAGAAAAATATTAGTAAAGGAAGGAAAGAGTACAAGCAAAGGAAAGCAAGGGAGTGTTGTTATGCACTTGACCTGCAAGAATAACAGAACGCTAGAAATACGAGATAATATTGCAAGACACATAGAAATATCATATGAATTGACACAAAGTGCAAAGATATTTTATTATTCAGAAGCATAATACAATGTTCACTTGCCTCTTCGAGGGGGAAACCTTCAACAGAGCAAAGATCAATTACAATAAAACTCAATGCTTCTTCCTTTGCTATCTAAGACTATTTATAGCTTTATAACATCCAAAACCTTAACTACTAGTCGTCCCTTGCACAATACAGGTTAACCACTTTATTTGTTAATTGACGCATGTATAACTAATTGTGGTCCCTTTTCTATAATGCAGGTCAACCACTTACAATTATTATTAATGTGGATAACCGTTTACGAGCTTTATTGACTCAAACTAATTATGACTTTGAAAAAGCCCCTTGCGCTTATTACATAAATAAAAGGGTTAGGGTTGGACCCTAGCATGCCTGCCCCCATCAAATTAGCCTTGTCCTCAAGGCTAAAGCTGCGTAAATTGCTGAAGAATAGTGGTTGGTTCCCATGATGCCTCTTTTGGAGGTGTGTTTCCACATGATGAAGATTTCTTTGATTGTGCTATCGTGGTGATGTCTTTTGCAAGTATCGAGGACTTGCTTGGGTCAAAGCCAAAGCTAACCTTCTTCATCCAATTCTGGCAGACTTATTTGTACCCTGCAATTGTTCCCCACAACTTTCTTGAGGCAGGATACATGGAAGACTGGATGGATTTTTTAAGTAGTTGGTGGGGCCATTTTGTAAGCAACTGCTCCTATACATTGAAGTACCTGAAAAGGCACATAGAATTTTAGGGCTAGTTTATGGAAACCCTTTTTTTTAGAAAGGTCTTCTTATAAGATTAGAGTTGCAAGAACACTTGGTCGCCTACTTGAAATTACCTTTCTAAACAGTCTTGGTCAGTCTATTGCTTCATTTGATTATGAGCTTGATGTAGATTATCTTTGAGATGAACAATCATGGCGACACGATTCTGCAGGAGCTTATCAACTGCTTGTACTTTGGAAGATCCGGGGATATAAGAAGTGGGTGAAGGTTGGAGTTGGTATTAAATTGCCTCATATGGTGTCATCTTGGTGGCTTCATGATAGTTAGTATTATACCACCATTCAGCTAAAGACAATGATGATGCTGTGTTGCAGACATTTTTCAGGGCGACGAGTTTGCGAATCAGATCTATACGTTCTAGTGCAAAATTTGTAGAATCTAGTTACAGATCTAGGTTCTTTGCAAAAAAATACCCAATTTCAAAAAAAAATTAGTCGAATCAGAGTCTGGATGATGGAGATATCGCTAATTTAAAATCGGCTCTTTTTTAAGAAAATTTTGTGACGACGGGATAGTTGTAGCGTGAATTTGAAATTCCAATGCCTAGATCGGGATTTCTATCACAAGAGAAGATGTAGAATAGTTGTTCCATTTCTGAAAACAGGCCATAGTAGGGTTTCTGAGTAATATTGACTGAATTGTGGCCATTTCAAATTTTCGCCAAGTAAGTGATTTTTTTTCAAAACCCTCTTCATGGCAGTTCCATATTTTACAACAAAAGATAATGGTCCTACTATTGAAGAATTCATAGAAAAACAAAAGTCATTACAGGAAAAATGGTGGAAAACTTTCATATGGCTTGGTTTGAGAGATGAAGTTGCCATATGGTGGAGCTCCCTTGACGAAACGAAGTTGTACAAACTTTCAGATGAAGAATTTGAAAAAGTCCTTTTAGACAAATGGTCTCATGCTAGAAAACAGGAGAATGAGACGCGTAAGGGGTTATTTCTACTAGTATCTCCTTATTGCAAGTTCATAGATGTATTCAGAAGGAGAAGATAATTGTGTCTATAAATCCTAGTTGCAAGCAAAATCTTATAAATGTCAATTTCGCAAAAAAATGCAAGTTACAGCAAAACAAATGGAGCACACACAGGTTAATAATGAGGAGGTGCAAGTTTATAAAGATTTGAAGATTTCTATGGACAAGTATGTATTGCATTCTAGTTTTTATGCTTCAGATATGGCTAATGTGGATGTTGTTTTGGGATACCCTTGGATGGAACCTATGGGTACTATCAATATTAATGTGCAAGAAATTCCTGAAGCTCTGGTATAAAAAGAAGAAAATTACATTACAGGATATTTCCATCAATAAACAGGTAGACTCCAAGGAGGCTGAAGCAGAATATGTTCCAAGGACTGACACATCAGATGATGAGCCCTTGATGGTCGATAACCAAACACAAACATCAAACCAAGTACGAGAAAAACAGGTAGAGTCCAAGGAGGTTGAAGCAAAAAATGTTACAGGTACGGAATCCATGGTTGAAGTAATATTGGAAGGTAAGAAACAACAACAAATGCCACAACATGTACCAGATACCAATTAGGCTCCATTAGGTGGTGAATTAAAGAAAGATACACCGTTGGTTAAAACTTCAGCATATCACCACCCACATCACCCCGTAAGAAAACAACCTACAAGATGGTAACGAATTATCCACAAGGACAACAACCCCCGCATGAAAGATAGAGAGGGGAAACGATCCACCTACTACACATCAACACAGAAGAGTCGCCAGGGTCAACTTCCATCTCAAGCGAGCAAGGCACTAGCGAGATCGAGGGTTCACCTTTCTCTGGGATGGCTAGATGCATGTGCATGGTACTAGTGGACTACTCTTTTGAGTAGATCTTATTATTTGTGTTCTTCTTAATTTTCGGGGATGAAACATGTTTAAGGGGGGTGGAATGTAGTATACCTAAGGGGGATAGTATGGGGTACAGAGGGAGGTACCTAAGGGAATAATTTGATAAGCTCATGGTATTAGATAGATGGTATTGAGGGAACCATGGTAATGACTCATGGTATTGTATGTATGAGGCCTATATAGAGGCTAGAGATTCCCCTTTGATAGATGTCAAGGATTATTGTATGAACAGGCATATGGATTGTGGAGTGTTCTCCTTCCTTAAGGCATGAATGTATGGTGTTGCCCTACCTCAAGGGTTTGGTCAATAAAGAAGCATTTCTATATTCAGATTTTGTTATTTCTTGGGTATATTTGTATTCTCATATATTTGCAAGTCAGATCTATAATATATGTTGCTTTTCTGAAGTGACGCACTACAAATAGGTCTCCAAAGATTTGTTGACTTCTTCTGTTTGACCATTGGTTTGGGGATGATAAGATGTGCTCAGTTGGAGTTTCATGCCCTATCGCTTGAAAAGTTCCCCGCCAAAAATTGCTGGTTAAAGTGGGGTCTCGATCAGACACAATGGAGGTCAGCATGCCATGTAGTTTGAATATTTGGTTTATGAAAATCTTAGCCACCAATGTTGGCGTAAATGGTTGTGGTAGAGCACACAAATGAGCATATTTGGAAAGTCTGTCAACAACCACCATGATGACTGATTTGTTGCCCGACTTTAGGAGATCTGTAATGAAATCCATGGAAACATATTGTACAAATGGAAGCAGGGAGTGGCAAGGGTTGTAAGATTCCCGGTAGTTGATAATCTCGCCTTTGTGGTGCTGATATACTTTGCATTCAGCTACAAAAGTAAGAATGTCGTGCTTCATGCATGTCCAAAAGAAAAAGCGACATGCTCATGCATAATTCTTCTAAAAGCATAAATGTCCTCCAACTGGAGAGCAGTGTAGCCCTTCCAAGATGCGGGTTTTGAGGGTGGAGGTTAGGGATAACACTACCTAATCCTTATAGCGAAGAACCTCATCCTTCCAAGAGTAATCCTTTGAGGAATTATGATCTGCTTGTAATCTGTTAATGAGTTGGGACATAGAGGGGTGGGAGAACCATTAAGGACGATTTGCTTCAATCCAATCTGGTATGGGTAGAGACAGGGATAACAGGGTGCCTTCTTCCTCAAATTGGCATGATAAGGCACCGATCACTACATTGTCATGCCCCTTCTTGTAAATTATCCCATAATTATATCCCATCATTTTAGTGAGCCATTTATTTTGCTGTGGTGATGATAAATGCTACTCTAGGAGATATTTTAGGCTATGATGGTCAGTGTAGATTTGGAAATGATGCCCCAATAAGTATGGTCACCAAGTGTCTATTACATGTAAGATGGCCATCATTTCTTTCTCATATGTAGATTGACCCAGATGTTTTCCACTGAGTTTTTGACTGGTGAAAGCCAATGGTCTACCTTTCAACATTAATACTGCACCATAACTAAAGCATCACTTTCAATCACAAAAGGGTTTGTGAAGTCTGGTAAGGCCAATACTGGAGTGGAACACATGGTTTGTTTGAGAGCCAAGATGGCCTGTCGAGATGTGTCAGTCTAGAGAAATGAATTTTTCTTGAGAAGATTAGTGAGGGGCCAGGAAATGCATCCATAATTGTTGATAAATTTGTGATAGTAGCCTGTGAGACCTAAGAATCCCCTCAAGCTCTTCAGGGTTTTTGGTTGGGTCTAATCTTGTATTGCCTATATTTTTTTTGGATCAACCCTCATTACTTCATGGCCCACAATGTCTCCAAAATACTCTACTTCTTCCATGCCAAAGGAACACTTGGATAATTTGAAAAATAATTTGTGATCTTGGAGCAGTTGCAATACCAAGTCAACATGCTTAAGGTGTGTGTCCCATGTTGTGTTGTAGATGAGAATGTCATGAAAAAAGACCAGGACAAATTTTCTGAGATATAGTTTCAGAAGGTGGTTCATGAGGCTCTGAAAAGTGGATGAGGCATTACAGAGACAAAATTCCATGACTAATAATTCATAATGGCCTTCATGAGTTCGAAAGGCTATCTTGGGAATGTCAATGTAATACACTCCTCCCATATCTACCAAAGTAACCAGCCAATCGGGGTAAATATGCGATGAGAGGACTATGATATGATTCAACCTCCTAAGATACATTAAGGAATTGGAACGATGGAAACACACCATACATACCTTCGACGTCATCATTAGGACCCTCAGGAACCATCCCAACTTTTCTGCCAACTAGCCCCTGGGTCCCACTGAGATTTTGGACCACTTGACCCCTGGATGCTCCCATGTTATAGGCCTGCTAGCGTTTAGGAGGCTCTGGATGCTCCCATGACAAGGCATGACAGCGTCCAGGGACTATTTAGCTTAGTTTTGTGCCAACGTCCCTGGGATCTGAGTCACTTTTTCATGCCCAGAGCCTAGGTCACTACCCAAAATTGAATGACACCTTCAGAATGGTAAGATAACAAGGAAAGGATAGTACAAATGCAATTACTTGAATAAGACCTTGACTGGACCCCTACTAGACATGACAGACATTTCGTCAAACATATCATGAATATGTAATCTACATTTGTAAATAACAGATCTAAGCATAAAGGTATCATACTTAGCTAAGAATAGCTAACAAGCATTGATGCCTCAACACATTGACTGCCATTTCATCCACTAGGTCATAGATACATTGTTCATTCATTTACAAGTAAAAACATATGATCGCTAAAAACATGATGAGAGCCATACATAGCTACTGTCATAAAACATATATATAATAGCAACAAAATCACCAAGGAAATCACCGCCATATGATCCACATATGAACTAGTATAATACTCAAAGAAATACAAGGAGAAATAATCTCATATTGATGATGCAAAATCCTAACCCGGGATGGGACTTCCACATTCCACCCGACCGTAGAATGGCTGAGCCAAATCTCTCTTCAGCCATTCACCCTCGTGCCATATTCCAAGCATGAATGTAGGATCTCATAGAACACATCAATCCAAAACCAACCAGGGCTTCTTGTTGTGTAGGTAAATCCTCTCTGTGAATAGAGACGATCCCTCTAGCCCAATGAGTGGGTCTAGCAACAAACAATACAATCTACAAGGCACTTTCCTAAATTACAATTGAAATGAGAGAAGAGGAAGGAGACGTACCTTGCTCTAATGCTATAATGCACTCCTTTGTTGAAGATTTTGATCGCTTGCTCCTCAGGCTCAGTCATTTCTGCTCAAAACGTTTGAATACCTGCACAAGAGGCCAAAAACACAACAAAGCATAAAAGTGCAACAAGCATAATCAAATGTAATCCAACTAATAGATCAAGGAGCATTAAGATAAATGAAGCATTGACACAAGCTTTTATGGAAAGTGAACCAACAGTTGTATATATTAATAAACAAAAGAAGAAGCATACAACCCAAGCCTTCATGTTAGTAGCCCTCCTTGAGTGAAGTCCAAGTCTAAGCTCAAGCTCTCCAAGAAATCCTTCTATAAGCCAAAGTGAATAGCATGTAGGCACTATCTCAACATAAGGGTGAAAATAATCAAAGTCCAACCATTTGGGAATGGAGGAGGATGAATTTATAGGTAGGGAGAGGGAGTTAGGATCTCACCAAAGATAGGGGAAGTTCCTCATCTCAAGGAGGAAGCTCATAGGGATAAGATCAAAGGGAAATATTGGGAGAATTCGACCACATCCACAACAAACATCATCCAACTCGTCGTTCTAGAAGCCTTTAGATCACAAAGCTTCTCCTCCACTTTGGGAAAACTTGCCTTTTAGTGATCAATGCAAGTTTCTAGGCAACATTTGCGCTGGCAACGCGGGGCTCATGTGGTGCAACCTGCCATCATCACAAGAGGGCAGTGTCACAGTCATGCTAACCTAGAAATTAGGGTTTTGAGCTCATTTTTCTCAGGAAAGGCTCAAGGCAACTTTTTGTTAGTTCTTCTAGGAGGATCTGGACTGCATATCAGGATGGGTACACTACACAATTGTAAGGTTTTGGGCACTCCGGGGTATGATACAGGGAAGTGTAGGAGGTGTGACGAAATAGTGTGTAACAAATGCCCCGTAAAGCATGAAGGCATAACAGGGAGTGATGGCTGAAATGCTTTACGAGCTAGTGCAAGGACTAGAACAAACATCGTCAGGAGACTTGCAAATCAAGGATGCATATACATAACACATCTGATACCTCTGTCATATATATCATAACATGAATCCATGGTATGGACACAACCATCCAGATAGAAAGGACCATGTGAAGAGATCCATGGTATGGGCACAACCATCCGAATGAAAAGGATTGTTTGGATGTCTAAGACCCACGGTATGGATGCAGCTACTCAATATAGAAGGATCATCATCATCATAGATATAAGGTCCCACGGTATGGTCACAACCATCTATATAGAGGAAACATGCATACAATCATGAATAATACATAACTCCATGTGACCTGAGTTATACCAAACAAAACCTAAGGTCTTGCGCTCCATCCCAACCTGATTAAAGTACAAATTCAAACATGTGAATGAATGTGTCAAAGTCGTACATGCTAAAAAATCACCTAATTACCGGCTAATGATGTGAACCATTAACAGGCACGAGAGAAACCACCAATAATAACAATGGCTTTCAAGGTACAACAGTACAATCCGTGAATGTGAAAATGAAGTTGAATTCAAACACTCGTGGAATCATTCGATCAAAGGCCAATGATGAAAACCTGTCATCGAATGTGAAGAACTTGCCATTAAGGCATGCAAGCTCTAAGGTACTGAAAGGGAGTTTCTAAGTCATCTTCCTGGATAATGAGCTGAAGTTGACAGGAAATGACCTGTCGAAGGAGGGCCATAATGATTCCCTCATCATCGACACGAAACAAGGAATAAAGTGGAATTAATGAGTATGATACAGGACTGTAGCAAAAGATCAGACAACATATAGGTAGTAAACTGCAGATAGGACTTCTCTTGAACATATCGACGACACGACTCCAAAGTGTGGCAACATTTGACTCAACATAGGACCAAGGGTCATGACGACGAAGTGGAATAGTCATATGTGAGGCAAAATGGATCACCCAAATCTGGAAAGACAAGTGACTGAGTGAGGATATCCCAAACCCAACACAAGAAACAAATAAGTGTCATGTTCAAGAGCGATATGCTACCTATACAAGAGATGTTTCACTTTCACTTTCCCCCACTATTTCTAGTGAGTACCCCAATTATTTTTAATCACACGCTTGAAGGGGATAACATATGCTTGTCGTGTAAGTTCATTCTTCGAATGAATCCATCCAAGTAAGTTTTACAAGTCCTAGGAAGGAGAAACTCAACATCGTCATGGTGACAAGTCTTTCGTCATTTAATTTTTTACGAGTCTGATGGAAGAGTAACTCGGTGTATTTTTTCATATTTAGAGAGTTTGAAAAGAGAAAAAAAAGAAAACTCCATCAGGTTCCTTTTCGTAATTTGTCTCTCTAACCCAAAAATGTAGAAAACAATATTCAAGAGAACCTCTTGACCATGTCAACCAAGGTGTTCCTTTTCGTAAATAGTTAATCCCGGCCTGAAAAAGGGGTAAACGTATACTGAGATGATGTCAATTCATTTAATTTAACGAGTTCGAAAAAAGAGGTACTTGATGACCTTTTCATCTTTCGAGAGTAAGAAAAGAGCTTAAATATGACTCTAGGGGGGCTCCTTTTTCGTTTATTTTTACGCCGTAAGGCGTTTCCCTTTGAGATGAATTGCCCCAGCCGCCTTGGTGTTCTATGGTCGCCCGTAGATCTGTGATGTTAGACAATTGAACGAATTTTGATCGTTGATCGAAAACTGAAATAAGAAAACGGGAGAAAAGGGGCAGGTAAAGCGGTTGGGTATGACTCTGAGTCCCTTCATTGTGCGCGAGTTCGCATAGCACTTGCTCTTAAACGTATCGATGAACAGTTCGCGGAAGAGAATCTCAGAGCTAAGAGCGAGCTGCTGCTGAAATCGAACCCTGTTCACAAGAATTCCCAAAGATCCATATGACCGAGCCATTGCTCGTTTCTGGGCTGCCTTTGTAGATGATAAGGTAATTTAGTTCATTCTTAGTAATCGCCTGCATTCATATCTCATCGATCCTTTCCTTATCTGCTATTTTCCTTATTTTTCTATTCAATAACTAATATACTCCTGGTTTTATTGTGTGCCCCTCAGTTCTATCCATAACTGGGTTCCAGTGGCATTTCTTGGATGAATTTGTATGCCTCTTCTATTCGTCCAGCACGACCTAGAAGATCCACTATGCATGCATAGTGCTCAACCTCAGGAGTGATATCATAATCTTCACTCATGCTCTTGAAATATAGCCATCCTTCCTCGACGAGGCCTGCATGGCTACACGCAGACAGAAGCGAAATAAAGGTAATACTGTCTGGCCTCAACCCTGCTTCATCCTCCTGCATTCGAAAAAAATATTTTATGGCTTCCTCCCCACGCCCATTAATTCCCTGCCCTGCAATTACTGTATTCCACGACACCAAATCTCTCACTGGCATTTCATCGAAGACTTTGCACGCAGTTTCTATACTCCCACATTTAGCATACATGTCTATGAGGGCATTTCCCACCAAAACATCAGCCTCTATTTCACTCTTAATTACATACCCCATGAATCTCCTTCCCCTGTCGCACAACTCCCAAGTATCCGCAGGCCGGGAGCAGAGCCATAATGGTGATCCAATTAGGCTCCACGGCATCACTCTGCATTCCACGAAACAATTCTAGGGCCTCTTCAGGATACCCATTTTGAGAATAACCATAAATCATAGAATTCCAAGAGACGACATTTCTATGAGAGATTGTGTCAAACACTTGGCGTGCAATGTCTAATCTGTTGCATTGAGAATACATGACCACAAGGGCATTCTCTACAGCCACATCATGCTTCACTCCATTAAGTCGAATTATGTGATTATGAATCTGTTTGCCCTGTTGCAGAGCTGATAAGCCAACACAGGCCTTAAGTACACAGGAAAATGTGAAATTATCAGGTTGTATAGTAGCACATTGCATTTGAGAATAGAGTTGAATTGCTTCCTGGAACAGCTCATTCTTCACATACCCGCTTATCATTGCAGTCCATGTAATCGAAAGTTAAAAATATTATTTTTTTATTCAATAACCAATATACTCCTGGTTTTAATGTGTGCCCCTCAGTTCTATCCATGTCTGCGAGGAGTTTTCGCTGGCCATGGCGAGTAGCTACAAAAAGCAGTGGAAGATAACGTTACAAACTTTCTTTTGATAGGAAGCGCTGCGAACCAACCAGTGCTTCTCAGGAAAATCGTATTTTGGAGGGGATCAAATCGGCTTGCTTGACATCGCATTGGGTGGTTTGTCAGCGATTATCAAAGTCCTCGAGAAGGCTACCGATAGCGTTTTATAGATCCAGAGAAAATGCCATTGCTGAGTGCATGGATGGATCGATTCTGTAAATTCGATGGACTGAAAGAAGTGATGCTTGATTTTGCCGATTTTGCTTGTATGAAGTTGGCTTATGCCTGTGGAAGTAACCATATAAAGCTTGATCTGGTCAGGAACTCTGCACCCTGCAGAATCCATTCAAAAGGAAAAATTAATCAAATACTCACCTGCTCTGACCTGAATACAATGCTTCCTGCACTTCTGGGAAGGCTCATAAGCTGCACACATCCCTCCAATCTCTGAGCTACTTCACAACCAGCTACCACTGCTCCTAGATTGCACCCAGAAATCCTAATTTCCATTACGTTGCCAGTAGCATTTCCACTCTCCTCACCCATCGTGCTCATCTAGCAACCATTGGTAAGTAATTTGCTAAACCAAAATCTGGAAAAGTTATTTTGCCTTTTAAATTTGATTTTTTAAAATTATGTTGTTCTTAGTAAGAATGTTCCTCTTGTTATTTATTTACAGGTTCGTGTTTCCGCAGTTCTTACCAATGGCCCTTATATGCTCAATCTTGATTGTGACCATTATATAAACAACAGCAGGGCCCTTCGTGAGGCAATGTGTTTTATGATGGATCCTACTCTTGGGAAGAAAGTCTGTTATGTTCAGTTCCCTCAAAGGTTTGATGGCATTGACAGAAATGATCGATATGCTAATCACAATACAGTCTTTTTTGATGTGAGTGTTGATCAAATTGCATTGTTACAGACTTGCATTTGCGTATGCTGCTTTATGCGCTTTTGAAACTAAAATATTGTACTGGATTGT
Source organism: Pinus tabuliformis (assembly GCA_031772625.1). Lineage (NCBI taxonomy): Eukaryota > Viridiplantae > Streptophyta > Pinopsida > Pinales > Pinaceae > Pinus > Pinus tabuliformis. Next base: position 790,352,635 of record CM062805.1, read on the forward strand.
TTGCAGATCAATTTGAAGGGTTTGGATGGGATACAGGGGCCTGTTTATGTGGGCACAGGGTGCGTTTTCAACAGGCAAGCCCTCTATGGTTATGAGCCTCCTCACAAAGGTAAGATCCATTTTTCAAGCTGTTGTGGACCTAGAAAGAAGAGCAGAAAATCAAACAAGAAGTACAACGACACAAAAAAATTAGACAGGCCAACTGATTCAACTGTCCCCATATTCAGTAGTCTGGAAGACATAGAAGGAGGTGTGGAAGGTAAATGCCAATTTCTAAACAGTTTCTTAAGCTACTAGATGCCACATTTTTATATTGCCTCTGCCTTACATATTTCATTGTTTGCTAACTATACATAGGATTTGATGATGAAAAATCCCCGCTGGTGTTCCAAAAAAGCTTGGAGAAAAAATTTGGTCAATCCCTTGTCTTTGTGGCATCCACTCAAATGGAGAATAGCGGCGTGCCACAATCTGCAACTCCTGCTGATTTATTAAAAGAAGCAATCCATGTAATCAGCTGTGGTTATGAAGACAAGTCAGATTGGGGAAAAGAGGTAAAACCATAACCACCAATTTGCGAATAATAGTGCCTATATTTGGTTCTTTGGGCCTAGCATAACTGAGATTTAATTTTTTAATGGATTGGGATTTTGTATCTTGTGCAGATTGGTTGGATATATGGGTCTGTGACAGAAGATATTTTGACTTGCTTTAAAATGCACTCTCATGGTTGGCGATCAATATACTGTATGCCTCCTCGCCCTGCATTCAAGGGATCTGCTCCAATTAATCTTTCTGATCGTCTGAACCAAGTTCTGCGATGGGCTTTGGGCTCTGTGGAAATTCTTCTTAGCAGGCATTTTCCAATTTGGTATGGTTATACTGGAAGGCTCAAATGGTTGGAGAGGCTGGCATATATAAACACCACTTCCTATCACTTCTATTCCTCTGCTTGCATATTGTACATTGCTGGCAATATGTCTTCTTACTGGGAAATTCATTATTCCTGAGGTAGATTTTTAGCCTCTACTCACTATCTGGTTAAAACTGGTCTTTTAACAGACGTTGGATTGTTCTGACCCTTCTAACTTTCATTTGTTGATTTGCAGATTAGCACTCTTGCAAGTTTATGGTTCATTTCATTATTTTTATCCATTTTTGCTACTGGCATACTAGAAATGCGATGTAGCGGGGTTGGCATTGATGAATGGTGGAGGAATGAGCAGTTCTGGGTGATTGGAGGTGTGTCTGCTCATCTCTTTGCAGTCATTCAAGGATTACTAAAGGTCCTTGCTGGCGTTGACACAAACTTCACTGTTACCTCAAAAGCTTCAGATGAAGGTGGTGATTTTGCAAAGTTGTATATGATCAAATGGACTGCTCTCCTTATCCCCCCAACCACTTTGCTTATAATTAACATTGTAGGTGTGGTGGCGGGCATCTCATATGCTATCAGTACCGGTTATAGATCATGGGGTCCCCTGTTTGGAAAACTCTTTTTTGCTTTTTAGGTGATTGTTCACCTTTATCCTTTCCTCAAGGGTTTGATGGGTCGCCAGAACCGCACTCCAACTATTGTTATTGTTTGGTCAATTCTTCTGGCATCTATTTTCTCTTTGTTATGGGTTCGTATAGATCCCTTCACAACCAGGATCAAAGGACCAGACCTAGAACAGTGTGGCATCAATTGCTAAGTGGCTCAAACATCCATTTGCTGGTCAACCATGTCTATTCCAAAATTAATTTGTGATTCGGAAAGGCTTCTCTGACATCGAAGATCTATACCGCTCAGAGGGCTTGAGCATTCTATTACAGCTTTTTCAGGATTTGATAATTCTCTTACCTAATTTGATGGGATGTTGTTGGCATGTAGATGCAGTGTTCTTGATATTTCTCGTCATTTGTTCTCTAGGGCATTTTTCTTGGCACTTGTGATCCTTCATTTTGGTGATAAGTCATCAAGTAAGATCCACTGAAAAGACGCTGGTAACTGATGGCATTGTGATATTGAAGACAGTTGTTTGTGTACTGTGTTGATTCTGCCGAACATGGCACAATTGCAAGCTATAGTTAAGAAATTTTGACTGTAGTGTGATTCCGTATCTGAAGATAATCTGACCTCCTGTGACAACGCCCAAGAGGGTTTGTGTAATATATTCATCATAAAAAGTGTGTAGTAGTGTAGTAGTTCTCGTAGCATTGATGGTCTGTTTTCTGTAAGATTCTTTGTAACGATATAATATTTTATTCTTAGTTTACTCTTTTGAACTATTATCTCACTACATGCAATGACACGGCTGTTACTTGTAAATAATTGATGACTTTTAACTGATGCCAATCTTACTATGTTCATATTTGTGGTTAAAGGAGCTGAAGCTCTTTCATCATGTACCCTGATGGATTCTAGATTTCTATGAAGTTATTGTTCAACGGATCTTGCTACACGGTCGGTCATGAACTTATAAAACTCCTGCCATCTTTACATTTATACTAGGAAGGAGGTTGAATTGCGTTCATTCAGAAGATGAATGTCTATACTGTGCTGGGATGTTTTGTTGGATGTCTCAGCCCCTGCTATGGAGGGACGTCTTTTTATCATAAAACTAAGCGTTTTTATCATTTTTACTAAGTGATCATTTTTGGTCTGTTAATTTTCTTATAAATCATAATTCTCTTCCTTGTTATTAGGGGAATTCTTCTGGTAAAAAATGAGTCTCCCAATTAAAAAAAGTAATATCAAAATCAACTTTAAAAGAATCAGCCAGATTCAAGATGATAATGTCATTCTTCGAGGTAAACATTTTGGGAGGGGAAACCAATGAGTTCCTGCAAGTGACATTTGAATAATGTCACGAAAAGAGCAGAAAATACAATGAAAATTCATTTTTTTTTTTTTTCTCTTGATGTGTTACAAAAATGAATGCAAAGTGGATACTTGTCAGTCGCAGAATTTAATTCCACACACAATGAGTTCCTACGAGTACAAGTTACATTTGAATAATTTCATGCAAAGAGCAGAAAATTAATGTCATGAAAAGAGCAGAAAATGCAATGAAAAAAATGAGGAGACTTGGTTTAGAACTTCAAAATTTTGTATTACTAACCAGGCCTTGGTGACGGATAAGCTGAGACTCCGATTTGAGTAGTCAGAAAGTTATGGAGTCCCTCTGCTTTTCGAATGCTAATCATGCCTTTAGTGACGTATAAACTGAGACTCTGGATTTGAGTAGTCGGAAAGTTATGAGTCCCTCTCGCAGAGAAGATACTTGAAAACCAGAACCAGAGTGAAGTGTTCCATCAGAAGTGTCACAGCTTCATGGTGACTCGGTTAGCTGATGCCTGTTTAGTGCATACGACGTTCCAAAGATCAGTGTTTAGGCATTGTTGAGGAGACACTAATGTGATATTTCGAGTGGAATGAAATCATACTAGGTGAGTAGTAAGTACATGGTAAAATAGTTTGCAAATATAGAGTTTACAAAGGTTTCCTTCCCCTTGGAACTCAACAGAAGGTTTATTAAGATGGTCACTATCCTCGGCTTAACCTACCGAAGGGAATCCAAACAAAATGCAACTAATCCTAATCCACTGGGATTTTAGAGATAAATTATGGAGTAGATAGCCATATATGTTGATGTTAGAGATAAACTATGTACTAGATAGGCATCTATGTTAGAACTATGGTTTGGCTTGTAATTTTGATGCTGCTAATAAGTTCTGTATTAAAAATTCAACAAACCATGTTGACTTGAACAGTCTGTGAGAGCAAAAAGTTTAAAGTTTATGTTTTCTAGTAATATAACCATGACTGTATTTTGGGAGGTGTAAGCTTTTTTTCTATTAATGTGTAGAAAATACACCAGTATTATAGTAGTAGACCACTGAATACACACGAAGAGGGTAGTAAGTTCTTCGATATAAAGTAAGTGTGAGTTTTTCTTCTATTAATGTGCAGAAGGTACACCAGTATTATAGTAGTAGACCATTGAATATGGGGTATGGGAAAATGGGTTAGCAAAGAACACGAGCACTTCGATATATATATATATATATATATATATATATATATATATATATATATATATATATATATATATATAAAAGGTGCGAGCTTTGTTTATTTATATATATATATAAAAGGTGCGAGCTTTGTTTATTTATGTGTATAAAATAAACCATTGAATACACATTTAGAATGTGGTGGCAATTTTTTTCTTTCTTTTTAATTAATATACGGGAAAATGGGTAGCAAAGAATATGAGCACTTGGGTTTATGGTAAATGATAATGAGAAAAGTGGTAATCAGTGCTTTTTAATCGCTTCGGTTTAATAAATATATATATTTTAAATAATTTTTTATATTTAATTATTTTTGGGTTTTATTTATTTTAGAATTATAATTAAAAATAATATGGATTTTTTTTAGTGATCATGGGAATTGGTAATTGGGCTGGTTTTGTACTCGTTTGATATGGGGTTGAATCTCACTGCTACCACTATAACTTTTAGGTGTCTAGGTTGCTCCTCCTGCGAGTTAGTTGAGGGGATTTGAACTCCAATAACTTTGATCATAACACTCCGATTTATATCGGGTTGCAAGTAGAGCTGTTAAAATAAAATAAAATTTATAAATTTACCTCGCAAAAAAAAAGGGGGTCTTTTTCCTCCTAGTCTTAACGTCTAGTTTTATAATCTTAATCTCTTTAGTTAACTTTTCAACCTACTTAGTTCAAAAAAAATTTATGATAAAAAAAAACTCAAAATGTGTTCATCTTCTTACAGTGTTTATAATCCCTTTTGTCCTTCTTATCCGAGCAGTGGCATTAGCATCTAACTCTTTGAGAAGTTGATACTTCCAGCATTTAGTGGAGCCTTTAGGTTGTGCCATGTCGACGCACCTCCCAACTTGATATCAATGTCTTTTACCAAATGTGTGCAATGGGGTGGGAGTTACCTAAGCACACAAGTTGAGTATGTCTCTCCCTCACCGTGATTTAGGAAGAGTCACCTGCACAAACAGGATAATTAACCAAGTAAATGCATAACCAACCTACAAAGTTGCAAAGGTATAACTAAGTTTATGTCAACTTAGAACCCTTTGTGAAAAGTAAAAAATCGTAACTGTTGGGTAAGGAAAACCTGGAAAAATGGTAGATTAATTATTAACAAGTGCAGAGTAGCCGAGACCCCAATCCATCAAAAGAAAAAAGGTGTAGTTGAAAACCTAACCTCTGACAAAAAAAACAAGGCACTGAATTAACAGAGCTCCGGTGAGGGTAGCAATGAAATAATGAAGGGTTCGGGGACAAAACCACTAATTGAGTGGAGCCTTTAGGTTGTGCCATACCGACGCACCTCCCAAACGAGGGTCCTGAGTAAAATACCTGATATCAATGTCTTCTACCCAATGTGTGCAATGGGGAGGAGTTACCTGAGCACACACGCTGAATATGTCTCTCCCTCACCGTAATTCAGGGAGAGTCACCTGCACAGACAGGGTAATTAACCAAGTAAATGCATAAACTCTCAAACAAATCGCCATTAAACTCTTAAAATGTCAAACAGGGGAGTTGTGAACTTTGAATACCTGCTAAAAGAAGCAATTCCTGTTGTTGAAACCCTCTATCGCCATTAAGTTGCAGAGCATCCAGCAAGGCAGAGCCACTTGCTCAGTTCATATCTCAAGAAAATTGTCATAAACCACTGAACGGTTTTGTCCAGTGAAAAGGGGATGAAACCCCAAAATACACACACACACATATATACGCACATTACAAAAATGTTGAGCAAATACATAACCAACCTAAAGCATTGCAAACTTCGTTCTGCAAGGTATAACTATAGTTTATGCCAACTTAGAACCGTCTGTGAAAGGTAAGCAATCGTAACTATAGGATAAGGAAAACCTGGAAAAATGGTAGAATAATTATTAACAAGTGCAAAGTAGCCGAAAACCTAACCTCTGACAAAAAATAAACAAGGGACTGAATTAACAGAGCTTCGATGAGGGTAGAAATGAAATAATGGAGGGTTCGGGGACAAAACAACTAATTGAGTGGAACCTTTAGGTTGTGCCTTGCTGACGCACCTCCCAAACGAGGGTCCTGAGTAAAATACCTGATATCAATGTCTTCTACCCAATGTCTGCAATGGGGTAGGAGTTACCTGAGCACACAAGCTGAATATGTCTCTCCCTCACCGTGATTCAGGAAGACTTACCTGCACAGACAAGGTAATTAACCAAGTAAATGCATAAACTCAAACAAATCGTCATTAAACTCTCAAAATGTCAAACAGGGAGGTTGTGCACATTGAATACCTGAAAAAAGGAAGCAATTCTAGTTGTTGAAACCCTCTATCGCCATGAAGTTGCAGAGTGTCCTAACACTAAAGCACACGACAGAATGAGGCACAACTCTAGTACCAGGAAAGGAATTCGTTACACAACCTACTTATGTTTGCTCATGACCGTTAGATCTAGATTGATTGATCGCATGACTAATGGGAGCCCAAATAATGAAATATTTTTTTATTATTTTTAATAATGAAATATTTTTTAATTATTTTTAATAATGAAATATTTTTTGATGAATCGAGAAATGGCGACGGCTAGGGTATGTTCGAGCAGAGGTTTTGTTGTTGCCGCAGCGGCTCCCAAGCCCACCTCAGGGGCCGAAGCTGATCCAGGGATTGGGGCGACGGCGATCACTGCTGGTAGGCGGTCATTCTTGCATGCGCCTTCAGAGAAATGGCACGCCTCCTGCAGAAAAACGCTGCAAATACACCCAGATCAACGTGGAAATGCAGCTGTGGGGTTATCCGTCACAAGGAATCACGCGATCCTGGACTGGGAAAAAAATTTAAGATCTCAACGAGACCGAGAGGCCAGGGTTTCAACGGAGTCACATTTCTTTAAGTGGATACACGAAGAGGCCTGTCTCTGGTGGAAGATCGAGGCCCTAAACGGCGCTCTTGAACAAAGAAGATGTCTTGCTGTGTGGCTTTTAGAGGCCAGGCTCTGCCAAATCGCACGGAGAAAAGGTAGGGGAGGGCTGCATGAAGCAGATCCGATCCCTCCTTCAACGCAGGGGCCCAAACATTATAGTTTCGGCTTGGATCTACACGATCTAGCCTATATACGAGCACAGCACGACCCCAGGCAGCAGATCGAGGGCACCAATCATAGATCGAGTAGGTTTTTAGCAGATCCAGACAGTTTCAAGGAAAAACAAACAAAAACAAGGCCAGATCTGGAGGTTTGCTTACAGCCAGAGCAGGTAATAAATTCTTGTTTTCAGATTCTGATTAAACCCCCTCAGGGAAAAACTCGTTTAGTATGGGTTCATGCAGGAAGCACCTCCTTGCAGCTGAAACAACAAATTTGGGCTGAAATGTGATACCCAGTTCAGATCCAACATCTGGTCAGTGGCAGGCGGTCTCTCCAGGATCATAGATTGATGGATAGCTATGAGATTGGGCCAGGATCAATCATTACCTTAAACTTCAGATTGAGAGGAGGGGCTCTGCCTCAGGGACAGCCAAGCTCCTTAGGGGGGGATAAGGGAAAAAAATTTGCACCCCAGCACCAACCCAAAGGAGGTTTATCCTACAAAAACATTCTTCAGGGCAGCAGAAACATAGGGTCTTCTTCAGATCAAGGCGGACACATACCCATGCCATACATAGTAGATCAGTCAGAGCAAACCCCAGCTTTAAATTTAGATTCTTCAGGGCTTGACGATTTCGTAAAGTCCTACGAAACGCAAGCTCTAATATGCTGCTTCAACAGCTTTTGGCCTAAACCTTTGGATCTTTTCCATTGGATTTTCACTAGCTGGACCATGGAATGTGATATTCATCTATGTTCAAAGGGGTTTTTTATAGTAAAATTTACATCCAAGGAAGTCAGAGATACAGTCATCAGTACAGGGCCATGGTTTTGGGGAACATCGGGGCTATTTATGACCCCATGGTTTCCAGATTTTGACCCAAACAAAATGACTGTAACCAAAATGCCGGTCTGGGTCAGACTATACAATCTTCCTCTGCACTTTTGGAATGAACAAGTCTTGGAAGGCATCGGGAACAGCTTAGGGAAATATATCAAAATGGACCTGGAAAGGATTGATGAAAGGATCTACACTTTCGCACGTATTTGTGTGGAAGTAGATTTAAGTAAAGGGCTGCCGGAAAATATAAGGCTGATCTACAAACAACAAAACTGGTTGCAAGTACTAGATTATGAAAACACCGCTTTCAGATGCAGGCTCTGTAGGCAGACAGGACACCTGCAAAGTTCATGTCCAGAAGACAAGAAAGTAAACAGTAAAAAGAAGCAGAAAGGGAAGCAGAAGAAAGGATGGAAATTCTCACCCCCAGACTCAGAGGAAGAAGAATCAGAAGCAGAGGTGGAAGAGGCCCCTGCAGAGAAGACTGAGGTATCTCAAGAAATGGAGAATCAGAAGGGAACCACACCGAATAACAAGACAGAGATGAGAAGAGTGGATCCAAGCATGGGAGGCATCAAATGGCAGCACCACTCTGATACTTCAGACTCAGACAAAGAAACTGGCCCACAGAATGCAGAAACACAGATAGTCATTGCTTCGGTCGAGCCCACTCAAGGAGAGTGGCATAAGGTCGAAAAGAAAAAGGGGAGAAAAACTTCATGTGTGAGTTTTTACTCTCAGCCGGAATTCAGTTTTTTTGCCTCTTTCTTCCTCTCTACTCTCTTCTCTTTTTCTTCTTCTTTGTGCACGTTAGTCTTCTAACGATGCGGTGGGTGGAAATGCACTCGAGCCCTTGTGGCAGCTTACAGAATGTTTCAGAGCATATGCTAGTGTAACTTTTCATTATCTTTTTAATAAAAAGTTACTGTTTTTTCCTTTGGAAAAAAAAATAACGAAATATTTGTTAATGATATTATTTTAAATTTAAATTTAAATAAAATTTATATTTTCATAATATATATTTTTATACATAAAAGGTTGAAATGAAAATATTTTAATTAAAATAGAAATTAAAATATTTTTTTATTACTATTTTTTTTATTAATATTTATAGATATTTTATTTAAATTTCATATTAACATTAAAATAATTACACATGTTTAATTATTTTATTATTTATATAGAATTATGAAGGAATTATATATCTTTTTTATATTAGGTTATAAAAGATATATTTCAATACAATAAATAGTTAAAAGAATTAATTAATCTACTTCTCTCTTATCAAATAATGTAAAGATAGTTAAAAGAATTAATTAATCATTCTCAATAAAATATCTACTTTCCACTTCCTTAGGGTACGTGACTTGGAAATTATCTATTCGAAACACTAGGTGAAAGAGAAGAGCTTTTTAGCTCTGCACAGATGGTTTATCGGTTTTAATCCGCTTCGTTGCACGCCCCAAAACAATTACATTTGGCCAAAATTGCATGGCCTGCCTCTTGAGCTGTGGACCAAAGAATCTATGGAAAAAATAGGAAATTCCATTCGGCGATTCATATACGTCAATCCTAGGTGTATTGGGGCAAAAGACAAGCGGGTGGCCTGGATTCTCATAGAAAAGGAATTCAGAGGGGGTTTTCCAGAGTCTATTGATTTAACTTGGGAGCTGTCCAAAATTCAACAACGATTAGATTACTAGGGCGTCCCATTTAGGTGTTCAAATTGTCACAAAACTGGAAACCTTTTTCGTAATTGTCCTCGTCTCCCTGGCGGTAAACAGAAGAAAAGGTTCCATGCTGTAAATATTCCTGTTTCGACATATGAAAGAGAAAATTCGGCATATGAATGGCCTAACACCATGGAGGTCTATCGGGCTCCAGTCATAAGCAATGACGTCCTATCCTCACCGAAAGGTCATTCCCTAGATTGATGTGCCAGTCTTCCGCAATCTCGATCTGTATCTGTGGACCCTACAAATCGTAATTCTAACTATTCTACTCATCGACCCCATTCTTCCACTGTTTCTAAGACTCCCTCGTTGTCCTTTCTTAACCTGTCGATCAGAGTAACGGGCTTCTCCAATATTTCTCCGCCTCGTGAATTGGAACTGGACCCTGAGATTCCCCTCCCTCCTGCATCTTCTAAGCCTCCATGTATTGATCCTGCGTCCGCCCATATTCAATACATATCTTCATTGCCCCAATCCTCTTCCTCTCACATTCCACCCATCCAAAGATTCCCGTCTTCCCCCTCACTTGGTCGCTCTTTTAATATAAATAATAAATCTCCATATATAGCTCACTCCCCTAAACCTCCATCCCTTGGACATGTACCTGACCGCAAAGGTAAGGCTCCATATATCCCTATTTCCCCTCCACTATCCCCTTGAACCTCTCCCCGTAATTCTTTTGATCAGGATAATGACCTCCTTAAAAAAGCGTCTTTAAAACTTCAACCATTAACTGTCCATCGACCCAATCGTTCCCCCTCGCCCAATATTAGCCCTAATTCGGCTAGAAACATAACTGTCCGCCACAAAGAGAAGTGTGGTAGTAGACACTTCCGGGGTAGGAAGGGAAGACAGGACTCGTCAACCCAGGATCTTTCCTTAATTGACATTCCTATTATAGAAATTGCAGCTGAAGATATTCCTGATAAAAGGCCTCTTAGAGCATGTCGGCCTAATGATGTTCCCAAATGATTGACATTCTATCAATGAACATTTGGGGCCTTGGAGCTGACCCCAAATTTCTGGCCCTAAAAAATCTTTTTGTCTCTTCAAAACCTAAAATGCTTCTTATACAGGAAACCATGCACGATAGCTCACAAACCATTTCTTACTTCAGGCAGATGCTACCAACATGGCATATGGTCGCTTCAAATGTTGTGGGCATGTCTGGAGGACTAGCTGTATTATGGGACCCTAAATGGATTACGGCTGCTGCTTTTCAATGTTTCGCTTGCATTCTTGTGCTGGCCCATTTTCGTGGATCTTCAGACCCCATTCACATATTGAATATTTATGCTCCATATAAAAACCGGTTCCCTTTCTGGAATTATCTTCTTTCTTCTGAACTACTTGAAATTGACTCTTTTATAATTGGTGGAGATTTTAATTACACCTTTTGTAATGACAAAATATGGGGCAATGGCAGGAAATATGATCCGATGGGGAGATTCATTTGGGAATCTATTATACAAAATAATTTTATTGATATCCCGCCTGTTGGTCAGGGACCAACTTGGGACAATGGGCAATCCAACAATTCCTATCTGGCGAAAAGATTAGACAAATTTATCTTCCATGAAAGACTGATAAAAAGATATGGGCCTCCTACAATGAACATCATACCATCTTTCATATCTGATCACCTCCCCATTTCTTTTCAATGGAAATATGTTGGACGCAGATTTGGATATCCTTTCAAGTTCAATTGTACATGGCTTGCTAATGGTTAATTCAACAAATTTATAAATGATACATGGCAGCTATCTCCCATGCAGGAAAATGACTCTTCCCGGCAATCCCTTGACTGCCTGCAATTTCTTCAAAAGGAGGTTAAAAAATGGCAAAAAGAGAAATCGGCCTCCAATAAAGGAGCTAAAGGACATATGTAAGAAACTGGAGTACTTATCTACAATTTTTAAAAATCCCTCCATGACATCCACCATCATAAAACATATATGGGATTTAGAAAAAAGAAAAAAAAATATATTATAAGAAGAAGAGGCCTCTTGGAGGCTCAAAAGTCGAGCATTATGGCTCAGAGAAGGAGATAAAAACACCAAGTTTTTTCACAGGTTTGCAAATAAGAGAAGGGAGACAAACTCTATTTGGGAGATCAAGGATGAGGAAGGAAATTCTCACTCCTCAAAGGAGGCTATTTCTAGAGAAGTTGGGCTTACAGTGAGGATTCTGTTTGCGATATTGAGGATATTCTATGGGGAATAGACCCGTACCCCACTATGTTTGATGAAAGTCTAAACAGAGCTCTATTTGCTGAAGTTTCAGAAGAAGAATTATTGGCAACAATGAAATCATTCCAGAAGGACAAGTGCCTCGGGCTGGATGGGTGGACCATCGATTTCTTCATCCACTTCTTTGAAATATTTAAGACAGATATCCTAAAGATGGTCAAGGAAACGAGAACACAGGGTTTCATAAGCCAAAATATCTCCTCAACATATATCGCTCTAATTCCAAAGAAAAAGCTCTCCTCCACATTTTCAGATTATCGGCCAATCTCATTGTGTAACGTATTATACAAGGTCATATCAAAGATTATAGCTATTCGAATTAGAAACACTCTATCTCTACATCTGTCTCCAGAGCAACACGGGTTTCTTAAAGACAAAAATATCTTAGAAGTTGTGGCTCTCACCCAAGAATGCGTACACTCAATGCATAGCAGGAAAATAGAAGTTGCTCTTTTAAAAATCAGCCTTAAAAAGGCATACGACTGTGTGAACTGGGGATTTATGCGATGCCTACTAGCTAGGATTGGCCTAGATGTCAGGTGCATTAGATGGATCATGGCCTGTGTGGTGGAAGTAAATTATGCAGTCCTAATTAACGGTGTCCCAACTCCTTTCTTCAAAGCGACCAGGGGCTTACGTCAAGGTTGCTCCCTATCTCCACTCCTTTTCATTCTAGTTATGGAATCTCTGAGCCTACACATAAAGAAAGCGATCCAACAAGAGAGATACAAGCCTCCCCCCATTTGCAGGGATATATTCATGTCGCATAATCTTTTTGTTGATGATATCCTTCTGTCAGCCATACTGTACAAATCAACATGGATATGTATCTATGAAATCTTGGAGAGATTTCAAAAAGCCACCGGCATGTATATCGACGATTTAAAATCTTCATTCCATGTCGCTGATGTAAATGGAGATATAATCACATTTCTAATAGATCTTTTCAACATTAAAGCATTTCCTATCCTGAAGGGCTTCAAATATCTGGGATTCAATTTGAAACCTATGGGTTACAGATTGGCCGACTAGTCGTGGATTCCGGATCAGTTCTATAAGAAAATATCTACATGGGAATACAGGGGCTTATCAATTGGAGGTCGCACCATTCTCACACAATCCCTATTGGTACAAATCATGGTTTCTTGGGCACACCTTTTCTATATCCCTTCATCTACTATTAACAGTTTAAACAGAATGATATCTAATTTCATATGGGGAGGACAGAAGGAGAAGATAAAATATCACCTCAGCAAGCTTTCGAAGTTGACACGGCCAAAAAATATGGGAGGTTGGGGCATATTGGATTTACACTCCTTTAGAAGAGCCCTTCTATGTAAATCAATGTGGAAAGCGATTATGGGTGAATCCAACTGGAGCAAAACCATTAGAGCTAAGTACATGGATGAGCAAGACATGACATATTGGTATAGATAGCGCTCCACTAGATCCACCAACGACTCATATATATGGAGAGGTTTTAAAAGATTGGAGTTGTTCTTTAGAAAAAATTTGATTTGGAAATTCCAATCCGGATCCATTATTATCATTGGATTTGATGAATTCGCAAGTGCGGGAGAAAAGATCCATATCTCCTCTCAACTTTTGAGAAATTTACACAGCAGGGGATATTTCTTTTGGGCTAGTGCAATAAAAAAATGGGATGGTGCTATTCCAATCTGGAAAACTGCTACAGAAATGCAATTACCCGGTGCTCTGGAATCCCAATGGAATGCTATCACTATTTCACTGCAATCGCGTGGATTATATCGCTCGTCAGACAGGAATTGCCTCGTTTGGAAAGGTCTCGGTGGTGCATTGACTGTATATGCAAAGCATATATATCTCCAAATTTTATTATCAGAATCCGATGCATGTGATCATATTTTTCCCCCAGCATTTTGGAAACCTGGATGCCCTTTAAAAATCATTATTTTTGCTTGGCTGGTTTTTCATGACAGGAATCTCACTTGGGAGAATCTCTAGAAGCGCAAATGGTGTGGGCCTGCCATATGCCCCCTTTGTAGGTCAAATTCTAAGAATAATTTGCATATTTTCCTACAGTGTCCTCAATCCCAGTTGATTTGGCAGAACTTAACTGCTCACTTTGGTTTCGCCATCGTCAATGCTCCTTCTATATATGAGGCTTTCAAAGCATGGAGCAACATGTACTGCAAGTGGAGGCCCATTTCTTTGTTAACAATCTGGGCCATATGGAAATGGCGAAATCAAATTATTTTAGATTCCAAAAGGGAACCATTTTATAAATTTTTCGAATCTATCCTTTGTTTATATGAAGCGCTAGCTCGGCCACGACATCCCAAAGGCGGACAAGGAAGGAATCAATAGCCCAACGATGCCTATGGATATCCCTGTGCTTTTTTTTACGGTGTTGCTCAGCATGACACATGCGCCTGTGGAGTTTATATAATCCCAGAAGAAGGACAAGCTTTTGACATACATTGGAATGGAGGACCTGGAACTAACAACAAAGCAGAAATTATGGCCATGGCTGGTCTCCTTTCTATCTCTGACTTCCTTGGCCTCAAAAACCTTCATATTTTTGGAGACTCGAAAGTCATCATCGACCATGTACTGTCTAAACATATCATAAAAAATATACATCTCTCTGGCTAGTTGAACAGGCTTGAGGCTTTGTGGTGCAACAGGAAAGACTACACAATCTCCCATATTTTCAGGGATAAAAACCGGAGAGCAGATGCTTTATCAAAATAGGGGCTATCATTGCCACAGGGTATATGGAGGATGCAGATTACAGTGGACAACACCTCCCACCAGATCCAAGTCTTTTCCATGCCGAGTACATATTTCTCTATTTTCTGAAGTCAAATCTAGTATGATTTTCTGTTTCCCCAACATTTGAATCATATTTTTGTCTTTTTTCCATATATAATCTTGGCTCAAGGGACTGATTTTCTGAATTCTATATGAACATATGTGCATTATGCAATATATTTCCTTAATACCTTTATGTAACAGATCTGATAGGGCTACATATATCCTTTCTCTCCATGTGGTTTGAACCACATTACATTTTTCATATCCGATGGTTTCCATATCAACATTGTTGTACATATCTGCTGGATGAATATAATACAACCATATAGCTTGTTTTTCGTGCTAAAAAAGTTGCTAAGTTGCTGAGTAGCTTTATTGATATATCTATTTTGTAGCTTTACCTTAAAATAATGAACAAAAACATGTTCACATAAACAAAAACAACTACATGGATAATGGATAACCTCTACATGACATTACTATTATTTACAAAATGGCCATATTCGAATAGACATAACTAATTATTTCAAGTATAACTCATTATGATCCACCCTAGCTTTCAACAATGTCCATTCACATGTTTCTATTTTTCTACACACTGCTATTATTTACAAAATATCCATATTCAAAATACACATAACTAATACTTTCAACTGTAACTCATTATCATCCACCCTTTCTTTCAACAATGTCCATTCACATGTCGCTATTCTTCCACAAACTATTATTATTTACAAAATATCCATTTTCAGAATACACATAACTAACTATTGCAATTGTAACTCATTATCATCCACCCTTGATTTCAACAATGTCCATTCACATGTCCCTATTCTTCCCCACTCTATGCCTTACGGCGTTTCCTTTGCAACATAAGATGCAAATGCTAGTTAATGAGTCCGAAAAATATATAAAACAAAACTCATTGAATTGGTCAAGAATGATCACTGTTACCACCAAAAGATCTTGTAACTGCACAAAGTCAACCACACATCACCAATATCGAGAAAAATAATAAAATATTAATAAAAATGTATTTGAAAACTTATAAATAGACAAAAAGTAAAAAACATTTTACCATTTCACTTTGAGTAATTTGGAGAGTGTGTTTTACCCTATTTTCTTTGATTCTTCAAGCAAACTGTGTGGTAGATCTAAAACACCATTTCACAAATCATCAGTTGCAGGTAGAGCTCTTCCCTTTCTCTTGTTTTTCATACCATTTTTACGCCATTTTATAGAAGGCTTGAGTCATTAAGAGGAGGTTTTTCGTTTTTATTATCGGGGGCGATCATCGCGAGTGATCATTGGATCCGCTCTGATCACCCCATAGCCCAAAAGACCCTCACTCTACCAGCACGAAAACAATTCGAATAGTCACGTTGGGCGTAAAGCGAAAAATAAAATGAGAAATACTCTGTCTTAATCGGTTTTTTCAAAATTTTAATCCATTAAAAGGCTTCTAAATATTGTTTATGGTTTATTTGCAGGAGATTTCAATCAATATGGCCATAAAATGGAAAGAGAGAGGTCATGAGGTAGAAGACCACCAAGCTACTCAAAGCGAAGCATGTGTTGATGCTTTGAGGCACTGTCGATTGCTTAAGTTCTTTCAAACCCCAGGATTCAGAGCTCAAAATGAGTTTCTAGAGTATCTCATAGGATTATGGGGTGTTGGTCGTGAGATCTTCATTATTGGAGATCAAGAACTTGAATTAGAGGTATATGACATCTAGTTCATCACTGGACTGTCCAGGAGAGGAGAGAGGGTCCAACTCTTCAGAGATCGTACTGGAGGAGAGAGCACTAATACACTGATAAGAAGGCATTGCCTGGATGCAAAAACAACCTTGAGTGGAAAGGTTAAGATAACAACCATCGACAATCTACCCTTGAGGACTATTCTAAATACCATGGCCCATATAGCTGGGGATCAAGCATTGCATGAGGCAACGAAATCTCAGTTCCAATACATAGTGGATTGTCTCACTCCAACTATATTTAATTGATGTGAAGGATTGCTAGTTAACATGAAAATATAGTTGACCAGGTGCAAAACAGGTCATTTGAAGCAGTTTGGTTTTGGATCGATCTTAGTCACATTATTCTTGGAGCGTGTGCCTCTATTTCGTTACCATTAGGTAGAGGTGGATGATCAAGCTCCGAGAGATCCGAGGTTACTTAGATGGAGTGAGATTACACCTCGAGGTGGAGGAGGTCAACGGATGCATTTCCCTTCAGCGTTCTTTGGTTGGTTATGCAAATAGTTGATTGTGGTAGATGACTATGCCTGTGTTGGCACAAACGAATCGATGCAGGTAAAAACTTTTTTTTTGGAATTTTTCAAGTTTTATGATTTTTTTGAAGTGTATTTGAGAGTTTTCTTATGATAACTTTGCAGACGTGGGACCAGAAAGACCTCTCGGAATGTCCCCAATAGCTCAACAAGTGGCACGTCCAATAGAGGAAGAAGCTCCGTACAAGGAAGGAGCAAGCCCTATAGTGGATATGGAGCAAAATTTGGAAGTCCTTACTCAAGGGATTCCAGAGTATGCTACTATAGCTGACATGTTGCGGTGGTACTAAAGGCACATAGTGGAGTATCTGTGAGACTTTGTCGGTTACTAGGCCGAGTGATTAGAGTTGCCTCATGCTATCATGAGCATCATGTGGGAGAATAGCCTATTCCTAGTTGTATTATCTGCATTGTTGTACGCTTTCAAAGCCATGCGTCTCAGAACACTATTTTTTTGAGATTTTAACATAACAAACTTTGACAGACTCGATATATATATATATATATATATATATATATATATATATATATGTGTGTGTGTGTGTGTGTGTGTGTGTGTGTGTATGTGTTTCTATAGTTTACTTATGTGTTCATATATCATGATGATGTGTTTTGTTTTTTACAAGTGACACAAATGTCTATCTAAAACATAATTTGCCAATGCATCTATTAACTTATTCAAATTTCATGGAATGTGTTGATATGTAATGTAATCAAAGTTTCTTTCCAGTAATCGAACACGTAGATACATGCACAAAATTTGTGGATTTCTTACTGAATAATGACCATTTAATTATAGCACAACGAGTTGTGAATCTAACTTAACAACCAAATTTCTGATTCCGAGAGCAATTGCTTTTGATAATAGTTCGATAATTGCATTGTACTTGGCAATATTATCAGTTGTTCGTCCTAGGAAAATATCTTGTAAATTGATCAACTAGCCATTGGGGGAAAAGAGTGTCCAAGCTATAGAAGATAAGTTCCGTGTGCTATGACAAGCACCATCAGCAAAACCAACATAATGGTTTGATGACATCTGCAAACCGAGTGGAACACAAGGTAAGCAGAGGAAACATGTCTGCAAAGCAAACAATCACACCAAAAAATCAAAATGCACACTAATGAATTCACACACTAATGTACAAAAGTAATTATATGGAAATCACGCATAATAATTTTTCAGATAAAGCTCGTTGCAGGGTTGTGCTAACGCATTACCTTCATAGTCAACCAACTCATAGGTGCCTTTTTGCAAAACATGTTTAACAATGTATGGCCCATGCCACATAGGTTTGAACTTCCCAGCTCCCAACTTATCATTGGCTTGGTCATACAACAAGACCAAGTCACCTTCAGCGAAAACTCGTGGAGAAACAGTTTGATCATAATGAGCTTTAACTCGTTTTTTTTTTCGTGCTTCAATAACCATTGCAGCAATACGACGGGTTTCATCAAGCCTCTCGAGATAAAGTAAACGTTCCTCTTCAGGTGAGGTATCATGGAGTAATTTGATAGCTAGTTTTAACGAAGGAATATCACACTCGATAGGGAGTGTCGCCTCTAAACCATATACCAACTGGAATGGAGTGAAACCAGTGGCTATCTTAGCCGAGGTTCTTTAAGCCCAAAGATCCAAAAGCAACATGAGATGCCAATCCTTTTTATACTTCCCAATGGTATGTTGAAGCATAGTAACTAAGACTTTATTAACCGTTTCAACTTGGTCATTGGCCTATGGGTAATAAGGAGTTGAGCTATCATGACGTAGACCCAACTGAGCAGTAAGCTCTTCCATCATGTATTAACGAAAACGTGATCCATGATCAGTGAAAATGGATTGAGGGACACCAAAACGAGCTATGACATGGTTAAAGAGGAACTGAGCAGTAGTTGTACCATCAACAATATATGTGGGTATCACCTCAGCGTATTTAGTAAAATAGTCAACGACGACGATGATATAGCCATGCCCCTTGGCCGAGCGAGGGTTATAGGTCATGAAATCAATTCCCCATTTAACGAATGGGCCTACAGTAACAACTGGGTGTAAGGCTGCTGGATTGTGAGAGGTGTTCCTTGGATTACTTCTGCAATATATATATACCTCAAAATATCTTTTATGGCATGGAGAAAGTTCAGTGATCAAGAAGTGAGGATCACTGGTATACTCCATCGAACTGAGCATGAGTTGAGTGCATGATTGTAATTACTAAAGTTGATACTCCATGAATGTTGTAGACCTGCTTGTTATACACTTTCTGCTTTAATCATTTCAACCTGCTTTGATTTCCTTGAACACAGATCCTTGTATGTCTCTTTTGTTGCCATTCATTTGACTTCAACACCTTAGCTCTGATACCATGTTGAAGAATCTAGGGCAATTAGCATTCATAAGATTCTTCTAGCATGATAACCATTTGTGAGTTATTCTTAGCACAACATTCTCTTGTTATTATTATTAGAGTGTGTCTTCTTAGTTCATCAAATAGCTACCAAAACAAAGAGACAAGAACACACGATGTTGGTTTTCTGCCAGGGCCAAAACCTCTCCCTCTTGGAGAGGAAAACCCACACAACATTCTTCTTATAGAGATTCCAATTGGCGAATACCAAGACCATGATCGTTGACCTACTATGCCACTCCAATAACAAGATACCAATACTTTTCTTTGTCATTGTTGATATCATCATCATTGTTGCACCATTGAGGCTATCACTATTGCATCACAAAGATCTTCAACATTGTTTCTCTATGACTGCAACTTTATTGAGATGTTCTTCACTGCTATACCAACGCTACATCTTTACCAAGATCTTTGTTACAACTATGAGATCTCCATTCTGAGGTATGTATATGATAATTGTACTTTGGTCTTCATCGTGATTACAACTATGCCGAGGTCATGACTATGTTTGGGATGTATGCCACATCAAGATCCTCTTCATGAGACTGTCATTATGTAACTGTGAGATCACATGGATCATCCACATCATACATGACTATGTTAGGTATGTCGAGATAGATATCATGATGTCTATCCAAGAAACATAGGACTATTGTCCTTATCCGAGATTCTATATCACTTCATTCATCCGAAATACTGTCCCACTTCACTTTATCCAAGATGTTTGCTCCTTGTACTTCTCCAAGATTTCTGCACTAGTCCAAGATTTCAGAGGATCTGAGATTCTGTCCTTCTGCACTTCTTGTACCCATCCAAAGTTTCTGGAGACATGTCTGAGATTTTTTCTGTGTCTTTTGTGCATACCCGATCTGGGTACATATAGTGGTTATGTCTCTAGTTTTGAGTCGACTTATCCAGGTGAAGTGACAGATCATCCTTTAGTTATTTAATATATTTTTGCAAGCCGACATGATGTATTTTCATCGCTTTGTTTACAGGCCTCTTCTTTGAAGGATGGGGCTTGTCTTGGAGGGTTTCTTGACACTAGGTTGACTCTTGTTCATTACATAAATGTCAAAGAAGAGCTCTTCCATATAATTTTCACTCTTTGACTTTCCTAGACCTATAGAATGAGCAAGAAATTCATTCATATAATTTATAAAGAAAATAATTATTTTTCTTGACAAGTACAAAGATCAAAATTACATTGACAAATACCAAACCTAGTTACCCTTTTCTTCAACAGCAGGCTCATAACTGAGAAATTGGGACTACAGTTGCTACCTTGTAGGCTTATGCATGCGATAAGATGCCTACAATTGCATGGATGTAACGTTATGTGTGTAGCTAGGAGTCCAAGTCAGTGAAAAAGCAATTTGACTCAGATTTTGGGCACCTGCAGGGGTCGTTTAGCTCTTGGGGGTCCTGTAGCTCCTGAGGAAGGTTAGTAAATTTTTGGTTTGTCACTTCCACTTCCTTAATTGTACATAGGAGGTTGATTCATGTCACAATAGTTGTTCCTCTCATGTATACTCTGGAAGGCCAGTGAAACTGGGTAGATATGGGAGGGGTGGTTACGTTCTCCTTGTCATGTCACATGGCATGATCTTGGTCAGCTTCATCACGTGGATCTTTTATAAACATAAAGACTAACATCTATAGTCCATGAGCATATTTCATTATTATATGGGAAGGCTCCTCAGTGGAAAGCTATTGATGAATTAGTAGGTTCTTCAGCCATAAGCTTCCTAGTGGTATTCCTTAGCCTTAAGCAAACCACCACTCAATATATATAACTTAACTCAATAAACTTTTATCACAAGGGTTCCTTGTTTCACAGAGAACCACATCTCTAAATCAGGAGAGTAGTCTTATTATAACATGGGAAGGTTCTTTAGTGGCAATCTATTGATGAATTAGTAGGTTCTCCAAACCACAAGCTTCCTAGTGATTTTTCCAGTCCTAAGGCAAGCCACTCTTAGTGGTTTCTCTAGCCCTAGACAAGCCACTGCTCAATTATAAGAGGAGGAGAGCTCAATATGCGAATATGGGAAGGTTCTTCAGCTGGAAAGCTACTGATAAATCAATAGGTTCTTCAATTGGCAAGCTTTCCAATGATTCCCAAGGCAAGCCACACTAGGTAGTTTCTTCAATCCTTAGGAAACCATAGGAGGATGAGAGTTCAACATCGGAAGCTTCCTCACCAGGGAAAACTACCATGGGAGTTCAAAGATCACCCTTGTTAGGTATTTCTTCATTGTGTGCAAGCACCAGTGTTCCAAACCCAAGGCCACACCTGGTGCTTCCTCAGCCACCCCAAGTACTTGAGTATCTCTATCTCTCGGCTAGTAGCTTCATCTATCCATAAAATTCTCAGTGGGTTCTTTAGTCTAAGGCAAACCACTCTTGCTTCATCAGTCCTTGGCGAGCCACTACTCTCTATCCTCCACCAACAAACCATCTTGGCTTCATCAACTAGTTTGTTACAGTCTGAATTCTCCCTCTCTGTTGAAATTATTTTTCTATTCCCTTCCTCTT
Source organism: Pinus tabuliformis (assembly GCA_031772625.1). NCBI lineage: Eukaryota > Viridiplantae > Streptophyta > Pinopsida > Pinales > Pinaceae > Pinus > Pinus tabuliformis. The sequence goes on from CM062805.1 coordinate 790,374,607, forward strand.
CATGAGGATTTTCTTACTTTTCTTTTCCCCTAGATAACTCTTGGTCTTCCTAAATGGAAGCATTGAATGCCTCCCCCTCAGTGCATAAGAATTCCATTCGAGAATGCTTGCCTCTCCCTCAATGAATGTTTTTTTTTCCTTTTTCCAGGAGCCTCCTTGTCTCCCTTTTTACTGTTGTAATTGTATTCTTGGTTAAGTATGGGCTTGCACATCCTGTTGTATGTCCTCCCATCTCGGTCATAATGGTTCTGTTCTTGTTCCCCAATCTTTGTGTGGCCCCCCTTCGATTCAACAACTAGGGGATTATGGACACGTTGTCCTGCCAGAGTAACCCATGTGTATCTTTAATATTTTGTCCTTTGATTGCTTACAGATATGCCCAAAAGATACATGGGCCTGTCCTTAATTTTTATGATTAAATTTAATACACGGTTAACCCATGACTAATATTTAAAATAACCAATTTCCTCAAGCAATCTCCCTTCTCAAGCAATGGAATTTGTGTTCCTCTCTCAACCGATTTAATTTATGTTTACATAATTACAAGAAAATGTTTACAAGGGGAATTAACCCCAGGGGATGTCACAAAAGTTATCGAAGTCCCATCATATTAATTTGTTTAGTTTTGTATATGACATTTCATTGTGAAATCTAATTAATATGTAATTTTTTTCATTTTTAAACTCTTTATATAAACAAATTCATCAAAAATAGGACATGGAAATTCCTTTGTGAGAGATACACAAGGTCCCCACTTCCTTGATGACATGATATTTTGACACTATTGACTTGAGTGTAAACCAATCAACATACTCTTGGGAAAAGGAAAAGAAATACTAAATTATGAATGTTGTATGTATTTTTAAGAGCCAATTTATAGGAGAAGATGAAACTCATATTAACTTCAAGGTTGGAAATCAATCCAACTTGACTTAAAGGTGGGAAAGCAATTGAACTTGCAATTTCATATCTGAATCCAAGTGCCAATTTGTGAGAAACTGATCTATTTTTGTAACAATAATTTATTTTTCTGTGAATATTATTTAGCAACTAAAACTTTGGCACTTCATTGCAACCCTCATACAAATTTGTTAGAAAACAACATAAATTTTTTTTTCTTTAGAAGATTTATAATCCCTTATTCATTTGACAAAGGTTTTTTGTTTTTTAAATAGAAACAGGTATTTTTGCTTCAGTTTCGAAAAAAGAAGAGAGCCTCGAAGGCCTGAGTACATATTTTCATGGGAGGGATATGTCCCAGTACGAAATTGTTGCATGGCTACTACATTTAACTCTGAAATTGACTTTTGGAGCTACAACGTTTCTCCAATACTTGTGAACATATTGAGACATTAGAAGAACATATTTGCATTTCATGGTGAAAAATAAGATTGTTTTGAAGACTCACTTTGCATTACTATGATTTCTATTTGCTCATCCTTATTCTGCTTGGTTGAAGGATTTGTCCTTTCTTGTAGCACGAAATTGTTGTTCATTGTTGAATTTGTGTATTTCTTTAGTTTGGGCCAGCTCTAAATGGAGGTCTGCACAACCTTTTCAATATGAACCAAAGGATCCAAAGGGGAACATTAAGGGAATATGAATAGGTAGGAGCTTGGCAACGAAGAACCAATTGGAGGCTTAAAGCAAGGATGAAGAGGCATCTAGGGAAAGGGGGATTTGAAGCTTGTCTCAATGAGGTTACATGTGATGGGTTGGGGATTTAAGAAATCATAATTTGATATCAGGATAGTGTGAGATAGAGAGGATGATTTCCCAGGGGATTTTGTCTGCAGATATCGACTATTTGAAAGGGAAGGAGGATTAATATATGTGATTTTATGTGTATGATTTTTGCATATTTTGGATTTGTGAGTGTTGAGATTGGGGCTTGGGGATGATGGAATAATTCCCATGTTGTTGATAATAACTAATCTTGTGATCATGAGATCGAGAATCGCTTTATTTCAGTGTTGATGCAAGCTTCACCTTGGTTCCTTTGACATGCACACTTTGCTTATCTGTTTGCAACTTGATTATTCATTCTTAAAACGTGACAATAAAAGGCCTCTTTCAATAACTCAAGATGATATCGAATCTGGGTGAGGATTTGATTTATTTTAGTGTTGTTGGCATCGGATCCTATTATAAGCTGGCTTATCAATAGATCAAAATCTCCAAAAATTATGGGAAATACTACTTGCTAATCACGAAGAATAATTACTCCTAGAAGAAGAGTGTAAGCCTCTATTCAATTATTGATTTCTTCTCCAAGACCCCATTCGAAGATTGTTTCTTCACCTCCTTCAGAATTGATGACGAACCCCCTACCTTGGACTTTCTTGGGTTATTTTTGGATGTGTCATCAAAGAAGAGACATGGTCTATTTTTTGCTTTGAGTCAACTTTTAAAGTCCTATTCATTTAGCCTTATTTTCCATTTTGATAGAGGGGATGATTTTTTTCATCGGGTGACGGTTTCATTGGTGGTTTTTAGTAGAATGAAGTGAAACCAAGTCAACTTGGCTTCCTATAGAGTGATCTGATCCAATTTTTTGTTCCCTTTTGACATAATAGCCTTAGCAATGAGGCCCCAAACATTGGCCATGACCTTTCTTTGATTAGCCTTTTTGACTCGAATATATTTTTGTTTCTAGCTAGCCAAATTTACCAGTAGAGGATTGCTAGAAGGGTATGCCAAAAATGTTTGATGAGAGTTTTCTTAGAAAGAGGAAAGGGGTAGCTATTATTCCATTGAATGAAGAAGTCAGTGATAGCGAGGCTAAGTTTAGATGCACGGGAAGGTGATAAAGTAGAGTTTTCCAACATATTTCAGAGAAAGGGCAGAGTAGAAATAAGTGTTGCATTTATTCTTCAAAGTTAGTACATAGGGGGTCATCTACAGGGACCATGAATGTTTCGTTTCCTTAAGTTTTCAGCGACCAAGACTTTCCCCCATAGGAGAGTTCAGATGAAGAGCTTGATTTTGGGTAGGATTTCTGATTTCCAGACTAATTTCCAATAGGGCCATGCTGGTTGTTATATTTGTTCTTCTTGTAACACATTGTAACCACTCTTGACAATATACTTTTTCCCTAATAAGTTCCACTTGAAGTCATCTGTAGAAATTTTGAATAATTTAACACATATTCAACAGAGATTATCCTGATCATGTACTATTGCGGAATACATACACAATACATAAGCTCCTCTATGTTGATCATCAATATAGCAACATCAATAACAATAAAACATCAAGAGCATTCACACATTAACACAGTATGTATCCCAGGGAAAGCATCTCGCTAAAAACCCCAACTATCTGTATATTAATGATTGAGTCATGTAACACTACACAGCATAATACTTCTCACAAGTATCTCCACCTATGTTACACACAATACAGCTCAGATCTGATCTCCAAATCTCTTCCACTGCTTGCCTGCCTCCACTGCTCAATACCTGCTCAAGAACTGATGAGAATGGCTTACCAAACTCGTTTTTCACCTGCAAAATAGTCACTCACTCTTTGTTGGACGTGAGCACAAGCTATAATGTGGGCAAATGCGTGAGCAAACTCATTGGCATACTCAATCCCTTGATTGTGCAAGATCTGGTGCACAACTATAGTCACAACTGATAGCAATCTGATTATCTACCACCTGTCCCTGTTGAACTGAACATGCAATGACATGCAACTGAGTTAACTGATGTATTCATTAGTTGTATTATGAGTTAATAACTTGTGAATTAATTAATAACTAATTCACCCAACTCATCTCTAGTCTATTTGCCAGTTAGACTAAATACAACCAGTTTAACAAAGCTAAACTGAACACAACTCCATCAACTCCACAATCAACTCCACCAAACTCAACTGATTGAGTTCTAACTGAATTCATGCATGCAACAACTCAACTGACTCATAAGAAAAGCGTATTTCCTTCTGACAGCTGCATGTGCCACCTCTGTAGCTCAAACTGAAGTGCTCCAAGAGAATAAGATTAAGTTTATAGTCCAAATATTATTGTGAGATAATAATATTTGACTTTTCTATTTTTGACAGCCAGTCTAAAAATAGAATTTGATCACTCACACTGTGATCAATCACACCTTCATCAAAAATAGAAGTCCATCTATTTTTTCCCAACTTGATCAATCATCCATAAACAACAACCTGCAATCCATAGACATGATCCATATGTCTAAAAATAGACTTGCGCCAAAAATAGCCTGCGGGCCCACTTAGTGAAGGCGACTCTTTTCACTAAGCTCCATCATCTTGTTGCAATCTCAACACTCCCTCTCGACAAGATATGGATTATCAGCAACCCCTATCCTGCCTCGGTGGTACTCGAATTTTCTCCTGGTGAGAGCCTTCGTCAGAATATCAGCATCCTGATCCTCCGTTGGAATGTACGAAAGTAACATGATCCTCCGCTGCACACAATCTCTGATATGATGGTACCTGATGTCAATATGTTTAGATCTATCATGAAATACAGGATTAGCCGAGAGTTTAATGCAACTCTGGTTATCACAGTAAATCACAGTAGGATCCAAATGAGAACCGAACAAACCAACTAGGATCTTCCTCATCCATATAGCCTCGCATGCAGCCAAACTTGCTGCCATATACTCGGCCTCCGCTGAACTGAGTGCCACGGATCTCTGTTTCCTGTTGTACCAAGAAACTGCTGTCGATCCAATACTGAAGACCCCTCCTGATGTGCTCTTTCTGTCTGTTGGGCTCCCTGCCCAATCTGCATCCGTGAAGCCACATAGCTTCACCTCATCCTCCTTTCTGTACCACAAACCATATCCCGATGTGCCTCTCAAGTAGCGCAATACATGCTTGCCCGCCTTCCAGAAGAGCTTGGTAGGCTTAACCATAGCTTGTGAAAGCTGGTTAACTGCATAGCATATATCAGGTCGTGTATTGACCAAATACATCAGCGACCCCACCAACTGTCGATAAACAGTGGCATCCACTTCTTCTCCCGAAGTGGCATCCTCCTTCCTCCAACCTCCAGGAAGAGGAGTATCAATAGGCTTGCAGCCATGCATGTTGAACTTCTCCAGTATCTCCCGAGCATACTTGCCCTGAGAAACAAACAGTCCACCACTGCGCTGCCATATTTCCAATCCCAGGAAATAGTGAAGGAGGCCCAAATCCTTCATCTCAAACTCTGTAGCAAGATCCTTCTTGCATGACAGTATCAACAGCTCATCACCTGTTAGAATCAAATCATCAACATACAGTACAATGATAAGCAATTTACCCTCCACCACAATCTGGTATAGGTTCGGATCCGCCTCGCTCTTGGAGAATCCAAGTCCTGTGAAATAGCTGTCTATCTGTGTGTACCAAGCACGTGGTGCTTGCTTCAACCCATACAACGCTCTCTTGAGCCTGCACACATGCGACTCGCTGCTGAAGACTTCAAAGCCTTCGGGTTGCTCAATGTACTCCTCCTCCTCAATGACTCCATTGAGGAACGCAGTCTTCACATCCATCTGATGAATGTGCCATCCCATCTGCGCTGAGAGAGCAAGAATAGTCCGTATGGAAGAATACCTTGCGACAGGTGCAAAGGTCTCCTCATAATCGATCCCTTCTATCTGTGAAAAGCCTCGGGCAACAAATCTTACCTTGTACTTCTCCAAACTCCCGTCAGCTGCCTGCTTAACTTTGTAGATCCATCTCGAACCCACCACTAATTTCCCTTCCGGTCTAGGAACAATCTCCCATGCACTGTTTCTGACAATAGAATCATACTCTTCCACCATGGCGTCTACCCATGCGGGATCCTCCACAGCTTCCTCGAAAGAGGATGGCTCAGTCACAACACACTTGCTCATAAGAGCCATGTATCCAGTGTACCGATCAGGTGACTGTCTCTGCCTGCATTGGGCTGTAGGTGGTCCTACAACTTTCTCTGCATCTTGAGCCAGTCGCTCAGCTTCTGTCAAGCACTTTCGCCCTCTGATGGTTGGCGCTGCATGAGTGGTCTCTTCCACTCCATGAACCTCGTCTTGTGGCTGATCCACGTCCTGAAGCTCATCCTTAGGAACTAATAGCTCCTCATCTGCATGCAAGTGTAGCTCCCTCTCAAGCGAACACTTCATGGCTTTCTCCTCCTGAAATTTTATGTCCCATCGCACAACAGTTTTACCACTGTCTGGCAACTACACACGATAGTTGTGGGGCGTATCAGTGTACCCCACAAATATCCCAACCTCTGCGGTCGGCTCCAACTTCTTCCTGGCATCCTTCGTCACATGCATGTAAACATTAGCACCAAAAATCCTCAAATGAGAAAGATCAGGCTTCTTACCAGAATAAGTCTCCTCAGGTGTACTCATGCCAAGTATCCTATGAGGACAACGGTTCTACACATAAACTACTGTATTGCATGCTTCCGCCCACAAGTGAAGGGGTAGGCCCTGATCATGCAACATTGCCCGTGCAGCACCCACAATCGTTCTGTTCTTCCGCTTAGCTACCTCGTTCTACTGTGGATTATGGGGAGCTATGAGCTCTCTACGAATCCCTTCTGTGTTGCAGAAATCCTTGAACTCGTCCGAGATGTATTCACCACCATTATCGCTCCTAAGAGCCTTCACCTTCTTCCCCGACTCCTTCTCGACCAGTGCTTTGAATTCACAGAACTTTGAATATGTCTCGCTCTTCTTCTGCATGAAGAAGATCCAACACTTACGAGAGAAATCATCAACAAAAATTACATAATACCTGTGTTTTGCTGTCGAAGCAACTGAGAAAGGTCCACACACGTCTGTGTGAATTCTCTCAAGGATCGTCGTGGCGCGACTATCCTTCTCGTGAAAGGTGGCTTTCACAAACTTCCCCAAAGTACACCCCTTGCACTGATCTGACTGCACAAGTGTGCCTTTAGGAAGCCCTTTAGTGATCTGCTGCAGTATCTTCAAGGCTCCATGGTGAAGGTGACCCAATCTCCTGTGCCACAACTCGCCATCATCCCGGCTCACCAATCCTTCTGCCTTGCCTGCCATTGCTGTGCATCCATCTACATGCAACTGATAAAGGTTCCTCACTCGAACCCCTATCTTCCGGGTCTCACCAGTTGTCTTGCTGCGCAAGAAGGCCTTTCCCTCGCTGAAAACAACATCATACCCCTTGTCTTCTAACATCGCCACTGAGATGAGATTCTTCTCCAATCCTGGAACATGCATGACTTCCTTCAATACGAAGGGTTTACCAGACTCCCTCTCAAAGGAAATGGTACCGATACCGGTCGCACTGTATCTACCATCATCGCCCATCTCGATGTGCACTCCAAGATCTTTGTCCTCCAGATCAGAGAACAAATCTCTATCTCCCGTCATGTGAAAAGATGCACCACTGTCCAAGAACCACACTGATCCCATCACACTTGAAACCAAGCATGCGATCAATGAAAAATCAAGCTCAAACTGAGAAGCTAAGGTCTCTCCCCCTACAGATCTAGCAGCTTGCTTGTTCTTCTTCTTCTGCGGACAATTTGTGGCATAGTGTCCGTGCTGGTGATAGTGAAAACACTTCACCTTGGACAGATCCTGCTTCTTGCCTTTCGCACCAGACTGAGAAGCTTTCTTGCTCTTCCCTTTCTTTGCTTTGGCAGCCAAAGCGCAATTCTCTTCATCAGATACCTTTGATGAAGATCCATTCTAATACTTATTGTTACTGAGTTTATCCTTGAGCGCCAGGTCGCTCTTGCTTTGGAATAACATTCGCAATCCGTTGAAAGACATTTCAACAACACTGCTGCAAATTCGAATTCCACCAGCTACCAACTCAACCGCTTCCGATCTAAGATTCGTGAGAACAAAATATTTCTCGTACAGAGATTGACTGTATGGGCTTTTACCGGATATCTCACCTTCCAAAGGAAGGATGAATCCAGAGGCTACATGTCCCGATTACAGACTCTGCCTAAAGAAATAGAATGTAAACACTTCCTGAATAGTAGATCTGATGATCAATCCTTGCTTGATATCCTGTAAAAATCTCTTCTACAAATCAAGCAGCTCCGATACCATGTAGAAATTTTGAATAATTTAACACATATTCAACAGAGATTATCCTGATCATGTACTATTGCGGAATACATACACAATACATAAGCTCCTCTACGTTGATCATCAATATAGCAGCATCAATAACAATAAAACATCAAGAGCATTCACACATTAACACAGTATGTATCCCGGGGAAAGCATCTTGCTAAAAACCCCAACTATCTGTATATTAATGATTGAGTCATGTAACATTACACAGCATAATACTTCTCACAAGTATCTCCACCTCTGTTACACACAATACAGCTCAGATCTGATCTCCAAATCTCTTCCACTGCTTGCCTGCCTCCACTGCTCAATACCTGCTCAAGAACTGATGAGAATGGCTTACCAAACTCGTTTTTCACCTGCAAAATAGTCACTCACTCTTTGTTGGACGTGAGCACAAGCTATAATCTGGGAAAATACGTGAGCAAACTCATAGGCATACTCAATCCCTTGATTGTGCAAGATCTGGTGCACAACTATAGTCACAACTGATAGCAATCTGATTCTCTACCACCTGTCCCTGTTGAACTGAACATGCACTGACATGCAACTGAGTTAACTGATGTATTCATTAGTTGTATTATGAGTTAATAACTTGTGAATTAATTAATAACTAATTCACCCAACTCATATCTAGTCTATTTGCCAGTTAGACTAAATACAACCAGTTTAACAAAGCTAAACTGAACACAACTCCATCAACTCAACTCCACCAAACTCAACTGATTGAGTTCTAACTGAAGTCATGCATGCAAAAACTCAACTGAATCATAAGAAAAGCATATTTCCTTCTGACAGCTGCATGTGCCACCTCTGTAGCTCAAACTGAAGTGCTCCAAGAGAATAAGATTAAGTTTATAGTCCAAATATTATTGTGAGATAATAATATTTGACTTTTTTATTTTTGACAGCCAGTCTAAAAATAGACTTTGATCACTCACACTGTGATCAATCACACTTTCATCAAAAATAGAAGTCCATCTATTTTTTCCCAACTTGATCAATCATCCATAAACAACAACCTGCAATCCATAGACATGATCCATATGTCTAAAAATAGACATAGTCTAAAAATAGACTTGCGCCAAAAATAGCCTGTGGGCCCACTTAGTGAAGGCGACCCTTTTCACTAAGCTCCATCATCTTGTTTCAATCTCAACATCAGCCTTCTGACCGATAGAAATTGGAGAAACACCTTTAAATGTTTTACAAATGGACACCAAAGATGAGATAAGCCAATTGGAAGAGGGAGGTATTCCATGCCTTCCAAATGTTTCCTTCCTTCTCCCAGAGAGAAATTTTCTCTAGATGGGAGAATCCTCTGGTAGCACACCAATTCCTGAGGGGCTTAAGGATAGGTATGGTGGATAAATAGGCTTTCCAAGAATGCTTTCTTCCTAGAAGTCAATATCAACTTCGTTTCCAGGGATGCAGGATGTATGACATTGTATGAGGGTGGGGGGATTTTTCGCAAAGGTTCCAAATGAAAGAGTAGCTAAGATTAGGAGGAGGGGATTTCTAAAAGTGTTTACGGGGAGTGGAGAGATATTTACCTTTCAAAACCCGTTTACGATAGGCGCCTCCTTTTGTGATAAAATATCAAGCGAATTTTCGCTCCCAAGTCAATATTCATGAGAGTAGGTTGCCTTATTCTGATTCCTCCTTTGTCATAAGGGGATATGACCTTACTCTATTTGAGCAAATGAAATTCTATTGTCTCTAGCTTCCCTCCTATTTGACAAAGTTGTTAAATGTTGGAAATAACAACTCAATCCAAAATTCTGTCATTATAACTTCATGAAGCATATTTGGGCAATGAAAATTTTGTCAAATTTCAAGTCTTTATAAACAAAATCATGGGTGAAAACCAAACTCACATTAGCCTCATGCTTGGAAATGACACAAACTTGCAAATTTTCCTGTGATATTAACCCAAGACACGTTGCATTATTTTGTTTTAGTTTCATGGATGTTCACCATTGTATTGTGAATATGAGATGGATTATAATTCTTGAGCCTTTTTAATATAGTTGTGTCATTCAAAATTGTTTTATTTCTATCAAAGAATAGACGAAAAAAATAAATCAAGTGATGATAGAGTCTCTAGGAATCAACTTGTGGAAGAAGATAAAACATGACCTAGCTTCATTGTTCACGAGTAACAATGATGATGAGTTTACCCATGAATTTGTGAAGAGTCAAATTGGTTCTATCCAATGCCACTTCATAGCTATATGTTATTTTTTTATGGAATTGAGCAAAGAATGAAAATTATGGAATTCCTAATAATTCTCAAAATCAACATATTGGTTTTAAAAATGAGAATTGAAAATCCTCCACATTCAGGAGATGCTTCGTGGACTAGTTTTCTTAAACAATTGTTGCATCAAGGTTTGTAAATGCATGCCTCACTCAAAATATTGACACCATAACTTTGTGGAGTATAGCTAGATGTTAAGTGAGGTCCATGAGAAATTGTTGATAGAGATATAATCAAGATAAACCCTATAGATTGATAGCAACAAAATTACAATTTCAAGCTTGAGTGGTATTCTCTATAACTTCTGTTCATTTGGACTAGTTTCACAAGCATACATTATTTACCTAGATGTTGAGATAAGGTAAAAAAAAAATGAGGATTCCTGATACTACTCATTAGAAATGCATCAACAAAATGTTTTAATAGGGTTTTAGTTTAATAGTGATAATTGTTGCATATTAAGACACCCACCTTGGAAGTAGAAATAAGTAGTTTGGGGTAGGTGTGAATCCTCAGTGATATTTATGCTATAATAACTTCCTTTCACATAATTTAGCCAATGCAAAATGGTTGCAATTAATAGTTTTCCTACAAGGGTTGAATCGAACATGTAAATAAGCTACACTTGTTGATTGAGGTATTTGTGTTGATAGGCCAAAGTTTAACAGAATCTCTTTATAAAAAAAAATAGTATATCAACTTGGAACTCTAAAATACCCCATGATTTTTAGTACCTTGAGAATTTGATCTTTTGGTGACATTAGTGTACCTTGGTAGGAATCGATATGTAGATGACAATATTTTCAGTATAGTCAAAGTCACGAAGAATCAACCCGTGGATGGAAATAGAGCACAAGATGGAACGATAGTTTCCAAATAATTTCCTTTGCATTTTAACCTAAGAAAATTTTCAAGGTGAAATCATATCAAATTGAAATAATTCAATAAACATATGTCACTGCACTATATAATTGAGTTTGGGCACATAATCCAAGAATTTAGTGTAACAACCCTCGTTTAAAATCCATGTAAAAAGAAATATAAGACCACAGTCATGGGACACATGTTCCAAGCTGAATGTTGGGCAAAACATCCTAGTAGGTGTTCATTTCGGTTATTATGCCTAAGGAAATTGACAAAGGCAATGGTAAGGCTTTGGAGAGGCAAAATGACATTTTTGGAATTTTATTTAAAATAAAGGGAATTAGGAGGAAAGGAAGGTGAAAGGTCACATGTTGCATGTGAGGAGGAAATTGAAGGAAGATCATGGAAAATGAAGAAAATAGAGGCCTCATTGATAAAAAGGCTTTTGAGGATCAATTGGAAAGGTTTTGCTCGAACTTTTGTCAGTTCAGTTTTGGAGCTCTCATTACTCTCTCTCTCTCTCTTACTCTTGGATACTTAAATTTTTCTTGGATCACTTCAACATTAGATCAAGAAATGCAAAGAAGGGAAAGAGGAAGCAAAGATCAAGCAAGGAAGAGCAGGATCAAGCAGGTACAACAAGATTCTTTGCAGGTATTGATTTGCACGTGTGATTTCCTTGCTAGATTTGGTATGCATGGTATTGAATGTAGTTCTTTGCTGTTATGGCATGGATTTTGCCAAGTGTGACAGTGTTTTCAACCTAGCCTTGCCATTTCTAGATAGCCATGGTGTGATGGGGTTCTAATGTTTTGGTTGAGATGGATTGATGGATGGATTCAAAAATGAGTGAGGTAGATCTCCAAAAGAAATAACACATGGCCTAGTGTCCCTGAATTAGACTATGGATTATGGTAAAGCCACTGGCCTAATGACCCCTGAACCAAACTGTGGGTTGCGGTAAAGCCAGGTATTTTGTGCCTCAGTGGGCCTCGGAATCCTCGACCGGTTAATGGTGAGATATACGATAAAGCCTATAGAGTGGAGTCTCAGTTATGGCCTAGTGAGCCAGGATGGATTATGGTAAAGCCCATATAATGGTGTCTTGGTTATGACCTAGTGATCCCTGGATCAGACTGTGGATTGCGGTAAAGCCTAGAGACTAGGAGACACGAAGATTCGTCAAATTCGTCACGGTGTAGGTGGCGAAATCTGATGGCATCCATGCTTGTTTTGGCCTAGTGATCTGGTGAAGATAATGGTAAAGTCTGTTATTACATGTTCATTGTTTTGGCCTAGTGATTCGGTGTGGATTGCAGTAAAGCCTGGTTTCTATTGATGAGGGTGAGGTGGTTTAGCCTCGGGATGCCCTGGTTGGTTCTTTTGGTTTGAGTCCCACATTCATGCTTGGAATATGGCATGGGGGTGATTGGATGAAGAGAGATTTGGCTCAGCCAATCTATGGTCGGGTGGAACGTGGTAGTCCCATACCGGGTTGGATTTTGCATTCATTAATAAGAGGTTCTTTCCTTGGTATCTTATGTGTAAATGTATTGGTTTATATGTGGATTATATGGATGATGTATCCTTGATATTTCTTTTGTTATTATGTTGGTTATAAACATGTATTATGAAAGTGATGATGTATGGATCTCCTCGCATTTTTATTTGTAAATGAATGAACAATGATTCTATGACCTAATAGAATGTAGCTAATGATATAAGGGAACAATGCTTCTTAGTGATTCTCAAATAAGTATGAGACCCTACGCTCAGATATGTTGTTTAAACTTGTAGATTACATATTAATGACATGTTTGATGAAATGCCTATCATGACTAGTAGGGGTCCAGTCTAGTCCTTGTTCAAGTAATTGCATTTGTATCCTTATTTTGTTCTTATCTTTCAGTTCAAAAAGTGTCATTGATTTATCAACAGTGACTTGTGCTCTGGGCATGAAAAAGTGGCACAAATCCTGGAGTCACGAGAACAAGTCTTAGGAGAAAAGTCCCCATACACATGCATACCCATGTTGTGGGAGCATCCAAAGCCTCCTAGACGCGCCCTTGTCCATATCAAAGGAGTGTCTAGGGGTTTGATGCACTAAAAATTTAGTTGGTCTTAGGGGTTGGTCACCTAAGTGGTTGGGATAGCTCTTAGGAGTTCTATTTCTGATTGGTAATGTTTGTATAGTGTGTTTCTGTCGATTCCACTTCCTTAAGGTGACTTAGGAGGTTGAATCCCATTATAGTGGCCTCTTGTCGCGTATTTAGACCGATTGACCGGTTACTTGGGCAGATGTGGGATGAAGGTGTTACAGAGTGGTATCAGAGCATGGTTCACCCCTCGGACTAGATGGGCGGTGTGTTGGTCATGCATTCATGTCGGTTGCATATGTGTTCCTTATGCTTGTAGTCCATGTGTTTGTTGCATTTGCATGGTGTTGATCATGGTTGTAGTGATGTCGCCATGTGAAGGTTGATGATGTTGTTTTTGGGATTCTTTAGTCATGAATGCATGTCGGTTGTATATGCATTTGTTATGCATGGCAGTGTCCATATGTTATTATGCCTGCATTGTCATGGTTGTAGTTATGCATGTATAGTAGGTCAAACATGCATTCTGAGGTCATTGTATGCATTTTAGGTGATCTGAAATGGAGTAGATTAGTACTGTTGTGCTAATTCCCCATTCAGAATAAAACCCAAGATGCTTATCATTTGATTTTCAAGTGCTTAAGGATTCAAAACTTATGTTAATTAACAGATTCCCATGAGAGTTTCTTATGTAAATGTTATGAACAATTTAACATAAAACATATGCTGAACAACAACAGTATAACAACAATGAACATCAAAATACAACACACAACAAGCACATGATAAAGGAGTTCACTCTTCCTAGGCCATGCCCCCTTGGTCCAGCTTCCAATGGCTTGGGCCTCTCTATTATGCTCACATTACAACAAAATTATGTTTACAATGCTTAAATGCCTCTAAAACCTGTCTCAATGAGTTCAGAATACTAAAAAATAGCTATTTAGCCTATTTTTGCATCCAATTTGGATAAAAATTGAAGAAGTTATGACTTATCCCAGTTCCTCCACTATTTGTTCCCTAAATTGCTCTAAAATCGACCAAAAACACCTTTTCCGCTCCAAAATCCACTAATGGAGCGAGAAATGTGTTATTTGGCAGGCTAAATCATGTCATCCTTAACTCAATCACAATCAGATAAGTTGCGGGCTCTTAACATTGCAAAACGTTGGTATGTGGTGTTGCGAACCCGACGGGTTATTAAACTGGAATATATAACCTCTCGCATCCATAATCCATCGCTCATCGCAATCAGTGATCGGCTACAGGCGAAGGTCTTATTTACCTGACAGAACACTGTGATTATGATTTCGTGAACCCGTCGAGGTATTAAACTGTGGCATATAAACCTATCATGTTTGGGTCTATTGCAATCAGAACTCCATTGCGCCGAGGTCGATTCTTGTTTCCGAAGTGATTGCATCGCATCGCAAATTCAACCTTGTCGGGGCCGATAACCTGTTTGATGATCCATCTATCGCTGCGATATGTGATTTCTAAGGGCTAATGGTAGGCTACCACTTGGAGCCTCCTCATTCGCTGAAGACCTTGCCACACCATCCCAATCTTGCCATGTAGGCAAGTCAAACTTGAGTTTTGAATCGCTCTAAATTCTACATACGAACTCGGATTTGAGTGCCGTTCGCACCGTTGAATTCAAAATGACGAGCTCTTCAATTTGGAGCTATGTTTGGAAAGATCCCGACACTTTTATTTTTTTAGGATAATTCTGAGCATGTGATCACTCCTCCCCACTAGAAGCCTTTTGGACCCCAAAAAAATTATATTCAGTTATTGAATAGATGAGGGTACTATTCCCTCACCTTCTCCACTTCAATCCATTTGGTCTTTGATGGATGTGTACCTTTGAGACCCACCCGGAGATAATCATTGCTTCCCCTTTTAGTTTTCCTTGTCCTTCTGTCAAGTATAGTGTCTTGTTGAAGCACATCAATGAATTCTGGAGAAAATTATTCAATAGATAGAATTTGAACATTGTCTCCTTGATCTTCAAACAAAGGAGGTTCATATAATCTCAAATTTTCAACATTAACAACGGAATATATTTGCATATATGAAGGCAAATCAAGCTTGAAAGCATTATTATCAATCTTTTCCAAAATTTTAAATGGACCATAACGAATTGGTTTAAGCTTTTTACCTTCACCTTGAAGCATTTCCTTGCTAATGTATAGCCAAACTTCATCACCTACTTGAAACTCATGATCCACATGATGCTTATAATACCTTGCCTTATACTTGCCTTGACTCTTTTGTAGCTATTCTTGAACTGTTTGGTGAATCAACTGAATTTGCTCAATGAATTTCTTTGATCTATCTATGTCACTATGTCCATCTACAGCTACATATTTTTCAAAGATGAAGTCCAAAGGTGATTTAGGAAAATAACCAAGTCATGCCTCAAAAGGCGAAGTTAGAGTAGAAGAGTGTTTTGCTTGGTTGTAATCACGCTGAATATAATGCAACTGTTCATCCCACATCTTAGGATGTTTGTTGCAATATCCTCTTAGCAAATGAACAATTGTCATGTTAACCACTTCAGTTTGACCATCTGTTTGCAGATGAAAGACTGTACTTTTCTTCAATTTAGTGTCCATTAAGTTCCATAAACTTGACCAAAAATTCCCAACAAATCGAGAATCACGATCACTTACAATAGAAGTAGGCAATCCAAAATGAACCCATACATTTTGAAATAAAAGTTGAGTTGTTTGTTCAGTTGTAATTTTCTTTTTACAAGGCATTAATATGCACATCTTGCTGAACCTATCCACAACTGCATACAAATAATCGTGACTTTTCCTTGATAAAGGAAGACCTCCTACAAAATCCATATAAACACTTTCCCATGGTCGTGAAGGCACTAGAAGTGGTGTGTACAATCCTACTTTCCTATTACTAGGCTTACTGACTACACACAATGAACAACCTTTGATAAAACGTGACACACTTTCAAGCATACAAGGTGAATAAAAATATCTCTAAAGATTTTCCACTGTTTTACTTACACCGAAATGTCCAACAATAAGAGAAGTGTACGCTTCCCTTGTGACTTTTACTCTCTCCCACTGTGGAACACAAAGTTCTCCCAAATGATACAACAGATTATCATGAATATGGTAGTCTAATTCCTCAACTTGGCGGCCTTGACTCAAGTTTAAATGTACCTTTTGAAATTCACCATCCTGTGTGTATTGTTCAACATAACTTTCAAGCACAAAAAAATTATTCGTGAGTAAAATGGCTACATTTACAACCGGTCTAGAAAGCATATCAACAACTCCGTTATAAATACCTTTCTTGTACTTAATTACCAAGTGGAATTTCTGTAAAAATCCCATCCAACGAAAGTGCCTTGATTGCTACATTTTATAGTAGAATTTAGGCTTCTGTGATCCATATCAAGTTTACAAAGGATTTTTCGGCGAAGATCACATGAGACATCATTTGTCGACGCGTTTCGAACCAACCAGTGTGGTTCATCGTCAGGACAAGTTGAAGAAACAGATCCAGCTTAGCAGGTTAAATAGACATAGCAAAGCCTCCAACAGCTACTTTTGACTAGGTCCAGGGATCAAAAACTCTATTTACTAAAAATGTTAACCTGGGGGGGCCTAGTCCATTAAATAAAATAATAATATGATAAAAAATATTAATAAATAATTAAAATATTGAAAATAATTAAACAGTGATGTTCGATTAGTACCTAAAAATAATTCCTAATAATAGTTAGTTAAAGATAAATAATAAATAATTATATCTAGGGAAAAAAAAATAAAAAAAATAAATAAATAAATTAAAATAAAAAATAAATAAATTAATCCAGAGAGGGACCAGTCCCTTAAAAATAATATTATGATAATAGTTAAATACCAATATTAATAAATAATTAAAATTTTAATAAATAATTGAATTTTAATAAAGCAATTAGGTCCCCTAAGTAACAAAAAATAATTCAGAATTAAAATTCCAATTAATTATTAAATATAATAAAATTATATAAAGTTATATTAAAATTAAAATATAATTAAAATTATATTTAAAATTATATTTATATTAAAATTATATTTTAGTAATTAAAGTTATATTATCCTAGGGGACCAATCCCTTAAAAAATAATAATAATAATAATAAAATTTATAAGTTAAAAAAAAATAAAAAAAATTAAAATAAAATAATACTAATGATAATAATAATTCAGAATAATAATAGATAAAAAAAAAAGGACTAGGACGAGAGTGCTGGGACCCAACACCGACTGATTTTCCAGCCATCATCTCTATTGAGATTACTCGGCCTCTTTTCAATCTCAAGCGCCTCCCTAAATTTCTGATGATGGAAGTGCGAAACCTTAGCAATAACACTAGCTTCCTCAATACAAACATGATGATTGGTTTTCTCGGCGTGCTCAGCTAAAGCGGAAGACTTAGTACGCCTATGCTTGAGATCTGCTACATGCTCACTAATCCGCTGATTAATGGAGCGACCAGTTTCCCCAATGTAGGGGGTCCCATAGGAACAGGGGATCAAGTACACACCTTTCATATCTTTAGGGTCGATAGGATCCTTCGCTGATCTGAGGGACATGCGAATGGTGTTCAGGGGCCTAAAGGTCACAGGGACATCATGTGACCTAAGAATCCTACCATTCTTATCAGTAGTCCCCTGAACATACGGAAGAAGGACGCCAGGAACTCGCTCCTTAGGTTCATGATGAGACAGTGAATTCTTCGAAGCTTTAAGGAAAGCCCTCTGACCCAGGAATCTACTATAACCATTCTCAACAAAGACATCAAGGAGATGGGATTTCTCCTTCTCAAAAATCTCCTTATCCGAGATCCTTAGGGCCCGCGAAGCCAGGGTATTGAGAACACCCATCTTTTGAGCTGGGAAATGATGGGAACTGGCATGAAGATATTGCTCAGTATGCGTTTTCTTCCAAAAAACTTGGTGGTCGAGGGAACCATCACTATTCTTAGAAATAAGAATATCGAGGAACGGAAGGCAACCATCGACGTCCTGCTCCATGGTGAACTTAATGGCAAATGATGTCTCATGTGATCTTCGCCGAAAAATCCTTTGCTACATTTTAGTTTAAGATTGCAGATATTGCAAAGGTTGATGATCAATGTTGATAATGGTTTCTTTTCCCATAAAGTAATGATTACATTTCTTCACACTTTGACCCAATGCATAAAGCTCTTTATCATACGTAGGATAGTTAATAACATCACCACTAAAAATCTCAGAATGAAATGAAATGGGTTTACCATGTTGTAAAAGAACTACAACCATGGCATATTCACTTGCATCTATTTGTATTTCAAAGGGTTGCTTCAAATCCGGCAATGCTAAAACTGGCACTGAACTGATCCTTTGTTTCAAAGCATCAAATGCTTTTTTCTGTTTGCCTCCCCACTAGAAGAGAACCTTCACACTGGTCAACGCATGTAGTGGAGCTGCTATGGAGGAGTAATTGGAAATGAACTTCCTCCAATACTGCGATGCTCCTAGAAAACTCCTTTCTTCTGTAACTGATTTGGATATTGGCCAATTCACAATGACCGAAACTTTAGAGGGATCAATCTTCAACTCACCGCCTCCAACTATGTGGCCCAAACACACTAAGGAAGTTTTCCTGAATTCACATTTAGACATCTTCAGAAATAACTGTTCTTTTCTCAAGACATCCAACACTTTCCTAACATGCTTGACATACTCTTCTCGTGATTTTTTAAATATCAAAATATCATCTAAATAGACAATTACAAATTCATCAAGAAAGGATCTTAAAACATCATTCACAACTCTCATGAATGTAGCTGGAGCATTGCAAAGACCAAAAGGCATAACCAACCACTCAAACAATCCCCGTTTGGTTTTAAAAGCAGTCTTCCATATGTCCTCCTCAACTATTCTTACGTGATGATATCCACTTCTCAAGTTTAATTTAGTGAAATACTTTGCATTTTTCAACTAATCTAGCAAATCATCTATTCTTGGCAGTGGGTATTGATTCTTTATTGTAATCTTATTTAAAGCTCGATAATCTACACATATATGCCATGTTCCATCTTTCTTGGATACCAATACAATTGGTGAACCACATGGAAAAGTAAAGGGACAAATACACATTTATCCAACAATTCCTAGACTTGTTTCTTAATTTCTAAGCTTTCTAGAATTGACATTCGATAAATACCAATGTTTGGGAGTGGACAGTCTTGCTCTGGCTGAATTTCATGCTAAATTCCTCTTTTTAGTGGAAATCCTTTTGGTTTTTGAAACATTTCTCCATATTGATTGACCACATCAACCAATTCATCTTTCAACTTCACATCACAGCCTGCAAAGGATTCATGAGTCATTCTTTTGCTTGATCATAAGAAGCACGCGACTCTTATTGGAATAGACTAGTCGCTTCATTTCCCATGCGCTTGCCAAATATAGACTAAGCTTTCTCTGATGAGCTCTCACAATGTACTCCACTCCATCTTTGAACAAATGATATTTGTTCTCAAATCCATTGAAAACGACTTTCCTGTCATACAATACGAGCTTCCCAACACAATCCCTAAGATATACAATGACACAACATCTAATTCAACTTCATCAATGAAATTGGTTGTGATTGCAAATCTGAAAACACATTTTCTTGTGACCTGCAAATTGGCATCCTTGGTTATCCAACCCAACAGATACGATTTATGATGAGGCACAATTTCTAGATTCAATTTCTTGAATAAATCCGTAGAAATTAAGTTGGTCTGAGATCCACTGTCAAACAACGTATCGATTTTTGTATGCTTGGAAATAACTCGGATATGGAACAACTCGGTTCGGTTTTCCTCATTTGAAACGCTGTGAGAGTTATTTGCTACGCTGGTACTTGCTATGACTGTCTCCTTACTTTATTTTGCCATGGGTTTTCCCTTGGTGACTGTGGCTGTGATTTTTGTTTCATCTCCTGATTCTGAACCCAAGTCTTGTTGTGCAGCAGCGTTGGTCTTACATTTCCCTTTATTGTTAAATTTTTTTGGTCGTAATTATGGGTGAAGCTGCCAACAATGTGCTTCATCATGTCCCTCCTTGGAACAATTCTTGCACACGGGTTTCTCCCCTTCTTTATTAACATAAGCATTTTTCTTCTACTTTCCTTTAAAATTCTTCCCTTTTCCACCACTCTAAAATGGATTCTTCTTACCTTCTTCTAGTACATTTTTCCCTCTTGCTTCGAGGTGTGTAGCTTGAACATAGACCTCATCAAGATTCATGGGACTGAACATAAGAATGGTATGTGGAAGATAGTTATGCAACCCTTCTATGTATTTTAGTAAAGGTATCTTGTGACTGTAAGTCTACTCCTAGCATAATAGCTCTTTTCCTAAACTCTTGAATATACTCTTGCACATTTTGACCTTTCAACTATCTGAAATTTTTCCAATTCATGATAGCTTTTTGCATATGAGCTAAAGGGTAGAACTATCTTTTTATAGAAGAAATGAAATCAGACCAAGTAATAGAGATCTTACCATGTTTTTTGATCTTTTCTTGAGTCCTTGATTCCCACCATACACGTGTTTCACCCTCCATTCTCAATGAAGCCAACTGAATTTTGATATCATCCTCTTGAAGGTTATGAATTCTATAATACACCTCCAACTGACAAATCCAGTCATCCAACGTCTCTGCATTAACTTCTCCATTGTACATAGGCAACTTGAATTTAACATCAAGCTTCAAAAAAGGTGATTTACTAACCCCTTTTGAAGAATGATGATGAATATGAGTGGCGGTGGTATTTGCGGAAGAGGGTGAAGATACTTTCGACAAAGAAGATGAAGAAGATGGTGAAGATGGTGGAGGTTTGCCTCCATTCCCATTACCTCCTTTTCCTTTATCTTCTTTTCCATAATCTCCTCCTAAAGAGCCTTCTCCATTGGAAGGCTTGGAACTTTCTCCTTGCAACCTGATATTCCTCTCTTCATAGAGAGCCTTAACCATCTCTGTCATATCAAAGAAATCCTTTCTGAAGGTCTTCTTATCTTCTGTCATGATAGGTTCTCGTTCATGAGACATAATCTCTAGAGACTCAATTGCAACTTCTGCAACTTGAGGTTGTACTAGTGTAGAAGACTTCGGAAACCTTGCTCTTCTTCCACTTGAGCCAATTTCAAGTCTTTCAACCAGTTTCCCTTCTCCTCTTTTGAGTTTTAACCTTGTAAGCATGACATAAACTTGCAAATAATTAAATCCTTCTATCATTAAGCAAACCTAGTAAACAAAAAATAGTGCTCTAATACCAACTTGATCTACAATGAAGCATATTAGTAATGCTGTGCTAATTTGCCATTCAGACTAAAACCCAAGATGCTTATCATTTGCTTTTCATGTTCGTAAGGATTCAAAACTTTTTCTTAATTAACAAATTCCCATGAGAGTTTCTTATATAAATGTTACGAAAAAGTTAACATAAAAACATATGCTGAACAACAACAATATAACAACAATGAACATCAAAATACAACACACAACAAGCACATGATAAAGGCATTCACCCCTCCTAGGCTATGTCGCCTTGGTCTAATTTACAATGGCCTAGGCCTCTGTATTATTCTCAAATTACAACAAAAGTGTGTTTACAATGCTCAGATGGCTCTGAAACCTGTCTCAATGAGTTCATAATACTAAAAAATGGCTATCTAGCCTCTTTTTACATCCAATTTGGATAAAAACTAAAGAAGTTATGACTTATCCCAGTTCCTCCACTATTTATTCCCCAAATTGCTCTAAAACTGACTGAAAACCCCTTTTCCGCTCCAAAATCTGCTAATGGAGTGAAAAAATTGCCATTCAGCAGGCTAAATCATGTCGGCCTTATCGCAATCGCAATTGGCTAAGTTGCGGGCTCTTAACACTGCAAAACGTTGATATGCAGTGTTGTGGACTCGACAGGTTATTAAACCTGAATATATAACCTCCCACGTTTGGAATCCATCACTCATCGCAATCGGTGATCGGCTATGGGCGAAGGTCTTATTTACCCAATAGAACACAACGACTGTGATTTTGCGGACCTGCCAAGGTAATAAACTGTGGCATATAAACCTATTGCATCCAGGGTCTATCGCAATTGGAACTCCACTGCGTCGAGGCCGATTCTTGTTGCTGATGCGATTGCGATATGTGATTGCATTGCATCACAACTTCAACCTTGTCGAGGCCGATAACCTGTTTGCCGATCCATCTACCGCTGCGATATGTGATTTGTGAGGGCCAATGGTAGGCTGCCACTTGGCGCCTCCTCATTCACTGAAGACCTTGCCACACCATCCCAATCCTGCCATGTAGGCAAGTCAAACTTGAGCTTTGACTTGCTCTAACTTCTGCATACGAACTCAGATTTGAGTGTCGTTCGCACTGTTGAATTCAGAATGACGAGCTCTTCAATCCGGAGCTGAGTTTGACAAGATTGTGACACTTTGATTTTTGAGCATAATTCTAAGCACCTAATCATTAGGTCATCATGATGTTATTGGTATTTTATGATGCTAATGTGTTGGCTGAGATAGAGCTGGAGATGTAGATCACCAGAGAGAGATTGCAACACTAAACTTTGGAGTAAGAGAAGATCATCATACATGTTTGTATGGTGGGCATACATGTATGTGATTAATGGTTGTTATAAGAATTAGGGTTACTTATATACTTGTCATTTTATTGTTGTTATGGTTACATGTTGATAAATGCTAGTTGATTAATGTAGTCATATGCACATGTGTCATATAGCCATGAATGATAGTAACATGTTGTTGTATGCATTATGGTGATATGCATGAGGGTTATGCTCATTACATTGAAGATCTTGATGTTACACATATCATGCTAACCTGGATTGGTCTATGTAGATGATTATGGTTATGGTATCCAGGTATGAGTCGACTTATTTGTGATAATGTGTTGTACTAATCTAGATTGATTGTGCATATGTGATTGCTCTGCATGAATGACAATTGTTTATGAGCTTATGATGTGAACATGTTAGCTAGTTAATGTTATGGATATCATGACCTTATTATACCTGCCGCAAGACAGGATATATTGTGTTTAGTTTTACATTGACCATATATTAGTTTCCTTTTGACCAAAAATATTTGAAACTTATCTAAAGTTAAACATTATCAACTGCATTTTATTATTTTTAAACAATATTTAAATTGAATTATCTGAAACGCTATTGGTTCACCTCTTATTTTGTAATGATGACAAATGTACTTCCATCGTCATTAATTTGTATTGTAGCACCTTTTTTGTTTTTCTAAAAAAAATATTTACAACCTAATTTATAACTTCCACTAATTTATCTTCACAGTAAAATTTTGTTAAAAATTATATTCGTGGATGGAAGAATTGTATATGTACGATAGAGATATGTAAAGCGTGATGTTCAAATTACATGCCTCGCCACAGTCGTTTATCTTACTATACAATGCACCCTAAGGAAATATAGTATATAAAGCCTTAGGTCATATCTTATATAAAGTCATCCATTTATTACTCACCGTAGCTCCATCGTATATCAAGTCCATCCCTTGCCTCCGTTAGCTCATATTTCGTAGTGAGGAAGTTACTTAGTCACTTTGAGAAAATAAGTATATAATCCTATCCCTTTTGGAGCTCACCTTTCTTGCCCAACATAGATAGAGGAATAGTATTTTGAGCTTTATTGCCACCAACGTATTTTAGAACCTTATAATTGTATTTAATAACCTTAAGCTCATACTTAGTTACTTAGTCACTTTGAGAAAAGAAGTATATAATCCTATCCCTTTTAGAGCTTACTTTTCTTACCCAACACAAATGGAGGAATAGTATTTTGAGCTTTATTGCCACCAACGTATTTTAGAACCTTATAATTGTATTTAATAACCTTATTTAAGAACCACCAATCGTATTGAATAACCACCTGATTATTAGCTCCAGGAAGGGAATCAAGTTCTCAAAGAAGGCCTCAGTATCATGACCTTAGGAGCTTGGCCTAAAAACTCTCTTTTTATTAAGAATTGCTAAACTGACATATGAGAGAAACCCTAATTTCACTATTAGAACAGATTACATTCGTTGTGACAGTGGTACAGATTACATGCGTTTTTCAAAAGTCCAGTCACGAAATCTTTATACACATAACATGTCAGCGTTATCACCTATTACCTATCACATTAATTTTGGTGGAAGAATATTTTTATTGTGATACTCAATCCCACCATACCTCTCACGTTAAAATTCAGTGTTCTTTCCAAGTAAAAATAATATATTTACCTTTCTACTGAGACATTTTGGCCTTTGCATAAATTTAGAGGATATTTTATATTTATTATAAAATGAGTGTTTATATTTTTGTTTTCCCAAAATGTAATGGTCAAACCTATTAAGGTTGGTCATGTTAATCATCTTTAATGTGAATAAGCATAACTCGTTATTATCTTTAAATTTGGGTTATATTAACATTATTATTTAAACAAAATTATTTATAAAATAATGAATTGAATTTATATATGTTTTATTTTCATATAATTTAGTGGTTAATTATTAGTGATAATGGTCATTTAATGGACATGCCTGTGTGTATAACATAGCTTGTTACGATTTTTGAAGAGTGTTGTTAAGTTATTACTATTATTATTAGAGTAAATAAATTTCACACCTATCAATTGTTTTTAAATTTGGGTTATTCATTTATTTACAAAACAAATACTTTGTTATTTTAATGACATTAAAATATCTCAATAAAAGCTAATCAAAATTTTAGCCATTCATAATGTTGTCACAATAAAAGCATTGACAGAAGTTAACCAGGGCTAATGTCAAAATGAATTTACGTAGTGCAATCACTAGTTATGGTTTGGTGAATCATGTCCTCCAATTCGTTAGCCCCCACATTTTTTAGAGACCGCAACTACCACAAAAAAGCAAAGAAAATATGATGCGGTGTTGTAATCTAATTTTTAATAGAATCACTTCATTTACGATGAATCCATGGCATACACTATTATCTCAAAATTGGCCACATGAAAAGTGTGATTACATACGTAGAATGTGTAGTGAATGGCTTGATGGAAACAACAGGGTGTAGTGAATGGCTTCATGAAAACAATAGATATTTTAATTCAAGATCTCCATGGCTCGCATTAAATCTACTAATACACATGCATCTTTCTTGCACTCCATTCCCACATGATACATTTCGCCTTTTGGAGCTTTGCAAATTTCCACAAATTTTCCATGGGTGTCATTATTAGCAACATAATTTTCCAAATGAATCAACCCAAGCAAAGCTAGAATTTCAAAATCACTCTGAGGTACAAATGACAAATCGAAGTCAATATGAGTATGATAATTTTCCAGGAAGAGCATCTCAAACACGTGTAGAATTTCAAATTCATACACCAACTAGGACTTAATTTTCCAATTCATTCAAATTCCAAATTCACATTCATTGTGAAGCAAAAAATTGATGAAAATTGATTTTTTAAAATGTTTTTACATTTTAAGATTTACATTTTACATTTTCTTAAAATTTACATTTTACCAAAATTTATAAAATAATATTTATTTTTTACTATTACTTTTATGTAAATTCACTAAAATATAAAATACAACACTCAGTACACTATGAAATTATAAAGTGTACTGCCCATTATAAAATAATAAAAACTACATTCTATTTGAAATAAATCTTAATGTGTTATTTTTGTTTAACAATAAAAATATTAAAAAGTACAAATAACATTTATACATTCAGTGAACAACTACCATTTAAAAATATATCTTGGACACAACTATACATATATATACAAAAAATAGTTTTAAATAAAAATTATAAATGACTTTACTAGTTATAATTAAACATTCACACTAAATTTATTATTTATGATTGAATATTTACACCAACAAATAAAATAAGTTAGGATGACACAAATTGGGGGAAAACAATTTCTCCAAATTTGACAAGTACACCATGCGATAATAAAAGCCATACAGTCAATATAGTAAGATTAATGAAGAAACTTCTACAATAACTAAATAGTCAAACTTCTTGTTACTTTATTTAAGATTTATTATGTCTGTAGTATTAAGTTTTATATTGCAGTATTAAAGTGTCTAATTTAATGTTATTTTATTTAAGATTTTATATATTTATAATATTTTGTTTTATATAGTATCAAACATGTGTATGTAGGTATTTTTTCTTCTAATTTTCCATTTTTTTTTTCTTTCTAGTTTTTGTTTGAGGTTTCTACATATATTTATATAAGCTTTTATTTTGCCAAATTTTCATAGTATTTTACTTTAATTGCTATATTTAAACTAGGCAGCAAGTACTGGCTACTATGTAGCTTGTTTATGTTTGAGTTTATATGTTGTGAAGTTATATTGTGCTAATCTAGATTGATTGTGCACACAAGATAGCCTTCCCTAAGATACATTAAGGTATTAGTTTTCTTATGTCGCCTATTTGGTGTTTGAATGTTTGACTATGTCGTTTATTTGGTGTTTGAGTGTTTTGTGTCTATTGTGTCATCTATATATTGTCTGAATGTTTGATTACTTGAATGATATGAGTATGTGTCTATAAGATTTATTGTTGAAATGATCTTGTTTTAAGATGGTTGTACTAATACATATGTGTTGAGACAACTAATATATACTTGAGTGTAGGTAGGTGATAGTTGTAGCATTATGTATTATGATTGATGAATGTGAGTTGATTGTTAAGTATGACATGGTTGTTAGACTTGGTAAAGGTTGATTTCAAATTAACATGATATATTGATGTTTGGAATGTGAGACTAACATGTGTGAGCAGTTGCAGAGAAACATGACTAGTATTAGCTTAATAAAGAAATAGTTGATGTTTTTACATAACGAAAAGTTGGGTGATGTGACAGTGCATAGTAAGACTCAGTTGTAGCAAGGAAAAGGTAAAAGAAAGGAATTG
Source organism: Pinus tabuliformis (assembly GCA_031772625.1). Lineage (NCBI taxonomy): Eukaryota > Viridiplantae > Streptophyta > Pinopsida > Pinales > Pinaceae > Pinus > Pinus tabuliformis. The sequence goes on from CM062805.1 coordinate 790,401,934, forward strand.
GATGAAAATTTCCTTGGCTATGTTTGGAAACCACAATTCCAAACGAATGAGTGCTTTGCATACAGGAAGTATTATTAACCTTGAATTTGTCTGACAATATGAGGATATGTGTTATATTCATAAATATGTATTTGACATGTATAACAGTTGGTTCTAGTTATCGCTATATTTGTCAAAGGATTGGAGTCCCTTGAGAGATGGCATGGATGTGTTCAGTTGCAAGAAATGTGCCTGGCACAACAAGGTAAGGTAACTGGTGTATTGCTATGTTTATTTATGCAATGCTAGTTATGTGTTTATGGAAATATGATGTAGGGGATTGCATGGAAAAGAGACTGCCATTAAATTCTGAAGAAGGCTCAAGTTGAACTTTTCTCTAGAAGCACTAGGAACCATGGGGATTGAGTCATGGTGTCCCTTGAGAGTCTTGTGATTTCGATTCTTTATGATTTGTTTGAGCTTGATTTGCAACTTTGTTTATGTATAGTGTATGGCCATACCACTTTGTTCGCGGTGTCATATTGTTATTGGTTTTCATGGTTTTTTTCTTGTTTGTGTTTTTTCATGCCTCTTATGTCTTGAGGGTATTTGGAATTGGTTGGGAAAGAGGAAAGTTAATGGAGCTCAGGGAGAGATGAATGAAACGTAGCAGGTAATATAAGGCCTGAATGAAGCTCGGTGCATGAATAAGGGAAGTTGAAGGTAAGAATATGCCAATCAGTTGGATTGGTTTGGTCCATTGGTGTAAATGGACAATGGTAGTGCAATCATGAGAAAGGTAACATGAAAGGTGAAGTAAATGGGTCTAAGGTGTCAGATGCCTTGGCTACGTTGGGAATGATTGTTCTCAATGTTGTGCATGGTGTGCACAGATAAAGGGAGTTCTCTTAACCTTGACCTTATGCTATTTGATAATTATGTTATGTTCATGATTATGCTCATGTTTATATACGTATGTATGTGTGTATGTATGTTGTTGCCTGACAGGATCCTGATTGTTTTATGCTAATGTTTATGTATATGTATCGATGTATCTATGTCATTGTTCGACAAGGTTGTCAGGGATCATTCTTGTGGAGGAATGATTACTTATGCAAGTGAGTGGCATGACAAGGTTCTTGGTCTTATGGGGAATCAAATGGGGAGAGTAGTCATGACAAATATACAAAGTCAATATCATGTGAATATGAATTGATATTGTATGCTTGTATTATGCCTATGTTTATGTTATGACATGTAGCTCTGAAGGATACATCAGTTGAATGAAATTAGTGACATTTGTGGCATGCTAAGATAAGCATGGATGATGAAGAGACACTAGAAGCAAGGTTGCCTGGTAGAGACAGTGTGGTTTTGGATGTGCAATACTATTGTTGTGTATATGTTGCACATGTTGTATATCTAGTGATTGTACCTATGGTGATGTGTACATGTAATATATGTAGTATTGTGTACAGATGATGTTGTGTGCTTGTTGTATGTATGGTGTTGTGTGTACATTGCACATGCAGTGTTGGATATAGATGGTTCTATGTACATATGGTGTCGTGTGCATGATTATACAAGTGGTGCTATGAGCATGTGGTGTTGTGTACATGTTGTACATATGGTGTTGTGTGCAGGTGGTGTAGGTTTTGTGTACACGTTGTAAAGGTGGTACGATGTACATGTGGCGTTGTGTACACGTTGTGCAGGTGGTGTCGTGTACATGTGATGTTGTGCACACGTTGTGCAGGTGGTGCTTTATACAGGTGGTATTGTGTACATGTTGTACATATGGTACTGGTGTACATGTGGTATTGTGTGCATGTCATACATGATGTGTTGCAGGCATGTGGTACTATGTATGTGCATTGTGTAGTTGTGGTATTGTGACATGTGTACTCGTTGTGTTGTACTATGTGTATTACATGTATTGTGTTATGTTGCACAACAGGTGTAGGTACATGTATTGTGTGGTGTCGCATGTTGTGTGTGGATGTATGTGTTGTGATGTTCATTGTGTATGTGTATGTGATTGAAGAAAAGAAAAAGGCACTGGGTGTGGCAACCGATCCAGTGTGTGTACAGAAAGAACAAACGTAGAAGTAAGGATCGATAAAGGATAAGTATCAGTCAGTTTTATCATGCATGTGATCTATGATTCTGACTTGTGATGGTTACATGTGATTTATGATTATGGTTTATGATGATTTCATGTGATTCATGATTTTAATTTATGATGGTTGAGTTTGAGCTAACCAGATGTGATATGTTTATTCATGATGATTTGATCAAATAGTTAGTTTGACTTGTTGTGACAGGAAGTAAACAGGATTGAAAGTGTACCTTATTGACAAGCTACCAATGAGGTATGATGTGAATTTATTTCAATTTATTTTAAATCTAATGGAAGTTATGTGCTTGGTACAGGAAGCACAAAAATGCCTGGTTGGGTGGTTGAAACTTACTACAAGAATTAGTAGCATCGGTGAAAGGAATTGGAACATGCAATAGTGTGTTGGTAAAGCACTTCAGGAGTAGGGCCATCGTGGGACACTGGTACCCAATATTGTCCATTAATTTCCATGAACATGTTATGAACAATATGATGGTTTTAAGGTAGGAATATGCCTTGGTTTTTGGACCTTCCGATGCGAGGAAACCTTGCCGAGGGATGGACTGCCCAGGATGGGGGTGCTAGTGGAGCTTGGAAGGTGTGCGACTGAATTGCTCGAGGGACTGTGTAGAAGATAAGGGAAGACCGGTGATATATATGTTTTAGTCATTAGCATTGCTAGATGGAATCAAATGCACATTGGGAGTGTGCCCTGGAACAATGAACCGATAACTGTTCAACGAGAGGACAAGTGGCACAAGATTATAGCGCTGGACATTGGATGCAGATTTGACCTTGCAATGGATTCTGGACTTCTTGGGAAGGAGGTAAATCTTGGTATTAATTTGAGGGTGGAGGTGAAAGCCTCTGGATTCCCTTGTTGCATATGCAGGCATCGTATCCTTTTATTTTCTGGTTGAGCAAATGTGCATATGTGTATATATGTGTATTATTGTAAATATTGTATCGAGTTGGATTTAGAAAGCTCCATAGACAGTATGATTATTTGTTGGGTGAAGCAAATGTGTATGTGTGTATATGTGGTTATTATTGTAAATATTGTAACGAGTTGTGTTATAAAGCTCCAGTAAATGGTATGTTTGTCATGTTTTAGCAGATAATCATTGTAAATACTGTAATGATGTATGTTATAAAGATCCATGGGCAGTATGTTTTGTTTTCAGTGGTCTTGTTGGTTATAGGTGTCAATGAACACTGAGGACGGTGTTCCCCCAAAGGGGAGGGTTTCATAACAACCCTTGTTAAAAATCCATGTAAAAAAAATTTATAAGACTATAATCATGGGACACGTATTCCAAGATGAATGTTGGGCAAAACATCCTAGTGGGTGTTCACTTCGGTTATTATGGCTAAGGAAATTGGAAAAGGCAATGGCTAAATATTTGGAAAGGCAATTGACATTTTTGGCATTTTATTTATGAAAACAAAGGGAATTAGCAGAAAAGGAAGGTGAAAGGTCACATGTTGCATGTGAGGAGGAATATGAAGGAAGATAATGGAAAATGAAGAAAATATAGGCCTCATTGATAAAAAGGCTTCTAAGGATCAATTGGCAAGTTTTGCTTGAACTTTTGTCAGTTCAATTTTGGAGCTCTCTCATTATTCTCTCTCTCTCTCTCTCTCTCACTCTTGGATACTTAGAGTTTTCTTGGAACACTTCAACATTGGATCAAGAAAGGCAAAGAAGGCAAAGAGGAAGCAAAGATAAAGCAAGGAAGAGCAGGATCAAGCAAATACAACAAGATTCTTTGCAAGTATTGATTTTCATGTGTGATTTCCTTACTAGATTTGGCATGCATTGCATTACATGTGGTTCTTTGTTGTTATGGAATGAGTTTTACCGAGCGTGACATTGTTTTCAGCCTAGCCTTGCCATTTTCGGATAGCCATGGTGTGATGGAGTTCTCATGTTTTGGATGAGATGGATTTCCAGATGGATTCGAAGTTGAGTGAGGTGGATCTCAGAATGAAAGAACAAATGGCCTAGTGATCCTTGAACTAGACTATGGATTTCAGTAAAGCCACTGGCTTAGTGACCCCTGAACTAGACTGTGGATTGTGGTAAATCCAGTTATTGTGTGCCTCAGTGGGCCTAGGAATCCTCAACCGGTTAATGGTGAGATATAGGGTAAAACCTAGAGGTGGGCGTTGTCCATTAGGGCTAGTAATCACGAGATGGGATGTACGGTAAATTCTAGAGAGTGGAGTCTTGGTTAGGGCCTAGTGATCCAAGATGGATTGTGGTAACGCCCAAAGACTGGTGTCTCGGTTATGGCCTAGTGATCCTTGGATTAGACTGTGAATTGCGGTAAAGCCTAGAGACTAGGAGACATGAAAATTCCTCACGGTGTAAGTGGAGAAATTCGGTGGCATCCATGCTTGTTTTGGCCTAATGATCTGGTGGAGATCATGGTAAAGCCTGTTATTACATGTTCATTTTTTTGGCCTAGTGATTCGGTGTGGATTGTGGTAAAGGCTGGTTTCTATTGATGAGGGTGAGGTGGTTTAGCCTCAAGATTCCCTAGTTGGTTCTTTTGGTTTGAGTCCCACATTCATGCTTGGAATATGGCACGGGGGTGATTGGATAAAGAGAGATTTGGCTCAACCAATCTATGGTCGGGTGGAACGTGGTAGTCCCATACCAGGTTGGCTTTTGCATTCATTAATAAGAGGTTCTTTCCTTGGTATCTTATGTGTAAATGTACTGGTTTATATGTGGATTCTATGGCTGATGTATCCTTGATATTTCTGTTGTTATTATGCTAGTTTTTTTGTTTTGTTTTGTTTTGTTTTTTTTTTTTTTTTGCGCGTGGTTCACGGACACCTTCGGTCAACGGGTGGCGCTATGTCCACTAGAAAAATCTGGGCTTGACGCCCCACGACCTACTGCAAGGCCTGACCCCAAGAGCTTTCGAGAATTGATCCTGTGACCTCCCATCTGGCGAGGCCCCATCTTGACCAATTGGGCTAACCCTTGGGGCTATTATTATGCTAGTTATAAGCATGTATTATGATAATGATGATGTATGGCTCTCCTCATGTTTTGATTTGTAAATGAATAAACAATGTATCTATGACCTAATAGATGATAATGCAACTAATGATATAAGGGAACAATGCTTCTTAACGATTCTCAGATAAGTATGAGACCCTTATGCTCAGATTTGTTGTTTAAACCTGTAGATTACATATTTGTGACATGTTTGACGAAATGTCTATCATGGCTAGTAGGGGTCCAGTCTAGTCCTTGTTCTTGCATTTGTATCCTTATTCTGTTGTTATCTTTCAATATTCAGAAAGTGTCATTGAGTTCTGGGTAGTGACCCTGGCTTTGGGCCTGAAAAAGTGGCACAAATCCCGGAGTTGCAGGCACATGTATGAGGAGAAAAGTCCCCAGATGCATGCATACCCATGTTGTGGGAGCGTCCAAAGCCTCCTAGACACACTCTTGCTCATATCAAGGGAGCGTATAGGGGTTTGATGTACTAAAAATTCATTTGGTCTCAGGGGTTGGTCACCTGAGTTGTTGGGATGTCTCCTGGGAGTTTTATTGCTGACATGGAAGGTCTGTATGGTGCATTTTCGTCGATTCCACTTCCTTAAGGTGACTTAGCAGGTTGAATCCCATTATAGTGCTCTCTTGTCGCATATTTACCCCGGTTGGTCGGTTACTTGGGTAGATGTGGGATGGGGGTGTTACATTTGGTACTTCTTACTAAATGTAAGGTCACAAAAATAAGACTTCAAATTATGCATATAGTGGCAACGCCCATTGTGTGCGATAGGAATGCAAAAATCTTTAATACACATTGATTACAATAATTTGATTTCAAAGTGTGATTAGTGATGATATACAATGATATCTAGCAGTTAGTCAAGGTCCTAGGGGGTGATAAATGAAACTTTGTAGTGAGATGAAGAGTGGATCATGTATTACATTGTACATTTATATGTGTACCTCCCCATTTCAAGACAATATGTCTAAATCTCACCTAATTTTCCACCTAACTCTACAAACACACTATTCAAAACTAACTAAAGCACATCACATGGTTTTACAAATATGAGAGGCCTCAATCCACTTGATTAAATAATAAATCTTTGTAACTAAAACCTTAATTCAAATTGTAATACTATATCTCCATGGAAGGATAGTGACAAGGAAATTTTAGTATTAGTTAACATCCTTGGGAATTGAAGAAAAAATAAATCTTGGATTGAGGTTTATGAGGAGTGTCACTTGCAAGCTTGCCTAAGAAAGTTATCGAAGTCCAAATGTATAAAATTGGCCTAGTTTTATATATGGCATTTCACTGTGAAACCTAGTTAGGATGCAATCTTTTTTATTTTAAATTCTTCAATTCAAATATATCATTGAAATACAAGAGAGGGAAATGCCTTTGGGAGATACTCAAGACCCTAACTTAATTGATAACATGAGATTTTGACAACACATACTTGGGTATAAATGAACCAATATATCCTTGGCAAAAGGAAATGAAATATTGAATTGTTAATGTTGTTAGTATTCTTATGAGGAAAATAATAGGAGAAGATGGAACTCATATTGGTTTCATGTATAGAGAGCAGTGAAACTTGCAATTTTGTTTATGAATGTGAGTGCCAATTTGTGTGAATTTTTGTAATTTAGTAACTATAATTTAAATTTTTGTGAGGATGATTCACAGACCAAGGCTTTGGAAACCCTTGTATGAACTTGTTAGAGAAAAACACGATTCACTTTTTTGTCTTTAGGAGATACATTATCCCTTGTTCACTTGAAAAAATTGTTAAACATTGGAAGTAACAAGTCGATCCCAAATCTAACATAGCCATGTTGTGAAAATATAATTTGGTTGCATTTTTGTCTAGAGTAGATGAAAATCAAAATTCAAGTGATGATAGATCCCATAGGAATCAACTTGTGGGAGAAGACAAAACATGAACTAGATTCATGGTTTGAAAGTAATGATAATGGTAAATTCGCCCTTGAGTTTTTCAAGAGTGAAATTGGTTCAGTTCAATGTGGTTTCATAACTATATTTTTTTTGTTCATGGAATTGTTGAAAAAAAATTGAAAGTGCTACTCTTAATGGAAAAGGAGTACATCAAGATAATAAGTAAAATTGAAATTAATATGCTATTTTTTTAATCTTCAAAGTGAGATAGAGAAAATAAAATAAGTTACATTACAAAAAATTAAAATTAAAATTAAAATTTTGATATAATTAATTTTGTATTGAAAGGAGTAAAATTGGAAAAGAGAGAATGTAAAAACACAGGTTCCTTATTGGATTTTTTTTGATGAACTAGTTGTAATAATAATGATAGCAATGGCGCTTTAACGATGTCCCACATGACTTCCTGAAAGGAGTAACGAAGTGGTATATAATGAGCGCAGTAGACACCCTTTGAGCACGACCTTACTTGAACAGGATCTGTTCTATAGTTTGTACGTCTTAGTCTGCGTAGATTCCTATACAGACAAGCACAAAAATCTGAAAGATGAACGATGGCTCTCGGGCCAGAGCGCGAATACTGTGATGGTTGGGGGTCTCCACTGCCACCCGTCTCTCGATGAACGTCCCGTCTGTGACCTTTCGAGCTCCAGGCAGTGAAGGCCCGAGAGCGTTCTGACGGATTTCCGTTATTTTGTGATTTTTTTATCGCCGCAACAGGGTTTCGCGCACCCTCCAAAGTTGCTGGTAGCGTTCTGACGGATTTCCGTTATTTTGTGATTTTTTTATCGCCGCAACAGGGTTTCGCGCACCCTCCAAAGTTTCTGACGGAGACCAGCATGTTAAGAGTGGATTTGGTCGTTAGCATTGTTGTACCTTTATCATTTTTCCTGACGGAGACCAGCATGTTAAGAGTGGATTTGGTCGTTAGCATTGTTGTACCTTTATCATTTTTCCTGACGGAGACCAGCATGTTAAGAGTGGATCTGGTCGTTATCATTTCTACCCCCTTATACAATTGGTGAATCGATCCTGTAGTTCGCTCCCGCTCGATGAGAAGGAGGTGCCGATTCTCCTCGGCGTCTACAAGTATTTCTGTGTTTTCTTATTCCATTTTTTGAAAGTTTATTAATATGTATTGTTATGAATCTGCTTAGAATTATATGGTATAACTGAATTTGCTTCTCCAAAGAGTAAAACACCACCGAGGAGAGAGTCTCAACAGAAACTAGGTGCTGAATACTCTGTTACACTATTGATAAGTGAAATCGCATTTGTATATTTCTTATGGTGGTGATCGTTGCTGAAATTCACCTAGTAAAAACCAAGGATGCTTGCCATTACTTAAATAGTTTTTAGAAACAAGACTACTGTTATATTAATTAAAAATGATTTATTGCTCCATTATTTAGAAAGTTTGTGGCATCCCCTCCCACTGCTTCCATCCACAGGACAGGTAGCAACGATGCAGCTTTAAATTCGGTTTTGTAGAGGTCATATCGCCACTAAAACCACCAACATAAATCTCCCCGGGAGGACCAGAATAAAATGGAATAACGGGCACAGGTGCAATGGTGAAAATGTAGTGGAATTAAACGATCACGGTTTTAACAGAAATTCATGACAATCAGATGCTCATGATCAAATTTAAACAGAAGTTCATGGCAACCAAATGCAAATGATCAGTTTTAAACTTAATCTCACATAGTATGCAAAACACATAGAGTTCCATAACACAAAGTACCATTAATTTTGCATATTCATAAACAACAATAGAGCACTTACCTTTTAATAGGGATTGGTCTAGGAAACTGACTGCATGTGAGATTTTTTCACCAAACAGTAGGTCTCCAACGTAAATGCCACCCTATGAGAGTACTAGGGCGAGAGGATTGAGCTACAGGGGTCAATCTCTCTCATCCCAACCCATTTGCTTTCCCGCTCAGCCAATTTGCACCTTATACAGGCACTCTAGGAATCTCGATTCTCATCTAGCCGTAAATTATTGAACAACTTTGGCACTCTGTTCCATTACCTCACACAACACAACACAAGAAAAATCTCCCCTTTCTCTACTCAGTAATGCCTCGGGGATATTCTTCCCTCTAGTGCTTTTCAGGTGGGCAGAAAGATCCCATTGTGTTGTATGCTTTATGGGATTTCCCCGCAAGATTGATGCTTGGCTCTCAAGCCTTCAAAGAGCAAAAAATGCATAGTGGGTGATAGGTTCCTAACTTGCCCAGTTTGTATGTTCACCTACACCATCAACCTTTTAATTGCGTTCAATGATTCGCTTTAATAAGTTGAATAGGTTCATTTAAAGCCCATACTAGAAACTAGATGAGATCTAAGGATATCACTTTGCAATATAGGATTTACTTTCCCATGGCCATCTTTCCTCTTCCCACCCGGTGGAATCTTAACCTCTCTCTTTCCTCTTCCCACCGGGTGGAATCTTAACCTCTCTTGTGCTCTTTGCAACCATCTCAGACCATTATATATTATATTTTAATATTAATATTTACATCACTTGAGTTCATAGTGGAACCATCTCAGACCATTATATATTATATTTTAACATTACTATTTACATCACTTGAGTTCATAGTGGAAAGCCTACCACATGGTCCATATAAATATATTTATGTCCTACATACTTAGCCATTCATTAGTTGGGCCTTAACATTGAGCTCCGCAATAGCACTCCTTACCGGATATTTACATCATTGTTTAACATTATAGGGCTTAACTCCTATCATTATAAAAACATACATTTACAATTTATACGTCTTTTGATCCAATACAATCCAGGGATCATAACTATGGTCTAAGTCACATATTTTGGGTTTGAGTTTGAGTTTGGGTTCGGAAACTATTAAATTTGATTCAGGTTCAAATTTTCCAATGAAGTCGAATCGAGTTCGGCTTCAGGTTCAACTATATACATTTTTCAATATATATATACACACTTTAGAAACTAAGAGAAGCACCTGCCCCTAGGAAGCTTGAAGCTTATGATAAGTTTGTTTGAGCTACCTTCTAGGCAGTGGTATGTTCTTAGTATGGTAAGTCTAGGTTTGGGCTTACAGGTAGCAACGACTTGTGAGGGAAGTTCGAGCGGAGGCTTACATGTAGTAGTGAGGAAGAGACGGACTGAGAGGGGGGTTTACATGTACGGAGACCCATGTGGACACTATACATAGACATTGTAGTGGTGAGGGATGCCCGGGACACGACAAAGAAATGGAGTTATGCACATCTCTGAAAATGAGAGGTGTGTGTGGGGGTCCCTTGATTTATTTATTTATTTTTATTCAAACTAAACTCTAAGTCGAACCTACAATTTAACCTCAATTTTTTTCGATTAAATTTTCCTTTGAGGTTCGACAAACCTGGACAAACCTCAGCTTTTGGGTAAGGTTCTCTGAATTCTGAAACTGAAGGTTCAATTTCAGCGAACCTTGTAACTTAGAATGTGGTATTATGAAGTTTCATTGTGCAATTTTTCAACGTTTCACTGTGCAATTTTTCCAAAGTATTGCTTTACATATTTTCATTAAGCATTAGCTTTACGTGGAGCACAATATATTGCTCCCATACTTCATGGATTTTTCGTTCTTTTAACAAAAACAATTAGATTTGTATTAATAAAATGCCATAGTCAAATTGTATGGCATGTTGGAAATACTGAGAGAGGGGTGAATCAGTGCTTCTTATCAATTGGTATATTTTTAACTTCATAGAGCATTAATTGTTATTAGCATCAGATAATCATAATCATTCATAAACACCATTCAACAATGCAGAACAATAGAGACAATAGACACACATTTTTAGGTGGAAACCCCTCTGGGACAAAACCACTGAACACTTCTTAATATTTTCCTTTAAAAGATTTACTTCAAGTTTCCATCTCCCACTGAAGGAGGCTCCAACCCCCTGATTTACAGGCTCCGACTTGGAGGATGTTCCTACGCCCTGTTTACCAGCTGCAGCTAGAAGGACGCTCCAACGTCCTTGTTTTTAGGCTCCAACCTGACAGATGCTCCAATGCCTTGTGCAGGCTCCAACTCGCTCTAACACCACCCTACCACCCTGAAGTGTTCTGAGGCTCCAACCAAAAGGAGACTCCACTCTCCTCCCTTGCACCACCCTGCCACCCTAATCAACTGACGGACCACGTTTCACAATTTCAGACTAGATCCACCAGATCTAACCATCGCTCAATATTGCCATGTTCTTAATGCCACCGCTGCTCCTAACAAGATCACTAACATAGATAAAGGTCATTGTCATAGTCATGGTTCACTATATAGTCAAAGGTCACTGCGACTCATCAAGGTTTGTTGTCATGTCAAGAGATTGTAGTCATATCAAGATTCTCTGACAAGGAGATCATCATCATGTCATTATCATTGCATACTTTAATGTTAATACCATTACTATCATCTCAATGTCACTGTAATGTATTATACAACAAGATGTTAAAATTGACAACCAGGGCCAAACTCCATGCGGGTCATCTTATTTATGGCATCTGATATCTTTCTTGGATCCCTCTCATCCAGAGGCGTAGGATTGATCTAAAGATCTGATTCCGATAAGTATTCATGGAGTTATGAATTTATTTGTGTTATAAGACAATTCGTCAAGGTCGGCCAACAACCAAATAAACCCCACATGTGCTCAACGTTTTAGTATAAAAACATCTTTAGGGTTTCTTTGCCAAATACATTCATTTCCATCAATGAATGCTACCTTGAAGCCCTTATCTTCCATTGCAAAAATAGACACCAGGTTCTTCTTCAAATCGCGCACATACAACACATCTTCTAGATGAATGGTTTGACCTTGATTCAAGTGAAGAGTGACAGTACCTTTTCCTTTCACAGGATAAGTGGCATTCTCTCTAAGTATGATTAACAAATTGGTCTTCTTTTCAACCAAATTTTAGAGGGGACCTCCTTGTACCCAGTGAAATGCCTTGAGGCTCCACTATTAATCAACCAATGATCCAAAGTATCCGAAGGCAGTGGATAAAGGGAAATAAGATAAAATTATTTTTGTTTTCGTACAACATTACTTTCTTCATACCTGGAATTTCTTGTCCTTTTGGGAGGTCGACCATTTCCATCTCGAGCAGTGAGAGCATTCCTCTTTCCTTTATTGTTGAACCCGTTTTTCCTTTGATTGTCATTGCCTTTGTAGTTGTTGTTTTCATCATCCCTTGGAGTATCCTTCTTGTGAGGACACTCTCTAGCATAATGACCAAACCTATTGCAATTGTAGCACCTTCCTTTTCTTCCTTCTCTGAATCCTGGCTTGAATCCTTGACCATGTTTTCTTGGACTAACATTATTCTTCCTCTTGGCATGAGTGGAGAAAGTAGTAGGTTCATTTCCATTCGAAGGCTTGTCTCTCTCCATCATCCTCGTCTCTTCTTGAGTGCATCTAGCCAATAACTCATCGAAACTATGAATCCTATCATTGTTGAGAATGGTGGTGTTAAACACATCCCATGCTCTTGTAAGACCTCTGAGAGCGATGAGAGTGAGCTCCTAGTTAGCAACAACTTCTCCAATAGATAGAAGGTCATTCTTGATCTCTGTAATCCTCATGAAGTAAGATTGGATAGATTCCCCTTTATCCATCTTGATGTCCTTCAACTTGTTCTTGGGAAAGAGGATTTGATTTGCATTGTTCACTTTGAACATCCCAACCAGCTTATCATACATCTCCTTAGATGTTCCTAAATCAGAAATATAAGCAACCAAATGCTTTCGAATGGAGTCTACAATAATTGTTTTAGCTTTGACCTCACCTTTCTTGTATTTTGTCTTTACAACAATTGGTGCATTTGAAGGAGGCTCCACCACTCTTCCATGCACATAGTCCATGGCATCATGCTCTTCCAAAGTCAAGTCCAAACTCATCTCCCATGCATGATAGTCGAATTTTTCCTTGAGCTTATCCTCGGATTTGAAGTAAGATGTAGTAGCCATCAAAGCTAGACCAATATTCTTGTCTAACAACTCTCTCTTTGTTATTGTTTTTCTCTATCTTGCTTGGGCTTTGTCTTCACCTGGGCTCTGATACCATGTTAACTTTAGTTAACAATGGTATGTTCTATGCTTAGCACAATTACTTCAACGTTCCTTTAAAAACTAAATGACAATTTCCAATCTAGATTTCCAAAAGCAATCACAACCATTAATCACATTGACAGTAAAAGTAGATAGAACATGAAACAATATGCAGAAGACAAGCCAAGGCAAGAGGACACCAGATTTGGCAGACGCCAAGGAAAAACCCCAATGTGGGGAAACCCTTTGATCAATTCTTCTTATTATTATATTAAAATGTTCAGCCGAGAGAGTACAAAAGTCAAATTGACTTGCCAAATTCAACGTCAAAACAACCCTGTCAAAATTTGCAGTCAACTGTAGTCAAATCAACCCTAACCAAAAAGTCAAAGATGGTCAACACAACTGTCAAACTTGCCTCCTTGAGCTCAGTCAACCACAGTCAAACTCGACCTTCCTTGTAGGTCAAAATCAACCCAAAAAAGTCTAGTCAAATTCAGTCAAAGGAGAGAGAAAATTGTTGTAATTTTCTACGGTCAAAATTGTAGTCAACCTTGAAGTCAACACTGGTCAAACTACCTAGATTCCCTTGATTTCTGTGCCCAAAAATGTGGCCTAAAAAGATATAAATAATCTTCCAAAAATCACAGTCAAAGTTGGTCAAAGAACCCCTAGTCAACGCTGGTCAAACTTGGTCTGCTTCTTGAAATTTTTGGCCTTGCAACTCAACCCAGAAATTCGCCCGTCTTGTGCCACACATGTGAGAGAGAGAAAATGCCCAATGTTGTACGAACCAATGAGAGGAGGAGAGAGAATGTGTGAGTGATGAAGATGCCAAAGGAGGTGAAAGGTCACTTGTATTTATGCAAGTTGTTGAGGGTGAAGAGTCATGTGCATTGCGCTTCATGGGCCTACACGATGATGTGGCTGAATTGAACAATTTGCACGTGTGGGCATAAATTCGAAATCACACTTCTGCTTGTCCAAATGGGATGTTATTTATATCAATTTTGGTCCTCTTGAAAAGAGGAATTTAATGCAATCATCATCTCCATCATATGAGCCATCCTAAGGTGGAATTTGGCCCTAGTTGCAATTTTAACACCGAGACATGAGAGAGAAATGGAGAAATGCACATCGCTGAAAATGAGAAATGTCTGTGTGCGAGTCCCTTGATTTTTTATTTATTTATTTTTATTCAAGCTAAACCTAAACCCTAAGTTGAACCTACTGTTTAACCTCGATTTTTTATTTTTTATTTTTATTTATTTATTTATTATTTATTTTTTAATTTAATTTAATTTAATTTAATTTTTATTTTATTTATTTATTTATTTTATTTTTATTTTTATTTTATTTATTTATTTATTTTATTTTTTTCGATTAAATTTGCCTTTGAGGTTCGACAGACCTAGACAAACCTCAACTTTTGGGTAAGATTCGCTGAATTCTGAACCTGAAGGTTCAAGTTTAGTGAACCTTGTAACTTATAATGTGGTATTATGAAGTGTCATTGTGCATTTTTTCAACTTTTCGCTATGCAATTTTTCCAAAGTATTGCTTTACATATTTTTATTAAGCATTAGCTTTATGTGAGTACAATATATTGCTCCCATACTTCATGGATTTTTCATTCTTTTAACAAAAACAATTAGATTTGTATTAAAAAAAAGCCATAGTCGAATTGTATGGCAAAGGACTATAGGGTTGTTTCAACGACTTCATTTCAGAATTGTGACTGGCAGTGTCTACCCACCCTTTACATTGCCAAATACCCAATGGAACTACATTCCAAAATTTCTGACGTGTAAATTCACATAAATTGGTTACATAAGAAGAGACAAAAACAATACACAATTAAACTAGTTTATTAGCCTGGCTTCTTGCTATCGTTGTTTGCGGTGTTGCTGGGGATTTCTTCTTCTTCTCTACTTTTGTCCAAACTTCCTTTTCCTTTTCTATTTTAGACATCCAAACTTCTTTTCTATTTGGTAGAGTTGTTGCTGTTTCTGTCAATTATTTTGATTTGAGGGATTTGCTTGTTCTAGAGCCTTAGCTTCTTTGACTAGATCTACCCAATTTGACATAGACCGTGGACCTGAATGAATTTTATTTTCTTGCCCCAAATCATGAGGGATAACTTCATCAATCTTTGGATTTTGGATTTTAAGATCTTTCTGAGTTTCATGAGGTATGAGTTATGATCTGTAAACTACCATGGATATTCCACTGGACAGTTCGTCACAACAGATCTGACAATATTATATTAAAAATCTGAAGTTCTACACTATTACAGCTTTATTTAATTTCTAGATACGTTGATTTTACCGTAATTAGTGCATGCATGCGAATGAAAATTATGTATAAAAGTAGAGAATGATAAAATAAACTCACACACACACAAGACACAAGATATGCTCTCTGGGAAACTCTTTCAGGAGAAAACCCACCTGGAAGGTGAGGCCGCTTTGCTCTCTTTGTATGTCTGGAAATATGGCTGCAAGTACAAAGAAGTAATGCCTGTGGCCCGTGGGCTACTACAATGGACAAATCCTCTCTGTGTGCTCTACCTCCAATCTCTCCTGGCTATCTTTGCTCAACTATGGAACAAAATTTTCTCGAAAGAATGGAATGCCTTTTCCTCCTAGTGCACTGGTTATAACATAGCTTGATAGCCTACTAGTGGTTAATTTTGACTACATCAACTCTTAATTGGAGTTACAATATAGACTTTTCTAGAGTCCTTTACATTATAATAACGTGGTTAGGCCCTTTTCCATGAATAATGGGGGCTGACGCGATATCCTCCCGAACTATAAGTGTAAAAACAAGAAGGTCAACTTCTGAGTGGTATATCTTTTGCATACGGACTTTGATTGATGCACTTCTTGCACTGTTGGAAATATTTTTGTATGTAGAATAAAATGAAATGGTGTGGGGCTAAAGAGGCAAAGTTTTACCCCAAAAAATGTCATTTGATGCCTCAAAACACTTCGTTAAGGTTTCAGACCCCCTTTTGCCAAACTGGATTCCGCTGGTAAAAATGGTCTCATGTGCCAATTCCTCCACTTTTTCCAGTCCAAATGCATCGAGATGGATGAAAAACAATATAATGATCCAATTTGGATCACATCTCCCCATTTTGGGAGCCTTTTGGTCCCCAAAAGCTTCTATTGAATGAGGTGAGGAAATTTTTCCTCCACCTTCTCTCTGGTGTACCATTTAGCTTTGCTTGGAAGTCGTCCCTTCAATCCAATTGGCCAAAGGTCATGCTGCCCTTGTCTTGTAGTTTTGAACCTCTTCTGCAAAATTGTAACTTCTGTTAACTGTGCCTGAGCATCTGGTGCCAAATCCTCCACAGAGGGTAGTACCTGTTCCTCTTCCTGATCTAGCATGGAAGGCTCATAGAGTTTCAAATTCTATACATTCAAAATTGAGTAAATGCACATATATGGTGGTAAACTAAGTCGATAGGCATTATCACCCACCTTTTCCAGTGTCTCAAAGGGACTATACCTCAGAGCCTTGATTTTCTTACCAGGCCCCTGCAATCTCTCCTTGTTCAAATGTAACCATACTCTATCTCCCACCTTGAATGACTTATCTGTTCTGTGTTGATCATGCTTGACCTTATACTTCTCTTGTGACTTATGTAGTGTTTCTTGTACCTATAGATGGATCTAGCTAATCTTCTCTATAAATTTTTCAACCCTCAAAGCATCTCCTGTAAGATCTTCCCTCACTCCTCCTTGTTGCCCATATGCAATATCCAAAGGTGAAGGTGGAAAATATCTAAAACAAGTCTCAAATGGGGACTTTCCTGTAGAAGTGTGGACTGCTCTATTGTAAGAATGTTGTATATATACTAGATTTTCATCCTAGGTCTTCAAATGCTTTTGGTTGTATCCCCTCAGAAGCTGCACCAAAGTCTTGTTGACTACTTCTATCTGCTCATCTGTCTGTGGATGGAATGTTGTAGATCTCTTCAAATTTGTATCCATCTTCTCCCACAATGTAGTCCAAAATGCATTGAGAAATATTATATCCTTGTGTGAAATGATGCTCCTTAGTATCCCAAAGTGCACCCAGACTTATCCAAAGAACAAGTTTGTTGTTTCTTGCTCACTTATGGTCTTTTTAAAGGGATTTAGAACACACATCTTGTTGAACCTGTCAACTACCATGAACAGGTAGTCATGTCCCTTCCTGGTTGTTAGTAAACTTCCCACAAAGTCCATGGAAATTCTTTCCCAAGGACAAGTAGGTACAGGTAAGGGATGATGTAGACCCTGTTTCCTGTTGCTAGGCTTGTTGGTACAACAAAATATACATCCTCTTATGAACCTAGTTGCCTACTTTTGCATCTTGGGCCAATAGTCATACCTCTGCAAGTTAGCCACGGTCTTCCCTACACCAAAGTGCCCTGCAACCTTGGAGGTGTGAGCCTCTTTGATCAACTGCAATCACTCGCCTTTAGGAACACATAGCTTATCCAACCGATAGAGTAACTCATCCTGGAGATGGTAGTCAACTGTGTTATCGCCATTGTGCACATGACTCTGACTATGCTTCAATTGCTAATACACCTCCTTGAAGTCCTCATCTTCTAAATATGCCTCTCTGTATGCATCATGGGTGAATTGTTCCATGTGCATAAGAGTCCCCAAAGCTGTGATATTTGATGTGGGTGGCCTTGAAAGCATGTCAACCAACTTGTTTGTGCTTCCCTTCTTATAGTTGATCACCAAATGAAACTGCTGTAAAAACCTCATCCACTTGTAATGCCTGGTCTGTTGTAGCTTATTGGATTATTGTCTCTTTTCCCATCATATAATGCTTCCACTTCTTCACATCTTGCACCATGGCATTGAGCTCCTTATCGTAGTTAGGGTAGTTAAGAACTACCCCATGAAATACTTCAGAATGGAAGCATACCTGCCTTCCTCCCTACATCAAGACAACTCCCATAGCATACCCAATCGCATCTATCTCCACTTCAAAGGGTTGCTACAAGTTTGGTAATGCCAGAATTGGTGCTTGGCTGATCTTCTTCTTTAGTTCTTTGAAAGCCCTTTGCTGACCTTTTTCCCACTAGAAACTTTTTCCACTTGCTGTTATGGAGTGGAACGGTGTTGTTACCACTGAAAATGAGGCCATGAACTTTCTCAAGTACTATGTTGTCCCAATGAAACTCTTGACCTCAGAAACATTAGTAGGCACTGGCCATTTCATGATGGCCTCCATCTTGGAAGGATCTATCTTCACTTCTCCTCCACTGATCACATACTCTAGATACACCAAAGACTGCTGCACAAACTCACACTTCTTGAGATTTGCTAGCAGCTGGTGCTTCCTCAATGTTTCTAGCACCTACGTCAAATGTGACATAGGCTCCTCCCCGGTAGCACTATATATTAGTATATCATCCAAATAGATAATAACCAATGAATCTATAAAAGGGTGCAGTACATCATTCATTAATATCATAAATGTAGCTGGTGCATTACATAGGCCAAATGGCATGACTAACCACTCATATAAACCTGTCTTGGTTTTGAAGGTGGTCTTCCATGTATCTTCTTCTTTGACTCGAACTTGGTGATATCCAAACTTCAAGTCCAACTTGGTGAAGTACTTTGCTTGCTGAAACTGATCTAGAAGATCATCTATCCTGGCAGGGGTATCTGTTCTTGAGTGTGATTTTGTTCAACGCCCCATAATCTATACACATCTGCCAAGTCCCATCGTTCTTCTACACAATGATGATGGGTGACCCACATGGTGATGTACTTGGTCGAATGACACCCTATTCCAACAGTCGCTGCAACTGTTTCTTTACCTCTCTTGCTTCTATAACAGATTGTCTGTACAACCCAATATTTGGAAATGGGGAGTCTGGCAATAGCTGGATCTCATGCTCCACTTCTCTCTTAGGTGGTAGCCCTTTAGGTTTTCAGAACACATCCTTGTATGCCTGTAACAACTCCTCCAATTGTTGGTTTTGTTTCTTAGTACACTCCTCCAGGGATGCCTTGCCTCTTATTGACTCCTCTTCATAGTGACTTTCTCTTAAAAACAATAAAACTTACTTCTTGCTGGAACTGATCAATTTCTTGGCTTGGTTGGCACTTACCAGTGAGATTTTCGACTTGCCTTTGTGGGCGTTGATGATGAACGATTTTCCATCCTTGACAAGCCGATATTGGTTGGCTCTCTTAATGAATATTTCATTTGGCATGTAAATGTATGGATTCCCAAACACGACTCCACATACATCAAGGGGAACCAAATCTGGATCTACTTCATCAATAAAATCAATAATGATAGCAAATTTAATTTTTCACTGTTTAGTTACCTTCAAATTTGCATCCTTATTTACCCATCCCTATGGATATGGATTTGGATGATCACGAACTTCCAGCCCCAACTTCTTGACCAGCTCTGCTGCAATGAGATTCACCTGTGATCTTGAGTCAAATAGAGCATCAATCTTGGTCTTCTTGACTAGTATCTTTATATGGAAGGGTTTGGTCATTTCTTTCTCTTCCTCTTGTTGAAGGATACTCAAATTCACCTCCTTCTGCACTTACGTGCAAACAATCTTCTCATCCTTGCCTCTTATTGACTCCTCTTCATATTGACTTTCTCTTAAAAACAATAAAACATGCTTCTTGCTGGAACTGATCAATTTCTTGGCTTGGTTGGCACTTACCAGTGAGATTTTTGACTTGCCTTTGTGCACGTTGATGATGAATGATTTTTCATCCTTGATGAGCCGATATTGGTTGCCTCTCTTCATGAATATTGCGTCTGGCATGTACATGTATGGACTCCCAAACAGGATTCCACATACATCAAGGGGAACCGCATCTAGATCTACTTCATCAATAAAATCAACACTGGTAGAAAATCTAATTTTTCACTATTTAGTTACCTTGAACTCTGCATCCTTATTTACCCATCCCAATGGATATGGGTTTAGATGATCATGGACTTCCCGCCCCAACTTCTTGACTAGCTTTGCTGCAATGAGATTCACCTGTGATCTTGAGTCAAACAGAGCATCAATCTGTATTCTTGACCTGTATCTTTATATGGAAGAGTTTGGTCATTTCTTTCTCTTCCTGATGTTGAAGGCTACTCAGATTCACCTCCTTCTGCACTGACGTCCAGACAATTTTCTCATCCATGTTCGAGTTGCTTTCAACTTGGTTGCTCGAATCCGTAGCCATGAGATTCTTCTTCTTACTATCTTTCTTCTTGTTCTTCAGGTTTAGCTCTAGATGCAACTTCCAACACTTCTCCTCTGTATGGTCATCAATGTTGCAGTGGTTGCTAGGATCTTTGCACTGGTGTGCTATGGCCGCCGTCTTTTTATCTTTTCCCCCTTTTTGCTTCTTCTTCCCCTCCTTAGAAGCTTCTTGTTGCTCCTTCTGCTTTGATCCACTTGATTGCACTCTTTTCAAGCCTATATTTTCCAAATATTGTGCCTGTACACAAGCCTCGTCCACCAATTTGGGCTTGAACAACATCACTTGCTCATGCATATGGAGGTGTAGACCCCCCAAATACTTGAGGAGTACATCTAGGTTCTTTGGAGAGATACCCAACATTATAGCCATCTTTCTGAATTCTGTGGTGTACTCCTGCACTTTGGCCTGACTTTTGCTTGAAGTAATGCCACCAGATCCACTGGTCCTCCACGTATCCAATGGGATAAAACTGTGACTTAATGAGGGTTTTGAAATCTTCCCACTTAGTCACTGGAGGTTCTCCCTCCAACCCCAGGGTTTTCGTGTGGCTCTCCCACCAAGTCAGTGTATGGCCCTCTAATTTCAGCCGTGCAAATAAGATCTTTTGCCCTTCCTCAATTTGATGGACGCTGAAATAAACTTCTAGTTGTTGCAACCATTGGTTCAACTTCAGAGCGTCGATATCACCATGCTATGACTTGATATCGACTTTTGCTTCCATTTTAAACAGAGATTGATTCACTACACTCGAACTAGGTTGATGCTTTTCGGGTTCTTTCTTCCGCTGGTTCTCTGTGTCTTCCCAATCTCCTGATCCCAATTCAGATTTGTCCTCTGCCTTCAAACCCCCATATTCTCCAAATATCCTCAACTTATTGCTTAGGGTTGGCATGAGGAGGTTTACATTGTGGTTGATATCCGCGACTTGTTGTTCAAGACGCAAAAACCTCACCTTTGTAGGATCACGAGGTTCGTTTACATATTCGTTGGCCTTGGTTAGAGTTTTACAATTTTCGACTTTGCTGTCCTAGATCCCCTACAAATATCCACAAATACCCAAAGAAACCTACTATGATACCAAATGATCCATAAATTGCCGTGGATATTCCACTAGACAATTTGTCACAACAAATCTGACAATATTATATTAAAAATTCGAAGTTCTACACTATTACAGTTTTATTTAATTTCTAGATTTGTAGTTTTCATTGTAATTAGTGCATGCATGTGAATGGAAATTATGTAGAAAAGTAGAGAACGACAAAATAAGCTCACACACACACATAAGACACAAGATATGCTCTCTGGGAAACCCTTTTGGGAGAAAACCTAGTTGGAAGGTGAGGTTGCTTTGCTCTCTTTCTCTATTTGTAAATATGGCTGCAGGTACAAAGACGTAATGCCTGTGGCCCGTGGGTTGCTACAGTGCAAAAATACTCTCTGTGTGCTCTACCTCCTATCTCTCCTGGCTATCTTTGCTCAACTATGGAACAAAATGCTCTCGAAAGAATAGAATGCCTCTTCCTCATAGTGGCTCTGTTATAACACAACCCGATAACCTACTAGTGGTTAATTTTGACTACATCAACTCTTAACTAAAGTTACAATATAAACTCTTCTAGAGTCTTTTACATCATAATCATGTGGCTAGCCTCTTTGTCACACGGAATCAGTCAAGAGTGCGGACACAACCGACCTTCCTAGAAGTCTAAGACATTCTAATGACAAACAAAACAAACTGGAGCTATCCTTCTCTAAACATGCATTATGATATGAGAAATCAAGTGTTTCGTTCTTACCTTTATCCAAACGCTGTTGTAGAAGTCCAAGCTTTGTTGATCTGGATGAGCTCCTCCTTTTCCCCAAAACCTGCAATCACCAACAGTCAAACAATTAAATAGCACCTGATTATAACATAAAACAAAGCATATTCAACATATAGACCAAGGAGTACATGAAATAACCCATAAACAACAAGTTATTGAGAAGAATGGACCAATTTGCATTAAAGGTAATCAAAAGGAACCATTACAACCTGAGCCTTGGTGTTGTGCAAGCTCCTTCTAGGGTCCACAAGAGTCTTCCTCTACTTTGACAAAGCTCACCCACTTCCAAATAGAACAAGCAAAGATGGCAATCTCTCCTCACAAGCTTCTAAATGGGAGTCCTAATTCCTGCAACATTTACCCTTAGAAAATGTATAGCTTCAACCTCTCCTCCTTCTGGCCCAATGCCTGTATTTATAGTACTCAAGAGGAGGTTAATCAGGTCCACCATCAATGGGATAATCCCCTCTTTGGGTGGGATAGCTCCCTTATTGATGGGATAAGTTCCTCTTTGATAGGAGTGCATGAACCATCTGGAGGCGCCCAATACACGTCGAACAACCTTCTAGAATGCTCTAGAAATGACCACAAGTAACTTTTTAAAGATGAAACTTGCGCATTCTAACCTTTACAGGGGGACGCACCTGTCCCTTTACATACAGAGCGTCTTTGGACGCAGCTTTTGTGAACATTGGGAGCGTCCCCGCAGGTAAGGTTGAGAGAACCTGCGTCCCCAGAGATAAATACATTTATACAAGACTTTCTCTCTTTTTGGAGTTTGACATGGAGAGCAGAGGCATAAGACTTGCCTAAGAGGGTAGCATGACCGTTAATTGAGCCATACTAACTGTAAATAGTCATGGTGACATTTTTTAGTGTAACACTCTTTTCCATGAATAGTGGAGGCTAATGTGGCATCCTCTCGAACTATAGGTGTGAAAACAGGAAGGTCAACTTTTGAGTGGCATAAAGTTTGCATATGGACTTCGATTGACGCGCTTCTTGCACCGTTGGAAATATATGTGTGTGTAGAATAACATGCAATGGTGTGTTGCTAAAGCGACAAAGTTTTACCCCCAAAAAATGTCATTTGATGCCTCAAAACACTCTCGGAAGGTTTCAGACCCTGTTTTTCCAAACTCGGTCCTACCGGTAAAAACAGTCGCATGAGTTGATTACTCCTCTTTTTCCACTCCAAATGCATCGAGATGGATGAAAAACAATATAATGATCCAATCTGGATCAAGTTCACTGAAATTGAAAGATCTATAGGTGGAGGCAAAAACCATTGACACATGAGACTATTTGGTGATCCTTTGAAGAGTGAACCCATCAAGTTGGTTTACATTGGTGCTCCCTATTCTTCCTAAGCCTTCTAGGGAAATAAGCTGCAACGTGTCATGTATCAAAGTAAGATCTGTATTGCAAAGAAACTCTCACATAACCCAGCTTCTATGGCTAGGAATAGTTTTACTTGTAAAAATGATTTGTATTGGAAACCCTTTACTGAAATCCTGTTCCCCCCATATACGAGCATAAGTTGAAATGTTATGTCTTTTGGTTTCGTGCGAAGCAAAATGAAGCTTTTTTTGGAGGAGATGTAATGACTTGAAGGGAGGATGGACCCTAAAAATGCAAGAGCAAATTTGGGAGTCACACCTTGTTAAATTTAGTTAACAATGGTATGTTCTATGCTTAGCACAATTACTTCAATGTACTTTAAACAACCCAATGAAAATTTCCAAATTAGTTTCTAATAGCAATCACATTAACCATAAATCAAATTGACACATTGTAGATAGAACATAAAATAAAATGCAGAAGAGAAGCCAAGACATGAAGACACCAGATTTGGTGGATGCAAGGGAAAACCCCCAATGTGGGGAAAACCCTTTGATCAATTCATATTATTATATCAAATGTTCAGTAGAGAGAGTACAAAATTAAAAATTTGACTTGCTAAATCACAATCAAAACAACCTTGTCAAATTTGCAGTCAACTGCAGTCAAATTCAACCCTAACCAGAAAGTCAAAGATGGTGAACGTAACAACAAATCTTCCTTTTTGGAGCTTTGTCATACCCAACCAAACTCGGCCTGATTGGTCAAAGTCAACCCAAAACAATCCTGAAAACTGCGGTCAAACTTGGTCAACTTTGCAAGCCAACTCTGCGGTCAGGTCTGCGGTCAACCCTGCAATCAACCATGTGGTCAAAGTGCCCATAAATTCCCGGTTCCTGTGCCAAACTATACGGCCTTCCAAAAATGAAATTTTCCCACAAAAATTGCAATGAAAGGATGAGTCAAAGTGCTCAGTCAACGCTAGTTAAACTCCTACAACAATCCTGAAATTCGACCCTGCAATTTGTCTAGAAAGTTCATCCTTTTGCCACACGTGTGAGAGAAAGAAGCTCTATCCAATAGCTGTACGAACCAATGAGAGAAGGAGAGAGAAGAAATGTGTGTGATGATGATGCCAAATGAGGTGAGAGGGCTTTTGTATTTATACAAGTCGTTGAGAGTAAAGAGTCACATCCATTGGGTTTCATGAGCCTACGTGATGATGTGGTTGACCTGAACAATTTGCCCATGTGTGGGCGTAAATTAAAAAACACACTTCTACTTGTCCAAATTGGATGATATTTATATCAATTTTGGTCCTCTCGAAAGAAGAATTTAATACAATCATCATCTTTATCAAATGAGTTGTCCCAAGGTGGAATTTGGCCCTAGTTGCCAATTTTAACACTCCCTCTCAACTAGGGATAATTCCACCTGGAAATCCATCCATCATCATCGATCATAATGCCATCCTGTCATCATGTACCATCTCTGTATCTCATCTTATCTCTACTCTGATAAACATTGATATGAATAATGAAGAAGAATCAATCAAGAGTGAGTCACAAGACCTTACCACTCTCCATCGACAAAATTTAGTCCAAAGGTAGAACCTCAATCAGACTTGATCCCAGATCAAGTTGTTGAACACCATGCATCCTAGTCATAGGGAGTACAACAGTACACGATGCGTCCATCGGTAGTGCTATGGTCCCTAATGAATTTTCCCAACTCATTGGCTAGATGAGAGGTACTTCCCATGAGTCCTGGACTACATTGGTAGGATGTATGCTGGGGCATCAACAGGAGAAGGTGAACCACTCATCCTGCTCATATGCCACAGGAGAAGGTGAACCACTCATCCTGCTCATATGCCATAGGAGAAGGTGAACCACTCATCCTATGCATATGTCAATCGTAGGGGAAGGTAAACCACTCACCCTACACACATGTCGACCATCAAGGGGTATCACAGGGGAAGGTGAACCACTCACCCTATACATAGCGCGCCAATAGCGGAAGGTGAACCACTCACCCTATGGTCGCTCATAGCTCCAAGAAGTACCCCAAGCCCCTAGGATCTCCCAGAGTTTAATGTCCAGCTCAAGCGGGATCCTCATGGGAGGGTCTTTCCACGGCTCTAAGTCTCTCTCGGAAGGCTAAGAATTTGACCTTCCCTAAGGGATTTGTGAGGATGTCTGTGACATGCTCATTAGTCCTGATGTGTTGGAGCCTTATTGCTCCCCGCTGTACCATATCTCGAATAAAGTGGTACCTGATATCAATGTGCTTGGAGCGGCTATGGAACATAGGATTATGTGAAAGGATAATCCCACTCTGATTGTTGCAGAAGATCACGGTGGTATCCAACACATGCTCAAATAGATCACTGAAGAGCTCCCTCAACCAAACAACTTCATAACACGCCATACTAGCTACAATGTATTTAGCCTCGACGGTGCTTAGAGCAACCGATTTTTGCTTCTTGCTCAACCATGAAATCGAAGCAAACCCTAATGAGAAGCAACATCCTGATGTGCTCTTTCGATCCACCACATTGCCAGTCCAGTCAGCATCAGTAAATCCATGTAGCCTCAAATTCTCGAGAGTGTATTTTAGTCCATAGTTGATTGTGCCATGGAGATATCTCAAGAGATTCTTAGCAACAATCTAATGCATGTGATGAGGCTCGACCATAAATTGACTCAATGTATTCACATCGAAGCATATGTCCAGACGAGAGTTTACCAAGACACCAGGGCCCCCACAAGTTGTCTATATTTTGAAGGGTTTGCCAATTTGGGCCCAACAACACTTCCACATAGCTTCTTGAAGTTGCGTTCCATTCAAGTAGACGCAAACTTGCAATCCACCATTCCACATCTCTCGAGCAACTTCACAATATATTTTCCTTGAGAAAGGAAAATATCTCTTGGCTTTTGCGAAACCTCAAGGCCTAGGAAGTAGTGCATCAGTCCTAGGTCCTTCATCTCGAACTCAGAAGCCAACTCCCTCTTGCATTGATAAATGAGAGGGTCTGCATTTGTCAGAAAGAGATCACCTACATAAAAGACCAAGATGAGAGCCATGTCCTTTTGAACCTTGAAGTATAGATTAGGATCAACATCGCTCCTCATAAATACCAACTTCATAAGATAACTATCAATCCTATCATACCAAGCCCTAGGGGCTTGCTTCAACCCATAGAGGGATTTCTTCAACTTGCATACATGTGTCCTTTGATCATGTACTTCAAACCCTTGAGGTTGTTCCGAGTAGACTTCATCCTTAAGCGAGCCATGCAAGAAAGTAGTCTTGACATCCATTTGATGTTAGCTCCATCCTTGAGTGGCAACAAGATTGATAATATATCAAAAAGTTGTATATCGGGCAATTGGTGCAAATATCTTGTCATAGTCCACTCCTTCCTTTTGAGATAAGCCTCGAGCAATGAACCTGGCCTTGTATTTCTCACCACTCCCATCTGCTCCATGTTTTCTTTTGTATATCCATTTTGAGGTGAATACGGACTTGTCCTTTGGTCTAAGCACCACATCCCAGACGTCATTTTTCATGATAGAGTCATACTCTTCATTCATCGCATCCTTCCAGACTTGGTGCTTTACGAATTCTTTGAATGTACATGGCTCAATTTGAACAATAATAATCATAGCAGCTAAGTACCCTTGATACCTGTTCAACTTCTTACTTTCGCAAAATGTCCCTCTTGGAGCAAAATGTCTTTCAACATCTTCGAGAGTATCTGTAAGCCACAAAGTTCTTTTCCTTGAGGTAGAGGGATCACTAGGAGGTGGATCAATGGGATCCATTAGGCCTTCAACATCAGGCATATGTTCATTTGTTTGAGTTTCTTTTTTCTTTAGGCACATGAAAATACACGAGACAAACAAATATTCTAAAATGAGAAATATCAGGTTTCTTACCAGTGAAAATTCTTCGGGTGTCTTGAAATCCAGTGCTTGATGCGGGCTCCTATTTTGAACATACACGACAATGTTGGCAGCTTCTCCCTATAAGAACTTTGGTAGACCTTGATCATGGAGCATGGCACGGGTGGATTCCATGATTATTTGATTCTTCCTTTCTGCAACTCAATTTTGCTCATGACTGTATGGAACAATTGTCTCTCTCTTAATGCCAACCTCTCTGCAAAAGTCATTGAATTCATTCGATTCATATTCGGTTCCATTGTTGGTCCTCAATATCTTGATCTTCTTCCTTGTTTGATTCTCCACCAAGGATTTGAAAGAACGAAACCATTTGAACACTTCATCCTTCTTCTTCAAGAAATAGATCCATGTTTTATGAGAGAAGTCATCTGCAAAACTTGCATAGTATAAGTATCCTCCAAATGTTGTTATGGACAACATACTAGATAGGTCAGAATGGACCAATTGAAGAATATCGGTGGTTTGGATTTCACTTGAAGGGAATGGTCCCCTTGTGAGTTTTCCAGTTGCACAACCCTGACAAACTCCTTCATGATTCATATTGAAATCGGGCATACCTGTGACCATCTTCTTTACCCCAGGTAAGGCTTTGTAATGTAAGTGGGCAAACCTTCGGTACCATAGCTCAGATTGAAGTGAAACATCACAAGTCAAGGCTCCCAATGGACTTCCTCCAACTTGATAGAGACCATCAACCCTAAATCCAAGTGTGAATGCATGTTTAGGGTTTCTTTGCCGAATACATACCTTTCCATCAATGAATGCTCCCTTGAAGCCTTTATCTTCCATTGAAAAAATAGACACGAAGTTCTTCTTCAAATCGGGTATATACAATACTTCTTGTAGATGAATGGTTTGACCTTGATTCAAGTGAAGAGTAATAGTACCTATCCCTTTCACGGGGTAGGTGGCATTGTCTCCAATTATGATCTCCAAATTAGTCTTCTTTTCAATAAAATTTGAGAGGGCTTCTTTGTACCCCGTGAAGTGCCTTGAAGCTCCACTATCAATCAACCAATGATCCAATGTGTCCAGAGGAGAGGCAGTAGATAGAGTAGAAATAAGATAAAATTCTTTTTGTTTTTATACAACATTACTTTCCTCATACCTGGAGATTCTTGGTCTTTTGGGAGGTCAATCATTTCCATATCGAGGAGCGGGAGCATTCCTTTTTCCTTTATTATTAAACCTATTGTTCCGTTGATTGTCATTTCCTTTGTTGTTGTTGTTGTCATCATCCCTTGGAGAGTTCTTCTTGTGAGGACACTCTCTAGCATAGTGGCCGAACTTGTTACAATTGAAACACCTTCCTTTTCTTCCTTCTTTGAATCCCTGCTTGAACCCTTGACCCTGTCTCCTTGGACCAACATTATTTTTCTTCTTTGCATGAGCGGAGTAAGCAGTGGGTTCATTTCCATTTGAAGGCTTGTCTCTCTCCATCATCCTTGTCTCCTCTTGAGTGCATCTAGCCAATAATTCATCGAAACTAGGAATCCTGTCATTGTTGAGAATGGTGGTGATAACCACATCCCATGTTCTTGAAAGATCCCCAAGTGCAATGAGAGTGAGCTCCCTATTAGCAATAACTTCTCCAATAGATAAAAGGTCATTCTTGATTTGTGTGATCCTCATGAAGTAGGATTGTATGGACTCCCCTTTATCCATCTTGATGTCCTTCAACTTGTTTTTGAGAAAGAGGATTTGATTTGCATTGTTCACTTTGAACATCCCAACCAACTTATCATATATCTCCTTAAAAGTTCCCAAATCAGAAATATAGTCAACCAAATGCTTTTGAATAGAGTCAACCAAATTTTTCTTTGCTTTGACCTCACCTTCTCTATACTTCGTCTTAGTAGTAGCTGGTTTATTTGAAGGAGGTCACCACTTTTCCCTGCATATAGTCGAATACTTCATGCTCCTTCAAAGTCAGGTCCAAAGTCATTTTCCATGCATGATAGTCAGATTTGTCATTGAGCTTGTCCTCAGTCTTGAAGTAAGATGAAGAAGCCATTGAACTTGTCCAATAACTTTTCTTGGTGATTGCTTTTCTCTCCCTTGCTTGGGATTTGTCTTCAGTTGGGCTCTGATACCATGTTAAATTTAGTTAACAATGGTATGTTCTATGCTTAGCACAATTACTTCAATGTACTTTAAGCAACCCAATGACATTTTCCAAATTAGTTTCCAATAGAAATCACATTAACCATAAATCACATTGATAGTTGTCAGTAACTATAGATAGAACATAAAATAAAATGCATAAGGCAAGCCAAGACAAGAGGACACCAGATTTGGCGAATGCTAGGGAAAAACCCCAATGTGGGGAAAACCCTTTGATCAATTCTTCTTATTATTATATCAAATGTTCAGCACAAAGAGAGAGTATAAAAGTGAAATTTGACTTGCTAAATCACAGTCAAAACAACCCTGTCAAATTTGCAGTCAACTGCAGTGAAATTCAGCGCTAACCAAAAAGTCAAAGATGGTCAATGCAACAACAAATCTTCCTTTTTGGAGCTCGGTCATATCATTCAAACTCAGCTTGATAAGGTGGTCAAAGTCAACCCAAAATAGTCAGGTTTGCGTCAAACTTGGTCAGGTTTGCAGTCAACCATGTGGTCAAAGTGCCCATAAATTCTCGGTTTGTGTGCCAAACTATACGTCCTGCCAAAAATGAAAATTTCCCACAAAAATTGTAGTCAAAGGATGAGTCAAAGTGCTCGGTCAAACTCCTGCAACAGTCCTTAAATTCAGCCCTACAATTTGCCCAAAAAATTCGTCCTTGTGCCACACGTGTGAGAGAGAGAGAAGATCTACCCAATAGCTGTACAAACCAATGAGAAAAGGAGAGAGAAGAAATGTGTGTGATGATGATGCCAAATGAGGTGAGAGGGCACTTGTATTTATACAAGTCGTTGAGGGTGAAGAGTTGCGTCCATTGGGCTTCATGAGGCTACATGATGATGTGGCCGACCTGAACAATTTGCACATGAGTGGGGATAAATTAAAAAACACACTTCTGCTGTCCAAATTGGATGATCATTATATCAATTTTGGTCCTCTGGAAAAGAAGAATTTAATGCAATCATCATCTTCATCAAATGAGTTGTCCCAAGGTGGAATTTGGCCCTAGTTTCCAATTTTAACACATCCAAACAGGAGTTGAAGAAGGAGAATCAAACAAAGGATTGAAAGAGGAAGACAAAAGCTTCATGCATAGACTTGAGTTTCCCCACAACCATGGCCTAAAATTGAGAATTAGATCCCTATCTTCGATGATGGAAAATTCAATGATAAAAAAACCCTTTGCACATGGGCAGATGAAGATTTTCTTTTGCATCACTAGAAACCAAAAGTGCGAGATCCAACCATGGAGATCAGCTAATCGGGGCCAAAGACCATTGACACAAAAAACCATTCCAAGGCCGCAAAGTGCTTCAGATTCGTCTTCAACTTCAAGTGCCAGGGGGATAGTAATTGTAGGGGCCTCTTACACTTGGAAGGAATGGAGGGAATGTAGTCAGAGCATTCTGAATTATGTTTTTGAAAGAATGTCCACATTGAAAAGCCATGATATTGTAAATTTTTCAGAATTCGTCCCCACCATTCTCTCAATGAACGCCCCATCCAACTCTAGATGGTGAAAGCCTGAGAGCATTCTGATGTATCCCTCGCATATTTTTGTTTTTATTTTCGATATGAGAACAGGGTTTCTCTAGATGCCGAAGGCCTAAGAGGGATGCCAACCCACTCCTACACTTCTTTCAATTAACGTCCATCTATGGCCTTTCTAGTTCTAGATGGTGAAAGCCTGAGAGTGTTTTGATGGATCCCTTTCACCTTTTGTAGCTCATTCCCAATAGATAAGAAGGTTTCTTGGGCATTATTGGAACACTAACAATTCCCCTTGGCATCTACAAGTGTTTCTGGTCTTTTCTTATTCCATTTTTAAGGCTCTTAGTATGAATTATTTTGAACTTGCTTAAATGTATATGGTATAAATAAATTTGCTTCTCCAAAGAGTAAAACACCATTGCGAAGAGAGTATCATTATAAAAATACACATGGTTTGAAGTTGACTCCTATCATTATAAGAACACACATTTACAATTTACACATAATCTGATCTAATACATTCCTAGGGTCATAATTGTGGTATCATAAAGTTTCACTGTGCACTTTTCCCTAAATATTGGTTTACATAATTTCAATAAGCATTGGAATTACGTAGAGCACAATATATTGCTCTCATACTTCATGGATTTTGAAAATATCCCTTGCTTGATAATAAACCCTAGGGCTTTGCTCAGGGTTTAAAAGAGTTCAATTTGCATTTTCTCCCAAGCATTTGCATGTTCCACACTATGTTTTTTCGTGAACATGTCCTTTGTTTCTTGTACTCATAGTTATTTACTTGTAATTTTTAATGGGATTTTCTCTGTTTTTTCCCTTGAGAACATTTTAGTGCATCTTGCCAAGAACATAAAGTGTATCTTGCCAAGACCTTCCTCTGACTATGCCTATTATGGTATATATTATGTGCTCAAAACGTTGTCCAAATGTTCTTCTCTGAGTTTTAGGTGCATCTCACTTATTGTTTTACTCAAGCTCATAAAAGTGAATCTCATTGAGTTGCGAATGTTGTGTTGTGCCATAGATGCCCAAAATGTTTCTAATTTGTGATGTTGAGCAAATATATGTTTCGAGTGTTATTTGTTGAAGAGTGCAATAGAGCAATTGGCTTAGTATGTTGTTGCATCAATTCCTTAAGTGACACTATTCTTAAAAGCTGCTCTATCATCTTACATTTTGATAAAGCTATATACTTCTTCCCCTTGCCCATCTCTGCTTCTCATGCAAAATTTCTTTCCAAGTCCTAGGCTGAAGTATTTTCAAGGCACCTTCTTGTGATTTTTCAATCTCATAAGGCAAAGCAATTTTCTATTATCCTAAATACGGAAGTACATTGAAAGTAAATGTTATTACAAAATTCAAATGACAAGTAGAAAATATAAATGGTGAAATCTTAAATACTCGTGCTTCTAGAAATTATAATAAATAATTGTAAATGTTTGCAGACTATGTTCAAGATCATATCTAGCATGGTTTCCTACCCTTATTGAAACTGGTAAACACACAAATAACTAAGAATCACCTAAATTCATGTCCCTGAAAGCTAAGAAAAACCATCCTAAGAAATGGTCAATGATGTTGATAGTATAAACCTAATGGTTCCTGACTTGGGATCTAGACATGAAGCTTTAATAACTTCTTTGACATTGCTAAAATCCTAGTTCCCTTGTTTTCTCAATTGTGATAATCCACATCAATAAAAAAGATTTGTTTTTTCCCCAAGAACATGAAGGTTGTTTGAATTCCTATTCTAATCACCCTTTTCACTTGGATCTCCTAACATACTTTGTTAATTTTTGGATAACAATGGTATGTTCTATGCTTAGAGCAATTTTACTTCAATATCTTTATTGGCCCAATATCAATATCTAGTTTAGCAATCACATCATCATGATAGTAAAATGCAGATAGAACATAAACAATAATAGTAGAATACAATCCAAGATGAGGACACAAGTTATGGCACCAGCCAGGGACAAACCCCAATGTGGGGAAACCCTTGATCAATTCTTCTTATAATTCTTCAAAAGTTTAGCAGAGAGAGAGAGAGTACAATATATAATATTCACTTGCCCAATCGCAGTGAACTCTGATCAGTCAAACAACAGAAATAGAAAGCCCTAACCAGAAAGTCAACAGGGCATATTTTGACCTCTAAAACAACTCGGTCAAACTCAATCAACTTGGCCTCCAATAGCTAGTCAAATAAGCCCAAAAACAATCCGAAAATGTCAAGTCAAACCTGGTCAATGAAAGTCAATGCAGCAGCAAGCCCTAGCACAGTCAACGCTGGTCAAACAGAGGTCAAACAACCTCATATTTCGTGCCCAGAATTGTGGCCTGCCCGAACAAAAATACCCCACACAAAACAGCAGTCAAAGATGGTCAACACTGGTCAAAACAACTTCCTGCAACTTTCGGTCAACGCAGGGACAACAAAAGAACAATCCCTTCTTTGCATGTGTGAAGAGAGAGAAGCCTTAGAAGATCCATACCCAAACAATGAAGGAGAGAGAAGAATGAATGTGTGAGATGCCAAAATGAGGAGGAGGCTCCTTGTATTTATATGCAATGTCGAAGGCTTGAGGGTGCTAATTTGATGGATGGCCGACCTTGACAATTTGTCCATGATCAAAATAAATTCATAACTCCATTTGTACATGTCAGAATGGGATGATCTTTAGATCAATCTTACACCTCTTAGAGAGAGGAATCCAACAAAAATATCAGCTGCGTCATATGAACTGTCCAGGGTGAAGTTTGGCCTTAGTTTCCGAATTTAACACTCCCTCTCAACTAGGGAGAACTTCACTTGCCAAACTCTCTGACAATCTGTACCATCACTGTCTTTGCGCTGCTCTGCTGAACCATGAAGAAAGAAGAAATGATCGAGAATATATCATACCATTCTCCACTGACCTAAGTCAGTCTCCAATAATAGAGAGTGTGTCATATGGATACCACTCTTAACCGACCCGAAGTGAGTTTCCATTGATCCCAGATCAATATCAACATCTTAGCATAGGGAATATGGTAGTACACGATGCGTCCATCGGTAGTACTATGGTCCCTATCCTCATTTCCCTAATCATTGGCCGAATGAGAGGTACTGCCCATGAGTCCCAGACTGCATGGGTAGGATGTGCGGGCAGGAGAAGATGAACCACTCATCTTGCTCATATGCCATAGGAAAAGGTGAACCACTCAACCTATGCATATGTCACCATGGGGTATCACAAGGGAAGGTGAACCACTCACCCTGTACATCGCACACCATTAGGGGAAGGTGAACAACTCACCTTATGGTTGCTCATCGCTCCATGAAGTACCCCAAGCCCCCCGGAGCTCCCAGAGCTCAACATACATCCCATATGGGACCCTCATAAGAGGGTCTCTCCACAACTCCAAGTCATTCACGAAAGATTAACAATTTGACCTTCCCTAGGGGCTTCGTAAGAATATCGACGACCTGATCATTAGTCCCAATGTGTTGGAGCCTTATTGCTCCTCATTGTATCATATCCTAGATAAAATGGTACCTGATATCAATATGCTTGGAGTGGTCATGAAACTCAGAAAGACGAATCCCACTCTGGTTGTTGCAAAAGATCACGGTATTATCCAACACATGTCCAAACAACTCACTAAAGAGCTTCCTCAACCAAACAACTTCATAGGAGGCCAAATGAGTAGCAATGTATTCAGCCTCAGCGGTGCTCAAGGCAACCGACTTCTGCTTCCTGCTCATCCATGACATCGAAGCATAAACTAGAGAGAAGCAGCGTCCAGATGTGCTTTTATGATCCACCACACTGCCAGCCCAGTCTGCATCAGAGTAACCATGGAGCCTCACATTCTCGATAGTGTATCTCAGTCCATAAGTGATTGTGCCCTGAAAATATCTCAAGAGATTCTTGGCAGCAATCCAATGTATGTGATGAGGCTCGACCATAAACTGACTCAATGCATTCACTGCAAAACATATGTCCGGACGAGAGTTCACCAAGAACATCAGGCCCCCCATGAGTTGACAATACTCAGAAGGATTTCCCAAATCGGGCCCAACAACACTTCCGCATAACTTCTTGAAGTTAAATTTCATCAGAGTAGTCACGGACTTGCAGTCCACCATCCCAAATATTTCAAGTACCTTCACAATATATTTTCCTTGAGAAAGGAAAATATCAACTGGCTTTTGCCAGACCTCCAACCCTAGGAAGTAATGCATCAATCCTAGGTCCATCTTGAATTCGGAATCCAACTCCCTCTTACATTGATGAATAAGAGAGTCTGCACCTGTCAGAAAGATCGTCAACATAAAGTACCAAGATGAGAGGTCTATCATTCTCAACCTTAAAATAAAGGTTCGGATCAACTTCACTTCTCGTAAATCCCAGCTTCATTAGATAGCTATCGATCCTCTCATACCAAGCCTGAGGTGCTTGCTTCAACCCATAGAGGGCTTTCTTCAACCTGCATACATGTGTCTGACAATCTTGAACTTCGAACCCCTCAGGTTTCTCTACGTAGACTTCCTCCTTAAGTGAACCATGCAAGAAGGCAGTCTTGACATCCATCTGGTGTAGGTTCCATCCTTGCGAGGCAACAAGGGCAATGATCGAATGGATGGCAGTGTATTGGGAAACCGGTGCAAATATCTCATCATAATCTACACCTTCCTTTTGAGAGAAGCCTCGAGCGACAAATCTGGCCTTGAACTTTTCAGTACTTCCATCAGCTCCATGCTTGATCTTGTAGAGCCATTTTGAGGTGACAATGGATTTGTCCTTGGGTCTAGGGACCACATCCCAAACATCATTCTTCATAATTGATTCATACTCTTTGTTCATTGCATCCTTCCAAACTTGGTGTTTTGCAGCTTCTTCGAATGTGAAAGGCTCAGATTGAACAATGGTGCTCATTGCAGTTAAGTACCCTTGGTATCTATTCGACTTCTTGCTTTCACGAAATGTCCCCCTTGGTGCAATATGCCTCTCGGCATCTTCGAGGGTTTCCCTAAGCCATGAGGGTCTCCTTTTTGAGGAGGAGGGCTCATGAGGGGGTGGATCAATGGGATCCATTGGTCCTTCAACATCGGGCATCGACTCATCCACCGGTTCTCCTTGCTTTCCTAAATCAACTTCTTTGTCCTTCCTTGGAAGAGGAAGGTTACTAATCTTCCCAAGGGCAACATCCTCATCAAAGGTGACATCATGACTTATCTCCACTTCTCTTTCACTAGGCACATAGATTCTATATGCCTTGGAAGTTTCACTGTAGCCAACAAATGTTCCTTTCTTCCCAGATGTATCCAATTTGCTTCTCTTTTATTTTGGCACATGAAAATACACAGGGCTACCAAAAATTCGAAAGTGAGAAACATCAAGTTTCTTACTAGTGAAAACTTCGTTGGGAGTTTTGGAGTCCAAGGTTTGATGAGGGCATCTATTTTGAACATACACGGCAGTGTTTGCAGCTTCGATCCATAAGAACTTCAGAAGGCTTTGATCATGAAGCATGGCATGAGTGGCTTATACAATAGAATGATTCTTCCTTTCAACAACACCATTTTATTCAAGAGTATATGCGGTAGTAGTCTCCCTCTTAATGTCAGCTTCTCTACAATAATTTTTGAACTCATTTGATTCATATTTGGTTCCATTATCGGTCCTCAATATTTTGATCTTCTTCCCAGTTTGATTTTCAACCAAAGCTTTGAAAGAACGAAACCATGAGAATACTTCATCCTTCTTCTTCAAGAAATATATCCAAGTCTTGCGAGAGAAATCATCCATAAAGATAGCATAATATAAATATCCTCCTAATGAGTTCACGGGCATCGCACCAGATAGATCAGAATGAACCAATTGCAATATGTTAGTAGTCTTGCTATCACTTGAGGGGAATGGTCCCCTTGTATGCTTTCCTTCGGCACACCCCTGACAAACACCTTCATGTTCCACTTTAAATTTGGGCATACCTGTCACCATCTTCCTCACATTGGGTAGAGCAAACCTAGCAATGAGTAAACCTAGAAGAGAAAACCTCCGGTGCCGTAATTCAGATTGAAGTGATGTGTCGCAAGAGTCAAGACATAGCTCCCATTGGGCTTCCTCCAACTTGATATAGGCTATCAACCTTGAAGGCAAGTGTAATGCATCTTTGAAATTTTTATTCCACACACGTACCTTTCCATCGATGAATGCCACCTTGAATCCTTTGTCCTCCATTGTCGAGATAGATACCAGGTTCTTCTTTAGATCGGGTACATATAGTACTTCTTGAAGATGGATGGTGTTGCCTTGATTCAATTGAAGAATAACATTTTCAACTCCTTCACAGGATAGGTGGCATTGTCTCCAAGGATAATTTCCAAATTTGTATCCTTTTCAATTAGATTTGAAAGAGATTCCTTATACCCAGTGAAGTGCCTTGAGGCACCACTATCAATCAACCAATTTCCCAAAGTGTCTGGAGGAGATGTAGTGGAGAGGGCAGATGTAAGATAAAATTCTTTTTGCTTGTTATCAACAAAATTTGATTCATCATACCTAGTGTTTCTTGATTTCTTGGGAGGGCGACTATTTCCTTGATGAGGAGCGGGAGCATTCCTTTTTCCTTGGTTGCTGAATCTGCCATTCCTTTGATTGTTGTTGCCCCTGAAATTTTTGTTGTTGTGGTTGTCATCATCATGAGGTGTATCCCTTCTATTAGGACACTCCCTAGCATAGTGGCCAAACTTGTTGCAAATGAAGTATCTTCCCTTCCTTCCATTTTTGAAACCCGACCTTCGTTAACATTGCTTGTTTGAACCTGCATTAGTCTTGTTTTTAGCATTAGCGGAGAATGCAGTAGGATCATTCCTATTTGAAGGCATATCTAGTTCCATGATCCTTGTTTTTTCTTGAGAACATCTAGTCAGCAATTCTTAAAAACCTGGAATCCTGTCGTTGTTAAGAATAGTAGTGTTGAACACGTGCCACTCACGAGGGAGTCCTCCAAGGGCAATGAGAGTAAGCTCCCTATCAGTAATAGCTTCTCCAATCGAAAGAAGATCATCTTTGATCTCAGTAATCCTCATGACGTAGGATTGAATATCTTCATTTCTTCCCTTCTTTATATCCTTTAGCTTGTTCTTGAGGAAAAGAATTTGGTTTGCATTGCTAGATTTGAACGTGCCAACCAACCTATCATATATCTCTTTTGATGTGT
This sequence comes from Pinus tabuliformis, assembly GCA_031772625.1. Taxonomy (NCBI): domain Eukaryota; kingdom Viridiplantae; phylum Streptophyta; class Pinopsida; order Pinales; family Pinaceae; genus Pinus; species Pinus tabuliformis. The sequence goes on from CM062805.1 coordinate 790,440,333, forward strand.
TCAAATCGGATATGTAAGCAACTAAATGCTTACGAATAGAATCCCTGATGATCTTCTTGGCTTTGACTTCACCCTTCTTGTACTTTGTCTTAACAGTAACTGGTTCATTTTAAGGAGGTTCCAAAATCTTTCCTTGCACATAATCTATAACATCTTGCTCTTCTAAAGTCAAATCAAGAGACATCTTCCATGCATGATAATCAGACTTATCATGAAGTTTGTCATCAAACTTGAAGTAGGATGTGGAGGCCATTGAGTCTTGTCCTTGATTAGTGATTGCTCCTCTTAGTGATTGCTCTTCTTACTCTTGTTTGGGCTTTGTCTTCACCTCAACTCGGATACCATGTTAAGTTTTGGATAACAATGGTATGTTCTATGCTTAGAGCAATTTTACTTTAATTTCATTATTGGCCCAATATCAATATCCAGTTTAGCTATCATATCATCATGATAGTAAAATGCAGATAGAACATAAACAATAATAGTAGAAGACAAGGCAAGATAAGAAGACACAAGATATGGCACCAACCAGGGACAAACCCCGATCTGGGGAAACCCTTGATCAATTCTTCTTATAATTCTTCAAAATTTCAGCACAGAGAGAGAGAGTACAATATACAATATTCACATGCCCAATCACAGTGAAATCTGATCAATCAAATAGCAGATACAGAAAGCCCTAAACAGAAAGTCAACGTTGGTCAACAAGGCAGATTTTGACCTCTAAAAAAACTTGGTCAAACGTGGTCAACTCGACCTCCAACAACTAGTCAAATCAGCCCAAAAACAGTCTGAAAATATCCAGTCAAACCTTGTCAATGAAAGTCAACATAGCAGCAAGCCCTAGTACAATCAATGCTGGTCAAACAGAGGTCAAACAACCTTGGATTTCGTGCCCAAAACTGCGGCCTACCCAAACAAAAATACCCTACACAAAACCGCAGTCAAAGATGGTCAACACTGGTCAAAACAACTTGCAACTTTTGGTCAACGCAGGGACAGCAAAAGAACAGTCCCTTCTTTGCACGTGTGGAGAGAGAGAAGACTCAGAAGATCCATACCCAAACAATGAAGGAGAGAGAAGAATGAATGTGTGAGATGCCAAAATGAGGAGGAGGCTCCTTGTATTTATATGTAACGTTCGAGGCTTGAGGGTGCTAATTTGATGGTTGGCCGACCTTGACAATTTGTCCATAATCAAAATAAATTCATAACTCCATTTGTACATGTCAAAATGGGATGATCTTTAGATCAATCCTACACCTCTCGGAGAGAGGAATCCAACAAAAATATCAGCTGCCTCATATGAGCTATCCAAGGTGAATTTTGGCCCTAGTTTCCAAATTTAACATACTTTGCATTTCCGTAGCAACGACTTGCAAGGGAGGTTCTAGCGGAGGTTTACACATAGTAGTTGTTGAGAAATCTAGGGCATTAGGATTAGGAGATTTCTCTTTTATGATAGCTGCTTGTGAATGTTTTTTTACTTCTTTAGATTACGACCTTTTCTTTTCTTAGATTATTATAGTGTTCTTCTTCATCAAACAACTACCAAAGCATGAACAATAAAGAGACGAGACACATAATATAGGCGATCAACCAGGGCGAAAACCTCTCCAACCTGAGAGGAAAACCCAAAAACAAATTTTTCTTCTTATAGAGACTTCAATTGATGAATACCAAGATGAAGACCCTTGACACCACAAGGTCTCCAAGTCCAAGTCACAAGATCCTTTTTCACTGCGTCTTCTTGTTGCCCAAGTCAACACAAGTCAAACTGCCTTCATGCATTGCAATTCTTGGCTACCCTGAAATTTCGGCTCCTTTCAACAGACCTGCAATCTGTACCTCTACAATTTCGCACGTTGGAGGTGAGGGAGAGAGTTTAGGAATGCTTTCCTCCTTTGCTTTACTTGAAGACTTCTCTTGGTGATCTAGGCTAGCAAGGGAGCTAGAATGGAGACCCTTTTGATGACTTTCTTAAGGACTGATATGTTACTTCTGCAGAAACCCTAGGTTTTGCCACATGTGTGAGGAGATTAACCCACAAACAGCATCGAAGACCTTCACTCTTCTTCTCTTCCTTCTTGCTAGTTGGGAGGCTTGTTCTTCTTGTGATTTTCGTGCTTCTTATCTTGTCTTAGATGCTTGACCGAATTCTGTCCTAGGTGAGGCTGAGCTGCCATATATATATATTGGTTTGTTCATCAAAATAAGCTGACTTGAACTGGTGCCTAGGCCGACATGTCATTCTGGAATTATCTTAATTCCCTTTTGTAGACCGACTTCAAGGAGAGTTTGTGGCATGGTCTTTGATGGTTAATGACTCAAATAATTTCTCTTTTTACAATGTGTAATATGCCCAAATGAGTCTTCAAACTTTGACATTTTTTCAATAGACTTTATGACATGATGACCAACCCTAAATGCTCACAATGGGAGCCTTAACTATAAAATAAAATTCCTTGACCATGAAACCCATGATTCAAGCATAAAAATGATTTTATTTTCTTCTTTACATCAATTACATAAAATCATAATTACACATGTCATTATGAAGGTCAAACCTAGTTACATTTTTCAACACTCCCTCTTAACTAGGGAGGTATTCATAAGGTACTTGGACATTCTCAATCTAAAGAATTCTCATAAGAAGAGTCAGGTTGGTAAGCCATCTATATAGCATCATATCATCCAACATTGTCACATAGCAAGGCTTTGACTAACAATTCTATCTCTCCACAAGATTAGAACTCAATGCTAGCGAGACCAATGATGTATAGACACCCTCATCATTGTATCTCTCGGAACATACCCTACCCGAGTTCTCAAAGTGTGTTCCACTAGGACTATTCTTATCTTTGATTCCCAATCTTCAAAGAATATCGGTCCTCTACGACTACTCTTATCTTGGATGCCCTAACTAATCCTCAAAGAGTATCAGATGCCAGATGTTTACCCATTTGTCCATTCTGTTTTCCAAAGTGAATACAAGAATGATGTGTCTATCTCTCCCTCTCAACTTAGGGAGGACACACCCATTCCACTTAAGGAATGTACACATTCCTATAAAAAGGAATGTACACATTCCTATAAAAAGGAATGTACCCAAGCTCTCTCTTAAATAGGGACTTGATCGAGCTCCCTCTTGACCAGGGACTTGCTTCCAGCAACTCTTTAGGTAGAGATCATGGGATAACCAACTGCTTGTAGAACTCCTTCCTTTGATGTCATGGATTTCTTCTTTGTCATAGAGTCTACATTGTTTGGGACTTCTTCGTAGGGGATAGACCATCCATCACTTTCATCCATGAGTCAGTCATGTCATCATTCCTTTTATTGGATAGTGATCCATTAGTTCATATCTGGTCTTCCTTCATGCCATGCTGCCTTCTTCATGCCATGTTTCCTTAAGGATTTTTCATCCTGCTTCATGGGCATCAGTCGTGGAAGACATCCACAATTCTTCCCTTGGTAGCCTTGCATAAACCCATCCATATGTTATTCAAAAAGAAGAAATGAACATTAAATCAAAATTACCTTTGTGATGGTCTTTCATCGTGGAATCTTCCTTTGAGCATTAACATCCTGCATACATATTGACACACCTCCAAAAGATATATACTATCAAGGGTCTCTTTTTCAGACTTCATTAGGGTCTTCATATCTTTCATGGAGATATCATAGTTAAATATTTCAGCCCTTGGATGTTTATCTCTTCCTTTCTTTCTTCACACATTTCTTTTCTAGGAACTTCTAATGAGAGCCTCCAATTTTTGTCAACCACCTCATATTTCATATGAGGACATATTATGTTGATTTCATTTAGTAAATGTGTGACCCGTGCCTTCCTCTCTCCTTTCAGAAGAGGAGATTCTTTCTTTTGATCATGCTCTCGAGATAGAACATTTATCCATGTTACCTGCAACCATATGACATGACTCTATTTGATCAAATATGAGCGTATATACCTTGTTTTTCTTTAGGTTATCTAGACTTCCTTCAACAACTTCCTTGATTGAAAGATCTTCAATTCCTTGATCTGCTTCACTTCTTTTGACATCATACCATCCTTCCATGAATTCCTACAAGTTGAAATTCTTGAAGAAACACTTGCTTCTTTTTTATTGGTGAACCTTCCGATGAAGATTCCAACAGAGGATCTTGAGTATCCTTATCCAATAGATGTTTCCTTTTAACTAATGTATGATGAGCTTAGTACTAGATGACTTTTTCTTTTTCGAAAAGTACCACTTATGCTTCTAATGAGGTTACCAAGAGCTATATCCTTCCATAGGTGATTGCCATAGCTATCTCTCATGCTTCTCTATGATGATGTCATGAGCTCTTGCTTTTAATGCTACTATGATGCCATGATGCATCCTATCATTCTTTCTTAGTGACTCATGATAGTCATATCTTACAACAGAAAACCTGAAGATAGAAACTTGAAAATAACTAGGCGAGGAAGACTATCTTAGTCATAGTAGATATTTTTTACTTCCTCTTTCTTGGATTTCTTCTTTTCAACTTCGTCCACTTCTTCGATGATATGGGCTTCTTGTTAAAATTGGCAACTAGGGCCAAACTCCATGTGGGTCATCTTATTTATGGCAACTGATATTTTTCTTGGATTCCTTTCATCGAGAGGTGTAGGATTGATCTAACGATCATCTGATTCCGACATGTATGCATGGAGATATGAATTTATTTGTATTTCTTGACAATTTGTCAAGGTCGGCCAGCAAGATAAAGTGTGTGCCACACCCTCAGCTAAACCTCAACGTTGCATATAAAGTAAGGAGACATTGTGCCTCATTTCACCATCACTCACCTCATCATATTCTCTCTCCTCATCGGATTGGGTAAGCGTAGGAGTAGCTGATCTCTCACACGTGCTAGAAGGAGGACAAGTTTCTATTTTTAGGGCTGTGTTGATTGCGTTGACCAAGGTGCAGGGCTGCTGACCGTTGACTGAGTTGCTGGGTAGTGCATTGACCCTGCATTGACCATATCTGAACTGCACATTTCTGTTTTGGGTGATACGTTGACCAATGTTGACTGGTTAGGGCTAACCGCAGAGTGTGCTGTTCGTTGACTATTGTTTGACTGTTGATTGAGGGCTGTTTTGGGTTGCCTATGTTTGCTGTTGAAGATCGAGTTCTTTAGGGTTGACTTCAGGTCAAATTGGAGCTGTTTGACTAGCTTTGACTTTGCGGTTGGTGTTATATTGCTGCTAATATAAAATCATAGATTTGTGATATTGTACTATCTCTCTCTCTGTGCTGAATTATTGAAGAATATAGAAGAATTGATCAAAGGGCTTCCCCGCATTGGGGTTTGTCCCTCGCTAGCCACCACATCTTGTGTCTCTTGTCTTGGCTTGTCTTTTGTTGATTTATTTATGTTCTATCAACATTTTACTTATATGTTAATGTGATTGCTATACTGAGAATTGGCATTGGGCTAATAAGAAGAAATTGAAGTAAATTGGTCTAAGCATAAAACATACCATAATTTAACATGGTATCGGAGCAGAGGTGAAGACAAAGCCTAAGCAAGAGAAAGAGAAATCACCGAAGATAGTTGGAAAAAATATAAAGGCTTCATGGATTCCTCGTCACACTTCCTCGTCGAAGACAAGCTCCGTGAGAAGTCTGACTATCGCGAATGGAAAATGTCTCTTGATCTGACATTGAAAGAGTAGAAAGTGTTGGATTATGTGAGAGGAAGAATTACAGAGCCTCCATCAAATGCATCGGCTGCTACAAGGAACAAGTACATAAAGGGTGAATTCAAAGTGAAGAAGATCATCTAGGACTCTATTGACAAACGTATAGTGGCCTACGTTTTCGAGCTGAACACCTCCAAGGAGATCTACGATAGATTGGTAAGTTTGTTTGAAGTTAGTGTTGCAAATCAAGTTTTGTTCCTCAAGAATAAGCTAAAGGATATTAAGAAGGGCAAAGACGAGGATATTCAATCCTACTTCTTAAGGATCATTGAGATCAAGAATGATCTCCTATCGATTGGAGAAGTCATTGCTGACAGGGAACTGAATATCACTACTCTTGGAGGGCTCCCATCCAAATGGTATGTATTTAGAACCACTCTTCTCATCAATGATCAAATTCCGGGATTTGAGGAATTGATGGCGAGATGCATTCAAGAAGAGACAAGGATGATCGAGCAAGAAATGCCTTCAAGCAAAGGAAAACCTATTGCTTTCTCCTCTCAAGCTAAAAGGAGAAATAATTTTGGGTGTAAATTCAAAGGAAAGGCTGGATTGAAGGGTGGAAGGAAGGGAAGATGCTTCGCTTGCAATAAATTTGGCCACTATGCGAGGGAGTGTCCAAATAGGAAGGACACATCTCATGACGATGATCAAAATCACTTTCGAGGCAACTCCAACCACAATCAAAGTAATGGCAGGTTTAATGACAAAGGAAAGAGGAATGCCAAAAATCAAGGGAGTGGTTAACCCTCCAAGAAAGCAAGGAACTCCAGGTACGAACCAAATGTTGCTAACAATAAGCAAGATGAATATTATCTGATATAAGCCCTCTCCACTACCTCTTCTCTGGACTCGTTGGGCAATTGGCTTATTGATAGTGGTGCCTCAAGGCACTTCACTGGTTACAAGGAAGCTCTCTCTAATTTGATAGAGGAGACAAACTTGGAGATTATTCTTGGAGATAACTCCAACTATCCCGTAAAGGGTGTAAGCAATGTTACTCTTCAATTAAATTAGGGTAACACGATCCATTTGCAAGAAGTCTTATATGTACTTGATCTCAAGAAGAACCTGGTGTCCATTTCGGCAATGGAAGACAAAGGCTACAAGGTGGCTTTCATCAATGGCAAGGTACGTGTGTGGAAAATGAATTTAAAGATGCTTTCACTCTTGGGTTTCGAGTTGACTCTTTATATCAAGTTGGAGGAAGTCTGTTGGGAGTCATGTCTTGCGACACATTTCTTTAGTTTGAACTATGGCACCAGAGGTTTGCCCACCTTCATTACAAGGCTCTAACCGATGTGAGACAAATGGTGACAGGGATGCCCGACCTCAAAACAGAGCATGAAGGTGTATGTCCGGGATGTGCCAAAGGAAAGCTCCAAAGGGGACCATTCCCCTCAAGCCATAGCAAGACCTCCGATATTTTGCAGTTGGTTCACTCCGACGTATCTGGTATGATGCCCGTGAACTCTTTGGGAGCATATTTATATTATATCACTTTTACAGATGACTATTCTCGCAAGACTTGGATATACTTCTTGAAAAAGAAGGATGAAATGTTCTCCTGGTTCCGTCACTTCAAAGCCTTGACCGAGAATCAAACAGAGAAGAAGATCAAGATCTTAAGGACCGATAATGGGACCGAGTATTAATCCAACGAGTTCCATGGCTTTTGCAAAGAGGCTTGCATTAAGAGGGAGACCACAACACCATACACTCCTGAGCAGAATGGTGTGGCAAAAAGGAAGAATCATAGGATTGTGGAAGCTGTTCGTGCCGTGCTCCATGATCTAACGATCATCCGATTTCAACATGTATTCATGGAGATATGAATTTATTTGTATTTCTTGACAATTTGTCAAGGTCGGCCAACAAGATAAGGTGTGTGGCACACCACCAGCTAAAGATAAACATTACATATAAAGGAAGGAGACATTGTGCCTCATTTCACCATTGCTCATCTCAGCATCTTCTCTATCCTAATCTGATTGGGCAAGCGTAGGAGCAACTGATCTCTCACACGTGCTAGGAGGATGGATTTCTGTTTTTAGGGTTGCGTTGACTACGTTGACTGAGGTGTAGGGCTGCTGACCGTTGACCGAGCTGCTGGGTAGTGCATTGACCCTGCGTTGAACATATCTGAACTGCACATTTCTGTTTTGGGTGTTACATAGACCAAACGTTGACTGGTTAGGGTTGGTCGTAGACTGTGTTGTTCGTTGACCGCTGTTTGACTGTTGACCGAGGGCTGTTTGGGCTGCCTATGTTTGTTGTTGAAGACCGAGTTCTTCAAGGTTGACTTGAGGTGAAATTGGAGCTGTTTGACTAGCTTTCACTTTGCTGGTTGGTGTTATATTGCTGCTGATATAAAATCACAGATTTGTGATATTGTACTATCTCTCTCTCTCCTGAATTATTGAAGAATATAGAAGAATTGATCAAGGGGTTTCCTCGCATTGGGGTTTGTCCCTGGCTAGTTGCCACATCTTGTGTCTCTTCTCTTGGTTTGTCTTCTGTCGATTTATTTATGTTCTATCAACATTTTACTTATATGTTAATGTGATTGCTATACTGAGAATTGACATTGGGCTAATAAGAAGAAATTGAAGTAATAGGCTCTAGTGCCTCCTTCCTTCTCCTATTGTGTCATATTTGTAAATCCTTCAATCCTATCCCAAGTTGTTCTTAAGGGGGGATGTTAGGATATTCCGACACATAGGATATAGTTAAGTTCAACTTGGTCTAGTGTAGAGTTAGGTATAGAGTTAGGTAAAGTGTGTTTCTTTACCGTTGTACATTTTGTAACTTACAATCCGACGGTCACGATATGTAGTGATCCGACGGTTCACTCTCTCCTCGGTATTACCGACACTTGATTCGTGGCTTGACACCCGATTGGTCCATGAGTTCTATTTAAAGCGCATGGAGGGTCATTGTTCGGGTAATCCATGCATGAGAGAAGCTTATGTAAATTTTCATTCTTTGATTAATAAATTGCCTGTAGTAGCCACGTTGGCGCAGGCCGTGGACTGTTTCCCTCTTTGAGAGTTTTAACCACGTCAAAAATACTGGTGTATTGATTTGTGATCTGGTTGTGAGCGGTGTCCTTTTGGTGTTCTTTCTGAGGAACTTACCCTGTAAATTCCTACATGGTATCAGAGCTATTTGAGGGCCGCGTCCATTGGTGATCCAAATCTGAAGTCGGTAGAACTGCATCCGACTGCCGTTTCCTAGATCTGTTGTTTCTGACTGCTTTCGGGCCGAGAGGACTGCTCTGTTGTGTTTGGAGCATCTGTTCCAGTGAGGAACCCCTTTCGTTTCACGCGAAAAGGTTTCCAGTAGCCCTAGCTGTGTCATTTTTAAGATCTGGAGGTATACAGTCTTTATTTGTAGTTTACAGTTATTTTCTCTCTGCTTATTTCGGTTTCGGTTTATTTAGTTTTTTTTTAACCAGATCTATACCTTTCATTTCTGCGTATGCTCTTTGCCCTGCGACTCTGTGCGATCTGGGCAAATCAGAAACAAAAAGGAAGGATTTTTCTCATGCGTATGCTCTTTTCCCTGCACCTTAGTGTGATCTCGGAAAATCAGAAACATTGAGAAAAATATTTAGTTTTTCGGCTAAATCTAACTTCGAGCCATAAGGTTCGTTTTTTTTGCATGTCCGTGTTGGGTTTTGTGTTTTGTGTTTTGTAGGGAAAAAGAGCTTTCTCAAGGCAAGCACGCAAACCAAGGCCCCCCCCCCCTCTCTCTCTCTCTCTCTCAAATTTTTTGTATAGCTCAATTGGTTCAAAGATATTTTAAGAGAGTAGAGGTCTTGGGTTCAAGTCTCCATTTTTTGGAGGCGGATTATTTCATTCCCGCACATTCGCGCACTTTGCCGGCAACTTCAACAAATTTTTTTCAAAAAGCCATAACTTCTTCATCCGGAAGCCTTTTTTAGAGCCGTTTTTTTTTAAAACAGCCTAATTTTTCGAGATCTATCCATTGGAATACTTAATTTCAGCATCTTCAGCTTCAGTTTTTTTTAAAATGGAAAGTCCATGCCAAGTCATTCTTGACAGCACTAACTACTTCCAATGGATAGCCTACATGGAAGATTTACTTAGAAGTAAAGGTCTCTACAGAATAGCCACAGGCCAAGAGAAGAAACCAAAAGATGAAGACAAGGCTGCAAAATGGGAAAATAGACAAGATCAAGCACGTGGTTTGATAGGGATGTCTATTTCTCCTGATCTTAGATTCCATATTGCAGAACTTGAAACTGCTCATGAAGCATTGGAACAAATCACTAAAGTTTTTGGGATTAAAAATGAAATTAGAGCCCATCAACTTGAAAATGAGTTGCTTACATTGGATCCTAATAATTTTTCTTGCATTGAAGGTTTCTTGTCCAAATTCAAGACCCTTAGATATCTCTTGGAAGGTGTTAAGGTTAAGAAAAAAGATAGTAACCTTATTTATTCCATCCTTACTAAGTTGGGACCAGCCTACTCTGTATTTGTTTCCACCTTCCATTCTACAAGGGAAGCTTTCATTTGTCAAGGAAAAGACTACAAGGCCCCTTCCTTTGACTCCTTTTGTGATTCTTTAATAAGAGAACAAGAAAAACTCTTACACCTTGGTCTTCTTAATCTTGGAAACTCTTCCAAGAAAGCTTTAGCCGCCCAGCAGCAACCAAATTCAAAGAATCCTAAGAAGTCATATCCTAAAAAGAATGGTCCTAAACCAAGCAAGGGTCCTAAGCAAACTCAGCCTCAAAATGAAAGATCATTTCAGCAAAATGATAAGACCAATAAAAACAAATGGAAGAAGACTGATAGACATTGTAACTTTTGTAATCGAGATGGCCACTTAGAATCTAAATGCTTTGAGAAGATGGAAGCCTTGGAAGCCGCAATGAAGAAATATAACATCCATGTGGAGCATTCTTCAACTTCAACTTCAACTTCATCTTCAGGAATGGCACTTTCTGCATGTCACTGTCAATCATCTCAGTCTGGTTATGCATTAAATGTATCTTCTTCTTCTCATTCTCATGAGTGGCTCATTGATTCTGGAGCCTCTTATCACATGGCCAAAAACCAAGCTATGTTTTCTTCTTTAAATGATTGTAACACCAAAAATATATATGTTGGTGATGATAGATCTCTTAATGTTGTAGGGACTGGAACTGTTCATCTAGACAATGGTCAGTTTAATGATGTATTATGCGTTCCAACCTTATCCTGCAACCTTCTATCTGTATATCAGATAACTCATTCAGGTGAAGGTAAAATTGTTGAATTTTCACCTCATGATGTTGTAATCAAGGATCTGAGAGATCCTAAACAGATTCTAGCTACTGGTATTGCTGATGATTCCACAAGGTTGTATAAGTTTCACAACTTTGGGTCATCAAATCTTCCCTCAGTATTTGTTGCTCATAATGATGAAGTGAGCAAACTTTGGCATGAGCGATTTGGTCACTTAAACTATCGCTCCCTTCAACATCTATGTAAAGAAAATATGGTGACAGGTCTTCCTATGGTATCTTGCAGAGATGGTGTTTGTTCCGGATGTGTACTCGGAAAACATCATCGGGACAATTTTGAAAAACGTGCCTCTTGGCATGTCTCAGCGCCTTTACAGCTTGTGCACAATGATTTATGTGGTCCACTTCCTGTTGCTTCATTCTCTGGCTGCAAGTATTTCTTAACTTTCATTGATGATTTCTCCAGACGCACTTGGGTATACTTCTTAAAACTCAAGAGCGAAGTATTTAACACATTTTTGGCCTTCAAAGCCTTTGTTGAAAAACAATCTGGACATCAAATTCTTAAGCTAAGAATTGATAATGGTGGAGGATGTGTTAAAAACACATTCATCAACTTTTGCATCGAAAATGGAATTCAAATGCAACATACTGTTCCATACACTCCACAACAAAATGGTGTAGCTGAAAGGAAAAATCGCACCTTAAAGGAAATGGCTAATTGTATGCTGCAATCTAAAGGACTCAGTCTTAGTTTTTGGGCCGAAGCAATTAATTGTGCAAATTATATAATCAATCGCACTCCTACTAAGGTTCTAAAGAATATCACTCCAGAAGAAGCTTGGAGTTCCATTAAACCAGATGTAAGTCACTTTCGTGTTTTTGGAAGTGAAGCATGGGCCCATATTCCAGATGAAAAGCATAAAGCTTTAGAACCTAAGAGTGAGAAATGTACTTTTGTTGGATATTCTGAAGATGTAAAATGTTATAGACTTATTCCATTTAAGTCCAAAAATGTTATCATTAGAAGAGATGTAAAATTTGATGAAAATAAATCGGCCTGCGAGCCTAGTCCGGCAGATGTGCCACCTCTTCCTATCTCTTCTACTTTTGAAAACATTTCTTCTTCAGATGATGAAAGTGAGGATGACAATCCTCCCCCACCTTCTCAGGATCCTCAACTTCCAAGATGGGTCCGTGCTACTCGGGATGCAGCAGGTGATCTTGTCGGTGATCCTACAGATCAACGACGTACACGTTCTCAGTTTGAAAGAGCCTCTTCTTTACTGGCTCAAGCTCCAGTAAATCATGATCCTGAAACTTTTGCAGAAGCTTCAGGCCATCCACATTGGGAAGCAGCTATGAATGAAGAATGTCATTCATTGTTGGCAAATGATACATGGGATCTTGTTCCTCTACCAAAGGGACGCAAACTTGTTAGATGTAAATGGGTTTACAGAACCAAGTATGGACCAGATGGGAAAGTAGATAAACATAAAGCTCGTCTTGTTGCTAAGGGCTTTTCACAGGTTGAAGGCATTGACTACACTGAAACCTTCTCCCCTGTTGCCAAAATGAACTCTATCCGCCTTGTTCTTTCCCTTGCTGCCTCTTTAAAATGGGAAGTCCATCAGATGGATGTTAAATTTGCCTTCTTGCATGGGGACTTGCATGAAGAAATCTATATGGAACAACCCATTGGCTTCATCCAACCAGTCTCCAGCCTTGTTTGTCGACTTAAGAAATCTCTTTATGGTCTCAAGCTAGCTCCTCGGGCTTGGTATGCCAAAATGGATAGCTTTCTTTTAGAATCTGGCTTTTCTAGGTGTTATTCTGACAATACTGTCTACACCAAGAAAGTGGGCAACTCTCTTATCATCCTTGTTCTTTATGTTGATGATCTTATTCTTACTGGTAGTGGTCCCAACCTTATAAACCATGTGAAGTCCAGCCTTAAAAAGAAATTTGAAATGACAGACTTAGGACACTTACACTATTTTCTCGGTCTTCAAGTCTTGCAATCCAAGGAGGGTATTTCCCTTTCCCAGTCCAAGTATGCTTGTGATATTCTTCGTCGTTTTCACATGGAAGACTGTAAGCCAGCCCCTTCTCCCTTTCAGTCTGGAGTCAAACTTTCAGTCTCTTGTACTTCTCCTGAAGTTGATGCTACCTTATACCGTCAACTTGTAGGAAAACTCTTGTATTTAACCCATACTCGTCCTGACCTTTCCTTTGCTGTTGGCCTTGTTGCTCGTTTTATGCAAAACCCCCGTGAAAGTCATTGGAAAGCAGCCAAAAGAATACTTCGTTATGTTCGAGGTACAGTACAGTTTGGGATTCATTACAGTGCCAAAGCAGCTCCTCTATTAGTTGGTTTCACTGATTCTGATTGGGCTGGTGACCCTGATGATCGGAAGTCTACTGCCGGTTATGTCTTCACTCTTGGTTCAGGACCTATTACATGGGCTTGTAAGAAACAGGCTGCCATTTCTCTTTCATCAGCAGAAGCAGAGTATCGTGGTGTCGTGGAAGCTAGTAAGGAAGCCTTGTGGCTTCGTCAGATCCTATCAGAGTTTGGCTTTGAGCAACAGCATCCAACCACACTTTGGTGTGATAATCAAAGTGCCATTCAGCTATGCAAAGATCCAGTCCAGCATCAGCGCAGCAAACACATTGAACTACACATGCACTTCATCAGAAAGCTCATCATGACCATGTTCTTGAAGTGCAATATTGTTCAACAGATGATCAGGTTGCAGACATCTTCACAAAGGCTCTCACAGAGGCGAAGTTCACTAAACTTCGATATATGCTTGGAGTTCAGGAAGTTGTCACTAAGGGGGGATAGGCTCTAGTGCCTCCTTCCTTCTCCTATTGTGTCATATTTGTAAATCCTTCAATCCTATCCCAAGTTGTTCTTAAGGGGGGATGTTAGGATATTCCGACACATAGGATATAGTTAAGTTCAACTTGGTCTAGTGTAGAGTTAGGTATAGAGTTAGGTAAAGTGTGTTTCTTTACCGTTGTACATTTTGTAACTTACAATCCGACGGTCACGATATGTAGTGATCCGACAGTTCACTCTCTCCTCGGTATTACCGACACTTGATCCGTGGCTTGACACCTGATTGGTCCATGAGTTCTATTTAAAGCGCATGGAGGGTCATTGTTCGGGTAATCCGTGCATGAGAGAAGCTTATGTAAATTTTCATTCTTTGATTAATAAATTGCCTGTAGTAGCCACGTTGGCGTAGGCTGTGGACTGTTTCCCTCTTTGAGGGTTTTAACCACATCAAAAATACTGGTGTATTGATTTGTGATCTGGTTGTGAGCGGTGTCCTTTTGGTGTTCTTTCTGAGGAACTTACCCTGTAAATTCCTACAAATTTCTCTAAGCATAGAACATACCATAATTTAACACTTATTCTCTTCCCCATTTGTTATTGTCCTTCTTGATCTTAGGAAAATCTCTCTTGTGATGCCCATATTATTGATATCCATAGCATTGAATCTTAGCCATGTTCTTCTTTTTCTAAGGACCAAATTTTCCAAACTTTCCCTTTCTTTTGTCATTGTAGCATATGGTTGATTTTGCTCACTTGATCTTACATTAGTTTTTTCCTTCAACTTGGTTTCTTCAATCTTGCATAGTGACCATAGATCCCTGGAAGGAGTAGCTTCTTTCTTCCCATAAATTCTTGAAATAAAGTTACCCCATTCTTCTGTAGTGCATTAAGTACTACGGTGGTCATCTTCTTGTCAGACATTATTTCTCCTAGATCTTGATGTTGATCCCTTATTTCAGACATCCTCATAAAGTATGAGGCTATTCTTTCTTCTTTTGATATCCTTAGTTTGTAGAGTTCTTGCCTTGATGAGATAACTTCTGCTGCAATGCTTACGGAAAACAACTCTACTAGTTTGTCTAATATTTTTTTGAAGTTTCAAGTTTAGATACATATGGGTGAGGGGATCCTCGACAGATTCTATGAGAATCCTTTGAGCCCTTATTTCCTCTTTCATAAACCTTGCAAGTTCTTGAGCATCTTCTTTTGGAGGTTTGGTGATTGAGCCTTTAACATGTTCCATGACCTCATTTTCAATGAGATTCAGATCTTTCCTCTTCTTCCATGCAAGAAAGTTTGAAGCCCCAACCAATTTGTTGCTTTCTTTGCAAAAAGACATTTTGACAGATTCAGATGTAGACATAAATATACTTACTTGTGAAGATGCTTCTTCCACTTGCTTCTTCCTTGAATTTGATAATGATATAGATAATAGAGATCTTCTCTTTGATGAAGATAGTTCTCTTCAAGAGTGATCCTTGACTCCACAGACAGAGAGAGATCACTTTAGATATTTTGATGGTGATGTTCTTGTTGATAATGATTGATAATGACTTCTTGATGATGTCTTGATGCTCCTTGGATGATCTTCTTCAAGATAAGGATTTTCTTTTGAGATGAAATCTTTATTTCAATGAGAGGGAGAGGGAGATTGCCGTAGAAATTTTGATGATGATGACAACGTCCTTGATCTTGCTTCCCTTGGATGAGAAGTCTTCAAGTTACTTTGATTTGTAGATTTCTTCAACTTGAGTAGGGTTTTTGTGGTCTTTAGATGATGACTTGAGGATCCCAAGACTTCTTCTGGTGTAGACTTTTTTCTTCTGATACCGTGTTGAGAAATCTAGGGCATTAGGCTTAGGAGATTTCTCTTTTATGATAACTGTTTGTGAATTTTTTTTTACTTCTTTAGATTAGGACCTTTTCTTTTCTTAGATTATTATAGTGTTATTCTTCATCAAACAACTACCAAATCATGAACAATAAAGAGACAAGAGACATAGAATGTAGAGGATCAGACAGGGCCAAAACCTCTCCAACTTGAGAGGAAAACCGAAAACAAATTCTTCTTCTTATAGAGACTTCAATTGATGAATACCAAGACCAAGACCCTTGACACAACAACCTCTCCAAGACCAAGTCACAAGATCCTTCTTCACTGCTTCTTCTTCTTGCCCAAGTCAACACAAGTCAAACTGCCTTCATGCACTGCAATTCTTGGCTACCCTGAAATTTCGGTTCCTTTCCACAGACCTGCAATCTGTACCTCTGCAATTTCACACGTGGGAGGTGAGGGAGAGAGTTTAGGGATGCTTTCCTCCTTTGCTTTACTTGAAGACTTCTCTTGGTGATCTCGGCTAGCAAGGGAACTGGAATTAAGACCCTTTTGATGACTTTCTTAAGGACTGATATGTTACTGCTGCAGAAACCCTAGTTTTTGCCACACGTGTGAGGAGATTAACCCAAAAACAGTGCCAAATATCTTTGCTCTTCTTTCTTCCTGCTTGCTAGTTAGGAGGCTTGTTCTTCTTGTGATTTTTGTGCTTCTTATCTTGCCTTAGACGCTTGATCGAATTTTGTCCTAGGTGAGGCCGAGATGCCCTATATATAGTGGTTTGTTCATCAAAATAAGCTGGCTTGAACTGGTGCCTAGGTCGACATGTCCTTCTGGAATAATCTTAATTCCCTTTTGTAGGCTGACTTCGAGGAGAGTTTGTGACATAGTCTTGGAGGGTTAATGACTCAAATAATTTCTCTTTTTACAATATCTAATATGCCCAAATGGGTCTTCAAACTTTTACATTGACTCAATAGACTTTGTGAAATGATGACCAATCCTAAAGGCTCACAATGGGAGCCTTAACTGTAAAATAAAATTCCTTGATCATGAAACTGATGATTCAAGCATAAAAGTAATTTTCTTTTCTTCTTTACATCAATTACATAAAATCATAATTACACATGTCAGACTGAACCTAATTACATTTTTCAACAGTAGTAAGGGAAGTGACGGATTGAGAGGAGGGTTTATATGTAGGAAGGCCCAAGTGCACACTGAAGTGTTTACATCATACATACACAGTAGAGTGGCGAGGGATGCTCAAGACACTATAGACAAATGGAGAAATGCACATTGTTGAAAATGAGAAATGTGTGCTTGCGGGTCCGTTTTTTATTTTTATTTTTATTTTTTATTTGTTCTTATTACTTTCGAACTAAACCCCAAATCGAACCTACTATCTAACCTGAAATTTTTTTTGATTAAATTTGAGGCTCAGCAAATCTGGACAAAAGTCAAATTTGTGTTAAGATTTGTTGAATTCTGAACCTGAAGGTTCAGGTTTAGTGAACTCTGTGACTTAGAATGTGGTATTACAAAGTTTCAGTGTGCAATTTTCCAAAGTATTAGTTTGCCTATTTTCATTAAACACTAGCTTTATGTGGAGCACAAAAAAATATATTGCTCCCATACTTCATGGATTTTTTATTCTTTTAACAAAAATGGTTATATTTGTATTAATAAAAGCCATAGTCGAACTCTACAACAAAGGATTACAGGATTTCTTCAGGGGCTTCATTTCAAAATTGTGACCGATATTGTCTACTAACCCTTTATATTGCCAAATACCCAATGAAACTACATTCCAAAATTTCTGATGTGAGTAAAATTCACACAAATTGGTTACATAACAAGAAATAAAAAAAATACACAATTAAACTGGTTTATGAGCCTGGCTCCTTGTTACCATTGGTTGAGATGTTAATGGGGATTTCTTCTTCTCTACTTTTGTCCAATTTAACTTCTTTTTCCTTTGCTAGAATTTTTGATATTTTTGACATCCAAACTTCTTTTCGAATTGGTGGAGCCCTTGCTAATTTTGTTGGTCAGTCCTAGATTATCTTAATCTGACTGTCTGCTTGTTCTTTATCCTTAACTTATTTGACTTGATCCGCCCAATTTGACATAGACCGGGGACATGAATGACTTTTGGTTTCTTGCCCCAAATCATGAGGGGTAACTTCCTCAATCTTTGGATTTTGGATTTTAAGATCTTACCAAGTTTCATGAGGTATGAGTTTCACTGAAGTCGAAGGATCTATAGGTGGAGGCAAACCATTGATAGGAAAGACTATATGGTGATCCTTTGAAGATCCAACCCACTAGGTTGATTTATGTTGGTGATCCCTGTTCTTCCTAGATTCTTAAGGGAAATGAGCTGCAATGTGTCTTGTTTCAAAGAAAGACATGTATTGCAAAGAAACTCTCACATAGTCCAGCTTCCGGGACTAGGAATGGTTTTACTTGTTAAAATGATTTATTATAGAAACCCTTTACTAAAATCCATTTCCCACATATACAAGCATAAGTTGAAATGTCACGTCTTTTGGTTTCACGGGAAGAAAAATAAAACTTTCCAAGAGCAAATCCATTGACTTAAAAGGAGGATGGATGCCAAAAATGCAAGAGAAAATTTGGGAGTCACACCCAAAAAGGAGTTGAAGAAAGAGAATCAAACAAAGGATTGAAAGAGGGATACCAAGTCTTCATGCATAGACTTGGGTTGCCCCAAAACCATAGGTTGGAAATGAGAATTAGATCCCTATCTTTGACAATAAAAAATCTAGTAATAAAGAAACCCTTCACATGTTGGTAGATGAACACTTCCTTTTGCATCACTAGAATCCAAGAGTGTGAAACCCTTCACACATGGATAGATGAACACTTCCTTTTGCATCACTAGAATTCAAGAATGCGAGATCCAACAATGGATATCAACTAACCGGGGTCAAAGACCACTGAAACAACAAATCGACCAAGGTTGCAAAGTACTTCAGATTCATCGTCAACTTCAGGTCATAGGGTGATAGTAATCATAGGGTTCTCTTGCACTTGGAAGGAAGGAGGGAACGTAATTGGAGCATTCTAAACTGCATCATTGAAAGATTGTCTCCCTTGAAAATCCATGATATTGTCAATTTTTGGGAGTCCACCCCCACCCATCTCTCAATGAATATCTTGTCCAATTCTAGATAGTGAAAGACTGAGGGCATTTTTGTGATATTCCCACTTAGCAACATTGCTAAGGGAAATGTCAATTTTGCCTAGTTTTGAATAAATTCGCATTAGAACTTAGGAAATGTGGGTTTAGAGGCCTCACATGTATTTTTGGTCAAAAGGGAGCCCAAACATTAGGAGACAGAAGAGGAAAATCAAGCCTCTAGTGGAACGTGGGGGCCACCCTTAGAGAAATGTGGCCCACAAGGGAAACACACACCCATTGGAGCGAAGTTGGTGGGGGAAAGTTGAGCTGGGCCCACATGGGAATTTTGGAGGCTTTGGGACAAAAGGAGCAAGAGGCACTCATTTTGGTCATCCATTCATCTTTGAGAAAACTGTCTTTGACATAGCACGCCTGAGCTGAAGCCAAGTCTACAAGTGCTGTTTAGCACGAGTGTTTCCGAGCAGAAATCTCAACCCTTTCTTCGGTGGACTTTGAGTGCCAACCCAAGGAGGGAGTTCCATCTATTCCAGTTCGTACTAGTAGCAGGAAGTGCGAGTTTGTAGAGAGGTTCAGCAACAACAACATAGGGATTGCGCAGTTCTTGGAGGAGGCATGCTTGGGGGTTGAGGAGTGAAGTGATTTTGGGGTTGAGACTTGCTGTGGAGTCCGAAGAAGTATTTTGTTGGAGATTGCAGCTATTTTGGGGGTCTTCTGCAGTAGGATTGACAAGTGGGTCGAATTACCCAACAACAGAGCCATTGAGGGAAAATAAGGCCGAAATTCCAAGGTCAACCATCGGTCAATTCCTTCGTGGATTATTCTAGGTATTTGTTGGAGAACATGGGGTTAATTTCTCGAAATTTTCTGAGCACCGGAAGAGGCCCTAACATGCATTCTATGTAGCTAGCAACCCATTTTCTAGGCATTTTAGCGTAGAGCCAAGGAGAACCATGTTATTCTCTTGACCTACGAGAAGATGCCAGAATATCAAATATACGAAGAAATACAACCCAGAACATAGAACAAAATGAGAAAAAACAGCAAGTATTTTATGATTCAGAGATGAAAGCAATGTTCACTTGCCTCTTTGAGGGGGCAACCTCCAACAGAGCAGAGCTTGATTACAAAATAAGAAACGATGCTCCTCAATGGGGAGTCTCTATCCTTTATATAGGATTCATACATGCAATACCATGGGTCAGTACCATGGTTCTCTCAATACTATCTATCTAATACCATGGCCCGTTTGCAACTAACTATGGTCCGTTTCTTTAAATGCGGGTCAAACACTTACAATTATTAATATGGGCTTTATTGACCCTTTAACTAACTATAACTATGACTCGACCCTATTACATAAATAAAGGGGTTAGGGTTGGACCCTAACATGCCCTCCCCCATAAAAAATAGCCTTGTCCTCAAGGCTAAAGCTGCGGGAACTGCTGAAGAATAGTGGCTGGTTCCCATGTCGCATCTTCTGGAGAGGTGTTTATTGAAGTTTCTAAGTTTACTTAGTTAGAAACCCTCCATGCACTTTATTTGATTTATTCCTACCTACTTGTTATTTTTCTTAACAAGTTATTTACAATGTAAATATACTGAAAATAAACACTAGTGCATGCTCAACATATTACAGATCAACAACTAAAAGAAACAGAAACAAACACACCATATGACACCATTATTTTTGGACTAATGTCCCCAGAAAAACCAAATGTTGGAAAATCGGTGCAACGATCTGAGGGTTTTCTTATTAAGAAATATCAGAGTACAATCTGGGTGCTGAAACTGGCCTACCCAACAGAGAATTTCCTTAGCTGTAATACCTCTTAGTTTCTGTCAAATCTTTTGGCTGAAACCCCGGATAATCCTTCCGGCAGCTACTCAGCACAAATCTGCCCCAGAAACCCCATTGTCAGCCTCTCTCTGGACTGCGCCTGCCCCTCTCTGCCCAGCGCTGGCCTTGCGTCACCTCGGATGGGTTTGCGTCAGCCTTAGGAGGCCCTACGTCATCCCTCTGGCCCTCTGCGTCGGCAACGCTGGCCTCTCTGAGGCTCTACGCAGCTCCCTGTTGCCTCTGCGTGTCCTTACGTGAGCCCTCGCTAGCTCTGCGTCACTCTCCCCGGCTATTGTGTTGTTCTCCCAGCACTATCTCTCCCTCTCTATCTCTCTGTACTCAATGCCCCTAAACTGCAACTCCCGATCACTAATTCTATCTCTCTTAGCAAACCCCGCTCTAGAGAAAAGAATGATTGATCACTCTTGTGTGTTCTCCAAGTGACCCTCAAGCCTTCTCTTATACTTTTCCTGTTGACATATCAACGGCCGAGATTAATTCCCTAACCAACGGCTAAGATTAGATCTGGCTTGATCCATGTCTTTTGGACCATTCTAACACAGTTTCATATTAATTCCCATTAATATTTTATTTTCCCTAAGTTTAGACTTGGGGACTCCGGACTCCATTAAAAATATTAATTATTTTAATATCTCCTGAATTGTTTAGAATCTGCCCAAACTCTTTCTTGGTATTGGAGATCTCATGTGCCCCAACCTCTCCACCAAATTTCGTGGCTAGAGCACATCCGATGCTACCCCAAATCAACACTCCCTCTTAGCGAGGACTGTGCTCTAGCAATACTCCTCACTGAGTATTACTCTGATCATCCAACATCGATACCTGTGTTGTTGCTAGGACTTCCTGCCCAACATCCTCTGCACTGCTGTATCCTGTACTGCTGCCCATGGTTCTGCCACTGCCACTGCTGCATCTGTACGACAACTCCCTCTGCATCTGTGCTGCTGTTGGTCCTTTCTCCCAGCACTGCATCTGCACTGCACCTCCTCTCATCATGTTGCATCGTGCTACCCACTGCTGCACTGCAACCTAGTTACTGAGAAGTATGTACCTGATCTCCCAATCTAACCTCCCTGTTGGGCTAGAGACACCCACTGATGCTGAAGCTCCCTCTGCCGCTGACAAGTGCTCCCTCTCTGACCTCTGCACTGTAGCAACAATTTCTTGCATCTTTCACTGTTGCACACTTCTCTGTGCCATCCTGCACTGGTGCAACACTCCTGTGCCTCTCGCACTGTTGCATCCTGCTAGCCTCATGCTGTCTCGGGACTCTTGCACTGTAGCTCTCTCTGTTGCTCCATCTGCATCCGTCTCTACCCGACTCAGCCAGTCCCACTACTCCTCTTTGGGGCTCCCATAGCAAGGTCTAATCCAAGAGGCTGGGTACCTCGAGGATCCTGCTCCTCATTGCCTGTTGTCCACCTAACTACAGCTCGATGTCTCCCCACTTCTGCTCAAGTGGTGCATGTGCACTCATGGCACAGTCATCGTCTATCAAAACTTCCTTCTCTGCTTGTGCTGGCGCTGCCTTAGTCTCGAAAGACTCTCCCTTACTCTTCTTCCTTGGACACTGGGTCGCATAATGACCCAGGTCCCCATAGTGGAAGCACTTGATCTTGGAGAGATCTTTCTTCTTCCGCTTTTCCTGCTTTCCCTCAGATGCTAGGGCAACATCTTCCTCCTCCTGCTTGACTTTGATCCCCTTGCTGCTGCTACCCGTCTTCTACTGCCGTTTGATCTCTTCTTGGCAAAGAGCAGCCCACATCTCATCCCAAGTTGGAAGTGTCCCTCTGCCCAGTATACTTTGGACAAATACTTCCTAGTCCTCCGAGACTGCCTTCAGGGCCGTCCTCACCATAAATTCCTGATCCGGCATGGCTTCTATAGCAGTTGACTGATCTCGGATCTCATTCAGTCCTCCAAGGAAGGTGTCAATCGACTCTCCCTTCTTCATCTGATATGACCTCAACTGATTCTCAAGTAGCATTCTTCTTTGCACAAAAGTATGCTGGTACAATTTCTTGAGAGCCTCCCACATCTCATATGCCGTTTCCTTCTGGGCAATATGTGGTACTACATGATCCTTGACCTCGTTAAGGATGATGCTCTTGGCCCTCGCCATTGCCTCCTTGTACTTGTCGTTGTCATTGGGGTTGACTGGAATAGCTATTACCTTCAAGGCGAAGTTCTTGACACGATTTCTGTCAAGTACGGATAAGATTCTGGCCTTCCAGACTGCGAAGTTCGATGCTCCGTCCAATCTATCTTGGTCTCTTACTCCGTGCAGTGCCATGATGCTCTTTTACTTCCCTCCTGGAAGTTCTCTGTTCAACTCCTTTGAGTCTCTACTTCTCGTCTGGAAGTTCTCTTCTGGACTCCCTCTGAGTCTCGATTTCCCTCCTAGAAATCCTTCTGTCACTGTTGAGATGCCCCCTACCCTGATCGTCTTGTGCAACTGCACCACTGATTCGGGTTCCTCGGCTAGAAACCCTCGACAACAACTCCTCTTGGCCTTGCTCTGTCAGGTACTGTTTTGACTACAGTACCTCAGTAGCTCCTCTTTGCAATATTCCCATAGTCTTCTAAACCCCAGGAACCTAAAGGTGAGAGCTCCTAGACTCTGCGCAATCCCGGCACCAGTAACTCAACCTACTTAGCCAACTGTGTCAGCCCTCCCAGCTTCTGAGTGAGGCTCTCTTTGCCTTCCTTAGCCTCTACAATGCCTTTTCCCGGCTCACCCTGGATGATGCAGGCACTGCGTCACCCTTCCTTTGTTGCTACTCTGCTAGAAACAACTTCTGTCACCTCGGGGCAGCTATTTTCTGCTGCTATTGCTCCGCTCCGCTGATGTCCTTAGTCCTCCTGCGATCTGCAATCACCCTCTGATACCATGTTGAAGTTTCTAAGTTTACTCAGTTAGAAACCCTCCATGAACTTTATATGATTTATTCCTACCTACTTGTTATTTTTCTTAACAAGTTATTTACAATGTAAATATACTGAAAATAAACACTAGTGCATGCTCAACATATTACAGATTAGCAACTAAAAGAAATAGAAACAAACACACCATATGACACCATTATTTTTGGACTAATGTCCCCGGAAAAACCTAATGTGGGAAAACCTGTGCAACGATCTGAGGTTTTTCTTATTAAGCAATATCAGAGTACAATCTGGGTGCCGAAACTGGCCTACCCAACAGGGAATTTCCTTAGCAGTAATACCTCTCAGTTTCTGACAAATCTTCTGGCTGAAACCCCGGATAATCCTTCCGGCAGCTACTCAGCACAAATTTGCCCCAGAAACCCCAGTGTCAGCCTCTCTCTAGACTGTGTCAGCCCCTCTCTACCTAGCGCTAGCTTGCATCACCACAGATGGGTTTGCGTCAGCCTTAGGAGGCCCTACGTCAGCCCTCTAGCCCTCTGTGTCAGCAACACTGCCCTCTCTGAGGCTCTGCGCAACTCCTTGCTACCTCTGCGTGTCCCTATGTGAGCCCTGGCTGGTTCTGCGTCACTCTCCCTGGCTACTGCTCTGTTCTCCCAGCGCTATCTCTGCCTCTCTGTCTCTTTGTACTCAATGCCCCTCAGTTGCAACTCCCGATCACTAATTCTATCTCTCCTAGCAAACCCTGCTCTAGAGAATAGAATGACTGATCACTCTGGTGTGTTCTCCAAGTGACTCTCAAGCCTCTTCTTATACTTTTCCTGTTGACATATCAACAGCTGAGATTAATTCCCTAACCAACAGCTAAGATTAGATTTGGCTTGATCCATGTCTTTTGGACCATTCTAACACAGTTTCATATTAATTCCCATTAATATTTTATTTTCCCTAAGTTTAGACTTGGGGACTCCATTAAAAATATTAATTATTTTAATATCTCCTAAACTATTTAGAATCTTCCCAAACTATTTCTTGGTATTGGAGATCTCATGTGCCCCAACCTCTCCACCAAATTTCATGGCTAGAGCACATCCGATGCTACCCCAAATCAACAGTGTCTTTCCACTTGACGAGGACTTCCTTGATTGTGCGGCCACGTAGATGTAGTTCTCGCGTGTCGAGGACTTGTTCAGGTTGGAGCCAGAGTGAACCTTCTTCATCCAATTCAGGTAGACTGGTTTGAATTCTGCAATTGTTCCCCACCACTTTCTTATGGTATGATACATGGTAGACGGGATGGATTTTTGTAGTTGGTGGAAGGCTAGCTTGTAGGCTACTTCTCCAATGCGTGGAAGTATTTGATAAGGTCCATAGAATTTTGGAGCTAATTTTTGATAGACCTTGTCTTTGAGTGATGTTTGCTTGTATGGTTGCAGCCTCAAGAATACCTGATCCCCTTCTTGAAATGTGTGCTCTGAACGATGTTGGTCTGCCTGTTGCTTCATGCGATTCTGAGCTTGATGGAGATTATCTTTGAGACAGGCTAGCATGGTTGCATGGTTCTGTAGGAGTTGATCCACTGCTTGCACCTTAGAGCATCTAGGGATATAAGAAGTAGGTGAAGGTGGGAGTTGATCATACACTGCTTCATATGGAGTCATCTTGGTGGTGGCATGATAGTTAGTATTATACCACCATTCAGCTAGAGGTAACCACTGTACCCATTGATGTTGTTTTTCTGAAGTGAAGCACCTTAGGTAGGTCTCCAAACATTTGTTGACTACTTCAGTTTGACCATCAGTTTGGGGATGATAGGAAGTACTTAGTTGGAGTTGGGTGCCTTGTAGCTTGAAAATTTCTTGCCAAAAGTTACTGGTGAAGGTCGGGTCACGATCAGACACAATGGAAGTGGGCATGCCATGCAGTTTGAAGATCTGGTCCATGAAAGCTTGAGCCACCAAAGTGGGGGTAAATGGGTGGGGTAGGGCGCAAAAATGAGCATATTTAGAAAGTCTGTCCACAACCACCATGATGACTGACTTGTTGCCTGACTTCGGAAGACCAGTAATGAAATCCATAGAAACATCTGTCTAGATTGAGGCAGGGATGGGCAATGGTTGTAAGGTGCCTGGGGGCTTGATTGTTTCTCCTTTTTGGCGTTGACACATGTCACATTCAGCTACAAAGTAGAAATGTTAGTTTTCATGCCTGTCCAAAAGAAGGAACGATGAGTGCGAGCATAAGTCTTCTGAAACCCTGCATGGCCTGCAGTGGGAGATGAGGGCAACTTTGCCAAAATGAGCGTTTTGAGGGTGGATGTCAGCAATATCACTACTCTATCCTTGTAGCAAAGAATCTCATCCTTCCAAGAGTAGCCCACTGTGGAATTAGGATCTGCTCTCAAGTTATTAATGAGTTGGGAGAGAGAGGGATGTGAAAACCATTCCTTGCGGGCTTCTTCAATCCAATCTGGAATGGGAAGAGAGATTGATAGCAGGGTGCTGTCATCCTCAAATTGGCGTGATAAAGCATCCGCTACTACATTTTCGCGCCCTTTCTTGTAAATTATCTCATAATCATATCCCAACATTTTGGCCAACCATTTATTTTGCTGGGGCGAGGATAGACATTGCTCCAAAAAATATTTGAGGCTTTGATGGTCTGTGCGGATTTGGAAACGCCGCCCCAATAAGTATGGTCGCCAGGTGTCTATTACATGTAAGATGGCCATCATCTCCTTCTCATAGGTAGATTGTCCCAGATGTTTCCCACTTAGTTGTTGGCTGGTGAAAGCCAAGGGTCGACCTTCCTGCATTAAGACAACCCCAATACCAGTACCTGATGTATCACATTCAATCACAAAAGATTTGGTGAAGTCGGGTAGTGCCAATACGGGGTGGAACACATGGCTTGTTTGAGAGCCATAAATGCCTGTTGTGCTTCATTAGTCCAGAGGAATGAATTTTTCTTGAGAAGGGTAGTGAGGGGTCTAGCAATGCGACCATAATTGTGGACAAATTTGTGATAGTAGCCTGTGAGACCCAAGAATCCCCTCAAACTCTTCAAGGTCTTTGGTTGGGGCCAATCCTACATTGCCTGGATCATTTTGGGATCCACCCTGACACCTTCACGACCCACAATGTGGCCCAAATACTCGACTTCTTCCATGCCAAAAGAGCACTTGGACAGTTTGATAAATAATTTATGCTTCTGGAGTAGTTGCAAGAGCAGGTCTACATGCTGAAGATGTTTTTCCCAGGTGAGGCTGTAGATGAGAATGTTATCAAAGAAAACGAGGACAAATTTTCTGAGATATGGTTTGAGCAGGTGATTCATGAGGCTCTGAAAAGTGGATGGGGCATTACAGAGACCAAATGGCATGACCAAGAATTCATAATGGCCTTCATGAGTTTGGAAAGCAGTCTTGGGAATGTTTACTTCTTTCATGCGTATTTGGTGATAGCCTGAGCGAAGATCTAGCTTAGTAAAGAATTGAGCACCATTTAGTTCATCCAGCAAATCATCAACAATAGGGATAGGGAATTTATCTTTGATCGTGAGCTTGTTGAGGGCCCTGAAATCTGGACACATCCACCATTCCCCATCTTTCTTGAGCACCATGACCACTGGTGATGAATAAGGACTGATGCTAGGACGAATGACATCGACTTCTAGGAGTTCCTTGATGATTTTTTCAATTTCATTCTTTTGGGCGAAAGGATATCTATATGGGCGCACATTCAGCAGTTGTGCCCCTGGGACCAAAGTGATGCTATGATCATGTTCCCCTCTAGAGGGTGGAAGCTCTTTAGGTTTGTCAAAGACACCTACTGGTGGCAGTTTAAGACCTATTGCATCTCAGGATGAATATGAAGAGTAGTGGGCTTGGTGGCTTGGATGGCATTAAGTTGGGCAATAACTCCATGATGGCCCTTTTTCAACAACTTTTCCATTCAACGCGAGCTAATGATAGAAGGAGCACCTGTGTGGAGTCCACGGAGGGTATGCATGTGGTCATTTTGCTTAAAACTCATATATAACTCCTGGAAATCCATTGTGATTGGGCCTAGTGTGCGAAGCCATTCAGCACCCAAGACAATGTCACAACCACCCATGTTGATGGCAAACATGTGGGTCTTTAGGTGGTAATCTCCCATCTGAAGTTTGATATTTTTGCAGCAGCCTTCACATTTCATTGTCCCCCCATCAACAATCTGGACCTGGAAATTAGAGACTGCCCTGACAAAACAATGAACAGCTTCGGCGACTCTCTGATGGATAAAGTTATGAGTGCTGCCACTATCAATCAATACTACTATAGGGCGATGTTTAATAAAACCTCTAATTTTGAGAGTTTGGGGCGCAGAAATGCCTGCCAAAGCATGTAGCGAGATAACTGGTTCTTTTGGCGTAGCTAGGAGCTCATTGTCCTGCTAGGTGTCCTCATCTTCCTCCTCTGGTCCCTCAAGGGGTGGGGCTTCCTTAGATGAGCTGTGATTAGTAACATCAATTTGGAAGAATTTGGGTTCCTTGCATTTATGCCCTGGGGAGTATTTGTCATCATAGTAGTAACACAATCCTTGTTTTCTTCTTTCAGCCATTTCTGCGGGGGACACCTTTTGAACCTTAAGTGTTTGGGTAGTGCCCTAAGCCTGGGTGGGGCGTCCCTTGGCTATGAAATTTGGACGAGGCGACTGGGCAGCTAAAGCACGTTCCACTTCGATAGCCTTTTTGCAAGCATCCATCCATGTGGGTGGGTGGTGCATCCAGACATGGGCTTGGATGGCTTCTTTGAGACCACTTATAAAACATTCCAAGTAGAATTCATCTCCCAGACCTTCTGTGCGGATGGCCAATGTCTCAAAGGCTATAATGTAGTCTTTTACTATGCCTGTCTGTCGGAGCTTAGTAAGACAACCCAAAAAATTAGATTCACGGTCAAAGCGGTCACAAATGGATTTTGAGAACACCTGCCAAGTAATTTTCCCAGGATAGCATTTTCTATGCCACTGCCACCATTGCCATCTCTCTTGGTCCAAGTAAAGGCCTCCCACACGTAGTTTAGTTTCATCATCTACGATATCATTCAGAGTGAAATATTGGTCCATTTGTGCTACCCATACTGCCGGATTAGAGCCATCAAATTTGTACATGTCCAGCTTGGGTGGTTGAGGGTGGGAATGTTGGTGATTTCCATGGAAGTGAATATGATGGCTAGATTCGCCTTCAAGGTCTTCATTAAACCCATGTGCCTCTGATTGCAACCCCGACTTGCCCCTTGTGAATGTGTCCATGAATTGCAACGTCTGGTTCGCTAGGCTCTTGAAAGAAGCCAACTGTTTTTCAAGGCTCTCAATCTTCTCGTTGGCCATGGCTTGAGCTCTGGTTTCTAACATACACAAATCCTGGTCACTTATTGTGACATTGAAAAAATTTGGGACCACCCGAAGATTGAAGCTGACAAGTGAATGGTAAAACCTCGATCAGATCGTCGTCCTGATTCTTATGGGCTAAGTCTCTTATAAGCGTGCCGGGAAGGCCTCAGATTTTTTATTTTTATTTATTTTATTTTTTATTTTTTAGTCCGAATGGAGTTTTACTCCCCGCTTATCAACACTGCAGTGGCCAATTTCCGGAAAACTTAATCCTGCCCAATGTCTTGCGAGAATTGCCCTAGGGTATAGGAGCCACAAGACTCCCTGCACAAATGGTCAGATTTGCTTGCGAAACCCTCAACGACTGAATGTGAGTTGGACTGTGGTAGCGACAGAACCTCAACTGCTAGATCTGAATGGTACTATGGCGGTAGATCCTCAACTGGTAGATTTGATTGTTGCGGTGCTGACAAAACCCCAACTGCTAGATTTGATCTGGCAAAGAAGATAATGGGCAATCTTTAGAGAGACGAGGGAACTATGGTCTCAAGGAGTGTCAAGTGCTACAAATCACAATATACATAAGGGTCCAACAATAGTACTTGGCCCAATCTTCCAGGGCACTAACTAAGGAGGATCAACTGTACCCTTAGCTGTACTACCTGACTACCATAGTGTATGCATGAGTAATCTCCCTGGGCATTGTTCTCGGTGTATTATAGTAGCAAGACGATTGACGGTTTATCTAAGGTGAGGTTTCAGGTGAGCCTATGGGGCTTTCGATATACCCAGAGGGTACGTGGAAGACAGTCCATGCGCGGTTCTATCTAATGCGCTACTACTTGAAGGGGTACCCACAAGGGTTACAAGGGAGTCCAACAAGTGTGACCACCTCTTGTATTTCCTGCATGCATGCCTCCCCAAATCCGCAAGTTTATGCGCTCAACGACAGATCCCGTGGTTTAAAGACGTCGGAACACGTCTCTAGCCTAAAAAAGAATTTCTGCTAAAAATGGAGATACCACCAGCCCTGGAAAGTGCTCTGATACCACTTGTTATGCTCTTGACCTGTGAGAAGATGCCATAATACCAAATATACGAAGAAATACAACCCAGAACACAAAACAAAATGAGAAAAAACAACAAGTATTTTATTATTCAGAGATGAAAGCAATGTTCACTTGCCTCTTCGAGGGGGCAACCTCCAACAGAGCAGAGCTCGATTACAAAATAAGACACGACGCTCCTCAATGGGGAGTCTCTATCCTTTATATAGGATTCATACATGCAATACCATGGGTTAGTACCATGGTTCTCTCAATACCATCTATCTAATACCATGGCCCGTTTGCAACTAACTATGGTCCCTTTAGTTAAATGCAGGTCAACCACTTACAATTATTAATACGGGCTTTATTGACTCTTTAACTAACTATAACTATGACTTGACCCTATTACATAAATAAAGGGGTTAGGGTTGGACCCTAACAAACCAGCTAGTACGCTTGGAGGGGATCTCATATTCATCACTTGGGCTTAGCTAGCTTGCTTTGGGTAAGCCCAGGTGCATACTTTCCAAGCACCCATTGTACTTCATGATTTATCAATAAAATGGTTCAGTAGTGCAGTTTTGGCTTTAAATTGGTGTTCTGATGTTTGAGTAATTTTCTTTGTGTTTATGTCTATGCATGCTTTGATTATATACTGTAAAATTTCCTTAGGGATATTACAGTAGTATCATAGCTCATAGTCTTGGTTCAGCCTGTGGGGAACAACATCAGTCTATGACACCAGAGGACCAACAAAACGTAACCTACAAGAGACAACCTATAGGAGACAAAGGTACAAAAGCAAAGAGAGGCAACTACAAATCACCCTAGATCTAGAGATCACTGAACCAGAGGTCGAAGGGCCAAACATGGGGGATAACATGTGAGATAGGGGGAGTAAAGAGGAGGAGTTTGCCCAGTCTCTTCTCAAGGCCGTGCAAGATTTGTCTAGAGGTATTGAGAAAAGTTGCAGCAATAACAAGGGCAGAGGGATTCAAGGGGAATTCTAGATTGGTGAGGGCTCTGGTACTTTGCATCACCAAGTGGGTCATTGTTAATTTTAGGTATGTTCTATGCTAGAGCAATTTATTTCAATTTCTTTTCCACATTAGCAATCACATCAGCATAAGGTAAACTGCAGATAGAACATAAATATAAATCGCAGAAGACAAGCCAAGATAAGAGGACACAATATGTGGTGCTAGCCAGGGACAAACCCCAATGTGGGGAAACCCTTGATCAATTCTTCTTTTATGTTCTTCAAATTTCAACAGAGAAAGTGAGAGAGATAGTACATTTACAATAGAAGTCAATCACTTTGACTTTTGATATCGACATGAAATCAGTTGAAGACATATTACTTCAACTGATTCTCTAAGGTGACTTGTTCACCTATCATAGTGCTGCATCTCGTCTATTTGCTACACATTACCGTGTGACACCTTGCTGTACTGTCACATGTGTTGAACCTTGATGACTGAGCTGCTCTCATCTTCATGCTTCTCATCATGCTGCATCTTCCATGGTCTTATTCATCATCAAGTTGCCCACACTCATGATTTCATTCATCATTATGCTGCCCATGCTCATATCATCATGCATCATTATGCTGCCCATGCTCATATCATCATGCATCATTATGCTGCCCATGCTCATACATCATGTTGTTGATTATGCTACTCATGATCTTGTACATCATGCTGCCTTCCTTCGGAGACAGATGGTCCGACTGTTTTGACAGTTCCCGGTAGTTCCGACTCTTTCGACAGTTCTGGATTTTCTGGCAATTCCGACAGTTCCGACATTTCCGGCTTTTCTGGATTTTCCGGTATTTCTGGCTTTTCTGGCGTTTCCGGCTTTTCTGGCAGTTCCGGCTTTTCCAACAGTTCTAGCTTTTTCGGCAGTTCCGACTTTTCCGGATTTTCCTTAGGATCTCTCCTCCTACTAAAACCTAAAGACAAGTAGAGAGAGGAAGAGATCCAAGTGTGTGTAAAAATGACTTGAAGTCCTCTTCTATTTATGCTAAAACGTAGAGGTTGAATAGACATGACTGTTGGGTTTCTAAGCCTACATAAGTTGTTGGCCGACTTAACAATTTGTCCATAACATAAATAAATTCATAACTTCATAAATACTTATCGGAATTGGATGATCTTTAGATCAATCCTACACCTCTCAATGAGAGGGATCCAATAAAAATATCAGCTGCCATAGATAATATACCCACATGGAGTTTGGTCCTAGTTGCTAATTTTAACACTCCCTCTCAACTAGGGAGAACTC
Source organism: Pinus tabuliformis (assembly GCA_031772625.1). NCBI lineage: Eukaryota > Viridiplantae > Streptophyta > Pinopsida > Pinales > Pinaceae > Pinus > Pinus tabuliformis. The sequence goes on from CM062805.1 coordinate 790,472,623, forward strand.
CATCCGCTGAGCCATATGTCCAACTGTACTATCTCTGCTATTAGTGCCGTGCACTTCTCTGCTCAGCTTTGCTAGCTCAGCTCAGCTCTGCTTTGCTCAGCTCTACTGGCTTTGCTCTGCTTTGGTGGCTTTGCTGGCTCAGCTCTGCTCTGCTCAGCTCTGTTGGCCCTGCTCTGCTCTGCTCAGCTTTGTTGGCTCTGCTCTGCTCTGCTCAGCTTTGTTGGCTCTGCTCTGCTCAACTTAGCTCTACTGAACCATGAAGAAGAAGAATTGATCAAGAATGTGTCATACCATTCTCCACTGACCCGAAGTCAGTCTCAGAGTGTGTACCACTGGTCCCAGACCAGTCCTCAACCGATCCGAAGTCAGTGTCATAGTAGGTACAACTCCTACCACTGGTCCTAGACTAGTACTTTACTGACTCGAAGTCAGTCTCAGAGTATGTACCACTGGTGCCAGACCAGTCCTCAACCGACCCGAAGTCAGTGTCATAGTGGGTACAACTCCTATCACTGGTCCCAGACTAGTATCATTGATCCCAGATCAATGAAGGTCATCCTAGCATAGGGAGTACGGTAGATACAACGATGCGTCCATCGGTACTACTATGGTCCTTATCCTCATTTCCCTGCTCATTGATCAGATGAGAGGTACTTCCCATGAGTCCTAGACTGCATGGGTAGGATGCCTCGACAGGAGAACTTAATCAATCTTGTCCTCACAGGAGAACTAATCATCCTGCTACATAATCACCATGGAGAACACATCATCCAGGCCTCATAGGAGAACTAATCATCCTGCTACACAATCGTCATGGAGAACACATCATCCAGACTTCACAGGAGAACTAATAATCCTGCTACACAATTGTCATGGAGAACACATCATCCAGACCTCACAGGAGAATTAATCATCCTGCGACACAATCGTCATGGAGAACAAATCATCCAGACCTCACAGGAGATTTAATCATCCTGCTACACAGGAGAGCGAATCATCCTGTCCCACAAGAGAGCGAATCATCTTGTCCCACAAGAGAGCGAATCATCTTGTTCACAGGAGAGTGAATCATCCTGTCCACAGGAGAGCGAATCATCCTGTCCACAGGAGAGTGAATCATCTTGTCACACAAGAGAGTGAATCATCTTGTCCCACAAGAGAGCGAATCATCTTGTCCACAGGAGAGCGAATCATCCTGTCCTAGTGCACACCACCAAGGGAGGGTGAGTCACCCTGTGGTCGTATGTTGCTCCAGTAAGAACCACAAGCCCCCAGAGCTCCTAGAGCTCAATGTATACAACATGCAGGACCCTTGTACAAGGGTCTCTTGATGACTCCAAGTTGTTCAGGAAAATCACAGATTTGATCTTTCCCCCGGGGCTTAGACAAAGTGTAGCGACCTGTACATCATCTCATAGCGATGGAGCTTCCTTGCTCATAGACTTACCATATCCCAGATAAGGTAGTATCTGATGTCTATCTGCTGGAGAAATCGTTGAATATGGGATTCCTCAATAATCGAATCCCACCTCTGGTTGTCATAGAGAATCACAGTGGTACAAACAGCTCACTTGAAGAGCTTCCCCAACCAGGCAGCTTCATACAAGATCATACTCGTAGATATGTATTCGGTCTCAGCGGTGCTTATAACAACCGACTTCTGCTTCCTACTCATCCATGATATCGAAGCAGAATCCAAAGAGAAACAGCACTAAGAAGTGCTCTAGTGATCCTCCACACTGCCTGCCCAATCAACATTCGAATAATCATGCAGTTTCATATTTCCGGCAGTGTATCTCAATCCATGAGAGATTGTGCCCTGAAGACATCTTAGAAGATTCTTGGCACCAATCCAGTGAGGTTCAACCAAATATGAGCTCACCATGCTAACTACAAAACATATGTCCGGACGGATGTTCAAAGGCATTTCCCAAATCTGGTCCGACATCACTACCATAGAACTTCTGAAAGTTAAGATCCTTGAGGTAGTCACAGGCTTGCAATTCACCATTCCACATTTGGAATCCAACTCCTTCTTACTTCTGCAAATGAGAGGGTCTGCACCTGTTAGAAGTAGGTCGTCCTCATAAGCTGTTGGTATGAGAGGTCTATCATCCACAACCTTCGGATGGTTTGGATCCATTTCACTCCTAGTGAATCTCAGCTTTATCGGACAGCTATCTATCCTCTCATACTATGCCCGAGGTGTTTTGCTTCAAGCCATAGAGGGCTTTCTTTCACCTGCATATGCGAGATTCCTGATTATCAATCTCAAACCCCTTGGGTTGTTCTAGACTTGTGGACCTACTACATGAGGGGAATGGTCCCCTTGTAAGATTTTCCTTCGGTACATCTCAGACATTTACTTCCATGCTCCTTTTGAATTTAGGCATCCCTATCACCATCTGACTCACAGACCTTCGGTGCTACGTGACAATGGACATGGTCCTCAATGGACTTCCTACAATTTGATACAACCCTGAACTCAAAAACATCTTTGAAAATTCTATTTCCAAACACGTACCCTTCCATCGATGAGTGCCACCTTGAAACCTTCGACTTCCATTTCCGAGATGGACACCAGGTTCTTCTTGTGATCAGGTACATAAAAGTGATTTGGGGTTCCTTGCTTTCTTTGAAGAGTCGACCATTTCCTTGATGACCCGCATTACCTTCGGACACTCCTTCGCATAATGGCTGAACTTATTGCAACCAAGGCATCCGCCTTTCCTTCCACCCTTAGATCCGAACTTCCCAATGAAGTGATCTTTAGATGGGCCATCAGAAACTTCTGCTACGCCATTATGATAATATGTTCTGCTTCAACTTCACCCTTTGTGAACTTAGAAGAGAAATGTGGAACCCATTGATCCTTTTGTCTTGTCCCTATTATCTTTGGTGATTGTTCTTTCACTCTTGCTTGGGCATTGTCTTCACCTCAGCTCTGATACCATGTTAATTTTAGGTATGTTCTATGCTAGAGCAATTTATTTTCCACATTAGCAATCACATCAACATAAAATAAACTATAGATAGAACATAAATATAAATCGCAGAAGACAAGCCAAGACAAGAGGACACAAGATGTGGTGCTAGCGAGGGACAAACCCCAATGTGGGGAAACCCCTGATCAATTCTTCCTTTATGTTCTTCAAAGTTCAGCAGAGAAAGTGAGAGAGATATTACATTTACAATAGAAGTCAATCACTTTGACTTTTGATATCGGCATGAGATCAATTGAAGACATATTGCTTCAACTGATTCTCTAAGGTGACTCGTTCACCTATCATAGTGCTGCATCTCGTCTATTTTCTGCACATTACCGTGTGACACCTTGCTATACTGTCGCATGTGTTGAACCTTGATGACTGAGCTGCTCTCATCTTCATACTGCTCATCATGCTGCATCTTCCATGGTCTTATTCATCATCAAGCATTGTTTTAAGATTCGGCTGGCTCGGAATCAACTCGGCCGAGTTGGTCCGAGCTGGGAAAAAATTTCAACCCGGTAGAAAATTTGGTTCGGTCGGCCGTGTTATGATTGACCTAGCCGAGTCATAGCATGACTCGGCTAGATCCATAACTACTCAGCCGAGTAGCTGACAGTGGCCAGTGAACCATAAAAACATGCCTTTTTTTGATTTTTGATTTTTATTTTTTTAAGTGTGGGGGACTCCAAAGTGGTTTATGAATTAGTTTTTTGGTCTTTGGGTCCATTCCCCTCTCCCAAACCCTAGTATTTGATCATATTGCCCTACTAAGGCTATGCTCTTCATGGTAATGTTAAATTCTTAAAGTAAAAGGATGAAAATGAAGATTAAGGTTCATCCATTTACTTAAATTTTTAACATTACCATGAAATGACTCAGGATGTTTGAGAGTGGTTCCGGCCTCATTGGATTTCATATGGAGAAAGTAGAATTTTAGATTTCATTCAAAATCCAACAGACTTATCGGTTTTTCAGGATTTCAGGATTGGGGGATTGTAGTGTTTCCATTGAATTTTCTCATGTATTAGGGTATGGAACTCGTATTTAATCAAGAACACCAATTCCTCTACGTACCTTTATGTTAGTGACATTGGTTGTCGAACTCCTCTGAGATTCGCTCCCTAACCGGGAGCTTCCGAAAATGTCGCTCATGCTCCCGTTTTTGCTCCCGCTCCCTGCTTTAGCTCCCGCTCCCAAGTAACACTGAGCTAGATGATGTTGGCAACTCTAGCAGTAGCCAGTAGTATTGGTCACAGACTTTTGTTGTAGAGGCCATTTTTAGCCTCCTTGGTTATGTGTTTTTGTTTTGATCTCTATATCATCATCGTGTATGTATTGGATAGTGCACTGGGTGCCATTTTAATATAATGGATATATTCATGAGCCTACTTTGATCATATGTTGTGTTCTATCTATATTCTAATGCTGTGTGTTTGGAAACATGAATGAAAATCTTTAAAATTATGTGTTTTTATAAAAAATAAATATTTAATGTATTTTTTACAACGACCGAGTCATTGAAATCGAGCCGGCTGAGTCGATACCAAGTCGGAGTCGGAGTCGGAGTTGACCCTCAGCCGAGTCAGAGTTTTAAAACATTGTCATCAAGTTGTCCATGCTCATGATCTCATTCATCATTATGTTTCCCATGCTCATATCATCATGCATCATTATGTTACCCATGCTCATATCATCATGTTGCTTATTGTGCTGCTGCCCATGATCTCATACATCATGCTGCCTTCCTTTGGAGAAAGATGCTTCGGCTGTTTTGGCAGATCCTGGTAGTTCTAGCTTTTCCGGCAGTTTCGGCTTTTCCGGTAGTTTCGACAGTTCCAACATTTCCAGCTTTTCCTGATTTTCTGGCTTTTCCGGTATTTCCGGCGTTTTCGGATTTCCGATAGTTTTGGATTTTTCGGCTTTTCCGGCATTTCTGGCAGTTCCGGTAGTTCCGGCTTTTCCGTCGTTTCCGGCTTTTCCTGCGTTTCTGGCTTTTCCTTAGGATCTATCCTCCTACTAAAATCCAAAGACAAGTAGAGAGAGGAAGAGATCCAAGTGTGTGTAGAAATGACTTGAAGTCCTCTTCTATTTATACTAAAACGTAGAGGTTGAATAGACATGACTATTGGGCTTCTGAGCCTACATAAGTTGCTGGACGACTTAACAATTTGTCCATAACATAAATAAATTCATGACTTCATAAATACTCATCGGAATCAGATGATCTTTAGATCAATCCTACACCTCTCAATGAGAGGGATCCAATAAAAATATCAGCTACCATAAATAATATGACCCACATGGAGTTTGGCCCTAGTTGCCAATTTTAATAGTCATGGTCCCAATGCACCCCTCATTCCCAATACACCACCCAGGTCCACCATTCCCACATTCATAGCATCCAGCGTTGGAGGGCCGCAAGGGAAAGAGGAGATGCCCATGGGGGACTACTTTATAGAGTATCATTCATATGGGCCTGACTTTAGAGAGGCCATTACCTTTAGGGACTTTTGTTAGCTGAAAGGTAATAACAAGGGGAAGGGACAAGGTGGAGGTAGCTACACTCATGGCACTGATCTACAACGCACCATGGGGAGTAACTTTTGATGGGGCTTCTAAGAGTTCAACAAGAGCATGGTTGGAGAAGCTGGATGTCTATTTCCATCTCAATCAGATGACGAAAGGGGAGGAAATTAAAATTACCACTTTACATTTGGAGGGAGAAGCCCATGACTGGTGGCTCCATGGGTTAACCATGATGGGGCATGCCTGAGTGACAACCTATGAGGAGTTCACTAGGAGGGCGCTGGACTGTTTTGAGAGGAGAGACCTGGAGGAGCATTTTGGGGGAGCTGACAAAGGTCAAACAAATGATAAGCATTGAGACATACATTTAAGAGTTTTTGAGGTTATCAATGATGGTGCCTGATCTGTCAAAGGCCAGGAGGGTCTTCATGTTTATAGAGGGGCTAACAGAGCCACTAAAGGGACTGGTGAGGTCCAACAAGCCCACCACCTTGCAGGACGCAGTGGTGAGGGCTCGAGATTTGTAGAATTTCCTATCAAGGGCTAGAGCATTGTTTCCCCCTAGACAGGGATTCCAGCAGAGGGGAAGAGACGAGGGCTCCACCACAGAGAGCCAACCAGGTGCGAGGGCGGCTGGATGAGGAGACCAAGAGGGACCTCCGAAGGAGGAAATTGTGTTTCACCTATTAGGAACCATGGGCACCAGGCCATAAATGTACAACAGGCAAGGCCCATTACATTGAGGTCTTTTCCGACAAGTGACATGGAGGACGAGCTAGAGCTGGAAGCGGGTGGAGATGACAACACAACACATGTGGAGAGGGGACCACCACCACCACCACCACCAGGGGGAGCTTCTTTCACACCATCAAGAGGGGTCCTTGCATCTTTACGAGGGGTACCCAAGTTTTTGACCTTGACGATTAGGGGCACGGTGCAAGGGCAACGTGTTTCGGTTTTGGTGGATAGTGGGGCTACCCACAACTTCATCGATGCACAAATGGTTCACAAGATGGGCATCACAACCGAGGAGTTTGAGGGATTTTCGCTTCTTGTGCCGGGAGAGAAGACCATGTAGTGCACTCGCTATGTTCCCACCTTAACTATCACCATGGGGAACTATTCAGTGACATACCAATTTTTTGTGGTAGATGTACCAGACACCAACGTGGTGATGGGTGTCCAATGGCTTTATTCACTTGGCCGAGTCACTACAAATTGGAGGAAGCTGGAGATGGAGTTCATTGGGCTGGATGGCAAATTGGTATTGTTGAGGGGTATGCACTGTTACACTCCACAAACTATTTCGACCCATAGGATGGAGGCTGATCTGAGCCATGGAGATATTGAGTGGGCTGTGGAGTTGAGGATTTTTGAGGCTAGGGGTTAGCCCAAGCCACCACATCCAAACATACAGGCTATTCTGGATAGGTGCCCGGTGGTGTTTGGAGACATACCGCCCAGGCAACCTCCTGATCAGGGTTTTGAGCATAACATTGAGTTGGAGCCGGGGGTATAGGCAATGATCACTACACCATACAAACATCTCAAGTTATACAGGGATGAGATTGAGGGGGCCATCCATGAGTTGTTGTGTGATATTCCCTTTCAGGGATATTCCTCAAACCCAAGCAACTCCAACCAAATAATACACAAGTGATATAGTAGCCGGGAAGCTCAAAGTGATAAAAATAACAATAGTGCAACATACAACAATGTAAACATGGAACATAAGCAGATACTTGAGAAATGCAGAGAGAAATGTTAAGCCATTTTATTATACTAAGTAATGGGAAGAGTACAGGAGGTGATCAGAAAGATAGCACCTCGACTTGCACAAGGCAAGTGAAGAAATACACTCAGAATAGTAAGGGAATGGCCTCTCTCTGAACTGCATCCAAGCTGCTGGAAAACTACTTTGCTGCTGGAATCAAATGAGGATTTGGGGTTGTTCCCTTTCTCAGAAAATGTTGAAACTCTGGAATCAGCCTCTGCTCAATAAACCCAGAAAAGCCCAGAAAGATTTTCTAAAATGGCCGACCCCCGAAAATCACCGCCTTGAGGATCTACGTTGTCCCTCAAGGCTCTGCACTGCCACTGAATAGAACTCTCCAAAACTCTGCCCGAAACTCTACCAAAATCCTCCAAGATGCAAGGGCTGATCCCTTGCTCAATCTCCCAGCTCAAATCCTCCACCTAAACCAAACCCGGAGCTCCTACCAAAAGAAACTGCGTCCTCCCCTCTCAAGACTGCGCAGTCATCCAAAGTGCTCAGCTCCTCCTCATCTCCAAAGATCAATCCACCTGCAAATGACTGATGAAACTACCTTGCCCAAGTAGGCACTCGAAGTCCCCTGGGGCTAAGGGTGAGATCTCTGAATGGAGACACTCGATGCACTAAACAGTGCTGCAGACAGGCTAAATAGCCAGCGTGCTCTAAGTCGAAGTGACTAGCTCAAATGCACATAATCGAATGCCAAAATGAGGAGGCTCCTCTCTCCTTTATAGCGTTGGCCTCTGTCAAAACCCTAAGGCCCACCTCCTCCAACGTAGCCTATTTCTTGCCACGTGCTGCTCTTCATCTGCACAGTCACTCCAAGTGTCTATGTGGGCCCCTCCTCTATGTGGTTCTTTGGCCCCCGTTGGCTCACCTTTTAAGTTACAATGTTGTGCTACTAGGGAGTGTCTTTATTCATAAAGTGAGTATGTCCCCCTTTCCTCACCTTTTTATTTATAAATAGCTATAGAAGGCAAAATTGAGCAAAATCGGATATTTCAATTAGCCATGGCTAATTAGGAATATTACATGTTGGCACTTGGGCACATCAGGCCTAGCTCCAGCCCTTTTGCTTCATCAGTTGTCCTGGTGAAGAAGAAGGATGGGTCCTTACGCATGTGCATAGATTATCAAGCCCTCAACAAGATGACTATGAAGAACCTTTACCCCATCCCACGTATAGATGAGATGAGGGGGGCTAATTTCTTCTCAAAGATTGACTTGTGCTCGGGTACCACCAGATCAGGGTGAGGGACTAGGATGTCCCTAAGATAGCCTTTAGGTGCCACTATGGGCACTTCAAGTTCTTGGTTATGGCCTTTGGGCTGACCAACACACCAGCCACATTCCAGTCATGCATGAACCACGTATTTCGTGGCCAGTTGGCGAAGCTCGTGTTGGTGTTCTTTGATGACATACTGATCTGCAATCGAACCTGGGAGGAGCATTTGCAACATTTTGAGACAGTGCTGCGTATTCTGGAGGAGCAACAGTTCTACGCTAAGTTGTCCAAGTGCGAGTTTGGTTTGACAGAGATGCTCTATCTAGGGCACATTATTGGGGAGGATGGTGTGAGAGTTCATGAGGAGAAGATCAGAGCCATCGCGGATTGGCCAAAGCCTTGAAAAGTGACAGAGTTGAGGGGTTTTGTGGGCATTTGCACCTACTATCGGAAGTTCGTGAAGGGCTTCTCGCAGGTAGCAGCTCCTCTCACCTGTTTGATGAAAAAGGGGGTGTTTGAGTGGACAAATGGGGTGTAGGAGGCTTTTGAGTGCCTCAAATAGGTCATGAGCAACTGCTCGGTGTTGGCACTCCCTGATTTCACACAACCCTTTGTGCTTGAGTGTGATGCATCAGAGGAGGGCTTAGGAGCAATTTTGATGTGGGGGGGACACCCGATAGCTTTCGAGAGCCGGAAGTGACTACGCCACGAGAGATTGTACTCCATCTACGATAAGGAGATGCTAGCCATCATGCATGTGCTAATGAAGTTCAGGCAGTATTTGGTGGGGAACAGATTCAGGGTCAAGAAAGACCATAACAGTCTCAGATTCTTCTTGGAGCACAAGCAGTTGCAGGAAAGACAACAGAAGTGGGTGAGCAAGCTCCAGGCATACGATTTTGACATTGAGTATGTCAAAAGGAAGCACAACGTGGTAGTTGATGCGTTGCCCAGGAGGCCAACTACCCTCTCATTGATGAGCATTGCGCCGGATTGGCGGGCACAGTTGCTGGTAGTGCAGTGGTGGATGACCGGTACCAGGTGATGAACAAGGTGATCTACTTTTGGAACTAGATTTATTTGGTACCCAACTCCTAGTTGAGGGAAAATATCTTGCAGGCAACTCATAACTCACCATTATCAGGGCATCAGGGGTTTACCAAGACTTACAGGACCATCAGAGAACGCTTTGCATGGAAGGGCCTCAAGGATGTTCTGAGGCATGTTCGGGAGTGTGACACATGCCAGAGGAACAAGGGTGAGTAGACACACCCTGCTAGGCTACTACAACCTCCTCTTATTCCTGAGGGGAAGTGGGAGAGTGTATCGATGAACTTTATCACCGGGTTTCCCACAGCTCAGGGCAAGGATTGCATATAAGTGGTGGTGAACCGATTGACAAAGTTTTCACACCTTTTAACCATCTCAGTCTGGTCCTTGGCCTCAGAAGTGGCTGGATTATTTTTCAGAGAGATATTTCGACTTCATGGTCTTCCTAAGAACATAGTCATTGGTCGGGACAACAGGTTCATAGGAGGATTTTGGTAGGAGTTGTTTCGACTTGTGGGCACAAAGCTCACTCTAAGCACCAGTTATCGCCCCTAGAAGGATGGGCAAAGAGAGATTGTCAACAAATAGCTGGAGGGTTACTTCCGTAACTACATGATGGGACAACAATGTGCATGGATATGGTGGTTGCACTTGGGCGAGTATTTTTATAACACCACATACCACATGTCCATAGGTATGTCCCCATTCAGAGCCCTATATGGTTATGATGCATTATCTTTTGCTGACGTGATGTTTGGAGACAACAAGGCCCCTAGGGCCAAGGATTGGATACAGGAGAGCCAAGATATCTTGAGGGCTCTCAAGGATAACTTGCAGACTGTGCAGAACCAACAGAAACTCTACGCAGACAGGGGCCGAGTAGAGAGGCAGTTTGAGGTTGGGGACTTAGTCTTCTTGAGGCTCCAACCATACAGGCAGTCATCACTCAAGCAAAAGGGGGCCAAGAAGCTCAAGCCTCGCTTCTATGGGCCGTACAAAGTCACTAGGAGAGTTGGGGAGGTAGCATATGAGGCAGAGCTACCCCCGGGGCGTTGAATACATAACATTTTCCATGTTTCTTGCCTGAAAAAGGCACTGAGACAACAAGAGATAGCGGCTACAAATCTACCACCTATGGATGATGAGGGGCACTTGGTTTTGGAGTTAGAAGCTATCTCGGACACCTGTAAGAGGCACTTGCAGAACAGGATCATGAAGGAGTGTTTGATTAGGTGGAGGAACCTACTGGATGAGGATGCCACTTGTGTTGAAGAATCTAGGGCATTCAGAATTAAGGTGATTCTTCTTGGCATGATAAAAATTTGTGAAGTGTTTTTATAGTTAATCTTAGCTTGATCTTCTTTACATTATTAGTGTGTGTGTTTACTTCATCAAATTTCTATCAAAAACAAAAGAGACAAGAACACAAAATATTTGGCTTTCCGCCAGGGCCAAAACCTCTCCCTCTTGGAGAGGAAAACCCGCATAAAATTCTTCTTATAAAGATTCCAATTGACAAATACCAAGACCATGACCCTTGATACTTTCTGCCACTTCAAGACCAAGACATCAATCCTCTTCTCTGTTTACTGCTGAGATCATCATGATTGTTGTCCCATTGAAATCATCACTGCTGCATCACTGAGATCTTCACTGTTGCTTCTTCACCATATCAATGAGATCTTCACTATGATCATTATTCTATGGCTTCATTGATGCACTGAGAGCTTCATTATGATAATCATCATAATGACTGTTTCATCATACTTCCATAAGCACTAGAATCATCACTATACCTTAAGATCATATGCCAAGAGAGTATTTCATGATATTTATTTCGAGACTGTAATGTTAACTGAGGGATCAATTATGCTGAGACTGTGAGCCTTTTATCATCATATAAATACATCCATCGAGATTGTGATAATGTTCTAGATCCTTACCCTTTTATTGATGCCGAGACTGTAATGGTCACTGCTCACCGAGACTGTAATCCTCCTTCTCTTGTCATGATTTCGAGACTGATCATCTTTGTCATTGCAGTAGACATAGTTATCACCGAAATTCTCTCCAACATGATTATGCTGAGAATAAATGTATGTCGAGATAATGTTCATAACTGAGATAGTATGTATATATATATATCCCGAGGCTGATCCATCCATAGGTGACTGTGTTCTGGAATGAACTCTGAGTTGGTATGCTATTGTAGGATCACCGTGATACATATGTTTAGATTGCTTAGGAGACAGGTTGAAGATACATTCTCCTGTAGTGCAAGTTGCAGGGACTTGCCTCCCTCTTTCTTTCATCCGAGACCTAGTTTATCTGCCCTTATACCCATCCGAGGTGCAGACAAACCCTACAACAATTGCCCTAAGGCAATGCGGATCTGCTCCTTCTTTCATGCGAAATTTCAAAGAGGAAATTGTGAGTTCTCCTTGTTTTATTTGCGCTGACCCTAGACGGGTATTTATAGTGGTTTGTGCTCCTATATTGAGCCGACGTGAATCCATGAACCGTCATGTCTTTTATCCAAGCCGACATGACATTTAACTATGTATTTTAATTCATTTTGGAGCCGACGTGAAGATCTCCTTATTGTTTTACTTGCAGACTTCTTGTGCTTGCTTTCGGAGGATTGTTCTTGGTCCTGGAGGGCTGCTACACACTTGTATACATTTCCATAGGCTCATGAAGAGCTTCTTTACACATGACATGACTCTTTGACATATAACTAAAATCCTAAAGACATCAAGAAGAAGTCTTTTACCTAGTGACACTTCTTGCTCATGAAACCCATGTAGCAAGGCATACAAAAATAATTTATTTCCTTTTATTACATCATTTACAAAGATCATGTCATTAGGAAGACCAAACCTAGTTACACTTTCTTCAACGCTCCCTCTTAACTAGAGAGGTATTCATAATGGTACTTGGTCATTCTCAATCTGAAGAATTTCTCATAAGAAGAATTGAATTTGCAATCCGTCTGTTATAGCATCATTTCAACCAACATTGTTTTCATTTAGAGAGGCCTTGACTAACAACTCTATCTCTCACTTAGATCAGAGCACACAATGTTGGTGAGACCAATGACTGATAGACACACATCATCATTGTCTTTCTTAGGGTCATACCCACTCGGGTGTTCTTCGAGTATGCCCTACTAGGACTATTCTTATCTTGGGTTCCCAGCCCTCAAGAATATCAGTCCTCTTGTCCACTCTTGTCTTGGATGCCCTCCCACATCCTCAAAGAGTGTCGGATGCCAGATGATTACACAATCCTCCATTCTTTCTTCCAAACTGAAGACAAGAATGTCGTGTCTAACTCTCCCTCTCAACTAGGGATGAGTTCCAAGTTTCTCTTTACTCAGAAACTTACTCGAGTTCCTTTACTCACATGAAACTCCCAGAGCTCCCTCTTACCCAGGGACTCTATCATCAGTACTTTATAAGGTCTTCTAGTTGACTGACGATCCAAGACTTCGATGTCATCAATTTCTTCACATGTAGGGATCACCCATCCATCACTTTCCTCCATCATGTCATTCCTTCTTTTCCCAGAAAGTATTCACCTTGGCTTTACATCTGGGGCTTCCTTCATAGGGCCATCTTTTCTTCAACAGTGATTGCTCTAGATCACGAGGTACATAGTTGTGACATCCTTCACAACTCTTCTTATCATGGCCCTGCACACATACCCAGACTTTCTCCAAGAGGTCAGAGACCAAAAACAAATCACATATTATGTTTTTGGTGATGGCCTTTTTTCCAGTGACATCTTCTTGTAGGTATTAACACCCTACATACATGTTGACATATCTCCCAAAGATATATGTTGTCAAGGGTCTTCATCTTTTCAGACTTCCATCAGAGTCTCCATATCTTTCCGAGAGATTTTCTAGTCAAATCTTCTTGATCCTATGCATGTTGATTGCCTTCATCATGGTTGCATATTTCACGATCTCTTCCATCCTCACATCGTCCATTCCTAGGAACTTTCAATCAAATTTCTTCAATTGTAGTCAACCACCTCATACTCCATATGAGGATATATTATGTTGATTTCATCTTGTGTGACTTATGTCTTTCTGCATCCTTTCATAAGAGGAGATTCTTTTTCTCTTGATCGTGCTTGATCCATGTTACCTGCAACCATATGTCATGACATTACAATATTAAATACAAATACAAGTTGTTAGTGTCAGTCTTTCCAGCCTTCCTCCAGTGATCAAATATGCTCTTACAAAGTGATTTTAAGGTGTCAAGGTCAAATTTTATCATTTCAGTGAGTCTTCAAGTAAAATTTGGTCACTAGGCATTAGGTCTAGGGTTTTCTTTCACTCCTTTCAAAGTTGTCCAAATGTCGGTCTATGTCACTATTCAGTTGAGTCTACCATCATTCAGAGGGTTGTCATCATCATGTCAGGTTCCTATGGGTCATTTTACACCTTGTTCATGCTTCAGTTGCGCTTAGGCAAGGTTCATTTCCCTCTCCTAGGGTTTTGAAGGAAATTTCTCTTGGATGGTCAAATCATTAGCAAAACTTGTATCCTGATGTTCATCCACCTTCCCCTATACTTAATTTACCTTATTAAACATTTCCCATCATTGATATCCCCCAAATTCCTCATTTTCACACAAACCCTAGTTTCTTGCTACAAACCCTATTTTCTAGGCTAGGCCTGTGTTTTGCCCTTTTTCATCCCTTCCCCTCACTCAATTTATGAGATTACACTTTCCCATACTTCCTAACATCCCTCCCTACTTCCCAAAATTTCCTCAAGAATTTAGAAGCTCCCTATCCCCTTCATTTCGCTTCATTTTGACAAATCTCTTGTTCCACACATTGGGGTAGGTTTCACTCAAATGATGTTTTTGAGCAAGAAAAGATGAATTTGGGAAACATGAGAGAATTTTTTGTCCATAACAGGCCAAGGAAGAAAAACCTCCTTCACTTTTTACACAGGTGTCATGGGTTTAGAGAAATGTCAAAAATACAATTGCCTCGGGAGAATCGATGCACCTCTGAAGTGACCTTGGGAAAATCAAGCTTTCTCCTAGCTTAGTCAGCCAAATGACTTTCTTGATGAGTAAAATGATAACTACACACAAATATCTTTCCAATGAGCTATCTTGAGCTCAATTTGGAGTTGAGGAAGACATTCAAAAGCTGACTGTAACAGCACTCTGCCTTTAGGCAGCCTCATTTGGCACATTTTGATCAGTCTTGGAAGATTTCATTTTTGACAGGGAAAATGAACTCCAAATTGAAAAATTCTAGTTGGGTTGGAAATTAGACTCAAATAAATTTCCAATGGGCTATCCTGCGCCCAATTTGGACACCAGGAAGGCCTCCAAAAGTCTCCTGCAAAAAGCGCTACGCACAGGCTCTATGCGCCACGCCTCAAGCCCAATGTGCAGCACCTTCCCTGTGCGCCGCACCACCTAGCGCGCGATTTTGCTAGGGACCTCATTTGGCATGAAAAATCATGACTGTTGGTGCATGGCCAAGAATTTTGGGCAAGTTTTGAGTCCCCAGGAGGTCAAAAACACTCAAAAAATGACCTCACTGCCCCTATTTTGACACACAGGAAGCAGTCTTGGGAGATTGAAGTTTTGGAGGGACAAATGGGCACCAAATTTAGAAATTCCTCTTGAGTTGGAAAGTATACAGGTAGGGATTTCCAACAAGCACACTTGGGCTCAATTTGGACTTTAGGAAGTGCCTCAAACTCAGCTTCAAAGTGGCGCGACGCATACAGATTTTGGTGCGACGCATAGAGGAGTTTTGCTCAATTTTTCACCTTCCAGCTCAGAAATTCGACCAGTTTGACTAGTTTTGCTTTGTGATGTAATTTTTGATCTATATTGATGTAATTGGATAAACATGATGTAATTTTGGCACTTATTTACTTGTTCTAGAGGATTCATTCACTAAAAAGTGAAAATTTAATGAATGAATCAGTTTCCTAGCATATAGGGGTAAGTTGTTTGACTACCTAGATTTCAGTTCCTTGTTTAGAATTAGTTCAAGCAGCTCCTAGAATGATGAGATCGACCCCTAGAGGCAAGGGAATGGGTTGGGCTAGTCTATATCATGTAATTCCTAAGTCATTTTCAGGGTTGGACAATTGGGATTGCTTTGGCATATCATTGTACATTCTATCTCTGCATTTTTGGCTAAGGAGAGACCAGGGTTTTGCAGCGCTGTTGGGATCCATGTGGCTTTATGTTTTGATGGTGTGCTTCTCTAAGTAATAGTAAATTCATTAGTGTTATGTGTATCATTTTCTGTCTCCTCTTCTGAATTTGAACAAATGAGTGATTAAGGTAGAATCCATTAACTGCTATGCTCTGCCTTTGAATTTGTTTAAATTTCCATGTTTTCATCTGTTTAAGGAGAATTCTTGAGACTCTCTTGCTCTCCTTAGCTCCTCACTAGTCTGATCTATCCATTCACTCAATTTGAAGCATCAAAATGATTGCCTTCGTTGCCCCAATCAGAACTCTGCAGAAGCTGTGCCTCATCCCCGAGCCCAATTTGCCTTTCCCTGTTTCCATCACAAAACCCCCAAAAATTCAAATCAAACCCTTGTACTTCATACCTAGCCTAGAATTAGCTTTTATATCAGTCATCTCGAGCCCCATCGCTTGTATTTTGCCGAGATTGACTTGGAGAGAGCCCTCTCCTGTCCTCGTAGGGCTAGCTACGAAGCTGAGCGTGGTTTGATGTGGACCTAGAGGCTAGAACCTTGTCTTTTCAGCCTGAGGCAAATCTAGGCTCTAACACAAGTATACATACCTCACTTTGCCTTTAGGTTTCTTCCAACATCTTCCTAGATTGAAAAGATCTTCAATCCCTTGATTTGCTTCATTTCTCATGTCATCATACCATCATCTCATGAATTCCAATTCCAGATGAAACACTTGCTTCCTTCCTAGATTAGTGTATCCTTCGTTGAGGTTTCTATTAGAGAATCTTGAGGATCTTGCATATCCCCATCTGGCAAGTGTTTCCTTTGATCTTGATGACTTCTTCCTTTCCTTTAATGTCCAATGAGGTTCCCACGAGCTACATCCTTGATGTTAGACTTCCACGGATTATGCCCTTCATGATTCCCATGGTGATATCATGAACTCTTGTTTCCATGATGCTTCCATGATGCCACAATGCATCTTATTATCATGGTCATATCTGCAAGGGGTTTTGAAGCCTATGATAGGACCCTTTTATGAGGGACACCATCTCACTTATAGTAGAAGTATGTCACTCCCTCTTTCCTTGGTCCTTTTCTTCAGCTTCCTCCATCCTTTCAGCGATATGAGCTCCTCTTCCATAGTACTATTCTATCTTGTCAACCTACCTTTTCTTTTCTGCACATGTTTGAGTCCTTTCAAATTGTCTTTCTCTATCTAGCATAGAGACCACAAACTATTGATTGAATTAGCCTTCTTGTTCATGGATAATTGTTACCTTCCTTATCAATATCAATATCAATGATGATTATCCTTTCATAATTTTTCCCAAATCTCGCAATTGAGATTTTATGAAGATATTTCTTCATTCTTTGATACCTTCTTCCCTGCATTTCAGAGAGTAATTCTTATAGCATTTCATGTATTTCTTATCTGTCTCCTTTCTTGCTACATAGAGATGAGAGAACCTTTAAGAGTTCCTTCTCATGAACTCAAAGGAGACTTGTTCACTGACTTCTCTTCTTCATAAGGATTCTGTCAATCCTTCTTATTCTATGCAAGGACCTTTGATGACCCATCTATCCATAGATCTCCTTACATTCATGAAGTCATTTCAAAGAAAAATGATTAATGAAAATACTTACTTGAGATGTGAAGATGAAATCTTCACCTTGATCATGATGGCTGTTGATGAGGCAGATGTATTGATGCTTCCACCGGATGAGATCCTTGATAGGAAGCTATCTTGATATACAAACTGTTGATATAATTGTACTTCTGGAACCTTGTAGTATGCAACTTCATATTGAGGTTGCTTGTCCATCAGATAGTATGGCTTCTATAACTAGTACTTCTCCATTCCAGCTCCTATATCTTCCCTCAAATATATATCATTAAGTTCTGAGAATTCGAGATTTCAGGACTGTGATTTTATAGAAAAGAATAGTGGCATGTTGTAGACCGAGACTGTGGGAGGCATCAAAGCTGTTGGTATGTATCCTGAGATCTGAAGGTTTTTATCTTTTGACTGTAGATCTCCAAAACCCTTGCTGTTGAAGACTATCTCCTTGATCGGATAGATAGCAACCCTTGTTACTATATACTGCTGTTGTAGGCTGATACTTTGATCTAGGGTTTGATCAAGATGTAGATCTTCAACTTGCTTAGATGCTTTGCTTGAAACTTGATCTTTGCATGTCTCTTTTCTGCCCTTTCTTTGCCTGCTGAACCTTCCCTCTGATACCATGTTGAAGAATCTAGGGCATTCAGAATTAAGATGATTCTTCTTGGCATGATAACAATTTGTAAAGTGTTTTTACAGTTTATCTTAGCTTGATCTTCTTTACATTATTAGTGTGTGTGTTTACTTTATCAAATTGCTATCAAAAACGAAAGAGACAAGAACACAAAATATTTGGCTTTTTGCCAGGGCCAAAACCTCTCCCACTTGGAGAGGAAAACCCACCCAAAATTCTTCTTATAGAGATTCCAATTGACGAATACCAAGACCATGTCCCTTGACACTTTCTGCCACTCCAAGACCAAGACATCAATCCTCTTCTCTGTTTACTGCTGAGATCATCATGATTGCTATCCCATTGAAATCATCATTGCTGCATCACTGAGATCTTCACTGCTGCCTCTTCACCATATCAATGAGATCTATTGAGGTCTTCACTGTGGTCTTTATTCTACGCCTTCATTGATGCACTGAGAGCTTCATTATGACAATCATCATGACTGTTTCATCATACTTCCATAAGCACTAGAATCATCAATGTACCTTAAGATCATATGCCAAGAGAGTATTTCATGATATTTATGTCGAGACTATAATGATAACCAAGGGATCACTTATGCCGAGACTGTGAGCCTTTTATCATCATATAAATACATCCATCGAGATTGTGATAATGTTCTAGATCCTTACCCTTTTATTGATGTCGACACTGTAATGGTTACTGCTCACCGAGACTGTAATCCTCTTTCTATTGTCATGATTCCGAGACTGATCATCTTTGTCATTGCAGTAGACATAGTTATCACCGAAATTCTCTCCAACATGATTATGCCGAGATAATGTTCATAACTAAGATAGTATATATATATATATATATATATATATATATATATATATATATATATATATATATATATATATATATATATATATATATATATATATATATATATATATATAGCCGAGGCTGATCCATCCATAGGTGAATGCGTTCTGGAATGAACTCCGAGTTAGTATGCTGTTGTAGGATCACCGTGATACATATGTTTAGATTGCTTAGGAGACAGGTCGAAGATACATTCTCCTGTAGTGCGAGTTTCAGGGACTTTCCTCCCTCTTTCCTTCATGTGAGACCTAGTTTGTCTGCCCTTATACCCATCCGAGGTGCAGACAGACCCTACAATAGTTTCCCTAAGGCAATGCGGATCTTCTCCTTCTTTCATGCAAAATTTCAGAGAGGAAATTGCAAGTTGTGCTTGTTTTATTTGTGCTGACCCTAGACGGGTATTTATAGTGGTTTGTGCTCCTATATTGAGCTGACGTGACTCCATGAACCGTCATGTATTTTATCCAACCTGACATGACCTTTAACCATGTATTTTAATTCATTTTGGAGCCGAAGTGAAGATTGGAGGATTGTTCTTGGCCCTGGAGGGCTGCTACACACTTGTATACATTTCCATAGGCTCATGAAGAGCTTCTTTACACATGACATGACTCTTTGACATATAACTAAAATCCTAAAGACATCAAGAAGAAGTCTTTTACCTAGTGACACTTCTTTCTCATGAAACCCATGTAGCAAGGCATACAAAAATAATTTATTTCCTTTCATTACATCATTTACAAATATCATGTCATTATGAAGACCGAACCTAGTTACACTTTCTTCAACAACTTGGGAGGGGGAGCAGATACTTCAACATCCTTCATTACAGTTGCTTGAGGACAAGCAACGCTTTGGCAGGGAGGACTGTGATATTCCAACTTAGCAACATTGCTAAGGGAAATATCAATTTTTCCCAGTTTTGAATAAATTCGCATTAGCACTTAGGAAGTATGGGTTTAGAGGCCCCACATGTATTTTTGGTCAAAAGGGAGCCCAAACATTAGGAGATGTAGGAGGAAAATTGAGCCTCTAGTGGAAGGTGGGGGCCACCCTTAGAGAAATGCGGCCCATAAGGGAAACACGCACCCATTGGAGCGAAGTTGGTGGGGGAAAGTCGAGTTGGGCCCACATGGGTATTTTGGAGGCTTTGGGACAAAAGGAGCAAGAGGAACTCATTTTGGTCATTCATTCATCTTTGAGAAAATTTTCTTTGACATAGCATGCTTGAGTTGAAGCCAAGTTTGCAAGTGCTGTTTAGCAGACGAGTGTTTCTGAGCGGAAATTTCAAACCTTGCTTAGGTGGACTTCGAGTGCCAGCCCAAGGAGGGAGTTCCATCTATTCTAGTTCACACTAGAAGTAGGGAGTACACGCTTGTGGAGAGGTTCAGTAGTAGCAGTGTAGGGATTGTGCAGTTCTTGGAGGGGGCACGCTTGGGGGTTGAGGAGTAAAGTGATTTCTGGGTTGAGACTTGAGGTGGAGTTCGAGGAAGTATTTTGTTGGAGATTGCATCTATTTTGGGGGCTTTTTGCAGTAGGATTAATAGGTGGGTCGAATTACCTAGTAGCAGAGCCATTGAGGGAAAATAGGGCCAAAATTCCAAGGTCAACCATCAGCCAATTCCTTCATGGGTTATTCTGGGTATTTGGTGGAGAGCAGGGGGTTAATTTCCTGGATTTTTTCAGCACCGGAGAAGGCCCTAGCAACCATTTTACACAGCCAACAACTCATTTTCTGGGCATTTCAGCGCAGAGCCAAGGAGAACCAACTAGTATGCTTGGAGGAGATCTCATATTCATCACTTGGGCTTAGCTAGCTTGCCTTGGGCAAGCCCAAGTGCGTACTTTCCAAGCGCCCATTGTACTTCATGATTTATCAATAAAATGGCTCAGCAACACAGTTTTGGCTTTAAATTGGTGTTCTGATGTTTGAGTAATTTTATGTGTGTTTATGTCTATGCATGCTTTGGTTATATACTGTAAAACTTCCTTGGGGATATTACAATTTTGATCTATCCCTCTCATTGTTTTTGTTTTTATTTTGGACACTAGAATATGGTTTCACCACAAAAACAAGGTTTTGCCAGATGCTGAAGACCTAAGAGGGACCCCCAACCTACTCTTACCCTTCTTTTGATTAACATTCCATCTGTTCAATTTCCAGTTGTAGACAGTGAAGGCCTGAGAGTGATCTGATGGATCCCTCTCACTTTATGTAGCTGTCTCCAGATTGATGAGAAGAAGGCTTGTTCAGAATTACTGGAGAACTGACAATTCTCCTTGGCATCTACATGTATTTCTGGTCTTTTCTTATTCCATTTTTAAAGTTCTTAATATGAATAATTATGACCCTGCTTAGATGTATATGGTATAACTTAGTTGGCTTCTCCAAAGAGTAAAACACCATTGAGGAGAGTATATCATTATAAAAATACACATGGCTTGACTCCTATCATTATAAAAGACAGACATTTACTTATACATTAATGTGATTCAATACATTTTAGGGGTAATAACTGTGGTATCACAAAAGGGAAGTGCATTATTCTGTAAATACTGGTCTACATAATTTCAATAATCATTGGGATTATTTGGAGCACAATATATTTCTCCCATGCTTCATGGATTTTGCTAATTTCCCTCCCTCAACATTAAAACCAAAGGCTTTGCTCAGGGTTTAAAAATTCAATTTGCACTTTTTGCCAAGCAATGGTCTAGATTGTTTCTACAGTGGTATATTTATGTATTCCACACTTTGTTATTCCATCAACATATCCTCTGTTTCTTGTACTCAGTTATTTACTTGTAGGTTTTAATGGGGCTTTTCTCTGTGATAAAAAAAATTTCCCTTTAGAGCAATGGAGTGCACCTTGCTAAGCACATAAAGTTTATCTTGCCAAGGCCTTCCTTTGACAACGATTGTTATAGTCTCTATTATGTGCTCAAAAACATTGCCCAACCTCTTTCTCCGAGTTTCAGGTGAATTTCACTTATTATTTTACTCAAGCACATAAAAGTGCATCTCACTGCGTTGTGTATGTTGTGTTGTGCCATAAAAGGCCCAAATTGTTTCTAATTTGTGATGTTGAGCAATTATATGTTTTGAGTGTTATCTGTTGAA
Organism: Pinus tabuliformis; assembly: GCA_031772625.1. NCBI lineage: Eukaryota > Viridiplantae > Streptophyta > Pinopsida > Pinales > Pinaceae > Pinus > Pinus tabuliformis. The sequence goes on from CM062805.1 coordinate 790,494,640, forward strand.
GAGTAGAATAGAGCAATTGGCTTAGTATGTTTTTGCATCAATTCCTTTAGTGATACTATTCTCAAAAGTTGTTCTATCATCTTACATTTTGATAAAGCCACATACTTCCTCTCCTTGCCCATGTTTGCTTATTATGCAGAATTTATCTCCAAATCCTAGGGTAAAGTATTTCCAAGGCACCTTCTTGTGATTTTTCAATCTCACAAGGCAAATATACTTTTTGTTATACTAAATAGAGAAGTACATTGAGAGTAAATGTTACTACAAAATTCAAATGATAAATATAAAATATAAATGGTGAAATCTTAAATCCTCATCATTTCAGAAATTATAATACATGATTGTAAATGTTTGTGGACTATGCTCAAGATTATATCTAGCATGGTTTCCTACCCTTATTAAAACTATTCACTGCATGAATAACCAAGAATCACCTAAATTCATGTCCCTAGAAGCTAACAGAAACCATTTTAAGAAATATTCAATGATGTTGATAGTATATACTATAAACCTAATGCTTCCTGACTTGTGATCTAGACCTGAAGCTTTAATTTCTTCTTTGACACTGCTAAAAGACTAGTTCCCTTGTCTTCTGAGTTGTGATAATCCACATCAATAACAAAAATGTGCTTTTTCTTCCTAAGAACATGAAAGCTGTTTGAATTCCTATTCTAATCACCCTTTTCACTTCGAACTCCTAAATTTGTATTTCCATGGATCTCTATATTTCTTTACATGCCATAGGAGTATAAATGATGTATATTCACTGTTAACCACACCCACTTCCAAAATAGGAGCTAAATCAAGAGATCTCCTTCCTCACCTTTTTCAATATTTTAAGGTCATATCTTGAATGTTGCTCAAAGTGTCACCCTGTAAATCTGAATCTATAGTTTCATCAACATCGCTAGCATCTTTCCATTGAGGATGCCTTATTTTGCAAAAGGCTATCCCAAATAAGCATGTTTTCAGTGTTCAGGGCATGAGAAAAGATGAATATTTTTCAAATCATTTTTTTTTCATTTCATTCTAAGTTGTTTTTGTGCAAGAAACCTTAGAAAGGCCTCTATAATCACTTTCTGATCATGTGGATCCACTAAAATTCCATTTTCCAGCACTTACATTGAATTTGACAAACATCTAAGAGTGAACAAAATACTACCTAACTGCCTGTTGGCACTAGATACTACTGTATAATGGATATCTTGGTATTTAGATTAGGAATTTGGCTAACCTATGGGACGACATGTAAGAAGAATAGTGTGCTTTCGACAGTCTGGGCAGGCAGTCGCATGCCGATTCGGCTACGGGCGTAGAATGCCCCCTACCAGGGCTTTTCCCTAGGCGGTGAACAATCGACTCAGAATTGGTACGGACAAGGGGAATCTGACTGTTTAATTAAAACAAAGCATTGCGATGATCCCTGTGGATGTTGACGCAATGTGATTTCTACCCAGTGCTCTGAATGTCAAAGTGAAGAAATTCAACCAAGTGCGGGTGTTAAGTTATGGTATGTTCTATGCTTATAACAGTTTACTTCTTTTTCTTATTATATTCCACCGATTAGCAATCACATGTACATAAAGTAAAGTGCAGATAGAACATTAAATGATCGACAGAAAACAAGCCAAGACAAGAGACACAAGATGTGGTGGCTAGCCAGGGAAAAACCCCACAATGTGTGGGGAAACCCTTTGATCAAATCTTCTTTTATCTTCAATAATTCAGCTGAGAGAAATAGTACAATAAATCTGATTCATATCAGCAGTAGCAAACCCTAGATCAGCAGCATCAGCATTAGCGGCTTCATTATCAAACTAGGGCAGACCATATCTCAAAAACCGACCGTCGGATTGACTTCATTCCACCACCAAAAGTTTTGGCTTCCAGAGGAGGTTCATATGAACCTACAGTGCAGTTTAGATGAGGAGATCTTCTAGGCCACGCAAGTCAATCTTTACTTCTGCAGTTGCAGCTTTAGTTTCAGCAGTTTCCAGCTTCAAACTAGGGCAGTCGATATCTTGCAAACTGTTCGTCGGATTGACTTCATTCCACCACCAAAAGTTGCGGCTTTCAAAGGAGGTTCAGATGAACCTACAACACAGTTCCAAAGAGGAGATCTTCTAGGCCACGCAAGTCAATCTTTACTTCTGCAGTTGCAGCTTCAGTTTCAGCAGTTTCCGGCTTCAAACTAGGGCAGTCGATATCTTGCAAACCGTTCGTCGGATTGACTTCATTCCACCACCAAAAGTTGAAGCTTTCAAAGGAGGTTCAGATGAACCTACAGCGCAGTTCCAAAGAGGAGATCTTCTAGGCCACGCAAGTCAATTTTTACTTCTGCAGTTGCAGCTTCAGTTTCAGCAGTTTCCGGCTTCACATGTGTGAGAGAGAGAGACCCATTTCAGTGCAGTAGAGAAGAGACTCATATCTGCGCAGTAGAGAGAGAGAGATGTGATGAGATGAGTGAGTCCAAATGAGGAAAAGTCCTCTTATATTTATACACAACGTTGGTGGGTGAATAGATGCGACTGTTGGGCTTCTGAGCCTACATGAGTTGTAGGTCGGCTTGATAATAATTCCATAATCAAAATAAATTCATATCTCCATGAATACTTATCGGAATCGGATGATCTTTATATCAATCTTACACCTCTCGACGAGAGGAATCTAATAAAAATATTATCAGCCATGAATAAGATGACCCACATGAAGTTTTGCCCTGGTTTCCAATTTTAACAACGGGTGAATGGCGAGAGTAACTATGACTCTCTTAAGGTAGCCAAATGCCTCGTCATCTAATTAGTGATGCACATGAATGGATTAATGAGATTCCCACTGTCCCTATCTACTATCTAGTGAAACCACAACCAAGGGAATGGGCTTGGCAGAATCAGCAGGGAAAGAAGACCCTGTTGAGCTTGACTCTAGTCCGACTTTGTGAAATGACTTGAGAGGTGTAGAATAAGTGGGAGCCGTTTTCGGCGCAAGTGAAATACCACTACTTTTAATGTTATTTTACTTATTCCGTGGGGCGGAGATGGGGCACTACCCCTGTTTTTGGCCTTAAGGCACGTTTCGGCGGGTCGATCTGGGCGGAAGACATTGTCAGGTGGGGAGTTTGGCTGGGGTGGCACATCTGTTAAAAGATAACGTAGGTGTCCTAAGATGAGCTCAACGAGAACAGAAATCTCATGTGGAACAAAAGGGTAAAATCTCATTTGATTTTGATTTTCAGTACGAATACAAACCATGAAAGCGTGGCCTATCGATCCTTTAGATTTTCAGAATTTGAAGCTAGAGGTGTCAGAAAAGTTACCACAGGGATAAATAGCTTGTGGCAGCCAAGCGTTCATAGCAACATTGCTTTTTGATCCTTCGATGTCGGCTCTTCCTATCATTGTGAAGCAGAATTCACCAAGTGTTGGATTGTTCACCCACCAATAGGGAATGCGAGTTGGGTTTGGACCGTCGTGAGACAGGTTAATTTTACCCTACTGATGAAACGCACCGCAATAGTAATTCAACTTAGTATGAGAGGAACCGTTGATTCACACAATTGGTCATCGTGCTTGGTTGAAAATCCAGTGGTGCGAAGCTACTGTGTGTTGGATTATGACTGAATGCCTCTAAGTCAGAATCGACGCTAGAAGCGGTGCATGTCACTCTTCGACTGTATCTCAACCCACAATAGGGGCATCGCTTTATCACCCCCAGGGGCCCGTGTCATTTGCAAATCGCGACCGTGAAGCATCTCGGTCGAGGTAACTTTGAAGTTCAATTCCAAACGGTCATTGAGAAGAATCCTTTGCAGACGACTTAAATATGCGACAGGGTATTGTAAGTGGCAGAGTGGCCTTGCTGCCACAATCCACTGAGATTCAGCCCTTGGTCACCTTGATTCAGAGCTTCGCTCTTGTCACACATTATTCAAACAAATCTAGACAACTCTCCCGCTCTTGCACCTTTGCCTCTTCCTCCAAACGACAATTTTTTATTGCTCACATCTCAGAAATGCTTTGCTTGGGGGCGGGAAATTTGGGGTTTCCACGTCGCGACGAAAAAGGCACCGAAGCCCGGGAAAATTGGGGTTTTCATGTCACGCCCTGGTGCCCAAAATTTGGGGTTTCCGTGTAGTGCCCCGGTGCCCAAACTTGGGGTTTCCACGTTGGGACGGAAAAGGCACCCCAATCATGGGAAAAATTGGGGTTTCCATGTTGCGACGGAAAAGGCGCCCAAGCATGGGAAAAATTGGGGTTTCCATGTTGCGCCCTGATGCTTGAAATTTGGGGTTTCCACATTGCGACGAAAAAGGTGCCCAAGCATGGGAAAAATTTGGGTTTCCATGTCGCGCCCCAACGCCTGAAATTTGGGGTTTCCACATTGCGATGGAAAAGGCGCCCAAGCATGGGAAAAATTGGGGTTTCCATGTCGTGCCCCGGCACCCAAAATTTGGGGTTTCCACGTTGCGACGAAAAAGGTGCCCAAGCATGGGAAAAATTGGGGTTTCCATGTCGCGCCCCGATGCCCGAAATTTGGGGTCTCCATGTTGCACCCCGGCGCACAAAATTTGGGGTTTCCACGTCACGCCCTGGCGCCCAAACCTGGGGAAACTTGGGGTTTCCATGTCACATCCAAGCCTGGGAAGCTTGGGGTTTCCATGTCACGCCACAACCGAAATCAGTGACGTCCAAGTCTGGGGAAACTTGGGGTTTCCATGTCGTGCCACTACCGAAATTGACGATGCCCAAGTCTGGGGAAACTTGGGGTTTCCATGTCCCGCCCTTGATGGAACCACGAGTTTCCATATTTTACGACATGATGGAAGCTCGAGGTTTTCAACAAAGCCCCAACGTGGGGAACTTGGGGTTTTCATGACGATGGAAACCAACTCTCAAGTCTGGGGAACTTGTGGCATTGCGACTGGAGCCACCAATGGAAACCACCCAAGTCTGGGAAACCTGGGGTTTCCATGTCTTGCCCTGGCACGGGGAACTTGGGGGTTTCCATGTTGCGGCATGCCCTAAATCGCCCGAGAGTCTGTGGAACTTTAGATTTCCATGTCGTGGGGTAACGAAAAGCCACCAAAGTCCGGGGAATTTGGGGTGTCCATTTCGCTGCGCAATGGAAACTGCTACCCAAGTTAGTGGACACATGGGGTTTCCATTTCGCATCACGACAAAAATTGCTACCCAAGTCTGGGAAACACAGGGTTCCCATGTCGCGCCACAGCTAAAACTATCGCCCAAGTCTAGGGAGCTTTAGGTTTCCATGTCATCGCGCGATAGGGAACGATCGCCCAAGTCTGGGGAGCTTCAGGTTTCCATGTCATCGTGCGACAGGGAATGGCTGCCCAAGTCTGGGGAGCTTTGGGTTTCCATGTCATCGCGCGATAGGGAACGATCGCCCAAGTCTGGGGAGCTTCAGGTTTCCATGTCATCGCGCGACAGGGAATGGCTGCCCAAGTCTGGGGAGCTTCAGGTTTCCATGTCATCGCGCAACAGGGAATGACCGCCCAAGTCTACCAAACATGGGGCTTTCCATTCCATGGCATGACGGAAACCACCCAATTATGGGAAACTTGGGTCTTCCATGTCCTGCCATGACAGAAACCGCGACCTCGGTGCAGGGAACTTAGGTTTCCATGTCGCAGAACGACCGATAACTGCCCAAGTCCGCGGAAACCGGGGGCTTCTATTTCGTGGCATGAGGGAATTTGCCTAATTCCAGGAACCTTTCAGTCTCCATCTCCCGCCCGGGCGAAAACCGCGGCCCTGGTGCGGGGAACTTGGGTTTCCATGTTAAACACAACCGGAATCGCCCAAGTTTATGGAACTCATGGTTTCCATGTTGGGGCACGATGAAGAACCGCCAAAGTAGAACCTTCCTGAGATACCTAACAACAAGATCTGACACTAATCCTCAGGATTCAGACCTGGAAAAAACAGGAAGAAAACAACATTTTTGAGAGCAAGGAAAAATGTTTCTGGGAGGAGGTGTGTGTATATTGGAAGTTGGGAGCATTCCAGAGAAACATGAGAGTATCACTAGGTCACTGAGATTATGAAGAATGTCTAAGGACCTTGATAAGTGAAAAAAAATATTCTTTGCTCAGAACAGTCTATAAATGCCCAGAACAGAGCCATTTTGGGAATGTAGAAGTTGAGACTTCATGTTGTCTAGTAAGGAATTGAAGAACATTTTTTGAATCGGTTTTTGATGCCATTTAGGAATTTATAAATTTTTGGGCATACCTCATTCTATGAAGATAATTTTGCTATCCAAAATGAGCCTAATTATTTGACAAAATGCCTCATTTTGTATGAGGATTGGATTGAGTTGATTTATAGGAGGATAAGTGGCTTTCATTCTAAAGATATGTAGAACAAGACATTATGGGATTCTCAGAGTAAGGGTCTCTTTGTAGATCCCCCTTTGAGTGAATGTATTCTAAACAAGAAATTCCACTGATGACATATAAAATTCTTTCACCTTTATGTTCCCATAAATGGAGAGGGCTTGGGAAGTGCAACATTGGAAAGAGACCAAGAACGATTCACCAAACTGTGTCCTACACTTCTTTTAAAAAATGACAATAAGAGATAATTCTACTTGTGTGTAAGTAGAGCTTCATCTGTCTCACTACAAAAAAGTAATTTCATATGTAATGTTCCCTACTAATTAATTTCCCAAGGGAGCATAAAGTAGCCTATCCAACTCCATAGGCTATAGTCAATGATAAAGGGGCAAACCGATTATCCAATACTTTTGGGGCAACATTGGGTAAATTGGGGAAAAAGTTGTGAAGGAAGCCAAAATTGGGGCCAAGTGGAGGAAAAATTGTAACCCCTCAAATTAAATTAAGAAGAAAAGACCCCAAAGGGAAACTATAAATAAGAGAGAGGGGAATCATTTTTTTTCCTTGGAAAAAAACCATAACTTTATTTCCCTTTCAAAAAGATACAAAGTTACATTTTATATATGCACATCGCTGTGTGCATTCTGTTGGTTTACATAATGTCTAAACTATTCACATCAAACTATTCAGTATATACATATTGATCACCATAATGGCATACAAGTTTCAAGCTGTATGAAAGTTGTTGATTTACAAAACTATCTAATAAGACTGCTCATAGAGATCTAGATTTATCGCCATATAGGATTTATACAAAATCTGGGTCACAAAAAATTACAGAAAAAGTGAAGATGCCCTTCACTAGTGGATGATGATAACAAAATATATCATAGTCAAATGTATGTAAAAGAGGATCTATAGCTAGCTGAAAGGAGGGCCAAGGCGGATGTCATCCATAAATGGTCTATGAAAAAACTGATAGAAGGTATTGTCGCATTGTTCCATAATTTGCCATTGATAATGCATAAGACTTAGTCCTTTTGACAAGCGATCTGCTTGAGTATTCTTCTCCTTTTAAACATGAGAACATAAAGAATAATCAAAACTTGTCTTAAGATGCATGACCTCCAAAATTGGATCAAGAAGAATGTTTTTACGTTGTTGTATGTCATTAATCCAGTTAACCACTAGCAGTGAGTCTCCATAAACCTATAGCCTTTCACAACCTTTCTCTAATGCATAGCACATGATAGATTTTACAACCAACAGTTCAAAATGGTTGTTGGAGCCAGGACCAAAGCCCATATTAACGTGAAAGGAATGGTACTCAAACATAAAAAGTATGGTTCCACCCCCACTTAATTGATTTTTAGCTTGTGATGCCCGTCGAAGTAAGCCAGTGGAATGAACTCGTCAGGCTATGTAGAGATAATAACTCGGGGAGGAGGTGAAGCTTTTACTTGAGAATAATGGGCTAGAATTGCTAGCCCCTCACTTACAACCTGAATAGGGGAAGAAGGAAGATCTTGGAATATGGCTTAATTTCGGGCCAGCCATATTCCCTAGCATAGGATCAGTGGAAGTGCCTTGAAAACTATAGTTACTGGGTTGGAGCTCCAATTTATCCAAGCTTACTCAACAGACAAACCATTCTAGTTCCAGGCCTAATCGTTACCCAATTGACACTGTTGCCATAGCTGTAGAGTAAAAGGGAAACTTATAAGTAGGTGTCAGATTGTTTTCTTGTGCATTTTGCACAGAGTACACTAGCCAGGGCCAATTTTGTATCTTTGTTGCATAACATCCCAAGTGGGGACTTTGTTGCTAAGGACACACCAAATAAAAATACTAGCCTTTGTAGCAATTTTCTCGCAAACTATGTTTCCACCACCAGATTTCTTTCCCTATTTCTCTCTGCACATTCAGTGGTACATACTCAAGCCTGGGTGAGTATATGCTAGTTGGGGAGGATGAGACTAGTTCATCATTACTGTCAAAGTATCCATATACCTTAACCATACCTCCCTATGCGCTTCCTCAATGCCCAACTCATCTGTTGACATCCAAACTTGGCACCAGATGGTTCTGTTAGCTATATTTTCCAAATGAGAAAGCTTTGAGTAAGCCCCATCTCTAAGAGACCCAATAAGGGCTTGAGTAAAAATATGTCTCTCCCCACTTCCAGGCTAAGGATCTTTGCCAATCCTCACCCTGCTGCCATTTTCAACATGCCAAGCCAGTGTTCCTCTAATAAGTTCAAAGGAATTCAACACTGCCCTCCATATAACATAGATGTTTGCATGCAACTTATCTTCTCTTCTGATCCATTCCTCCAGAGAGCTGGGAGCAATGTGCTTTCGAGTAACCACTAGTGTGCAGAGACTCTGAGTGGTCAATAGCCTCTAACTATACTTTGCGGCCAAGGATTTAGAGAAAAGTAAAATGTTTTTTAATCCCCATCCTCCCAAGGCTTTGAGGGCAATAATCCTTTCCCATTTTACCCAAGTAAGTACTGACTGATCATTGTGACTTTCCCCAAAAATCTTGAAACACAACCTTCTTTCTTTTTCAAGGATGCATTTGGGTATCCATGCTAGAGAGATCCAATAGATTGGGATTGCCTTTAGTATAGTTTTGACCATGACTAATTTACCCACCCTTGATAGCCACCTATGGCTCCAAGTCTTCAGTCTTTTTTCTAGCTTTGCCAAGAGTTAGTTCCAGTCCTCCTTGCCGTAGTTATTTGGTTTTAGCTAGAAACCTAGGTATTTTAGTCCCTCTTCTAATAACTTGAGCTTGTAAGGAAAAACTTCCTTTAGGTGATGGAGCTCTTTGACATCCAAATTATGAAAGGATATTGTGGATTGCCTGTCATTTACAATCATTCCTGTAGCTTTCCCAAATATGCCTAAAATTTCAATCAGTTTGTCAACATGTCTTGTGGATCCATTGCAAAAAGTAAGTACATAAACAAAAAGAAGGTGCGTTATAGCATGCATTTGTGCAAACCATTGAACTCCCCTCCTCGATTTTCTTCAACCATCAACCTGCTATGACCTTCTGCAACCATAAGAAAAAGGAGAGGTGACAATGGGAACCCTTGCCGAAGGCCCCTCTGTGCATGAAAAAATGGAGAAGCAAATCTGTTGATTAATACTGCAAAAGATATCGATTGAAGGCATCTCATTATCTAGATAATAAATGGTAGACTGAAGCCAACATGGATGATAAGAAGCCTAATGTATAGCCAACTGACCCTATCGTAGGCTTTAGAAAGGTCTATCTTGAGAACTGCCCCCCTTTAATTTGTGGATTTTAATGCTCTGAATGCCTTCCTGTGCCATCCCTATCGCTTCATGAATTTGTTTGCCTTCAAGGAACACACATTGCTCCTTAGACATAGATTTGGACACAACAGGCTTCAAGCTTGAGGCAATAACTTTGGCTATTATTTTATAGATGCAATTACATAATGATATGGGCCGATAATCATCCATTTTCTGTGGGTTGTCCCCTTTTGGGATAAGGAGGATGAAAGTAGTGTTAAAGGCTGGCATAATTTCGCCCTCCCTCCTGGATTCCTCAACCACTCTTAGTAAATCTTTCCCAAGGATGTCGTAAAGGCCTAAGAAGAAATCAATTGACCAACCACCTTGGCCCGAAATTTTATCCTTTTGAAAGGAGTGTAGGACCGTTTTCAATTATGTCTTAGAAATCTCCTCCATAGGAGACCTATTGTCCTCCACAAATGCGGGGAAGGCTTGAGCCACACAAATTACTTCAGCAATGGAGGTCCCCTTTGCCACTTTAAAGAGGTCTTGAAAATAATGATTCCCTAGCAATGGCAGATCATGGAAGCTTGAAAGTTCACTTCCCTCCCTATCCTCTAGATTCCAAATAACGTTTCACATTTTACGCCCTTTTGTTAAAATTGGCAACTAGAGCCAAAATCCATATGGGTCACCTTATTTATGACAAATGATATTTTTCTTGGATTCCTCTCTTCGAGAGGTGTAGGATTGATCTAAAGATCATTCAATTTTGACATGTAAAAATGAATATATGAATTTATTTGTATTATTGACAAATCGTCAAGGTCGGCCAATAATCAAAACATGAATTTTTACCCCCAGTTCATCCTCAACGTTGCATATAAAAGGAGGAGACCTCAAGGCATTATTTCATCATCATCTTCACTCATCTCTCTCTCCTCACTTGATTAGGTACGCAAATCTGACAACTTTCTCTCACACGTGCGAAGGGAGGACTTTTTTGTTTGATTGCGTTGACTAGGTTTGGCCGAGCTAAAGGGACTCTGTTTTGGGTTGCGTTGACCTCCCTTTGATTGTGCTTTGGGTGTCGCTGCTTCTCCTTGACAGGATATAGATTTGGGCACAAAAACCGAGGTGATCTGACCAAAATTAACATGGTATCAGAGTTGAGGTGAAGATAAAGCCCAAGCAAGAGTGAAAGAGCAATCACCAAAGACAGTTGGACAAGGACAAAGGCTCTATGGGTTCCTCATCCCACTTCCTGGCTGAAGACAAGCTCTGTGGAAAGTCTGACTTTCATGGATGGAAGATGTCTCTTGATCTAACATTGGAAGAACAAGAAGTGTTGGATTATGTGGGGTAAAATCCTTGAGCCTCCTTCAAATGCACTGGCTACTATAAAGAACAAGTACAACAAGGCTGAAGTCAAAGTGAAGAAGATTATCAGAGATTCCATTGACAAGTGTCTAGTGGCCTACATCTCCGATCTAAACACCTCCAAGGAAATCTACAACACGCTGGTCAGCATGTTCAAGGTTAGTGATGCAAATCAAATTTTATTTCTCAAAAAATAAATTGAAGGATATCAAGAAGGGTAAGGACGAGGATATTCAATCCTACTTCTTAAGGATCACTGAGATCAAGAATGATCTTTTGTCAATTGGAGAGGTCATTCCTGACAGGGAACTCACCATCACTACCCTTGGAGGACTCCCACCCGAGTGGTATATATTTAGAACCACTATTCTCAATAATGATCGAATTCCAGGGTTTGAAGAATTGATGTCGAGATGCATTCAAGAAGAAACAAGAATAGTGGAGCAAGAAATGCCTTCTAATAGAGGCAATCCCACTGCTTTCCCAACTCATTCCAAAAGGAGAAAAAATGTAGGGTCTAAAGGTCATTTCAATGGAAAGCCCGAATCTAATGGTGGAAGGAAGGGGAGGTGCTTTGTTTGCAATAAGTTTGGCCACTATGCAAGGGACTGTCCAAATATAAGGGACACATCACATGATGATGATCACAATCATTCCAGGGGCAACTTCAACAACAACAATCATAGGAATGGCAGGTTCAATGGCAAAGGAAAAAGGAATGCGGGACATCATGGAATTGGTCAACCCTCCAAGAAAGCAAGGAACTCCAGGTATGAAGAATCAAATGTTGTTAACAATAAGCAAAAGGAATACTATCTTCTATTGGCCCTCTCCACTACCTCTCCTCTGGACAATTTGGGGAATTGGCTAATTGATGGTGGTGCCTCAAGGCACTTCATCGGATATAAGGAAGCTCTCTCTAATCTGATAGAGAAGGAGACAAAATTCGGGATTATTCTTGGAGACGATGTCACCTATCCCGTGAAGGGAGTAGGGAACGTTACCCTTCAATTGAATCAGGGTAACACGATTCATTTACAAGAAGTTCTATATGTACTTGATCTCAAGAAGAACCTAGTGTCCATTTTGACAATGGAAGACAAAGGATACAATGTGGCATTCATCGATGGAAAGGTACATGTTTGGAAAAGGAATTTTAAAGATGCTTTTACTCTTGGGTTCTGGGTTGACATGTTGCATCAAGTTGGAGGAAGTCCATTGGGAGCCATGTCTTGTGACACATCTCTACAATCTGAACTATGGCACCAAAGGTTTTCCCATCTTCATTATGGCTCTTCACGATGTGAGACAGATGGTGATAGGTATGCCTGAGTTCAGAGTAGAGCATGAAGGTATATGGCCAGGATGTATCGAAGGAAAACTTACAAGGGGACCATTGCCCTCAAGTAATAGCAAGACCACTGATATATTGTAGTTGATCCACTCCAACATATCTGGTATGATGCCCGTAAACTCTTTGGGAGGATACTTATATTATCTCACCTTTACGATGACTATTCTTGCAAGATTTGGATCTACTTCTTGAAAAAGAAGGATGAAGTGTTCACTTAGTTCCGTCACTTCAAAGCCATGATCGAAAACCAATCCAAGAAGAGAATCAAGATATTAAGCATTGATAATGGGACTGAGTACGAATCAAGTGAATTCCATGACTATTGTAGAGAAGTTTACATTAAGAGGGAGACCACAACACCATACACTCCTGAGCAGAATGGTGTGGTCGAAAGGAAGAATCGTACTATTGTGGAAGTTGTTCGTGCCATGCTTCATGATCAAGAGTTTCCGAAGTTTCTATGGGCCAAAGTTGTGAATACCGTCATGTATGCTCAAAACCAATGCCCTCATCAAGCATTGGACTCCAAGACTCTCAAAGAAATGTTTACTGGTAAAAAACGCGATGTCTCTCACTTTAGAATTTTTGGAAGTCCCGTATATTTTCATGTGCCGAAAGAGAAAAGAAGCAAATTGGGTGCATTTAGAAAGAAATTAATCTTTGTGGGCTATAGTGAAAATTCTAAGGGCTATAGAATTTATGTGGTTGGTCAAAGGGAAGTTGAGATAAATCATGATGTCACCTTTGACGAAGATATGGTCCTCAACAAGATCGACAACCTTCCTATCCCAAGGAAGGACAAAGAAGCTTACATCGGAAAATAGGGTGCAAAAGAGGACGAGACAATGCTAGATGTTGATGAACCTATGGATCCTATTGATCCTCCTCCCCAAGAGCCCTCCTCCTCTAAGTTGAGACCCTCATAGCTTAGGGAGACTCTCGAAGATGCCAAGAGACATATTACACTGAGGGGGACTTTCCATGAGAGAAAGAAGCCGAACATGTATCAAGGATACTTGACTGCCATGAGCACTATCATTTAAAATGAACCTTCATCATTTGAAGAAGCCGTGAAGCAACAAGTATGGAAGGATGCTATGAGTGAAGAGTACGAGTCTATTATGAAGAATGATGTCTGGGATGTGGTCCCTAGACCCCAGGACAAATTGGTTGTCACCTCTAAGTGGCTCTTCAAAATCAAGCATGGAGCTGATGGAAGTGCAAAAAAGTTTAAGGCTCGCCTTGTTTCCCGATGCTACTCTCAAAAGGAATGTGTAGATTACGATGAGATATTTTCACCTGTTGCTCGATACACCACCATCTGCTCGATCATAGCCCTTGCTGCCTTGCAAGGATGGAACCTACATCAAATGGATCTCAAGACCACTTTCTTGCATGGTTTGATCAAAGAGGAAGTCTATGTAGAACAACCCAAGGGGTTTGAGGTTCATGACCGAGAATATCATGTATGCAGGTTGAAGAAGGCTCTCTATGGCTTGAAGCAAGCACCCTAAGCTTGGTACGAGAGGATTGATAACTATCTGATGAAGCTAAGATTCACTAGAAGTGAAGCTGATTTGAACCTTTACTTTAAGTTTGAAAATGATAAACCTCTCATACTGGTACTTTATGTGGACGACCTCTTTCTGACAGTTGCAGACCCTTTCATTCACAAATGTAAGAGGGAGTTGGCTTCCGAATTTGAGATGAAGGACCTAGGACTGATGCATTACTTCGTAGGGTTGGAGGTCTAGAAAAAGGCAGGAGAAATTTTCCTATCTTAAGGAAAATATGTTGTGAAGATATTAGAAAGATTTGGGATGGTGGACTGCAAGCCTGTGACTACCCCGATGGAACTTAACTTTAAGAAGTTATGTGGTAGTGCTGTCAGACCTAAATTGGGAAATGTTTCGGAGTATCGTCAACTCATAGGAGCACTTATGTTCTTGGTGAACTCCCGTCCAGATATATGTTTTGTAGTTAATATGTTGAGCCAATATATGGTTGAGCCTCATCATTTACATTGGATTGGTGCCAAGAATCTTTTGAGATATCTTCGGGCACAATCACTCATGGACTGAGATACACAACCGGAGATGTGAGGCTACATGGTTATTCTGATGCTGATTGGGTGGCAGTGTGGTGGATCGCAAGAGCACTTATGGGAGCTGTTTTTCTTTGGGTTCTGCTTCGATATCCTAGATCAGCAAGAAGCAGAAGTTGGTTTCCTTAAGCACCGCTGAGGTCGAATACATAGCTGTAAGTATGGCCTCCTGTGAAGCTGTTTGGTTGAGGAAGCTCTTCAGTGAGTTGTTTGGATATGTGATGGATACCACCATGATCCTCTGCAACAACCAGAGTGGGATATGATTATTAGAGAATCCCATATTTCATGATCGCTCCAAACACATAGATATCAGGTACCACTTTATCCGGGATATGGTACAATAAGGAGCAATAAGGCTCCATCACATTGGGATTGATGAGCATGTCGCCGACATTTTGACAAAGCCCTTGGGAAAGGTCAAATTCTTGACTTTTCGAAAATGACTAGGAGTCGTGGAGAAACCCTCCTATGAGGGTCCTGTATGATATGGACATTGAGATCTGGGAGCTCTGGGGGGCTTGGGGTACTTATTGGAGCGATGAGCAACCATAGGGTGAGTGGTTCAACCTTCCCCTAGTGGTTTGCTATGTATAGGGTGAGTGGTTCAACCTTCCCCTGTGATACCCTATGGCAACATGTAGGCAGGATGAGTGGTTCATCCTTCTCCTGCTAAGACATCCTACCCATGCAGTCTGGGACTTATGGGAAGTACCTCTCATCTGGCCAATGAGTAGGGAAATGAGGATAAGGACCATAGTACTACCGATGGACGCATCGTGTACTACTATACTCCCTATGCTAGGATGAGCTATATTGATCTAGTATTAATTGGCACTGACTTCAGGTCAATGAGAGTGGTATGACACATTCTCTTCTTATTGGAACTGACTTTGGGTCATTGAGAGTGGTATGAGACACTCTCTTTTATCAGGGACTAACTTCAGGTCAGTAGAGAATGGTATGATACATTCTCGATCACTTCTCCTTCTTCATAGTTCAGCAGAGCAGTGCAAAGTAGTGCATTGATGGCAGAGATAATACCGACTGGCAGATGGATTAGCAGATGGAGTTCTCCCTAGTTGAGAGGGAGTGTTAAAATTGGCAACTAGGGCCAAACTCCATATGGGTCACATTTTTTATGACAACTGATATTTTTCTTGGATTCCTCTCTCCGAGAGGTGTAGGATTGATCTAAAGATTATCCGATTCCGACATGTAAAAATGAAGATATGAATTTATTTGTATTATTGACAATTTGTCAAGGTCAACGAACAATCAAAACATGCATTTTTACCCCCAGTTCATCCTCAACATTGCATATAAAAGGAGGAGACCTCAAGGAATTATTTCATCATCTCATCTTCACTCATCTCTCTCTCCTCACTTGATTGGGTACGCAAATCTGGCAACTTTCTATTTGACTGCGTTGACCGAGCTGCAGGGAGTTTGTTTTGGGTTGCATTGACCAGCGCTGACCTCCCTTTTACTGTGCTTTAGGTGTGGCTGCTTCTCCTTCGCAGGCTGCAGTTTTGGGCACGAAACTGAGGTGATCTGACCTCTGGTTTGACCAACGTTGACCTCCGTAGTTGTTGACTGTAGTTTGATTTTCATTGACCAACATTTGACTGGATTTTTCGAGGCTGTTTTGGACTGTTTGGGTTTGTTGTTGGAGGTTGAAGTTGACTAGGTTTGACCATGCTGCTTGAAGGAAGAATTCTGCCTTGTTTGACCAACGTTGACTTTTCTAGTTAGGGCTTTACTACTGTTGTCATAAATTATCAGATTTGTAAATTTGTACTATCTCTTTTTGTTGAATATTGAAGAATATAAGAATAATTGGTCAAGGGTTTCTTCACATTGGGGTTTGTCCTTGGCTGGTGCCACAACTTGTGTCATCTTGTCTTGGCTTTTCTTCTACTGTTTATGTTTATATTCTATCTGCGTTTTACTATCATGCTGATGTGATTGCTAAACCGAATATTGATATTGGGCTAATAAAGAAATTGAAGTAAATTTCTCTTAAGCATAAAGCATACCAAAATTAACACCTTTAGCATATGCTTGGAAGAATTTTGTGTTTTCATTCCCATTCTGCAACAAGATCGCCCTGCTTTAAGTCTTCAGGCCGCTTCTTGAGCCACCAGCAGGGAGATCCCTCTACCCTCCAAATGAATCACCTCCTCACTGGCCCCAGGTTCATTAAAGCCTTCACCCCCATAATTAGAAATAAACTGAAGCTTCTGCTCCACTTTAAGCTCCTTTTCCTCATCTTTTCTTTAAAGCCCATTCCTTTGTTATAAATTTTGTGCTTTTTAAATTGGCCCCAAACTGATTAGCTACTGAGCTCCCCTCTTATGACTCAAACTCCTTCCAATGCTATTTAACCAAATCAAGGAAAGCCTACTCTTTCAACCAGGAGGAGTTCATTTTGAATGGACTGGATGACTTGTCTTCAATTCCTCGTACTTCAAAAAAAAATGGGGAGTGATCAGACTCCCCTCCATTCCCAACCCTTTGTCTTACCAAGTTAAAATTCTCAATCAAATCTTTTGAAATGAAGAAACGATCTAACCTTTTGGAGATTTGTTGTGCACCAACCCTATGATTCCACCAAGTGGTTTTGAGTATGACCGATTCAATGTCCACAAACCTAGAGAGGAACCATTTTTGATGGAAGTAATTAGATAAGATGTCTGGTCTAGCTCTCGCCCCCCATACGTCTGAAACTCCAAATGAGAAATTGAGGCGTCCCTAGTTATCTGTTGAGGTATTGCCATTGATGTCAAAGCAATGGTTAAGCATGGCCTTGAAGCCAGACGCAACCCTTGAAGTAAGTCAAGATTTTGGTGGACAAAATCAAGGCAAACACAAAAATGGATTACACCATCTTGTGGTGCTTGTTGAGACCTTTCCAATGGTAGGTGGCACACCCCCTAAATATTCATTGTTGAGGAGATATGAATTGAAATGCCATTAGGGGATTTTTGAGGTCTAAAATGGGTCTCCTAAGGAAATTATAAAATAATAGTGGAAATAATAAAATAAGATTAGATTACATCATCAAATTTTAGAGGGAAAAAATACCACTGTTATTTCAACTCTTATTTTCAACTTATCTCAATATGGGTTTACTCAAATTTTTAGATTACATCATCAAATTTTAGAGGGAAAAAAGACAACTATTATTTCAACTCGTATTTTCAACTTATCTCAATACGAGTTTACTTAAATTTCGAGCAGAAACACTAGTTGGATGTAGAATTTGATTGTTCATCCAAGGAGTATCCATCTTGCATACTTTCAGTGGACCCCGCTACACGGAAAATGAGAAATATATGAAAAACATGTCTGCAATCACGTTTTTTCATGTATTTCTCATTGCTTGTGTAGTAGGGTCCATCGAAAGTATGTAACATGGGTACTCCTTGGATGAGGAATTAAATTTTCCATCTAGCGAGTACTCCTACTCGAAATTTGATTTAAAACTTAGGGAGATAAGTTGAAAAAGTAGTTTTATTATTTTTTAATCTTTGTACTTTTTTGCTCCAAAAATGGTGAATCATCCCCCATGGTTGACATCATCATCTTGAAATCTATTGGTTCTTATAAAGTTTATTTTGGTTGTACAATTTTCCTAGGAGGCCCATTTTAGACCTCAAAAATCCCCTAATGATATATTGATTTGTGTCAAGTCAACTCTGATTTGAGGGGTCAAGAACACTATAAATAGGTCATCTCCTCCCTTAATTCGATCAAGCAACTCAACTGAACTCAAGGAAGAATTCAAACCTGTGGAAGGAACACTTGAAGAGGTGCATACCTCATGAACCAGGACAACAATAAGCAAGGAGTTTGAGAAATAAGTTTGAATGAATTTTTTGTTTTTGGTTAGCGCATCTTTGAAGCTATTTGGAATAGTCTTTATTTTGGAGCAGTTGTGGGACAAATATTTGACCTTGCTTTGACCTAATTCGTCCTTATTATAACCACATTTTTAGCTTGTTTCAAGCCTTAATCTCAGCATGTTTGCAACCTCAGACCTCGACCTTGTGGAAGCCTCACTTGACATGTTTTCATCCTTAGACCTCGACCCTATGGAAGTCTAATTTCAACGTGTTTGAGCCTCAGTCCTTGGCCCCTGTGGAAACTCTATTTTTAGCCTTTGCAACCCTAGTCTTACCCTATTTTCGATCTTGTCTTGAAGCTGTTTTGGAGCCTATTTTGAAGCAATTTTGGAGGTTGTTTTGGAGCCTATTTTGGAGCAGTCTTGGATAGGTTGGTGCTTGAAGATGATTGGTTTCCTCATCCTATTGCTAGGTTGGAGCCCGAGCTTGCTCAAGAAGATTGGTGTCATTATATTTCCTAGTTGGTGCCTAGGCTTGTACAAAAGGATTGGTGTCCTCATTTACTATGTTGGAGCCTGAATTTGTAAAAGAGGATTGGTGTCCTGAGTCATTGTAAATTTAAGTTGAATATTCAAGCGATTTCTTTCTATTCTAAAATTTGGTGTACTTGCATGGTTCTAATACACTGGCTCTAATATTAAACTGATAAAATTATTGATTGGATGAGACACTGATTCAACCCCCCTCTCAGTATTTCTAACAATTGGGATTAGAGAAAACTTCTTTAGAACAACCTAACTGTTGGAAGAATGGTTTTCCAATCATAAGGGCCAGTAATGAAGTACTTAAGTTCGCCACTTTGAAGGAACAAACTTTCCATTTTGCAAGATTAGAATGAAGTACTACCTAACATCTCTTGGTGTTGATGTTTGGCAATCAGTTACAGACGAATACAGACAAATACATGATCCCGTATCATTTGCAAACAAACCAGGATGGGAAGAAGGCATATGTAGCAAATGCCAAGACTTTGAACACTATATCAAGTAGCCTATCATATTCAAAATTCACCAAAGTCATGAATTGTGAATCAACTAAAGAGATGTGGGACAAGCTTATAAGTATTTATGAAGGATATGACAAAGTAAAGAAGGCAAAGATTCAAACATTTAAAAGACAATTTGAAAGTCTAAAAATGAATGATGAAGAAGATATTGTTGCCTACTTCCTTTGAGTAGATGAAGTAGTTAACTCTCTTAGAGGGCTTGATGAAAAAGTCGAAGAAAAAACAATTGTCCAAAAGGTTTTGAGATCTCTTCCAGATTGTTTTGATGCTAAAGTCTGTGCCATAGAAGAACTAAAGGATCTGGACACTTTATCAATGGATGAGCTTCATGTAATTCTCATAGCATATGAGATGAGGTTAGGAAATCCAACCCATAACGAAGCTGCATTTAAAGCATCAAAGTCATCAAGAAAAGGCAGGGGTTATGATTGCTGCAACGACGAATCTAATACTGAAATGGCACACCTTGTCAAGAGGCTAAAGACATGATCCAAGCTTAAAGGTAAGTTACCCCTCATTCATTTTAGATGTGGTAAAATAAGACATTATGTTGCTATGTGTCCTCTTAAAGATGACAATATTGATGAAGAACCCAAGAAAAGGACGTTTAAAAGGGGAGGCTTGAAAATTAAGAATTTCTTCTCCAAGCAAGATAGTGATGTCTTTGACGATGAAGAGTATGATGAAAACATATAATCTTATTCATGGTTGTGTCAAATGAAGTAGAAAAATTGGAAGAAGAAGAGAGGACTGAAGATATGGGTGATTTAGAGGTAGAATTTATCAGCGCCTTAGAAGAAAATGATAGACTGGGAAGGAAGAATGGAAAGCTAACCAAAGAGATCATCTATTTCAAAATTATGAAAGAAGAAGCTAAGCGAATAGAAGTCTTGGGCAATAAGCTGAAGGAAAAGGAAGAGATCTGTGAAAAGCTGGAAGTTGAAATAGTATATCTGAGAAAGGACTTGGACAAAGCCAATTTTTTTTGAAGAGCTCCCAAACTTTGGACACCATTCTCAGTTGTTAAAGATCACCATATTGCAAATCTGGGGTCGACTATATAGAAAAGGTGGACACTAGCACTCATCACGAAGGAAAGTCTGAAAGCTTAATCAAAAGCAGTGTCGGAAAACCTAGAAGTTTTGTTAATGTCTGAAAGAGCCTCCTCACAATCCTCACAACAACGCAATAGGAAATAAAGATCAACCAAGGAATGAGACTTTAAAGAGACAAACCTCCCTTGGAAGAAATGACTCATCAAGGAAATCTTATATTGGCAGGTGCCAAACTATAGTCCTTGGTCACTGTTTCTTATGTAAAAAAATTGGTCATTGGGCAAAATACTACAAGACTTATAGAACTAATTACCAACCTCCTAAAAATAAGGTTGTTGACATTAAAATCCGAGGTGAGATCACAACTCATGATTCCTTTGCTCCTCTTTTTAAGTATAGTCTAGAATGTTAGATGTGCAACAATCTAGATCATGAAGCACACAATTGTTCATTAAAGCTAAAAGGATTTTAGAAAAGGAAGACTAAATAATATGCACTTGAGAAATGTAGTCTGGTTATGTATGCTTAGAACAATGAGAGCCAGTGGTTTGTTGATAGTGGATGTTCTAGGCACATGATAGGAGATCAAAAGTTCATCTCTTTAAGCAAAGAGAAGGAAGGAAATGTAACATTTGGAGATAATGGGTTTGTTAGAGTTGTCGAAATAGGCATCGTAAGTCTCGACAATGAGAGGGGAAAAGCACAAAATGTGCTATAGGTTGAAGGCCTTAAGCACAATCTTTTGAGTGTCAGCCAAATCTGTGACCAAAGATACAAACTCATCTTTCGTGCCAAAGATTGTGAAACAAGGAGATAATCTTCAGGGAGTCTTGTAGGAAAAAGGGTAAGAACAATAACAAAGTATACATTCTCAGTGAAGTTCAAGAAGAAAGATCACATGAGTCAATTAAATGAAAGTTGGTTATGGCATAAATGCTTGGGATACCTAAGCTTTGATAACTTGGTGAAGATCAACAAAATAAAAACAGTAAGAGATATGCCCATAATTTCAAGACCAACAAATGCTATATGTGTCTCATGTCAACATGGAAAACAAAGCAGGACTAGTTTCAAGTCAAAGGAATGCTCAACATCAATGCCACTAGAAATTATCCACACAGATCTATGTGGACCAACTAGAACTTTGGCACTACAGGGAGAAAGGTACATTATGCTATTCATAGATGATTATACTAGAATGATTTGGGTAACTTTCCTTAAATGTAAATTAGAAGTGTTAGATTGTTTCAAAAGTTTCAAAGCATCAGTTGAAAATGAAAGTGAATTGAAAATCAAGTGCTTAAGATCAAATAGAGGAGACTTTATTTTAGGAGAATTCAATGAGTTCTGTGAAAAACATGGAATCAAAAAGTAACTCTCTGTTGCTAGAACCCCAGAACAAAATGGAGCGGTTGAAAGAAAGAACATATCAGTCCAAGAGACTACAAGAATGATGTTGTTGGAAGCCAGTTTACATATTAAATTCTAGGAGGTAGTTGGGGTAGCAGTATACATCATAAAGAAAGCAAAAGTCTGGCTAAACAAAAATAAGACTCCATATGAACTATGGAAAGGAAGGCTAGCTTTTGTGAAACACTTCATAATATTTGGAAGCAAATGCTTTATGAAAATGAACGATAATTCACTGGGCAAGTTTGATTCCCAATTAGACAAAGGAATTTTTAATGGATACTCATAAAGAAGTAAGACCTACAAATGCTACAACAATCGAATTTGCAAGGTAGTAGAAAGGTTTGATGTAAAAATAGATGAGGCTCTACTAAAAAAAGAAGTAGATCTAAGTTTCTAACAAATGAATAAGACCTTACCCTTACAGATTAGGAGAAAATTGTTGCAAAAGAAGAAATAGATAACCTTGAAGAGGAAAAAGAAACACAAACTCCAACCAAGACAACATTCAAGTTTGTAGAGAAGCATCATCCAAAAAACTAGGGCATTAGAGATATGGACGAATGGATAGAAACATAATGAAGAATGACCATTACACCAAAGAAAAGAAATATAGCTTTTTCTATCCCAAATAGAACCAAAGAATTTTACTCAAGCAAGTATGGATCAATACTGGGTAAATACAATGGAAGAAGAGCTTAACCAGATTGAAAAAATGAAACATGGGATCTTGTGTCTCGTCTAAAGGATAAAAACGTAACCAAAACCAAGTAGGTGTTCAAAAAAATAAATAAATGAAGGACATGTTATCATAAACAAGGAAAACCTGTTGTGCAAAGGATATGCTCAAATTGAAAGAATTGGCTTCGAAGTAACCTTTGCTCCGATTGCTAGGTTAGAGGCTATAAGATTGTTTTAGCATTTGCATATTTGAAAGGCTTCAAAGTCTACCAAAGGATGTAAAATCAGTGTTTCTAAATGGCGATTTAAAGGAAGAAGTATACATTGAACAACCTAAAGGCTTTGACTTGTTAGAGAATAAAGATTATGTGTGCAAATTGAAGAAAGCCCGTATGGATTAAAACAAGCTCCAAGAGCTTGGTATGCCAAACTAGACCAGTACCTACAACAACAAGGGTTCAAGAGAGGAGTTGTAGGAAGCAACTTATACATTAAAGTAGACAAAACAACTTGTTGATCACACTAGTGGAAATGCATTTTTCTTAGGTGATTGTCTTGTATCATGGTTAAGCAAGAAACGGTTGTCTATATCTCCCTCCACAGTTGAGGCTAAATATATATCAACAACAAATTGTTGTACTTAGATTCTATTGATGAAGGACATCAAAATGGAAATAAATTATCCCATCACTATCTTCTATGACAATACAAGTGAAATCAACCTCTCAAAGAACCCAATAATGCACTAGAAACAAAGCATATTTCGATCAAGTACCACTTTCTTCAAGAATAGGTTGATGTTCAAAATACCAAAATAGAATATATTAACACTAAGGAACAAATTGCGGACATTTTCATGACACCTTTGCCTTGAGAAACATTTGAATATATTCGACAGAAGTTGGGTGTCATCTCTCTTGTATCTCAGTAGAACACCCATTGCTATTAATATTAAAGGGGGAGTGGAGGAAGTCAAGGAGAGCAAGAAGAAGTCTTGGGAAGCACAAGCTCAGGGGAAGTAGATATATCATGGAGGAGACACAAACACTGGGAGCACCTTATTTACCATTGATGTCAAAGAGGGAGAGAATACTTAAAGGGGGAGAAATGGAAAAAGTATTGCCATCAATGACAAAGGGGGAGATTGTTGAGCTATTGTCATTGATGTCAAAGCAATGGTTAAGCATGGCCTTGAAGCCGAAAGCAGCGCTTGAAGTAAATCGAGTTTTTGGTGGATATAATCAAAGCAAACACAATAATGGATTACACAATCTTGTAGTGCTCGCTGAGACCTTTCCAACGGTAGGCAACACACCCCTTAACTCCTCACAGTTGAGGAGATATGAATTTTTGAAATGCATATATTGATTTCCTTGCCAAAACTCAGGTTGACTCAACCATGTCAAGTTGGCCTTGATTTGAGGGGTCAGGATCACTATAAATAGTCCATCTCCTCACTCAATTCGGCTAAGCAACTCGATTGAGCTCAAGGAATAATTCAAACCTGTGGAAGAAGCATTTGAAGAGGTTAACACCTCATGAATGAGGACAACAAGAAGCAAGGAGTTTGAGAAGTAAGTTTGAAGGGGTTTTTTGTTTTTAGTAAGGGCATATTTGAAGCTATTTTGAACAATATTTGGAGAATATTTTAGAGCAACTTTGGGACCAATATTTGACTCTGATTCGATCTAACTTGGCCCTGATATAGCCACATTTTCGGCTTGTTTCAAGCCTGAGACTTGGCCTATTTGTAGCCGTAGACATCAACCCTATGGAAGCCTTAGTCTTGACTTGTTTGGAGGCTCAGACTTCGACCCTATGAAAATATAATTTCGACCTGTTTGAGCCTCAGTCTTCAACCCCTGTGGTAGCTCTATTTTTGGCCTTTGCAACCCTAGTCTCCACATGTTTTGGAGTTTGTCTTGAAGTAGTTTTGGAGCTTGTCTTGAAGTGGGTTTGGAGCCTATTTTGGAGCAGTTTTTGAGTAGTTTTGGAGCCTATTTGGAGCAGTCTTGGATAGGTTAGTGCCTGAAGAGGATTGACATCCTCATCCTTTTTCCATGTTGGATCCTGGGCTTGCTGAAGAGGATTGGTGTCCTCATTCTATTGCTAGGTTGGTGCTTGGGCTTGTACAAAAGGATTGGTGTCCTCATTTACCAGTTGGAGCCAGAATTTGTAAAAGAGGATTGGTGACCTCATCATTTTTAATTGAAGTTGAATATTCAAGTGATTTCTTTCTATTATAAATTTTGGTGTACTTGCATGGTTTATGTTTTGAGATTCTAATACAATGGCTATAATTTTAAATTGATAAAATTATTGATTGGATGAAATACTAATTCACCCTCACCCTTTATCATTATTTCTAACATTATCACCCTGGCTAAATTCACAAAGGATTTTGAGAAAATATGTCCCAGAATTCCACTCTATTTAAGTAAGGGTTGTGACAATTTATGAGTGTCAACAAAGATCTAATGTTGGTAGAGAAAAATTCAATGCCAACACCTAAGTCGACACTCTAGAAATTTAAAAGTCTGATATGTGTTGTGTTTCAACCAATGGCTAGACCTCCTGAGTGACCTCTAGCATCGAGTCCAATAAAAACCCATCCTTTGCGAGAGATTCTAGAGCCTTTGACACAACCTCCTCATCTCCCATGGTTTCTTGTAACATGATCAATTCTAGTCAATTGAATTCGATTATTCTACCCAAGGCATGTCTTTTAGAGGGGCATGCCAACCCCCTGCAATTAAAAGAGAGGATTTTCATTGAGCAACCCCTCCAAGGGAAGTCATTGCTCTAAGTGCCCCATAAGTGGATTGTTTCCTACCAGCAGTAAGCTCCTCCCTTGCCTCTTCTTTTGCTCTAGTTTTAAAATATTTCCTTCCCCTACCTCTAACCCCATATGAGGAGAGTGATAGTTTCCTTAAGCCCCCATTGATGCCTTGTGATAGAGGTAAGATAGTTCGAGAGCGAAGGTTGTAGACAACCCCCTCCCCCCAGGATTCTTTTGAACTTGGGTTCTTGGAAATTGAGGCCATCGGGGAAGAATATGTCGATTTTGATCTGGTTAACTGGCATATGGCTATAGAGGGAGCATGGAAAGAAGCTAAAGAACACTAAGGGGTTGAAGGAGATCCAATGCTAAGGGAGACTCCATTATCCCTCTCATCAAAACAAGAGCTAGTAGCAAAGGGAACAAGAGGAGAGGAAATATTAGGGACCAGGGAAAAGGAGTACCTTTATTGGATGTGAAGAAAGGAACCTTTTTTGCCACAACCTGAGATTCCTTCTCCCACTTAGCTTCAGTTTCCATTTAGGTTCTTTGACTTTGAAAAATTTCTCCTTGAGCATCTTTCACATCTGATGTAGTGCCCTTATCTGTTTCTAGGTCTTCCACCAGGTTGTAAAATGTGCCCTTATCCTTAAATGATCCAGAGGGGTGAGCCTTCTTGTGCAAAGGGAGCTCACAAACTTTGACCAAATGCCCATACTGATGACATTGTTTGCATCTGAAGGGCACTCCTTCATATTCCATGATTTGCCAACTTACTTCCCCAACACCAATGTCCATCTTTTAAGATAGTCCCTTCTTGAGATCTATGTTGACCAGAACTCTAGCCATTGTCATGTCCCCATTTTGCTCACAGGAGTCATGATCAAGATAAAACCCCATGGAGTTGCCAATGTCTTGGAAGATCATTTTGTCCTAATATTGGGGAGGCAATCTTGGAAAATGAATCCATATTGGAACCAAATCCATACGTTCTTTGCTTGCTTCAAACAAAGGAGACCAAAATTTAAACAAAACCAGAGTGGAATTAATGTGCCATACCTTCTATGGGATCAATACTACTTCCTCATGATCATGGAAAGCTAACTGAATCCACCCCTGAACTAGTAGATTTATCTTAGCGTGGAATTTGAGGCCAGGGTTGAGATCTTTGTCAGCCCAATCTCAAATTGCGCCTATGTTGAAATTCCTCCCCTGGGCTCTCCCGACTAGGGTTTTTTCCGGCATCTTTGCTGCATTCCACAACATTATGTCCTCACCCAGAACTAGCTTCAACTTCAAATCCTTTGACATTTTCTTGACAAAACGACTCTTCCTTCTCTTCTTGCGAGACACCTTCGCATGCGAAGAAGGCGAATTTCCCCCTTTCCCTTTTTTTTATAATCTTTTTTAATTTTCTGCTGTCTCGCTTGCTTGGTCTATACTTTCTTCTTAATTCAACCCTTTTCCACCATTTGCAACCAAGATATCATTTATTAAACTACTTGTAGAGGGTTGAATACCTATTGGGTGCCTAAGCTAACCAATGAAAAGCGTGGAGGGCTTTAAACTTTGAATAAACCCCTGAGTTATAAAACCTTCTGAGAATAAAATAGAAATTGAATCTGAAAAACCTCCTAAACCCTCAAGATTTGGGATACCACTGTGAGCTTTCAGAGAGGGTTCAAAATCCACATGAAAATGTTAGTGCTCTGAGCAAGTGTCTTCAATGAAAAATCCCCAGGAAGCTTGAGAACGATGGGAGACTAACACTAGGTTCTTGTTCCATGACTAAAAGAGGACCCGTGAATCGACATTCCTTGATGCCATTACCATTTCCTTGACTGCTTGCCACTTCTGATGCTTTGGAAAGAGAGATGTGGTCTGTAGCCTTTGATACTCCCACCAGTGGCATGAGATTGGCCCCCAATGTGCTTAGCATAAAATCTTGGTCCGAGGTCCAAATTGGGTCCTCCTTGCCCTTTATCGGCTCATAATCAACGAGGATCTCCTCGTCCATACCTCCCACTACTTGATAGAGCCTCCATAGCCCTAGAATCCTCCTTTTGAAGTTCTTGTCTGGTGAAAATGTTGACACTAGCCACTACATTCTCTCTATCTACAGAAAAAACAAATGTAATAATTCTGACCACAAGCTATACAAAGCTGAAAACATGCCTCCCACTAGGTTACATGAAACAATCATTCTGCCCTTTACCTATCACACGCGGTGCTGGTTCATGCTCTCTCCTGATCAAGAGAGAGGGGAATCATTATTCTCATCATGGTTGAATCATATATTTATGCTTTTGTGAGCTGAGGTTCTGAGGGTTTGAACACCCCTTTTTCCTTTGATTGGTTTCGATGGTGAAAGATTCCACCCTAGCCAATCTCTTCTCTTTCTCATATATTTGACATAATTTCCTGAGGCATTTCTTATCTGGTTATTGGCAAGTGAGGGTCTTCTATGTAATTAAGTGATTGTGGTAACATTATGAGGCACTGTTTGTGGAAAATCAAGGGATTGAAGAAGGTAATTGTTGTGGCTTTGTTAGAGCTTACCCTATGACAAAATTGTGAGACAACTATAGGAGGAGTGAGAGTCTTCATCACCCTAGCAAACCAAAAATCAGACTCCCAACCAGTGGTTTCTTGCACAACAATGAATGTTTGTAACAGTGACCTCATTCCGAAGATAGAGTTTGTAACAGTGCATGTTTGTAACAATTTACCACAACACGATGATTCAAAGTGAGATTGACAACGAGAGACTCCCTGTGGAAATCTATAGTTGCATGAGAGATTAGGGAGGTTGCAACTTACCCCTTTGAGCTTGTGTTGAGTAACGAAATACTACTGAGGTAGCAAAGGACAGATTAGGGTGCAATGTTGGATAACAACGATCAAGGCTTCTAGTTTGGCACCAACGTCGAGGATTTAGTGCTGCTGAATGCATTATGGAAAGCTACAACAAGACAACCAACTCAGCTAGGGCATCCCTTAAATAGAAAAATGAATAGAGGTCATGGTTAAGCTGTTTCTTAGGTTACAAACAATCCTATAAGTTAGTTATTGGTTCAGATTTGCTGATTAGGGTATTATCTGTTATAAAAATCATATATAAATTTCTACTGTTGTTATTGGAGGGATGGTTACTGTTATGGATGTTGTACAACTAGGTCTACTAGTGTAATAACCCTAGGAGCAGTGGTTAAATTGAAGTTGATGTGAGTTGTTGATGTATTATGAAAACTACTGCTTGACTATATCATTTTGTACTCTATATCTGTTTGGAATTGAAAGGAATATTGTGAAAATCAATATCATTTATCTTTTGATTTAATACCCCTAAGGGAGAAAATTCCCTAGGAACATTATAGTGGTATCAGAGGTGTGTATCTTGCTAGCCTGAAGATTAATAATGGAATCTAGATTGCTTGGTGAGGGACCAACGCACTTACAAATCAAAACAACAATATGATGATGGGAAGAATGATGGAAAAAGATATTTTATAGTAGGGGATCAATTGTCATCTCCATCCAAAGATGACCTTCGTTCATTGGAGCAGGTGACAAGGCAACTACAAATGGTGGGACAACCACCTTCTCCAATGGTTCCAACAATGACTAACTTGGGGGAATACAAGTTGTTGAGGAATGAAGATGGAAATGTAAGGTTTGTTGTTGCATGTTGTTTGAACAAAGGTTTAAGGGTTGCATACCATGAGATCCCTTATAAGGAGAATGTAATGTGGGAAATTGGGGAAGTCCAAAATTCTTTGGAAGAAATGCAACTTGAATCAGATGTAGCTAAAACGCTTGCATTAAAAGAGGAGGTGGCTAAGAATAAAGGACACCAATCTTTTGAACTTGGTAGTGTGGGAAATTCAAAATCTTCACCTTACAATATTGATGAGGTTCAAAATAAGTTTAGGATTATTTTTCATGGTCACCATATATCAACTTTTAGTGTTGATAATAGGGGCCTTACTGGACTTGTTGCTAGTGCTTTCACATGAACACCTTCCATTGTAGCTCCAAAAAATGATGAGATTGAAATGGAGTGTTTTCCAAATGGGGACTGTGAGTTGGAACCTCATTTTTATGATGACAAAGAGCTTGAATTAGGGTGTTTCAAAAGTGAGGATAATGGTATTCTCTCTCAAGACATGAATGGACAACATGTTGAGGAGGTGCATCACGAGAAACATGAAATATCTAATCTAAAATCAAGTGACTGCAATGTATCTAACATTGGTGGGTCTTCTGACATGTTAGATAAAAATGCTGGGGGTTGCTATCACACAGTTAGTGCGATTGATTGGGTATCTACAAGTGTTCTTGTTGGTTTAAATGGTTTGTTTACTCTTGTTTTGGGGAATGAGAAAAATCTTGAAGCAAATGTCATGAAGAAGAAGTACCTGTGCTTGGTGAATATACCATGGCACTTGGACAACAAAATTAGAATTCAAATTCGATTTGCTCAATTGTAGTTGGGTGAGAAACCCAGAGTAGGGAATTCATTAATGCATCCATACTGATGAAGCGGGTCAACAAAGAACACATGATAGAGAGGTTAAAAGATGCAACATATGAAGGGAGGCATTTTGTGAAGCAATCAAGTCCAAATGACAAGATATGGAACTAGTACATTTGACCTTGAACAAAGTAAATAATGGAACCTCTGTAGAAGAATTTGATCAGAAGATATACCAAATGCAATATATAAGTGATGAGTATGCCTCTATGGGAAGAAAAATAGTTGCTACATGGAATGGGACTGATAAAGCTTGCTCAAGGTCAACTATGTGCAACTACAGGATCTTGTTTTGAGCTTCAAGAGACATTTAGCCACATTGATAAAAGTCAAGAATGTAGTAAGGTTATGGGTCAGGTATTGGATTCCTTGAAAAAAGCATGCTTTTCAAGCAGAAAAGAATATGTTGGCCATTGAAAAAGAATTTAGTGCCTTGAACTTTGATTTGAGACAATTGCAAGATCAATGGAATGATGTTGATTCTGTTCGAAAAGGAACCTATGAACCTTTGAAGGCTCTAAAAAGGCAAGAGTATGAGCAGAACATTGAATTCCACCAGTCTAGAAGTGATATTTAGTCATCCAAGCAAGTGGAGGTCATATATAACCATGGAGATGTAACTTTCTGTATGACCACAAATCACAGATTGTCGGGTAACAACCTACAAGCTTATGAGTTTGGTACCAAATACAAGAAGAACGTTGGGATTGACATATGCATGCTCGCGAAAATCACCAAATATTGGAGAGCCCACCTCCTAGTGGGATACTCCAAAAATAAGTTTGCCTATGAATTGATAGATGGTCTCATCCAAGATGACAAGTACATCGTAGAAGATGAGATCATCTTCTATAAAGACCAAATATATTTGGTCCGTAAATCTACAGGCATGGAGAGGTTCTTTAGGATCACACATGACAAACCAGCAGAAGTTACAGATGGGAATTGTTTGGAGTACTCTCTTCAACATAAGGAATGTTTGATTTTGAATTTGGAGCATGATTTTTGTTGGACCAGGTTGGAGATTGATGTGAATGGCCATAAAAGAGATACTATTGCAAAAGAAATTTTTCCTGTTGTTCTTATGGAATAAGGATTAGGAGGATGGTTCATTGATAATATTGTTATTAAGGGAGAAAGTCTAAGACATATTGACTACAAGAGACGCCTTGTAAAGAAGTATGTTAGACAACAATACAACAATGGAAGGTCCCATGATCTTCAAACAAATGTGATTGCGATTAATGGGCACTTTCCTAGGTCCTGAGTCAACCTGTCAACCAATGGGAATTCTATAGTAAATGTTATGAACAAGTTGGATGGGCCACTTCTGATCACATGGAATGATTGCAAAATCGAAGAAAGATGGTGTATCTGGGTACAATTGTCCTATTCTTGTAGGATGGAACTGGACCTATAATTTTCAAGCCAAGGATAGGGTTGGTAGTTTCTTTGAATTTTGGAGGGAAGTAGGAGGGTTTGGAGGAGTTATTGTGCACCTTCGCCCAATGATTCTTGTACCCTGTGGAACTTCCAATGGAGATTTCACAATCTTTATTGATGACTGGTAAACAAGGAGTCACAGAGGTTTATGAGCAGTCCTTGATGCTAGCAAGGACCTTGAAATTCTTGATGGAGTTTTTTTTAATTAGAGAGGGCACTATTATTACAATAAGTTAGTCCTTGCTGGTATTGGGTACAAGTCATTCAATGTTCAACTTGGTAAAGGCTATCGTATGAGGGTACATAATGTTGGGATTCCAACTTCTCTAAACTTCAGAATTCAAGATCATAATTCATTGTCTGCGGATACATCAAGGCAAAATTACATGAACTTGGATGTCATGGAAGCAAGGCAGGAAAAATTACAAGGATTGGGCACAAGTGCATAAGCTATAGTCTGCCCTTGATGGACACCATTTGGAATTGCAGGTAAAAGCAACCAATGAAGCTAAAGCGATTCGCCAACGTAGACTTGTTGTTGCTAAAGTTGAGATAGCTGACTCAAGGAAAAATATTGTTGCTTCAGAGAGGGACATATTAGAGTTCACCTAATCTCTGGAAGCTAAAAATGAAGAAGGAGAAGCCTCTATAAATAAAATTGCGACTATTAGGTAAGAATATGAAGATATGCGAACTCAAAATCAATGATTACTTCAGGAGATAATAAAGAAAGATGATTAGAATATTAGGCTTGTATTAGAGAGTGTGAAGGCAAAGTGGGTTCAAAGTTCTCTTCTTGTGGAAAGAAAAAGGAGACAACAAAGCAATTACAACAAGTTGGTGCTTCAGCTGAGATGTACAAACAAAAGATTCTGCATCTTGAAGAACAAGTGAGGGTTCACTTGGATAAGATTGAAAAGATTACTGAAGATGGTCAATAGTAGGCACTTACTCTGGATAGTACAAAACGAAATTTGGTAGATACAAAGAGAGTCATAATCTCTCAAGGTTTGTCTTGAGGTTATTCAAAAGGAGGTTGGACAATGCAAATGCAAAATTACTGACCTGCGAATTGAGTTGAAGAATGAGAGGTCCTCATTCTTGAAAGTAGGGGGACAAATTTTGCGTCACCCGAACTTGCAATTGCTTGAGGACAAGGAATGGCAAGAAGGGGGGACTGTAATGTTCCCTACTAATTAATCGTCCAATAGACGATGAAGTTGCCTATCCAACCTCGTGGGCTATGGTCAATGAAAAGGGGGAAACCCATTATCCAATGCTTTTGGGGCAACATCAGGTAAATTGGGTAATTGGGGCAAAACTTGTGAATGAAGCCAAAATTGTGGCCAAGTGGAGGGAAAATTGTAACCCCTAAAATTAAATTAAGGAGAAAATACCCCAAAGGGAATCTATAAATAAGAGAGAGGGGAATCATTATTCTCATCATGTTTGCATTAGATATTTTTTCTTTTTTGAGCTGAGGCTCCGAGGGTTTTAAGACCCCTTTTTCCTTTGATTGGTTTCGGTGGTGAAAGATCACACCCTAGCCAATCTCCTCTCTTTCTCTCATTCGTTTGACATAATTTCCCTAAGCATTTATTAATTGGTTTCTGGCAAGCTAGGGTCTTATGCAGAATTAAGTGATTGTGGTGACATTTTGAGGCATCGTCTGTGGAAAATGAAGGGATTCAAGAAGGATATTGTTGCAGTTTTTAAAGCTTACCCAGTGACAACATTGTGAGACAACTATAGGAGGAGTGAGAGTCTTTCATCACCCTAGCAAACCAAAACTCAGAATACCAACTAGTGTTTTTCTATACAATGGCGAATGTTTGTAGCATGACCTCTTTCCAAACATGAGTCTACAATAATGTGAGGATTCAAGGTGGTATTGATAGTGAGAGACCCCTTGTGGCAGTGAGGGTTCCTATGATAGTCTATAGTTGCGGGAGAGATTAGGCCTCTAAGCTTGTGTTATGTAACATACTAATACTAAGGTAAGAAAGGATGAATTAGGGTGCATAGTTGGACAACAAGGATCAAGGGTTCCAGTTTGGCACCAATGTCAAGGTTTTAGAGCAGCCAAATGCATTGTGGAAAGTTATAACAAGAGAACCAACTTAGCTAGGGCACCCCTGAAGTAGCAGAATTAATAGAGGTCATAGTTAAGATGCTTCTTAGGTTACAAAAAGTCATGCAAGTTGGTTATTGGTTCAGATTTATTGATTAAGGTATTAATTGTTATCACAATCATATATAAATTGCTAGAGTTGATATTGGAGGGAATGCTATTTTTATGGATGTACAACCATGTCTATTGGTGTAATAACCCTAGGAGCAGTTAAATTGAAACTGATGTGAGCTATACTATTACTTGACTATATCATTGTGTACTCTATATCTATTTGTGCTTGAAAGGAAGATCGTGAAAATAAATATAATTTATCTTCTGATTTTATAACACTAAGGGAAAAAATTCCCTAGGAACATTACACCATCTACATAATTGATTTATAAGTAGAAAACAATGCTAATGCTCTTTTCTTAGTAGAGATATAGTTGGACTAGGGACCACAACTTTGTATATTGTAGGTTTAAGCTTGTTTTATCATTTGATTCTTATTATGTTACAAGGATTAGATACATGCTTTTTATTTATTTATCCACTCTTAATAATTTGCCAAACTCTGTAATATTAAAGCAACGCTATATAATTGATAGCCATTCAATTTCAACAAACAATGTGTGGTTATCGAAATAGATAAATTATAAGTTCATTATTGGTTGACATGCTCTTCCGAGTAATAATTAAATCTAGGATTTTGTGTTATGGATGCAAAAGCAACTCAATGATGTAATGATTTTTTAGGTTTGAGAAGTTGGAGATGAATATACAATGGTCACAACTTAATGGTCGTAACATTTTTGTCTTAGACTATGACCTTGGCATCATTATGATGATGTATATTATGGGTAGAATTTGTTGCAAAAAAAGCTAATTTATGATGATCTTGACTTGTGTAACTATGAAGGAATGTTGATGACGTTAATGAGAATTTGATTTTTTTTATAATGACCATGATGCTCTTTTCTGTCGCCATCATTTATTATGTCAAGGAAGAAATAAAATATGGCCCATTTAAGCAATTCAATTGGGGACAACCACCAAAACATCACTAGTGCCTCTTTCAATTAAAAAAAGATGACCTAAAGTGTGTCTTTATCTTATATCCATCTTAATCCCCCTTTTTTTAGCCAAAAAGGTCTAGGGGAGATAGATTGAACCTGGAACTCACTTCTTTTAGAGGTTAATCTAGAGGATAGGGAATATATATATATATATATATATATATATATATATATATATATATATATATATATATATATATATATATATCTATTTATTGATTTTAAATTGTAGGAATTTGAACAATGTTGAAAATTGGGCAACTATGCGACGAATTTCCCATGAGAAACCCTACTGCCCCAAAGGAAAACCCATTCTGCCCAAAGAAGAATTCAATTCAGGACATTGGAAAATATATATATTAGAAGCACATTTAAATTTGATTATTATGAATGTGGCAAAATATTAAAAGAGAATTTGAATTTAGATTTCTCTCCAAGTCTTTATCAAGTTGACCTTTCATGGATTAAGATCAAATATTTAATTGGTAAATTATAATGACTAAATGTTAAAGTTGGCTCTGTAGAAGGATACACCCTTTCACCCATACAATTTCTTATATATTAGACCCTCTTGTGGATCATTCGAAGCATCGATTCACACAATCCTTTTGTGAAAATTTTCAAGTTTATTTTGGATGGCTTCTGCAATTGGATAATGGAATCTATATTATGTAGTTAGACGAGTTTGTATGGCATCTTTAGTGATTGGCGAGTTTTCTTCTTGGACGAAACTCTATGGCTCAATTTGCACTCTCTAACTATGGCTCGATATTACAATGGTCCGGTCTCTCTAACAGTGACTTGAATATTATCATAAAGACATCATATATACTATGGCTCATGATTTGTTTCCAACAACATCGTTTCTTTGTTGACTTGTCTCTATGGCATCACACTTCAGTTGACTACATTTATACTATGACTCATGGCTCACATGTCTTGTTGATACTCACACATAAATAAGAGGCACGGTTTTGTTGAAGCTCACACATACACAATGGCTCGATTCTATTGTAGCTCACATATAATTATGGTGGCTAGATTTTGTTCTTTCATAACTTGTACTCATATATATCTTGTGACCTTCTCTACAATGCTCACATCTACATTCTTGAGGTTCGCATTCTATAGGGTATTGCACGATATATTGTTGCTTCCCTCGCATTGGTCTCCAACGATGGATTGACAAAGTTCTGTGGAGGCTCACATTCTATAGTCATTTATTGGGTGATGCCTGTAATTCACATTCATAATCCAGTGGCTTGCATATGTAAATTATGGCTCGCTATCTGTTCCTGAGATAATCACATTATCCTATAGCATCACACTACATTGCAGTGAATTGGAAAATCATACTCTGTGGATCGACATTGCAATAAGTTGGAAAGTCATACTTAGTGGCACGAAATGTCCCGTGGTTCGAAATTGCAGTAAGTTGGTTCTCTCTGGCATGATATACCTTGTGGAATCGCATTGTTGACTAAGTGAGGTTCTATATGTTATCAATGAATCCATATATATAACTTTGATATTGATGATTTGGCAGTAAGCTGATATGAACTAGATATGTAGCAGTGACTTGTAGAATCTAACCTAGATGTATGAACAATCCATGACTATAATGACGAAAAATTTGAAAATGCAATTATCTACAACAAAGAACAATCTAGCCCTAAAATTAACATGGTCTAAGAGTTGGGCTGAAGTAAAGTCATTGAGATCACCCCTGTAGACACCAATGATGGAGCATGCTGAGTGAAAGGGATGAAGATGACAAAGACCTAAAATAATGCTAGGGTTTGAAGGAAACCCTAGGAAGCCTTTAGAAGCTATGGTTTGGCAGAAACCCTAAGAGTGGCCTTAATATGAAAAGGGGCCTGGTATGATTCTGAACTCTTCATGATATGACCAATAAAAATCCATTCAATTATTCAAGTACCAAGGATAGATTTAGAGAAACCCTAGGTGAGGGTATGATGCAAGATCTAGTGGATACAAGTGGTGTCCAAGATGGCACATTTCTTTTGCAAACAACATTGACATATGGTTGATGGACTATGGTGACTCATGAAGACTGGATCAAGAGGGAGCTAATAATCGTCATTAAAGATAATTATTTGTTTATTTTATAGATTTTCTTAGACTACTACTTTTCTTGCATAAGTATTTGAATGATTCTTCAGTACTTTCTTGGATGAGGATGTGATCAAGGAAAGCAGATCCTTCTCAAGGATCATTGTGATGTAGAGCATTATAGGAAGAGTTAACTCCAAGGGGGATCTGGTGTAGGACAATGAAATAAGCCACTCTCATATCTAGAGAAGATAGACAATCCTGCCTTATCATAAGGTAATCTTTCATTATGATTGTTTAATTTATGAGTCTTTCTCTTTTTATGGGGACAACAAGTACACCAAATGGATGTGAGGACCAAATCCTGTATATTGAGATTGAGAAGAATTTTGAGCCACCTTGTAACAACCCTAGATTGGTTTTCCATGTAAATAAAAAATAAGACCAAGGTAATGGGACACATATTCCAAGCTGAACGTTGAGAAAACATTATAGTGGGCATCACTTGTAGTTCAAGAATGGCTATAGAAATTGGCAAAGGCAAAGACACAATAATTGACATTTAATTATGAAAATAAAGGAAAATAGGAGAAAAGGAAGGTGAAGAGACACAAATATGCATGCAAGGGAAATTAGAGAAAAATGAAACATTAATGATAAAAATACATAAGAGAATCAATTCACAGCATTTGGTCAGTTTTGGATTTGATTAGAGAGAGAGAGAGAGAGCAAGCAAAGGAAAGCAAAAGACTAGTAAGGGAAGGAAAGAGGACAAGCAAAGGAAAGCCAAAGATTAGTAAAGGAAGGAAAGAGGACAAGCAAAGGAAAGCAAGGGAGTGTTGTTATGCATTTGACCTGCAAGAATAACATAAAGCCAGAAATACGAAACATTATTGCAAGAAACATAGAAATATCATATGAATTGAGACAAACTGCGAAGATATTTTATTATTCAGAAGCATAATACAATGTTCACTTGCCTCTTCGAGGGGGAAACCTTCAACAGAGCAAAGCTTAATTACAATAAAACTCAATGCTTTTTCCCTTGCTATCTAAGACTATTTATAGCTTTATGACATCCAAAAACTTAACTACTAATGGTCCCTTGCACAATACAGGTTAACCACTTTATTTATTAACTATGACACATGTATAACTAATTGTCGTCCCTTTTCTATAATGCGGGTCAACCAATTACAATTATTATTAATATGGATAACCGTTTATGAGCTTTATTGACTCAACTAACTAATTATGACTCTAACGAGGCCCCTTGGGCTTATTACATATATAAAAGGGTTAGGGTTGGACCCTAACGTGCCCGCTCCCATCAAAAGTAGCCTTGTCCTCAAGGCTAAAGCTGCGGAAATTGCTGAAGAATAGTGGTTGGTTCCCATGATGCCTCTTTTGGAGGTGTGTTTCCACTTGATGAAGACTTCTTTGATTGTGCTATCATAGTGATGTCTTTTGCAAGTATCGAGGACTTGCTTGGGCTAGAGCCAAAGTTAACCTTCTTCATCCAATTCCGGCAAAATTGTTTGTACCCTGCAATTGTTCCCCACAACTTTCTTGAGGCAGGATACATGGAAGACTGGGTGGATTTTTTAAGTAGTCGGTAGGGCCATTTTGTGAGCGACTGCTCCTATACGTTGAAGTACCTGAAAAGGCCCATAGAATTTTGGGGCTAGTTTATGGCAACCCTTTTTTTTGAGAAAGGTCTTCTTATAAGATTAGAGTCACAAGAACACTTGGTCGCCTAGTTGAAATGACCTCTCTAAACAATGTTGGTTAGTCTATTGCTTCATTTGATTCTGAGCTTGATGTGGATTATCTTTGAGATGAATGATCATGGCAACTCGATTCTGCAGGAGCTTATCAACTGCCTATATTTTCGAAGATCCGGGGATATAAGAAGCTGGTGAAGGTGGGAGTTGGCCATACACTGCCTCATATGGCATCATCTTGGTGGCTTCATGATAATTAGTATTATACCACCATTTAGCTAAAGACAACCACGATGCCCATTGATGCTGTACCTAGGGGGGATAGTATGGGGTACAGAGGGAGGTACCCGAGGGAATAATGTAATAATGGGATGAGCCATAATAATAAATAAAGTGGTTAACCCATATCATGTAAGGGATCACAAGTAGTTAGCAATAATGTGATAAGCCCATGGTATTAGATAGATGGTATTGCGGGAACCATGGTAATGACCCATGGTATTGTATGTATGAGGCCTATATAGGGGCTAGAGATTCCCCATTGAGAGATGTAAAGAAATATTATATGAACGACCATATGGCTTATGGAGTGTTCTCCTTCCTTAAAGATTGAATGTATGGTGTTGCCCTACCTTAAGGGTTTGATCAATAAAGAAGCATTTCTATCTATTTCTATCTTGTTATTTCTGTTTATTTTTATTATCATATATTTTCAGGTCAGATCTATAACAAGTGGTATCAGAGCACTTTCTTGGGCAAAACAGAGAATTTTTTATTTATTTATTGTAGGACTTTTTTTTTGGGGGGCGGCAAGTTTTCATTTCAGATCTGTACGTTTTGGTCCAAAATTTACATAATCTAAGTGTAGATCTGGGTTTTTTGTGAAAAAATACCCAATTCGAAAAAAAAATCGGTCGAATCGGAGTCCGGATGAGGGAGATATCGCTGATTTAAAAATCAACTGTGTTGCTGACATTTTTCAGGGTAGTGAGTTTGCGGATCAGATCTGTACATTTTGGTGCAAAATTTGCAGAATCTAGTTACAGATATGGGTTCTTTGCAAAAAAATATCCAATTAAAAAAAAATCAGCCGAATTGGAGTCCGGATGAGGGAGATATTGCTGATTAAAAATTAACTATTTTTTCAGAAAATTTTGTGATGATGGGACAGTTGCAGCGCGAATATGAAATTCTAGTGCCTAGATCGGGATTTCTATTACATGGAAATACGTAAAATGGTTGTTCCATTTCTAAAAACAGGTCATAATAGAGATTCTGAGCAATATTGACTGGATTGTGGCCATCTCAAATTTTCGCCAAGTAAGTGAATTTTTTTCAAAACCCTCTTCATGGCAGTTCTATATTTTACAGGAAAAGATAATGGTCCTACTATTGAAGAATTCATAGAAAAACAAAAGTCATTATGGGAAAAATGGTGGAAAACTTTCTTATGCCCTGGTTTGAGAGATGAAGCTGCCATATGGTGGAGCTCCCTTGACGGCACGAAGTTGTCCAAATTTTAGATGAAGAATTTGAAAAAGTCCTTTTAGAAAAATGGTCTCATGCTAGAAAACAGGAGAATGAGACGTGAAAGGGGTTATTTTCTACTGGTATCTCCTTATTGCTGGTTCATGGATGTATTCAGAAGGAGAAGATCATTGTGTCTATAAATCTTAGTTGCAAGCAAAATCTTATAAATGTCAATTTGGCAAAAAAATTGCAAGTTCTATCAAAGCAAATGGAGCACACACAGGTTAATAATGAGGAGTTGCAAGTTTATAAAGATTTGAAGATTTCTATGGACAAGTATGTATTGTATTCTGGTTTTTATGCTTCATATATGGCTAATGTGGATGTTGTTTTGAGATCCCCTTGGATGAAAACTGTGGGTACTATCAATATTAATGTGCATAAGAAATTCCTGAAGCTCTAGTATAAAAAGAAGAAAATTACATTATAGGATATTTTCATATATAAATAGGTAGAGTCTAAGGAGGCTGAAACAAAAGATGTTCTAGGGACTGACACATTAGATGATGAGCCCTTGATGGTCGACAACCAAACACAAACATCAAACCAGGTACGAGAAAAACAAGTAGAGTCCAAGGAGGCTGAAGTAGAAAATGTTATAGGTACAGACTCCGTGGTTGAAGTAATATTGGAAGATAAGCAACAACAATAGATGCCACAACATGTACCAGATACCAATCAGGTTCCATTAGGTGGTGAATTAAAGATAGATACAGCATTGGTTAAAACTTCAGCATATCACCACCCACATCACCCCATAAGAGAACAACCTACAAGATGGCAATGAATTAGCCACAAGGACAACAACCCCTGCATGACAGATAGAGAGGGGCGACGATCCACCTACTGCACATCAACACAGAAGAGCCGCAAAGGTCAACTTCCATCTCAAGCGAGCGAGGCACCAGCGAGATCGAGGGTTTACCTTTCTCTGGGATGGCTAGATGCACGTGCATGGTACCAGTGGACTACTCTTTTGAGTAGATTTAATTATTTGTGTTCTTATGTTTCGGGTACAAACATGTTTAAGGGGGATGGAATGTAGTATACCTAGGGGGAATAGTATGGGGTATAAAGGGAGGTACCCAAGGGAATAATGTAATAATGGGATGAGCCATAGTAATAAATAAAGTGGTTAACTTGTATCATGTAAGGGATCACAAGTAGTTAGCAATAATGTGATAAGCCCATGTTATTAGATAGATGGTATTGAGGGAACCATGGTAATGACCCATGGTATTGTATGTATGAGGCCTATATAGAGGCTAGAGATTCCCCATTGAGAGATGTCAAGGATTATTGTATGAATAGGCATATGGCTTGTGGAGTGTTCTCCTTCCTTAAGGAGTGAATGTATGGTGTTGCCCTACCTCAAGGGTTTGATCAATAAAGAAGCATTTATATATTCAGATCTTGTTATTTCTTGGGTATATTTGTATTCTCATATATTTGTAGGGCATATCTATAATAGATACTGCTTGTCTGAAGTGACGCACTGCAGATAGGTCTCCAAACATTTGTTGACTTCTTCTGTTTGACCATTGGTCTGGGGATGATAAGATGTACTTAGTTGGAGTTGCATGCCCTGTCGCTTCAAAAGTTCTTGCCAAAAATTGCTGGTTAAAGTGGGGTCTCGATCAGACACAATGGAGGTGGACATGCCATGCAGTTTGAATATTTGGTCTATGAAAATCGGAGCCACCAATGTTGGGATAAATGGTTGCGGTAGAGCACACAAATGAGCATATTTGGAAAGTCTGTCAACAACCACCATGATGACTGATTTGTTGCCCGACTTTGGGAGACTTGTAATGAAATCCATGGAAACATCTTGTTGAGACGGAAGCAAGGAGTGGCAAGGATTGTAAGGTTCCCGATAGCTGATAATCTCCCCTTTGTGGCATTGATATACTTTGCATTCAACTACAAAAGTAAGAATGTCGTGCTTCATGCCTGTCTAAAAGAAAGAGCGACATGCTCATGCATAATTCTTCTGAAAGCTTGAATGTCCGCCAACTGGAGAGTAGTGTAGCCCTTCCAAGATGTAGGTTTTGAGGGTGGAGGTTGGGGATAACACTACCTAATCCTTATAGTGAAGAACTTCATCCTTCCAAGAGTAATCCTTTGAGGAATTATGATATGCTCGTAATCTGTTAATGAGTTGGGACATAGAGGGGCGGGAGAACCATTCATGATGAGCTACTTCAATCCAATCTGGTATGGGTAGAGAGAGGGATAACGGGGTGCCTTCTTCCTCAAATTGGCATGATAAGGCACCGATCACTACATTGTCACACCCCTTATTGTAAATTATCCCATAATCATTTCCCATCATTTTTGTTAGCCATTTATTTTTCTGTGGTGATGATAAATGCTGCTTTAGGAGATATTTTAGGCTATGATGGTCAATGTAGATTTGGAAATGATGCCCCAATAAGTATGGTCACCAAGTGTCTATTGCATGTAAGATGACCATCATTTCTTTCTCATATGTAGATTGACCCAGATGTTTTCAACTGAGTTGTTGAATGGTGAAAGCCAATGGTGTACCTTTCAAGATTAATAATGCACCATTGCCCGTAACTGAAGCATCACTTTCAATCACAAAAGGTTTTGTGAAGTCTGGTAAGGCCAATCCTAGAGTGGAACACATGCTCTGCTTGAGAGCCAAGATGGTCTGTAGAGATGTGTCATTCTAGAGAAATGATTTTTTCTTGAGAAGTTTAGTGAGGGGCCAGGCAATGCGTTCATAATTGCTGACAAATTTGCGATAGTAGCCCGTGAGACCCAAGAATCCCCTCAAGTTCTTCAAGGTTTTTGGTTGGGGCTAATCTTGCATTGCCTGGATTTTTTTCGGATCAACCCTCATTACTTCATGGCCCACAATGTCTCCCAAATACTCTACTTATTCTATGTCAAAGGAACACTTGGATAATTTGACAAATAATTTGTGAAATTGGAGCAGTTGCAATACCAGGTCAACATGCTTAAGGTGTGTGTCCCATGTTGTGTTGTAGATGAGAATGTCATGAAAAAATCCCAGGACAAATTTTCTAAGATATGGTTTCAGAAGGTGGTTCACGACGCTCTGAAAAGTGGATGAGGCATTACAGATACCAAATGCCATGACTAGGAATTCACAATGGCCTTCATGAGTTCGAAAGGCTATCTTGGGAATGTCAATCTAACACCCTCCTCCCATATCTACTAAAGTAACCGACCAACTGGGGTAAACATGCGATGAGAGGGCTATGATATGATTCGACCTCCTAAGATACATTAAGGAAGTGGAACCAATGGAAACACACCATACATACCTTCGACATCATCATTAGGACCCTCGGAACCATCCCAACTTTTCTGCTAACCAGCCCTTGGGTTCCACTGATATTTTGGACCACTTAACCCCTGAACACTCCCATGTTATAGGTATGCTAGCATTTAGGAGGCTCTGGATGCTCTCATGACAATGCATGCCAGCGTCCAGGGACTATTTAGCTCAGTGCCATGCCAACATCCTTAGGATTTGAGCCTCTTTTTTAGGCCTAGAGCCCAGGTCACTGCCCAGAATTGAATGACACCTTCACAATGGTAAGATAACAGGGAAACGGTAGTACAAATGCAATTACTTGAATAAGACCTTGACTGGACCCCTACTAGCCATGACAGACATTTCGTCAAACATATCACGAATATGTAATCTACATTTGTAAATAAAAGTTCTAAGCATAAAGGTATCATACTTAGCTGAGAATAGCAAAGAAGCATTGATGCCTCAACATTATTGACTGCCATTTCATCCACTAGGTCATAGATACACTGTTCATTCATTTACAAGTAAAAACATATGATCGCTAAAAACATGATGAGAGCCATACATAGCTACTGTCATAAAACATATACATAACCAACATAATAGCAACAAAATTACCAAGGAAATCACAGCCATATGATCCACATATGAACTAGTATAATACTCATAGAAATAAAAGGAGAAATAACCTCATATTGATGATGAAAAATCCTAACTCGGGATGGGACTTCCACATTCCACCCGACCGTAGAATGGTTGAGCCAAATCTCTCTTCAGCCATTCACCCTCGTGCCATATTCCAAGCATGAATGTAGGATCTCATAGAACACATCAATCCAAAACCAACCAGGGCTTCTTGTTGTGTAGGTAAATCCTCTCTGCAGATAGAGACGATCCCTCTAGCCCAATGAGTGGGTCTAGCAACAAACGAGACAATCTACAAGGCACTTTCCTAAATTACAATCGAAATGAGAGAAGAGGAAAGAGACATACCTCGCTCTAATGCTATAATGCACTCATTTGTTGAAGATTTTGATCACTTGCTCCTCACGCTTAGGCGTTGCTGCTCAGAACGTTTGAATACCTGCACAAGAGGCCAAAAACACAACAAAGCATAAAAGTGCAACAAGCATAATCAAATGTAATCCACTTAATAGATCAAGGAGCATTAAGATAAATGAAGCATTGACACAAACATTTATGGAAAGTGAACCAACAGTTTTATATATATTAATAAACAAAAGAGGAAGCATACAACCCAAGCCTTGATGTTAGTAGCCCTCCTTAAGTCAATGTCCAAGTCCAAGCTCAAGCTCTCCAAGAATTCCTTCTACAAGACAAAGTGAATAGCATGTAGGCACTATCTCAACATAACGGTGAAAATAATTAGAGACCAACCATTTGGGAATGGAGGAGGATGAATTTATA
This sequence comes from Pinus tabuliformis, assembly GCA_031772625.1. Lineage (NCBI taxonomy): Eukaryota > Viridiplantae > Streptophyta > Pinopsida > Pinales > Pinaceae > Pinus > Pinus tabuliformis. The sequence continues at coordinate 790,539,175 of CM062805.1, forward strand.
GGTAGGGAGAGGGAGTTAGGATCTCATCAAAGATAAGGGAAGTTCCTCATCTCGAGGAGGAAGCTCATAGGGATAAGATCAAAGGGCAATATTGGGAGAATTCGACCACATCCACAACAAACATCATCCAACTCGCCGTTCTGGAAGCCTTTAGATCACAAAGCTTCTCCTCCACTTTGGGAAAACTTGCATTTTAGGGATCAACGTAGGTATCCATGCAAAATCCGTGCTGGCAGTGCGGGGCTCATGTGGTGCAACCTGCCATCAGCACGAGAGGGCAATGTCACAATCGCGCTGACCCAGATATTAGGGTTTTGAGCTCATTTTTCTCAGGAAAGGCTTAAGGCAACTTTTCATTAGTTCTTCCGAGAGGATTTGTACTGCATATTAGGATGGGTACACTAAACAATTGTCAAGTTTTGGGCACTTCGGGGTATGACACAGGGAAGTGTAGGAGGTGTGACAAAATATTGTGTAATAGATGCCCCCTAAAGCATGAAGGCAGAACAAGGAGTGATGGCTGAAATGCTTTACGAGCTAGTGCAAGGACTAGAACAAACACCGTCAGGAGACCTGAAAATCAAGGATGCATATACATATACATATCTGATACCTCTATCATATATATCAAAACATGAATCCATGGTATGGATGCAACCATCCAGATAGAAAGGACCATGTGAAAAGATCCATGGTATGGGCACAACCATCCGAATGAAAAGGATTGTCTGGATGTCTAAGACCCAGGGTATGGATGCATCCACCCGATATAGAAGGATGATCATCATCATAAATATAAGGTCCCACGGTATGAGCACAACCATCTGTATAGAGGAAACATGCATACAATCATGAATAATACATAACTCCACACAACCTGAGTTATATCAGACAAAACCTAGGGTCTTGTGCTTCATCCCAACCTGATCAAAGTATGAATTCGAACATGTGAATGAATGTGTCAAAGTCGAACATGCTAGAAAATCACCTGATTACCTGCCAATGATGTGAACTGTTAACAAGCACAAGAGAAATCACCAATAATGACAATGGCTCTCAAGGTACGACAGTACAATCCGTGAATGTGAAAATGAAGCTAAAGTCAAACACTCATGGAATCATCCGATCGAAGGCTAATGATGAAAACCGTCATCGAATGCGAAGAACTTTCCATTAAGGCATGCAAGAACTAAGGTACTGAAAGGGAGTTTCTAAGTCATATTCTTGGATAATGAGCTGAAGTTGACAGGAAATGACCCGTCAAAGGAGGGCCATAATGATTCCCTCATCATCGACACAAAACAAGGAATAAAGTGGAATAAACGAGTATGATACATGACTGTAGCAAAAGGTAAGACAACGTATAGGTAGTAAACGGTAGATAGGACTTCTCTTGAACATATCGACGACACGACTCTGGAGTGTGGCAACATTTGACTCAACATATGACAAAGGGTCATGACGACGAAGTGGAATAGACAGATGAGAGGCAAAATGGATCACCCAAACCCGGAAAGACAAGTGACTGAGTGAGGATATCCCAAACCCAACATGAGAAACATATAAGTGTCATGTTCAAGAGCGACATGCTACCTATACAAGAGATGTTTCACTTTCACTTTTCCCCCACTATTACTAGTAAGTACCCCAATTAGTTTTAATCACATGCTTGAAGGGGATAGCATATGCTTGTCATGTAAGTTCATTCTTCGAATGAATCCATCCTAGTGAGTTTTACGAGTGCTATGAAGGAGAAACTCGGCCTCGTCATGGTGACAAGTCTTTCGTCATTTAATTTTTTATGAGTCTGATGGAAGAGTAACTCGGTGTATCTTTTCATATTTAGAGAGCTTGAAAAGAGACGAAAAAGAAAACTCCATCAGGTTCCTTTTTGTAATTTGTCTCTCTAACCCGACAATGTAGAAAACAATATTCGAGAGAACCTCTTGACCATGTCAACCAAGGTGTTCCTTTTTCATAAATAGTCAATCCCAGCTCGAAAAATGGGTAAAAGTATACTGAGACGACGTCAATTCATTTAATTTAACAAGTTCGAAACAACAAGTACTCGATGATCTTTTCATCTTTCGAGAGTAAGAAAAGAGCTTAAAGATGACTACAGAGGGGCTCCTTTTTCGTTTTTTTTTTAACGAGTCCGAAAAATGGATAAAACAAAACTCATTGAATCGATAAAAAATGATCATTGTTACCACCAAAAGATCTTGTAACTGCACAAAGTCAACCACACATCACCGATATCAAGAAAAATAATAAAATATTGGTAAAAATGTATTTGAAAACTTATAAATAGACAAAAAGTAAAAAACATTTTGCCATTTCACTTTGAGTAATATGGAGAGTGCATTTTACCTTATTTTCTCTAATTCTTCAAGCAAACGATGTGGCAGATCCGAAACACCATTTCGCAAATCGTTAGCTGTAGGTACAACTCTTCCCTTTCTCTTGTTTTTCATACCATTTTTACACCATTTTATAGAAGGTTTGAGTCATTAAGAGGAGGTTTTTCATTTTTATTATCGGGGGCGATCATCGCGAGTCTGATCATCAGATCCGCGCTGATCACCCCATAGTCCAAAAGACCCTCGCACTACCAGTGTGAAAACAATTCGAACAGTCGCGCTGGGCGCAGAGTGAAAAATAAAATGAGAAATACTCTATCTTAATCGGTTTTTTAAAAAATTTAATCCATTGAAAGGCTTCTAAATATTGTTTATGGTTTATTTGCAGGAGATTTCAATCAATATGGCCATCAAATGGAAGGAGAGAGGTCACGAGGCAGAAGACCACCAAGTTGCTCAAAGCGAAGCATGTGTTGATGCTTTGAGGCACTGTGGATTGCTTAAGTTCTTTCAGACCCCAAGAGTCAGAGCTCATAATGAGTTGCTAGAGTATCTCATAGGATTATGGGATGTTGGTTGCGAGATCTTCATTATTGGAGATAAGGAACTTGAATTAGAGGTATCTGACATCTACTTCATCACTAGATTGTCCAGGAGAGGAGAGGGGGTCCAACTCTTCAGAGATCATACTGGAGGAGAGAGCACTAATACACTGATCAAAAGGCATTGCCCCGATGCAGAAACAATTATGAGTGGAAAGGTTAAGATAACAACCATCGACAACCTACCCTTGAGGACTATTCTACATAACATGGCCCGTATCGCTGGGGCTCAAGCATTGCATGAGGCAATGAAATCTTAGTTCCAGTACATAGTGGATTGTCTCACTCCAATTGTATTTAATTGGTGTGAAGGATTTCTGGTTGACATGAAAATATAGTTGACCAGGTGCAAAATAGGTCATTTGAAGTAGTTTGGGTTTGGATCGATCGTAGTCACATTATTCTTGGAGCATGTGCCTGAGTTTCGTTTCCATTGGGTAGAGGTGGATGATCCAGCTTCGAGAGATCCGACATTACTCAGATGGAGTGAGATTATGCCTCAAGGTGGAGGAGGTCAAAGGATGCATTTCCCTCCAGCATTCTTTGGTTGGTTACACCAACAGCTGATCGTGGTAGATGACTATGCCTATGATGGCACAAACTTCAGAGAAGACGCAGATCTTCCTCTACCATTAGGTGCACAATGGACCGATGTAGGTAGAAACTTGTTTTTTGGAATTTTTCAAGTTTTATGATTTTTTTGAAGTGTATTTGAGAGTTTACTTATGATAACTTTGTAGACGTGGGAATGGAAAGACCTCTCAAAATGTCCCCAATAGCTCAGGGAGTGGCATGCCCAATAGAGGAAGAAGCTCTGTACGAGGAAGGAGCAAACCCTATAGGGATATGGAGCGAAACTTGGAAGTCCTTACTCAGGGGATTCCAAGGTATGCTACTACAGCTGACATGCCGCGGTGGTACTAGAGGCACACGTTGGAGTATCTGCGAGACTTTGTCGATTATTAGGCCGAGTGATTAGAGTTGTCTCATGCTATCATGAGCATCATGTGGGCGAATATCCTATTTCTAGTTGTATTATCTGCATTGTTGTAGGCTTTCAAAGCCATGCATCTTAGAACACTATTTTTTTGAGATTTAACATAAGAAACTTTGACAGCGTCGATACATATATATATATATATATATATATATATATATATATATATATATATATATATATATATATATATATATATATATATATATATATATATGCTTCTATTGTTTACTTATGTGTTCATATATCATGATGATGTGTTTTTTTTTACAAGTGACACAAATGTCTATCTAAAACATAATTTTCCAATGCATCTATTAACGTATTCAAATTTCGTGGAATGTGTTGATATGTAATATAATCAAAGTTTCTTTCCAGTAATCGAACACGTAGATACATGCACAAAATTTGTGGATTTCTTATTGAATAATGACCATTTAATTGTAGCACAATGAGTTGTGAATCTAACTTAACAACCAAATTTCTGATTCCAAGAGCAACTGCTTCTGATAACAGTTCAATAATTGCACTGTACTTGGAAATATTATTAGTTGTTCGTCCCAGGAAAATACCTTGTAAATTGATCAACTCGCCATTGGGGGCAAAGAGTGTCCAAGTTGCGGAAGATAAGTTCAATGCGCTATGACAATCACTGTCAACAAAACCAACATAATGGTTTGATGAAATCTGTGAACCGAGTGAAACACAAGGTAAGCAGAGGAAACATGTTTGCAAAGCAAACAATCACACCAAAAAATCAAAATGCACACTAATGAATTCACACACTAGTGTACAAAAGTAATTATATGGAAATCACGCATAATAATTTTTTCAGATAAAGCTTGTTGTGGGGCTGTGCTAACGCATTACCTTCATAGTCAACAAACTCATACGTGCCTTTTTGCAAAACACGTTTAACAATGTATGCTCATGCCACATAGGTTCGAACTTCCCAGCTCTCACCTTATTGTCGGCTTGGTCATACAACAAAACCAAGTCACCTTCATAGAAAAATCGTGGAGAAACAATTTGATCATAATGAGCTTTAACTCGTTTTTTTTTTCCTTTTTACTTGTGCTTCGATAACCATCGCAGCAATACGACGGGTTTCATCAAGCCTCTCAAGATAAAGTAAACATTCCTCTTCAGGTGAGGTATCATGGAGTAATTTGATAGCTAGTTTTAATGAAGGAATCTCGCACTTGATAGGGAGTGTCGCCTCTAAACCATATACCAACTGGAATGGAGTGAAACTAGTGGCTGTCTTAGCCAAGGTTCTTTAATCTCAAAGAGCCGAAAGTAGCATGAGATGCCAATCCTTTTTATGCTTCCCAATGGTACGTTGAAGCATAGTAACTAAGAATTTATTAACCATTTCAACTTGGTCATTGGCCTGTGGGTAATAAGGAGTTGAGCTATCGTGACGTAGACCCCACTGAGTAGTATGCTCTTCCATCATGTATTAACGAAAATGTGATCCGTGCTCAGTGACAATGGCTTGAGGGACACCAAAACAGGCTATGACATGGTTAAGGAGGATTTGAGCAACAGTTGTACCATCAGCAATATATGTGGGCATCACCTCAGCACATTTAGTAAAATAGTCAGCGACGACGATGATATAGCCATGCCCCTCGACCGAGCGAGGGTTATAGGTCATGAAATCAATTCCCCATTTAGTGAATGGGCCTATGGTAAAAACTGGGTGTAAGGGTGCTGGAGGGGCGCGCTGTTTACGATTATATATTTGACATTCATGGCACTTTTGAATTGCCAAAATGCAATCTTTAAAGATAGAAGGCTAGAAATAACTGGTACGAAAGATTTTCTGGGCAGTGGCATAGCCTGACATGTGACCACCACATGCCCCAGAGTGGCAGTGATTTAGGACTCGTTCAACTTCTTCAAGTGTTAAATTATCTGCAAAAAACATAATCAACACCGACTCGGTACAACATATCACCAATAATCTAATAAGGTTGAGACTAATGTTGGATGCGGCGACGGTCAGATCGAGACAACTCAGATCAGAAAGTCTGGGTCTAAAGATAACCAATAATATCTCCGTACCATGGGTTAAGAGTGCTAATTAGAAACAAGGTTTCATCAGGAGTCTTCTTAGTAAAGTCAGTAGAGGTGTTTGCAGAAGGAAGGGCGCAGAATTCAGAAAAAACTAGTAATTTCTTTGATTTGGCGACAGTAAACTCGAAGTCAAACTCTTGTAGGATGATGATACATTTAGAGCATTTTCCCCCAAGCAACTGATGGGTCAAAATATAATTCACAGGGTTACAGTTAGAAATCATTATGGTCTTCCGTAGAAGAATATAATGGTGAAATCATTGGACATCATGGATTGCTGCCAAGGCGAGCTTCTCGTCATGAGCATATCAAGTTTCTATGTCAATAATATTTCGACTCAAATAATAAACCACGTGTTCATTGCCATCGTCATCGTCCTGGACTAGTACCATGGCAATGGTACTGTCAGCTGCAACCAAGTACAAGAAATAATCACAGTGGTAATCAGGGGGATGCAGTAAAGGAGCACTAATGATTGTTTTCTTTAGAGCATCAAAAAATTGTTGAGCAATTTCATCCCAAATGAATGGGATCCCCTTCTTAAGTAAGCAAGTAAGCCCCTTGGAAAGATCATCATAATTAGGGACAAAACGATGAAGAAAATTTTCCTTCCCTTGCAAACTCTGCAATTGGTGCAGGGATGAAGGAGGGGGTAGATTTACAATAGCCTTTACTTTCAAAGGATATATTTGGATGCCATGTTTGGACACAACGAAACCCAAGAGACGACCAAATTCGACGCAAAAGACACATTTATGCGGATTTGAGATGAATATTATAGTGTTGACAACACAAAAAGATTGCTCAAAGGTGGTCTGGATGGTCATGACGCTTAGCAGAATGCGCTGGTAAGTCGTCCAAATAAGGCTAAATGATGTGTTTAATATCCTAAAAGGCATATGACATCACTCTCTAGAAGGTAGCACCAGAATTTTTGAGACCGAAAGGGAGCTTTTTATAAGCAAAAGTCTCTCATGGATATATGAAAGTAGTTTTGTGTTGATCAGTGGGTAATATGTTAATCTGGTTATAACAAGAAAAACCATCCATTAAAGAAAAGATCTTACTCCCAACGCACTCGTAAATGATCTGATCAATAAAAGGAGTGGGATAATTGTCTTTAGGGCATGCACGGTTGATATCGCGGTAATTAACACAAACTCGAATTGTTCCCTTCTTTTTTAGTGACAAGTACAATATTGGAAACCGAGTCTGTCAATGGTACAGGGTAAATAAAATCATACTTTAGAAGTTTGTCAACTTGTCCCTTAATAGCAACCACCTTTCTAGGATGCATCGGATGAAGTGATTGATGAATGGGCTTCGCATTAAGATAAGTAGGTATTTTGTGCACCACTATAGTTGGATTGATACCAGACATTTCCTCATACGACCAGGCGAAGACATTACAAAATTATTTAAAAAGAGCAGTGTAAACCTTGATCTCTTCTAGAGAACTGGAAACCCCGATGTGGATGTTCTCGAAAATACCAGGTTCAATGGAAATGTCGATTGGCATGGTAGTAGTAATGTTTCCCATATTACCTTTGGATAGAACTTTGTGCACCAAAACAAGTGTTTGAAGTGGATGTGTCGAGTTATGGGAAACAAAAGTCTCAAGACACGAAGAAATCTCACTGAGACTTGGAAGTAATCGGGAATGATGATGAGCATCATTCCAGGGAGTTTCGTCAAGAGACATAACCTCAACAATACTCTCGTTGGTGGGAAATATCTCGTTCAATGGATCCGAAGAATCCCAAGAACCAAGCCAAGGAGGTTGCGAATATGTGTCCAGGTGCATACTGAGAGTAGTATGACTGTTAGAAGCAACCGCTGAAGCCAAAATAACTTCTTGATAAGCTTGTTCAAAAGGAATTAGCGGCATAGCATCATTGAAAGAATCAATCTGATCTGAAGTAGGGATGATCCATGGATCACTTGAGGTTGAGATCATGTTGACCGAGGCGACAAGTGGAGGTGGGAGAGAAAAATTTCCCATTAAAGCAGAATGTTTGAAAAGATCTACCCCCATGCTCTCATAGGGAATATTGGTATTTCCCACATATGGGACATTACCATTTGAAGAACCGCAAGAGAAAGAGGGCAGTTGATCGACAGTGACAATTTTCCCTTAATAAGGAAAACAGAGCACACAGAACAACGAGGAAAACACATAGAACATGGCATGATTCCAACTTCGTCCAAGTAGAAGGCTGTAATTCATATTTGTATCTATGACTTCTACTTCTAATTCGACAGTTTTCCCTTCCAAGGTGATGGGAAAACTTGTAAGAATACCATAAGGACGAGATCCTTTGCCATCAAAGACTTCTAAAGTGTTCAAAGACTAATTGAGAGGTGGAAAACCGATGGCTTTCCAACATGATACAGACATGATGTAGGTAGAATTACCCTCATGATTGAAAATCTGATGAATTGTCTTCCCTTTTATAATGACTTGGATTACAAACACAATTTGATGGGGAAGACGAGGAACCTGGTTTTCGATATCAAAAGTAATCAAATTCCAATCTACATGATCAATTCCTCCTATAGCGGATAATAGTGATTTCCGCTGTGTTGGAAAAGTTTTGAGAACTTCCAAGGCAGACATCGTTGAAGGAACTTGAGCCAGATCTTCGACAATACTATAATGTTGAGCATCTCTAGCATTCAGATTATAAGATGACTACCGAAGCACACATTTAGGAGGCGATTGAATGACAGATTCATTATTAGGTCTCTCGATATGAAGAGGACCAAAATTGGGTGGAGCAGAAGTAGGTGTATCAGTGGCTTCCATTTCCATCGTCTTCTTTTGAGGAGTTTGATAATCTTTCGACCTAGTGGCAAAACAAATCGGTATTGTTCCACTCAGGTAAAACTGAGAACCTGAAGAGGGAGAGGATTATGGTTGTTCTACCAATTGGGTCTGCTGTGATGGAAATGGCTCTTTCAAAACAGCAGAGCTCCCTTTAGTGCCTTTCAATAAACGACTGACTTCTGCATGACGGAGACAATCCTTGGTATAGTGATCTTCCTCATAGATGAGGCAAGGATATTTATGCTTACATTTGGAGACATCATCGGTAGATGACTTAGGAGAATCCTGTTTTGGGGTATTAGATTTTTCTTTTCCTTTACCTCAGAGATTTTACCAGGATTCGAAGAGGATTTCGAAGGAGAATTGGATGTAGTATTCGAAATGGATTTTTGCTACGAAGAAGATTTATTAGAAGTTTGAGATATCGATCCAATAATACCATCGACAGGTGGTACATCCAGAGATTTGGAAGATGCCAGATCCATAGATGACCTCAAAGCATTAGGAAAAAGATCATATAACGTGCTAGATTGGGAATATACCAAATCTAAATATTGGGCATGGACAATGGCTTGATCTTCAATAACACAACCTCCCATTACTATGTCTGCAACAATTTTGTTGACGAATGATTTGGTAATCCATTCAGTGAACAACTCATCAGAAATTTCAACCTTGATGAGGCGACGCCGATGTCTCCATTCATGAATGTGATCAGAGATGTGGGTAGTAGTATCTTGTTTCAGAGATGTAAGTAAATGGGTACCAGTTTCATAATGAATCGCTAACTGGAAGTGAGTGAGGAAGGCCATGGCCAAAGAATTGAAATCTGAATAGGCACCTCGAGGTAATTCGATGTACCATTTCTCGTTGGCACTTGTCAAGGTTCGCTGAAAGAGATGTAGAAGAATGGAGTCATCAACCCAGGAATTAGATGAACACCACAAGTGGTAAGTCATAACATGGGTCTGGGGGTCTTCTTTAGTGTTTCCTTTGAATTTTGGGCAATCACTAGGAATCTTAGTGGGAATCGGAGGCCAATAAGGCAAATGAAGTATTGGCAGTTATAACGTTGCTAGAAATGAAAATTGCGGGTTGAAACGCATGTAAGGCCTTTGATAAGGCCCAGTTTGCAGATTCCATCCTTTTTGGTATGGGGTTTGCTCCCAAAATGGCAGATTTTGACTATAAGGAGCTTGATATTGCCCCCACTGAGGGGTACCCTGACCATAAGTTCAATTCTGCCCCCACAAAGGTGGTTTTTGACCAGGGTAAGTTTGATACTGACTTGCCATAGGCCGTTGAAAACCATAAGGTGGATAAACATTTTGCGTGGCATATGGATTATAAGGTTGTTGTTGCAACTGCTGACCCTAGTGATAAAACTGTTGGCCCTACTGCTGCAGGGGTTGGCCTTGTGGCTACAAGGTTTGACCTTGTTGATATAAAGGTTGGTTTTGCTACTGCAAGGGCTGACCTTGCTGCAACGGTTGACCTTGCGGATACAAGGGTTGATTCGGTTGTTGGACAAACTGCCCTTGCTACTGCAAACACTGTTGAAACTACTGCAAAGGTTTCCCCTGTTGCTGTAAAGGTTTTTGATACTCCTGTAAGGGTTGTTGTTGAACAATCCCTTAAGGAATTCCTTGTTGGTACTGATAAGTTCCAGTTTGGAATTGACCATATGCATCAGAAACAAGATTTTGACCAAGTTGCATATGAGGACCTACTTGTGGAATATAAGGTGGATTTTGAAGTGCTTGCAAACCATATGGAACATAAGATTGTTGGTGGGGTATCTGGGCTGAAGAAGGCTGTTGATACTGGACATTACTTGCTCCAACTAGAATAGATGATTCAACGGGATTAGAAATACCACTAACAGGTTGACTCACTCCAACCATGTGAGGTTGCAATCCACTCACATGGGTTCCACTTGAGACAAGAGGGATATTTGGAAATTCCCCCCCCCCCCCCCCCATGTCGTGAATGAGCTGGTGGCACATTCTGTCCACTTGATGAGGAACTTACAGTTGCAGGTAACCGAAACTGTCGGTTGCACCGAGATTGTAGGTTGAAATGAAAGTAACGGTTGTGTTGGAATAGTCAGTTGAATCGGAACTGAAGTAACGATAGTTTGCGTAGGGATATGAGAGGTCATGTTAGGAATAAATGGACCAGAGGTAGGCATAGCATTCGATGACCAAATTGGATTTTGGTATAATGAAGAAGCACTGAGAGTTCATGAAACTAGTTGAGCCAAGGTAGTATAAACATGTGGAAGCATGGGCCTGCTGTTTTCAGGAGGTGGTTGAGATGAAACTTTTACTACATAAGGAAAACCTTCCAGTGGAAAGTCTTATTTAGAATCATTATCAACTCCAGCAGTGTGAGTCGTTGGGACTTTCGGAGGACCTCGAGGAGAGGTTGGAAACTCACCTTCTGAAGCCATGGGTGGAAACAATTGGCGAGGAGGAATTCAAGATGGATGAGGAGATAACTCCAAAGGAACACGACGATTGTCATATGGATTATAAGGTTGTTGAGGAGATATCACCCTCTGATCAAAAAGAGGATTCGATGGGAATAAAACAAACCTTTGTGAACTCTCAAGGGTTTCTGGATCAGACTCGTAATACAACGGTGAGTCTCAAGGTGGGGGACGAGAAGCAAGGGGTTGGATACTTGGGACAATTCCAAGTTCAATACCTTGAGCTTCAAGTGACTGTGAAAGTTCAAGATGGACTCCTTGTGATGACCCTTCAGTATTAGATGATGAAGGGGAATGGTAAGGTGAACACAGTGGTTCAACCATGATGACTTTCTCTAAAAAGAAAAAGGAGAAGAGATGATTTCCTTGAGGGATTTAAAATTAAAATTTACAAGGAATTAATCAATAAGAGGTCAAGAAGCAACTCCATGGGTTTGACATATTATCGTTGATAGTTAATTTTATAACTTAAAACAACAAATAAATAAAAAAGGGTTATATTAGGCAAGAGGGTTTACCAAGTATCCGTGAACCGCTATATACACCTTAGTCGAAACCAAGGACTTGACGTACGACGACCAATCTCCCCAAATGTTGTGTTCAGTTTATCATGTTTACAAGGCATCTCACTCGGTTACCTATGGCTAAATGTTAATTTTCAATATGTTCTATGCTTAGAGCAATTTATTTCAATTTTCACAGTTAGCTCAATATCTTTTGCAGATTAGCAATCACATCAGCATTAAAGTAAATTGCAAATAGAACATAAACATAAATTGCAGAAGACAAGCCAAGACAAGAGGATACAAGATGTGGTGCTAGCCAGGGACAAACCCCAATGTGGGGAAACCCTTGATCAATTCTTCTTATATGTTCTTCAATAGTTCAGTAGAGAGAGAGAGAGAGATAGTACGTTTACAACAGAAGTCAACACTTTGACTTATCTAGATAAGAGCAAAGATCATCTCTAAGAAGATGATACATGAGATCAGTTGAAGACATGCTGCTTCAACTGATTCTCCAAGGTGACTCATTCACCTATCGTTGTGCTGCATTTCGTCATTGTGCTGCACCTCACCACGCTGCACCGTGCTGCACCCATCATCACTATGTTGCATCTCATCACGCTTCATTAATCATGACTGTACCCACCACTGTACTGCATTATGTGCCATTGCTACTCCATGTTTCCATACTGACCTATGCTTTGGCTACACCTTGCTTGCTTATTGTCCCTAGCATGCTTGTTGTCCTTAGCAAGCTTGTTGTTGCATGCTAGCTGTCCCTTGCATGCTAGCTATAACATTGCATGCTTGATGTATTTGCTGCTAAGTACCATACAACTATCCCAATGTTAGTTAGCTGTCCTTTGCATGCTTCTCTCCTTCGGAGATAGATGCTTCGACAGTTTCGATAGTTCTGGCAGTTCCTGACAGTTCCGACTATTCCCGGCAATTCCCGACAATTCTGGCTGTTCTGGGCAGTTCTAGCAGTTCCGACTGTTTCAGCTGTTCCTGGCAGTTCCGGGCAGTTTGGGTAGTTCGGGTAGTTCCTGGCATTTTTGATAGTTCTGATAGTTTCGGTTGTTCCGGCTGTTTCAGCTGTTCTCGGCAGTTCCTTCAGTTCCCGACAGTGCCGTTAGTTCCTGGCAGTTTCGTCAGTTCCGACTGTTCTCAGCTTTTCCAGCAGTTCCGGCTGTTCCGACTGTTCTCGGTAGTTCCGACAGTTTCGGTAGTTCCAGCTTTTGCCCTCTAGATTAGGGCAGCGTTATCCCTTAGGATCTCTCCTCCTACTAAAACCCAAATACAAGTAGAGAGGAAGAGATCCCAAGTGTGTTAAAAATGACTTGAGGGCCACCTCTATTTATACTAAACGTTGAGCACAAGTGGAGTTTATTTGGTTGCTCGCTGACCTTCACGAATTTTCCCATAACACAAATAAATTCATATCTCCATGAATACTTATTAGAATCGGATGATCTTTAGATCAATCCTACACCTCTCGATGAGAGGGATCCAAGAAAAATATCATCTTCCATTAATAAGATGACACACATGGAGTTTGGCCCTAGTTGCCAATTTTAACACTAAAGGATAACAACTTAGTGAGGTCTCCCAATATATACGTGATGGTACGGGGAGAACAAATCCGTGTTAGCACTGTCTAATTCATAACCGTTCGATGAGAGCATTCTCATATATTTTCCATATTGAAGTGCCTCCTATATACCCGAAAGTACTAGAGAACCTTTGATATACTTCCGTATGGGACGAGATTTCACCCCCGGGATACAATGCAGACAATTAATGACAATTTCTATGTTTAAAAACGCTAGAACAAGTCTTTATCCTATACCTCTAGATATTTGTGTTAGGTTATAAATGCTCCTTAGGTTAATTGAGGTAAATTTTAAGTTTATCTTGAATTAGGTTTCAATTTTATGGCTCGACGATGTCACCTAAATTCTTATGATGTAACTAAATGAGAAAAATGAAAGCTTTTCATTCAATAAAATCTAAACTAATGAGGGAAGAAAGACAACCAAACAATGCATCAACCAAACAAAATGCATCAAAACATATCTCCCTAACTTTCCGAATGCAAGATGTAAAAAATGAAAACTACTTTTTCACTTTCACTAATAAATGCAATGCCAAAATGCAATCGTATGAGAAACAAAATCACTTTCTTTCATTAAGATGCACTAATATTTTTGTTTGTTTGTTTTTTTCACTTTGATTCGAAATGCAAACTAATGCATAAGCAAAGGAAAAATGGATTTCAAAACAACTAAAATGAAGATTTCATTAACTTTGGTTTCGAATAGAAATCTTTTCAAAAATACTTAATATGAAGAGATCCTTTCACTTTTCTTTTCGAAACAACGAAATCAAAACAAGCATATACTTTCAGATTCACCGAAGCAAACAATTGTAATCTATGTTTGACAATGGAGCAAAAACAATTTTAAAAGTACAAATATGATCCAATACTAATGAAAAAAACCTTGCAAATATGAATCGAAAGCAACTTGAAAATGGTGTCCTGATTGCAGTCAAACTCCTAAATGGAGACAATCGATCTCACAAAGACAAGCCAAGTGATGAGTGAAGGGTAACCTAGAGCTAGAAACGCTAGAAGACAATCTAAATTCAATCATACACCAACAAAAACATATAGTCAATTGCAACCATTAAAGGACGACAATCAAGGAAAACACAATGAGATCACACTAGAAAAACACTTACAGAGGTTGATATCCACTGAAAATAAGAAGAAACCCTAAAATTTTTCTAGCCTCTGGGATCAATGTGCCTGTGAAAGGAAAAGTAGCGCTAAAAGGTAGAGTAGCGCGACTATTAATCCAAAATCAGTGCTGGAAGCGCTTCTGTAAAACCAAAAAACGCGCTGGGCGAGGAAAAGAAGAAAAAAACAAAAAGTTTCAAAAATAAGACTAGACTTAACACTCTCAAGCAAAAACCAATGACTGTATAAACCTACAGTGATGCACAGAAGTTGAGAAATTGACAGTTGATCAAACTAATCAGAGGATCAGATCGAAGAAAGTGATGGAAAGGTTATAGCTTCCCTAGTAGAGTCACCATTTTGTTGTGTAGGTAAATCCTCTCTACGGACAAAGATGATTCCTCTAGTCCAATGAGTGGGTCTAGCAACAAACGAGACAATCTACAAGATAGTTTCCTAAATGACAATTGAAATGAGAGAAAAGGAAGGAGACCTACCTCGCTCGGATGCTATAATGCACTCATTTTTTGAAGATCTTGATCGCTTTCTCCTCAAGCTCAGTCCTTGCTTCTCACAACGTTTGAATACTTGCAGAAGAAGCCAAAGACATAACAAAGCATAAAAGTGCAATAAACATAATAAAATGTAATTCACTTAACATATCAAGGAGCATTAAGATAAATGAAACATTGACACAAGCATTTATGGAAAGTGAATCAACATTTGTATATATTAATAAACAAAAGAGGAAGCATACAACCCAGGCCTTGATGTTGGTAGCCCTCCTTGAGTGAATGTCCAAGTCCAAGCTCAATCTCTCCTAACACTCCTTCTCCAAGCGAAAGTGAATAGCATGTAGGCACTAGCTCAACATAAAGATGTAAATAATCAGAGACCAACCATTTGGGAATGGAGGAGGATGAATTTATGGTTAGGAAGAGGGAGTTAGGATCTCACCAAAGATAGGGGAAGTTTCTCATCTCAAGGAGGAAGCTCATGGGGATAAGATCAAAGGAAAATATTGAAAGAACTCGACTACATCCACAACGAACATCATCCAACTTGTCGTTCTGGAAGCCTTTAGATCACGAAGCTTCTCCTCCACTTTGGAAAAACTTGCCTTTTAGGGATCAACATGAATATCCAAGCAAATTCTGCGCTAGTAGCATGAGGCTCATATGGTGCAACCTGCCATCAGCATGAGAGGGCAATGTCACAGTCGCGCTGACCTAGCAGTTAGGGTTTTGAGCTCATTTTTCTCAGGAAAGGCTCAAGCAAACTTTTCATTAGTTCTTCAGGGGGGATTTGGATTGCATATGAGGATGAGTACATTGCACAGTTGTCAAGTTTTGGGCACTCCGGGGTATGATACAAGGAAGTGTAGGAGGTGTGACAAAATACTGTGTAACACTACTAGAGGTCATCCACCTCAACCCATCAAATAGTGATTCCAATTCACGGTCGGACATCACAAAATCATCATCAGATTGATCTCTAACCAAGCCTTTCAAGGCTTCAGAGCATTTGTTCCAACCAAGGCTTCTGAGACTAGTAACTCAACCCACAGCTGCCGCTAGGCTTCTAAAACGTTTGTCAAACTAGGGCTTCCAACACTAGTAACTTAACCCACTAAGGGTTTCTAGAGTGTTTGTCCAACCAAGGCTTTCTGGACTAGTAACTCAACCTAAGCTATTACAGGGCCTCTAGAGTGTTTGTCCAAGCAGGGCTTTCAGGAACTAATAACTCAACCCAAGCTAAAGGAAACATGAGAACCAACAAAAAAAACAAGGAAATAAAACCACGATCTCCATGGCTATCCAAGAAATGGCAAGGCTAGGAAATCCACTGTCAATCCGAGCAATCCTCCATGCCAGTGACTGATAATGGCCAATAATCCACATGCATATGCCAAAACTAGTGAGGAAAACATACATGCAACTCGGTACTTGCAAGCCAAATCCTCTGTAGCTACTGATCGCAATGTCCTCTTGCGTTTTCCTTCTCTTCCTTTACCTTCTTGCTCCAAAACTCCAAGTATGCCACACTCTCCAAGAGTGCTCCAAGAAAACTCTAAGTGTTCAAGAGTATAAGAGAGAGATAATAATGAAAGTGCTCCAAAACTGAATTGACAAAAGTCTGTGTACTGATCTTCATAAGCCTTTTTATGAATGAGGCCTCTATTTTCTTTATTTTCCTTCATTTTCCTCTTCACATACAACCTGTGACCTTTCACCTCCATTTTCTCCTAATTTTCATTATTTTCATAAATAAATGCGCTAAAAATGACATTTTGCCTTTCCAAAGCCTTAGTCATTGCCTTTGCCAATTTCCTTAGCCATAATAAACTAAATGAACACCGACTATGATGTTTTTTCCAACATTCAATTTGGAAAAAGCGTTCCATCAACCGTGGCTATTATTTTTCCTTTATTAAATTTTATTACATGAAATTTTCACTATGGCTGTTACAGAACCCCCCCCTGGGGGAACATCGTCCTCGGTGTTCAATAACACCTATAATCACAACACTGTTGTAAGCAAAACATACTGTCAATGGAGCTTTATATTAGCTCGTCGCTGTATTTACAATGATCAACCTGTTGGGAAGAAAATCAACATGAAACATAACAAGCATAACATCATATGACATGACACTCATACTGCTTATTGGAGCTTTATAACATAACTCATGGCGGTATTTACATCCATATACATATGTACATATACCAAACATCACCAAAACATGTACCAACACATATACCAAAACACCATACCAAATCTGCTTTGCCTCAACCGAGAAACAAAGAAGGATACATAGCCCACATCCAATTTGCCATCTCCCATGTACCTTCATTAGGCCCAAAGTGATTCCATTGCACTTTAACTTGCTCGATTGCTAGGTTCCTGAGCATGAGCACCTTTTTTTGCAATATACACTGAGGCTTTGGCTAGAATTCTCCATTTGGTTCCACTTGGAATACAAACCAGTCAATCACATGATCAACATCTTTAATATTCTTCTTAGGCAATGACACATGGAAAATATCGTGGAATTTCACTGTTGGAAGCAGTGCAAGTCCATAGGCTATTGATCCAATCCTCTCAATAATACTGAAGGGTTCACAAAACCGTGGTGCCAAATTGGCACATGATCCATTCCGTAAGGAGCTCTTCCCTCGGTTTGATGTGCAAGTACACCTGTTCCCCTACCTGTAACTCCTTGAACAACCTGTTCCGATCTGCATAGCTCTTCTACCTATCCCATGCCGCCTTCAAATTCTTCTTGATTACCTGCATTTCTTGTTCCATGTCTGCCAACATGTTCAGTCCAATCAACACCTTGTTAACTGGATTACTCCAACTGATGGGAGCATTGCAACTCCGCCCATACAATGCCTTGAACAAACTCATCCTCAAAGATTCCTGATACCCATTGTTGTAAGCAAACTCTACTAGTGGAAGATACTCTTCCCACTTTCGCTACTGATGCATCATGTACATCCTCAAAATGTCTTGCAATATCCTGTTGACCCTCTCTGTCTATCCATCTTTCTGCGGATGATAAGCTGTACTGAAGGCCAACTCTATGCCCGAACCTGCAAACAACTCCTTCCAGAACTTGGAAGTGAACTTTGCATCCCTATCTGACACAATATTCTTTGGAACTCCAAGCAATCTGACTACATCTCTGATGAATACCTGTGTTACATCGCAAGCTGAGAATGTAGACTTCAATGGAATGAAGTGCACAACCTTTGTTAACCTGTCCACAACAACCATGATGGAATCATGCTGTCTCACTGTCCTTGACAAACCTGTGATAAATTCCATGGAAATGACCTCCCATTTCCATTCTGGAATCACAATCGGCTGTAGCAGTCCACTTAATGTTTACACTCTACCTTCACACACTGACAATCAAAACAATTAGCCACATATTTTGCAACATCCTTCTTCAGATTAAGCCAATAATAAAATTTCTTCACTGCAGTCAAGTCTTCTGATAACCGGGGTGGCCCGAATATGGTTTCACATGAAATTCTCTCAAGATCACCTTCTTGAGCTCAATGCTATCTAGCACATATATCCTGTCTCTAAATTGAACCAATTCATCTATTGTAAGGCAATAGTCCACATCTTGTGCACTTGTACCTGCACCAGTACTTGTACCACCAGATGTACCTGTACCACCACCTGTACCTGTACTTGTACTACTATCTGAACTCCAATGCTTCGTGTGCACAATCTCCATATACATGACATTCTGCTGACCTGCTTGCAAAATCCTATCATGTAAGTCTATCCCATAGGAGCTCATAACTGCTAAGTGATTTACCTGTATTTGCTTGCTAAGGGCATCTTCCACCCTGTTCTCTTACCCTTTCATGTATATGATCTCAAAATTGAACTCACTGATCATGGCTAACCACCTAGCCTGCCTACCATTCAGGTTCGGTTGATTAAATAGATACCGTAACCCACTATGATCACTCATCAACACAAATATCTTGCCCAGAAGCTAGCGTCTCCACATCTTCAATGCACGTATGATCGTTGCCATCTCAAGATCATGTGTCGGGTAGTTTTGCTTGTGCTCATTCAGTTTTCGTGACTCATAGCATACCACCTGCCCATCCTGTAGAAGGACTCCATCAAGTCCCTTCTTGCAAGCATCTATGCATACTACAAACTCTTTCTTCGGATCTATGATCTTTAACACTGGTGCATGTGTCAACATCTGGTTACGCTGCTCAAAACTAGCCTCACACTCCTCTGTCCATTCAAACTTCTTACGTTTTCTCTGCAATGATGTAACAAGATAAGCGATCTGTGAGAAGTTCCTGATGAACCTCCTGTAATACCCTGCCATTCCCATGAAGGACCTCACCTCATCTACATTCCTAGGAGCTACTCACTCCATGATGACCCTTATCTTTTTTGGATCTACTGCAATGCCCTCCTTGGAGACAACATGTCCCAAGTAATGTACCTCAGTCTGGAAGAACCTACACTCGCTGAGCTTAGCATACCATTGATATTCTCTCAACAACCTCAACACTGATGCTAAATGATCGACATGCTCTTTCTCAGTTTTAAAATATAACAATATGTGATCAATGAACACAATAACAAAATTATCCAAGTATGGACACAACACACTATTCATCAAGCACATAAAAGTAACTGGAGCATTAGTCAAACTGAATGGAACTACAACAAACTCATTATGCCCATACCTAGTCCGGAAAGTTGTCTTGTAAATGTCCTCCTCTTTGATGTGTACTTGGTGATATCCGGATCTCAAATCAATATTCAAGAACACTGCTTCTCCCTTCAACTAATCAAACAAATCATCAATCCTCGGTAACAAATACTTCTTCTTGATGGTCACGTTGTTCAACTGCTTGTAGTCAATGCATAATCTGAGAGTACCATCTTTATTCTTCACAAACAATACTGGTGCACCCCAAGGTGATACACTTGGTCTAATGTATCCCTTTTCAAGCATCTCTTTCAGTTGCAACTTTAATTCTACCAACTTAGGTGTTCTCATCGTGTAAGGTGCTTTTGATGTCGAACTTTTGATGCCGAAGCTGCCCTTGGCACCAACTTAATAGAAATGTCTACTTCCCTGTGAGGTGGAAATTCAGTAATGTCTCCAGGAAATACATCGTGAAACTACTGTAGAGCTGGGTACCTACTCAAAACATCTGCATCCTCAACTTCCTTACCTTTATCACTAGAAATGTGCACTGCAAATAACACACACCCTTTTCTGTCACTGTGTGTTGCTACATAGTTGTCATCATCCTAACTGATGTGGCTTTCTTCTTTCCCTGTAAAACTCTTTGTTCCCCATTATCATCCACACACTCAATGGATTTGTCATAACAATCTACCTTGGTGATATGAAGATACAACAATCCATTCCCAACAACATATTGTATGATCCCAATGTTAATACATTCAAATGTGTTGTGGTAGGCATACCATTCAAATCAAATGCACAAGCTCTTACCCAATGATAAACTCACTTCTTTGTACTTGTAACCAACTACACAAACCAAGATTCTGCATGCAATTCCTTACTCAAACCACACTTATCCACCAAGTCAAGACTAACATAGCTATAATTAGATACATGGTCAATCAAAATAGAAATAACTTGATCACAAAGCATACTGTCCATCTCAATGATAGATTCCTAATGGTCTGTTTGTTTGTTATCCAATGCTGGATAGATACAAGGAAAGCTTTGACCAACATCCCCAACAGTTTGTGCGTCCTATGCACTATATATCTAAGGCCTACCACCGTGATTCCGTAAACAATCTCTCCCGTGATGATCCTTGCTACAAGTCCAACACTCTATATTCTTCCAGCCTACATCCCTATTCTGCTCCTTATATCGAAATCCCTATCCTTTGTCTGATGCATTGAACTTTTTAGATGACATTACATTCTCTTTATTACTTGTACCCTAAGGTATTGCTCGCTTTTTGTCTCATTTTCCTTTGTTCTTTGCATTACCTTTCCAATCCAGCTTAGTCTCAGATCTGCACTCCGATTGTTCGTAGCAATGCCTTAACTTTCGGATGATCTCCTCCAATGATTTAGGCTCATCGAACTCTATCCTGTCTTTGAATGCAACCGATAATCCACTAATGAACCTCTAAATCTTGAACTTCTCCTCAGTGAGGTAAGGAACATACCTTATGTAGGTTTTAACCCCGTACATAAATTACTTGCATACGAATTCTAAAACATAGAAAATAAACAATGCGAGAGCATAACACATAAAACACATATACATTGAGATTTTCCCTGGATCTCAAAACCGGGACTAACAACTTGATTTATCATTATGTTCCTTTCAATGTTACAATACATATTTATACATGCTGAAGCATCCAATACCATGGACTGAAAACCATCTCATCCAAAACCATGGACTGAAAACCATCGCGTCCAAAACTATGTGCGAAAATCATGCACAAAACCATAGGTAGGTCTGCCAAACCTAATATAAGGTCCAATTTTTTTCTCCAAGGCGCTGCCTCGGACCCCGTAGAGGGGGGCTACCCGCCCCCCTCAAACCCCCCGGACAGGGGGGATTGCCACCCCCCCTATGACCTCCCTGCTGTGCAATTGGCACAACAAAGTGGGGGCTCTGCCCCCCTCTCACCCCCCGGTTCACTACGTGGACTAGTCATGGAAAGAATAACACAACCCAACATTCTCCCACTTGTTGTTTTCTTTCTATAGGGGGCCACAAGAGAGCTTAGTCATTTATCCAGCCCTGCAATTCCCATTGTTTCTTTACACCAAGAGAACTTCTCAGAGTTCACAGATTTTGTCAATGCATCTACAATATTCTTCAAAGTGTCCACTTTTACCAGCAACACCTTTTTGCCTTCTATTATATCCCTCACAAAGTGATACTGAACATCAATGTGCTCTGTCTTTGAATGGTAAGTAGGGTTTTTTGCCAAGAAAATTGCACTTTGGTTGTCACAGTCTATCCTTATAGCTCCCTGTACTAACCCCATACTTGAACAGAATCTATGCTACCAAATTGTTTCCTTGCTTGCATGAATGGTTGCCATGTATTTTGCCTCTGTAGTTGATAGTGCCACTATAGATTGTTTTTTACTCATCCAACTGACTGCACCTCCAAATAGGTTAAACACATACCCACTTGTAGATCTTCTCTGATCCAGATCTCTAGCCCAGTCCGCATCAACAAAGCCATGAATATCCAAAACTCTGTCCAATCCTGGTCTTCCTTGGTAGCACAAACCATAATCACTAGTGCC
This sequence comes from Pinus tabuliformis, assembly GCA_031772625.1. Lineage (NCBI taxonomy): Eukaryota > Viridiplantae > Streptophyta > Pinopsida > Pinales > Pinaceae > Pinus > Pinus tabuliformis. Next base: position 790,561,597 of record CM062805.1, read on the forward strand.
ACACAAATACCTGAAAACCTGCTTCACTGCTGTCCAATGCTCCTTCCCTGGTTTTGACATAAACCTGTTTAATACTCCCACTGCATGTGAAATGTTTGGTCTAGTACAGACCATTGCATACATTAGGCTACCGACTACACTTGCATATGGAACACGTGACATATCCTCTTCCTCTTCTTGTGTCTTGGGACATTGTTCAACAGATAACTTTACACCTACAGGAATAGGAACCTTCACCAATTTACTATCCTGCATATTAAACCTCTGCAATATTGTCTCGACATACTTCCTCTGGTTTAACCAGAGCTTCCTCTTTGCCCGATCTCTTTTAATTTTCATGCCCAAAATATAGTTTGTAGCACCAAGATCTTTCATGTCGAATTTGGAGGACAATTGGGTGTTCAAATCTTGGATAATTTCTTTGTCATTTCCAACAAACAACATATCATCCACATACAAGACCAGATAAATAACATGGCCACCAATTAATTTAAAATACACACAGTGATTTTCTTTGCTTCTAGTGAAGCCAAGTCCCTATATAAATGTATCAAATTTCTAATACCACATCCTTGGTGACTGTTTTAAGCCATACTGAGTCTTCTTTAACTTGCATACCAGTGCTTTCTTACCCTTCACCGCAAAGCCTTCAGGTTTCTTCATGTAGATCTCTTCTTCCAGATCCCCGTGAAGAAATGCTGTCTTCACATCTATCTGTTCTACCTCAAAATCAAAAGTAGCAGCAACAGATAAAAGTAATCTAATAGAAGCTACCTTGGCAACAGGAGAAAAAATATCACCAAAATCAATTCTCGGCACCTGGGGAATAACCTTTTGCTACCAACCGAGCTTTGTGTTTCTCCACCTTTCCTTCTGCATTTGTCTTCTTCTTGAACACCCATTTGCTGCCAATAGGTTTCCTTCTAGCTGACAATTGCACCAGATCCCAAGCCTCATTTTTGTGCAAAGATGCCATTTCATCAACCATGGCCTCTTTCTAGAGTTTTCCATCCTCTGAATCTACTGCTTCCTTCACAGTTTTGGGATCATCATTAGTAATAGATAAAGCAAAATTTGAATAGAAAGCAGATGGACTATACCTTTCTGGCTGCCTTCTTTCTCGAACTGATTTTCTCACACCCGGAGTTTGTGGCTTTTCATCTTCTGATTCCTCCTCCACTGTAGAGTCTGATTCTTCCTCCTTTAGCGCAAACTCTATCATCTCAAGTTGTTTTGGTTGGACTTCATGTTTAATAACATTTTTTACCTCTATGAACACCACATCTCTGCTGTACACAACCTTCCTTGTTACTGGGTTCCAAAGCTTATAAACCTTTAAACCATCCTTATACCCAATAAAGATGCACTTTTCAGATTTACTATCGAACTTGGTTCATTTCTCTTTTGGAACATGTACATATGCATCACATCCAAATACCCTCAGATGTGAAAGAGAGGGTTTCTTACCAGTCCATACCTCTTGTGGAGTCTTCTCCTCCAACGCTGATGAAGGTGATCTGTTGACCAGGTAACATGCTGTCTCCACCTCCTCTGCCCAGAATTCCTGTCCTAACCCGGCACCACTGAGCATGCTTCTTTCCCTTTCCATCAACATCTTGTTCATTTTTCTGCAACTCCATTTTGCTCAAGTGTGTATGGAGTAGTCTTCTGCCATGCTATACCACACTTCTTACAGAATTCTTCAAATTCCTTGCTGCAAAACCCTCCAGTGTTATTTGTCCTCAACACCTTTATCTTCTTCTCTGTTTGGTTTTCCACCAGAGCCTTAAATTCTTTAAACTTGTCAAAAACTTCAGATTTCTTCTTAAGGAAATATATCCATGTATTCCTTGAGAAGTCATCTATAAATGATACATAGTACATAGACTTACCATGTGATGGAACCTTCATAGGTCCAAACACAACACTGTGCACAAGCTCTAATATCTATTTCGCCCTCTTACTACCAGAGGGGAAACTCACCCAATTCTACTTCTCATATACAAAATTTTCACAGAAATCAAAATCCAGAGAGCTCTTACTCATACCTTCTACCATACCTTTACCATGAAGTATTCGAAGGTCATTCTCTCCAATATGTCCAAGCCTTTGATGCCACAACATGGTCTTTTCTCCAGAGACCACTAGATTTTCTGCTCCACTTTCAAGAACCATAGAATTGTTGCACCCATCAACAACAGTGCTACCTTGTAGCTTGTATAGAGTTCCAATTCAAACTCCCCGCATCAATACCAGTGCTCCCCGAACCATCTTACACGTATCCTTCTCAAACACTATTTTTACACCTGCACCATCCAGCTTGCTTACAGAAATTAGATTTCTGGCCAATGCAGGAATATGTAGAACACCCGAAAGTGTTCTAACCCTTCCACCTTGCAACTTCAATTTTACTTTTCCGCGACCAATGATTCTAGCCTTCCTATCATCCCCTAAGAAGACATCATCACCGTCGTATTTCTCATACTCGCAGAACCACTCTCTATGGAGAGTGAAGTGAAAGGATGCACCTGAGTCAATCAACCATGTCTCATGATCTACATGTGTACTTGAAGAAGCTAAGTATACATCCCCACCTTCATCTGAGGTGGTTTTCGCCTCTACAGAAGGAGCATCATCAGATCCCTTTCTTTTATCAGAAGCTTTAGATTTACAGTCCCTTTTGTAGTGCCCTTCCTTTCCGCATTTCCAGCAGACCACCTTTACAAGTTTTCCTAGAGATTTAGATCTTCCTCTAGATTTAGACCTCCCACCCAATGACTTATTTTTGTTTCTATTCTGGGACCGTGCTTGTACAAACAAGGCATCACCATTTTGGCTCTCCATATTTTTCTGTCTCATCTCCTTCATCAGCAAGGATGAGACTATTTCATCAAATTACAAGGTAGTTGCATTGCTACCTATTGCAATAACCAGACTAATCCCACGAATCTGGTAGAGAACACAACAAACTAATGCACTTATCTTCACCTAAAATTTTGATATCAACAGACGATAACTGACTTACCACAGTATTAAACGCATTCAGATGCTCTGTCACCGAGTCTCCATATTTCATCCTCAGGTTATACAACTTTTTCCATAGGAAAAATGTATTCACCATAGACTTAGATTGGCACAAAGTCCCTAACTTGTCCCACAAAGCCTTTTTTGTAGATTCCTCTGATATATTCAGCAATACTGAATCTGAGACACATAATCGTATTGTGCTCTTTGCCTTCTAATCCAACTTCTTCCATTCTTCATTAGACACACACGTTGGTTTAGTACCCAGATCTACTGCGATCCACTAATCTTTATCCACCAACAGATCCTCCATCTTGAGTTTCCACAACTAAAAACTTTGACCATTAAATTTCTCGATCTCTATCTTTCCACTGCTCGCCATCTTTTTTCACCACCAGAATCGATCTCGTAGATCTCCCACTGAACGGGGTCTACCACAGGCCTGAGCAAACCCCTCAGCAACAAAGGCATCCCCTTGAAGCCAAAACAACTCTGATACCAAATGTAGGATTTAACCCCGTATAGAAATTTCCTGCATACAAACTATAAAACACAGAAAATAAACAATGCGAGAGCATAACACATAAAACACATATACACAGAGATTTTCACCTAGATCCCAAAACCGAGACTACCAACTTGATTTTTCATTATGTTCCTTTCAATGTTACAATACATATTGATACAAACTGAAGCATCCAATACCATGGATCGAAAACCATCGTGTTCAAAACCATGTGCGAAAATCATGCACAAAACCATAGGTAGGTTCACCCAACCTAATATTGGGTCCAAAATTTTTTCTCGGGGCGTTGCCCCAAACCCCGTAGAGGGGGGCTAGCTGACCCCCTCAAACCCGTCGCTGCGCAATTGGCACAATGAAGGGGGGACTCTACCCCCCCTCTAACCCCCCAATTCATTACGAGGACTAATCGTGGAAAGAATAATACAACCCAACACCTTAGTAGCTCCAAGAACCTGCTAGTGTACTCTTCATCTGTCATTGATCCCATCTTTAGCTTATATAATTCTTTTGTCCTGTCATCAAAGTATCTCTCTGATGGGTATTTCTTCTTGAATATCCTCTCAAAATCACTCCAATTTAAGTCCTCCTCATGAATACATCTGGCATTCTTCAAATCTTCCCACCAAATGTCTACTTTATCTTTGAGACTGAATGTAGTTACTTTGGCTTTCATGTTCTCTCAATAATCATGTAACCTGAAGAAATTCCTCATGCCGAGAAACCATGCCTATGCATCCTATGGTTTCTTAATCTCTCCATCAAAAGTAGGTGGCTTTGCTTTCTTAAACTCATCTCGAAAGTATCCCCTATCACTCCTCCTGTAAGGATGATGATGATGACGATCATAGTGCCTATCTGAACCAAAAGTAGAATAGTACCTATGTCTATTGCCTTTCCTATCCGGAGTGTCCAATAATCTGCCATCTCTCACCGTGTCATCTCTATCTGACCTGTGACCACCATGCGACCTACTGCCATATGCCCCATTGGTTTTTTCCTCCTGCTCATGGCTGATCTGATGTGGTCCCTGTTGCTGCAAATCTGACATACTCTTAAGTATCATTATATTTACCTCTGCTAGCTTCTCTTATGCCTGTATGATTATTTCATTGTGTGCCTTACAACACTTTATTTGTTCCTTTAAGCTTCTTAGTGTATCTGCCAAATTAGAAGATTGCCTACCATGCTATTCATCTGATTCATAGGTGTTAAAAAATGTGCAACAAGAAATGCTAAATTTAGAATGTGCTAAAAATAGACTTGCTAAAAATAGCATGTCTAAAAATAACATTTTGTCCAGTGAGATCATTGGCCACAATTCGGTGAGAGGTGAAACTGCTAAAAATAGAAAGTTCTAAAAATAGCATTTTTGAGTCCCTTCCTATTTATAGCAGTCCCTAGTCTATCTATAGGAAGTAAACTTAATCTTGGTCTTAATAGCAGTTGGAAATATTAATTAATTAATTCAGTTGAGTTAATTAGTTAAGGAAATTCGAATTTGAAGTTTTTGTGAGCATGCACATGAGTTGTCCCACTGATTGAGGAATTTATCTTTAATTTCCTCCACTGATTGAGGGAATAAGTATGAGTTCTATAATGAGAGAATCAGTTGACTTAGTTCTAACTAGTCAAGTCCAGTTAGATTATTTTAACAAGTTGTTAAAATAATAAAATATAGTTTGTTAATGCTTGCATGCATGTCACAACTATTATTTTAGATAACTGAGGATTCACTCATGGAGAACTGTTGCATGTTAGTTCTGTCAATGACCCAGTTGAGATTAGATGAGGGACAGTGTACTATCAGATGCTTGGATCTTCTCGTGGAATATTCCTTGCATGCATGAGGAACTAGTGTCCTCAAGGATTGCGTAGTTGGACCTATGGTTGACAACAGGTATGATCTGGGGCCAAATTCACATATGTTTTGTAATTGGACCCCAATCAAAATTGTGCAAGGAAATAGGGGATTGGAGGACTTGTGGCCTATATATTGAGGCCCAGTGAGTCTATGAGAGAGCAGGATAGCTATTGAGCTGATTCTTTTTGTATGTTGTTGATGATTTCCACTTGATTGATAATACAGTGTTGGGGTTTTATGCTGGTGCTTTCCCCAGTGATATATTCTATGTTATGTTATGTGATTGATTTCTTCTTATCAGTTATATGTGTTCATGCTTGATGTTGCCCATGTTCAATTAAGCTTCCACGAAGTTTATGGTAGATGTAGATCTAATATTATGCTTTAGTACATTGCATATATCAGTTGGATCTGCAGGTAAAATTTCTACATGATATCAGTGAGCTAGCTGATTTGTAGAGAAAATTCTACATGGTATTAGAGCACAGGTGATCAAGCAAGAACAATATACTAGCAGGAGAAATTCGAAGTTTATTATTCGGGATATCGATCTCAAGTTCTTATCACATCTATTTCATCGATGGCGTTCTATGGTTTGAGGCTTGAGTATGCCCTTGATGGCAACTCAAACTATATAGCTTGGAAGGATCGCATGGAGGTAGTTTTGGAAGATAATGGCCTTAAGGATTTCATTGATCAAGAAATTCCAAAGCCTACTAACAAGACTGAGTAGGTGGAATGGAGGAAGCGTGTGGCTAGAGCTAGGAGAATTCTCTTAGAGGGAGTGTGAGATCACATTGTCTCGAGCCTCCATGGGAAGGAGACCCCGCATGCAATGTGGAAAACATTGAAAGATTTATATCAGAATAGCAGTGATTAGAGGAAGCTGGCACTGAAGGACAAGCTTCGAAAGATCAAGTGTGAAAGGGATGAGACGATCTCTATGTATCTGACCAAGCTCATCACATGCAGGGATGAGCTTGCAAGTGTAGGGGTCATGACATCAGATGAGGATATGGTAAGTCTAACATTCCTTGGCCTTCCTAAGAGCTAGCATAGCTACTAGGTTTCAGTGAATGGAAGGGAGAAACTGCCAGATTGGGAACGACCATGGTCAGATTTGATGCAGGAGGAGATCAGATGGAGCACCAGAGACAGTTCTTCATCCATGCATGATGAGGAGAACTGTGCCTTAGCGAGTAAGGCGAAGAAGGGGAAGGAGAAGGTTTCTCTTTTCGAATCTAGTTATTCCAATGATGGGAAGAAGGTTGACAAATCGAAAGTGCGATGCTTTTGTTGTCATGAGGTGGGCCATTATGCTGCAAATTGTCCATGGAGGAAATCCAAGAAGGGATCCGGGGAAGGATCTGTAGGTGAGGCACTTGCTTCATAGTTTGAGTTGGATTTCACATGCATGGTTTCATCCATGGTGGGAAGTGGTTGGTTTCTTGACAGTGGAACTTTTTTCCACATGACCAACAACAAGAGTTTGTTCAGTACTTTGGAGGAGAAAGATCTCCAGATACTCATAGCGATGGGTAATGATGAGAAGTATAGTGTCTTAGGTGTAGGCACGGTTATTTTTCAGAGGGAGCATGGATCTTTCCTTACCTTGACCGATGTCAAGTATGTACTAGGACTGAAGAGAAACTTGGTGTCGATTGCAATGCTGGAAGACAGAGGCTATGATGTAGTCTTCAGTAAAGGAAAGGTTTTCCTTAGACACATCATCACTAGACAGGTGAAGCAGATTGGTTCACGGGTCAAGAACCTGTATGCTCTTGAGGTTCAAGATGCATGCAAAGCCTTGAGTAGCAAGGCAACTGATGGAGACTTGGTGGTTGAGAGCGAGGGTATATTACCTCTCAGCATGCATAGCCAGAAGAAGTCTCAGACGATTGTGGAGGAGCCACGATTGGTGCAGCAACTTCAGGAGGTTGTGGAGCAGCCACAACAGGAGAAGCTGAATGGAGATCGAGTAGAGACATCTACTCATGCAGAGACCTCCAGTAGGGGGAAACTTCGAGCCAGGTGGGCTGATGGATCACATGCAGCCATACCTCCAAGTAGGAGGTGGGGCGATATAGAGTGATTGTCCCAAGGAGGAGGGGTAGAATCCTTGAGGTACCCAACCTCTTGGATGAGACCTTGCTACAGGAGCCCCGATGTGGAGTAGCAGGAACTGACTGATTGGGTAGAGACAGATGCTGATGGAGCAGCAAAGAGAGCGACAGTGCAGGGAATCCCAGGACAATGCATAGCTAGCAGGCTGCAGCAATGCGAGAGGCACAAGTGTTTTGCACAGTGCTAGGTGGCACAGAGAGGTGTGCAATGGTGCGAGATGCATGGAGATGTTGTAGTTGCGCAGATGTCAGAGAGGGAGCACTTGTCAGCAACAGGTAGAGCTTCAGTATCAGAGTATGTTCCTAGCCCAACAGAGTGGTCAGTTGGGAGTGTTTTTGTTCCAAGTGTTGTTGGAGCAAGTGGATCGGGTAGATGTGTTGCATGCAGAACATTCCAGAGTTATAGGATCAGGTTTGAGAGAAAGCCATTCTTGTTGAGAGGGAGTGTTGAAAAATGCACAACAAGAAATGCTAAATTTAGAATGTGCTAAAAATAGGCCTACTAAAAATAGCATGTCTAAAAATAGCAGTTTGGCCAGTGAGGTCATTGGCCACAATTGGGTGAGAAGTGAAACTGCTAAAAATAGAAAGTTATAAAAATAGCATTTCTGGGTCCCTTCCTATTTATAGCAGTCCCTAGTCTATCTATAGGAATTAAAATTAATATTGGTCTTAACAACAGTTGGAAATATTAATTAATTAATTCAGTTGAGTTAATTAGTTAAGGAAATTCGAATTTGAAGTCTTTGTGAGCATGCACATGAGTTGTCCCATTGATTGAGGAATTTATCTTTAATTTCCTCCACTGATTGAGGGAATAAGTATGAGTTCTATAATGAGAGAATTAGTTGACTTAGTTCTAACTAGTCAAGTCCAGTTAGATTATTTTAACAAGTTGTTAAAATAATAAAATATAGTTTGTTAATGCTTGCATGCACGTGACAACTATTATTTTAGATAACTGAGGATTCACTCATGGATAATTGTTGCATGTCAATTATGTCAGGAACCCAGCTGAGATCAGATGAGGGAAAATGTACTATCAGATGCTTAGATCTTCCCATGGAATATTCCTTGCATGCGTGAGGAACTAGTGTCTTCAAGGATTGCATAGTTGGACCTATGGTTGACAGCAGGTATGATCCGGGGCCAAATTCACATATGTTTTGTAATTGGACCCCAATCAAAATTACGCAAGGAAATAGGGGATTGGAGGAATTGTGGCCTATATATTGAGGCCTAGTGAGTCTATGATCATCATCATCAGAGTACAAAGAGAGCAGGATAGCTATTGAGCTGATTCTTTTTGTATGTTGCTGAGGATTTCTACTTGATTGATAATACAGTGTTGGGGTTTTATGATGGTGCTTTCCCCAGTGATATATTCTTTTTTATGTGATTGATTCCTTCTTATCAGTTATATGTGTTCATGCTTGATGTTGCTCATGTTCAATTAAACTTCTGCTAAGTTTATGGTAGATGTAGATCTAGTATTATGCTTTAGTACATTGCATATATCAGTTGGATCTGTAGGTGAAATTTCTACATGATATCAGTGAGCTAGTTGATTTGTAGAGAAAATTCTACAATAGGGAGTGTCCTTGTAGTCTACCATCTTGCTATTCATTTTGAACTTTCTCCTGCAAGGCATAATATGTTAGCTAAACCAAATCATAATAAACCAACGTACCTTAGTATAATTTGGGAAGGATACCTCATCTGCAAGATCATCGAAATCAGTGTGATACATGTAGATTCAACAACTTATGTGATATGCTAAAACACAAGACAAGAATCTACTCTACTCTTTAGAAGAAACTAAAATTGATTGATGAAAACAATAAGCAGAAAAGGAAGAATATCAGTTGCACATTTCACAATATTTCTTTGAGGAAAGCACCTGCTAAAAACCCTGACTATCTATATTGCATTAACTAGAAGATCTGAGAAGAAAATACAATGTTTGTTCAACCCAAACAATTCCTGTACAAGTACAATCTAACTCTCTACCTCACAAGCCATCTCAAGCCAACACTTAGCCAATTCTGTTGCCTTCCAAGCCCCTACTTCCTTGCACAATTCCTGAGAGAATTAGCCCTTATTTAATTGGGAAATCCACTCTCCATAACTTCACAATCCATCGATAGACCTTCAATTGATTCCATGCACCATCATACAACTTGGAAAATTATACAACTGATAGTACATTGACCGTGAACTCTAATCTCAACTAGGTCTTCCTATGTACTGACTTGCATGAGTTATTTATGAGAGATTTCTCAGTTAATTGGAGTGGTATTGAGGATGCACTGGTGCCTGTCCCCACTACTAGACCTCCTACTAGTTCCTTCAACAGTTAGAACTAGTTTAATCGACTATAACTCAGTTAGACTGAATTAATTAATTACAACTCAAAAGAATTCAACTTGGGCCCTAAAATTTAGGGATCACTCAACATGACTCTATATAGACTTCCAACTCGAATTTTCTAAGTCAATTAAGTCAAATTAACTTAATTAACTATGACAAGTTGCTATGAGAATATAATTTCAATTTAATTCACAATTTAATTCAAGGACAAATTAAATTGGAATTTCTTGTTGCTATTTTTAACACTCTGTTACATAGTAATTTGTCACCATCCCTGTTACTCCTCTTGTCGTACCTTGGAGGACCCATCCCGGGAGTTATAAGAAGTGACAAAGTCTAAAAACACTTGCATCATGTTCCCCTGAGTATGTACTCCATGTTCCCTGAAGACATCTTCTGCAGATTATCCCTGAAAAGTGATCTTTTTCCATTGGCGCAAGTCCACAGTATTCTACCTGCGCCAATGGTGGAGATCCTCAAAAGAGGGTGCGACCATTGGTGCTCTGTCTTAGAGAAACAGTCGCGCCAACCAAATTTAGTCGTGCTTTTTGCCTTAATGCACGTCCGACTGTTGTTTCCTTCATTACATGGAGCTTTTCTGAGGATAAAAAATCAGTCTTTTGTCGAGCTTTATCCATCTTTATGGCTTTTTGAGGATAATGCTAATCCGCAAAAGGCGTCCCGGTTCATCGTATCCTCCTCCCTTCTTCACCTATATAAGCTTGTCATTATGCATTGGACAAGCTAGTGTTGGAGAGTGTTAGTGCTAGTGATTTAGTGATTGAGTGATAGTAGTGATGATTATTGGTCATGGAGTGTTAGATGTTGAGTTCTTGGAGGAATGCTTGTGAGTTCTAGAGAGGTTATGCTGCCAGAGAGGAGATGCATTGCAAGACACATATAGTTATTCACCCAGCCAGGAGAAGGGTCGACGTCAGAACAATGGTTGTAACTTTTCCTGTTTATTAATTGATGAGCGACTGCTATTATAGTTCCAATCTCATTATCTATCATGGTGATGTGTTGATTTATTTCCTTTCTGACTGAAATATAGTTGTGCCTTGGTAGTTTTATGTTGGTATCTGTCTCTTCCTTTGCATGTGCAGGTGTTCGTTTGTGATCTGTTGGAGCAAGGGAGCGAGGATATCAACTCTGCTTCAATCACAGCGTTGGACTCCAGGTTAGTCTTCTTGATTCACCTTTGATGCATAACTAGGAACTTGCGTAGCAGCGTGGTTTGTTTGTGGCTAGTTCTGTTATAGGCTAGTGGGATCGCCTCTGTCCGCAGAGGGGATTTACCTGACCAACAAATTGGCGACTCCGCTGGGGAGGAACTATTTGATTTCTGTCTTGCATGTTAATTTTCTTCTGCTTGCTTGAGTGAATGAGCTTCCTGAGTCAGTTTTGAGATTATTCTTTACTGTTTGACCCATCTGAGCACTAGGTTGTATCATTTATTTTTCTAGTTGGCAAGCTTAATTGGCGCGGTTATTTCTCTGACAGTCGCGCCAGTTGGCGCATGTTGCTCAAAAGCAACTCGCGCCAATCCTGTGGTAGCGCAAGTTGCAGGCTGACAGTCGCGCCAGCTCTGTCAATTTTGCCTGTGTGTGTGTGGAAAGATCTTTCAGTCTCTTTATATATCTCTTTCAGCCTCTGGAACTGTGTTGAACCTCTGCTTGACTGGTCTTAGTCTGTATCCCTCAGCTGTTTGCTCATTTCTATTGATTTTCGTCTCAGCCCTAGGATATCTAGTGGCTTTGCATGTCTAGCCTTCTATGGGAAGTTTCGATCTCTTGATTATCCAGTCAACTTGTTGGTTGTGTTCTGCACCTATCCAGTGCTTTGTTAAAGCTTGATCTTCTATACTCTGAATACTTCACTTCTAGCCTCTTTGAAGTTCACTAGTCTTTGTGTTTTTCCTTGCTTGCATGGTTCATTTTAGTGTTTCAGAATTGGTTCTATTTCATTAACTCAACTTGGATTGTGCATATCTCTTAGAATTTGTTTACATGCATCATGCCATCTTAAAGGAAAGAAAAATAAAAAAATCTCTTGCATCATAGTAGTTAGCATTTATTGTTATTTGTTGCTATTAAAAAGAAAAAGACAAAATTTTGTTTCTTGTTATTAGCTGCATTAGGGTCTTTGTTGTTTGTTGAAGTGATCGTTTCGTTTGTGAAAAAGATCTCAACCCTCCTGTAGATAGATTTCATCGAATCAAATGATTAAATTTTGGCATATAGTTTGCATGTAAAAAGTTTTTGAGATATCACATACGGTAGGACCAAAAAACTGAAACATAATCAAAGATAAACTTTAAAATGAACTCAATGAACATAACAACGCATTGGAACATAACGCAAACACTCTAGAGGTCTAGGTTAGAGACGTGTTCCGGCGTCTTTAAACCTGGTAGTTTATCGTCGAGTGGTTGGGTGATTCCTCCACGGTGAAACGATAGGTGCCAATACGGACTGTGCTCCCACGTACCGTCGAGTATATATTGGGAGACCCCTATAGGAATAAAGCCTTTATCCATAGGAAGCCGTGTCAGCCGCCCTAGGATTCGCAATGCAGTGAACACAGCATTCACGAAGATCGACCACCAGTACCCTAAAAAGTATTCTGTGGTTTTGCGAAAAGTTTGGCACACCCTCTACCTAGAATTCCAGAGCAGTCACTTTTGATCCTTTTCAGACTCCCTAAACGAAAAGGTGCCCGTGAGCGTCTTGTCACTTCGTGCTCATTAAATATTCGAAGGAGACTAGAGTCATCTTTTATCCTTTTCTCGACTCTTAAAAAATGAAAAGGTTAAGTTCAGTGTCTTAAAATTTATTGGCCACGATAACATCTACCCAATTAGCTTTCGTTTGTGTCAGTCCGAAGTAGGAGTTATCTCGATAAACTTCTCGAGTTTCATCCTAGCAGAATTACCAGTTTCGTCTTCTACCGAAACACCGGTGGTGAGTCTTCCTGTGGTTCTAAGTATACAACCACTTAGTTCTCGTGCCCCGGGTGACGAGACTTACCAGTTTCATTGGAACCCTACGTGGGAACCTTTTGAGGATGGTATCCCTTTTTGGGACCATCCTTCTCCTCGTGGGTCAGTCCCACCAGTTTCATCCGACATGGATGATTTGTCTCCTACAACGACCGATGAGTCCGTTGCAATGAGCGGTGAAATTCCCACCTCAACGGACCCTATACATGTTAGTAGTACGCCTACTACTACTAATTTACCACTGGGCTATAAAGCTTTGAGAAATACTACGCCTTCTGGAACTCCGTTCACAGGTCCCATTTGGTCATCACACACTTTTCCTACTACAGAGCCTTTTACTCCACCAAGTCGCAGTCTATCTGTTACCTCCGTCACAACCGCTCCAACGGTATGTGAAGCCCCCTTGACTTCTATTTCTAGTCATCCCTCAGCTTCTTTGTTTTGAGTCTTTGACCCCATGACAAATGTCCCAATGCAGGAGCCATATGATCCATATTTGTCATCTCAACTAGTTGTTGAGGTATCGGTCCCATTGTCAATTGATTGGACCTCCACCTCTTTCCATGGTGGTCAAGTTTTATCTGCGCAATCTCCAATACAACCCCCTCAAGACCTATCAGGGCAATCCATTCATGGAAACCCTTTCGTTACTGTTGCTCCTTTTTCCTCTTCTTATATGCAACCTTCTGGTAACTCAGGTCAGTCGTCTTTTCAACAAGTCCAACCTGGTATCCAGCAAGGCTATCCCGTTGGACAAAGTGGTCAACAAACTATTAACCCAAACCAATCCAATGTCCAGTATAGTCCAATGTCTGGACAAGTTACTCAACCACTCGGTCAACCTACTGTCCAGTATTCACAACCCTCTGGGCAGGTTGGTCAGCCTCAAACACAGTTGGGCCAACCAACTGCCTAGTCTCCTCAACCATCTAGTCTGCTAGGACAACCTTCAACTGCGCAACAACAGTTCCAGCAGGTAGGCCAACCTCAGTATCAGTAGGTACAACCTTCTGGACAGATTGGCCAACCTCACCATCAACAAGGTTTTCCTTCTGGCCAGATAGCCCAACCTATAGGACAGTCCATTGGCGCTGCTCAACCCGGTCCATGGCCCCAAATGGGACCCCAATACCCATCTGGACTTCAAATGCAGGTTGGGTCTCAATCACAAACTTTTTATCCAACCCAGCCTGGTCCTTCAATTCAATTCGGAGCCCCACCACTGTATGGCTACCAACAACCTCAAGGGCAATTTTCGTTTGCCCCGTACCAGAACTATCAGCAACCGCAAGCGAATCCCTCGCAAACTTATCAACAGCAATACGGCACACCTGCAGCATCATTTGGTAATCCTTATGCCGGGGGCACTATACAAATCCCTACGGCCAATCCACTATGGGGCCAAATCCTTCCGGACAAACTCTATGGGGGCAACCACCACATGGCTGGAACCCTGGTGCTCCACCCTACCAACAGCCCCAGATGCCTTTCAATCCTCAATTACCATTCTTAGCAACTTTAGAATTACCAGATGTATCCAAGTTAACCAATGATCCTATTCTTCATAATCCTTATTGGCCTCCAGTTCCAACTAAAATACTTGGTGACTGTCCAAAATTCGATGGTAAAGCCAATGAAGACCCACAAGCCCATATTATGACCTATCATTTGTGGTGTTCATCTAATCATGGCTTGACGATTCAATTCGGCTTCGCCTTTTTCAAAGGACTCTCACTGGCTCTGCCGCTAAGTGGTATATCGAACTTCATCGCGGGTCCTTTCAAGATTTCAATTCCTTGGCTATGGCATTTCTCACTCACTTCCAGTTACCCATTCAATACGAAACGGGTACGCACCTCCTCACTTCCTTAAGACAAACGACAGCTACGCATATCTCTGATCATATCCATGAATGGAGACGGCGTAGACGTATGATCAAATTTTGGATTCCCGACCAGCTTCTTACCGATTGGTTTACGACTTCGTTCGTGCCTCCGATAGCTCGGGATATCGCCATGGGGGCATGTGTCACTGAAGAGAAAGATATTGCTCGAGCTCAGTACCTTGATTTGGTTTATTCCCAGTCAGGTACATTATATGATTATCTGCCTGATGTCCCAAGACAAGGAACATCTAAAGCCCCGCCAACACCCACTGTTGACGGTATCATTGGTTCGGTTAATTCATCCTCAAAGAAAAATTCGACGAACCCTGCAAAGCAAAAAACATCTGCTTCGAATGGACAACCTTCCCAGGCATCGCCTGGTTCGAATGTTACTTCTGAGGTTAATGCCGTCCAATCTAATACGGCAAACAAGGCTTCAAAAGAGAAGAAAAAAGGGAAAGCGAAAAATAAGCCGGAGCAACCTAAGCAGGAAACCCCAAAACCTCAACCTGAGGACGGAACTAAACGCAAACCCAAATATCCTTGTCTTATTTGCGATGAAAATCACTTTACCAAGGATTGCCCGAGGCGGTCCGAAGTTAGTCGTTTGTTAAAAGGCACCTCTGGGACTCCTGCGGTGCTCAAAGAGCCCTTTCCCACCCAACACACTCAAAAAACTCAAATGGTGGCTGACCCTACTCAGCCTCCCTCTTCCTTTGGTTCTCAAGTGTTTATGGCTGGTACAATACCCATTAATATCAGTACTCGAACGAAAGATTATTCGTCATCTGCCGGGAAGGAGCCTGAGGTTCCCCCAAGTGCTCCCCCGTTCAGTTCAGGTCCGCTCCACATCGAGAGACCTACCACTGAAACGCCTCGACCCCCTCCAAAAGGAGTACTCCAGAAATCCTCGTATAATCCGAATGCTCGTGCTGCACAGCACTACAACATCGTTGAGGACTTAGCACAGACTCCGTCAGCTATGTCCGCTTTAGAGGTTCTCCAGAGCTGCCCTTCTCAGAGGAAGTCCATGCTATCCGCCATTGGTGGCATAGACCCGGCCGATTCGGATTTAATAACTTTTGACTTAGAACGCCACACTCTAAGACTACCTCCCCAAATCGCCTTCCTCATACAGGTAATTATTGATTCCAAGACGATTCATCGTACAGTTATTGATGAATGTGCCTCAACTTGCATCATGTCCGTTGCCTGTTGGAATGCGATTGGATCTCCGACGTTGAGCCAATCTCCCACTACCTTGGAAGCTTTTGATGGAAGAGTGTCCCATCCTTACGGTATAATCCAACGTTTACCAATCTCTTTGGAAGGGAAGATGGTCGAGATGGAAGTTGAAGTCGTTGATGCTACTCTAACCTACAACCTCCTTCTCGGACGTAGCTAGATATACGCAATGCAAGCTGTTGTTTCATCTTTCTTCCGAATCATATGTTTTCCTCATCAAGGGAAGATCGTTACCGTTGACCAGCTCTCTTTTTTTTCTTCTTCTTCCGAAGGCACCATCCCGTTCGTGGACCATACCTCCAAATTACCTAAGACTCTGGGAGCTGGACTTTTCAAAGATCTTGATCTTATGGGTGTTTTTCCACTCCCTCCTCTAAATGTCACCTCTGTCAATATGATCACTATTGGCTCTGATCTGTGGCTCGTACCCCCTACAGACCAAGTAGATTCCTGGGGTGACCAGATGCCATTGAGTCCCACCGAGTTTAATTATGTTGAAATCATTGCTGCCTCGGCTCCCTCCTCTACGCTTACTCCATCCTCAGGACTTCTAGATAAGGCTTCTTGGGATTCTCTAGGAGAAATATTCCTCTCCGACGAAGCCATTATTGAGACTATGTCTCTAGAGGAACCTCCCTGGTACAGTTCTCACCATCGTTCCTCATTTCTCCCTGCCTCGCAGCATTTCCTGACATGCCTCGAGCGGTTTGCTCCTTGTCTACCATCACAAATCCTTCAAACGACCATTCAAATTGATCAGGTTTTTTCTGAAGGAAATATGGCAAACATTACACGAACCCAACCCCTCGACATCTCTGTTAAACCCGGGATAGTCGAGCATCTTCATATCGGAGTCACTTGTACTCCAGCGGAGATTCAACTTTATTCCGAACTTTTTCGCGAATTTCGTGATGTTTTCGCTTGGTCCTATGAAGAAATGCCTGGCATTGATTCTACTATAGTGATGCATGAAATAATCACGTACCCAAATGCTAAGCCTGTTCGTCAACGTCTACGCCCTGTACACCCTCGGAAGGCTGCGGCGATTAAGGCCGAAGTAGAAAAGCTTCTTAACGCCGGTTTTATTTACCCTATTCCTCTTACAGATTGGGTTTCTAACATTGTCCCTGTAACTAAAAAACAAGGTACAATCCGGGTTTGTGTCAATTACTGTGATATAAACAAAGCCTGTCCTAAAGATAATTTTCCCACACATTCATTGATCAGATCATTGACGAGTGTGCCGACAGTGAAATGTATTCTTTTATGGACGGTTTCTCCGGTTATAACCAGATCAATATTGCTCCTGTTGATCAACACAAAACGGCCTTTATTTGCCCATGGGGGACTTTTGCCTATAAGAAGCTCCCTTTTGGTCTTAAAAATGCCGGTGCTACCTTCCAGCGCGCAATGTCGTATGCATTTCATGACATTCGGCATATTGTGCAACCTTATCTGGATGATCTTCCTGCTCATTCAGCTAAACGTCAGGACCACCCTAAACACCTTCGCGAAATCTTTCTTCGCTGTCGGTACTACCGAATCCGGCTAAATCCCCACAAATGTGTCTTCTGCGTTGAATCTGGCAGACTTCTCGGTTTTATCGTTTCTAGAGAAGGCATCTGTTTGGATCCCCTTAAAGTCGAAGCTATCGTCAATCTCCCTCCCCCAAATTCTTTGCATCAGTTGCAAAGTTTGCAGGGGAAAGCCAATTTTTTACGCCGTTTTGTTCCCAACTATGCCGAGGTAGCTAAAGGTTTTACGCGATTACTGAAGCGTGATATCCCTTTCCATTGGGATGCCACAGCTTAGGAATCTTTTGAACGTCTCAAGAGTTTACTTGTTTCTGCTCCATTGCTTCGTCCTCCGAATTATTATCGCGACTACACCTTGTATTTGGCTGCCGCCGATACCACTATCGGCATGGTTCTTGTCCAAACTGATGATGATAACACTGAACATGTTATTTACTATCTCAGCCGCAACCTGTTAGACACGGAAACTCGATATGCTTATATCGAAAAGTTGGCACTAGCCGCAGTTTGTGCTGTACAACGCTTCCGTCATTATATTCTTTTGCGTACTACTACTGTGATTTCTGATTGCAACCCCATGACGTATATATTGTCACGCCAGTTACTAGGGGGCAAATACTCAAAGTGGATTGTTATCCTCCAAGAGTTTGACTTGGAATTTACCACTGCCAAGTCTAAGAAATCCCTTGTGTTTGCTGAGTTAATTTGCTCTTTGCCATCTTCTTCCTCACCCTCGCCTGCAGAAGACCAAATACCAGATGAAACCCTGTTCCTCATTAGCACCCTCGATCCATGGTACGGAGATATAATCACATATCTGCAAACGTCCTCCTTCCGCCCGGGTGTGTCTAAAGACGCTCGGCGGAGGATTCGTCATCAATCTCAACCCTACCGTATCATTGGAGATACATTATATCGTCTTGGTGCAGACTCCGTTCTCCGCCATTGTCTTACTCTAGAGGAAGCTGAACAGGTTCTAAATGATTGCCACTTTGGCGCTTGTGGCGGACATATGTCCGGATATGCTACAGCCCAAAAAATCCTTCGTGCTGGCTATTTTGGCCCTCTATTTTCAAGGATTACATCCTTGCCGTCCGTTCTTGTCATGAGTGCCAGATATACCAGCGGAAAATGCGAGCGCCTTCTGCTCCGTTGCACCCTGTGGTTTCCGTCGGTCCCTTTGCAAAATGGGGAATTGATTATATGACCTGTAACCCTCGCTCGGCCGGGGGGCATGGGTTTGTCATCGTTGCCGTCGATTACTTTACAAAATGGGCCGAGGAGATGCCTACATTAACTGAAGACGGTCACACTGCGGCGCAATTTTTATTCAATCATGTTATTTCGCGATTCGGCGTCCCTCAAGCCATTTTCACTGATCACGGAAAGCATTTCCATAATCATATGATGTCGGAATTAACAACCCAGCTAGGCTTGCAACACGATAGTTCAACTCCATACTACCCTCAGTCCAATGGTCAAGTTGAAGCTGTCAATAAAATCTTGGTTACAATGCTTCAACGTATCGTTGGTGTGCATAAATCTAACTGGCATTTGATGTTATTCCCTGCCTTATGGGCTTACCGAACCTCCGTGAAGGATGCCACTGGTTTCACTCCATTTCAACTAGTTTATGGACTAGAGGCTACCCTTCCAATTGAATGTGAGATCCCTTCATTGAAATTAGCCATCGAACTACTTCCCAACACTACCCCGTTGGAAGAACGCCTTCTTTACCTAGAACGGTTAGATGAGACTCGTCGCCTGGCCTCTTTGGCCATCGAAACACAAAAGAAGCGAGTCAAGACTCACTTCGATCAGACCGTCCATCCGCGTTCTTTCGTTGAGGGAGACTTGGTCCTACTCTATGATCAAGCGAAAGATAAGCTAGGCGCAGGAAAGCTCGAGTCTATGTGGCTAGGCCCTTATATTGTCAAGAGAGTCCTGCAGAAAGGAGCCTACGAGCTGATTGATTATGAAGGAAACCCTCTTGGGAAGCCCCGAAATGGGCTTTACTTGAAAAAGTACTATGCGTGATGCTGGTACATTTTATTGTGTACATACATGTACTTTGGTGTATTGTGTGTCGGTTTTCGAGACATAGCTACCACTTATTGTGTTTTTCGCTTCTTGTGCAGATGCCAGATGCACCTTATGTTGGTTTCGCTGATGGTGCCTACTGCAGTACCCGCGATTTGTCTTCTGCGGCATGGGTAATCTACGATCCTCATAGCGAGCTAATAGATTGCCAGGGTGTGTGTTTAGGCCATACTACTAACAATGTCGCCGAATACTATGCTGTAATCGAGCTACTTGCTAGAGCAATTAATTTCGGTATTCGCGCATTGATAGTAAACCTGGACTCTCAACTTGTTGTCCACTAGCTCAACGGGCAATATTCCATCAGAAACCGTCATATGCTAAGGTTTTATTTACGTGTAAGGTTGTTAAAAAGGCATTTTGATTTTATTACATATCAACATGTTCCGAGACAATTAAACACATTATCTGATGCATTGGCCAATCATGTATTAGATAGACATCTGCATAATTTGTAATTAAAACATTATGTAAGCAAGCACATGAAAACACAATAATGAACCATGAACATATGTATATATATATACGTGTGTGTCAAAATGTTTGCACCCCGCGCATTACATAATCCAAAAAATAATACATGTCCGAAACTCATACAGCCGTCGACAACATGTCTCTCAAAAACGTGCAAAAAATGAAACCTAGGCATCTAATCGCGGTGATGCTCATGATAGCATGTCACCGCCCGCACCACACGTCTCAACAGACGATGGACGCGAGTAGATACTCCCACCGTATGCCTCTGGTACGCTCTAGGAACGTCCGCCAGTCTGCCATAATCTGGAATCCCTCGAGTAAGTGCCTCGAGGTTCTGTACTAGGTCATCATTGTCACCCTCTGCTTGAGGGTCCGCTGCCGGTTGTACTCTCTGTACGTTGTGAGGCAAGTCATCTGGTCGTTCTGCACCAACATCTGCATACATATATAGGTGCTGTAAGAAACAGACATGAATTATAAAAACTTGAATATGTTAAAATATTAAAAAAAATAAAAGGTCCTTACCTAGCTCCTCGTCCCAGTCCTCTCCCTCGGGTAACGGGAGGTCTGGGTCTCCAGTAAAATCAGTGCCCGCATAGGGCCAGCCCTCCACGACGATCAACTGGTGTTGGAGCCAAATGAAGAACTCAGGCTTCTAGGCCATCTGCTGGCCCCCACCTCCTCTGGGCATAAGTGGTGCCCATCGAGCCAACCTCGGCTCCCGTGGCACTGGATCTGCCACTATACCTCCTGGGATCTGGAATATCGGTAGTCGCTCCAGGAAAAATGATACTATGATGGATCCATATCCGAACTGTTTATTGCCATCACGCTTACATTTGGTAAGCTGCCTCTTGATATTTGTTGTTACTGCCGTGGCCCAATCAAATAATGTAGGGTGTAGGCACTCAGTTGCCAGCAGCAAGTGATTCTTGCTAGCCTCGTGGGGTGCCTGTACCCCAGCCGTCCGAGTGATAGTGAATAGTACCACTCATAGCACCAAATCTGGGATAGTGACAATGTCCACCTTGGCACTATTGGATCCAAAATGGGCCCCAGGACAAACTCTGGCCATTACCTCCCCCATCTTTTCCCCAGAAGGTCTACTACCGGTCAAGATGGGCTGTGCACCCCGCCGAGATAGTCCAGTAATAAAATAGACATCAGAGACATCCAACTCCAACGTTTGGTCTTTCAAGCAGAATACCTGATCCTCAATATCCCAGGCATCCACAATAAACCTTAGTAACTCGGGCTGTGCACGTAGATATGAGGTAAGGAAGAATTTTTTCAAGCCACAATCTCGCAAAGCATCCATGCATGCGTCATCTTCCAATGCCAAAGCATCTATGGCCTCATGTTCCCTTTCTCTCCATTCTATAGCCATTTTGACCAATTCTTGCAACCAAAACACCAAAATGACATCATGAGATAAATGGTGAAACCAAAAATCAAAGAAAATTGCAAGTTCAACGGTCAAAATTATGTGAAAATTGGTTCGCGCAATTGGCACGACTGTTTTCAAAACAGTCGCGCCAATGGCGCGTCTCCTTTAGAGAAAATTGCCCATTGGCGCGGTCCCGTGAGGAAAACTCGCGCCAATGGGCGCAACCCTAATTTTTGCAATCCTCCTTGCAGAAGATCATTCTGTGGAAGAAAACTAAATAAATTGAATAGAAACGGAGCTAAAGATGAGGCCTCTTACCTGTTTCAAACGGCGGCTCGAGTGGTCTCCTGGATTGGTCGCAATCAGCAGTTGAAGTTTGCACCCAAAACCCTCCAACGATAAACTTACAAGGTAAAAAGTGAAAAGTAATTTTATTTTTTACTATTTCACTATTTATAACTTCTTTTGGCTTAAAAAACACATTAAAATCATGTTTTTGTGAATATTTTTATGTCAAAGTAGGATTTTACGCTGTTTTTGTATGTTGACAGGGATTAGTGCCACTCAAGCAACTTAACGAGCTCCTTTTTCGGTTTTTCGAGCTCGGTAAAACACGAAAAAGGTTACTTCAAGGTCCGCTTTCAGCTCTTTTCTGACCATTTAAAGAAGAAAAGATTGCCGAGTCGCTCCTCTTGACTCGTTAAATGGTGATAAGGGGCGGTCATTTTAAGTTCTTTTTGTCAACCGTTAAAACATAAAAAGATTACCGGGTTTTTGTCGTTTCAAACTCGTTAGTGGTTACGAAACGACGTGGTTTTGACCGCTCTTTTACTTTTTCAGGTCGAAGTCACTAATCATGAAAAGTACTCCTCGATCGTAATGATCGGGCGGTTCTTTCGGGTATTATTTTATACTTTTTCGGGCCCGAGAGACACAACTTTACGAAAAAGGACATCCTTGGAGTTTCCTTTTCTGCTGTCTTTTCAAACTCTCTAAACATGAAAAGACGCCGAGTTCTTCCTTTGTCAGACTCGTTAAAACTTAATGACATCGGATTTTGTCACAACACAAGCATATGCTATCCCCATCAAACTTGTTAAAAATAACTGGGGTACTCGCCAGAAACGGCGGGGGGAAAAGAAAATTTTTGAACCATAATTATTACCGTAACGGCAGTATGTCGCTCTTGAACATGGCACTTTTTGCTTTCGTGTCCGGGGTGGGGATATTTCATCTCATATCTTTCACTTGCTTCCATGGACTTGGGTACCCTATTTGACCTCTCATTCACTCATTGCCTCGTCATCATGACCTTTGATACATTGATGTCAAATACTGCCAATTCCGTTAATGTGCCGCCGATATGTTCAAGAGAAGTTGACCTCTGCAAAACAACCTCCCTCTGATAGTTCGCACAATCTTGATTCACAACTTCATCTCTCTGTCTCGTGTCGATGATGTGGGAAACATTATGGCCCACCTTCGATCAAGGTCACTCCCTGTCGACTTCAACTCATTATCTAGGGAATTGATCGAGAGACTCCTTTCCGGTGCCTTGGACCCTGCATGCCTCAATGGCAGGTTTTTCATGTTCGACGTGAGGTTTTCATCATTGGTCTCCGATCGAATGATTCTACGGGTGTTCGACTTCAGACCATTGAATCACACGCCGTAGATTGTACCTATAGTACCTTGAGGGCCATTGTCATTATTGGTGGTACCTCTCGCATCTGTTAACAGTTTCCATTATTGACTGGTAATCAGACGATGTTCATGCATGTTCGACTTCAGCTCATATATTCACATGCTTGGACCTGTACTCTTGTTCGGGTCGAGATGGAGCGCAAGACCCTGGATTGTGTCTGTTGTAATCCAGGCGTGATTCTTGATACTTGACTCATTCACTGGATGGCTGCGACCATACCTGAGTCAGTTTATTGATCCTAACCAGATGGCTGCGTCCATACTATGGATCCAGATTATTTATGTACTCTCTTATGGATGGCTGCGACCATACCAAGTACATCATGTAATTGAACTATCAGTCATGTCTCTTAATACAGCTCCTCGGCGGCAGTAACTATATGTGCTCTTATGTGTGTTCTTGTAAAGCATTTCACCCCTCTCCACCTCTCGGACTTCATGCTTTAGGGGGCATCTGTTACACAGTAATTTGTCACCATCCCTGTTACTCCTCTTGTCGTACCTTGGAGGACCCATCCTGGGAATTATAAGAAGTGACAAAGTCTAAAAACACTTGCATCATGTTCCCCTGAGTATGTACTCCATGTTCCCTGAAGACATCTTCTGCAGATTATCCCTGAAAAGTGATCTTTTTCCATTGGCGCAAGTCCACAGTATTCTACCCGCGCCAATGGTGGAGATCCTCAAAAGAGGGCGCGACCATTGGCGCTCTGTCTTAGAGCAACAGTCGCGCCAACCAAATTTAGTCGTGCGTTTTGCCTTAATGCACGTCCGACTGTTGTTTCCTTCATTACATGGAGCTTTTCTGAGGATAAAAAATCAGTCTTTTGTCGAGCTTTATCCATCTTTATGGCTTTTTGAGGATAATGCTAATCCGCAAAAGGTGTCCCGGTTCATCGTATCCTCCTCCCTTCTTCACCTATATAAGCTTGTCATTATGCATTGGACAAGCTAGTGTTGGAGAGTGTTAGTGCTAGTGATTTAGTGATTGAGTAATAGTAGTGATGATTATTGGTCATGGAGTGTTAGATGTTGAGTTCTTGGAGGAATGCTAGTGAGTGCTAGAGAGGTTATGCTGCCGGAGAGGAGATGCATTGCAAGACACATATAGTTATTCGCCCAGCCAGGAGAAGGGTCGACGTCAGAACAATGGTTGTAACTTTTCCTGTTTATTAATTGATGAGCGACTGCTATTATAGTTCCAATCTCATTATCTATCATGGTGATGTGTTGATTTATTTCCTTTCTGACTGAAATATAGTTGTGCCTTGGTAGTTTTATGTTGGTATCTGTCTCTTCCTTTGCATGTGCAGGTGTTCGTTTGTGATCTGTTGGAGCAAGGGAGCGAGGATATCAACTCTGCTTCAATCATAGCGTTGGACTCCAGGTTAGTCTTCTTGATTCACCTTTGATGCATAACTAGGAACTTGCATAGCAGCGTGGTTTGTTTGTGGCTAGTTCTGTTATAGGCTAGTGGGATCGCCTCTGTCCGCAGAGGGGATTTACCTGACCAACACACTCCCTCACAACAAGAAAGGGATTATCATCTACCCTGATCCTGCCTCTATGAAACTCGAATTTGCATCTTGACAAAGCCTTTGTCAAAATATCTGCATCCTGCTCCTTTGTGGGAATGTACTCCAATAACAGAATTCTCCTCTGCACATAATCTCGAAGATGATGATACTGAATATCGATATGCTTCGACCGACAATGAAAATGTAGATTTTTAGAGAGTTTGATACAACTCTTATTGTCACAGTAAATCATAGTTGGATCCATCTGCTAACCAAACAAACCAACACGAATCTTCCTCATCCAGATAGCCTCACAAGCAGCTTGACTAGTAGCCATGTACTCTGCTTCTGTTGAATTGAGTGCAACTGATCTTTGTTTCCTGTTGTACCAAGAAACAACTGTTGACCTAATACTGAAGATCTCACCTGATGTGTTCTTCCTAGCTGATGGATTCTCTACCTACTTTACATCGGTGAAGCCTTGAAGCTTCACTCCCTTTGTTCATATGTGCCATAAACCATACTGAGTAGTGCCTCTGAAGTGTCTCAACATATGTTTGGTTGCCTTCCAATACAACTTGGTTAGCTTAACCATCGCCTGACTAAGCTGGTTAACTGCATAACACATGTCCAGTCGTGTGTTCACCAAATACATGAGTGGACCCACAAGCTGCCTAGAAATAGTAGCCTCCACTACTTCACTGGAAGTAGCATCCTCCTTCCTCCAGTTACCTACTAGAGGAGTCTGCATGGGTTTACTGCTCTCCATGTGGAACCTTTTGAGTATCTCGTTGGCAAACTTGCCTTGAGAGACGAAAAGTTCCTCGTCACCTTGCCATACTTCCATACCCAGAAAGAAGTGCATGAGCCCCAAGTCCTTCATTTCGAACTCTCTTGCAAGATCCTCTTTGCAAGAATTGATCAACTTATCATCACTTGTTAGAATCAAATCGTCAACATATAAAACAATAATCAAAAATTTATCTTCAACCACAATATGGTAAAGTTTCGCATCTGATTTGCTTTTGGTGAAGCCCAACCCGGTGAAGTAGCGATCAATCCTGGTGTACCAAGCACAGGGTGCTTGTTTCAACCCATATGACGCTCGCTTGAGTTGACACACATGTGACTCTTTGTCGAAGGTCTCAAATCCTTCAGGCTGCTCAATATACAACTCTTCCTCAATCATGTCGCTGAGGAATGCTGTCTGTAACGAACTGAATTTATATAAAAGATAAACATAAATAATGTAAAAGATAACAAATAAGATTAATGATTAATTAGTTAAGAAATTAATGAAAATATATGTCCCTAAGGGTGTAACTATTCGTGAAAGGGTACTTACTTGGCTATATATACATGACCCTCATTCTCATTTGTAATCATCCTATATCAATTCTTTTATAAAATATACAATTAATGTACTACGATGGATTTTTTTGTCTTCGAAGTATTCTACATATTTCCGCTGCGTATATGACTTTTGGTCATTACATTAGTATCAGAGCTACGTTTGATCCCGAATTTTAGCCATCAAACTTTGTCAACATTGTTGCCATTAAGACTTAAGCATTTCGCTATGAAGTGGGAGGTTTTCCAATTTGCCAGTTGGCCTTTGGCCATTTAAAAAAATAAATTAAAAAAATAAGAAAAAAATTATATAGATAAAAAGAGGTTGATAAAAAAAAAATTATTATTAAAATAAAAATAGAATAGAATATATCCACAAAAAAAGAGAATTGTATCAAGATATTTAATAAAAATAAAAATAAAATAAAAAAGAGAAAAGAGGGGCCAATATGACTTACCTGGTCCACGTAATAGACAACACACAACAAAGAATTACACTTTAGTCAAACTGTGGCTGCCAATAACAGTGTCGCTCAAGCAGTCAACGACATCCCTGTTCATCTTCACAACCAGCATCTTCAGAACCTTTCCTGGCCGCAGTTTGTTGTGCCCTTCGTCCTCCCAACCATTCTCGTCTTTCCATCCGCTACTTGCCAACTTTCCTCTGACTGGTCCGTCTACACCAACGTCCTTGTCCACTGTTACCGTCTGCAACAAAATATTTAAACTTTCATTTCCTTGCACAAACAGCTCGACACCGTTAAAATTTCATTTCCTTGTTGGAACCATCTCCAGTGGTGAATATGCTTGCACAAAACCGTTGCCACCTTCGAAGACTACCTCTACGACTGACTCACTTTAGCGTTTGAACACTGCCATAACCGTGACAACCTACCAACAGGCTTCTAACTCACAACTTCTAGCCATCTCCAAGTCCCTACTTTAAATGTTGTTCGATGACTGTCTTAAACGACTATCTGATTCATAGTTGCCTGGGTTAATTGGTGGAGTCAACAGGGGACTCCCATATGTCACACTGTTTCCAAAAGGCAAAGACACAGTTATTAGTCCATTGACCATACAATTTTTGTTATATTATCACTATATATATATATATATATATATATATATATATATATATATATATATATATATATATATATATAGATATATATATATCTTAATTAATTTAATTAATTAAATTATCTAAAAAAAACTATATTATATAATTTTTAATATAGTTACATATTAAAAATATATATAATTAATTTAATTAGTTAAATTATTTAATTAATTAAATAAAAGAAAAGAGAGGAGGAAAAAGAAGAAGAAAAGTGATTAAAATAATAAAAAAAGGGGTTACCTTTAAACCCTAAGCTTAGCAACAAATACAAAATAAAGTTCATCACCGAAGAAAGAAGTATTTGAAGATGAATAGAGAAATTATGAAAGCCATACATAAGCTCTACATTTTGGATTAGATGTCCATTTTGTGGAGCAGAAGATCAATATTTATTGATTTATAAAAATTGCACAATATCGTGTCCCAAAATGTGGAAGATTGTACTCTAGAAGAATATCAATATAGCACCCAGACACAAATTAAATAGTTAAAAGAAGAAATCATAAAACTTCAACAAAAAAACCAAGCCTTAGAGAAGAAATATAAAGATCTTGCATAGCAGTTTCATGCAAAATCAACAGAATGAAACGAATAAATTTTGCATCTAAGGAACCACAATGAGAAACTTCTTGCACAAGTCAAAAAATGTAAAACTAAGAAGCACAAGTTAGAAAAAGAAAAGGAAAGTTTTGACAAAAAAATCAATGAAAGTCTATCAAAGAAAGAAGAGGAGAATTTATGTTTAAAAGACCTTAACAAAAAATTATTAGAACAAATTAAAAAATTAAAAGATCAAGAGAAGGATAATAGCAAAAAGATCAATGATTCAGAAAAAGAACTTTTACGTCTAAAAAAAAACCAAAATCTGCTTAACCAATTTAAAAAACTTAAGACTGATAAGAAATCGTTGAAGAATAGATACAATGAACTTATCGCAAAAGAAGCATCAAAAGCTCGAGATGTAGCAACCCAAGCTGAAGAAACAAACATCGATTCCACTAATCTCACAGTTTAGGCAAATCCAAATCCTACTGAAGTAAAAACGTATTCAGAGGCTGTCATTCAAACGATAGACACCCAAAATGAGGATTCAATAGTTAAGTCAACAACAACAATGCAAGAGGGAAATCAGGAAACTACCATAAAAATGTTTAAGGAAGTTCAAACAAGAAAAATTTCTTATCTACATCCGAATCACAAGAGTAAACACCTTAATCAATCTACAAATCTATATATGCAAAACAAAAACAAACTTATGTTCCGAAGAATATTGAAGTGAGCTCAATCCAGTGATATGATAACTGGGTTCAATCAAGTCATATGATAACTATTCACCACACATCTCAGGATCATAAGATTCCTTTGAAGATTAATCTAGGATGGTTCGATCCATTTTCAGTACGACAATTCTATCTATTGCTCAAAACATCATATCGTCTTGTATCAACAAAGATGAAAGCTCAGAAACAAGAAGATATTCCACATGAAAAAAGAGATCCAACCCTTCATCAGTAAGCTTTGAGGAAAAAGCTTTTTGAAGGGGAAGGCAATGTAATGAACTAAATTTATATAAAAAATAAACATAAATAATATAAAAGATAACAAATAAGATTAATGATTAATTAGTTAAGAAATTAATGAAAATGCATGTCCCTAAGGACATAACTATTCGTGAAAGGGTACTTACTTGGCTATATATATAGGACCCTCATTCTCATTTGTAATCATCCTATATCAATTCTTTTATACAATATACTATTTACAATTATTGTACTACGATGGATGTCTTTGTCTTCCAAGTATTTTAAATATGTCCGCTGTGTATACAACTTTTGGTTGTTACATTGTCTTTACATCCATCTAATATATCTTCCATCCCATCTGTGCTGACAGTGCTAGAATGGATCTGATTGATGAGTACCTTGTAACAAGAGCAAAAATCTCACTGTAATCAATCCCCTCCACCTAAGAAAAACCTTTGGCGACAAACCCGACCTTGTGTTTCTCCACACTACCATGCGTTGCTTGCTTTACCTTGTAAAGCCATCTGGAACTCACCATTGACTTGTTTTCTAGTCTTGGGACCACATCCCAAACACTATTCCTGACAATGGAGTCATACTCCTCAACCATGGCATCAACCCAAACTGGTTGCTACACTTCTTCCTCAAAAGAGGATGGCTCAGTCTCTACACATCCGCTCATTAGAGCCATGTAGCTAGTGTACCTCTCCGGTGACCTCCTCTACCTGCGCTGTGATGTGGGTGCTCCCACATTCTCTCTAGCATCATGCAATAATCTGTTAGCCTCTCTGGTGCGTTTTCTTCAATCTCTGGAAGACTATGCATGAGTGGGTGTATCTACTCCCTAATCCTATGCATGTGGATGCTCCACATCATCCTAAGGTTCCTCCTTTGGAGCTAGAAGCTCCTCAACTGCATGTAGCTGAAGCTCCCTCTCAAGGGAACATCTCATGGCCTTCTCTTCATCGAATTTTACATCTTTGTGAACTATTGTCATCCTGTTGGTTGACAGGTACACCCGATAATTGTGAGGTGTATCAGTGTACCCCACAAATCTGCCCAACTCTATTGTTGGGTCAAGCTTTTTCCGTGCATCTTTGGTTACATGGTAGTAGACTGATGAACCAAAAATATGAAATGTCCCACATTTGGTTTTTTCCTTGAAAAAACCTCTTCAGGTGTACTCATGCGAAGAATTCGATGAGTGCTTTTGTTCTACAAATAAACAACTATGTTGCATGCTTCAACCCACAAGTGTAGTGGTAGGCCTTGATCATGCAACATCGCCCGTGCCGCTCCTACAATGTTTCTTTTCTTCCTTTCAGCCACCCCATTTTGCTGTGGGTTATGAGGTGCCATAAACTCTCATCGAATGCCTTACGATGCACATAAGTTTTTGAACTCATTCGACACGTACTCTCGACCATTATCACTCCTGAGAGATTTAACTTTCCTGCGGGTATCTTTCTCGACGAGAAAAATCATAAAAAATATAACATTACCTGCGCTTGGCATGGATGTTGTCAAGAAAGATTCAAACACATCTGACTGAAATCAACCAAGGATTTCCTGTGCTCGACTATGTTTCTCATGAAAGGAAGCCTTGGTGTACTTTCCCAATGTACACTCCCAATGTACACCCTTTCCATGTGTCTACCTACTCTAGTGTACCTTTGGGAAGATTGGTAGAAATTTGCTGCATGATCTTCAAAGCGCCATGGAGTAATTGATCCACCCCCCTGTGCCACAATTCACCAATGTCTCAGCTCTACACCTTCTCTACTTTCGTGCTGAAGGAAGCATAATATTCTACCTCCAACTTGTATAGATTCTTCATTTAAACCCCTATCCTCTTCACCTGTCCTATCCCTATGTGACGAAGGAATGCCTTTCCCTTACTAAATATCACATCATAACCTCTATCCTCCAACATGGAAACATATAACAAGTTCTTCTTCAAACCAGGAACATACATAACATCTCACAAAGTGAGGGTAGAACCTGACTCCCTTTGAAAGGTAACTCTACCGAGCTCGGTAGTGCTATCCCTGCCATCATCATCCATCTTGATATGCATATGGAGATCCTTCTCCTCCAAGTTACTGAAGAGCTCTTTTTTACTGGTCATGTGGAAAGAAGCTCCACTATCTAGGTACCACACACTACCCATCATCGATGACACCATACAAGCGATGAGGGTAAAGTCTAGTTCGAATTGTGAAGCAAGAGCCTCACCTGCCGCTCCTCTTGAGGGCTTCTTACCGACCTTCTTGAGCGGACACTTTGTGGAAAAATGTCCTAGCTCATGACAGTGAAAGCACTTGACTTTCGACATGTCCTTCTTACCGCCTTGACAAGAATATGATTTGGAATAGGATGACTTCCCCTTCCCTTTCTTTGCCTTACCCGCTGAGGCACAATTCTCCTCATCACCATGCTTTGATGAGGATTTGTCTCTAGTGTTTCATCGAATCTCTTCCTGTACCAAGTCAAACCATAACCGCTCCAACTCTGGTAGCTTCTCCCTCCCATTAACAGAGTCCTAGTAACTGTACCAACTCTTGGGAAGTCCTAGAAGTGCTAGGCTCACCAGATCGTCTTCAACAACAGTAATCCCAACACTTCCAAGCTCATCCCGACATTGGGTGAACTTGGTCAAGTACTTTAGAATTGAGTCTCTCTTCTCCATCTTGATCTTTTTGAGTTTGTCCTTTAGTGCGAACTTCCTATGGTCACTACTATTTTGAAACATGTATGTCAATGCCTTCCACATTGCAAATGGAGTGTCCTTACCTTGGAAGTTTGAGACAATGTGATCTTGAACTCCTTCCAGGATAATTCTTCTCACTTTTTCCACACACTTTCTCCATTCAGCCATATCTTTGGCATCAGATGCTGTAGGCTTCAGAATATCATGATTTATGAATTCCTTGAGGCTATTGTCTTCCAGCACTACCTCCATCCTATCCTTCCAAGCTATGTAATTCGAGATGCCCTCCAGGGCATACTTAAGTCTCAAACTATAGAATGACATATTGTTGACTCTGAAGTATGAACTTGCAAATTTGATTTTGACCTTCACAACAAACTTGAATTATCCTCTTCTATACCTTCTTCAACTCCAATACCATGTAGATTTTTACTGTAGATTCAACAACTTATGTGATATGCTAAAACACAAGACAAGAATCTACTCTACTCTTCAACGAAAACCAAAATTGATCGATGAAAACAATAAGAAGAAAAGGAAGAATATCAATCACACATAACACAATATTTCTCTAGGGAAAGAAACTACTAAAAACCCTGACTATCTATATTGCATTAACTAGAAGATCTGAGAAGAAAATACAATGCTTGTTCAAACCAAACAATTCCTGCACAAGTACAATCTAACTCTCTACCTCATAAGCTAGTTCAAGCCAACACTTAGCCAATTTTGATGTGCGCCAAGCCCCTACTTCCTTGCACAATTCTTGAGAGAATTAGCCCATATTTAATTGGGAAATCCACTCTCCATAACTGCACAATCCATCCATAGGCCCTCAACTAATTTCATGCACCATCTGTACAACTCGGAAAATTATACCACTGATAGTGCACTATCTCTGAACTCTAATCTCAATAGGGTCTTCCTCTTACTGACATGCATGAGTTATTTATGAGTGAATTTTCAGGTAAATAGTGAGGTACTGAGGATTTAGTGGTGCCCGTCCCCACTATTAGACCTTCTACTAGTTCCTCCAACAATTAGAACTAGTTTAATTGACTATAACTCAGTTAGACTAAGCTAATTACTTGCAACTCAAAAGAACTCAACCCGGGCCCCTAAAATTTAGGGATCACTCAAAATGACTCTAGATAGACTTCCAACTTGAATTTCCTAAGTCAATTAAGTCAATTTAACTTAATTAACTATTACAAGTTGCTATGACAATATACTTTTGATTTATTTCACAATTTAATTCATGGACAAATTAAATTGGAATTTCTTGTTGCTATTTTTAACAATACATGTATAAACATAATCATAACAACATATAAACATATAACAACTAAGTGCACCAACACATAACATCATTTTAGCTAGAGTCGAGTCATCACTGCATGACCATATCACTACACATACTATGACCTCATGCATGACAACATCAACCATACCAATGTACGCTTGACCACATGCAAACATTAACATGCATAAGTAATGCATAATCCACCACTCACAAGAATAAACACATATAATCAAGCATAAACGAAAAATACGTGTAACTAAGCCTACAAGAATGATACATGTAACCAAGCATACAAAAATGTAACCAAGCATACAAGAATGATATATGTAAATGACATACAACAATATATAACCAATCATATACTCATGACAATGCATCCCAAAACACCACCATCAAATTCCACATGGCGACATCCCTACAACCATGATCAACAACATGCAAATGCAACAAGCACATAGAACACAAGGACGAAAACACATGTGCAAGCGACATGAATGCATGACCAACACAACGCCCATCCAGTCCAAGGGGTGAACTTTGCTCTGATACCACTCTGTAATACCCTCCTCCCATATCTACCCCAGTAACCAGCGAAATGAGGTAAACATGCGAAAAGAGGCCACTATGATATGATTCAACCTCCTAAATTACGTTAAGAAAGTGGAACCGATGTAAACACACCATACATACCTTCAACATCAGCATTAGGACCCTCAGGAACCATCCCAACCTTTTTGCAAACTAGCCCCTGGGTCCCACTAAGATTTTGGACCACTTGACCCCCAGACGCTCCCATGCTATACGCCTTATAGTGTTTAGGAGGTTCTAGATGCTCTCATGACAAGGCATGCCAACGTCTAGGGACTATTTTGCTCCATGTTGTGCCAACATCCCTGGGATTTGAGCCACTTTTTCAGGTCGAGAGCCCAGGTCACTCCCCAGAATTGAATGACACCTTCAAAATGGTAAGATAACAGAGAAATGACAGTACAAATGAAATTACTTGAATAAGACCTTGATTGGACTTGTATAGCCATGACAAACATTTTGTCAAACATATCACGAATATGTAATCTACAGGTGTAAATAACAGATCTAAGCATAGGGGTCTCATACTTAGTTGAGAATTGCTGAGAAGCATTGATGCCTCAATACATTGGCTACCCTTTCATCCATTAGGTTAATATACATTATTCATTCATTTACAAGTAAAAACATATGATCGCTAAAAACATGACGAGAGCCATACATAGCTACTATGATAAAACATATACATAACCAACATAATAACAACATAATTACCAAGGAAATCACAACCATATGATCCACATATAAACCAGTATAATACTCATAGAAATACAAGGTGAAATAACATCATATTGATGATGAAAAATCCAAACTCGAGATGGGACTTCCACATTCCACCCGACCGTAGAATGGCTGAGCCAAATCTCTCTTCAACCATTCACCCTCGTGCCATATTCCAAGCATGAATGTGAGATCTCACAGAACACATCAATCCAAAACCATCCAGGGCTTCCAGAGGCCATCCACCTCAACCCATCAAACAATGATTCCACCTCATGGTCGGACATCACGAAACCATCATCAGATTTGTCTCTATCCAAGCCTTCCAGGGCTCCAGAGCATTCGTTCCAACCAAGGCTTCCAGGACTAGTGACTCATTCTACAACTGCTGTTGGACTTCTAGAGCATTTGTCCAACTAGGGCTTCCAAGACTAGTAACTCAACCCACCAAGGGCTTCCAAAGCATTCGTCCAACCAAGGCTTCTAGGACTGGTAACTCAACCCAAGCTGTTACAGGGATTCCAGAGTGTTTGTCCAACCAGGGCTTCCAAAAACTAATAATTAAACCCAAGCTAAAGGAAACATGAGAACCAACCAAAACAAAACAAGGAAATAAGCCCACAATCTCCATGGCTATCCAGGGAATGGAAAGGCTAGGCAATCCATTGTCAATCCAGGAAATTCTCCATGCCAGTGACAAATCATGACAATTAATCCACTTTCATATGCCATGCCTGCGAAAAAAAGTGAGGAAAACATACATGCAACTCGGTAATTGCAAGCCAAATCCACTGTAGTTGTTGATCCCGATGTCCTATTACGCTTTCCTGCTCTTTCTTTGCCTTCTTTCTCTAAAACTCCAAGTAAGCCACACTCTCCAAGAGTGCTCCAAGAAAACTCCAAGTGTCCAAGAGTATGAGTGAGAGAGAATAATGAGAAAGCTCCAAAACTGAACTGAGAAAAGTCTGTGTACTGATCCTCAAAAGCCTTTTTATGAATGAAGCTTCTATTTTCTTTGTTTTCTATTATTTTCCTTCATTTTCCTCCTCACTTGCAACCTGTGACCTTTCACCTCCCTTTTCTCCCAATTTCCATTATTTTCATAAATAAATGTGCCAAAAATGACATTTTCCCTTTCCAAAGACTTAGCCGTTGTCTTTGCCAATTTCCTTAGCCATAATAAACCAAATGAACACCCACTAGGATGTTTTTCCCAACATTCATCTTGGAATAAGTGTCCCATTAACCATGGTTATTAGTTTTCCTTTATTAACTTTTATTACATGGAATTTTCACCAGTGCTGTTACAATCAACTTCCTTCATTCTTACTTTGTGATAGCCTGAGTGGAGGTCTAGATTGGTAAAAAATTTGGCACCATGCAATTCATCAAGCAAATCATCAACTACTGGAATATGAATTTTTTCTTGATAGTGAGCTTGTTAAGGGCCCTAAAGTATGGATGCATGCACCATTCACCGTCTTCCTTTAAAATCATGACTACTAGAGATGAGTAAGGGTTGGTGCTGGGATGAATAACACTGACTTCAAGGAGTTCCTAGTTGATTCTTTCAATTTCATTTTTTTGTACAAAAGGATATCGATAGGAGCAGACATTTGGGAGCTGGGTACTGGGGAGCAAAGGGATGCTATGATCATGTTCACCCCTATAGAGGGTGGGAGCTTCTTAGGTTTGTCAAAGACGCAGTGGTGTTGATCCAATACTTGTTGCATATCAGATTGAATGTTAGGAGTGGATTCAATGGCATGGATGGCATTAAATTGTGCTACTACCCCATGATGACCCTTTTTAAAAGCTTCTCCGTTTGATGTGAGTTGATGATAGTAAGAGCACCTGCTTGGAGTCCCCGTAATGTACTTGATCTGATAATCACCCTATGAGTGACCTTAGTGAAGATTTATTAAATAAAAGGTATTACAGACCCATGTGTTGGTGTGTGTGTTCTGTGTTATTGAAACAACAGATCGATAAGATTGTCAATACACATAAAATAAATGGAAAGACAGTAGAGAAATACAGTAAGCAACACAAAGACACAAGTAGTTTTAATAAGGAGTTCACCCTATTCTCCAGGGCTACATCTCCGGTCCAGTTTCAGTGGTGGCCTTGTTTTATTGTGTCTTTGAGCAGAGAAATTACAATGCAGAGACTCAATATGAGTTCTCCTAGAGAATATTTTGCTTGGCAGGGTGGTTCTTGGATTCCCCAAGCCACTTGGAGCACACAGACTCTTGTTCTTCCTACCAGCTCCATGATCCTCGGTCTACTGTGGAAAGAGCCAACTGTGATGCTTAATCCGGACAGATTCCTCTATGGGAAGGCTTGATTCTTCAACCTCTCTGGTGCTCGACGTTGCCTGTGGTCAGCTCGGCCCTTTGTCTCCTCTGCTTGGCTTTATTGCTCTCTGTGCTCAGTCCTCCTCTCAGGGTTCACTGTTCACTGTCTCTCTTCGTCACTTGGACTCTTTGCTCTCCTCTTTTTCTCTATCCCCTTCGGTTGTATCTGTTCATGGCTTTAGCCATTCGACCTCCATGCCGGTTTGGTTCCTCTCCTTCCTGCATCGATTCACCTACCGCCTGGGTGCTTGGAGTTCCTTTTTCGGCGTCATCTTGAACGCTCGGGAAGTAGCCACGTGTCTCCATCGGAACAGCGCCAGCTTGTTCATCAACTCGTTTCTTTCTCCACCGTGGCAATCAACAAATTCCAAATCCCCTTAAATCACGACTTAATTCCCTATTAATTCCACTATGTCTATCGGACGCAATCTTAGTCATCCGATCTGGGCTCCTCCAAATCCAACTTCATATGCACGTCGAGCGCGGTTGACTTGCTCGATCGATAATGCGCGATCACAGTGGTTTTTCTCTCACGTCTGCTGCCACGCGTCAATCACTGAGTGTGATCGCTCCATTTTCTCCAAGGCCGCTTACCATTCAAGGGCGCTCCGATCAATACCGTCGGTTTCTAGGGCGCGGGTCCCACCTTTGTACTTTAGCGCCTTTACCTTTTTCTGCTCGCGGTCCTCTAGTTCCCCCACGCTACCGAGTGCTTAAGGCTCCTCCTTTTCAGCCCTGTTTGCCTACCGATGCGCGTTGGTGCTAAGCGCTAACGCGCATAAAAAATCAGCGCATTTTCCCATTCCGGGGCTCCCAGGGGCTATTTTGATGTCCTGCGCAGTCTCCATGGGCCTCGGTAAGCGCGTTTTGACTGAGGTCCTCGTTGTTCCGCGCCAGCTACCATGGCCACTGGTTCACAGTATTTTCGATTGTTGTTTTGGATTCTTCAAGGATTTGTTTCGTCCCGATATAGTCATAGTTCTATGACAGTCGTTTATGGATCCGATTCGGATCACGACCTCCCTACTGAAAAGCTTTTGGACCACCAGAATTTGGTTTTCTTCAAGCATCGACTAAGTGAGGACACTACTGTCTCACTTGTCCAATCTCAATCCACTTCGCACTGCTCGGCTTCGAACCTTTAAGCCCAATCTTGAGGTATTCCACCTGTCCACTACGCGTCGTCCTTACCTTCTTGTCCAGCACTGTGTCTTCTTGCAACTCATTTAGATATTCAGGTAGCAGGTCATCAATAGAAGGCAATTGACTCTGCTCTTCAGGGTCCTCAATCATTGAAGGTTCAAACAACCTCAAGAAATCTGCGTTCACGACTGAGTAGATGTGCATATAAGCTGGCAGATCAAGGCGAAAAGCATTTTCACCAATCTTCTCAAGTATCCTGAAGGGTCCATACCTGATAGGTTTTAGCTTCTTACCTTCACCTTGCATCCTGTCCTTGCTGATATACAGCCAGACTTGGTCTCCAAATTGAAAACTATGCTCCATTCGATGCTTATCATGCCTAGCCTTGTACTTGGCCTAGCTCTTTTCCAGCTGTTCCTGTACTGCTTGGTGGATCTCCTGGATTTGTTCAATGAACCTAGTTGATTTGTCCACATCACTGTGTCCATCAACCATGGTATCTTTACCAAAGACAAAATCCAAAGGAGACCTTGGTATGAAACCAAAGCAGGTCTCAAAAGGAGATCTCTGGGTAGAAGAGTGTTTGGCTCTATTGTAAGCATGCTGCACATAACACAAGTGTTCATCCCAAAGCTTAGGGTGTTTGCTGCAATATCCTCTCAGTAACTGGATCATTGTCTTGTTAATTACTTCTGTCTGGCCATCTGTTTATGGATGAAAAGCTGTGATTTTCTTTAATTTGGTGTCCATTAGTTCCCATAGACTGGACCAAAACTTTCCCACAAATCGGGTGTCTCGATCAGATATAATAGAAGTGGTTAATCCAAAATGAACCCATACATGTTCAAAGAATAATTTTGCAGTTTATTCAGCTGTAATCTGTTTACTACAGGGTATCAAAATACACATATTGCTGAACCTATCCACAACAACATATAGATAATCATTACCTTTCCTAGATTTAGGCAGTCCTCCAACAAAATTCATGGAAATACTTTCCCAAGGGTGAGAAGGAACTGGCAATGGAGTGTACAAGCCTAGTTTTTTGTTGTTGGGCTTGCTTTTAGCACACATAGCACACCCCTTTACATATCTAGAAATTTTCTCCCTCATTCTTGGCCAATAGCAAAACCTTTGTAGCTGTGCAACTGTTTTACTTACCCCAAAGTGACCTGATATCAGAGAAGTGTGTGCTTCCCTAATTATCTTTTCTCTCTCAGTTTGTGGAATGCAGAGTTTCCCACAATGATATAAGAGTCGGTCCTTCACATGATAGTCCAATTCTTCCACTCTTTTGCCTTGACTCAAAGTTGCATATACATTTTTAAAGTCCATGTCCTGAGCATACTGTTCTATGTAGCTTTCATGTAGCATAGAATTATGCTTAAGTATGGTAGATGCATTTATAATGGGTCTAGATAACATGTCTGCAACCTTGTTATGTATGCCCTTTTTATATCTGATGACTAAATGAAACTGTTGTAGAAAACCCATCCATCTGTAATGTCTTGATTGTTGCAACTTAGTTTGGGAGTGTAGGTATTGAAGTGGCTGATGATCAGTATGTATTACTGTTTCTTTGCCCATTAAGTAAAGTTTCCACATTTTCACACTCTGAACTAATGCATACAATTCCTTATCATATGTAGGATAGTTGACTATTGCAGGATTAAAAGTCTCAGAATGATAACATATGGGTTTACCGTGCTGTGTCAACACTGCTCCCATGGCATAGTCACTGGCATCAGTTTGGATCTCAAATGGTCTTTGTAGATCTGGCAATGCTAGTACAGGTGTTGTACTAATTTTTTCTTTCAAGGTGTCGAAGGCTTTCTGTTGTTTGCCTCCCCACTGAAACACCTTGTTCAATCCTATCAAAGCATGTAAGGGAGCTGCAATTGAGGAAAAATTTGAAATGAACTTCCTCCAATACTGTGCTGCTCCTAAGAAGCTTCTCACTTCTGTAGCAGACTTGGGTTTAGGCCAGTTTACAATGACTGCCACTTTAGAGGGATCTATTTTCAATTCACCTCCCCATACTATATGACCCAAATAATTTAGAGAGGTTTTGCCAAATTCACATTTGGAGAGTTTAACATAAAGTTTTTCTCTTTTCAAAACATCTAATGTCTGCTTAACATGCTTTAAATGTTCTTCCCACATTTTACTAAAAATCAGAATATCATCCAGATACACAATAACAAAATCATCAAGAAAAGGTCTGAGTACATCATTCATTAATCTCATGAAAGTAGCAGGGGCATTGGTCAAACCAAAAGGCATAACCAACCATTCATACAATCCCTGCTTTCTTTTGAAAGCAGTCTTCCATGCATCTTGCTTTCCAACTCTAACCTGATGGTATCCACTGTGCAAATCCAGCTTGGTGAAATAAACAACTTCCTTCAATTGATCTAAAAGATCATCTATGCGAGGAAGGGGATAATGATTTTTAATTGTTATCTTATTCAGTGCTCGGTAATCAATGGACATTCTCCACGAGTCATCTTTCTTTCTCACCAAAACGATTGGTGACCCACATGGTGATGTGTTAGGTCTGATGAACCCTTTCTTGAGCAACTCCTGCACATGCTTCTTGATTTCAGCATTCTCTAAAGCAGATAACCTGTACATCCCAATGTTAGGCAAAGGAACATCTTGATGCAAAATAATATCATGTACTATTCCCTTTTTGGGTGGCAGACCTTGAGGTTCTTGAAACAAGACATCATACTTTGAAACAATCTTTTCTATATCAGCTTGCTGATCAGAATTACAGCCCTCAAATACATTGGTTTTATCAGTTTTCTTTTCCTTTACAACCACTAGTAAGAACTGTTTGCATGAATTTATGATTCTTTTCATCTATCCTAAGTTTATGAGAGTATAATTATTCTTGAGCTTATGAGCTCTTACAAAGTATTCGATTCCATCTTTAACAAGTAGATACTTGTTCTCGGCTCTATAGAAAATAGCTTTTCTATCATACAAGTAAGGACTTCCTAAAACAATTCCACATATATCCAAAGGAATTATATCTAACTCAACCTCATCTACAGATGCTGACCCAAAAGAAAACTTGAGTTTGCACTATCTAGTCACTTGTAGTTGTGCTTTATCATTCAACCATCTTAATGGGTATGGCTTCTTATGAGGTGTAGTTGCTAATCCCAATTTCTTCACAATTGCTTCAGAAATCAGATTTACTTGTGAGCCAATATCAAACAAAGTATCAATCTTTTGATTTTTGGAAACAACTCGAATATGGAAAAGCTCATGCCTTTTTATCTCATGTTCTTCATCACTAACAGATAGAACAAAATTACTAGTAGATGCTTCAGAATTCTTACCTTTTATACTTGTGGCTGCAATGATTATTTCATCTCCTGAGTCTGACCCCAAATCTTTCTGAATAGCTGCAGCAGTCTTCTTCTTCTTGCCCTTGGACTTCTTAGGTCTCAGCTCTGATGCAGAATCCAACAGTGCTCATCATCATGCCCCTCCTTTTTATAGTGAGTGCATGAGGCTTTACCTTTTTGTGCAGTGTTAGCCTTCCTTGCTTTCCACTTCTGCTTTCTTTTCTCCTTGGTCTTGCTTATAGTGGGTTGGGATGGTCCCCCAACTTCTGGATTTCCATTATTTCCTCTAGCTTCTAGATGAGTAGCTTGTACAGATACCTCATCTATACTAGTGGTATTAAACATGAGGATGGTATGCCTCATGTAGCTGTGTAGACCACCAATGTACTTCAAAAGAGTTTTTGGTGAGTCTAATGAAATACCCAACTTCAATTCTCTCTTTCTGAACTCTTGAGTATACCCTTGTACACTTTGCCCTTTCAACTACCAAAGAGTTTGCCAACTCATCATGGCTTCTTGCATGTAGGCCAATGGATAGAACTGCTTTTTGATTGCAGTAACAAATTCACTCCAGACAAAGATGGTCTTACCATGCTTCCTCATATTAGCTTGGGTTCTGCCTTCCCACCAAACCAAGGCAGTGCCCCCTAGGCGAAGGCTTGCCAGCTGAATCTTGCTCATGTCTGCGTCTATATTATGTACTCTGCAATACACATCAATTTGTCTAATCCAATTGTCCAATTTTTCAGCATTTAGCTCTCCATCATATATAGGCAAATCAAATTTAACATCTAACTTAATCAAAGATGCTTTCTTATTATGCACAGGGCTACTGGGAGGTGTAGGGAAGCTTTCTTCTTTCCCCTTTCCTTTGGAGTGGTCATTGGAATGAGATTCATCTTCTTCTTTAACTTGCTTAGAGCCTGATGAATCTTCACCCTTATGCTTTCTAAAGTCCCTATACATTTCTTCTACCATGGACTTTATAGCTAGGAAACTTTCTATGAATTGAGAGTCTGGCCCTATAGAACCTTCTTCTGACATTGTCTTCCGAGAATAGACTCTCCCAATTTCAGGATTAGTTTCCACCAACTCTCCTTCTCCTAATTTGAGCTTTGATCTAGTGAGCATCCACAGCTAAACCAACACAAGCTTGTCTAACCTTACAGCTTAAAGCTCTAATACCACTTGGTCTGATAATCACCCTATGAGTGACCTCAGTGAAGATTTATTAAGAAAAAGGTATTACAGACCCATGTGCTGGTGTGTATGTTCTGTGTTATTGAAACAACGGATCGGTCAGATTGCTAATACACAGAAAATAAATGGAAAGACAATAGAGAAATATAGTAAGCAACACAAAGACACAAGTAGTTTTAATAAGGAGTTCACCCTATTCTCCAGGGCTACGTCTCCGGTTCAGCTTCAGTGGTGGCCTTGTTTTATTGTGTCTTTGAGCAGAGAAATTACAATGCAAAGACTCAATATGAGTTCTCTTGGAGTAGATTTTTCTTGGCAGGGTGGTTCTTGGAATCCCCAAGCCACTTGGAGTACACAGACTCTTGTTCTTCCTACCAGCTCTGTGACCCTTGGTCTACAGTGGAAAGAGCCAACTGTGATGCTCAATCCGGACAGATTCCTCTATGGGAAGGCTTGATTCTTCAAGCTCTCTGGTGCTCGACGCTGCCTGTGGTCAGCTCGGCCCTCTGTTTCCTCTGCTTGGCGTTACTGCTCTCTGTGCTCAGTCCTCCTCTCAGGGTTCACTGTTCATTGTCTCTCTTCGTTGCTTGGACTCTTCGCTCTCCTCTTTTTCTCTATCCCCTTCGGTTGTCTCTGTTCATGGCTTTAGCCATTCAACCTCCATGCCGGT
Organism: Pinus tabuliformis; assembly: GCA_031772625.1. NCBI lineage: Eukaryota > Viridiplantae > Streptophyta > Pinopsida > Pinales > Pinaceae > Pinus > Pinus tabuliformis. The sequence continues at coordinate 790,604,398 of CM062805.1, forward strand.
TCAGTTCCTCTCCTTCCTGCATCGATTCACTTACCGCCTATGTGCTTGGAGTTCCCTATTCGGCGCCAGCATGAACGATCGGGAAGTAGCCACATGTCTCCATCAGAATAACGCCAGTCTGTTCATCGATTCGTTTCTTTCTCCACCGTGGCGATCAACGGATTCCAAATCCCCTTAAATCGCGGCTTAATTCCTTATCAATTCCGCTCTGTCTATCGGACAAAATCTCAGCCGTCCGATCTGGGCTCCTCCAAATCCAACGTCATACGCACGTTGAGCGCGGTTGACTTTCTCGATCGATAATGCGTGATCATGGCGGTTTTTCTCTCACCTCTACTGCCACGCGTCAATTGCTGAGTGTGATCACTCCGTTTTCTCCAAAACCGCTTACCGTTCAAGGGTGCCCCGATCAATACCACCGGTTTCCAGGGCGCGGGTCCCGCCTTTGTACTTTAGCGCCTTTACCTTTTTCCACCCGCGGTCCTCTGGTTCCCCCACGCGACCAAGTGCTTAAGGCTCCTCCTTTTCAGCCCTGTTTGCCCAACGATGCGCGTTAGCACTAACGCGCATCGAAAATCAGCTCCTTTTCCTGATCCGGGGCTCCCAGGGGCTATTTTGACCTCCTGCGCAGTCTCCATGGGCCTCGGTCAGTGCGCTTTGATCGAGGTCCTCGTCGTTCCGCGCCGGCTGCCATGGCCACTGGTTCAGGGTGTTTTCAATTGTTGTTTTGGATTCTTCAAGGATTTGTTTCGTCCCGATATAGTCATGGTTCTATGACAGTCGTTTATGGATCCGATTCGGATCAGTACTACTGTGGTTGTTCTACTTAAAGCTCATATATAATTCTTGGAAGTCCATTGTGATAGGGCCTAGTGTGCAGAGCCTTTCAACACCAAGGACGATGTCACAACCGCCCATTTCAATTTTAAAAATGTGGGTTTTGAGGTGATAATACCCCATTTGAAGCTTAATGTTTTCACAGTTTCCTTCACATTTCATGGTCCCCCCATCAGCAATAAGGATTTGGAAATTAGATACCGAATAGACAAAACAATGAATGACTTATGTTATGCTCTTATGGACAAAGTTATGCATGCCGCTAGTAACCAATCAACACCACTAATGGCCAATGTTTAATAAAACCTCTAATTTTGAGACTTTGTGGAGAAGAAATGTCAGCGAAAGCATGGAATGAGATAACCGACTCATTTGGTGTGGCTTTAGTATCAATGTCCGGAGCTATTGGGGGTTCACCCTCATCCTCCTCAAGCACTTCAGTGGATGGATCTTCATTGAACAAACTGTTTTCAATAGCGTCAATTTGAAAGAATTTTGGTTCCTTGTTTATGTTCTAATGAGTATTTGTCACCACAATAGTAGCAAAGTCCTTCCTTCTTTCGTAAATTTCGGCCGGCGACACCTTTTAAACCTTAAGTGTTTGGGTGGGGCCCAAAGTTTTGAAGGAAATGTAACTAGGTTCGGTCTTCGTAAATGTACTTTTGATATTTGTATTTATTCAAGAAAAGAAATATTATTTTTATAATATATGTCAATGAGTTTCTTGCTCATTGAAATAGGTCTAGCACATGTTTAAGTGCTAAAGCCAATTCAAAGAGTCAAAATAATTATGCTAAAGACCTTAAGGGTATGTTACATTATGTATAAGAGTCAAAGAAGTCATCTCCAAGCAAAGTCAAGTCTTCTCCTAGCAAAGACACCATCAAAAGAAGTAATGGCACCATTAAAAGCACCCATCGAAGCAAAGGAAGTCAATTCGGCCTCAAGGCAGCAAGTCAGCCTAAAGGAGGGACAATTCTCTATATATAGAGGCTGTCCACTCCTCTAGAGAGAATGAAATGATCTACGAAATCAACGAGCAAGTGAATTAAAATAAAAGGTGGAAAAGTCGAGTTTAAAGGAGCCTCTAGTGGAACAAAGAAGGGAGAAATATAACCGAAGTATAAAGGACTGCTTTAGGGTGAATTGCAATCACACATGTGAGGAATAGAGAGATGTCTACAATCACTATAGCAGCAACATTAAATTTGCACATCTCTCATTGTTTGGGCTACAAATTAGGCCTACTAGGCCTCCTATCCAAGCGAAGAAGGAATTACCTCAAGAGAAGGAAAAAGGAGCCATATAACATCATTAAGAACTCTCACACGTGCAAGGATTAGGGCTGCAGTGCTGTCACACTAAGCCTACCACTATACATCAAGAAGGGACTCATTTGATCAAGAGAAGGAAGGAGTATTCTTAGGTGAAGGATATCACTAAAGATAAGTATCTCTTTTAGAAGTACTACTAACAGTGGAAGAAAGAACAAAGTGTCGGGGAAAAAAGTGTCAGAAGAAGGTGGACAAAGTGCTGGGGAGACATAGTGAATAGAAAAGGAAGGACTTAACTTGTGCTTGGAGGATCTTCTAGTCAAGGGTTTAGTGTTTGACATTTATCAAGAAAGAAGCTTCAATAAGAGAAAACTTACCGAAGGGTTTTCCTCTCAAGAGAAGAGAGGTTTTTGCCTTGGAAGAGAGCCAACATCTTGTGTTCTTTTTCTTATGTTTTTGGGAGTAGTTTGATGAAGTACACAAACATGGATTAATAAGAAGAAGGAGATTAAGCTAACAAGAAAAGTAAAAATAATCCACAAATTGTTATCAGGTCAAGAAGAATCACACTAAATAGAATTGCCCTATATTCTTCAACATGGTATCAGAGAAAAGTTGACACATCAAGGAAAGGGCATCTCAATATCACTCATCAAGGAAGGACATCTATAAAAGTTGAATATCAAGCCAAGAAGTCTCTATCACATTAAGGACAAGAAGATCTATCATCTATCATTCATCAGGGGAGACTACAAAGCTAGAAGAAGAGCCTTGTATAAAGGCACCTACAAAGACGATCAGATCAAAGAGGGACCTACATCAAGCCACGAATCATCAAGCAAGTCTCATCATCAAGTAAACCCACTTGGAGAAGACATCTTGAGAAACATCAAGATTCAAGGAAAGCAAGCCATCAAGACTTAAAGAAGAAAATAAGTCAACTACATTTCAAAATATATCAAGTAAGTATATGTCCCCTTTTGAATATACATCAATGTATTTTTGCAAGGAAAACAACAAATTGGTAGGTACCGATAACTTTCTTGCATGGAAGAAGATCACTGATTTACTTCTCAAGGAGAATGAATTTCTAGAACATGTCAAAGGAAGATCTCTATCCCTGCTAAGGAGAAAACCCAAGCCTTAGCCAAGTACAATAAGGATGAGACAAGAGCTCAAAGGATTCGAATAGAATCTATCAAGGACTCTCTCATTCCTTATGTCTCCAAATTTGAAACATCAAAATAAATTAATGATAAGCTAGTAGAGCTATTCTCGATATCCACAACCAGAGGAGTGATATATCTAAGAAATTAATTATACAAGATGAAGATATCAAAGGAAGGTATAGCCCCCTACTTCATGAATATCTTTGAGATGAGGGATCAACTTCATGAGCTTGGGGAAGTCATGTCTGATAAAGAAATTACCACTGTAGTACTCAATGCTCTACCTAAGGATTGGGACAACTTCACATCAAGCATTTATGCCAAGAAGGAAGTGTTACATAGTATTTTGTCACGCCTCTTGCACTTCCCTGTGATAGACCCCAAAGTACCTGAAACATGACCATTATACATTATACTCATTGATGTATACAACTCAGATCCCTCCTAAGACTCTGTTTGGAAAATGTCTTGAGATTTCCCTAAAGAAATAGCTCTTAAAACCCTAAAATCAGAGTCATCTCCCTTATGAGGCTTAAAACAACGATGGTCTCCTGTTGCACTGTGTTTGGCTTGCAATGACATCACTCAGTTCCCTTCCATACCTGTGATGATCCCAAAAAGGTAATTTTCCCAAAGAGGATGAGAAGCTTCGTGATCTAGAAGCTTCCAGAGCAGCGAGCTGGAGGTGGTTTCACATAGATGAGGTCGAAGCCTCCTAACTTGACCTCTTTGTCTTATCCCTATGAGCTATCTCCTTGATATGTGGGCCTAATCCTATCTTTGGAGAATTCCTAACTCCCTCTCCCAACCTATAAATTCCTCCTCTCCCATTCTCAAATGGTTGGTCAGGTTAGAGGCTAGTTGGCCTATGTCTATTTGCACTCGTATGCTAAGCTTGTGCTTAGAGGCTATTCATTAGACTTGGAGAATGAGTGCTTGGAGAGTTTCTTGGGTTAGACTTGGATTACCACTCAAGGAGAGCCTTTCAACATCAAGGATTTGGTTGTAAGCTTACCTTTATTCCTTAAATAATATACAACTACCGGATCACCTTCCCAAAATATATATGTTCATGTATTTATTAGCTTGACATTCCTTGACTAGTTAAGTAGGTTATTATTGGATTTTCTATTGGTTTTGGCATGCTTTGTTGTCTCTTAATCACTTGTGCATGTACATAAACTCTGAGAGAAGTAGGAACAAGTCCGTGACCTGAGCAGTTTGAGGTCCTCAACAAAGGAAATCAGAATAGCATGAGAACGAGGCATGTCATCTCTTTCATTCTACTTTTCAATTATAACCTAGGAAGATGTCTAGCTGATTGTCAATTTAGTTGCTAGACCCACTCATTGGTATAGAGGGATCATCTCTGTCTGCACAGGGGATTAACCTTGTCAACAAAATGGCCACTTGCTTTTCTATAGTCAGTGTCACTTTCTGGTAGATGCTTGAAGGTTGTTAATTTGAGTTGTTCTTGAAGATTTTGAGTTTCTTCTTTGTTTTTCTCGGCCATCACATTTTTTACCCTGACAGTCACACTGGTATCGCGGGTTGGTTGATTACAGTAGTGATGATCGCTACTTTCCTCTTGATAGTTGCGATGATTGTAGAAGATTAAGAAATTTAGGGTTTGTCTTCTTATTTTCAGTTTTGTTTGCCTTCTCCTAGTGATTTACCAGTGTGATCTTGGTTGACTCTCTTATTTTCTGATTGCAATCACCTTTTAACTTGGTTTGAGTGTTCTTGAAGTTTGATTAGCCTTTTAGGGTTTCTAGGTCTTCTAGGTCAACCTTCGTCCACTCGTTGGTCTTCCCATCAGAGATCAGAGATCAATTACCTGTGTTAAAGAGTCTTTGTGTGTTCAGACATCCTTTGCAGATCACTTTTGGTTCTTGTGTCTTAAGTTGTTTTCATTAGTAGATACTGTGAAAGCCACTTAAGCTCCATTTGATAAACAATAGATTACAAATTGATTGTTTCCTTTGAATCAAAAGGAGTGTTTTCTTTGAATTTTGTGTTTCGAAATGTGAAAGTGAAAGTGTCAATATTTTCATAGTTTTCGAAGCATTTTGAATTGCATTCAAATCATTATTGTGAAAGTGATTTTCATATTTGTTGGCTTACTTGCATTCTCTTTTACTTTTTCACTAGATTACGTTGGTTGCATTTCGAAAAAGAGAAAAAATCATCATTATATCTTAAGTTAGTTTTGCTTTAAGGTTTTTTTTGGCATTGCATTTTATTATCATATGAAAGATTAGATTTCATATTTTTCACTTTTGCATTTGGTTTGATGCATGATTTGAGTGATCTTCTTCCCTACATAGATAGCTTTCATCGAATTTAAGGATTTCATTTCATCATCTAGTTTGCATTTTAGGAATAGGTAACATCGTTAAGGCCTTGAAATAGAAACATAATTCCAAGATCAACTATAAAATTTATCAATTAATCTAAGGAGGATTTGAAACAATAACGTTCATACTTAGTGGTCTAGGTTAGAGACGTGTTCCAGCGTCTATAAAACTTAGCAACTATCATTCTCTTTGGCATTAGACAATGCTAGCACAGACTTATGCTCCTCGTACGTCGAAGTATATAAAGGGAGACCCCTGTAGGTTTCAAACCTTTATCCATAGGAAGCCGAGTCTGCCACCCTGTAAACGTGATACACCGAACACAACATTCGAGGAAATTGCCTGCACGTACATCAAATCCTTGGTAAATTTATTTTGCTAAGGTGTATATTGCAGTTCACGGTTACTTGGTACTCCTTTTGCCTAGAGTTATCTAAGTAGTCATTTCGATCTTTTATGACTCCTTCAATTTGAAAAGATCATCAAGAACTTGTCCTTTCAAGCTTGCTAAACCAATGAAAGCGACTAGATTCACCTTTTCTTCCTTTTCTCGACTCTTAAAACATGAAAAGGCAAATTTTTTGTTTCAAATTCCAAAATTAATTGACCGCGAAACAACATCCTTCCTGTGGAAATACTCCTTAGTAGATCTTAGGTTGATACCAATGGCAACATTTCCCGAGTCTACCAGTCAAGAAAACCCCTTTGACGGGAATCCTAGTCCTTTTCCTTCTTTTGGAAACACTGGTGCTCCCTATATGGCAACATTGTCCCTTCCTGGATTGACCATTGGTCTACTAGTTTGGTTGTTTCCGATCTTGGTGATTCCGAGTGTCGAAACTTCTTTTCAATCAAGTCCTCCTCCACCTGAACAACATCAAACTCATGTTGATCCTAAAGTTGACCCCTTGCCTTCTTCGCCTATTTCTTCACCTCGTTCTTCCTCTTTGCCTGGTGAAAGTTTGGATTCTAGTAACCAGGAAGCTAAGAATAAGAAGAAGCAAAATAAGCAAGGGGGAAACCAAGTAGCCATTTCTACTAATCAAACTAATGGAGAAAAATCTTCCAACCAACCTCAAAAAGTAAAATTCCCTTGCATGTTATTTAAAGGTGACCACCTTCTTCAAAATTGTCCTGGTATTCCCAAGGTCTTAGAAGTGTGGTCCACAGGTTCACATTGACCTTTGTCATCAGTGTCTGGAGATCATGCTGGTGACAAACCCTCAACTAGTAACAATAAAGCTCATGGGAAAAAGGGAAAATTCAAATTTCCTTGTAAGTTGTGTGAAGGTAATAATCCCATTCACCTTTGACCTCTTATGGATGAAGCTTCCAAAGAGTTGCAGAACCTTACAACTTCTCAACCTTGTCTTCCGACTGGGTATCAAAAACTTTCCCTTGATCCTCTGCTAGTTGATCCAGTGTTTGATCGAAAGTCATCTTTGGTCAATCCCACTCTCTTAGAAAGTGAGTCTCGTGTTCTCAACCAACCATTGATTGAGAAACCGGTAGACTTGACCCCGCCTTCAATTAACTGTACCTTTCCGGTAGAGAGTGAACTTCATACTGCTTAGGTTCTTCTGATTTCTTTAGTTTCAAATGAACTAGAGGGAAACCCTCCTGTTCCCAAGGTGCATGAGAGAATTTCTCCTATTCCCATCAAGTTTGTGTAAAGATGAGACTTGGTTTTTTCATTCCATTGTCACCATCTCTTTGGCCAATCATATCCTTTCACTTGGGTACTTTACCTTTGCCTAAGGAACATCTGCGATTAGTGGTCCTATTAGCCAGCCTCTTGACCTTTACATGTTTTGAGCAGTTCCATCATTACCGTAACCAGTTGCTATCCTTTTATACCACTCATTCTTCTAGGTGGAGTCATCTTTGAGCTCTTTTCTAACTCTCGAAAATTGAAAAAATTGCCGAGTACTTGTCATTTTGAACTCATTAAAGTAAATGAATCGATGTCACCTCAGTATATGTTTACCCCTTTTTGGGGCTGAGATTGACTATTTATGAAAAAGGTACACTTTGGTCGATATGGTCAAGAGGTTCTCTCAAATATTGTTTTCTACCTTTTTCGGTTTGAGGGACAAATTACGAAAAGAGACATGATGGAGTTTTCTTTTTTGTCTCTTTTTCAAACTCTCTAGATATGAAAAAGAAACCGAGTTATTCTTACATTGGACTTGTTAAAATTTTATGATAAAAGACTCGCCACCATGATGAGACCGAGTTTCTCCTTTCGAGGACTTGTAAAACTTACTAGGATCAATTCATCCGAAGGGTGAACTTATATGATAAGCATATGGTATCCTCTTCAAGCTTATGTAAAAATAAAGAGGTACTTGCTAGAAATAGCAGGGAAAAAGGAAGAGGAAACATCTCTTGTATTAGTAGTGTTGTCGCACAGAATGTCTAGGCACCATGACAATGGCTCAGATCGGGGGTTGTCACCCTGATCCCCAATCTCTCTATCTAAGCTATCTCCCTACAATAGGCTAAGGGAGGTAGACCCTATGGAAAAATGGAATGAAGAAGAACTAGTTGTTAACCAACCAGCTCAGGAGTCACAGTGAGGCATCAAGTACTTATAAGATTTGATTATATTTTAAATGATTGATACCAGTGCCTTATGGAGTCAAATATCTTGCTAAGAAATTTAGGAATAAGTAATCAATTAGCAACTGCTGCTTAGATAAATGACTATCTTATATGAAATCCAGATCCTAAAGCTAATATGAGATGCAAGAATCTTGGTTAATTTTAGTTAAATTCCTATCTAAGGTTTAACCCTTTGATCCTTTCTATATTGAGCTTGATTTCATAGTAATTGGCATAAAGAAAATAAGGTGAAGCACACTAAGGTGTGATTAACGCTACCTCTCCTGAAAATATAACATACTCGGTGCCTCCGACGCTACAGAGAGATGTGGCTCTAATGACTGCAAGGTAACCATTTTAAGTACTATTAAAAGAAGAGTTCTCAAGGAAATATGGATATCTACCTATCTCTCTATTGTCCAAGCTTATGCTTGGAAGTAAATTTTAGTTATGCAGAATTAACTTAATATGCAAACACACGACATGATTAAAAGATGAGATGAAGTTAGATTCAAGGATGAAAAGTGCTTATGCTACAATATGATTCAGAGTTATATATCAAAGCCCTTAATTGTCAAAATGAATGTTCACTTCACTAGACAAAGATTGAAAGATAAGCTTCTTAGCAATATCATAATTAGACGACAAGCTTACTTCAAATCTTCTAGATTCTTTCAAATGCAATTATAGCTCAAAGAGAACAAAAGTGTCTTCACAAATTAATATCAGATGCTTGATAAATACTCAGTTTATGAAACAAAAGATATGCATTATATCACAATTCCATGACAGAGTACTTAATTTTCAGAAATTAATTTTTAGGACAATAGTAAGAAAAACTTTATGACAACAACAATATGACAATGAAAACAGTAAGCTATTAATGATATCTTTATGCCAAAAATTTATCAAAAAGTTTCCAAACTTGCTCACATGAATTATAAAAAAATTTCAGCCTGTTATGATGTGATTTCCAGAATTATATCAGATTTGATATACATATTATAACCAACAATTAAAACATGAAATAAGCCTAATGATGAATGCCCAACTCAAGAAATTAATTCCTTAATGTACTAGACAACTTAGGAACTGATTTTAGGCTAATCCACATGAAATTTTGCTACTGTTATATTTCAGACTTCAGAAACAGAATTATTTAGAGATAACAGTCACCCAAAATGTAGATATAGGCCAAATTATTGATACACATCAAACATAAATGGCTTATTAATGTATTTAACAATTTTTTCAGTGAATTTAAAACCATTTAAATGTATTTTTCACCACTATCAGAAATGGATATGACTTTTGTAGCAAACAGTGAGGAAAAATATGGTTTAGAGATCAAACCCTTAGGCCCTAACCATGTTTAAAAACTCCTACTCCGACTCAAAAATGGCCGAGGGTCGACTCCAACTCCGATTCCGACTCGACCGATTTGATGTCAATGACTCGGTCATTGTAAAAAATACATTATATATATATATATATATATATATATATATATATATATATATATATATATATATATATATATATATATATATATATATTTTAAAACATAATTTTAAAGATTTTCATTCATGTTTCCAAACACAAATCTTTAGAATGTAGAGAGAAGACAGCATATGATCAAAGTAGGCTCATGAATATATCCATTATATCAACATGGCACTTAGTGCACTGTCCAATACAAAGTTCATACTTAGCAACTAATGCCAAGATTCTTTTCTGCCTCCACCTAAGGACAATCACTAGACAACAACAACAATAATATCAATTCTCTGCCCCTAATGAAGTCTCAAAACCCTTGATTTAATTCTGGTCATGCTCCAGAACAATCAGAGGTAAATATGCATTTATTAGTCCATTGCCAAAACGTTTTCCTTTTTAAAACATAGTATGGCTCAATGCATTGTTTCAGTTTTCTAATTCATGCCACTAGGATAACCATACTTCGGCCTTGTAATTTTCAAAACTTTCTCACAGTGATAGATTACTTTAGGGCTATAAATATGCAATAAACAATAACCCAACCATTGATATGTAGGAGGCGGAACAAATCTTGACAAATGTGCTTTAGGAGTTTTGTCAAAGAGCCAAGTGGCCTAGTTGTTACTGAGTTGACTGAGTCATTACCGAGTCGGTCGAGTTGCTACCGAGTTGACCGAGTCAATGACTGGCTTGGTAACAACCCGGCCAGCCATTCCGTTTCAGCCACCGAGCCAACCCGGCTAGGCATTGGCTTGGTCTGACTCGGTCGAGTCAGAGAAGACTCGGTCATTTTTTAGAACAACGGGCCCTAGGCCTTGAAGTTCACTTGCTCAAGTTGCCAAAAAAATTTCAACATCCGAAACACAAATTTTTACCAAATTTTCTAGCAAAAACCCACCAATGATTATCTTCAAAAAATTAAATATTCAGATAAAAAATGGAGCAAGGGGAATCTAGGACCAAGAAAGCTAGCACTTGGGCTAGGAGAAGGCGGATCTCAGCTTAGGAGCCCCAAAACTTGAAACCCTTGCTCTGAAAAAATTATTTTTCTTGAGAACTTCAGATTTATTGCAAAATCTTTAATGGTTGGCCTTGCAAAAATATTTGGAACAAGATTTTTCCCTCCATGGCCTAGATATGTTTCAAAACCCCCAGATCTGCTTGAAAAAATCTCAGATCTGAAGATTTACTTGGCTGATTTCCTAGATCTATTCCTGTAAACAATCTTTGAGCCCAGATCTTGCCCTCCAGGGTCTAGATCTAGCTCAGATCTAAAGATTTTCTTGGTTGATTTCTCAAATCTATTTCTGCACATAATATTTGAGCCCAGATCTTGCCCTCCAGGGTCTAGATCTAGCTCATATCTGAAGATTTTCTTGGCTGATTTCTCATATCTATTCCTGCACAAGTGAAAAGAGAAAAAACCAATACCCAACATGTATAAAACTAGAGAAAATCCCAAAAACCCAAGTGTTAAAATTCAAAATTATGTTACAAAATTGCAGAACTACACAAGTAAATAAGAGATCTATACAAAAAATTTACAGATTTATACAAATAACTTACAGATCTATCAGATTTGAAGAGTATGAGTCCAACTCCGCTCCCATATCTAATAATCTAAGGCTCTTAATAGCCAGATATATCAAAATTTCCACAAAATGTTTAAAAGATTTTGAAATTTTAGAGAGGTACTAGCCCAAAAACACCTTGTAGAAAAAAGATTATCGTTAGATGAATCTTGAGGCTTATATGAAGTAGGCTCTTCAGAAAATATGTGTTGAGAGTTGGCTGGTCCAACCGAAGACTATCCCTAAACACTCAATGAGAACCTGAGAGATCTTCTGCAAACACTAGATCAACCATCAAATCAAGTAGAAAAATAGAACAACAATAAAAATTCTGAATAAATAGAGATACCTGCTACTTCAATCAAAATTAAAAATGTTACCCTAGATCCAACAAACTGAATATGATACCTGTATTTAGATTATTCTAAGAGAGCTATTGATTGACAATTTTCACATAATATTAAGTAGAAATTAAAACAATGTTACTATAAATTCATGAAGAGGAACACTACAACATGTTGAAACCCCAAAGATTTTTGCATTAATTCAAAAAAGTATACAAGAGAGCTTGAGAGCTTAGTACACGATTCCTAGATTGGATGAATTGACTGGAAACTGACTTCCTATTTAAAGATAAATCTTCCAATGGTTAGTTCGAGTGATCCTCATCAAAGCAATCTTGATCGTTGATGAGGATCAATTTTTTTTTTAATCTCATCTGTCGGAATTTTAAATTCTTGAGGAAATTCGAATTTTTCAAATAAATGCAGTTTAATTAATTCAAAAAATAAAATTTTGAATTAATTTCCTCAAAATTTTGACTTTGACTTAATCCAAGGGACCAAAGGCTTAAAATTTAGCAAAATAATTAATTTACCTTAGTCTTGAGACGTAAAAAATTTGATTTTTTAAGGACCGACAAATTTTGCCTTTGAAGAATTTAACTTTATCTAGGACCTAGAAATTGTTAAATTTATGGCTTAGGATTTTAATTAAATTTTGGCCAGAAAATTCAATTAATTAACCTATGATGGGATAAATTATTTTTCCAACCATTAAGACACTTTACATCATGATTTTCATATTTTTTACATCTCAAGTGGAAAAACCCATTTGTAAAAGACCCTCACAGACTACCCATTTCTACGATACAAATATAATCCAGCAGACCAAACAATTTGTAATAAAATAACCTAACTAAATAGTCAAGATTATTCCCAAATATCTTTTACATAGAATCGATCTAGAAAACTAGGACTCGCTTAAGATCCCAGTGAAAAAATCCATTTCGGCTTTGGGGTAAGGCTGAAGGAAAACTCCGCTGACCATTCTAGAATGGATCGGTGAAACAAAAACCTCCCGAAATGTAGATCATCACTAGAAAAGTAGGTTTACATAGGAAATTACATACACGATATGAATTTGCTGAGATTATTTACATTATAACATGATAATTAGGCTAATGATAATAGTTGAATGGAACAGACACGTCGATTAGGAACTATCCCTTTTGCAAAAAAAGGGGGTGTACTGCTATGGGTCGTTGACACGTAGTGGTCAATAGATAGCATATCACTCTTGAACATGACACTCATCTATTTCTTGTGTCAGGTTTGGGATATCCTCACTCAGTCACTTGTCCTCCCGGGTTTGGGTGATCCATTTTCCCTCTCATTTGACTATTCCATTCTGTCATCATGACCTTTAGTCCTATGTCGAGTTAGATGTTGCCATACTCCGGAGTCGTGTCGCCAGTGTTCAAGAGAAGTCCAATCTACAGTTATTTACCTATACACTTTTTGAGTCATTGCTACAGTCCTGAATATTATTCCAATTTATTCCTTGTTTTGTGTTGATGATGGGGGATTCATCATTTCCCTCCTTTGATGGGTCACTTCTTGTCGACTTCAGCTCATTATCTAGGAAGGTGACCTAGAAACTCCCTTTCAGTACCTTAGAGTTGGCATGCCCTAATGGATGGTTCTTCGCATCCGATGGTAGGTCTTCATCATTGGATTTCGATCGGGTGATTCCACGAGTGTTCAACCTCAGCTTCATTATCACATTCATGGATTGTACTATTGTACCTTGAGAGCCATTGTCATTATTGGTGGTTTTTCTCGTACGTGTTAACGGTCCACATCATTGGCCGATAATCAGGTGGTTTTCTAACATGTTCAACTTCAACACATTTATTCACATTTTAGGATTCATACATTGATCAGGTCAGTATGGAGCGCAAGACTTTGAGTCTTGTTTGTTACAGCTCAGGCTGCATGGAGTTATATGTCATTCATGATTGTACACATGTTTCCATTATATGAATGGTTGTGACCATACCATGAGACTTTATATTTATGAAGATCCTTGTTAGCTGGATGGTTGCGCCCATACCATGGATCTTTTCATATAGTCTTCATCATTCAGATGATTGTGTCCATGCCATGGATTCATGTCTTGATCTCAGATATGTATATGTATATGCGTCCTTCATTTGCAGGTTTCTTGACAGTGCGTGTCCTCGTCCTTGCAAGAGATCGTAAAGCATCTCAACCATCACTCCTCGTTCTGCCTTCATGCTTTAGGGGGCATCTGTTACACAATATTTTTTCATGCCTCCTGCACTTCCCTGTGACATACCTTGATGAAACACGAAAATTATATAGTATACTCATCCATGTATACATCTCAGATCCCTCCTAAGACTCTGTTTGGAAAATGTCTTGAGCTTTCCTTGAAGAAATAGCTCTTAAAACCCTAAAATGAGAGTCATTGCTCTTATGAGCCTTAAAACAATGATGGTTGCCTATTGCACTGTGTTTGAGCCACGATGGCATCACTTTGTTCCCTTCCATACCTGTGATGATCCATAAAAGGTAATTTTCCCAAAGAGGATGAGAAGCTTCGCGATCTAGAAGTTTCCAGAGTGGCGAGCTAGAGGTGGTTTCACATAGATGAGGTCGAATCCTCCTAAATTGACCTCCTTGTCTTATCCATATGAGCCACCTCCTTGAGATGTGGGCCTAATCCTATCTTTGGAGAAGTCCTAACTCCCTCTACCAACCTATAAATTCCTCTTCTCCCATTCCCAAATGGTTGGTTAGGTTAGAGGCTAGTTGGTCTATGTCTATTTGCAGTCCTATGCTAAGCTTGTGCCTAGAGGCTATTCATTAGACTTGGAGGAGTGCTTGGAGAGTTTTTTTGGCTTGGACTTGGATTACCACTCAAGGAGATATTTTCAACATCAAGGATTTGGTTGTAAGCTTCCCTTTATTCCTTAAATAATATACAACTGCTGGTTCATCTTCCCAAAATATATATGTTCATGTATTTATTAGCTTGACATTCCTTGATCAATTAAGTAGGTTATTATTAGAATTGCTATTGGTTTTGGCATGATTTTTTGTTCCTTGATCACTTGTGCAGGTAAATAAGTTCTGAGAGAAGTAGGAACAAGTCCATGACAAAAGCGGTTCGAGGCCCTCAACAAAGGAAATCAGAATAACATCAGAACAAGGTAGGTCATCTCTTTCTTTCTACTTTTCAATTATAACCTAGGAATATGTCTAGTTGATTGTCATTTTAGTTGCTATACCCACTCATTGGGCTAGAGGGATTGTCTCTGTCTCTAGAGAGGATTAACCTTGTCAACAAGAAGCAACCACACTCAGTGAAATGCGGTGTCTATGCAAGTCAGAGGAAACCATACTTAAAGAAAAGGAAGATGTGGGATCAAAGGAGAAAGCATTTGATACCATGGCCAAGAGAAAGGGAAAATTTGGCAAATTTGGTCCATGAAGAACAAAAAACAAAGATATGTCCAAAATCCAATGCCATGGATGCCAAGACTATGGGCACTACAAAATAATTTTTCCTAAGCTTAAGAAGGACAACAACAACAAAAGAAAGAAGGAAGAATCTCTTATGACTGAAGAGGTGCAAGAAGAAGAAAATAAGCAAAAGAAGAAAGATCCTCTAGATATCTACTATGACTAAGTCAAAAAAGATCCTCTAGATCTCTACTATGACTAAGTCAAATTCTTTACTTCAAGTCTTCTTTCAAAATTTTGAGTAGGATAGGAGCATGTAGGAATAGAATAAAATTGCATAGCTAGAAACTTCTTCTAGGATCTAGAAGCATGAAGTACATAGAGTTCTAGATACTCATGTAGAAAGAGCATTTATAAATGAGAACAAAATGCATGTTTACAAATATCTTCTAGAATAAAGGACCACGATGGACATAGCTCAAGATATTCATGTAGAAGGAGCATACCTAGAATAGGACCTCATCAACTATGAAAGAAAATTGATCATGAATAATAATCTTAGAATACATCCATCATCAAAAGGAAAGAAACATTTGTAGGGTAAGGGTCTTCAAGATCCTATGGTGGAATCTTAAAAATAAGATTCATGAATAAGAAGTAGATGTATCATTGGGAAGTCCCATTAATGGGATTCAAGAAAAGGATGATGTGCAGGACAACTAAGATGAAGCAAGAAGGGCCACACCATGAAGAATCGAATAAAGTAAATATGATCAAAGGAGAATCAAGATGGGGTATGTATACACCAAATTTATTCATGTTATCATTTCTATATTATTGAGTCATGGGAATATTTCTATGACATGATCAAGTAGGAAATAATCTCTTTCACCAATGACATGCTCAAAGGCAAGTACTATTTTTCAATGGAGGTCAACAAAAGGAGATACACACATAAGGAGTATAAGATTGCTGACTAAGAAGCAAGTGAAGGAGAAATGTTGACTAGTCTTAGAAGCAAGCAATGATGAAGTGCTCCCACAAGGAGCATAAGGTGGTTGACCAACCTATCCATGAAGATGCAAATGAAGAAATAGATCAAGCATGTGAAGAACACCATGATCACAAAGAATATCTCTATCTGACAAAGATGCTTTGAAGACATCTCCCGAAAGAGGGTAGGACAACTTTGAAAAAGGAAGGAAAGACCCTTTACACCTATGAAGGCCTTGGAGATACAAAAAGTGCAGATAACTGATTCTACTCTACAAAGATGTCATGATGAAGAAATCCATCTAGCAAAACTTAATGTTGAAGCAATAACATGATGAAGTCATGAAGGGCTACTCGACCAAAGCATGGGAACAAGCAAGTTCAACAAAGCATCCATGAGAAGATTATTATGAAGCATGGAAAAGATGACAAAGGAGTAGCTAGATGAAAAGAGATCCTGATATATGACAAGAAGACCACTTTCTATGAAGGAAGCAATGACATGACAGAAGGAAGAAAAGTGATCAATGGATGGTGCCCTACCAAGAATAAGTCTGAACAAATAATTCATGACATCAAAGGAAAGAAGAAGATCAAGTAACTAAAGGACCCACGAAGAAGAAGTGATGAATGGACAAGTCCCTAGCTAAGAGGGAGTTATAACAATTTTCGAAATACAAAGGAACTTGGACAAGTACCTTGTAAGAGGATACGTGGGCATGTCTTCCTCAATTGCGAGGAAGTGATAGACACAACATTCTTGTCTTCACTTGGGAAGAAAGAATGGGAGGATTGGGTAATATTATGGCATTTGATACTCTTTGAGGATGTGTAGGGCATCCAAGGCCACAACATTCTTGTCTTCACTTGGGAAGAAAGAATGGGAGGATTGGGTAATATTATGGCATTTGATACTCTTTGAGGATGTGTAGGGCATCCAAGGCAAGAGTAGGCAAGAGGAACGATATTCTTTGAGGGTTGGGAACCCAAGATAAGAATAGTCCTAGAAGGTCATACTCAATGAACACCTAGGAGGGTGTGTACCTTGAGAGACAATGACTAAGGTGTCTATAAGTCATTGGTCTCGCCAAAATTGTGCTCTGATCTATTGAGAGATAGAGGTGTCAGTCAAGGCCTTGCTGTGAAAACAATGTTGGTTATTATGATGCTATAACAGATGGATTACAAATCCTGTTTATCTTATGTGAATTTTTCAAGATTGAAACATAGCCAAACACCTTGTAATGTTCTATGAATACCTCCCTAGTTAAGAGGGAGTGTTGAAGGAAATCTAACTAGGTTCAGTCTTCATAAATGTACTTTTGATATTTGTATTTATTCAAGAAAATAAATATTATCTTTATAATATATGTCAATGAGTTTCTTGCTCATTGAAATAGGTCTAGCACATGTTTAAGTGCTATAGGTGAATCAAAGAGTCAAAAGAATTATGTTAAATACCTTAAGGGTATGTTACATTATGTATAAGAGTCAAAGAAGTCACCTCGAAGCAAAGTTAAGTCTCCTCCTAGCAAAGACACCATCAAAAGAAGCAATGCAACATTAAAAGCACGCATCGAAGCAAAGGAAGTCAAGTCACCCTCAAGGCAGCAAGTCGGCCTACAAGTCAGCCTAAAGGAGGGGCAATCCTCTATATATAAAGGTTGTCCATTCCTCCAAAGAGAATGACATGATCTATGAAATCAACGAGCAAGTGAAGTAAAATAAAAGGCTGAAAAATTGAGTTTAAAGGACACTCTAGTGCAGCAAAGAAGGAGGAAATATAGCCAAAATATAAATTATTGTTTTAGGGTGAATTGCAGTCACATGTGCGAGGAATAGGAGGGCTACCTGCAACCACTATATAAGCAACATTAAAGTTTCTCATCTCTCATTGTTTGGGCTACAAACTAGGCCTACTAGGCCTCCTATCCAAGCGAAGAAGGAAGGACCACAAGTGAAGGAAAAAGGAGCCATACAACATCATCAAGAACTCTCACACGTGCGAGAATTAGGGTTGCAGTGCTGTCACACTAAGCCTACCACTATACATCAAGAAGGGACTTGGTTGATTAAAAGAAGGAAGGAATATTCTTAGGTGAAGAATATCACTAAAGATAAGTATCTCTTCTAGAAGGACTACTAACAGTGGAAGAAAGAATGAAGTGCCGGAAGGAGGACGAAGTGTTGGGGAACAAAGTGCGAAAGAAGGTGGAGAAAGTGCCAGGGAGACATTGTGTACAGAAAAGGAAGGACTTGACTTGTGCTTGGAGGATCTTATAGTCAAGGGTCTAGGGTTTGGCATTGATCAAGAAAGAAGCTTCAATAAGAGAAAACTTACTGAAGGGTTTTCCTCTCAAGAGAAGAGAGGTTCAGCCCCTGGCAGAGAGCCAACATCTTGTGTTCTTATTCTTATGTTTTTGGTAGAAGTTTGATGAAGTACACACACATTCATTAATAAGAAGAAGAAGAATAAGCTAACAAGAAAAGTAAAAAGACTCCACAAATTGTTATCAAGTCAAGAAGAATCACACTACATAGAATTGCCCTAGATTCTTCAACACGAAGCTGGGGTGGGACGTGCCCGTGCGGTGAAATTTGGACGATTGGATTGGGCATTTAAATTGACTTCTACCTCTAAGGCTTGCTGCATGCTTCCAACCAAGTAGTTGGGTGATGCATTCAAACATGGGCTTGGATGACTTCCTTTAGGCCATTGATGAAACATTCTAATTAAAAGGCATCTCCTAGTTCTTCAGTGTTGATAGCCAATTGTTCAAAGGATGCAATGTAGTCCCGTATTGTAGCCATTTGCATGAGATTAGTGAGATGACCTAGAAAGTGAGATTCTTGATCAAAGTAGTCACAAAGGGATTTTTAAAACATGTTCCAAGTTGGACTCCCTGGATAGCATTTCTAATGCCACTTCCACCACTTCCATCTCTCTTGGTCCAAGTAAAGAGCTCCCACATGTAGTTTAGTTTCATCATCCCATATATTATTAAGGTGGAAATATTGTTCCATTTGTGCCACCCATACTATTGGGTTAGAGCCATCAAATTTGTACATGTCCAACTTGGATGTCTGGTGGCTTGAATATTGGTGACCTCAATGGAAATGAATGTGATGGCTAGATTCTCCTTCTATATGTGCATGCACACTATGTTCTCGAGACCTGGTATTGTACACACTAGCCCTGGTCAAATTTTGAGCTTACTTAGGAGTAGTATCGTTGGAAAGAGAGAAAACTCAGGAACCTAGTGATGTGGGCCACTTGAAGTCGCTTCAGGAAAAATTTGGGACCACATGAAAATTGGGGGGCTTAAAGGTGAATGGTAGCAC
This sequence comes from Pinus tabuliformis, assembly GCA_031772625.1. Taxonomy (NCBI): domain Eukaryota; kingdom Viridiplantae; phylum Streptophyta; class Pinopsida; order Pinales; family Pinaceae; genus Pinus; species Pinus tabuliformis. The sequence continues at coordinate 790,623,812 of CM062805.1, forward strand.
TGCGATCAACTCATTGTCTTGAATCTTATGGGCTAGGTCTCTTGTAAGTGTCTCATGATGGCCCAATTTTTTTGTATTGTTTTTTTTTACAAAAAGGAGTTTTATTCCCAGTCGATCAACATTACAGTGGCCAAAATCCAAAATGCTTGATACTGCGAAATATCTTGCGAAAATCGGGGGTGAACTGTAGTAGTAGAAACCCTAATGTCCCGGCACTTCAAATGTGCTGCGATAATATAATCTGGATTATGGCAACCAAAACCCTCACTGTATAAAGAGTCTGATTTGCGCTATGAAAACCCCATTTGTTGAATCTGATTTGTACAACAGTGACAAAACCCCATCTGGTGGATCTGATCTATATAGCAGTGACCAAACCCCAACTACTAGATCTGATCTGTATAACAACGACCAAACTCCAACTGCTGGATCTAATCTGGACGAAAAGGTAGGGGGTGATATTAAGATAGCTGAGGGAACTATGGTCACAAAGGAGTGTCAGGTGCTATAGATCGCAATATATGCAGGGGTCCAACAATAGTACTCGACCCAATCTTTCAAAGCACTAACTAAAGAGGATTGACCATACCTTTAGCCATAATACTTGACTACCCTATTGTACGTGCGAGTAATCTCCCCAAGTGTTGTTCTTAGTGTGTTGTAGTAGCAAGTTGATTGAGGACTTGTCTAAGGTTAGGTTTCAGGTTACCCTTGGGGGGGTGGGGAGCGCTTGCTATATACCCAAGTGTACGTGGAAGTGGAGTTTGTGCATGGTTTTTTCTGATGCGCTACTACTCGAAGGGGTACCCATAGGGGTTACAAGGGAGTCCAAAAAATGTGCCCACCTCTTGTAGTTGTTGCATGCATGCCTCCCCAAATCCATAGGTTTATGCACTCAACGAAACATACCATGGTTTAAAGATGCCAAAACAAGTCTCTAGCCTAAAAAAAAATCTGCCAAAATTGGAGGTACGCCTAGCCTTGGAAAGTGCTTTGATACCACTTTCTATGCACTTGACCTACGAGAATAACAGAATGCCAGAAATATGAAACAATATTTCCAGAAACACATAAATATCACATGAATTGAGACAAGCTACAAAGATATTTTATTATTCAGAAGTAGAATACAATGTTCACTTGCCTCTTCGAGGGGGCAACCTCCAATAGAGCAGAGCTCAATTACAACAAAACTCAATGCTACTTCCCTTGCTATCTAAGGCTATTTATAACTTTATGACATTCAAAACCATAACTACTAGTGGTCCCTTTTATAATATAGTCTAACCACTTACAATTATTATTAATGCTGATAATCACTTATGAAATTTATTGACTCAACTAACTAACTATGACTTTGACGAGGCCCCTTGGTATTATTACATAAATAAAGGGGTTACTGTTGGATCTGAACAAGGGCAAGGATAAAGTTGGATCAACAACTACAACATGAATATCTTCCAGGTAATAGGTTGCATGTGTAATTTCCTTATTGGGATGTGAATGCATGGTACATGCATTTGATTATTTGGTTCATTTTCTGTCAATGGCATGGGTTTTTCTCGGATTGACAATGGTTTCAACCTTGTCTTTCCATTCCTAGGTAGCCATGGTGTGATGGGATTCATTCTTGGTTGAGCTTTGGATTGTGGGAAGTCTTTGGAACCAGGGGAGGTGGTCTCAGGAAAATCCCAAGGGTTGGGGGTGTTGAAAAGTGTAACTAAGTTTGGTCTTCATAATGACATGTGTAATTATGATTTTATGTATTTGATGAAAAGAAGAAAAATAAAATTATTATTGTAGTGCTTGTCTCATGGGTTTCATGAGCAAGGAATTTTATTTTAGTGATGACTCCCATTGTGAGCCTTTAGGATTTGTCATCTAGTCATAAAAGTCAATTTGAGTCTATGTCATGTATGAAGGACCCTTCTTGGGCATATTACACTTATGTATGAGTCAATAGAAATGTCAAGTAGCCCTCCAAGACAAGCACAAGGCATCCCTCTTCAAGTCGGCTTCAAATGGAATTAATTAACTCCTCCAAACAGTCATGTCGGCTCACCCTATTCAAGTCAGCTTATTATAGAGGCAAACCACTATAAATAGGGTCGTTCGAATTTCATTTAGACACATAATTTAGTTAATCAAGTCTGAAACAGAAAGTGAAAAGTGCAACAGAAAAAGGAGCCGAAAAAGAGTATTCGAGAAAGTGCGAAGTCTGAAGTTGAGTTGCAGTAGAAGGAGCTGAGAAAGAGTAGTTGAGAAAGTGCCAAGTATGAGGCTTATTTGCAACAAAAGGAGAAGAGAAAGAGTAGCACTCCTAGTAGCCAATTTGGAAATAAGGTCGAATCTAGAATGGAGGCCGAAGGTTTGAAGTTGAAGAAGGTCAAAGTGAAAGAGGAGTTGAGAAAAGGAAAGGGGAAGAATGTTGATTGCCATTGTCAAAGGATCTCATCAAGAGAACTTGTGCCTTGGTATTGGAGTGGAAAATAGGTCAAGGGTCGTAGTCTTGGTATTCGTAAATTGGAATCTCTATAAGAAGAAGAATTTGTTTGGATTTTCCTCTCAAAGAGTGAGAGGTTTTTTGCCCTGGTTGATGACTTATACTGTGAGTCTCTTGTCTCTTTATGATTTATGCATAGGTAGTTGTTTGATGAAGAACACTAATAAACTAAAAATAAGATCCTAAGCTAACGAAGTAAAAAGAACTCACAAGCGATTACTAATAGTTGAGAAATCACTAAATTACTATGCCCTAGATTTCTCAACATGGCATGAGAGCTAAGGTAACAACGTCAATAAATGGAATCTTATCAAGAGATACAAAAGGATTAAATATCAAGGAAGGCATCAAAGAAAAGATCATCTTGAAGTAAAATGAAGCATCATAACCCTAGATCAAAGACATATACAAAGAAGTATTGGGATCGTCATCAAGAGGAAGAAGGCGAAAACCCTACATCTACTCAATTCAAATTGTTTTGAAGACTATTCATCCGAAGGAAGCTAGATCAAAAGGTGATATCATCTCACTCTTTGTGGGATCAATGATCATTCTTGAAGAAAACTACCTTCATCAAGGAAATTTTTCTATCCTCTATATCATCATCAACATCAAGGAAGAAACAAGAAGAAGAAGCATCCTATTAAGTAAGTATATTTATGTCCACATTTGAATCTGTCAAAATGTCTTTTTGCAAGGAAAGCGACAAATTGATTAGGGCTTCAAACTATCTTGCATGGAAGAAAAGGGCAGACCTAAATCTCATTGAAAATGAGGTTATGGAACATGTCAAAGGTTCTATCGCTAAACCAAGAGAGGATGATGCTTAAGATCTTGCCAATTATATGAAAGGGAAATTTAGGGCTCAAAGGATTCTCATAAAATCCATCAAGGATCCCCAACCCATATGTATCTAAACTCAAAAATTCAAAAGAAATCTATGACAAACTGGTAGAGTTATATTTCGTAAGTACTGGCGGAGAAGACATCTCATTAAGGAAAGAAATCTACAAGCTGAAGATGTCAAGGGAAGATGGAATAACCTCATACTTTATGAGGATATTTGAGATCCAGGATCGACTAATTGATTTGTGAGAAGTCGTGTTTGATAGAGAAATGACTACAGTTGTATTAAATGCACTACTAGAGGAGCGGGGTAACTTCACTTCAAGTATTTATGGGATGAAAGAAGCTACTCAATTCCAGGATCTATGGTTACTGTGCAAGATTAAAGAATTTAGACTAAAGGCCAAATCTGATGTGGGAGAAAATGAGCAAAATCAAGCTTATGCTACAATGACAAGAATAAAGGGAAATTTTGGAAAGTTTGGTTCTTGGAAAAAGAAAAGGGGCATTTCTAAAATTCAATGCTATGTGTGTGAGGAATATGGACACTACAAAAGAGATTGTCTTAAGGTCAAGAAGGACAAAAAAAGAGGAAGAGAAGAAGCCCATATCGCCAAAGAAGTAGAGGAGGCTGAAAATAAGTCCAAGAAAGAGGAAGTAAGAGATCTCTACTACCGACATAGTATTCCTCACCTAAGTTCTTCTCAAGTTCCTAAGTATTCTATTGTTATATATGGTTTTCATTATTCACTAAATGGGACACATCAAAGCATCATAGGAGCATTGGAAGTAAGAGCTCGGGAAATAATCATAGAGAAGCATGAGCAATGGTAGAATCTATGGAAGTCAAGGATATATCTCTTGGGAATCTCATTGGAACATAAGTGGCAAGGTCATCTAGTATAGGGTTTATCATACATCTGTCAAAAGGAAACATCTGTTGATGGGGGTACTCTAGATCCTCAAGGTTCTTTGATGGAATCTTCATCGAAAGCTTCACCAATCAAGAGAGGAAGCAAGTGTTTCACCAAGAATTCCAAACTTGTGGAATTCATGAGATGATGGTATGATGACATAAAAGTAAAGCAGATCAAGGGATTGAAACACTTTCAATAAAGGAAGCTGTTGCAAGAAGTCTCGATGACCCAAAGGAAAATGAGGTATGTATGTTTAAATTTGATATTATGGAAGTCATGTCATATGGCTACATGTAACATGGATCAATGCTCTATTTTGAGAGGATAATCAAAAGGAGGGATCTCCTCCCTTGAAGAAATGTAGGAATGGATGGGTCTCACATTCACTAGATGAAATCAACATAATATGTCCTCATATGAAGTATGAGGTGGTTGACTACAATTGAGTAACTCTGATTGGAAGCTCTTAGGAATAAATTGTGTGAAGAAAGGAAGGAAGAGATCATGGAATATGCAACCATGGTAAAGGCTATAAACATCCGAAAGACCAAGAAGATTTGACTTGGATATCTCTAGTGAAGATATGAAGACTCTGACAGAGTTTGGAAAAGAAAGAGATCGATATGTATGTAGGTTGCTGATGCAAACTAAAAGATTTCATGATAAGATACCATCACAAAGGTAATGTTGATTTTAATGTTCATTCCTTTATTTTTAATCAAATATTTGGATGGGTTTATGTAGGGCTACCAAGGGAAGATCTATGGATGTCTTCCACCACTGATGCACATGTAATAGGATGAAAGATCCTTAAGTAAACATGGCATGAAGAAAGAAACATGGGATGAAGGAATGCCATATATGGATTAATGGATCACTTTATGATGATGAAATGAATAACTCATGGATGAAAGTGATGGATGGTCTATGCCCTAAGAAGAAGTCCTAAAATATGAAGACTCCTGAATGACGAAAATAAGTTCATGACATCGTGAGGAGGAGTTCTTCAAGCAGCTGGTTGTCCCATTATCTCCATCGAGAAGCTACTGTAGTTCCCTAATTAAGAGGGAGTCTGGAAACAAGTTTCTTACTTGGAAGAAAGTTGGAAATTCCTAAGCCAAGAGGGAGTTTAGGTACATTCCTTCCTTAGGAATAAACATATTCCTTTATTGGAATATTTATGTCCTCCCTAATCAAGAGGGAGAGATAGACACATCATTCTTGTCTTCACTTGGGAAGATATAATGGCGGATTGGGTAAGCATCTAGCATCTGATGCTCTTTGAGGATGTATTAGGGCATCCAAGATAAGAGTAGTCATTGAGGACCAATATTCTTTGAGGACTGGAAATCCAAGATAAGAATAGTCCTAGGGGAACACATATTGAGAACTCGGGTGGGGTATGCTCCGAGAAAGACAATGATGAGGGTGTCTATACATCATTGGTATTGCTAGCATTGTGCTCAGATCTTGTGGAGATATAGAGATGTTAGTCAAGGCCTTTCTATGTGACAATACTGGTTGATATGATGCTATACAGATGGGTTACCAATCCAACTCTTCTTATGAGAAATTCTTCAGATTGCTTTATGCCCTCTCAAGCTAGTTTCAACAACACTTGTTAGCCCATGCATTCATCAATCATTCAATAACTTATCAAATCATGAAAAAGAGCCATAGTAAGAGCACATTATACATCCATTCCTATAACCAGCATATAACCAAAATAGAAACCATGAAAATTCAGCCATAAGATCACATAATAACCAATACATGTGCTCATTAACCATAATAGCGAAAATGGCTCATATTAACATATACAAAATCCAACCAAGTCAGGGACTTCCACGTACCACCTGACAATAGATTCAGCTGAACCAAATATCTCTTTCAACCAATCACCCTCGTGCCATATTCCAAGCATGAATGTGGGATCACATGGGATAAACCAAGACATAACCAAACATGTACTCCATAGTTTATACCACCTACACCCTCAAGCTACCATGATCTCACATAAAGGGGTCCCGCGATCAAAAAACAAAACTGAGCTTGGATGCCTCATAATTCCTTCACCATACCTTGAGGAATTTTCCTGTCTCCACCCACCTATCGAGTGATTCCTAGAGAAAACCATCTCCACCACCTGTTGAGAAATATAGGGCATAGAAATTAAGTAATTTCTCATCTATTAGTAATTTCTTGTGAGTGCTTTTTACTTCTTTATATTAGGATCTTCTTTTATTTAGGTTATTAGTGTTCTTCTTCATCAAACAGCTACCAATGCATAAACCATAAAGATACAAGAGAAAAAGAGTATAGGCTATCATCCAGGTCCAAAACATCTCACTCTTTGAGAGGAAAACCCGAAAAAATTCTTCTTCTTATAGAGATTCCAATTGACAAATACCAAGACCATGACCCTTGACCTATTTTCCACTCCAAGATCAAGACATATTTTCTCTTGATGAGATCCTTCAACAATGACAAACAAACTTATGCTCCTTTCCTTTTCTCGGCTCCTCTTCCACTTCGACCTTCTTCAGCTTCAATCCTTCGGCCTCCCTTCTAGACTTCATCTTTTTCTTATCTAGGAATTTCATCTAGACTTTACCTTGTTCTAATTCTTAACTCGGCCTCCCTTCTTGACTTCATCTTCTTCTTATCTAAGAATTTCATCTAGACTTTACCTTGTTCTAATTCTTAACTCGGCCTCCCTTCCAGAATTCATCTTCTTCTTATCTAGGAATTTCATCTAGGCTTTACCTTGTTCTAATTCTTAACTCGGCCTCCCTTCTAGATTTGACCTTCTTTCAAACTCAACTAGGAGGATTTCTACCCTTTCTCGACTCCTTTTGCTGCAACTAAGCCTCATACTTCGCACTTTCTCAATAGCTCTTTCTTTACTCCTTCTACTGCAACTCAGCTTTAGACTTCACACTTTCTTGGCTACTCTTTCTCAGCTCCTTTTTATATTGTACTTCGCACTTTCTATTTCAAACTTGATTACCTAAATTTTGTGTCTAAATGAAATTTTTACGACCTTATTTATAGTGGTCTGCCTCTATAATAAGCCGAGAGCTAACATGACTGTTTGGATGAGTTAAGTAATTCCATTTGAAGCCGACTTGAAAAGGGATGTCTTGTGCTTGTCTTGGAGGGCTACTTGACATTTATATTGATTCGGACATAAGTGTAATATGCCCAAGAAGGGTCCCTCATACATGACATAGACTCAAATTGACCTTTATGACTAGATGACAAATCCTAATGGCTCACAACGGGAGCCATCACTAAAATAAAATTCCTTGCTCATGAAACCCATGCGACAAGCACTACAATAATAATTTTATTTTTCTTCTTTTCATCAAATACATAAAATCATAATTACACGTCATTATGAAGACTGAACCTAGTTACACTTTTCAACACTCCCTCTTAACTAGGGAGGTTTTCATAATGGTACTTCGTCATTCTCAATCTGAAGAATTTCTCATAAGAAGAGTTGGATTGGTAACCCATCTGTATAGCATCATATCAACCAGTATTGTCACAAAGAAAGGCCTTGACTAACATCTCTATATCTCCACAAGATCTGAGCACAATGCTAGCAATACCAATGATGTATAGACACCCTCATCATTGTCTTTCTCGGAGCATACCCCACCCGAGTTCTCAATATGTGTTCCCCTAGGACTATTCTTATCTTGGATTTCCAGTCCTCAAAGAATATTGGTCCTCAATGACTACTCTTATCTTGGATGCCCTAATACATCCTCAAAGAGCATCAGATGCTAGATGCTTACCCAATCCGCCATTATATCTTCCCAAGTGAAGACAAGAATGATGTGTCTATCTCTCCCTCTTGATTAGGGAGGACATAAATATTCCAATAAAGGAATATGTTTATTCCTAAGGAAGGAATGTACCTAAACTCCCTCTTGGCTTAGGAATTTCCAACTTTCTTCCAAGTAAGAAACTTGTTTCCAGACTCCCTCTTAATTAGGGAACTACAGTAGCTTCTCGATGGAGATAATGGGACAACCAGCTGCTTGAAGAACTCCTCCTCACGATGTCATGAACTTATTTTCGTCATTCAGGAGTCTTCATATTTTAGGACTTCTTCTTAGGGCATAGACCATCCATCACTTTCATCCATGAGTTATTCATTTCATCATCATAAAGTGATCCATTAATCCATATATGGCATTCCTTCATCCCATGTTTCTTTCTTCATGCCATGTTTACTTAAGGATCTTTCATCCTATTACATGTGCATCAGTGGTGGAAGACATCCATAGATCTTCCCTTGGTAGCCCTACATAAACCCATCCAAATATTTGATTAAAAATAAAGGAATGAACATTAAAATCAACATTACCTTTGTGATGGTATCTTATCATGAAATCTTTTAGTTTGCATCAGCAACCTACATACATATCGACACATCTCCCAAATATATATATATATATATATATATATATATATATATATATATATATATATATATATATATATATATATATATATATATATATATATATATATATATATATATATATATATATATATATATATATATATATATATATATATATATATATATATATATATATATATATATATATATATATATATATATATATATAAGAATAGTCCTAGGGGAACACATATTGAGAACTCGGGTGGGGTATGCTCCGAGAAAGACAATGATGAGGGTGTCTATACATCATTGGTATTGCTAGCATTGTGCTCAGATCTTGTGGAGATATAGAGATGTTAGTCAAGGCCTTTCTATGTGACAATACTGGTTGATATGATGCTATACAGATGGGTTACCAATCCAACTCTTCTTATGAGAAATTCTTCAGATTGAGAATGACGAAGTACCATTATGAAAACCTCCCTAGTTAAGAGGGAGTGTTGAAAAGTGTAACTAGGTTCGGTCTTCATAATGACGTGTAATTATGATTTTATGTATTTGATGAAAAGAAGAAAAATAAAATTATTATTGTAGTGCTTGTCGCATGGGTTTCATGAGCAAGGAATTTTATTTTAGTGATGGCTCCCGTTGTGAGCCATTAGGATTTGTCATCTAGTCATAAAGGTCAATTTGAGTCTATGTCATGTATGAGGGACCCTTCTTGGGCATATTACACTTATGTCCGAATCAATATAAATGTCAAGTAGCCCTCCAAGACAAGCACAAGACATCCCTTTTCAAGTCGGCTTCAAATGGAATTACTTAACTCATCCAAACAGTCATGTTAGCTCTCGGCTTATTATAGAGGCAGACCACTATAAATAAGGTTGTAAAAATTTCATTTAGACACAAAATTTAGGTAATCAAGTTTGAAATAGAAAGTGCGAAGTACAATATAAAAAGGAGCTGAGAAAGAGTAGCCAAGAAAGTGTGAAGTCTAAAGCTGAGTTGCAGTAGAAGGAGTAAAGAAAGAGCTATTGAGAAAGTGCGAAGTATGAGGCTTAGTTGCAGCAAAAGGAGTCGAGAAAGGGTAGAAATCCTCCTAGTTGAGTTTGAAAGAAGGTCGAATCTAGAAGGGAGGCCGAGTTAAGAATTAGAACAAGGTAAAGCCTAGATGAAATTCCTAGATAAGAAGAAGATGAATTCTGGAAGGGAGGCCGAGTTAAGAATTAGAACAAGGTAAAGTCTAGATGAAATTCCTAGATAAGAAGAAGATGAAGTCAAGAAGGGAGGCCGAGTTAAGAATTAGAACAAGGTAAAGTCTAGATGAAATTCCTAGATAAGAAAAAGATGAAGTCTAGAAGGGAGGCCGAAGGATTGAAGCTGAAGAAGGTCGAAGTGGAAGAGGAGCCGAGAAAAGGAAAGGAGCATAAGTTTGTCTGTCATTGTTGAAGGATCTCATCAAGAGAAAATATGTCTTGATCTTGGAGTGGAAAATAGGTCAAGGGTCATGGTCTTGGTATTTGTCAATTGGAATCTCTATAAGAAGAAGAATTTTTTCGGGTTTTCCTCTCAAAGAGTGAGATGTTTTGGACCTGGATGATAGCCTATACTCTTTTTCTCTTGTATCTTTATGGTTTATGCATTGGTAGCTGTTTGATGAAGAAGAACACTAATAACCTAAATAAAAGAAGATCCTAATATAAAGAAGTAAAAAGCACTCACAAGAAATTACTAATAGATGAGAAATTACTTAATTTCTATGCCCTATATTTCTCAACAGGGGGTGGAGATGGTTTTCTCTAGGAATCACTCGATAGGTGGGTGGAGACAGGAAAATTCCTCAAGGTATGGTGAAGGAATTATGAGGCATCCAAGCTCAGTTTTTTTTTTTGATCGCGGGACCCCTTTATGTGAGATCATGGTAGCTTGAGGGTGTAGGTGGTATAAACTATGGAGTACATGTTTGGTTATGTCTTGGTTTATCCCATGTGATCCCACATTCATGCTTGGAATATGGCACGAGGGTGATTGGTTGAAAGAGAGATTTGGTTCAGCTGAATCTATTGTCAGGTGGTACGTGGAAGTCCCTGACTTGGTTGGATTTTGTATATGTTAATATGAGCCATTTTCGCTATTATGGTTAATGAGCACATGTATTGGTTATTATGTGATCTTATGGCTGAATTTTCATGGTTTCTATTTTGGTTATATGCTGGTTATAGGAATGGATGTATAATGTGCTCTTACTATGGCTCTTTTTCATGATTTGATAAGTTATTGAATGATTGATGAATGCATGGGCTAACAAGTGTTGTTGAAACTAGCTTGAGAGGGCATAAAGCCTTCTTGGTGATTCTCATATGAAGTATAAAGGTTTATGATCAAATATGCATTCATGACCTGTAGCTTATATGTTTACTATCTGTTTGATGAAATGTTTATCATGTATCTGGCATGTCTAGGTCAAGATCTATTGAAGAATGTAACTAGCGTCGGTCTTCATAGTTGTATTTGTCAAATGAAAGAAAAATAATTTTTATTGTAAAATTAATTGACTTATTAAAGCATGGGTTTCATGCTTTGGTTAATGGTCAATAGGTCAAAGCACCCATTGAGTGCTCTAAGATTTTTGTATTAGGTCAAAAGCCTTCATTGAAGGCTTCTAAGGCTGTGTCATAAGTCCTTGTCTATGTCATAAAAAATATAGACCCTTATTGGGATTTGTAAAGTTGTAAAAGAGTCAAATTTTTGTAAAGCTAGCCTCCTCCACCAAGTCAAAATGCTCTCCATATCAAGTCGACCTCATAAAGGGATTCAACCATCCAAGAAAAAGACTATATATAAGGCTTACATTCAAGATACAATGAACATTCATATTACTGCAATTTGAATTGAAAAAGAGGAGGTTTGAAAGCAAAGAAAAGAAGGACGAGATCAACAAAGAAATGAAGGACATTCTTGGATGAAATTTTTGTTACTCTACCACTCATGTGAGGTTGAATAAGGAAGATTGCAGGACCGAAGGTATAGAGTTGTAGTAAGGGTCAAAGATTCTTTTTGCAGTAGATTTATGTTGTCTTGTGAAGGAAGAGACCGAACAGTTTAACTTGGTTACATAAAGGATGACTTGGTGGGTGGAGGAGAGTCTTTGTCTTAGTCAAAGGGTCTTGGTCATCTCAACTTGATTTGAAACTACTAGTGGAAGAGTTTGACTGGGTTTTCCCCTTCATAGGAGTTTTCCCCTGGTGAAGTTCCTACATCTGGTATTCATTGTGTATGATCTTCATATTTTGGCATTTATTTGATGATTAGAACACTAATATAATCAACATAAGAAAAATATAATATCACAAGTAAATATCAAGTAAGAGAAATCATGAATAAATGCTGCCCTAATGGATTTCTCAAAAAGATCTTGCTCAAGTTTTGATTGTTTAGCATTGTTATCATCATTGTCATGATTATGGAAAGTTATAGATAGTTTTGGGTGGTGGTCTAGAGGCTAGCCTAAAAAAGTGGCACAGATCTCGCGACCGCATGCACAAAACAAGGAATTTTGGGTTATAACCACATGCAAGTAGACCTATGGGTGCGGTTGGAGCCTCACAACCACACACACAATGTGTCAAGGGTGTGGGGTGTTAGGTAGGTGAAAAAGAGTTCCACTTGAGGCATTGATCACCTAGGGTGGTCACTAAGCTCTTGAGTGATCTGTAGTTTCTAAGGGATGTTAGTTTACTTCCGGTTTATAGGCTCCACCTCCATAACTGGAACTTGGAGGTCGGGTCATGTTATAGTAGTACTCAACTCATGTTTACCTTGAAGAGTTTGTAAAAGTGGGTAAATGTGGGAGGGGAAGTTACACATCCCATGATTAGAGTGTGTAATGTCCCAAATGAAAGAAATTTGGAACAAGCAAAAATTTGTAGAAAAATAACTTTGGAAAGTTAAGTTGTCAATACCATAAACAATTTTCATATATTTTTACTATGAATTTAACAATAAAACAATGAAGCATAAATTGAAATTAAAAATTGACAAGAGATACATGCAGAACCCTTAGCCTTATTTTATTAAAAATAAAGAGTACATAGAAAGCTGCAAAATGACATAGAGTATGGCCACTAAAGAAATATGCTCCAATACTGCACTGGGCCTCCAAAACAAACTCACAACAAACTGCAACCTGTGAACCCTGAATGGATCCACCGAGGGAAGAGATGGGTTCTTTCCCACTCTCACTGAATCACCTAAGGGTTTCCGTCTTGGGCCTACTGCTGGAGTAGAAAACTAGGTTCTCAACCTCACATACAAGAAACAATATCAAAACCAAGATGTCTCCAAATGATTTCCTCCTCCCCTTTTATAGATATGATGGATAGATCTCTAAGCCTCTAGAAGCATCTTATTTTATTATTTTATTATTATTCTAGAAGCTTCTCCATTGGCTTTATCTTAAGTGACCTTTAATTTTATTTTATTTCACTTAAGTCACTTTTGGCCCTTTTTCTCCAATTAATTATTTTTCCTTAATTAAATGAGTGTCATTTTTAACTAAAGAAAATGGAAAATTGCCCACCATACTTTCTTCGGCCACTGGAAGTCTCTTCTCAACATCCTATCCTGTATATATTCTTGTTCCAGTTCCAACGAGCTATTACACTGATGTGTTCCATCAATTAATCTCCCTGGAATGTCACCTCGAGCATAATTAATTAAGTTATGCCCAATAATAATGCTGATTTCTGAAAATTGTTGGAATGCGATGGAACGAAAGGAAATCTGTGCAGATGATGGAATATGCCAAGCGAATGCCTTCAAATCCCATAAAAACTCCTCAAAACTCCATAGGGACCCCTGATGACATAAACCTACTCCACTAACCTGGCCATCTCCTGCCCTGGAAATCCACCGTGGTTGTACTATGAAGAAGAATAAGAAAGGGGACATGACAAAGTGGAATGTGAAAAATGGACAAGAATTTAAGACCTCAAAGGAAGGGTTGCAGTCTCCTTGGTTGATAACTATGATTAAAGAAGCTCCCTATTCAGAGGGAGTAGATTGAGTGCAACACTTTGATATGAAACTGAGAGTGGTATGTCCTTCATGCAAGTACCATTCTTGATGACTAAGATGTAGCCATGTTTGATGCTTTAATGATATGGATCAAACTATGATAAGAAGTATGCTCTCAGGGAACAAAGGTTATAATGAGATTCTAGCTCTTGTTTACAAATGCATTATTATCAGATATACATGAAGTAAGCTTCCTCTATGGAGGAAGGAGAATATTTGTAGTTATCTTAGGACTTGAAGGGGCATGAATAATAGACTCATGAATTCAGATTGAAGAAAGTCCCATATGGACTCGAGAAAGCCCTCTAGTTTTGACATACTTGGATGGATGGTCATCTAATGCAGACACCAATCCCTCTACAAGGTTGAAAGTATGTCTTTGATATTTTTTTTTTATATGCTGACAATTTATTTATGACAAGATCATATCATATTCGTGTTCATTCCTAGTGGGAGTTGACCCTTGAGTCCAGATAATCAACATCTTGAGATGAGGAGTGTAATAGAGAGATGATGAGGACTTCCTTGTTATGGGAAGTATGTTGTCAGAGCCTTTGGCATGATGATTTATACTGAATCAGTTGAGAGAGACTCCTCTTTAGAGTCAGATTTGGTGGATTCTTACTTTGCAACATGTGTCTTGAATTAGATAGAGACTGGTCATATATTAATACTGCGAAACTGACATTGAGATACATTGCTTAAAACTTGAGACTTGATGGATATACTAATGCTAATTAAGACTTAAAAATGTTGGTAACAAGAAAAGCACATCTAGTTGTTGTTGTAGCTTGACGTCTACCATGATATCCTGGATGAGCTAGGAACATAAATTTGTTGATTTGAGTATGGTTGAGGTAGAGAAAATTGTTGCTAGCATGGCTAAGTACGAGACAATGTGATTGAGAAATATATTTGGAAAATATTTTTGAATGTGTTTTGGACATGACTATGACATATTATGGGTTCCAACACGCAGATAATATTGTGTTCCATGATAGGTTCAAGAACATTGAGATCATATATCACCATATCCGGGATATGGTTCAGAAAGGAGCAATGAGACTCCATCACATTTTTATTAATGAACAGATAGACAATTAGATCCTTGTGTTGCAACATGTAAGTTTGCGGTTGACCCAATATTTTCTAGGTGTCATGCACTGTGCCCAGGACTAACAACCGTAAGCTTAGTGAAGAAACTGATGAGAGGAAGAGGTCACGGTTGATCGAGGAAACTGAGCTATTGTTAGGTCCCTATAATACTAGTGTATTCCCTTATTATTATTGTCATTGTATCCCATTATTGTTATTATTGTGTCCATGTTGTCCTCATATTGTTATTATTGTGCCCCATAGAAGCTCACTATTGTTATTGTTGTGCCCTTACATTATTATTGTTATGTCGGCTTTGACTATATTGTGACCCCTTAGAATCCTATATATAGAAAGGAGGCCTTGTCATTTGTATCATCCAAGAATTGTTCATTTGTGTAATGTAAAGGAGGTTTCCCCCTCGAAGAGGCTGATTTTGAAGTTGTTGATCTATCTTTTCTTCTATTTTGTGAGCTGGTTGCATAACAATTGGTATCATAGCTTTGGATTCTAGGGTTTCGCTGCTTCAAACAGGTCATCATGGAATTTTCGCTATAATTTTTTTTCTATGATGTTTCAGAAGCTAAAATTAAAACCCATTTGAGCTAAAATCTTGATGAACCTCGATTACAAATTTCAAATTTTGCCTCGCTATTTTTTCGGAGATATGATCCAAGGAAGTTATGGTCTTTGCAAGGTCCCGAATTATATCTCAAACAGGCGAACTAGGGAAAATCGTCATAAATTTCTCTCTAAGCATCAGATTGAAATTTTGTAGAAAGGTATAGAAATAAGACAAACTATAGTTTTATGTGTATCGGTTATAGGTTCGCAGGTCAAAACAGTGACACGTGACACTTTGTACAAGTTCGCTCTACTGAACCCGTCTATAATCAGGTCATCGTGGGAGATTTGGAATAACTGTTTCTTGGAGAATCTAATATTGATCATACTTGTAGGGTTGGAATGATGACTCAGAGGACTACCGTAGGACAAAATTTCAAACCTTGGAGATCTAAAATTACAAAGATACAACAGATTCAATATCAAACTCCTACAAAGCCAAAAAAGGTGTGTAGTCTTTTTAAAATTCTGCATAAGTTTGGTTTGAAAAATTAGCTTGAAGTAATTCAAAGGAAATAGTAAAACATAATTATCATAAATTGATGTCTCGAAGAAATAAAATGGAAACACCTTGTAAGCAACCTGAAATCTCTAGCATGACTCATGAAGAAGAGGAAGAAATGCAATATGATAAATCGCAATTACAAGACCAAGTGCGACGATTTTCACTCTCACAAAATGTAGAAGAAGATAAGATGGATGGTTTAAAGAATGATGTTGAAGCTAAGATGGATGGTTTAGAAGTAAACATTGAAGATTTGAATAAAGACAAAAGATTTGAAAGGAGGTTTGGCAAAGTTGCTACAAGCAATGCTTCCTAATGGAGAAAAAGTAGTAGAGGGAACTCATGATGAGAACAAAAGAAATGTTAGTAATGGTTTCATAGACTCTAACATTGGATTGAAGATCCACCATGTTCCAAAGATCGATATGAAGAAGTTTGATGGAAAGGATTCTGTAACATGGATACTACATATGGAGCAATATTTCAATCTCCATACTGTGCAAAACACACAAAAGGTATGCATTGCGACTTTATATTTGGAACCCAATCAATTTGTATGGTATCAATGGCTTTTCTCTCATAAAAAAATTATCACTTGGGCAATTTTTATGGAAGAAATGATAGCACATTATGAAGATACAAAAATCAACACTTTTTTTAGCTAATTGATAAATCTCAAACAAAAAGGTTCAATGGTGGAGCACATTGAGTACTTCCAAAAATTGAGTATAAGGGTAAAAGATATTCCAGAGGAGCATATGATTGATGTGTTCATAGGGAAATTAAAAGAAAACATCCAACATGAGGTTCCTCTTTGGGAACCTGATTCATTGGAGAAGGCGTTCAGGTTGGCAAGAAAAATTGAAAGAAAAATTATGGCAACAAGGAAGCCTACCAATCACAACTATAAAAATGGAAGTGTTGTTGTTCATAGCCTTCCACAACTTACAAGGTTGACACCACAATAATTGGAAGAAAAAAGATCAAAAGGGCTTTGTTATAGTTTTGATAGCAAATACACTAAAGGTCATAAGTGTGTTGAGAAGAAATTATTTTGCATAGATTGTGAAGAGGAAGAAGAAAATGAATAAGAAACATCAAAAGAAGAGGATACACACCAGGAACAAAGCCTATAGAAAGAAGAAATTAATCCGACCATATCTTGTAATGCATTGGCCGGAATAACCACTCCTCAAACTATCAAGACAGAAGGACATATCAAGAAGAAAAAGGTAATAGTGTCGATTGATTCGGGAAGTACCCATAATTTTATTGAGTGTAAGATAACGAAGGAATTGAATTGCTTCCTATATCCAACACTAGAGTGTCAAGTGATAGTTGAAAATGTAAGAACCATAAATTTCTCTAGAAAGTGCCATATTATCAAGTTATCCATGGGAGAATATTTTTTGAATAGTCCAATGCTTTCCATTCCAATGGGTGGTGCTAATGTTGTACTAGGAGTTCAATGGCTACAATTTTGGGTACGATAGCTTTTAATTTTCAAGAACTTTTCTTGAATTTTTTTTAATAAAGAAAGAAATTGAATTAAGGAGTATCGCAGGGAAACAGGGAAATATAATCAGCTCTAACGACATGACAAAGCTTCTAAATAAAGAACAACGTGGCGTAATTGCACAATTATGTTCGCTAGAGGTTCCCACGTAGAAATAATCTATTTCTCCAAATCTCCAAAAAGTCTTGGACAATCATTCCAAGATATTTGAGACTCCCAAAGGCCTCCCACCTATTTCTGATCATGATCATGCTATTCATTTGATTCTAGGAAGTGTTCCTCCAAACATTAGGCCTTACAGATATCCATATGCCCAAAAGATTGAAATTGAACATATGGTTGCAGAAATGCTAGAGGTTGGTATAATTCAACCTAGTTAGAGTTCTTTCTCTGCTCAGTAGTATTAGTGCACAAGAAGGATGGATCATGGTGCATGTGTCCGGATTATAGAGAGCTCAACAAGCTCACTATTAAAGATAAATTTCCCATTACTGTCATTGATGAATTATTGAATGAAATTCATGGAGCACTTTACTTCACCAAGTTGGACTTTCATTCAGGATATCATCAAATTAGAATGAAGATTAAAGACATTCCGAAAACAACATTTAGAACTCATGAGGGTCATTATGAATTTTTGGTCATTCCTTTTGGCCTTACCAATGCACCTTCTACATTTCAAGGTTTGATGAATTCCATTTTCAAACACTTCCTTAGAAAATTTGTGTTAGTATTTTTTGATGATATACTAATCTACAACAATTCTTGGAAGGATCATGTTCAACATGTTGATAGAGTGCTCAAACTATTGGAGGAGAAACAATTATATGCAAAAACCTCCAAATGTTTCTTTGGAGTACAAGAGGTGGAATATTTGGGTCATATTATATCTCATGAAGGTGTTGAGGTAGACCCTAGCAAATTTAAAGCCTTTAAGGAATGGAAAATCCCCACATCCATAAAGCATCTGCGATGATTTCTTGGGTTGATATGGTATTATTGCAAGTTTGTTAAGAATTATGGGAGAATAACAACACCTCTAACAAAATTATTGAAAAAAGATGCATTTTATTGGACTTCAGAAGCAACAAAAGCCTTTGAACATGTTAAAGAGGCAATGTGCCAAGCACCGGTCTTAGCTACGCCAGACTTCACCAAAACCTTTATTGTAGAATGTGATGCCTCAGGAAATGGAATTGATGATATTTTAATGCAAGAAGAAAGACCCGTTACTTTTGAAAGTTTTCCAGTCAAAGGAAAGTATTTACAAAAAGCTATTTATGAGAAGGAAATGTTGGCAATACTACATGCACTTAAGAAATGGCGACCTTACCTAATGGGAAGATACTTCAAGGTAAAAACAGATCATGATAGTCTTAAATACTTTTTAGAACAAAGATTATCTTCAGAAGAGCAGCAAAAATGGGTCACAAAGATGTTGGGTTATGACTTTGAAATCATCTACAAAAAAGGGAAGCAAAATGTTGTTGCAGATTCACTCCCAAGAAAGGATGAGGATGTGGAAGCATTGCTTTGCGCCATTTCTATTATCCAACAATATTGGATAAACGAAGCAAGAGATGAATGGAAGAATGGTGAAGAAGTGTGGGTACTCATTCAAAAGTTACAACAAGGCCCCATTACATTTCATACATTTAGCTGGAAAAATGATTCCTTATGGTACAAAGATTGCTTATACCTCTATAAGAATTCCCAACTCAAACAAAAGATTCTTATGGAAGTGCACACCTCTCCCTTAGGAGGGCACTCATGATTTTTAAAAACTTACCATAGGGTTAAGAAGGAATTTTTTGGGATGGCCTTAAATATGATATTCAAAAGTTTGTGGTGGAATGTTTAGTTTGCCAACGAAATAAAGTTGAAACAATTAAGACCCCAGGTCTATTACAACCTTTATCCATTCCAAGTCAACATTGGGAGGAGGTTTCAGTGGATTTTATCACAGGTTTACCCAGGTCCAAAGGAAAGAGTGTCATCACAGTGGTAGTTGATAGACTTACAAGTATGCACACTTTTGTGCATTATCTCATCCCTTTAAAGCCAATATTGTTGCTACTGCATTTATGGAAAAAATTCAAAAGCTACATGGAAACCCAAAGATTATTTTAAGAAACAGAGATCCCATTTTCACTGGAAATTTTTGGACATAATTATTTTCTTGTCTGGGTACTCAGTTAGCTCATAGCTCATCTTATCATCCTCAATCTGATGGGAAAATTGAGATAGTGAACAAATGTTTGGAAGGATATCTTCATTGCTTTGTATCAGATAAATAGACATAATGGGTCAAATGGTTTCCTCTGGATGAATGATGGTATAACACTTCCTTCCATACTATAGCAAAAATGACCCCATTTACGGTACTTTATGGACATCACCCACCATCTATCACATCATATTTAAGAGAAAATTCTCAGGTTCAAGTAGTGGAATATCACATCGAGCATCAACAACAAGTTCTCCAACTCTTAAAGGATAACCCCACTTTGGCGCAGAATAGAATGAAACAACAGGAAAATCAACATCGTAACATTTTTTTTTTGATGTAGGGGAGTCAGTATTTCTACGACTACAACCATACAAACAAATTTCCCTCAAGCAAGCTAAGAAGGATAATAAATTATCACAAAAGTATTATGGTCTGTACAAGGTGTTGCAAAATATTGGTACTATGGCATACAAATTGGAGCTTCCTACAGCTTCCCGAGTGCACCTAGTTTTCCATGTATCATGCTTAAAGAAGGTTATAGGTGACAAGCTCCTAGTTCAAACAATATTGCCAGAACTTGATGAGGAAGGAAAAATCATATTGGAACCTAAAGCAGTCATAGAAACAAGAACTCGACAACTACGAAATCAATCAATTTTAGAGTATCTCATCAAGTTGAAGAACTTACTTGTTTAAGATTCCACATGGGAGGATGATAATCTTATACAGAAGCATCCAAAACTACTCAAGCGTTGAGGAAAACACTTTTCTGAAGGAGAGGGGCATGTTAGGTCCCTATAATACTAGTGTATTCCCTTATTATTATTGTTATTATATCTGCTTATTATTATTGTTGTGCCCACGTTGTCCCCATATTGTTATTATTGTGCCCCATAGAAGCCCACTATTTTTATTGTTGTGCCCTTACATTATTATTGTTATGTCGACTTTTATTATATTGTGACCCCTTAGACCCCTATATATATAAATGAGGTCTTTTCATTTGTATCATCCAAGAATTTTTCATTTATGTAATGTGAAGGAGGTTTCCCCCTCGAAGAGGCTAATTTTGAAGTCGTTAATCTATCTTTTCTCCTATTTTGTGAGCTGGTTGCATAAAAACTATGCTCTTCCTCCCCTGTTTCAGCTCACAGGGAGAGGAATTGAGCTAGAGAGCTCTTGGGGTGGAGGGAAATATGGACAATAGGATAGTATGCAATCCTTGCCTTTTATGGTAAATAGTATCATGCCTATTGTCATTGTAGGGCATGTGCGTGATCCTTTTGATTTATGACAAGTGGGTATCTCCCGCTACCATCATGTCTGGGATTTGATAGAGTATAACTATTATGCATCGTACCCAAAAGCTAGGCTTGTTGGGATTTCCACCCATCTGGCCAATGGGTGAGGCGACTTGAGATAAACTATGATCCTTACCATTTATGGTAAGTAGTATCTTGCTCAAGTGATGGGATGAAAATGTTCTACCACTGACACTTGAGGGTAAAGTTGGGAATATCAACAGACAATAGGATAGACTGTGATCCTTACCTCTCACGATAAGTGGTATCATGCCTATTTTCCTTGGAAGAATGGTGGAAGCTGGAGCTCCCCTATGATGATTATTCTTATTTAGATTAAGAAATCATTGTTCAACAAATGATCAGAGGAGAAAAGTTGAGACGAGATGTGAAGAGATGGATATATTATTGATGTAGATGAAATGAAGGTCATGGAACTTGACTTGGTGACTTATAGGGTTTGGGGGATGTAATCGATCTCGCCTATTGTCAAGTGTGGATTCTTCTTCTTCTATGAGATGAGATGAGACATGATGATGAGTTATCCAAGATGGGACATGACGCAGATGGAAATTCCTCCCTAGTTGAGAGGGAGTGTTGAAAATTGGGAAGCTATGGGATGTGTTTCCCATGGGAAACCCTATTGCGCCAGAGGAAATCCCATTCTGCGTAAAGAAGAATTCATTTTGAGACATTGGAAAATATATTTATTAGAATCAAATTTGAATTTGATTGTTATTAATGTGAAAAATATTAAAAGAGAATTGGAATTTAGGTTTCCCTCCAAGTCTTTATCAAGTCAACTTTTCATGGATTAAGGTCAAATATTTAATTGGTAATTATAATGGCTAAATTTTAAAGTCGGCTCAGTAGAATGACACACCCTTTCACCCATAAAGTTTCCTATAGTAGACCCTCTTGTGGATCATTCGAAGCATCAATTCACATTATCCTTATGTGAAAAAGTTCACGCTTATTTTGGATGGTTTCTGCTATTGGATGATGGCATCTATCTTCTGTAGTTAGATGAGTTTGTATGGCTCTTCTATGATTGACGAGTTTGTTTCTTAGATGAAAATTTGTGGCCCAATTGGCACTCTCTAACTATGGATTGATATTATAATGGTTCACCCTCTCTAATAATGGCTCAAATATTATCATAGAGATATCATATATACTATGGTTCATGATTTGTTTCCAACAACATCGTTTCTTTGTTGACTATGCTCTATGGCATCGCACTTTAGTTGACTACATTTATACTATGACTCATGGCTCACATGTCTTATTGATTCTCACACATAAATAATGGTTTGGTTCTCTTTATACTCACACATAAATAAAAGGCACTGTTTTGTTGAAGCTCACACATACACAATGGCTCAATTCTGTTGTAACTCGCATATAATTATGGTGGCTAGATTATGTTCTTTCATATCTCGTACTTATATATATATATATATATATATATATATATATATATATCTTGTGACCCACTCTACAGCGCTCGCATCTACATCCTTGAGGTTCACATTCTACAGGGTATCGTACTATATATTGTTACTTTCATCGCATTGGTCCACAACATTGGATTGACAAAGTTCTGTGGAGGTTCACATTCTATAATCATTCCTTGGGTGACATATGTAACTCACATTCATAATATAGTGCCTTGCAGATGTAAATTATGGCTCGCTATCAGTTCCTAGACATTGCACTATCTTGTAGCATCACACTACATTGTAGTGAATTGGCAAACCATACTCTGTGGATCAACATTGCAATAAGCCGGAAAGTCATACTTTGTGGCACGAGATGTCTTGTGGTTGGTTCTTCGTGGCATGATATACCCTATGCCATCGCATTGTTAACTGATTAAGGTTCTATATGTTCAATGAATATATATATATATATATATATATATATATATATATATATATATATATATATATATATATATATATATATATATATATATATATATATATATAAGTCCATGATATCACTAAGTTGGAAGTTAACTAATATGAACTAGATATGTATCAGTGACTTATAGCATCTAACCTAGATGTATGAATAGTCCATGACTATAATGATGTAAAACTTGAAAATAAAATTATCTATAACATAGAACTATCTAGCCATATAATTAGCAAACAAATTAGCCTTCTTTCTTACTATTGTGATTATGATTGCTTACATGCTCAAGTATCTAGTAATTGTGCATCCACATTTGACTTTTCTCTAGCATTGGACTAGAGCTTTCAATAGCTTCTTGCTCAAGCAAAGATACCACATCTTCCTGGTAAATTATTTGAGAAAGTTAAGACTTGAGAGCTTGTCATCCACAAAAAGCATCTCTTGACTTATCTTGTGCACCTTTCTCCATAGTTGTTGTATATCTAAATAAAATATATCTAGTTCATTGTCATAAGTTTGAGCATTCATCTGGAAATCAATAAGCTAGAAAGAAAAAATGTCATGCATCCTAGGCCCAACGAAGTTCCCATGGATAAAATTGCATATTGATTTAAAGATGTAGAAAATCTCTAAGATATTCAAGAACAACCAACAATTATGGTTCTCAGACCTTTTCCCCGGGTTGTTATTTTTTCGGCTAGGTATTATCACAAACATAATCTAGTTATTTCATAGTTTGGCATTGATCATATTTGTAAAGAGGCTTGATGCACAAGTAGAGCCTTTGATAAGTAAATTTTTTAAACATCTAGAGGATACTAGGAAAGTAGACAAAATGAAGTGACATTAATAGGTATCTAAAAGTTGATATAAGTTAACACATCTTAAAATGAATCACCATGGTAGTACAAATTCATCCACCTTTTGTACATTTTTGTCGGGTCTTGCTTCCTCCATTATCCAGATTAAAAATATTCCTTCCAGACGTACGTGCACATGGATTTGTAAATTTCATTGCTAAGTATCAACCTCTTGGATTTAGTTTCCCTCTGTCTCTAAAGGGGTTTACTCTATCCAACATGGTGAATTGGTTTAAGTGGACATTAACAAGATACTTTATCCTTTTACACACCGTGCTTGTGCCCAACTCTCCCTAATGTCCATTGAGTACAAAATTTTAACAAATAGTAATATCATAAAGTTGATTGAGTATAGAGCATGCATCTTAAGAAATACTCCTTTAGAGAAGAACAACAATGTTTCCCAATATAGAAATAGAGGACCAACATCCTCCATCTTAAAGGTTTGTGGAAATTCAATAATGAATTAAAAAACCATATTTTCAGTGGTTGTGGACGTAGTTGCACAACTTAGTTCATGGTGCTCCCAAACCAATAGAATCGATGGTGATTTAAAGCACCATGAAAATGATAACGATTGTGTCACCTTGCAAGTAGTAGCCCTGAAATGTTGAATTTATGTCTTTTTATTGAGCGATTAAAGCCCCAAACCTATATGATTTATTATGTTGTGAAAAAATACGTTATGGGTGTCATCCTTTGATTAGTGCAACAAACAAACTGGATTAGCATCCTATTGCATCAATTCATTCAATAACACTTTTATCAAGATTTGTTATACAATTTTACATATTGACAAACCAATATAAATAACGTAAACTTTGAAATGGGAACTGATATTATTACTCGTTTCGTAGAGATAGAAAAAAAGTGACCCGATTTTGAAAAGGGGTGATGCAAAACACACATATTTTTTTAGAGCATAGTTTTTGGCACTTTAAATAACCGATATGATTATCCGTTTCATAGAGGTAGCAAAAAAGTGACCTGATTTTGACAAGTGGTGATGCTGAATACACCTTTTTTTTTATTTTTTATTTTTTTTATTTTTTTATTTTTTTTATTTTTTCGGAGCATATTTTTGACACTTTAAATTTTCTTATGTATCAAATATAAAAATTTGTTTTTAAATGTTAGTGATTTTCATGTTGATTTTGAAATGTGTTGATGCAACATACCTTTTTTTCTAGAGGGTTTATTTTTCACACTTTAAAATTTATTATGTCCATTTTTTTTGAAATCATGATTACTTAACGAATTTTCAAGTTGTTTTATTTTTCTTTTTTTAAATGTTGGTTACTTTAAAAAAAATATAAAAATATATATTGAAAAAAAAACAAAAAAACATAAAAAATGTAAAAAAATAAATAAATTATCTCATAAACCATAAAAGAATTTGGAAAAGAAAAACAAAATTTAAAAAACCTATAAAATTAACTAAGTAAATATAGAAAAATTTAAAAAAACATTAACAAAAACTAGAAAAACAAAATAAAAGTAAGAACAAGTTAGATTAAAAAAAATAGAAAATTAACAAAAAATAAAATTAAAAAACGACTAGAATTAAGATTAAAAACATTTAAAAAAATGAAAAAACAAAAATAAACTCAATTCATAAACATAAAAATAAAAAAATGAAAATTATATATATATATATATATATATATATATATATAGGGTTTAGGAAAAAATTTAAAAGTTTTGTTTTGTTTTTGTTCTTTTTTTAATTTTAAAATTCAAAAAACATTTAAAGTTAAAAAGAAATATCTATTTTTGATTTAAAAAAAAAAAAACTTTTAATTTTTTTCTTAAACCCTATATTTTTATTTAAAACAAAAAAAAAAAAATTTAAAAAAACATATATATGTTTGATTTTAAAAAAAAATAAACATTTAACTTTTTTTAATATATATATATATATATACAAAAAAAAATGCGCATATTTTTTTATTTTTTTCAATAACAAATATTTAATTTTTGTTTTTTAAATAGAACTTCTTTATTTTAAAAGGAAAAAAATAAAATTTAATTGATTTATAAGCATTTTTAATTTTTTTTTAAATAAACTTAATTTTTTTTAAACAAATTAATTTGAAATTTTTTTAAACAAATTAAAATTTTAAACTTTAATTAATTTTTAAAATTTTTAAACAAATATTTTTTAATTTAAAAAAGTAAAATTATTTAATAAAAAATGGTTAATAATTTTTTTTATTTTGTTTTAAATAAAAAATATTTCATTTTAAAATGGTTTTGAAATTTTTTTTTTAATAAAAAATTTAAATGTTTTCATTTTTAATAAAAATTATATATATTTTGTTTTAAATTTAAATGTATTCTTTTTTTTTAATTAAATTTGAAAATACACACACACACACACACACACACACACATATATATATATATATATTGATAAGTAAGAGACGAACCTTCTATTGATCTGAATAAATTACATAATTTACATAGAGCCCCAAACAGTAGGGGTGACACAGCCAACAAAAACAACTAATAGCTGCCAGACAAGTCAAGACCATAAACTGACCCTCCTGCAACAAAAGTAGATCCTAAACAAAACAGGGATGAAGCCCTTAGATAATCGGAAAAAATAACATAGCGTCGATTAGTACAAGGCTCGACCTATTCGCCAATAAGCAATAAGACCGATCAATCCGAGACGTTGAAATCAGAGTCCCAATCCGACGACCATCCTGGATATCGCGCGGATAAGAAGCAAGGGGGTTAACCGCATGATCAGAGCGGTTTTCCCCCACCTCTCCTTGCCACATGTTGCATTCTGTATGGAATCACGTGCAATTGCTCCAAAACTTGATACTGCCTGTGTCCTGCACAATAAACCACTTGTGGTTTTTGGGTTTTGTGGAACCCATCTTGGTGCCGCTCAGAAACCCATTACGCATATATGATTTGTGAACATGGGCTTGATTTGATAATCACCCTATGAGTGATCTCAGTTAAAGAATTATTAAATGGAGGTATTACAGACTCATGTGCTGGTGTGTGTCTAGGTTATTTAAGCAACAGATCAATCAAATTGCAAATACATAGACACTTCAAATAGAAGACAACATAGAAACACAGTAAGCAAATATAAGAACACAAGAAATTAATAAGGAGTTCACCCTATCCTCCAAGGCTACATCTCCGGTCCAGCTCTCAGTGGTGGCCTTTTTTTATTATGTCTTAAATCAGAGAATTACAAGGAAGGAGCTCAATATGAGTCTCCTGACACAAGATAACTTGGCAGGGTGGTTCTTGGATTCCCCAAGCCACTAGAGTACACAGACTCTTGGCCTTACCAGCTTTTTGACCTATCGGGTCTACAATGGAAGGAGCCCAATGTGGTGCTCGGTCCTGACAGATCCCTCTCGGGGATGGCTCGAATCTCTCAAGCCTTCTGGTGCTTGATGCTGCCTTTGATCAGCTCAGCCCTCTATCTTCTTTCTGCTTTTTGCTTTCTCTATCTTCTCTTATCTGTTCTTCCTTTCTCTCCTCCTTCTGCGTTTTGCGTTTTCTATTTCTCTCTCTCTCTCTCTGTCCTTTTGCCTCTGTTCATGGCTTTAAAGCCATTCAAGCTCGTGGCTGTTCGATTCCTCTTCCAACTCTGTCGGATCGCCTGCTACAACTTTGCATGGAGTTGCATGTCTCGGCGTCATCATCAGACTCACAAGGAGCGGCCACTTGTCCTCTTGCGAACTGTGCCAGCTTGCTTCGTCGGTTTGGTTCTTCAGTTACCTCGTGGAATGAGTCATCCACCACCTTAATAGTCAAATTGGACTTCAAATTCTTCTAAATCATGGTTTAATCCCTCATTAAATCTGGTCTCCCCGTCGGGCGCGATCTCAGCCGTTAGATTTGGATCCCCTAGATCCAACGCCATCCACTCATTTCGCGCGATTGACTTGCTCGACCGTTAGTGCACAATGAGCGATGGTTTTCTCTCTCTTCCTCTTGCCACGTGTCGGGCGCTAAGTGGAATCTCTCCGTTTTCGCCAAATCTGCTTATCGCCCTAGGATGCCCCCGATAAATACCGCCAGTTTTTGGAGCACGGGTCCTGCCTTAGCCTTTAGCCTTTTTCCCCACGGCTTTCCAGCTCTCATGCGACCGAGCGCTCGGGGCCTCTCCTTTTCGAGGGTTTTTGCCCAGCGATGCTAAGCGCTAATCACGCATCAAAAACTGCCTCCCTTTCCCAATTCGGGCTTCCCAGGGGCTAGTTCACCTCCTGCGCAGTCTCCATGGGCCTCGGTCAGCATGCTTTGACCGAGGTCCTCGTCGTTCCACGTTGGCTACCAACTGCCACTATTTTAGAGGTGTTTTTGATCGCTGCTCTTAATTCTTTTAAGTCTGTCCTGACCTGATACAACCATGGTTCTTCGATTTTTTTCTTCATGGATCCAATTTGGATCAGGTCTTGAGGGGTGCCGGGCCCCTAGATGGTCCCACTAAGGGCCATGTGGCTCTTGGTGGGCCTGCCCATAATCTTATCAAGATGGGGTCCACCTGAATAAGTCGGGTCCTGAACCTTTAAGTGAATAGCATGATTAATCTCAACCATTGAAAGAAACGCCCCTATCTAATACCCCATAGAGATATTGCGCGACCGAGATGCATGGAGGTTAACCACACGATAAGAGCGGTTTTCTCTCTTATCTCTATGCCATGCGTCATCTCTTCAATGAAAACGCACGGTTCTTCCACTAAGCCGGAAACCAGTCGAAGTCCACACGATATACCACTTGTGGTATTACATCCGTGGTGTCACTGGGTGGAGACCATCCATCCAAGCCTGCTAATCCGTCCGCCTCCTTTTCCGAGCTAGCCCTCAGGAGTTGCCAACAAAAACCCACTAAGCCAAGAGAGTCTCAGCCATCCCATCTGTGTTATCGCTCACCTTGAAACCTTCCTCTGTCACTCTGATGCCCAGGGAAAAGAGACGAGAGTATAAGAACAGAGACCGACAACAAAATGGGCACTGTCCTACCCATCTCTATTTCCAGTATTAGCACTGCTCAACCATGAATCCCAGTCTGCATTTGCTAGAGTGGAATAGTCCTCCCGTAGCTACCCAGCAAGAAGGAACTCCCAAGGATGCTGAGAATCCCTGTCCCTGTTGACCACCCCTTCATTGGCCAGCCTGTCTACAAGCATGTTTGCCTTTCTTCTAACGTGCACAAATCTTAATGTTTTAAGGATTTGTAAGTGTGATTAGATATGGTGGAACACTTGCAGTAGCCTCCAGTGCTTTGAAACTTTGTCTGGCGAGGTTCCATTTTGAATCTTCTTGGCAGCTTTGACAACCAATTCCGAGTTAGCTTCAATTATGACATGCTGTAAATTTACCTCCGCTAGGATCTCCATACATTAATCTAATGCCAAAAGTTCTGCCATGTTGTCAGTGCCCTTTTCTAAGTGTCCATGGAAGATGTATTTTATATGTCCCTTAAGATCCCTGATGGCTCCACCAAAGCCAACTTCTCCGGGATTGCCTTTGGAGGCTCCATCAATATTGACTTTGAAAAAGCCCTGAGGAGGGGGCTGCCAACCCCTCTCCCCTGTGTTTAAGGTTCTCAGATCCTTCTTCACACCCTGAGGGTTGATGGCTTGAAGATCCAGATTAATAAGAATTTGTATCTCCTGAGGCAGAGGAGGATTCGTCGGTTTTGTTCTCAGAATGCTTCTGACTGTTTCCTTGAGCTGTTTCAAAATCTGATTGATGATAAGCTGGGGTTCTCTGGCTTTGTTTTTGAAAATTCTTCTGTTTCTTTCTTTCCAAATATTCCAGATGACAAAGCCTGGAATTAGCATCCAGGCTTTGTTGATGATTTCATTTTCTGAGAAGTTTTTCCTCCATTTTGATAATGTATTGGATATGCTGAGCCTATCCCTGTCGGTCTGTCTGAAGCTTGAGGCCACCCAATCCCAAATTTTGGTAGAAAAGGAGCACAGATTAAGCAAGTGTTCAATCGTTTCCTCCTGCAAGCCACAAAGCTGACATTTAGAGGGGCCAATGAAACCTTTCTTCATAAGGTTTTCCCAAGTTAGGATTTTCTTTTGATGAACAAGCCAGATAAATAATTTTATTTTCATCCATTGAGAGGTCTGCCATAGCTCTTGCCAGACTTTCTTAGCTTTTACCAAGTTAAATCCTATGATTGCATGTTTAGCCTCTTTGAGATTGTAGTTACCTTCATTGATTTTGCCCCATCGTAGTTGGTCAGGAGCAAAGGAGAGCAGAATCCTTCTTTGCTCTATGTCCTTAGCAAGAGCCTCTACCATGCCCTTCAAAGGGCTTTCTTCGTTGTAACTTAGATTCTTCCATTTCCTCCATTTATCCTTGTTCCTCCCTTGATCCCATAAGTCTTTTACTAATAAGAGACCTTTGCTGTCTGTGTCCCTTTTGAGGTCTGCCAGTTCATTCCTGTTCAGGATGGGTTCCTGTTGCCAACTGTCCTCCTAGAAGCGAGCCCGGTCCCCAGCTCTAATTTCCCAAAAACAGTGTTTTTGGACAATGCTTTTGTTCTCCCATGTAAGGTTCCAGGTGCATGAGCCCCTGATTTGTCCTGTCATTCTAATGTGATCCTGTTTCTGCCAGTGCTTGGCATACTTTTGAGTCCAAAGCTTGGCCCATGGTGCTCTTGACTCCTTGATCCATCGCCACCACAGCTTGGCTCCCGAAGCCTGACTCAGAGTCTCTGGATCTTCTAGACCCAAACCACCATGGATTTTGGGTTTGTAGAGCTTGTGCCAGGAAACTAAAGCCCATTGATTTTTCTTTTCCCCTCTGCCCCGCAGAAAATTCCTTTGAATGTTTCTTATTTGCTGCTTTATGCCCTGAGGAGTCGGTATAGATGCAAACATAAAAATGGGAATGGCCTACAAAACCGCCTTGGTGAGCACCAGACGCCTTGAAAAGTTTAAAGCTCTGAATGTCCAATTGCTGATTTTGTCCTGAAGCTTGTTTAAAATTAGTTCCCATATATGCTTACCTAGGTGTTTGTCAGTAAGAGGAATGCCTAGATATTTGGAAGGTAACTGTTCCCTTTGAAAACCCAAAATCTTGGTGATATTTCTCTGTAATGCAATATTAGTGTTAAAGAAAAAAACCTTGGACTTGCTTTGGCTTACCTCTGTGCTTGCTGCCATAGTGAAGTCGTTTAAGATATCTTTGATTACTTTTTCCTCCCTAACTGTGGGTACACCCTGCAGCATCGTGTCATCCACAAATTGTTGATAAGTGTTGGCCTCTCCATCTGGGGTGAGCTTGATTCCCTAAATTCTACCTTCAGCATTTGCCATTTTGATTGCTCTACCAAGCCTTGCCATCATGAGTACAAAGAGGAAGGGAGAGAGCAGATCACCTTTTCTGAGTCCCCTGGAAGGTGTAAAAGTATTGGAGGGAGATCCACTAAGCAGAATGGAGAAATTGGTTGAGGTGACTAAAGCCATAACCCATCTTATCCAGTCTTGGTTAAAGCCATAGGCTTTAAGAATGGCTCTGACGTAAGACAAACGGAGTTTGTCATAGGCCTTCGCAAGGTTTAATTGGATGATCATACCTGCTTGCTTGCTGTGTTTGTGAGAGTGTACCACCTCATGGGCTAGGATAACATTGTTAAGAATCTGCCTTCCCTCCACATAGCTTGTTTGCTCCTTAGATATGAGCAAAGTTAGCAATGTCTTGAGTTTGTTGGTTATCACTTTGGAGATGATTTTGTAAACCACATTACATAAGGCTATGGGTCTAAACCCATTCGGTGTGACAACGTTTTCCTTTTTGGGGATTAGAGCTATAAAGGTTGTGTTTAGTGATTTTAGAACCTTTTTGTGTTGCATTGAGTCTTCAACTACCTCAAGTATGTCCTGTTTGACTATCTCCCAGCAGGCTTTGAAGAAATCGACATTGAAGCTATTTGGTCCTGTTGCTTTTCCATTTTGCATTTCCCTGATCACCTCACTAACCTACTCTTCTGAGACTGGCCTATTGAGATTGTGGTTGTCCTCATTGGTGACCAACCTGGGAATGTACTGAGTGATCTTCACAATGAACCTGGATCTGTCTTCCATTGGCTCCTTTACAATGTTCGAGAAGTGTTGTACTAGGGTCGACTCCATGTCCTTATGAGTTACAAGTTCAGAACCTCGAGAGTCCTTTAGCTTGTTGAATTTGTTATGTGCCGTGTGACCCATAGTAGATTTGTGAAAGAACTTAGTGTTCCTTTCTCCCTCTTTGATCCATTGGATCCGGGATTTTTTTCTCCAAAAAGTTTCCTCTTGTAGACAACGTTTCTCCCATTCTTCCTGCAAAGAATCAGTCAGTTTCTGTCTTTCCTCATTGAAGCCCTCTGTGATATTGATCATATTGACCTCCTTGAGTTTCTGTTCAGTACTCATTCTGGTCTTGATGATATCACCAAATTCTTTTTGTTCCAATCCTTGAGTTTGGATTTAATGTGTTTTAGTCTCTGTTGGAGTAGGTACATCTTAGTACCCTGGATGTTCAAATCCTCCTTCCACCATTTGGCAATGTTTCTGGTGAAGTTGGGGTTAGAGAGCCAAGCATTTTCGAATCTAAAAGGCCTGTTCCTCGGTGTGCCCATAAAGGAAGCTTCTAGCTATACAGGCCAATGATCCGAGCCACCAAAGGGCAGAATGGACACTGATATGGCTGCTCCTGTGAGGATGAGATCCTCAGAGACAATAAACCTATCCAGTTTTGATGCCACTTGGGAAACTCCACCTCTTTTGTTATTCCAAGTGAATGTCCCATTTGTAATTTCAGTGTCCACTAGTGCCATGTTCATGAGGAAATCTTGGGAGGCTTCAGAGTCTCTATGTAGCTATCTGATACCTCCTTTTTTTTTCCGAGAGAGATCTTATGATGTTGAAATCACCTGCTAGTATCCAGGGTATGTTGGGATGTCGTGCTCTGAGACCTTCCAAGGAGTTAAGAAGTTTAAGTTTCTCTGCATGCTGTTGAGGGCCATACACATTAGTTATCATGTAGGTCTCCTTGTCCCCTATAGGCTGGCACACCAGAGAAAGATAGTTCCTAGACGCTTCAGCATCCAGTATTCCTAGCTTCCGTGGATCCCATAGCGTGAGAATCCCTCCTGCAGAGTTAATGGCTTTCACCTCTAAATAATCATACTTAATTAACCATTTATTATGGATTTCTCTTATGTTTTCCATTGAGCATTTTGTTTCTTGAATAAAGACCATGTCTGGTTTTTCCTCTTTTAATCTATTGTTGAGATTTCTCTGTTTTCTTCTACTCCCTAACCCTCTAATATTCCAAGTTGTGAGATTCATTAAAAAAAGTTAGTAAAAGAGTAGCTGGTAAGATCTTTCATCTTACCTGAGTTAATCATCAGTTTCCCACATTTCGTTAACAACTCATTCTGTCTTTTCCTTCCTCTTTTCCTTCCTAAGTCTTTTGGAGATGATGTCTATGAATTCTCCATCACTTTGACCCCACTCTGTTCTTGGCTTTCGTGGTTTCTTTTGACTCCAGTTCCCTTAGATTGTGCCCTCCATAGATAGAGTTGTTGGACTCGATCATAATCTTCTTTAGGAAGTGAGTCCACACCTTTATTCTTCCCCTATTCCAGAAATTGCTCTAGATCTAGATTTTCTCTCTCTAGTATCTCCTGCAATTCATGAACCACCGTACCTGCCTCACTTGGGGTCATTTCTTGGTCCTTGCTGATCTCCATGCAACTTTGTAGTTCCTCTATTTGCCGATCGTTTGTTGGGATATCCTCCATTTCAGCTTCCATATCTTGCTCCTTAGGGATGTTATCCTTGACTGGGTCTATTTCCACATTCTTCTCTACTTCCTCAAGGATTTTGAAGCTACTGTGTCTTGTCTATTTGTCTTCACTTGTATTCTTATGTGATCTTTTCCCCCCTTTCCCTTTGCCTCCAACCTTGGTAAAACCCTCATGATCTTTGTCCATAGGGGTCTTTCCACTATTTTACATATAGTTTGTAGGGAAATCTCTGAATAGATGGTCATGTTCATGACATTTACGACATTTGAAAGGTATGTGCTCATAGTCTACCATTTGCATCCATTCCTCATCATAAACCTCTAAGATTATTGCATCTGGGAGGGCTCCAAATAGATCCATTTCCACACATATTCTAGCGAAGGAGGCATATTTACCTTTGAGAGTTGCTTCTAATATTTTTACAAAATTCCCCAGCTTGTTGCCTATGGTTTTCAGTGACTCTGGTTGCCAGTAGTCCAGAGGTAGTGAGTACAGTATGATCCAAACTGCTACAGATGTGAATGTTTCTTGTTTTGGGACAAAGTTCATCGTCCATGGCTGCATGTAAAGTCCTGCTGCAGCATAGAAGTATGGTCCCCCTTCAAACACTCTATCCTTGTCCTCTAGGCTCACAAACACTACTGTGAAGAAGCCCTTTGAACCCAGATGCACATGTATCTCTCCTTTGGGCTTCCAGTGGCTCCTGATCAAGATGTGTAGGGCTCTCTCTGTTGGCCATATTCCCATAAACTTGAAGATGATCACATGTTCTCTCATATGGTCCCTATGTGCTTGAATCGTTGGATCACTTAATATGACCTTGGGGATGATGCTATATTTGGGCTTGCATGCTCCCGTAGTTTTCATTTGAGGCCTTTTATTGTTATTGTTTCCTTTCTTCCTTTCTAGACTTGAGTCTTGTTGCTCTTCTTCCTGAGTCGGGATCTCATTATGTCCCTTTGTTTCCTTTCCTCTTGTTTCTGCAGTCTTTCCCATCGGTATTTTGAACTATTTCCCCCCAGCCTCCTTGCCTCCCTCCATGATGGCTTGACTGTAGGTGGAAGTAGCGCTCCCTCCTGTGCGACCCGCCATGAAACCCTAAAACCAGAACTGATGCCAACTTCAAGTTTTTTTCAAGTTGTAGAGCGTTTTTCCAATACATATATTTTTTTTACTTTTTAATTGGGTTTTTGTTTTTTAATTTGAGTATATTTTTTGTTTTTTTAGGTTTTTTGTTAAATGTTTTTAATCTTAGTTTGTTTTTTTTTTTTTTTTTTTTAAATCTAGTTTGTTTTTAATTTTCATTTTTTTAAAGTTTTTTTGTTAATGTTTTTTATTTTTACTTACTTAATTTTATAGTTTCTTTTAATTTTTTATTTTATTTTTTCCATATTTTTGTTTTGTTTTTTTATTTATATTTTTTCCAAATTTTTTTATGGCTTACAATATCTATCTATCTATCTATATATCTATATATATATATATATATATATATATATATATATATATATATATATTATATTTTTAAAAATATGTTTTTCTTACTATTTATTTGTTTATAATTTTTATTTGAATTATTTTAGTTTACGTTTTGTTTTTGTTTTTGTTTTTTTTTTTTTTACTTTTTTTTGTTTTGTGTTTTTTCATTGTTTTAATATTGTTTTATTTTATTTTTAAATTAGTCTTTTGAAATTTTAATGTTTTTCGGAGTCATGATAAAATCTTTTACGCTATTATTTGGAAATATCAAAATTTTTCCCCTAAAAAAAAAGTGTTATTCCAGCATCAACACTTTTTATTTTGAGGGTGTTTTTTGCACAAAACTTACCATTGAAAAAAAAGTGTTATTCGAACATCAATACTTTTCGTTTTGAGGGTATTTTTTGCAAAGTGTTATTCGAACATCAACACTTTTTGTTTTGAGGGTGTTTTTTGGACTATTTTTGCACAAAAAATTGGTTTTCACCGCCGTTTTTTAAACATGTTGAAAATTTATCCTAGGAAAAAAAAGGTGTTATTCAAGCATCAATACTTTTCGTTTTTAGCACTGTTTTTGATGTTTTTACAGGGATTTTTGGCCAAAGTTCTCGTTTTGAGTTTATAGTTCCCGTTTCAAAGACTACATTGTTTATACTTCCTATATATTTTTTTATGTTTCTCTATAATTTGCATAGTATATTTCATATGTTTTTTTAGAATTTGTATACATTATTGTTGCATGTCAATAATATTCATTCCAAACATCCATGCATACACATTTGCAAATGTTCCTTCCTAAGTATTAACCTCTTGAGATGGCTTTAACTTTGTCGTTAAAGGTGTTTAATAGATTGCACAAGCCAAATTTGTTGAAATGAATGTTAACAAGGTAATCTATGCTTTCACACCATGCTTGTGCCTAACATTTCCTTAAAGTCTAGGTAAAAAGGTTAAATAGATAGTAATCTCTTGAAATTGATTGAGAATGGAGTGTGCACCTTGAGAAATATTCTCCTTGAAGGGAATGATAATAGATGCAAAAATAGAAGCATGGGACCAAAACAAGGTTTAATTGACCTCTTGACGTTTTACATCCTAAAGGATTGCAGAAATTCAATAATGGTTTAAGCAAAGATTGTTTTCAATGGATGTGGCATAATTTCTGTTAATTTTACATATGTTCTATGCTAGAGAAATTTATTTCAATTTTCACAGTTAGCTCAATATCTTTTTGAGATTAGTAATCACATCAACATTAAAGTAAACTGCAGATAGAACATAAATATAAATCGTAGAAGACAAGCCAAAACAAGAGGACACAAGATGTGGCACTAGCCAGGGACAAACCCCAATGTGGGGAAACCCTTGATCAATTCTTCTTATATGTTCTTCAATAGTTCAACACAGAGAGAGAGAGAGAGAGAGAGAGAGAGAGAGAGAGATAGTACATTTACAACAGAAGTCAACACTTTGACTTATCTAGATAAGAGCATAGATCATCTCTAAGAAGATGATACATGAGATCAATTGAAGACATGCTACTTCAACTAATTCTCCAAGGTGACTCTGTCACCTATCGTTGTACTGCATTTCGTCATCATGCTACACCTCACCGCGCTGCACCATGTTGTACCCATCATCACTATGCTGCATCTCATCACACTTCATTAATCATGATAGTACCCAGCACTGTACTGCATTATGTACAATTGTTGTAGCATGTTGCCATCCTAACCTATGTGTTGGCTACACCTTGCTTGCTTGTTGTCCCTTGCTTGCTTATTTTCCCTAGCATGCTTGTTGTCCTTAGCATGCTTGTTGTTGCATGCTAGTTGTCCCTTGCATGCTAGCTGTAACATTGCATGCTTGGTGTTTTTGCTGCTAAGTACCATACAACTGTCCCAATATTAGTTAGTTGTCCCTTGTATGCTACTCTCCTTCGGAGACAGATGCTCCGACTGTTTTGGCAGTTCCCGATAGTTCTGGAAGTTCTAGCTCTTCCTGTTAGTTTCGGCAGTTTCAGCTGTTCCCAGCAGTTCCCCGCAGTTCTGGAAGTTCTAGCTCTTCCCAACAGTTCTGGAAGTTTTGGTTGTTCCCATCAATTCTAGCAGTTCCAGATTTTTCGGCAGTTCCGGCTTTTTCGGCAGTTTCGGCTTTTACGGCTTTTCTGGCAATTCCGGCTTTTCCAGCAGTTCCGACATTTCCGGCTTTTCTGGCAGTTCTAGATTTTCCTGCAGTTCTAGCTTTTCCAGCTTTTCCAGATTTTCTGGCAGTTCCAGCTTTTCCGACATTTCCGACATTCCTGGCAATTCCGGCTTTTTCGGCAGTTTCGGCTTTTTCGACTTTTCTGGCTTTTCCTGCTTTTCTGGCAGTTCAGGCTTTTCCGATTTTTCCGGATTTTCCGGTTTTTTTAGCAACGTAGAGCTTATTATCCCATGACTGCATTTAGATCTAGGGCATGTTATCTCGGGCAGCATATACCCTAGGGCACTCCCTCTAGCTCTCATCTTCATCAAACCCAAAACAGGATGAAGTGAGATCACAGGAGTGAGTGTGTGTGTGACAAATGACTTCAAGTCCTCTTCTATTTATACTAAAACGTAGAGGTTGAATAGACATGATTGTTGGGCTTCTGAGCCTACATAAGTTGCTGGCCGACTTGACAATTTGTCCATAATCAAAACAAATTCATATCTTCATAAATACTTATCGGAATCAGATGATCTTTAAATCAATCCTACACCTCTCGATGTCTCGATGAGAGGGATCCAAGAAAAATATCAGCTGCCATAAATAAGATGACCCACATGGAGTTTGGCCCTAGTTGCCAATTTTAAAAATTTCATATCTCAATTCATGGTTTCTCTCAAACTAAAAGAGGAAATGGTGATTCAAGGAAATATGAACATGAAAATAAATGTGTCATAGGTAGTAGGCTTGAAATAAGGAATCATTGTGTCTATTGTGTTGAGCGATAAATCCAAAATCTATTTAACCTCTTATGTTGTGCAAGTGTATGTTTTGGTTTCTATTCATTGATCAATGCAACATAGCAAGTAGATTAGTATCTCGTTGTTCTATGTCCTTACATTTTGAAAGACCAATATACTCCTTTCTACATTTCCCTTCTCTAGGAATGAAAGGTAGAAACCACAAACATAAGGGGAAACTCAGTTAGATCCTAGATATATTTTCCCATCTATGTGATCTAGCAAAATTGATAGGGATGGCAAATCAAAATGTAGAGAAAATTTTGGCTAAGAGTGAAATTCTCCTCAACAATGTGTCTAGAAATTTTCTCCATGCTATATTCCACAAATGAATTTTGGATTCAAAACAAAATGCCAAGTGTTATTTAAATACAATAGATGAAGTTGATCAAGCAACTCAATGTAATTCTTTGGAAAAAGAATGCATGTAATTAGGGAATTGTTTATTAATTCTTACCATTATGGGTTGGAGGAGTTCTTTTCCCAGTCTTAGTTGAAATTGTTGTGTTTATTCTTTATGTCAACCCTTTTTCAGTGAGTTATTTGTAAAGGATCGGAAAAATTAACTAGAAAAAACCATACTTCCACTGGTGGTCTAACTTTCCAACAAACAACAAAAATGCACGTGGAAACAACTTCTTTTTTCTAAAATCAGTTTTAAAGCATACATGGATTTAGAAGGAAGGGGGAGACATAGTAGACCCTCAAGTTGAAAACCATTATGTATTTTTTAATGCTTTAATATATATTGAAATTTTAATTATCTGGAAAATTATTTCTCTAGTTCAATTAGTGTTGAAATTTAAACTATTGTTGATTCTTTTATTTATTAGTATATTCGATTGTCTGTAGCAATTTTTATTGGATATAATGGTTTATTTCCCAGATATATGACATGGTATGTTAGAATCCAAGAAATAAATGTGAATCTTTTAATATTCATGGTGAACAACTGAAATGATTTATCACTCCATTTATTTATGAAGTTTGAAAAAAAATTAGAGCAATGAGTTGTTGATCTGTGTTGGAAATATATTTTTGATCATTTATTCATTATTGAATGAATGAAGTTGGATATGATGGTATTCACCTAGAATTAAAGAAGTTATACATTTGAAAATGAGAGCAATGAACTAGATAAGGTTAGTGTTCATCAGTGGTTGTCATTGATGTCAACCCAAGCAACACCAGGGGCTACCCAAATATTGCATGGGATTTTGACTTGACAACCTACTCTATTATGATTCAAGGATCTTCTATATATATTTTACTCTTCGAGATGTTTCCGTTGATATATGGCACACCATGTAATTCTTCACGGTTTGAGAGATATTCGTGTTTGAAATTAGTAACCCCAGTTAGTGGGATAAAACCCTATAGGGTTGTGGCATGGCACTCATAATTGGTTGTGGTCATTGAATAGTCAATAATTAATGATGTTTTTTTTCTCTTAAAATCCCTCCAATGTTCACTTGTTGAGGACCCTCCCAACTCAAGACATTTATATAAATAGTGACCCTCATATCCTCCTCTAGTAAGGATTTTGTGGCTTCAAATAGGTCATCGTGGAAGTTTCACTATACCTTTTTTATGCGAAACTTCAGAAGTTGAAATTAAAACCCATTTGATCTAAAATCATTATGAACCTTGTGACCAAATTTCAAATCTTGGTTCGCTATATTTTTGGTGCTATGATCTAAGGAAGTTAGGGTTTTTGCAAGCTCCCAAATTCCATGTCAAACAGGTGACATTGGGAAAATTGTCATAAATTTCTCTCTGAGCATTGGATTCAAATTTCATAAATAGTCACATAAAGATGATAGAATTTAGTTTGCTCAATATCGTTTTCAGGGCCGAAGGTCACAACCGTGACATGTGGCACTTCATACAATTTCGCTCTACTGAACCAATCTATAATCAAGTCATCATGGGAGATTTGGAATAACTCTTTCTTGAAGAATCCAATCATGATCAGACCTATGGGATTGGAAACAGGACTCAGAGGGCTATCACAGGAGGAAATTTCAGACCTCGAAGATCCGAAATTACATAGATACAACAGATTCAATATCGAGCTCCTAGAAAGAAAGACAAAGCATGCATTCAAGGATCACTGCAGTGAGGACCACACATCAACAATCAAGGGTAAGCCTCCTACAACAAGGTATGTATGATTAGTGTTTACATTTGAAATAATGAGTATCATCTTTGACATGTGTTTTTGTAGGACAATGTAAGTACATATAGGGTCTCGGTTATATCTATATGTCTCTATATGTCACAATTAGTTTTGATACCACATTTGGGATGTCCTATTCTTGATACTACACATTTGATGCTACATATTCTTGATGCTATACAAATTCTACTAAATCTATATGATGTTGTAAGTTCATGTTACTTGCCTTGTCATAGTTGATAGAATTGTCTCTGTTGTTGTACTTAGAACTTGGTCCATCACAAGTCTAGGGTCTGTCATTAATTTTTATTGTATATATCTTTAGGTCAGTTTTGGATATATTTTTGCATAGAGTCCAAGCCTATATAAAGAGTGGGAGTCTTTGTCTACTGCTGCATCAAGTCAACAACAAAAGTGACAAGCACACTTCAGGTATGCATTGTAATTTTAATTTGTATTTATTCATTATTATGCACTTACATGTGTTTTGTAGGCATAGGTAAGTTGAAGGGTATTTTGTTTTGTTTTGGGATTGGTTTCTCCGGGAAATTTTTTCATGCAGGTAGAAGAAGATTCAAGTACAACTTCAAGCAAGAATTCAAGAGCAAAAGTGTCAAATCAAAGGAAACATTGCAGCGATACATCCTTTGAAGACATGACAACCATCCATATATTGTGAAGAAGTGTCAAGGCCAAGAGTCATCATTGTAAAGTTGTAAAAGATTCATTTGTAAAAGTGTCATCATTGGAAGAGTCATTATTGTAAAAGAGTCAATCTGCCTAGAGTCGAAAAGACATTATTGGGAGGTATAGGAGTATTTATTGGGATGATGTCATGGTTGGGTTGCAGGTCATAATGTGATTGGGTGTTCGGTCAAAATCATTGTAAATCATATTGTATCATGGATCGTTGTCCTTGATACATGAATCCACACTCTTGTCTCATTTCAATCATTATATGGTGGCAGGGAGGTGCTAGGATGGTGCATGAAGTCGCCTATAGGTTGGAGCCTATGAACACTTTAGGGTGGTATGTTGGTATAGGATGTTGGGGCATCCATTCAGTTGACTACTGAAGAAACCAGGGCATTGAGGCATCCTTCCAGTGGGAGCTAGAGAAAAATGCATTTCTAGAATTCTAGGAAGTTGTTGCTTTCATTTCAATTGGAGGTGAAGATTAAAGAATTTATTAGAAAATCGTTTGATGGTTTTTGACCCAGAGGGGGTTTTCCACCTAAAATTCTTAGTTCTACTGTGTTACTTTATTTACTGTTATTATTGCATAAACATTAATAATAATTGAAGATTAACTAATTCTTTGAAAATATTTAAAAGTGCTAATTGCTAAGGAATATTGATTCACCCCCCCTCGGTATATCCAACAATTGGTATTAGAACCAGGTTCCTTCAATAACAATCTAACAACTGGAAGGAGATCATGTAGTATAATAAGAATATAGTTCCTTTGTTCAATGGAAATAACTATGCACTTTGGAGTGGAAGAATGCAAGTTCATTTGCTAGCACAAGGATACGAAGTATGGGAAATCATTGACAAAGGCTTCACACCGACCCAAGATGAATAGGGTAAGAAAAATATGGTATATGATGCAAAGGCTAAAGATCTTATTATCAATGGGCTTATGGATTCTGTTTATCTTAAGGTATTGAGTTGCAAAACTACTAAGGAGGTATGGGAAAGCTTGAAAATATATATGCATGTGACTCAAAGGTGAAAGAAGCAAAGCTTCAAAATTTCAGGGAAAAATTTGAGTAACTCAAAATGAGGGAAGATGAAGATATTTCTGCATACTTTTAGTGTGCTAGTGAAACAACAAATACATTGGAAGGTTTGGGAGAACCTATCGAAATGCAAATTGTTGTCCGAAAGATCTTCGGAACCTTGCCAACAATATTTAGCCCTAAGGTTTCTGTCTTGGAAGATAGATCAAATATGACCAATCTCAACATATATGAATTGCATGAAATTCTTACAACATATGAAATGAGGATTGAAGAAGAGGATGGCACATCTCACTTAGAAACAATATTTGCTACATCCAAGAAGAATAGTAAGGACAAGAAGACTCAAAAAGCAAAAAATTGTAGTTATAAGGATGAAGAAAAGGAAGAAGAGGAAGAAGAAATCTTAGGTAAATAATTCATCTACTTCATGTGGAAAATCAAAATAGGTACATGAAAATTCAAAGGTAAACTTCAATTAATATGTTTTGGTTGTGGTGAGGTTGGGCATTTTACAGCGAAATGTCCTCACAAAAATGAGGTTGTTACAAATGTAAAGAAAGATCCTAGGAAGTTCAACAAGCAAGGCAAGAAGAAATGGTTTAAGAAAAGTTTCTTCACCAAAGAAGATAGTTCCTCACCTAAAGAAGAAAGTGATAACAAAGAAGAATTCAACCGAAGCGTATTATTTATGGCCAACCGCAATAAGCAAGAGGCATTTGACGAAGAAGGAGACGAAGAAGAAGAAATCATTGAGGTTGAATTTGAAAATGAAGTGATCAGGGTTATCAAAGAGCTCAAAGTCGAGAAGAATCATGTCAACACTCTTGAAGATGAATTGAAGACAGAAAGAGAACATGTCCTAAACCTTAAAATCAAGGTTGAAGAATACAAGCGAATTGAAGAATCTCTTAGGAAAGAATTAAAGGAAAACAACAAGGAAATAGAAACATTGGAAGCTGAAATAGTTGCTCTACAAAAGGAAGTAAAAAATGGAAAAACCTTTCAAAACTACGTAACAGTTCAAAGACTTTGGACGAACTCATCAACAACCAATGATCATGCAATGACAAGATTGGTCTTGGTTACAAAGAAAAATTCGAAAATAAGTCGAGTCCTTCTATGACAATTAAAGAATATGGATATGCAAAATCTACCAAGCAGATAGATCTCTCAGCTAAATCAAGAGATCAAGACTCATAGGAAGACCTTGGAAGACAATTCCTCGAATAATATTTCCTCCCTGGTACCAACATATCTTTTATGGTCATTGTTATTCATG
The DNA here is from genome assembly GCA_031772625.1 of Pinus tabuliformis. Taxonomy (NCBI): domain Eukaryota; kingdom Viridiplantae; phylum Streptophyta; class Pinopsida; order Pinales; family Pinaceae; genus Pinus; species Pinus tabuliformis. The sequence goes on from CM062805.1 coordinate 790,667,092, forward strand.
TGGAAGGTTTGGACATAGAGCTACAAAATCTCACATGTATGTTTGGAATGAATATAATTCCAGGAGATCCTTCAGAAATGGATATTCCAGAACTCAACATAATATCAACAAAAATTTGATCATTTGAGAGATGATGTAAAATGTTACAAATGTAATAATTTTGGACATAAGGCTAGGGATTGTGAAGTTCTAGACAGGTACAACTATTATCGGCAAAACCCTAGAAGCAAATTTGCACGATCACGAGATAGACACCAAACAAAATCTTCTATCAATAACATCGAATGTTACAAATGTCATAACTATGGAAACATAGCTCATAACTGTAGGTACAAGATGGAATCAACCATAAATGAAAGGCTTGATGACAAGAATAAGAAGGTTTGGAAAGGAAAACAGGGACATAATGAACAAGTACAAGATGAGAAAGAAAAGCAAGAAGGAAATAAGGTCCCAACAATTATGCTTTCAAGATTCGTAACAGATTGTGAGGAATTAGCAACTGCTTCGGTTAATGACTTGAGTCAAGATGGTCCATTAAATGACACACTATTCTAAACAATTCAGCTTATCAAATCCTAGAAATTTGAAGACGAGGAGTCTATGCAACATTATATGACAATTCTACGATTGACAGACAAGTAGTTTAAACAAGATGGAAGTTTCATCGCAGGAGAAGAATAGTTGAAGTATTACAGATTCAAGAAAGGAAGCACTAACAAGAAATATCTATGTGAAAGTGGATCAAGACAATCTAACAATTATCGAGATATCTCAGTAGGATAAAGGAATATTCATATATCAAACCAAGTACATCAAGGAAATGCTCAAAAAATTCCAGATGGAAGATTGCAAGCCAATCCTTACCCCATGATAACAAGTTGCAAGTTAATCTTAGAAGATTCATCAAAGGATGTGGACCAAAGGTTATATAGATCCATGATTGGTAGTCTCCTATATGTGACAGCCTCCCAATTTGATGTGATGTAGGAAGTTGGACAATTAGCAAGATTCCAAGCAGCACCAAAAGAATCTCATATTATTGTCGTCAAAAGAATTCTTCGATATCTTAAGTGAAAAGCAGAATATGGTCTATGGTATCCCAAAGGAAATGATATGGTTATCCAAGCTTATACTGATGCATATTGGGAAGGAAGTGTTGATGATTGTAAGAGTACCAATGGAGCAACATTCTATCTAGGTGGTTGTCGTGTTTCATGGTTAAGTAAAAAGAAGTCTTCAATCTTGTTATCCACAGTAGAAGCAAAATATATTGCGGCAACAACTTGTTGCACACAAGTTCTCTGGATGAAGAAAACTTTTCAAGAGCTTCAAGTCATTTTTGATGAGCCTATTCCCATCTTTTGTGATAACACTAGTGCCATCAGTATCTCCAAGAATCCTGTGATACATTCCAAAACGAAGCACATTCCGATTAAATATCATTTCCTTAGAGAGCAGGTTGCCAAAAAGAATATCACACTTGAATATGTTTGCACAAAGGAACAAATTGCTGACATCTTTACCAAACCATTACCTCGTGAAACATTTGAGTATCTTCACAAAAAGCGTGGGATTCTCCCAATTTTTCATTATACTCTTTCTCTTATCTACTCGAGTAGAAAGGGAGAGTGGAGGTGTGTACAGGTCTGCAGGATGGCCATTTGTCAGGGGGAGCTACCCTTTGCCATTGATGACAAAGGGGGAGAGAAGGCAGTAGGAAGAGGTTTCATGATAGCAGGGGGAGTACTTATGTTGTCATCAATGCCAAAGGGGGAGATTGCTGATCAGTGGTTGTCATTGATGTCAACCCAAACAACACCAAATATTGCATGGGAATTTTGACTTAACAACTTAATATGTTATGAGTCAAGGATTTTCGCAATGGATTCTACTCGTCGATATTTTTCTATTGATATATGGCACGTCATGTAATTCTTCACGGATTGAGAGATATTCATGTTTGAAGTTAGTAACCACAGTTAGTGGGGCTAAAACCCTATGGGGTTGTGGCATGGCACTCATAATTGGTTGTGGTCATTGAATAATCAATAATTAACATTTTTTTTTTTTGCTTCTAAAATCCCTCCAACATTCACTTGTTGAGGACCCTCTCAACTCAATACATTCATATAAATAGTGACCCTCATATCCTCCTCTAGTAGGGATTTTGTGGCTTCAAATAGGTCATCGTGGAATTTTTTCTTTAATTTTTTTTTCCTGTGAAGCTTCAGAAGCTGAAATTAAAACCTATTTGAGCCGAAATATCGATGAACCTCGTGACCAAATTTCAAATCTTGGTTCGCTATGAAAATCGTAAATAGTCACAGAAAGAGGACAAATTGTAGTTTGTTTAGTAGCGTTTTCAAGGCCAAAGGTCGCATAAGTGACATGTGGCACTTCATACAAGTTCTCTCTACTGAACCAATCTATAATTAGGTCATCGTGGGAGATTGGTCATACCTCTTTCTTGAAGAATCCGATCTTGATCAAGCATGCGGGGTTGGAAAGAGGACTCAGAGGGCTTCCACATGACAAAATTTCAGACCATGGAGATCCGAAATTACATAGATACAAAAGATTCAATATTGAGCTCCTAGAAGGCAAGAAAAAGCATGCATTCAAGGATAACTGCAGTAAGGACCACACATCAACATTCAAAGGTACATCTCCTACATCAAGGTATGTATGATTAGTGTTTACATTTGAATATGAGTATCATCTTTGACATATGTTTTTGCAGGACAACGTAAGTACATACAGGGTCTCGGTTATATCTCTATGTCTCCATATGTCACAGTTAGTTTTGATACCACATTTCAGATGTCCTATTCTTGATACTACACATTTGATGCTATATGTTCTTGATGCTACACCAAGTCTGCTAAATCTATATGATGTTGTAAGTTCATGTTACTTGTCTTGTCATAGTTGATAGAATGGTCTCTGTTGTTGTACTTAGAACTTGGTCCATCACAAGTCTAGGTTCTATCATTAGTTTTTATTGTATATATCTTTAGGTAAGTTTTGGATATAGTATTGCATAGAGTCCAGGCCTATATCAAGAGTGGGAGTCTTTGTCTACTGCTGCAACAAGTAAACAACAAAAGTGACAATCACACTTCAGGTACACATTGTAATTTTACTTTGTATTTATTCATTATTATGCACTTACATGTGTTTTGTAGGCAGAGGTTAGTTAAAGGGTATTTTGTTTTGTTTTGGGATTGGTTTTGCTGGGAAAATTTTGCATGCAGGTAGAAGAAGATTCAAATACAACTTCAAGCAAGAATTCAAGAGCAAAAGTATCAAATCAAAGGAGGCATTGCAACGGGACATCCTTTGAAGACATGACAACCATCCGTATATTGTGAGGAAGTGTCAAGGCCAAGAGTCATCATTGTAAAGTTGTAAAAGAGTCATCATTGGAAGAGTCATTATTGTAAAAGAGTCAATCTACCTAGAGTCGAAAAGGCATTATTGGGAGCTATAGGAGTCTATGTTGGGATGATGTCATCGTTGGGTTGCAGGTCATAGTGTGATTGGGTGTTCGGTCAAAATCATTGTAAATGATATTTTATCATGGATCATTGTCCCTGGTACAGGAATCCACACTCTTGTCTCATTTCAGTCATTATAAGGTGGCAGGGAGGTGCTAGGTTGGTGCATGAAGTTGCCTACAGGTTGGAGCTTGTGAACACTTTAGGGTGGTAGCTTGGTCTAGGATGTTGGGGCATCCATTCAGTTGGCTACTAAAGAAACCAGGGCATTGGGGCATCCTTCCAGTGGGAGTTGGAGAATAATGCTTTTCTAGAATTCTAGGAAGTTGTTTCTTTCATTTCAGTTGGGGCTGAAGATTAAAGAATTTATTAAAAAAGCGTTCAGTGGTTTTTAAACCGGAGGGGGTTTTCCACCTAAAATTCTCGTGTCTACTATGTTATTTTATTTACTGTTATTACTACATAAACATTAATAATAATTGAAGATTAACTAGTGCTCTGAAAAAATTTAAAAGTGCTAATTGCTAAGGAATATTGATTCACACCCCTTCTCAGTATTTCCAACATTTAGAATGTTAAACCCACTAAAGCTAGAGAATGTTTAAAGACAACACTTATAATCTTAAACCATCTAATGCTAGAGAATCTTAGAAGCCAAAACCAACCTCTCATGTCTAATTTCTATTGATGTTTCTCTCAACAATGGTATTAATTATGCATGCAATTCTCATAATTTGTTTATAATCATAAATCTACATTAGTATGTCTTGGAACCCAAGACTAGATTTGAAGCATCCCTATATTACATTTCTAATCAGTTAGGGATTAAAGGCCAAAGAACACCTATAGGAATAGGGGCAACATCTGTATGCCTAACCAAAATGATTAGCCTCGATCACTTGGATATCTTCAAGTTATTTTCAATTTCAGAAGAAAATCTTATCATCATGATTAATCTAACAAACACCCTTAATTATATTGGAAAAAAAACACCTTACATGACTTGGTCTCCACATGGATCTTTTTAATGCTCCCCGTAAGTACTCTTGACCATAAATAAAACAAATGTGAAGAAATTATCTTTAAAATTTAGTTTCAGATTGGGTACTATATTCACTGAGATAATTTAGATATGAGAGATATGCGAGGTTCGTATTGTCCTTAGAATCTAATGTCTATAATGTTGATAAATATAGCTAGAATAAGAACTTCTTGCCTATGTTGATGATGTTTGTAGCATCAAATAGGAACGTTTTCATAGGTATAGTGCTAGACATGTGGAAGTTGTACCTTTCTATTTTGTAGTTCATTTTAATTAAAGCTAATTATTAAAATTCTGAGGCATCATCTATGACAAATCAAGGGATTCAAAAGGATATTGCTATGGCTTTGTTAGGGCTTACCCTGTGACAACATTGTGACAAAACTACAGGAGGAGCGAGGTCTTTCATGACCCTAGCAAACCAAAACTTGGACTCCCAACTAGTAGTTTCTTGTACAACAATGAATTTTTGTAATAGTGGCCTCTTTCTAAACAAGTGTCTACCATAGTGTGAGGATTCAAGGCGAGATTGACAACCAGAGACCCCCTATGGAAGTGAGGGTTCCTATGACAAGCTATAGCTACATGAGAGATTAGGGAGGCCACAAATTAACCCTTTGAGCTTGTGTTGAGTAATGAACTATTAATGAGGGAACAAATTATGAACTAGGGTGCAACATTGGACAACAAGGATCAAGGGTTCTAGTTTGGGACCCGTGTCAAGGTTTTAGGGTAGCTGATTGCATTTTGGAAAGCTACAACATCACAACTAGCTCAATTAGGCCATCCTTGAAGTAGCATAATTAATAGAGGTCATGGTTAAGATGGTTTTTAGGTTAACAAAAGCCCTGTAAGTTGGTTATTGGTTTAGATTTGCTGATTAGGGTATTAACTATTTGTTGTAGCTACTACAGCCACCCTCCAAAATTTTTCCTATGCTTTGATTTTGGAGCCTTCCTTTCTATTCACACGACCTTACCTTTGAATTCCGTCAAGTATTCATGAGTTGATCAAGACTTATTGTTTTCATCTATGTTTGTGTTTTCTTGTTTTCGTACTTATATGTTCTTTTGAGTCACAAGCTAACCTTCTGACTTGACCTTTCAGTAGTTCTGGGCTTTCCTACAGAAACTGTGCAAACCATGAGAGAAAGCTAGCCTTGATGATGGAAACTGTGCAATCGTGACATGAAGCTCAACCTTGAACTTGAGAACTTCACAATCATGGATGGAAACCCACCACTAAGCTCAGAAACTGCGCAATCCATTCCTTTAGCTCAGAAACTACGAAATGCACTAAGCCTAGAAGTTGCCTAGTTCCAGAAAATTGCACAATCTTCCTTGGTAGTGTGCATGGTAAGTTTCCCGAAAAAGAAAAAAATAAAAAGCAAAAAGCAAAAAAAAAATCCCTAGAAAGTAGGGCTTCATCATTCGTTCCCCGAAGGTGGCACAATCACTATTTTTAGAAATTTCCTCCAAGTGTTGTTTTTTCCATGATTTTAGGCATGCATGTCATAAACCCCAATCCACCCAAATTTATTCAATAGACACCTCTATAGCTCATTTGTACATTTTATCTTCGAGGTCTAACATTCCTAAGTAGATCAAGGACCCTTCGGTGGAGTTTGCGTTGCTTTTCTGGGTGAGTTTAGATTTTCTTGTCTTTTGCCATATTTTCTATTGCTTTTTGTCATTTCCCTTTTATGAGTATTATTTTTCTTGTTTATCTTTATGGTTGTTGGAATTTTAACTTATATTAGCTTGTAGAAGTGTTGTTTCAGTTCGTTGTTTTCCTTTCATAAGTGTCACATCAATTTTCTTGTTTTTTCATACCGGTGGTCGTCGTTTCAACGATTCTCCTCGCATATTTGTTGAGTTTCTGCACTTGATTCACATTGATCTATGCATACTTATTCATATCCATGTTTTAACTTGCATTATATCTTAGATATGCTTGTTTCTCAAATTATCACAAGGAAAATATGCACTTCTGGTGGCCTTCCACTGTGTTGTCCAGCTAGGCATAATGCAAGTCTGAAGCTCAAGTTGAGGCTTGGCCTCTCAGACTGCGCAATGCAGGCTAGCCCAAATGCACATTGTGCAGTTCCAGGGATCATTCATTCCCCCTTGGCCATTGAGACTGCACAATGTGTAGTCTCTCCCTATCACTGCCCAGGCTGAACTACAGATTGCATAGTGTCAAGCCTCAGGTTGCCTCACTGGTTGCTGAGACTGCACAATGTGTAGTTCCCTCAGGTAGTCTCCCTCCCTTGTTCATCAAAATTGTGCAATATTTATCATCAATGGTCTAGTTTCCTACCTGATCTTACTTTGAAAGTATATTTGCAAAAGAGAATTTATACTTGTGATGAGTGCCTTTTTCTTCCCGCGAGTACCTCAGTCGTTGAGCACTTCTCTCTAGTAGTCACCATTGCCATCACACCTGTTGATGCCTAATCACAGGGATTGGGTGAAAAACTGTAATTTGTGTAAATAAATAATAGAGAAAATGGAGAGTCGTCGGGAGATGAACTAAACAGTCACTCCCTCTTGTATATAATAATGAACAACCTGAATGAATAATACAATTAAATTTGAGGAGTTACCTCTTCTTCTAACATGGTATCAGAGCTAGCTCCATTTTTGGCTTCCCTCTCTTCCCTTATAACTCCCTCTTGCCTATGTTCTGCCTATTTTGCAGAACTGACACCTCTGCCATGCTCCTGAAGCCTAAACCCACCTTCCATACACTATCATATGCGTTTTCTATTTCCTGCCTGAACATTGTTGGGTAAATGACTCGTCTCCCCATACCACTCCACTGTTGAGCACTGAGACCTGTCGAGCCCCTGCTAGTCGTGTGGAAACCGAGACCTCGTTCTAGTGATGGTGTCGCTCGGACATGGTGTATGATGCATGGTGTAAGTCATGGTGTTGAGAATGGTACGCAGTGGAATGGTATTTGCCTTTGCATTAAGAAATTTTCAAATATTGTGAGGGATAAACACTTTTGAAATTATGCATTGACCGTGAGGTTCACTATGCATATATCTCTAGTTGTTGGAGGCACATTCAACATCAAATGACTAGAGTACTCTGCATTGAACATGTTGGTCGGAATGGTATGAGAGTGGCACAGTGGAATGGTATTGAATTCCATTTTTTTAATATCGTATGGCTCAATGGTATAATGTTTGAATAGTGTATGCAGTCCTCCCGGTTTTAAATCTGCTGCATAATAGTCGACTGTGTAATACCACTCCTCCACCGATACCACCACTCCAAACCTACATTGGCTATTTTCTAAAACAACCATATGTTATACCACCTCCATATGCAACAGTTGCCACTGTCCAAAACCTCCATACGCAACAGTCATTGTGTATTTAGCAATAGTCTGAAACCTCCAATCCATGCTAACCTGTATAAAAATATTGTGCCTCATGGTTGGCTCATAACAATACTGCGCTCCCCATACCATATGCTTCCATAATCCACCATATGCCTCAGTCCCACCATACATTGACTGCTATCTCATGTGATTTTAATATGTAACAATCCTGCCATACATTGAGCTCTATCCCATAAATATCAGATTACATTTTTTTTTGCATTCCAACCACCAGAACTGCATTTTTTGCCACCATAAGTATTTTTTACAATAAACAGATTATACAATGCATTCAGTGATATCTATTGTGAGAGTGGTTCTCATCGGGAAGGAGAACTATCTAGAATGGTCATGGAAAATCAAACGCACTCTCATTTTTAATGAGTTGTGGAAAGGAGTGTGTGTTGGAAACAAGACAAAGAGCCAGAACAGCCTATGTCAGACACGGAATTCGCCATTTGGGAAAATAAGAACAGCAAGGCTTATGCATTGATTGTTGCATCAGTAAATGAAGAGGTGAGTCGCCATATTTCACCATTTTCAAATGCTTTCGAAGCCTTACAAAAACTGAAGGAACTCTATGACTCACACTCTGCACTTGAAGTTGTTCAACTCATGATTAAATTGTTCACCCTTGAATTACAAAATGATGATCCTCTTCTCTTGCATCAGAAGTAAAATCTATTATGCATGATATCAAAGTCACTGATGTTGAACTAGATATTCCTCTGACAACTTTTCTCAAGGCAATTTATCCCACTTACTCAAATTATCTTGAGTCATTGCAAGCGAATGGAAACCTCAAAGATATTACCTTTGACTCCCTTGTGAAAGAAATTGCTGAAAGAGAGAAAGCTTTTGGGAAGAAGATAGCTCCTCAATCTTCTGAAGGGGTTGTGTGCCTTGCACATAGAGAAAATAATATTGCTCAAAATTCTTCCAGAGGAAGAGGTGGTTGAAGAGGAAGAGGAAGAAATTTCATAGGCAGTGGATGATACTTTGAGTGATGTGATTGATAGAATTAGGAGACTCAATCTTGATTCAGTCCTAACTCAATCAACGGAGAAGCCTGGACCATCTGAGAAAGGTTCCCCAAAGTGGCTAACAAAGACACTTGAAAGTGTTCATCCTGATGATGTTGGAAAGACAGGAACTAGAAATTCAAACCGGAAAAATGGAGGTGATGTAGATGACTCTAATTGACCTGTTGATATGGATGTCTCTTATGATTGTGAATTGAATTTGTCTACAGATTTTGAACCAAATTCCTTCAAAGAATTTTCTTCTCATGATGAATGGAAAGAGGCAATGCAAAAGGAGTATGATGCCTTAATAAAGAATGGAACTTGGAAGCTGGTTGATCCTCCATTGGGAATCAAACCAATTGGCTGCAAGTGGGTCTACAAGAACAAGTATAAACCTAATGGCTCACTTGACAAGCACAAAGCCAGGCTTGTGGCAAAAGGTTTTTCACAGAAGGAAGGGGTCGATTACGAGGAGACTTTTGCCCCCACAGAAAAATGGGCTACCATTTGGACACTCTTTGCCCTAGCAGCTCAGAACGGTTGGAAAGTCCATTAAATGGATGTAAAAAATGCTTTCTTGAATGGAGATCTAAAAGAGAATGTTTTTATGTCCCAACCTGAAGGATTTGCTATGAAAGGATATAAACATAAAGTATGCAAACTTGTGAAATCCTTGTATGGCCTCAAACAAGCACCGCGAGCCTGGTATGAAAAACTAACTAAGCATCTTTTGAAACTCAATTTCAAACTTTATGATCTTGATGATGCAACTTTGTTTGTCAAGAAGGTTGGAAAAAAAATTGTATATCTTGTGGTATATGTAGATGACCTTTTGATGACAGGGAACAATGAGAGCTACATTGCATCCGTAAATGAGGAATTGAGGAAAGGTTTTGAAATGACTGATTTGGGCTATGTTCATTACTATCTTGGTATTGAAGTAACTCAACATCCGAAGTCCATATTCCTTTCTCAAAAGAAGTACATTGGAGATCTTTTGAACAGGTTTGGCATGATTGAATGCAATCCTCTGACTACTCCAATGGAACAAAACTTAAAGCTCACACCCATTGAAGGAAAATAATTTGAGGATGCAACAAAGTGTAGATAGCTTGTAGGAAGTCTCAACTACCTAACTACTACTAGACTAGACATTTTGGTTGTTGTTGGAATCCTCTCCAGGTTTATGCAAAAGCCTTGTGAGGGACATTAGAATCAAGTATACACAGGTGGGCGACTTCATCTTGATTGAATACTCTGATTCAGACTTCGATGGAGATAAAGAAATTGGGGTATCTACTTCAGGTTATGCTATGAGTCTTGGATCAGGAGCTGTCTCCTGGAGATCACGCAAATAATCAGTTCCAACAGATTCCACAACAAAGGTAGAATATGTGGCAGTAGCTGAGGCAACAAACAAAATTGTGTGGCTTAGGAAAATTCTTGAAGATTTGCAGGTAAAACAAGTACAATCGACTCCACTCATGATTGACAATACCTAGGCAATAAAGTTGGCCAAGAACCCAAAGTTCGATGATCAAACAAAGCATATCAATACAAAATATCATCTGATTCGACATCATGTTGAGGCCAAAACAATCCATCTTCGCCATTGTTCCACTAATGAGAAAATTGCAGACATCTTCACCAAAGCGCTTGGAAGAGAAAAGCTTGAAAGATTCAGAACGATGCTTGGACTCACAAACATCCCTTCAGATTAAGGGGGGGAATGTTGACACCTAATCATAGGGTTTGGGTGAAAAACTATAATTAGTGTAAATAAATAATAGATAAAATGGCGAGTCATTGGGAGATGAATTGAATAGTCACTCCCTCTTGTATATAATAATGAACAACCTAAATGAATAATACAATTACATTTGAGGAGTTACCTCCTGGTCTGATAACACCCAAGAGATTGGCCTCAAAAGATACCACATAAATTAGTACCAAGGAAGCAGTTGAGAGCATGCTAGTAAAATTTCCAATATACTCAGACATTAAACTGTACGTGGAAAAGGAATCAGATCTTACATGGCAAAAAGTGAACAAATTTTTTGCAGCAAATAGCTTTGAAGTAGATCTAGAGGATCGACATGTATACATTAATGTCCAGAAATCAAGGCTACACAATGTTACATGTAGACATCCAACCTTCCCATGTGCATATGTCATCAGCTAGATTGTCTCACATATTGATGTGAATACCATGACTTTGAGCACTACCATTGGACGAAAGCTTGCTACTTTCTGGTAGCAGATTACCGATGTATGTACCATTTTCATGAGCCAGAAACACTCATGGACTCATACTTCTATGCCACCAACAACTATTCAGGCACAAAAGATGTTTTTAAGAGATAGGTGAAGGAGCCATAAAAGTTTTTATAGACACCTGCCAACACCTATAAGACAAGGTCCCTAAGGAGGGCCTATCAACTGTTGATCATCTTAGCTTGCAGAATCTACGGTCAGTAGAGAACCGAGAGCTTTCCAGAAGGGTGGGTAATCTTATTGAACTAGGTTGTGAATGAGGGGAAGCCGTTCAACTGGACTTGTTGGCTCGATAGTTAAATATCCATGTAGGTTGTTTATCAATGGTTGTCATTGATGTCAACCCAAGCAGCACTAGGGGCTACCCCGATCTTGCATGGACACTTTTGACTTGAAAACTCATATTATCTTGTGTCAAATATCTTCTCAATGGATTCTACTCATTGAGATGTTTCCGTTGATATATGGTACACCTCTCAGTTCTTCACGGTTTGACAGTTATCTACGTTTGAAGTTGGAAACCCCCAATAGTGGGCTAAAACCCCAAGGGTTGAGACATCACCTTATTCCCCAAAAATTCTCAATATATGAAAGAGATTCTCACCATAATCTCATCTCGTATAAGTTGAATAAATTGAAAATCCAAAGATAGTAAACCAATCATTGACTTTACTCTCGCGTAGGACCATATGCACTAAGCCAATCATTGGCTTCAAAAGTTTAGTGGACAAATATTAATAAGCATTAGTAATTAATTAAATTAAGGGTAATTATGAAAGCATCATCTTAAGAAGAGTTTTAAATTAATTCTATCCCATAAAAAGAATCCCTCCTACCTTAACAAATACTACCTCTTCTCGTAAGCCTCACAACTTCCCTTCCTAACCACACAAGACAAATACATTTAATATTTTAATAAGTTAATTCCTATATGAAACCCTCTCTAATATCTAATGGTCACCTATAATGTCCCTTCCTAAAACTTAATGTCATCCTTACGAACCATCGTATGACTATAAAAAAAGCCCTTATCACCACTTGAGACACAAACTTTTGAACGAATAAATCTAAGGTATTATCTCTCTGAAATTATTCAGTCACCATGAGGAGAAATTAACGTAGGCATCTAAAATTCAATAGGGGTCAAGGTTTGGTTCGGTTGAGGATTTATTTCACAGGAATTTACCTTGCAAAGGAGAATGAAGATCCATACTTCTGGACCTGTCATATAGATCTGTAGGAAGTATTCGACTTCGGATTTGTGGTGGAGGTTGCCTTAGATAAGAAGAATGAAGAACAATAAGAAGGATAAGCAAGACTAAGTCTGTAATTTTCCTTTTGCATATTCCCTTTTAAGTCACGATCTAGGTCCTTCTTACTTTGTATTTAAATAGAGCATGTAAAGTCACCTTTTTAAGTTTTAGAACTGAGGTATAAAAGAACAAAAAGGGTCGATCTCTTCTTGGTTTAGGCCGATACTTAGGCTAGTTTAAGTTTTTTTTAAAGTCTAGTTTAGGCTAGTACCATCTTTGGTTAGGGCTAGTGTTTAGGCCTATTTGTAAAAGCAAGTCCAGCTTCAGTGGTTCAGTCCTATAGCATCTTTCAAGTCTCAAATTGACCACAACATTAAGGTAAAATTACATTATCTTAGGCTTATTTCATTTAAGTTTCAGATCTGTATTTATACCTTGTATTCAGAACTGGTTAGGGCTCATTTCAAATTTTTGGATAAGGTGTATCATCAAGGTAAGTAGTAAGGCTTGCAGTAGTTTTTAGGGAACATCTTGTAGGATTTTAAGAGCCAGTTTTAGGATTGTATAATATCTAGCTCATGTCAGGTATAGTGTTATCAAAGGGGTCAAATCTAGGTCTGTCTAGTGTCTAGAAAATGTTTTAGGATCACCCAATAAGAGTGAAGTCTGAGCATGATTAAGATTTTAGTGCCATCAAGAAAAGAGACATTTATGTATTGTTATACTTCTTTTGTTGCATATCTATTTCTGCTAACATAACATTTTAGTATGTTTATGACAATTTACTAATTCTCTTTGCAGGTAGAGGTAAGTATCATTGAAGGGTATTTTTGTTATTTTTGGGATTGGGTCTTCGTTTTGGCTTGTTTCATTGCTGGTTTAACATAATTCAAGAACCCTCAACTGCTGCAATAGAACAGTTGCATGAAGATAATGTTTACCAGTGACATCAAGTAAGGCAGTAGACATCAAACGTGAGACCTATAGGATTGTCTTTAGTTCAGTACAGGTTCATCATTAAGGACAATATAAACATATTATTAAAGGATAGATCATTGCAGGACAGTGAAAAATATTGACATCCCTTAGTTTTGCAGGACATCAGATACATCGGTTTCGTCACCAAGTTTAAAATCAACAAGAAGGAAGAATAGACAGGTTGTTAAACAAGTCATTGTATAAACATTGTAAATCTTGTAAGCAGTTTGTCCAAGAGTTTGTGTGTTTGTCAAACATTATATGTCATTATAAATGGGTCAGTATCCCTGTAAGGGAGCCCACATTTGTAAGGAAATTGTGTCATTGCCTAGAGTTGAAGAAGGCAAATTTGTTTTGGGAAAAGGGATTTGGTTTGTTCTTGGGACAAGGGTTCTTAGTTTTTCAGGACAAAGGTTTAGGTCCTAGCATGTCAGTTAGTCAAAGAAAATCATTGTAATATCATTGTAATGTGGATCATTGTCCTTGGTATGGGAGTCCACACTTTTGTATTTACTTTTGTCTTTATAGGGTGGCAGGGAGGTGCTAGGTAGCTGCATGAAGTCACCTATAGGTTGGAGCTTGTGAACACTTCAGGGTGGTAGGTTTGTCTAGGATGTTGGGGCATCCATTCAATTGACTACTGAAGAAACCAAGGTGTTGGGGCATCCTTTCTGTGAGAGTTGGAGAAGAATGCTTTTCTAGAATTCTAGGAAATTGTTGCTTTCATTTCAGTTAGGGCTGAAGATTAAAGAATTTATTAGAAAAGAGTTCGATGGTTTTTGACCTAGAGGGGGTTTTCCACCTAAAATTCTTGTTCCTATTGTGTTCTATTGTTTACTGTTTTTACTACATAAATATTATTAATAATTGAAGATTAACTAATGTTCTGAAAGATTTAAAAAGTGCTAATTTCTAATGAATACTGATTCACCTCCCTCTCAGTATTTCCAACAATTAGTATCAGAGCTTGGTTCCTTCAATAGCAATCTAACAACTGGAAGAAGATCAAGGTGTTACTAAGAATAGAGTTCCTTTGTTTAATGGAAATAACTATGCACTTTGGAGTTGAAGAATGCATGTTCATTTCCTAGCACAAGGATACGAAGTATGGGAATTGTTGACAAAGGCTTCATACCGACCCAAGATGAACAAGGTAAGAAAAATATGGTATATGATGCAAAGGCTACAGATCTTTTTATCAGTGGGCTTATGGAATTTGTTTCTCTTAAGGTATTGAGTTGCAAAACTGCTAAAGAGGTATGGGGCAAGCTTGAAAATATATATGCAGGTAACTTAAAGGTGAAAGAAGCAAAGCTTCAATTTTTCAGGACAAAATTTGAGCAAATAAAAATGAGGGAAGATGAAGATATTGTTGGATAATTTCAATGTGTTGATGAAACAACAAATACATTGGAAGGTTTGGGAGAACCTGATGAAATGAAAATTGTTGTCTGAAATATCCTCAAAACCTTGCCAACAAGATTTAACCCTAAGATATCTGTCTTGGAATATAGATCGAATCTAACCAATCTCAACATAGATGAATTGCATGGAAGTATTACGGCATTTGAAATGAGGATTGAAGAAGAATATGGCACATATCACTTAGAAACAACATTTGTTGCATCCAAGAATAATAGTAAGGACACGCAGACTCTGAAAGTAAAACCTTGCAATTGTAAGGATGAGGAAAAGGAAGAAGATGAAGAAGAATTATTAGATAAAGAGTTTTCCTACTTCACACGGAAAATGAGAACATGTACGGGAAAATTCAAAGGTAAAATTCCATTAATATGTTTTGATTGTGGTGAGGTTTGGCATTTTGCATCCAAATGTCCTCACAAAAATGAGGTTGTTACGAGAGGAAAGAAAATTCCTAGGAAGATCAACAAGCAAGGCAAGAAGAAATGGGTTAAGAAAAGTTTCTTCTCCAAAGAAGATAGCTCCTCATCTGAAGAAGACAATGATAACGAAGAATAATTCGACATAAGAGTATTATTTATGGCCAAGCACAATAATCAAGAGGCACCTTATGAAGAAGGAGACGAAGAAGAAGAAATCACTGAGGTTGAATTTCAAAATGAAGTGATTAGGGTTATCAAAGAACTCAAGGACGAGAAGAAGCATGTCAACACTCTTGAAGACAAATTAAAGATAGAAAGGGAACAAGTCCTAAATCTTAAAATCAAGGTTGAAGAATCTCTTAGGAAAGAATTATAGGAAAACAACAAGGAAGGAGAAGCATTGGAAGTTGAAATCGTTTCTTTACGAAAGGAAGTAAAAAATGGAAAAACTCTTCAAAACTATGCTAATAGCTCAATGACATTGGATGAACTCATCAACAACCAATGATCATGCAGTGACAAGACTGGTCTTGGTTACAAAGAAAAATTCAAAAAGGGGTCAAGTCCTTCTATGACAACTAAAGAAGATGGATATGCAAAATCTACCAAGTAGATAGATCTCCCATCTAGATCAAAAGATCAAGACTCGCAGGAAGAACCTTGGAAGATAATTCCTCGAAGAAGATTTAGTCCTAGGTATCAACCTATCTTTTATGGTCATTGTTATTCATGTGGAAGATTTGGACATAGAGTTGTAGAATGTCGCATGTATGTTTGGAATGAATATAATTCCAGTTGATCTCTCAGAAATGGATATTCCAGAACTCAGCAGAATTTCAATAGATCTGATCATTTGAGAGATGATGTCAAATGTTACAAATGTAAAAATTTTGGACACTTGGCCAAAGATTGCAGACTTGGAAGTTCTTCAAAGGAATTATCACAAAATCAGGATGAACAAGTATGGAAAAGGAAGACTGAAAGGTGTGATCTCACTCTCAAGGCTCAAAGAAACAAAAACATATGGTATGTTGATAGTGGTTGCTCAACACATCTGACTGGAGATAGAAATAAGTTCATATCCTTTTAAGAAAATAAGGATGGAACAATGTCTTTTGGAAATGATGGGTCTTCAAACGTCATAGGAGCAGGTACAGTCACTCTTGGAAGCAAGGATGCATTAGAAAAGGATGTGTTGCTAGCTAAAAATATGAATCAAAATTTGCTCAGTGTTGGATAGATGTGCAATCAAGGACACATGATGTTATTCAAATTGAAGAAATGTGAAATCAGGAAAGGCAAGTTTGGTAAACTTGTGGCTATAGAAAGCAGAGCTCCAAACAACATATATATTTTGGATAAGACACCTAAAGGGTGTTTCTTGGCAAAAGAAAACGACAAATGGTTATGGCACAAATGTATGGGACATATAAATTTCGACAATTTGGTCAAGATCAGCAAAAAGGAAGCAGTAAGAGAAATGCCGAAAATCTCAAAACCTACCAATACGATATGTGAATTTTGTTGGCACGAAAAACAAACGAAAGTCGAGTTCAAGACAAAGGAACATTTTGCATCATGTCCATTGGAGTTAATACATACTGATCTATGTGGTCCTATGAGAACAAAAGGTTTAGACGATGAATTATACTTTATATTAATGATAGATGATTACACCAGAATGACAACCGTCAATTTCCTGAAGAAACAGTTCGAGGCATTCAAATGTTTCAAAATCTACAAGGAATTAGTCGAAAATGAAACCGATTTGAAGATCAAATGTCTAAGATCAGATAATGGCGAAGAATTCACGTCCAAAGCATTTCAGCAATATTGTGACGAACATGGAATAAAAATGAAATTCTCAATAGCCAGAACACCACAATAGAATGGAACTGTAGCTGAAAGAAAAAATAGAACCGTACAAGAAATGGATAGAACCATGTTAAAAGACTCAAACTTGATGATAAATTCTAGGTTCAAGCAATTGATACTGCTGTATTCATTATAAACAGAGGCCTGCTCAGGAATAATTGTAACATGACTCTGTATGAACTATGGAAAGGAAGACCATTGAATGTCAAATACTTCAAAATATTTGGAAGTAAAAGCTACATCAAAAGAGAAGACCAAAAATTGGACAAGTTCGATTCCCGTGTTGATGAAGGTAATTTCATTGGTTATTTGCACAAAACAAAGGCTTATAGATGCTACAATTTGAGGAAAAGACAAATAGTTGAAAGTATAAATGTTACTTTTGACGAAGACTAAAGAATAACAATGAGATTGTGTCTTCAAGAAAATCTGAGGGGCTTGAGGTAGAATTTGTGAAGGATGAAGAAGAAGCTCTAGAACAAGACCAATCAAATAAGGAAACAACAGTCAATCAAGACGAAATAAGAAATGATCAACAGGATGTACAAGAAGTTTCTCCAAAAGGTTCAAAAGAATGCTATCAAAAGAATCATCCATCAAATCAGATCATCGACAACATAAATGAAGGAATTGGAACCAGAAGAATTCGAAAGCTTCATTCATCACAACAAGCCCCTATTGCCCTTTTAGTGACCTTTGAGCCTAGCAATTTTGAGGAAGCTAGTCAAAATGAACACTGGGTAGCAACTATGAATGAAGAACTGGATCAAATTGAGAAGAACGACACTTGGAAATTGGTTCCATGACCAAAGGATAAAAATGTTATTGGAACTAAATGAGTCTTTAGAAAGAAATTGAATGAGGATAGACATGTTACCAGGAATAAAGCAAGAATAGTCTGCAAAGGATATGCACAAGTCGAAGGAATCGATTTTGAAGAAGCATTTGCTCTCATTTCTAGAATGGAAGCTATCAGGATGTTTATCGCTTATCCATGCTTGAGAAAAATCAAGGTCTACCAAATGGATGTTAAGTCAACCTTTCTAAATGGTGAATTGGAAGAAGAAGTTTACAATGAACAACCTGAAGGTTTTTTGCTCACTAACAAAGAAAACTACATTTGCAGATTAAAGAAGGCACTATATGGTCTCAAGCAATCTCTTAGGGCTTGGTATGCTTGTCTTGATAGGTATCTACCTCAACAAGCATTCAAGAAAGGAAGTGTTGACAACAATCTCTACAATAT
Source organism: Pinus tabuliformis (assembly GCA_031772625.1). Classification (NCBI taxonomy): domain Eukaryota; kingdom Viridiplantae; phylum Streptophyta; class Pinopsida; order Pinales; family Pinaceae; genus Pinus; species Pinus tabuliformis. Next base: position 790,685,519 of record CM062805.1, read on the forward strand.
AACCTAACGATTATCGAGGTATATGTGAATGATATAATCTTTGGAAGCAATGATGACAGATTAAGTAAAGTCTTTGCACAAAAATGCAAAGTGAGTTTGGAATGTCTATGCTTGGCGAGCTGACATACTTTTTGGCGCTTCATATTTCTCAACAGGATAAAGGAATATTCATATATCAAACCAAGTACATCAAGGAAATGCTAAAAAAATTCAAGATGGAAGATTGCACACCAGTCCTTACCCCCATGATAATAGGTTGCAAGTTAAGCTTAGAAGATTTGTTAAAGGATGTGGATCAAAGGTTGTATAGATCCATGATTGGTAGTATCCTATACGTGACAGCCTCCCGGCCTGATGTGATGCAGGAAGTTGGACAAGTAGCAAGATTCCAAACAACACCAAAAGAATCTCATATTATTGCCATCAAAAGAATTCATTGGTATCTTAAGGGCACATTGGAATATGGTATATGGTATACCAAAGGAAATGGTTTGGTTATTCAAGATTATATAGACGCAGATTAGGTAGGAAGTGTTGATGATCGTAAGAGTACCAGTGGATCAACATTCTATATAGGTGGTTGTCGTGTTTCATGGTTAAGTAAAAAGCAGACTTCATTCTCGTTATCCACACCAGAAGCAGAATATGTCGCAACAACAACTTGTTGTACTCAAGTTCTATGGATGAAACAAACTTTGTAACATATTCAATTCAAGTTTGATGAGCCTGTTCCCATCTTTTTTGATAACACCAATGCCATCAATATCTCGAAGAATCGTGTGATGCATTCCAAAATGAAGCACATTCCGATTAAATATCATTTTGTTAGAGAGAAGGTCGCTGAAAAGAATATCAAGCCTGAATATATTGGCACAAAGGAACAAATTGCTGACATCTTTACCAAACCATTACATCGTGAAGAATTTGAGTATCTTCGCCAAAAGCTTGGGATTCTCCCATTTTTTCATTAGACTCTTTCTCTTATCTACTCGAGTAGAAAGGGGGAGTGGAGGTGTGTGCATATCTGCAGGATGGATGTTTGTCATGGGGAGTTACCATTTGCCATTGATGATAAAGGGGGAGAGAAGGCAGTAGGAAGAGGTGTCATGATCGCAGGGGGAGTTCTTATGTTGCCATAAATGCCAAAGGGGGAGATTGTTGATCAATGTTTGTCATTGATGTCAACCCAAGCAGCACCAGGGGATACCTTGATCTTGCATGGGAATTTTGACTTGAAAACTCATCTTATTTTGTGTTAAATATCTTCTCGATGTTCGAGATGTTTCCATTGGTATATGGTACGCCTCCCAGTGTTGAAAAGTGTGCAACAAGAAATGCTTGTTGAAAATGCAACAAGATGATGGAGCTTAGTGAAAAGAGTCGCCTTCACTAAGTGGGCCCGCAGGCAAATTATGGTGCAAGTTCTATTTTTTATCACAGTGTGGATGATCACAGTGTGGATGATCACAGTGTGGGTGATCACAGTATGAGTGATCACAGTGTGGGTGACCACAGTGTGAGTGATCAAAGTCTATTTTTAGACTAGCTGTCAAAAATAGAAAAGTCAAATATTATTGTCTCATAATAATATTTGGACTATAAACTTGATCTTATTCTCTTGGAGCACTTCAGTTTGAGCTACAGATGTGGCACATGCAGTTGTCAGAAGGAAGTACGCTTTTCTTATGAGTCAGTTGAGTTTTTGCATGTAGGACTTCAGTTAGAACTCAAGTGAGTTGAGTTTAGTGGACTCGAGGTGGAGTTGATGGAGTTGTGTTCAGTTTAGCCTTGTTAAACTAGTTGTATTTAGTCTAACTGATCAATAGACTAGAGATGAGTTGGGTTAATTAGTTATTAATTAAGTCAAAATTTATTAACTCATAATGCAACTATAGAATACATCAGTTAACTCAGTTGCATGTCAGTGCATGTTCAGTTCAGCAGGGACATGTGTTAGAGGATCAGATTGCTATCAGTTGTGACTATAGTTGTGCATGATGATTTGCACAATCATAGGGATTGAGTATGCCAATGAATTGGCCAATATCAAGAATTGTAGCCTATGCTCACGTCCAACAGAGTGTGAGTGATTATTTGTAGGTCAAATACGAGTTTGGTAAGCCATTCTCATCAATTCTTGAGCAGGTATTGAGCAGTTGAGGCAGGCAAGGAGTGGAATAGATTTGGAGATCAGATCTGAGCTGTATTGTGTGTAACAGGTGGAGCTGGTACTGGATTTCTTGTGATAAGCATTGTACTTTGTAATGTTACATGATTCAATCAATATAATATACAGATAGTTGGGGTTTTTAGCGAGATGCTTTCCCCGGGATACATACAGTGTTAATGAGTTTGATTGATGCTTCTATGTATGCCTGTGAATGTTTCTGCTTCTGTAAATTGATGATCAACGTAGAGGAGATTATGTATTATACATGTTCCGCTTATAATTGTATGATCAGGATAATCTCTGTGAATATGTGTTAAATTATTCAAAATTTCTACACCCAGTTCTTCATGGTTTGAGAGTTATCTGCATTTGAAGTCGAAAACCCTCATTAGTATGCTAAAACTCGAGGGGTTGAGGCATCACCTTATAGCCCAATGATTGTCAATATATGACATGGATTCTCACCATAATATCACCTTGTATAAGTTGAATAAATTGAAAATCCAAAGATAGTAAACCAATCATTGACTTTACTCTTGAGTAGGACCATATGCACTAAGCCAATCATTGACTTCAAAATTTTAATGGACAACTATTAATAAGCATTAGTAATTAATTAAATTAAGGTTAATTATGAAAGCATCATCTTAGGAAGCATTTTAAATTAATTATATCCCATAAAAGGTATCCGTCCTACCTTAACAAATACCATTTCTTCCCATAAGGCTCACGACCTCCCTTCCTTAACACACAAGACAAATAAATTTAATATTTTAATAAGTTAATTTCTATATGAAACCCTCTATAATACTAACGGTCACCTATAATGTCCCTTCCTAAACCTTAATGTCATCCTTACCAACCATCGTATGACTATAAAAACAAACCCTTATCACCACTTGAGATACAAGCTTTTGAACGAACAAATCTAAGGTATTATCTCTCTGAAATTATTCGGTCACCCTGAGGAGCAATTAATAAAATTCAACAGGGGCCACAGTTTAGTTCAATTGAGGATTTATTTCATGGGCAGTTACCTTGCGAAGGAGAATCAAGATCCATACTTCCAGACATGTCATATAGACCTATAACAAGTATTTTACTTTGGATTTGTGGTGGAGGTTGCCTTACATAAGAAGAACGAAGAACAACAAGAAGGATAAGCAAGAGTAAGTTTGTAATTTTCCTTTAATATATTCCCTTTTAAGTCACGGTCTATTTCCTTCTTATTTTGTATTTAAATAGATCATGTAAAGTCACCCTTTTATTTCTTGGACCTGAGGTATAAAATAACAAAAAGGGTTGATCTCTTCTTGGTTTATGCCCATACTTAGGTTAGTTTAATTTTTTTTTAAAGTCTATTTTAGGCTAGTACCATGTCTGGTTAGGGATAGTGTTTAGGCCTGTTTGTAAAAGCAAGTCCAACTTTAGTGGTTCAGTCCTATAGCATCTTTCAAGTCTCAAATTGACCACATCATTAAGGTAACATTGCATTATCTTAGGCTTATTTCATTTAAGTTTCAGATCTGTATTTATACCTTGTGTTCAGAACTGGTTAGGGCTCATTTCAGATTTGTGGATAAGGCATATCATCAAGGTAAGTAGTAAGGCTTGTAGTAGTTTTTAGGGCAAATCTTGTAGGCTTTTAAGAGCTAGTTTTAGGACTTTATAATATCTAGCTCATGTTAGGTATAGTGTCATCAAAGGCGTCAAGTGTAGGTCTGTCTAGTGTCTAGAAAAAGTTTTAGGATCACCCAACAGGAGTGAAGTCTGAGCATCATTAAGATTTCAGTGCCATCAAGAAAAGAGACAGGCATGTATTGTTATATTTATTTTGTTGCATATCTATTTCTCCTAACATAAATTTTTAGTATGTTTATGACTATTGTAATTGTCTTTGCAGGCAGAGGTATGTATCATTGAAGGGTATTTTGGTTATTTTTGGGATTGGGTCTTCATTTGGGCTTGTTTCATTGTAGGTTTAACATAATTCAAGCACCCTCAACTTCTGCAATAGAATAATTGCATGAAGATAATGTTACCAGTGACATCAAGTAAGGCAACACGACATCAAATCGTGAAACCTACAGGAATGTCTTCAGTTCACTACAACTTCATCATCAAGGACAGTATAAACATATTATTAAAGGACAGACCGTTGCAGGACAATGCAAAATATTGGCATCTCTTAGTGTTGCAGTACATCAGATACATTGGTTTCATCACCAAGTTTAAAATCAGCAACGAGGCAAAAGAGACATGTCATTAAACAAGTCATTGTATAAACATTGTAAGTATTGTAAGAAGTTTGTCCAAGAGTTGGTGTATTTGTTAAACATTATACATCATTGTAAATGGGTCAGGGAGCCCACATTTGTAAGGAATTTGTGTCATTTCCTAGAGTTGAAGAAGGAAATTTATTTTGGGAAAAGGGATTTGGTTTGTTGTTGGGACAAGGGTTCTTAATTTGTCGGGACAAAGGTTTAGGTCCTAGTGTGTTAGATAGTCAAAGAAAATCATTATAATACCATTGTAATGTGGATCATTGTCCCTGGTATGGGAGTCCACACTTTTGTATTTAATTTTGTCTTTATAGGGTGGCAGGGAGGTGCTAGGCAGGTGCATGAAGTCACCTATTGGTTGGAGCTTGTGAACACTTCAGGGTAGTAGGTTGGTCTAGGATGATGGGGCATCCATTCAGTTGAATACTGAAGAAATCAGGGCGTTGGGGCATCCTTCCAGTGGGAGTTCGAGAAGAATGCTTTTCTAGAATTCTAGGAAGTTGTAACTTTCATTTCAGTTGGGTCTGGAGATTAAATAATTTATTAGAAAAGCGTTCGGTAGTTTTTGACCTAGAGGGGGTTTTCCACCTAAAATTATTGTTCCTACTGTGTTCTATTGTTTACTGTTTTTACTACATAAACATTCATAATAATTGAAGATTAACTAATGCTCTGAAACATTTAAAAAGTGTTAATTTCTAAGGAATACCGATTCAACCCCCCTCTCAATATTTCCATCATAGGTAGCACCCTTAATTTTCCCAAGGGCGGGAAAGGAGGATTTTATATATTTTCATATTTACTAGATGAAATTTGTGCACATAATGCATTCCTTGGCATTAACTGGGCTTGGAAACCTCGAAACCTTACTGTGTATATCCACTGTAATTTGATCTCGGATTGCAACAATCGAGGAGTTATGGAAAAGATAATTGACCATTTTCTCATTACGCTATACAAGATGATATTTTAGTAAGAAACACCTTGCATGTCACCTAGGGCAATGGAAGCAGTATCAGAGATCACAGATTGGTTTGCCTCACTAGATGGCACCTTCCTTACAATGTTCGGTGGGTAGAAGTTGACGCATCTTTTTCCAAGGTATGCCACTGACAAGATTGTCATGCAAGAAGTGTCATATCATATCGCCACAGGGTTGTTAGTAGCTTTGCACAGGAAGAAGAAAGCACCTTGGCCAACTCTTCCTATGTAAATTGGACTGTACAAGATAAAAAAGCTGAAATTCGCGGATACTGAATGAAAGGTGATAGAAAAGTTTGCATTTGGTACTTGAGAATTTAATCTGTATGATTCCCACGGTATTTCCAAATAAACTATGAGAGAATCCACTTTTAGTGGCTCAACAAGACATTTTATTGGTAGAAGGAGGATCCATGGAAAAATTGCTATAATGCCTCCAAGTCCCACCAACTGGTCAGTTTTGGAGGAACTTCACAGGTGACTCCACAGAAGGAAGCTACTTCAGAAGCAGTACCAGTAGAAGGCAGCAACCCGTACATGATAAGGGAAAGAGAAAGGTTTCTTATAGTCCAGGGTGAGAATGAAGCCACAAAATGAAAGTAGATCTAGCTATTATGAACACAAATTTAGTAATAGATGCAAAGAGGAAACAAAGGATGCAAAGAGGAGAACGAAGGAAGAGGGAAGAGCAGAGGAGAGTGGAGGAGGAAAAGAAGAAGAAAGAACAAGAAATAAGCAGAACAATGAAGAAGAAGAAAGGTTGAGTGCAATAGTAGAAGAGAAAATGCAGAAAATTTTGAAGATCAAGAACATTAACGACAACCAGTAGAGGAGGATGGAGCACAGATGCGAGATCAAAAGCTTGCTCAGTAGATTGAATAGTTGAACAAAATCAAGATGTTGACCTAATGCCTAACACACAACAAGTCACTATTTAGTCTCCACCACTTTCGACAGTAGAGTTAGCTCTAGGAGAGGAAGGGGAAATTTTTCATCTTGAAAATGATTCGGTTATGGACAAGTACAATCTATCATACACTGAACTCCAAAAGAAGATTATACTAGTGCATAAGAAGCATTTTCCAGATGATCTTGCATCTCTTGCATTTATTAGAGAAAGGGTGATTGTGGCAGACTTTAAGGTCCCACCTTACCAACCATAAATAGTATAGAGAAGTAAAGGTCACATTGAATACTATTACTCAATTTTTATTTTTGTTTTACTCATAATATGACTAACTTAGTTATCATGTAATCATGTTCCTTCAACTATTTCAATGTAAGAATATAACATAATAAGTTGGGGATAACTTTCTCTTAATATCACAAAATATATTGACCCAACAAAATTTCCAAATTCATCAATTAAAATTTCCAATTGCAATTATTAAGCTAATGCTTCAATCGTGAGAATTGTATAATGAATGTTGCAGCAAGAGAAACTAATGTTACCAATTCAGAAGCATATTATTCTTCAAAATGTGTCAAGTAAAATAATGGACCTGCATAAATTGGGCACAAGTCGTTGTTTTCTACAGTTGGTGAAGCCCAAGAATGCACCCATGAATACATGCATCTCATATGAAATTTATTATGCTCATTTGCTCAAATTCCTACAGAATTAGTCATTGTAAAATTATTTCCAACAACAACCATTTTTTTTAAATGAAAGATTTAGATAATAAAAGTAACACTTTTCTTATTCTCTATTCACATTTCAACAAATTATTAAACACATTTTCACATTCATACAAAAACTTGCAGACATAGGAAGCTACATCCATTAAATAATCTATTCATAAATTTTCTAGTGCATAAAAGCTATAGTAAGTAGGACATTTAATCTAACAATATATGTGCACAAAAAATACATCCATTGAAGTTTTGACAGAAACGTTGCAAGCATGCAATCTAAAAACTACAGCCATTGAGGACTTTCGACAAACACTTGTAAACATGCAATCTACAACCATTAAGGCATTTTGTCAAACACTTGGAAGCCATAATCTCTTAACGAAATTTGACATGAATTTAAGATTCTCCCTCAACATATTTAGATCATAAAATTTATATATTAATTCTTCAAATGACAAAATATTAAAAAAGTGACTAAATCATCTTATTATTTCACCCAAAACTTGACAACAGACGCACACAGTTAGCAACAATAATTTGGAAAATCACCCAGATTTATGATCTAGGTTTTGAGAAGTGTTTTTTTTGAAATCAAATTGGGGGTTACAAGTCCTTTAGGCACGGATACCCCTGATGTTGTCCTGAATCGGTACAGAACCATGCATATATTCATTTTTAAAAACTAGCAAATATGTTTACTCCCAGAATTTCATTTACAATTTTTGTCAAATAGATGACATGAAAGATTGAATCTACAACTATGAAAAGAAAATAACAACCTATAAATCATTTCATCTATTGTAAGTGAATTGAAGGTCTTTGAGATTCATCAAACATTATTTTCATTCAATCATTTCTACAAACCCATGGCAAGCATCTTGAACTATTGCAATACATAATTATTGAAACTTACCTCAATGATTCTCTTTAAAAATCTTGTCTTCCATCTTGTTTTTTTTTAACATTTTTATTTCAACGACTGATCTAGTGAATCCTCCTGGTATATTTTAGATATGCATCCATTTCCTGCTCTAGTAGGCTGCAAGTTAACACTTATTCATGCATAATGATAAAAATACCAACAACATTTCTCATCCATAGATTTTGACAAACAATTTACAAAATATCCTGAAACCCTTTCTAAAACATGTATCTAATTACATGAAATAGAACCATAACTCATGAACTCTTACTCGAGTCCTTTGGAATTTCTTTATTGACATTAACTTCAACGATATTTGTCTTTCCTTTCTCAAATGATACAATACCAATTTTAGTACAATAGAATACACCAATAATAATTCCATAACATCTTGAGATCTAAACATAGACCACTCTTAGTCTTCATTTTCAAGTATCTAATAAGATTCCAAATAACATAAGCTTAAACAAATAATAGATTCTTACAACAATTTAAATTTCTACATTTTATTTTATGCTAAAGCTATACTAAAATTTTAGGATGATAAAAATTATACCTGGATAGATATTCAACTCCAATCACTGAGAATATGATCCATCTTTGATCGCTTAACCAACTCATTTTAACCATCTAGTTTTTCACCCAACCATATCCAGGGAGAACTTCTCCCCTTGGAACACCTGAGCTGTAAGAGCTCATAAACAATACCAAAATATAGCAGTAGAGAGATATCCAAGGCAAGATGAGGAATATAAGTTTCACTTCCTCCCAACACCACTCATGGTCAGCTCCACGAGGTAGAGATACTTAGTAATTTAGTTTAGGCATTTAAAAATCATTTTGAAAGCAATTGGCTACTCTCCAAGTCTCTCATTCTCATAATATTTTTCAAATCTCTCCAACTCTTGGTATCACAATGCATCTCCCTCTCCCCTCCAAGTGAGAATACATGAGATACATATATATGAGGAGCAAAAAATTATTGTCATAAAGGAGGAGTAATATGCATGCATTATATTCCATTTAGAGGAGTGTAACTCATGCCATTAAGGAGAGGTGTGCATGCCTTAGTTAAGGAGAGTGTAACTTATGCATTAAAGAGAGTGTAAGATGAATATTTTATGACATGTCTTTAATGAGTGTAAGAGGAATATGCCATTCTTTGATGAGTGCATAAAATAGAGTGTAATGTATTATTAGAAGAGAGAGATTTACATAGAACCATGAGAGTCATCAAGGAGAGAGGTGTGAAGTGATTGAGGAGATGAAGGTGACTTGTAATTCCCTTTTAATAATAATATCATAGTCTCATAAAAGATAATAATAATATTAATAATATTGAGGATTAAGTCGAGATTGAACTATTAGGATTGATTAATGAAAAGTTAAGTGATTTTCCTTCAACTATACTTGATTGCCAATTTGTGCAAGGTGATTTACTATTTTTGGAAAGTCATGCTTGAGATGCTAGAAATGACTTTCTATTTTTATAAATTCACTCTAGGGTTGTTAGAAAAGAGGTTTTATTAAGGAAATTCATCCCTGAGCTGCCTATGAGTGGCATTTCTCTTCAAAAGAATAGGATTCTGCACCCCTATTGCATGCATCTGCATGCCTTAGTAGATTGAGGACTCCGTGCCCTGATCTACTCTAAAGATCCAAGATTCCACACCTTGATCCTTTTAAATATTTAGGACTCCGCACCTTAAACATTTTATTATAGATACAAGATTCCACATCTTTATCTTTGATGGATTTAGGACTCCACACCCTAATTTTCGTGGCTTCTCATCTGCTCTGCTTTGAAACTCCACGCTTCACCTTAAGTTACTGATTATGAGCTCATACCCATATGATGGTTCATTGGTAAGGTCTTGTTCCAAGACTTGCACACATCAAAATCTCATAGATCAAAGGAATAAATGAATTTCATAATTAATTTATTCACATTTTACCAAAGATTGTACATGACTTCCACAACCATTTCGGTTCTAAATAAATGACTTCCGCAACCATTTAAAATTTTAACATCCTTGTTTGAAAATAACCATGTTTCATATCACATCTTTCTCAATACAATATTAAGCATATAAAATCATCAAAATCATGTATCATGACTTCCACGGTGATTATAATTTCAACAATCCTTGTTTGCAAATAACTAGGTCCTCTGTCACATCCTGCTCAATACAAGATTAAGCATATATAATCATAAAAATAATGTATCATCCATAAATCATAATTAACCATATGTTATACATAACCATGATCATCCATGGATCTATGTGTCTCAATCCTAAATCGCCATCCATGTCATACAACCATGCCCAAGTTAGGATATGAAAAGAGAATACATCGATAATATGCTTGTTACACAAAATATTGTCACCATGACTATTTGCAGTCAGTATGGGTCTATCATCATTCATACTGTCCTCCTAAGCAAGTCTCAAACCTTAGCTCTTCATGTCAATCTTTGAAAATGAGAGAAAGACCTTAAAAATCAATAAAAAGCTCTAGTTCCACACTTTCTCTCACTGTTCTTGCAGTCCCGCACCCCTTGTTCATGTTACCTGCGGACCTGCCCGCTCTGTCTCTAAAGGAGTGGGTGTGGACCCCTATGAAATTAAAAAAGGCGCAATTTTATTCTTAAAAACTCACTTTAGGTTAATTCTAGATGATTCTAGAAGGAATCTTGACGTGGATGGTTCGCTCCTAGGTGATTCATGCATCCCAAAAGTGAAGGAGCTAATCCCTTGATGGGAGGAGCTTATCCCTTTGAAGGAGGGCTTTATCCCTTTGAAGGAGGACCTAGTAACTTCCCTCCATTGCACTATAAATTAAGGCATTGGGTTGGTTGCTGGAGAGGTTAGAAGTTGAACATTTTTGAGGGTAAATGTTGTTGGAATTGAGACTTCCTAGTTAAGCTTGAGAGGAGAGATTACATACCTTTTGGCTTCATTGGGAAGAGAGTGAAACTTGTCAAAGTAGAGGAGACTTCTTGATGGACTCTGGGAGGAGCTTGTACAGCATCAAGGCACCAAGGTTGTAAAGTTCTTCTTTGATTTAAGTTAATACAATCAGATTTATTTTTCTCAACAAATTGTCTTATGTGATTTGTTTCATGAATTTCTTGATCATCATGATAAATATGCTTTATTATATTGGCTTTTCAGGTGCTATTTAATTTGTGTGCTTGTTTGTGTTTGCAGATTCTCTACAAGGGAGCTCATTTGGATCAACGGAGCGAGAGGCTTCCACAAACTTGCATTGGACCCAAGGTAGGCCTAAAACACTTATTTGCCTTTATTTATAAATTGCATATTTAGAGAAAGATAGAATTTTTTTGGTTTGCTTGTCGCTAGATATCATTAGATACTAGGGAGGTCGGTCTTGTCTGCAAGAATGACTCATCTGGTTGACAAAATGGCGACTCCGATGGGGACTTGATTTTTTTATTTGCTTTTACTTTGACTTGAGAAACTGTGTTTTTGTTTCTGTTTTTGGCTTGATGTGTGTGGGATTGGGTAGGTTTAGTTAATCTTGAATTATTTTTTGTTTTTTCATAATTTTGAGAGAGGACCGCACCCTCTGCTTGTAACACAGTGCGGACCTATCCGCACTTTTGCTTTACACACAGAGCGGTACTGCACCTGTGTGAACTGCGGGCTTGCGGACCATGTCAAAATTTTGAAAAACTTAAGATTTTCTCTTTCAGTCAGCTTAGGATTTGTTTAGGTGTTTTTATCCTCTGCCCAGATCTGCATGTGACTTGTCAGGAACTTTTCTTAGGTTAATTCTGTTGGCATTAGGGTTTTAGGTGAAATTCCTAGAAGTTTTGGTTGCCAGGCTTGGTTTTCATTTCGGTCTTGTAGTAGCTAAGAGCTTAGAAGCCTTAGAAGCCTCAGATCACCTTGGTTTTTTTTGGCCTTCTTATGAGTCTGACCGTTTGCAAAATCTGCCTTTGTTGAGGAATCCATCTTGTTTTTTTTCTCTTTGCGAAACTTCGAAAGGACTTGTGTTAAAAGTTTTGGATTTCATTTTTAGAAAAGAAAACAAAAATTGGTTGTTTTTTGACTGATTAGTGATTCTAGACAAATTAGTCATTAGTTTGCTTATAGCTAAGTAAAGCATCCTTGAAAAGAAATCTTGTAACCTTTTACTTCAAATAGTTTTTAGAATTTATAGATCTCAAGATTAGATTTTTCCATAGTTTTGAGTGTTTTATAAAAAATAATAAAAAATCTCTTTTGAAAATGTTTGTTTTTGTAGTATTTGAGTGTTTGAATGAAAAGGAAAATTTTCGTGAGCATAACTAGTTGTCTCGTTTTTGTGTGTATTGGAAAAGACAAAAAGCTCTTCTTTTGATCTGTTTGTTAAGAAAAGATTTGTTTTTACAAGCATTTGCATTCTCAACTCTTTCCTAGCTAGAAATTCATTGAAGGGAAAGATTGCTTATCATCTTAAGTGCATTTTTTTAGTGATTTGGAGTCGAGTCTTCATACCATAAGTTTCATCTCCGCACCTCTTGACTTAAGAAAAAACCAATAAAAATAACGCTTAAAGTAAAATCTATCTAGGAATCTTTTTATTTCTAGGGCTCTATATCACCAACATAGCTTAGGCTAGTATCTTGGAGTAGGGAGTAATTAACTCTCCAAGATAGTAAAACAAATAAGTAGCTGTATCTTGCAGTAGGAGATAAAATCCAATTGTTACATCTATGCTCTGGGAAAGCTCCTCTTAAAGGAGAAGCACGAGATAATATCTGAACCAGTGTGGGAATCAATCCTTCCTCATTGGGAACGATAGAAGATATTCACGTATTAAAAACAGTAAACCTCGGATTAACCATTATCGAGGAGCCTGGGGTCACTTGTTGGTAAACCTTGGATTATGTCAAGGAGCCTTCAAGGGGATTGGGCTTGTTACTCTGCCCTTGCGTGCGTATCGGATCGTAAACTGTTCCCCCAGGTATATTTGTTTCCGTTGGTAACCATAGTGACCATATTCTATAGGATTCTTTCCTAAGGTGACGGTGGAGGGAAGATCCCACTGTACCTGGAGCAGACATCGGCTAGACTCACTTGGATTTTCTGGGGGGTTCTCTTCACTCGAGACGGTTTAGTGGAGAAACTTGTGCTAGTATATTCATTAAGCAGGTTGCTGGGGTAACTGTTCCAACTGCCATTTCTGTATTGAACTCTGCGACGTCGGATTTCATCACCAACTAGTGTTTTCAGTGCGGAAAGTTATTGTTTGTGTGTGGTTTGATCTCCTAGATTCTTTAGGCGTGTGATTCAAAATTGTTTGGTTCTTTAGAGGCTTTAGGTGGTTTTCATTGAGATTTTTCTTTGTTTGCGTGTGAAGTAGTTAAAATATTTAATCGTGGCTGAATTACCGAGGAAGTCCCGTAGACTTCGGGGCCAACCTCCTAAGTTTTCACCGAGCCAGCCTGAAGGGCTACGAGCCCTTGTAACTCCTAGAGACAGTAGAGTTGGGTCACCTAAATAAGGAGAGTCTTCATTGGTTGTACATCCTGATTATCAAGCTTTAGTAACAGATTATAATCCACAATCTATTTCATATTCTGAAATTACTGGTGGTTTTTCATCTACTATTGATTAAGTTGAGGAACCTGAAATATCTAAACCTGAAACTGAATTTGCTGCTACTCCAACATCAGGATTTGCCTCTCCAACTTCTAGTGGTCCTAGTTCACCCAGGGTAGAAAGAGTAATTACCCAAAATCTTCCTTCTGGACTTATAGCTATTGAAGAACTTGCTACTCCGGAAGAAGGTATCCCTGTCCCTGAAAATCAACCAACTATAGAACTTAGGGAGCGTGAATCAATCTTTTACAGTCCACCTAGGAGAAACGCTTGGTATCTTTCATTGACCAATTTCTTGGAAAACCCGGGACTAAGTTTTTCACCACCTCGCATTCCTTTTCACCCAACACCTAGGGGTTATTATCCTCCGTTAAATATGTCAAGATAGTCATCCATGTTTTCTCAATCTCCAGAAACCTTTTTATACGGCGGTCATTCTGTTCCCTCTGGGTATCAGTCACTTACTGGTACTTTTTCGGGAGCATCTCCTCAACCTATTGAACAAGGGTTATTAACTGGAAATAATGGAACTAAGCTGTTGAATGTAGAAGATATTATTATGATGTCAGGTACTATTCCTAATCTGCAACCTCAAGGTGGCCAGTTACCGCCTGGGGGGCAGCCTCAAAGTCCTCAATTATCGCCTGGGGGGCAACCTCAAGGTACCTAATTTCCGCCTGGGGGGAAACCTCAAGGACAATACATACCTATGGGACAGTATGTTCCTCAAGGTCAACCCCAGGCTCAGTATGTGCCTCAAGGTCAATCCCAGTATCAATATGTACCTAAAGGTCAACCCCAGTATCAGTACGTGCTTCAAGGCTATCAACCTCAAGGTCAATACCCAACCCAAGGTTTCCAACCACCTTCCGGTCAATCATTTGTCCAAGGAGCTGGAAATGTACCTTTGAATTATCAACCCTACCCTCAACCCGGTTATGGTCCTCAATATTCTCAACCTGTTATGGGTCCGTACCCCAGAATGAATTTAGTGTGGGATCCATCTCAATCTCAACAGATCTTGCAACCGAATGTGCAGTTGTCATCTCAAACTGGACAACCCTTGGTTTCTGGTTCACCCCAACAACCTGTCTAGTCTATTATTCAAACTTCTACACCTTCTGTAGTTTCTCAGTCTGGGCCTAGTACGCCTCGTACTCCACCTCAAACGACTGCTGCAACTGTTGCAACATCTGTTCAATCTACCCCACCTACTTCTGGAGTATCGATAGCTCCGGTTTCTATTGTTCCTGTATCAACTCCTCAGACATCTTTACCTCAGTCTGGATCCACAATTCAGACTTCGGTTCAAATGCCTGTAGGACAACCTGGTCCAAGTACGGTTGTCACAAGTCAACCTCAATTTACTTATCAACTGTACCAGGGACAGTACCAATTTGGTCCTGCTGTGCAGTAGTCAGTCTATCAGTATCAACCGTACCCTATATATACATATCAGCAACCTCAACAACCCTAGTATGGTCTAGTTAATCCTGGTTTTCCGGGAGGATATAATATCCCAAATGCAATTCCAATTCCTAGTTATCCTGGATATCCTCCTCCTGGGGTTGGTCTCATGACCCAGGGTTTCAGGGACCCTAATCGTCAGTTACCGTTTATTGCAACTTTGGACTTGCCTGACTTGTCGTGCCTTACAAACAATCCAATTAACTATCTTCCGTTTTGGCCGCCAATGCCGAATAAGTTCCTAGTGATATTCCTAAGTTTGAAGGAAAATTAGGAGAGGACCCGTCGAACCATGTGATGACTTATCACCTCTGGTGTGCGTCTAATTCGATTTCAGATGATTCAATCCATTTAAGGCTTTTCCAGCGCACTCTAATTGGTCTTGCAGCCAAGTGGTACATTGAGTTACCGCGAGCCACTTTTTATAACTTTAGTTAGTTAGCTACTTCGTTTTTAACTCATTTTCAGTTGCCAGTCAGATATGACAATGGCATGGAATTATTAACTTCATTAAAATAGTCAACGTCCACTTACATTTCAGATCACATTCATGAATGGAGACGTCGACAGTGTTTAGTGAAAGTTTTTATTCCGGATCAGATCTTAGCTAAATGGTTTGTAAAATCTTTATTACCGAAGATCACTGAGGATGTAGCTAAGGCATGAGTCTTTACTGAGGAGCAAGTAATTTCTCAAGCTCAGTACCTTGACTTAGTTTATACGCAGTCAGGTACGTTACACGAGAATATCCCCGACCTTCCTAAACAAAATCAAATAACTGCAGCTCCTTCAGGGTCTCATGCTACTGATGGTATGATTGGTACGGTTAATACCAAAAGTAAGAAGAAATCTTCTAAGAATTCTTCTCCTATCATAACTTTACTAGATTCCCCGACAAGAGATTCTTCTGCGGAAATCTCCGCCGATATTCATGTTGTAGAGTCATCTACAGCCAAATCAAAATCCAGCGGTAAGAAGAAAGGGAAGAAGAAAAATAAAACAGATAAAATTTCAAAAGAGAAACCAGAAAAAATGGAATCAACTGATGAGAAACGCAAACCTCGTTATCCTTGTCTCATTTGTGACGAAGAGCATTTTACAAGAGACTACCCTCATCGTGCTGAGGTTGCGAAAATCATCAAAGCTTCCCAAACGCCTGTTGTTTTGAAGGATCCTTTTCCTAGTCAAGACAGTAAGATGATAGGTTCTTCCTCAAATGCCTCTGAAGAACCCATAATGATGATGTCCCATGTTAGGATTGCGACTCGATCGCATGATTATGGAAGTAAAAGCCCTGTTGATGGTAAGGAAGCAAAATCTTCTCATTCGAACCCATCAACTTCAATTCCCGGTTCCGATCCACTACAGATCGAGAAACCTAACCCAGACTTAGTAATCAAACCACCCGCCAAGGGTATACTTCAAAAGTCAGCTTTCAATCCACATGTGAGAGCAGCTCAGAACTATAACATTGTTGAAGATTTGGCTATTTCACCTTCAGCAATGTCGGCTTTGGAAGTGCTGCAATCATGTCCAGTACAGCGTAAATTTCTATTGTCGGCTATAGGAGCTGTTGACGTTCAGGACTCGAACCTTATAATTTTTTATCTAGAAAATAGTACACCGCGTTTACCACATCAAATGGCTTTCTAGATCCCGGTGTTAGTAAAAAATAGACCCTGTTATAGGACTGTGATTGATGAGGGAGCCTCATCGTGTATTATGTCGATACAATGTTGGAGATCGCTTGATTCTCCTACGCTAAATCAATCCCCGACGATTCTAAGGGCCTTTGATGGCCGTGGGTTTCATCCTTTTGGCATTCTACAGGATTTACCTATAGGGGTTGAAGGCAAAACTGTTAATCTAGATGTGGAGGTGGTTGATGCCCCTCTATAATACAACCTTCTCTTGGGTCGTAGTTGGCCTTACGCTATGATAGTTGTCGTTTCATCGGTCTTTCGGCTTATAAAGTTCCCTCATAATGGAAAGATCGCAACTATAGACCAGCTGACTTACTTTTCATCCGACCCGGTCTCTTCTGAAAGTATTCATCATGTCGGCAAAACAACTATCCTGTATAAGGATGTTGGAGTAGGACTAGTTAAATATTCTGGTTTACTAGGAACTTTTCCTTTTCCTCCTATCAACGCATTGTCTTCTACTGCAACCATTCATATGATTTCGTTAGACACTATTGTTTATGATGATCCTTGGATTGTACCTTCCGAATCTGAGATAGATTCATTTGGTGATGTTATGCCTTTGAGTCCATATGAAATTGCGTATCAGGCCGTGCAGTCATTTTCCGACCCTTCTTCAACCAAAATTGACTTAATGAATGTGGTCCATGAGGAATCACTTTCAACATCAAACTCGGATTCAACAACATTTTCCGAACTTGTTCACACTGATGAGCAAATTCGTGAAATCCTATGTGTCGATGATTTACCATGGGAAGATCTTCATCATAGATCTTCGTTTTTACCTGAGATTGATCGCTTTGAAAATGATTTTTCATCTATTTTTACGACTGAATATGTCAAGGAACCTCAGAATCCCATGAAAAATCCTGATTCTGAGTTAAATTTGGGAAACATTTCTCGAACTATTCCTATTGATATTTCGGTTAAGCCTGGAATTGTTGAAAACATTCATATAGGTGCCTCTTGTACGGAAGATGAAATTCAAACATATAAGGCCCTATTTCAAGAATTCCGCGACGTGTTTGCCTGGTCATATGAGGAAATGCCAAGAATTGACCCAACAATTGTTGTTCATGAAATCAAAACTTACCCGGATGCTAAACCCGTCCGGCAACGTTTGCGTCAGATCCACCCACGAAAAGCTGCTGCTATTAAAGCAGAAGTTGAAAAATTACTCAAAGCAGGTTTTATTTATCCGATTCCATTAACGAATTGGGTATCAAATATTGTTACTGTTAACAAAAAGCAAGGGACAATAAGAATATGTATCGATTATAGGGATATTAATCAAGCATGTCCAAAAGACAATTACCCAACTCCCTATATCGATCAAATAATTGATGATTGTGCCGGCAGTGAAATATTCTCCTTCATGGATGGTTTTTTCGGATACAATCAAATAAATATTCTACCTGCTGATCAACCAAAAATGGCTTTCATTTGTCCATGGGGGACATTTTCTTATTGCAAACTACCTTTTGGACTCAAGAACGCCGGACCAACATTTCAAAGAGCCATGTCTTACGCGTTTCATGACATTAAGCACATTGTGCAACCCTATCTCGATGATTTACCTGCTCATTCATTACATCGAGCTGATCATCTCATCTATTTACGAGCAATCTTTATGAGGTGTAGGCATTATCGAATTAGGTTGAATCCACACAAGTGTGTTTTCTGTATAGAAACAGGCCGGTTACTGGGGATTGTTGTTTCGAAAGCCGGCATTCGCGTCGATCCCTTGAAGGTTGAAGCTATTGTCAAATTGCCTCCTCCTTCGAGTCTTCGCCAACTCCAAAGTTTGCAAGGGAAAGCAAACTTTTTACGTCGATTCATTCCTAACTACACCGAGATCACAAAGGGTTTTACCCAGTTGTTGAAACAGAATACTCCATTCTTTTGGGATGAGATAGCTGATAAATCTTTTGATGCACTAAAACATGCGTTGACCCATGCACCGTTACTGCATCCTCCCAACTACAACCAGGACTACTTCTTGTATCTCGCTGCCTCCCATTCCACCATTGGAATGGTGTTAGTTCAAGAAGATGAATTCGGTACTGAACATGTGATATATTACCTTAGTCGAACTTTAAATCCCACTGAGCTAAAATACTCACATGTGGAGAAATTGGCATTGGTAACTGTTCAAGCTGCCCAACGTTTTCGTCATTACATTTTACTACGCAAAACTACAGTAATTTCTGATTGCAACCCTATGATCTATATTTTGATCAAACAATTGCTAGGGGGCAAGTACTCCAAATGGATTGTAATCCTGCAGGAGTTCGACTTGGAATTTGAAAAATCTAAGTAGAAGAAATCTTTAGTTTTTGCGGAGTTGATGTGTGACTTCCCGCGTGCTGACACGGAAACTGTGGCGGAGGAGCCCATTGCGGACGAATCCTTGTTTCTAATTAGCACTTTAGATCCATGGTATGGGGATATCATAGTTTATCTCCAGACCCAATCCTTTCGGCCAGAAATTTCAAGGTCAGAACGTCGAAAAATACGATTCCAGTCCCAACAATTCAAAATTATTGGAGATACACTTTATCGTCGTGGGGAGGACTTTGTTTTTTGACGTTGTTTAACTCATGAGGAAGCTGAAAGGGTTCTAAATGACTGTCACTCTGGAGCGTGTGGTGGTTGTATGTCTGGGTTTGCCACAACCCAAAAGATATTGCGCGCTGGCTATTTCTGGCCGTCTTTGTTTAAATATTGTATTAACGCGGTCCAAAAATGCCACAACTACCAAATTTTTGATCGAAAGATATGCGCTCCACCTGCTCCTCTCCACCCTATAATTGTCGTCGGTCCTTTTGCAAAATGGGGTATCGATTTTATTACATGTAACCCTCACTCGGCCGGGGGGCATGCGTATATCATCCTTGCGGTAGATTATTTTACCAAGTGGGCCAAGGAGATGCCTACATTTGAGGCAGACGGCAAAACTGCTGTGATTTTCATGTTCAATCATATAATTGCTAGGTTTGGTGTTCCATAAGCGATTATCACTGATCGTGGGCGTCATTTTCGAAACATTATGATGACTGAACTTACAGACCAACTTGGCTTGCGTCATGACAGTTCAACTCCATATTATCCACGGGCTAATGGTCTGGTTGAAGCCATCAACAAAGTTCTAGTCATCATGATCCGATGAATCATTGAGATTCATAGGTCGAATTGGCATAACATGCTATTTTCAGCGCTTTGGGCGTATTGAACCTCAGTAAAAACGTCAACCGGGTTCACTCCTTTCCAACTAGTTTATGGTCTAGAAGATATGTTACCCATTGAATGCGAAATCACGTCATTGCAACTGGCCATCGAATTACTTCCAGCCACTTCCGAAGAGGAAAAACGTTTGTTATACTTGGCTCAGCTAGATGAGAATCGACGTGATGCTGCATTAGCGATCGAAACTCATGCCAAACGTATTAAAGCTCAGTATGATCGAAATTTTATCCCTCGAAATTTTTCAGAAAGAGACCTAGTCTTATTGTACGATCAAGCAAATGATAAATTAGGCGCTGGGAAATTCGTACCCATGTGGCATGGTCTTTATGTTGTTAAGCGAAAGCTAGCAAAAGGGGCCTATGAATTAGTGGACTTTGACGGGGTCTCTTTAGGTAAACCCAGAAATGGTCTTTACCTGAAGAGGTATTATGCTTAACTCTAGGTGTGGAGATTTTTAGTTAGGTTAGTTTTCTTTCTAGCTGGTGTGTTTTAGTTTTAAAAAGTGTGCTTAGCTTAGAGAGTGTTTTTCGTCATTATTCCTGCTTATCTTGGTTTTACTCTTGATACTGCATATGTCAACGCCTCTCCAAACATACATTGGTTTTGCTGATGGTGTTTGTTGTAATACACAGAACATTACTTCCGCAGCTTGGGTTATTTATTCGCCCTCTGACGAGTTGGTATCTATGCATGGGGTAAGCCTCCGTCAAACAACGAACAACATTGTCGAGTATAGTGCAGTGATTGAGTTATTATCTGAATCTATTTCATTTGGGATTCGGAGTTTGATAGTGAGGTTAGATTCTAAACTTGTTGTATTACATCTTAATAGAGTATATGCCATTAGAAATCCAATGTTATTGAGATTATTTTTGAGAGTTCGTCTCTTGGAACGTGAATTTGACTATATTGAATATCAGCATATTCCAAGATATTTAAATACATTAGCAGACGCAATTGCTTCTCGAATGTTAAGTAGACATTTGCAATAATCATACAAGTAAATTTAAAAACATTTCATAACATGTTTTACAAGATAAGCCGGTAATAGTGATATAGTATAACATAGGAGTGTGTCAAATATACATCGTCTTCGATCATAGGTTGAAAAACACCTTATGATCGGCAAAAATGATAGTACAAAAAGCAAAAAATGTCATATGTGTCTACAACAGGCGATCATCCTATCACTGGTGATGATCTCGATAAGAAACCACTGTATGGGCCACCTTACAAAGGAACCTCCTGAAAGGTCCTGGGACCCCAATCACATAGCACTGTAACCTAAGAGGAATGTCATCTATGCTGGTCTCTGGAATGTCTACTGTCAAACACTCTAGATGACTCTCTAATTCGGCCAAAGTCTCTGTGGATTCATCGTGTGGGGCTGGTGCTGCTGCAGCTGGTTGTTTCCTCTCATAGGGCCGGAGAGTGGCTGGTTGCCGTGGACCTACATCTGCATTTAAAACTTTTACTATCAATTTTGGGACGAGATAAAAACAAAAAAAAAAAAAAATTAGAAAATGTTGAAAATGATTCTACCTAAGTCATCCCATTGCTCTCCTGGTGGAAGAGCCATGTCTGGGTCACCACGATAATCTACCCCAGCGTAAGGAAAGTCCTCAATAGCAAAAACTTGGGCTCCAACCAATGGAAATACTCAGCAGTGAATCGAACAACCTCTGTCCCCTCCTCAGGATGACGGGCTATAACTACAACCCAACGCATCAATTTGGGCTCTCGAGGAAGTCTAGCTCCGACAGTGAGATGCTGTGGGACCAACATTGGGACCCTCTCTAGACTAAAGCTCACAACTAAAGCACCATATCCTAAGGTCTTCAGTTGTCTGTTCTTTGCTCTAGTCAATTGGCCTTTTATATTAGCCAACACAGCATCGCACCAGTTGAAGATTGTGCCTCGAAAGCAGTCTACTGCCATCCGCAATTGGGATCCAGTGGCTATATATAGTGCTGCGCTTCCGCAAAGCCTGGTAACAGTAAACACAATCACTTTGAGCTCAGGAAGGGTTATGGTTTTGATATCTATCCCTTTGTCTCTAGTCTGGTCATTGCAAAACTCTAGCCGGAGGCTATCGACAGACTAGCCACTTGGCTTAGTCCCGAATAGAGTCAAGTGTTCACCTCTCTTAGGCAAACCAGTCAAGAAGTAAATGTCCTTCGGCTCCATTTCGAGTTGGTGACCACCAATAAAGAAGCACTGGTCCTGTATGCTCCACCTGTCTACCAGCCACTGCAAAAAGTCCACCTGGGCCCTCATGCTAGGTATGGCCCAAAATTTGTATAAGCCGCATGCCTTCAATGCATCAATCGAAGGTTGATGATTTATCGCGGCGAGATCTACATCCTCGTGCTCTCGTTCTCGCCAATCAAGCATGATGTATACCCTACATTCAATAAAAAGGCGAATTAGAATATCTAAAAGCAAAATTTTTGGGTGAAATTTGAGAAATTTAGGTTTAAAAACCCTTGTTGCAGGGACCACACCCTATTTGTTAGAGACAGTCCGTGGGTTCGCACTTTTCCTTCACGGAAGGTGCGGACCCCTGACGTTTTTCCTTTTACGAAAAACTCGGGGTCCGTAGGTTACTTGTGCTATGCCTGCGGACCCCCGCGCGCGGGTTTCTAACCTAAAAATCCCTTAAAAAATGAAATCAAAGCCTTAAAACAAATTTGAAATGGATGAAATTAAAGAGTAGGATGATGTATATTACCTGGAGGAGACGGCGTTCGATTCCAACGAACGGATTTTCCACAATCTTCATGGGAAGTTTTTGACCAAAAGCTCTCTTTTCTCACTCTGAAGTCAAAGGGTAAAAATGAATTTACAAAAGCCGTTTTTATAAGTTTTTTGAATAAATGAGTTTTTGATTTGTTTATGTTTCACTTTAAAGAGGTAACTTTTGAAGCATTTTTATCTATTTTAAATAGGCATGAGTAATGTTTGAGTTTTTGTGCAGGGTAACGGATTTTTCAGGCAAAGTTGGTCATTTTCGACAAAAAACATTAGAGTCACCTTTAAGCTCTTTTCTAACTCCTAAAACATGAAAATATCGCCGAGTTTTTCTTTTTAAACTCGTTAAAATGGAACTAAAAATATGGTCCACTTACAACCCTTTTCTGACCGTAAAAACATGAAAAGATTGTCGGATTTTTGTCGTTTCAAATTCGATATTGGTTATAAAACGACGTGTCATTGATCACTTTTTTACTTTTTCAGATCAGAGGCACTAATTATGAAAAGTACTCCTTGGTCGTAATGATCAAGCCATTATCTCAAGTATTATTTTATACTTTTTCGGGCTTGGGAGACACAAATTTACAAAAAAGGACAACCATGGAGTTTTCTTAAGTTTTTTCAGACTCTCTAAAATTGAAAAACGCCGAGTTTCTCCTATACTGGACTCGTTAAAATTAACAGTAAAGGACCTGTTCAATTACAAATAGGAATGGACCACTCCTTCTTAGGGTTCAAATTTAAACTAAGTTGGACTCATTCGAAGGATGAGCTTATAATCAAGCAAATGTTATCCTCCTCAAGCTTGTCAAAAATAAAGAGGTACTTGCCAGAAATGGTGGGGGAAAAGAGAGAAAAATGAGCCTGTTTGTCATACTTTGTAACCACTCTTGAACACGACACTTTTATTCACCTGGGTTGGGAAATCCTTTGCCTAACAGTTGATTAAACCATATTGAAAGTCTTAAGCCGATTTCTGGGTATTAACTTTGGGTCAATTGTCACCAAACCATCTGCTGTGTCGTTATGTGTTCAAGAGGTCAGTGCAAATAAACCATTCATCTACAAAATATCTGTCGTCCATCTTGACCGTCCCTGAGTCAATCCTTGCAACTAAATTTCTTCAAACTTGATCTATGATTTCGTGTTGTGGGCTTGCCTACGACGGGTCGCTTTCTATCGACTTCTGCTCATTATCTAGAAAGATGATCTAGAAATCATCAGTACCTTGGGATCTGCATGCCTATTTTGTAGGTTTCTTGCCTTTGATGATAGGTTGCATCATTGACCTTTGATCAAAGGATTCCGTGACATGTTCAACATCAGCACATCTATTCACATCTTATGGATTGTACTGAGTACTTTGAGAGCCATTGACATTACTGGTGGTTTCTCTCACACTTGTTAACAGTTTACATCATTGACTGGTAATCAAGTGGTTTCTACCATGTTCGACTTCGACACATTTATTCACATGGTTAGAATCGTACTATTTCGGGAAGTAGAAATTAAGACCCTGGATCTAGTTTCCACCATCCAGGCTGCGAGGAATTTTGTATTCATTATACAGTGGACTATTCATAAACAGATGGCTGCGTCCATACTGTGTCTACTTGTGTCTATACTTGTGATGTATTACAAGATCATTCCTATATCAGAGCAGTAGTTAGTTTTCTAGTCAGTTTTGATCTGAGTATGGGAATGCCTACCTCAGCGATGATATGATCTCATATATATATTTTGCATTGAATGTTTTTACAGGTTCCAACCAAGCTCTCCACAAGATGATCCTCGAATGATAAAGTACTTCACTCTTCTTAGATGATAAATAAAATCCTCATCTACTAAAGACTTTTGTGTCAAATATCTTCTCGATGTTCGAGATGTTTCCGTTGGTATATGGTACGCCTCCCAGTTCTTCACGGTTTGAGAGTTATCTGCATTTGAAGTCGAAAACCCCCATTAGTATGCTAAAACTCGAGGGGTTGAGGCATCACCTTATAGCCCAACGATTGTCAATATATGAAATGGATTCTCACCGTAATATCACCTTGTATAAGTTGAATAAATTGAAAATCCAAAGATAGTAAACCAATCATTGACTTTACTCTCGAGTAGGACCATATGCACTAAGCCAATCATTGACTTCAAAATTTTAATGGACAACTATTAATAAGCATTAGTAATTAATTAAATTAAGGTTAATTATGAAAGCATCATCTTAGGAAGCATTTTAAATTAATTATATCCCATAAAAGGTATCCCTCCTACCTTAACAAATACTATTTCTTCCCATAAGGCTCACGACCTCCCTTCCTTAACACACAAGACAAATAAATTTAATATTTTAATAAGTTAATTTCTATATGAAACCCTCTCTAATATCTAACAGTCACCTATAATTTCCCTTCCTAAACCTTAACGTCATCCTTACCAACCATCGTATGACTATAAAAACAAACCCTTATCACCACTTGAGATACAAGCTTTTGAACGAATAAATCTAAGGTATTATCTCTCTGAAATTATTCGGTCACCCTGAGGAGCAATTACTAAAATTCAACAGGTGCCACGGTTTGGTTCAATTGAGGATTTATGTCATGGGCAGTTACCTTGCGAAGCAGAATCAAGATCCATACTTCCAGACATGTCATATAGACCTATAGCAAGTATTTTACTTTGGATCTGTGGTGGAGGTTGCCTTACATAAGAAGAACGAAGAACAACAAGAAGGATAAGCAAGAGTAAGTTTGTAATTTTCCTTTTGTATATTCCCTTTTAAGTCACGGTCTATGTCCTTCTTATTTTGTATTTAAATAGAGCATGTAAAGTCACCCTTTTATTTCTTGGACCTGAGGTATAAAATAACAAAAAGGGTTGATCTCTTCTTGGTTTAGGCCCATACTTAGGTTAGTTTAAGTTTTTTTTTAAGTCTATTTTAGGCTAGTACCATGTCTGGTTAGGGCTAGTGTTTAGGCCTGTTTGTAAAAGAAAGTCCAGCTTTAGTGGTTCAGTCCTATAGCATCTTTCAAGTCTCAAATTGACCACATCATTAAGGTAACATTGCATTATCTTAGGCTTATTTCATTTAAGTTTCAGATTTGTATTTATACCTTGTGTTCAGAACTGGTTAGGGCTCGTTTCAGATTTGTGGATAAGGCATATCATCAAGGTAAGTAGTAAGGCTTGTAGTAGTTTTTAGGGCACATCTTGTAGGCTTTTAAGAGCTAGTTTTAGGAGTTTATAATATCTAGCTCATGTTAGGTATAGTGTCATCAAAGGGGTCAAGTGTAGGTCTGTCTAGTGTCTAGAAAAAGTTTTAGGATCACCCAAGAGGAGTGAAGTCTGAGCATCATTAAGATTTCAGTGCCATCAAGAAAAGAGACAGGCATGTATTTTTATATTTATTTTGTTGCATATCTATTTCTCCTAACATAAATTTTTAGTATGTTTATGACTATTGTAATTCTCTTTGTAGGCAGAGGTATGTATCATTGAAGGGTATTTTGGTTATTTTTGGGATTGGGTCTTCATTTGGTGTTAAGTTTAGGTATGTTCTATGCTAGAGCAATTTATTTAAATTTTCACAGTTAGCAATCACATCAGCATTACGATAAACTGCAGATAGAACATAAATATAAAACACAGAAGACAAGCTAAGGCAAGAGGACACAAGATATGGCGCGAGCCAGGGACAAACCCCACAATGTGTGGGGAAACCCTTTGATCAAATCTTCTTTTATCTTCAAAGTTCAACAGAGAAAGAGAGAGAGAGTACATTTACAACAGAAGTAAACACTTTGACTTGTCTAGATCTGAGCATTGATCATCTTCTATAACGATGAGATCAGTTGAAGACATTCTGCTTCAACTGATCCTCCAAGGTGACTCCACCTATCATCGTGCTGCATCATGATGATCATCATGCTTCCCATGTCCATGATCTTATCATGCTGCCCTTCATGTCCATGATCTCATCCATCATCATCATCAAGCTGCCTATGCTCATAATTACATTCATCATGATGTTTTCCATGCTCCACGCATCATTGTGCTTCCCATGCATATCATACATCACACTGCATCATCATGCTGCTCAGATGCTGCCCACATGCATTATGCTGCTTATATATCATGCTACCCAGATGTTGCCCATATACATCATGCATCCGTATGCTGCTTATATATCATGTTGCTAGATGCTGCCCATATAACAATTTATATGATTTCACCTGCGAGTATATATGTCCATTTTTCAACCACATACATTTGCTGCGTATGACCATTTATATTCATTCTGGACCAACGTATATATTACTGCCCAGCATCTAGCATTTATGTTACAGTCCAATGACCAGCGCTTACATTCATCATAAATATGACTACATTCATAATGACTATGACCCGTATATCTCTGCGTTCCATATAATTGCATCCATAAATACATCACTGCCTTCATATGTACAGCCTTCATTACTTGACTGCGTTCATATGCGTGTTAGGGTT
The DNA here is from genome assembly GCA_031772625.1 of Pinus tabuliformis. Classification (NCBI taxonomy): domain Eukaryota; kingdom Viridiplantae; phylum Streptophyta; class Pinopsida; order Pinales; family Pinaceae; genus Pinus; species Pinus tabuliformis. Next base: position 790,712,797 of record CM062805.1, read on the forward strand.
TACAACATCAGCGTACCATAAATATATCAGCGTATACAACGTATCAGCGTGTCAGCATGTTAGGGTTCAGTTTGTAGATGAATACATCTCAGCGGATCCATGACTATGTTGGATAATGACCTGCGTAACCATGAACAGATCATGACTACATTATATATATCTGCAATCCTTATATATGACAGTCTAGCGTGAAGCAGATATTTATATAGTGTTCATCATAATCCTGACTGTCTGCTGTTCCAGCGTTCCATATGGTCCAGCATGAAGTGGATATATATATATATATATATATATATATATATATATATATATATATATATATATATATATATATATATATATATATTTCCTGCGGCTCTATACCTGCGTATGACAGCTGCTATGCTTATTAGGGCCTTTCGGCATCCAATTCTTCATAGGCACCAAACTCTTCCTCCTCGACCTGCGTGCCATCATTGAAAAGACCCTCGCCCTCATTTCTATCTTCAATGTACTCCGACTGGTTCTCTTCTTCTTCAGAGTCTTCATTAGCCGGGGATGTATCAGACAGGGTGGAAGCTAGTTCCAAGTCGAGGAAAGCTGCGAAATCCTCATTGCTTGAAGAAGGAGAGGGAGACTCCGCTGCCAGACTCATGATCCAAGCTTCTGTGAACTCCAGACAACCATAATACGATATATGACATAACCCAACTGGTTTTATTGGACTATAATAGTGGGCAATGCTAGAACAATGAAGAAAGGAAATGATGTAAGATCCGAGGGCAAACGCTTTAGGGCACGGGTTTTGAATAGATAGCTTCTTACAGGATCTGAGTCAGACCGCGCGAATTTATTATTACTACTCAGAGAGAAAATGGGGTGAAGCAAAGAGAGAATCAGGGAAGCAAGATGCGAGAAGTTTTGAAGTTGTTGAGAAAGTCATGAAAGGGGCTAAAGATGGATATAGTTATAGTCACTCCTTGTGGATTAGTGTGTATATATAGATTTCCATGCTGTGCGATTTCAGCATATATATATCTCCATGAATCAGGGTAGTACGTAGACTGTGACTGCAACTAGGGCATTCTTCATTAGTGTATCTCCTTCACCAAAAACCCAGGACATGGAGAGGAGATCACATGAAGAATGTGTGTCTAATGACTCCAAATCCTCTCTTATTTATACTAAAAATGTAGAGGTTGAATAGACACGTCGGTTGGGCTTCTAGAACCTACATAAGTGCTGGTCGGCTTGATAATAATTACATAAACAAAATAAATTCATATCTCCATAAATACTTATCAGAATCGGATGATCTTTGGATCAATCCTACACCTCTCGACGAGAGGGATCCAACAAAAATATCAGCTGCCAAAAATAAGCTAACCCACATGGAGTTTTGCCCTAGTTGCCAATTTAACACTCCCTCTCAACTAGGGGAAACTCCATCTGCTGATCCATATGTCCAACTGTACTATCTCTGCCATCAGTGCCCTGCACTGCTCTGCCCATCTTTGCTCAGTTCTGCTGGCTCTGCTCTACTCTACTCAGCTCTGCTGGCTTTTCTTAGCTCTGCTGGTTCTGCTAGCTCTGCTCGGCTTTGCTCAGCTCTGCTGGCTCTGCTCTGCTCTGCTCATCTCTGCTAAACTATAAAGAAGAAGAATTGATCGAGAATGAGTCATATCATTCTCCACTGACCTAAAGTCAGTCTCAGAGTGCATACCACTAGTCCTAGACCAGTCTCAACTGACCCGAAGTCAGCTTCATAGTAAGTACCACTCCTACCACTGGTCCCAGACTAGTATCGCAGTCTCAGAGACTGTACCACTGGTCCCAGACCAGTCTCAACCGACCCGAAGTCAACGTCATAGTATGTACTACTCTCACTGGTCGCAGACCAGTACTGTACTGACACGAAGTCAGTCTCGGAGTATGTACCACTGGTCCCAGTCCAGTCTCAGCCGACCCGAAGTCAGCGTCATAGCATGTACAACTCCTACCACTGGTCCCAGACCAGTATCATTGATCCCAGATCAATGGAGGACATCCTAGCGTAGGGAGTACGGTAGATACAACGATGCGTCCATCGGTACTACTATGGTCCCTAACTTCATTTCCTTGCTCATTGATCAGATGAGAGGTACTTCCCATGAGTCCCAGACTACATGGGTAGGATGACTCGACAAGAGAACTTAATCAATCCTGTCCTCACAGGAGAACACATCAATCCTGCTACAATCGCCATGGAGAACACATCAATCCAGGCTTCCATGGAGAACACATCAATCCAGGCCTCACAGGAGAACACATCAATCCTGCTACAATCGCCATGGAGAACACATCAATCCAGGCCTCACAGGAGAACACATCAATCCTGCTACAATCGCCATGGAGAACACATCAATCCAGGCCTCACAGGAGAACACATCAATCCTGCTACAATCGCCATGGAGAACACATCAATCCAGGCCTCACAGGAGAACACATCAATCTTGCTACAATCGCCATGGAGAACACATCAATCCAGGCCTCACAGGAGAACTAATCATCCTGCTACACAAGAGAGTGAATCATCTTGTCCCACAAGAGAGCGAATCATCTTGTCCCACAAGAGAGCGAATCATCTTGTTTCAGTGCGCACCACCAGGGGAGGGTGAGTCACCCTGTGGTCGTATGTTGCTCCAATAGAACTGCAAGCCCCACAAAGCTCCTAGAGCTCAATGTATGCAGCATGCAGGACCATTTTACAAAGGTCTCTCGATGACTCCAAGTCGTTTGGGAAAATCACAAATTTGATCTTTCCTCAGGGCTCTGTCCTGTACATCATCTCAGTGTGATGGAGCCTCCTTGATCATCAACTTACCATATCCCAGATAAGGCAATATTTGATGTCTATCTGCTGGAGCATTGTCAAGTACAGGATTCCTCAATAATTGAATCCCATCTTTGGTTGTCACAGAGAATCACAGTGGTATTCATCATGTGTACAAACAGCTCACTGAAGAGCTTCAGCAACCAGACTGCCTCACAGAAGGCCATACTATCAGCAATGTATTCTGCCTTGGTGGTGCTCAGAGTCACCGACTTCTGCTTCCTGCTTATCCAAGATATCGAGGCAGATTCCAAAGAGAAACGGCACTGAGAAGTGCTCTAGTGATCCTCCATACTGCCTGCCCACTCATCATTCGAATAATCATGTGGTTTCATATTTCCGCTAGTGTATCTCAATTCATGAGAGATTGTGCCCTGAAGATATCTTAGAAGATTCTTGGCACCAATCTAGTGAGGCTCAACCAAATATGAGCTCACCATGCTAACTGCAACACAGATGTCCGGACGGAGGTTCTCCAAGAACATCAACGCGAATGAGTTTATGAAACTCAAAGGCATTTCCCAAATCTGGTCCGACATCATTACCATATAACTTCTGAAAGTTAAGATCCTTGAGGCAGTCAAAAGCTTGCAGCTTATCTTCTCACATTCAGAATCCAACTCCCTCTGTCTTCTATAAATGAGAGGGTCTGCACCTGTCAGACATAGGTGCCGGTACGAGAGGTTTATCATCCACAACCTTCGAGTAATGGTTTGGATCGGTTTCACTCCTAGTGAGTCTAAGCTACATTAGACAGCTATCAATCCTCTCATACTATGCCCGAGGTGTTTTCCTTCAAGCCATAGAGGGCTTTCTTCCACCTGTATACATGAGATTCCTTGATCATGATTCTCAAAATCCTCGGGTTGTTTCAAACCTGTGAACCTGCTGCATGAAGGGAATGGTCCCCTTATAATATTTTCCTTCGGTACTTTTCAGATATGTACCTTCATGCTTCTTTTTGAATTCAGGGATCCTAGTCACCATCTGACTCATAGACCTCCGGTGCTGAGTTAATGGACATGGTCCCTAGTGGAATTCCTGCAACATGATACAACCCTGAACTCAAAAACATATTTGAAAGATCTATTTTCAAACACGTACCTTTCCATCGATAAGTGCCACCCTGTAACCTTTGACTTCCATTTCCGAGATGGACATCAGGTTCTTCTTACGATCAGGTACATAAAAGAGATTCTAGGGTTCCTTTCTTTCGTGGAAGAGTCAACCATTTCCTTGATGACCTGCATTACCAATCATTCTTTTGATCATTGAAGATGTCTCAGGAATGATTGTTATCTTCATCAAGAGATGTGTCTCTGCCATTCAGACACTCCTTTGCATAATGGCCGAACTTATTTCAACAAGGCATCCGCCTTTCCTTCCACCCTTAGATCCGAACTTCCCAATGAAGTGATTCTAAGATGGACCATCAGAATCTTCCGCTGCGCCATTCTGATAACATTCTCTTCTTTGACTTTACCCTAGGTGAATTATGAGAAACCCATTGATCCTTCTGTCTTGTCCCAACTGTCTTCGGTGATTGCTCTTTCACTCTTGCTTGGGCATTGTCTTCACCTCAGCTCTGATACCATGTTAAGTTTAGGTATGTTCTATGCTAGAGCAATTTATTTAAATTTTCATAGTTAGCAATCACATCAGCATTACGATAAACTGCAGATAGAACATAAATATAAAACACAGAAGACAAGCCAAGGCAAGAGGACACAAGATATGGCGCGAGCCAGGGAAAAACCCCACAATGTGTGGGGAAACCCTTTGATCAAATCTTCTTTTATCTTCAAAGTTCAACAGAGAAAGAGAGAGAGAGTACATTTACAACAGAAGTCAACACTTTGACTTGTCTAGATCTGAGCATTGATCATCTTCTATAACGATGAGATCAGTTGAAGACATTCTGCTTCAACTGATCCTCCAAGGTGACTCCACCTATCATCGTGCTGCATCTGGTCCTCTTGCTGCACCACTGCATACTGCATCATGCTGCACTAATCATGATAATCATCATGCTTCCCATGTCCATGATCTTATCATGCTGCCCTTCATGTCCATGATCTCATCCATCATCATCATCAAGCTGCCTATGCTCATAATTACATTCATCATGATGTTGTCCATGCATCATTGTGCTTCCCATGCATATCATACATCACGCTGCATCATCATGCTGCCCAGATGCTGCCCATATGCATTATGCTGCTTATATATCATGCTGCCCAGATGTTGCCCATATACATCATGCATCCATATGCTGCTTATATATCATGTTGCTAGATGCTGCCCATATAACAATTTATATGATTTCACCTGCGAGTATATATGTCCATTTTTTCAACCACATACATTTGCTGCGTATGACCATTTATATTCATTCTGGACCAGCATATATATTACTACCCAGCATCTAGCATTTATGTTACAGTCCAATGACCAGCGCTTACATTCATCATAAATATGAATACATTCATAATGACTATGACCCATATATCTCTGCGTTCCATATAATTGCGTCCATAAATACATCACTGCCTTCATATGTACAGCTTTCATTACTTGACTGCGTTCATATGCGTGTTAGGGTTTACAACATCAGCGTACCATAAATATATCAGCGTATACAGTGTATCAGCGTGTTAGGGTTCAGTTTGTAGATGAATACATCTCAGCGGATCCATGACTGTGTTGGATAATGACCTGCGTAACCATGAACAGATCATGACTGCATTATATATATCTGCAATCCTTATATGTGACAGTCTAGCGTGAAGCAGATATTTATATAGTGTTCATCATAATCCTGACTGTCTGCTGTTCCAGCGTTCCATATGGTCCAGCGTGAAGCGGATATATATATATATATATATATATATATATATATATATATATATATATATATATATATATATATATATATATATATATATCCTACGGCTCTATACCTGCGTATGACAGCTGCTATGCTTATTAGGGCCTTTCGGCATCCAATTCTTCATAGGCGCCGAACTCTTCCTCCTCGACCTGTGTGCCATCATTGAAAAGACCCTCGCCCTCATTTCTATCTTCAATGTACTCCGACTGGTTCTCTTCTTCTTCAGAGTCTTCATTAGCCGGGGATGTATCAGATGGGGTGGAAGCTAGTTCCAAGTCGAGGAAAGCTGCGAAATCCTCATTGCTTGAAGAAGGAGAGGGAGACTTCGTTGCCAGACTCATGATCCAAGCTTCTGTGAACTCCAGACAACCATAATACGATATATCACATAACCCAACTGGTTTTATTGGACTATAATAGCGGGCAATGCTAGAACAATGACGAAAGAAAATGATGTAAGATCTGAGGGCAAACGCTTTAGGGCATGGGTTTTGAATAGATAGCTTCTTACAGGATCTGAGTCAGACCGCGCGAATTTATTATTACTACTCAGAGAGAAAATCGGGTGAAGCAAAGAGAGAATCCAGGGAAGCAAGATGCGAGAAGTTTTGAAGTTGTTGAGAAAGTCGTGAAAGGGGCTAAAGACGGATATAGTTATAGTCACTCCTTGCAGATTAGTGTGTATATATAGATTTCCATGCTGTGCGATTTCAGCGTATATATATCTCCATGAATCAGGGTAGTACGTAGACTGTGACTGCAGCTAGGGCATTCTTCATTAGTGTATCTCCTTCACCAAAAACCCAGGACATGGAGAGGAGATCACATGAAGAATGTGTGTCTAATGACTCCAAATCCTCTCTTATTTATACTAAAAATGTAGAGGTTGAATAGACACATCGGTTGGGCTTCTAGAGCCTACATAAGTGCTGGTCGGCTTGATAATAATTACATAAACAAAATAAATTCATATCTCCATAAATACTTCTCGGAATCGGATGATCTTTGGATCAATCCTACACCTCTCAACGAGAGGGATCCAATAAAAATATCGGCTGCCAGAAATAAGCTAACCCACATGGAGTTCTGCCCTAGTTTCCAATTTAACATTTGAGCTTGTTTCATTGTAGGTTTAACATAATTCAAGCACCCTCAACTTCTGAAATAGAATAATTGCATGAAGATAATGTTGCCAGTGACATCAAGTAAGGCAATACGACATCAAATTGTGAAACCTACAAGAATGTCTTCAGTTCACTACAACTTCATCTTCAAGGATAGTATAAACATATTATTAAAGGACAGATCATTGCGGGACAATGAAAAATATTGGCATCTCTTAGTGTTGCAGTACATCAGATACATCGGTTTCATCACCAAGTTTAAAATCAGCAACGAGGCAGAAGAGACATGTCATTAAACAAGTCATTGTATAAACATTGTAAGTATTGTAAGAAGTTTGTCCAAGAGTTGGTGTATTTGTTAAACATTATACATCATTGTAAATGGGTCAGGGAGCCCACATTTGTAAGGAATTTGTGTCATTGCCTAGAGTTGAAGAAGGAAATTTATTTTGGGAAAAGGGATTTGGTTTGTTGTTGGGACAAGGGTTGTTAATTTGTCGGGACAAAGTTTTAGGTCCTAGTGTGTTAGATAGTCAAAGAAAATCACTATAATACCATTGTAATGTGGATCATTGTCCCTGGTATGGGAGTCCACTCTTTTGTATTTAATTTTGTCTTTATAGGGTGGAAGGGAGGAGCTAGGCAGGTGCATGAAGTCACCTATTGGTTGGAGCTTGTGAACACTTCATGGTAGTAGGTTGGTCTAGGATGTTGGGGCATCCATTTAGTTGACTACTGAAGAAATCAGGGCATTGGGGCATCCTTCCAGTGGGAGTTGGAGAAGAATGCTTTTCTAGAATTCTAGGAAGTTGTAGCTTTCATTTCAGTTGGGCTGGAGATTAAATAATTTATTAGAAAAGAATTTGGTAGTTTTTGACCTAGAGGGGGTTTTCCACCTAAAATTATTGTTCCTATTGTGTTCTATTGTTTACTGTTTTTACTACATAAACATTAATAATAATTGAAGATTAACTAATGCTCTGAAACATTTAAAAAGTGTTAATTTCTAAGGAATACTGATTCAACCCCCCTCTCAATATTTCCATCATAGGTAGCACCCTTAATTTTCCCAAGGGCTGGAAAGGAGGATTTTATATATTTTCATATTTACTAGATGAAATTTGTGCACATAATGCATTCCTTGGCATTAACTGGGCTTGGAAACCTTGAAACCTTGTTGTGTATATCCACTGTAAGTTGCTCTTGGATTGCAACAATCGAGGAGTTATGGAAAAGATAGTTGACCATTTACTCATTACGCTATACAAGATGATATTTTAGTAATAACCACCTTGCATGTCACTTGGGGCAATGGAAGCAGTATCAGAGATCACAGATTGGTTTGCCTCACTAGATGGCACCTTCCTTACAATGTTCGGTGGGTAGAAGTCGACACATCTTTTTCCAAGGTATGCCACTGACAAGATTGTCATGCAAGAAGTGTCATATCATATCGCGACAGGGTTGTTAGTAGCTTTGTACAGGAAGAAGAAAGCACCTTGGCCAACTCTTCCTATGTAAATTGGACTGTACAAGATAAAAAACCTGAAATTCACGGATATTGAACGAAAGGCGATAGAAAAGTTTGCATTTGGTACTCGAGAATTTAATCTGTATGATTCCCACGATATTTCCAAATACACTGTGAGAGAATCCACTTTTAGTGGCTCAACAAGACATTTTATTGGTAGAAGGAGGATCCATGGAAAAATTGCTATAATGCCTCCAAGTCCCACCAGATGGTCAGTTTTGGAGGAACTTCACAGGTGACTCCACAGAAGGAAGCTACTTCAGAAGCGATACCAGTAGAAGGGAGAAGCCCCGTACATGATAAGGGAAAGAGAAAGGTTTCTTATAGTCCAAGGCGAGAATGAAGCCACAAAATGAAAGTAGATCTAGCTATTATGAAAGCAGATTTAGTAATAGATGCAAAGAGGAAACAAAGGATGCAAAGAGGAGAACGAAGGAAGAGGGAAGAGCAGAGGAGAATGGAGGAGGAAAAGAAGAAGAAAGAACAAGAAATAAGCAGAACAATGAAGAATAAGAAAGGTTGAGCGCAATAGTAGAAGAGAAAATGCAGAAAATTTTGAAGATCAAGAACATTAATGACAACCAGTAGAGGAGGATGGAGAACAGATGCAGGATCAAAAGCTTTCTCAGTAGATTGAATGGTTGATAGAGATCAATAACATTGAGGCAGATGCAAAGCCACAAAATCAAGATGTTGACCTAATGCCTAACACACAACAAGTCACTATTTAGTCTCCACCACTTTCGACAGTAGAGTTAGCAGTAGAGTTAGCTCTAGGAGAGGAAGGGGAATTTTTTCATCTTGAAAATGATCCAGTTATGGACAAGTACAATCTATCATACACTGAACTCCAAAAGAAGATTATACTAGTGCATAAGAAGCATTTTCCAGATGACCTTGCATCTCTTGCATTTATTAGAGAAAGGGTGATTGTGGCAGACTGTAAGGTCCCACCTTACCAACCGTAAATAGTATAGAGAAGTAAAGGTCACATTGAATACTATTACTCAATTTTTATTTTTGTTTTACTCATAATATGACTAACTTAGTTATCATGTAATCATGTTCCTTCAACTATTTCAATGTAAGAATATAACATAAGAAGTTGGGGATAACTTTCTCTTAATATCACAAAATATATTGACCCAACAAAATTTCCAAATTCATCAATTAAAATTTCCAATCCCAATTATTAAGCTAATGCTTCAATCGTGAGAATTCTATAATGAATGTTGCAGCAAGAGAAACTAATGTTACCAATTCAGAAGCATATTATTCTTCAAAATGTGTCAAGTAAAATAATGGACCTACATAAATTGGGCACAAGTCGTTGTTTTCTACAGTTGGTGAAGCCCAAGAATGCACCCATGAATACATGCATCTCATACGAAATTTATTATGATCATTTGCTCAAATTCCTACAGAATTAGTGATTGTAAAATTATTTCCAACAACAACCATTTTTTTTAAATGAAAGATTTAGATAATAAAAGTAACACTTTTCTTATTCTCTATTCACATTTCAACAAATTATTAAACACATTTTCACATTCATACAAAAACTTGCAGACATAGGAAGATACATCCATTAAATAATCTATTCATAAATTTTCTAGTGCATAAAAGCTATAGTAAGTAGGACATTTAATCTAACAATATATGTGCACAAAAAATACATCCATTGAAGTTTTGACAGAAACGTTGCAAGCATGCAATAAAAACTACAGCCATTGAGGACTTTCGACAAACACTTGTAAACATGCAATCTACAACCATTAAGGCATTTTGTCAAACACTTCGAAGCCATAATCTCTTAACGAAATTTGACATGAATATAAGATTCTCCCTCAACCTATTTAGATCATAAAATTTATATATTAATTCTTCAAATGACAAAATATTAAAAAAGTTACTAAATCATCTTATTATTTCACCCAAAACTTGACAACAGACGCACATAGTTAGCAACAACAATCTGGAAAATCACCTAGATTTATGATCTAGGTTTTGAGAAGTGTTTTTTTGAAATAAAATTGGGGGTTACAAGTCCTTTAGACACGGATACCCCTGATGTTTTCCTGAATCGGTACAGAACCATGCATATATTCATTTTTAAAAACTAGCAAATATGTTTACTCCCAAAATTTCATTTACAATTTTTGTCAAACAGATGACATGAAAGATTGAATCTACAACTATGAAAAACAAATAACAACCTATAAATCATTTCATCCATTTTAAGTGAATTGAAGGTCTTTGAGATTCATCAAACATTATTTTCATTCAATCATTTCTACAAACCCATGGCAAGCATCTTGAACTATTGCAATACATAATTATTGAAACTTACCTCAATGATTCTCTTTAAAAATCTTGTCTTCCATCTTGTTTTTTTTTAACATTTTTATTTCAACGACTGATCTAGTGAATCCTCCTGGTATATTTTAGATATGCATCCATTTCCTGCTCTAGTAGGCTGCAAGTTAACACTTATTCATGCATAATGATAAAAATAACAATAGCATTTCTCATTCATAGATTTTGACAAACACTTTACAAAATATCCTGAAACCCTTTCTAAAACATGTCTCTAATTACATGAAATAGAACCATAACTCATGAACTCTTACTCAAGTCCTTTGGAATTTCTTTATTGCCATTACCTTCAGCGATATTTGTCTTTCCTTTCTCAAATGATACAATACCAATTTTAGTACAATAGAATACACCAATAATAATTCCATAACATCTTGAGATCTAAACATAGACCACTCTTAGTCTTCATTTTCAAGTATCTAATAAGATTCCAAATAACATAAGCTTAAACAAAAAATAGATTCTTACAACAATTTAAATTTCTACATTTTATTTTATGCTAAAGCTATACTAAAATTTTAGGATGACAAAAGTTATACCTGGATAGATATTCAACTCCAATCACTGAGAATATGATCCATCTTTGATCGCTTAACCAACTCATTTTAACCATCTAGTTTTTCACCCAACCATATCCAGGGAGAACTTCTCCCCTTGGAACCCCCGAGCTGTAATAGCTCAGAAACAATACCAAAATATAGCAGTAGAGAGATATCCAAGGCAAGATGAGGAATAGAAGTTTCACTTCCTCCCAACACCACTCATGGTCAGCTCCACCAGGTAGAGATACTTAGTAATTTACTTTAGGCATTTCAAAATCATTTCGAAAGCAATTGGCTACTCTCCAAATCTCTCATTCTCATAATATTTTTCAAATTCTCCAACTCTTGGTATCACAATGCATCTCCCTCTCCCCTCCAAGTGAGAATACATGAGATACATATATGAGGAGCAACAAATTATTGTCATAAAGGAGGAGTAATATGCATGCATTGTATTCCATTTAGAGGAGTGTAACTCATGCCATTAAGGAGAGGTGTGCATGCCTTAGTTAAGGATAGTGTAACTTATGCATTAAAGAGAGTGTAAGATGAACATTTTATGACATGTCTTTAATGAGTGTAAGAGGAATATGCCATTCTTTGATGAGCACATAAAATAGAGTGTAATGTATTATTAGAAGAGAGAGATTTACATAGAACCATGAGAGTCATCAAGGAGAGAGGTGTGAAGTGATTGAGGAGATGAAGGTGACTTGTAAATCCCTTTTAATAATAATATCATAGTCTCATAAAAGATAATAATAATATTAATAATATAGAGGATTAAGTCGAGATTGAACTATTAGGATTGATTAATGAAAAGTTAAGTGATTTTCCTTCAACTATACTTGATTGCCAATTTGTGCAAGGTGATTTAATATTTTTGGAAAGTCATGCTTGAGATGCTAGACATGACTTTCTATTTTTATAAATTCACTCTAGGATTGTTAGAAAAGAGGTTTTATTAAGGAAATTCATCCCTGAGCTGCCCATGAGTGGCATTTCTCTTCAAAAGAATAGGATTCTGCACCCCTATTGCATGCATCTCCATGCCTTAGTAGATTGAGGACTCCGCGCCCTGATCTACTCTAAAGATCCAAGATTCCACACCTTGATCCTTTTAAATATTTAGGACTCCACACCTTAAACATTTTATTATAGATACAAGACTCCACATCTTTATATTTTATGGATTTAGGACTCCACACCCTAATTTTCATGGCTTCTCATCTACTCTGCTTTGAAACTCCACGCTTCACCTTAAGGTACTGATTGTGAGCTCATACCCATATGATGGTTCATTGGTAAGGTCTTGTTCCAAGACTTGCACACATCAAAATCTCATAGATCAAAGGAATAAATGAATTTCATAATTAACTTATTCACATTTTACCAAAGATTGTACATGACTTCCACAACCATTTTGGTTCTAAATAAATGACTTCCGCAACCATTTAAAATTTTAACATCCTTGTTTGAAAATAACCATGTTCCATATCACATCTTTCTCAATACAATATTAAGCATATAAAATCATCAAAATCATGTATCATGACTTCCACAGTCATTTATAATTTGAGCATCCTTGTTTTCAAATAACCAGGTCCCCTGTCACATCTTGCTCAATACAATATTAAACATATATAGTCATAAAAATCATGTGTCATGACTTCCACAGTCATTATAATTTCAACAATCCTTGTTTGCAAATAACCAGGTCCTCTGTCACATCATGCTCAATACAAGATTAAGCATATATAATCATAAAAATAATGTATCATCCATAAATCATAATTAACCATATGTTATACATAACCATGATCATCCATGGATCTACGTGTCTCAATCCTAAATCGTCATCCATGTCATACAACCATGCCCAAGCTAGGATATGAAAAGAGAAAACATCGATAATATGCTTGTTACACAAAATATTGTCACCATGACTATTTGCAGTCAGTATGGGTCTATCATCATTCATACTGTCCTCCTAAGCAAGTCTCAAACCTTAGCTCTTCATGTCAAGCTTTTAAAATGAGAGAAAGACCTTAAAAATCAATAAAGCTCTGGTTCCGCACTTTCTCTCACTGTTGCCTGCGGTCCCGCACCCCCTGTTCATGTTACCTACGGACCTGCCCGCTCTGTCTCTATAGGCGTGGGTGTGGACCCCTGTGAAAGTCAAAAAGGCGCAAGTTTATTCTTAAAAACTCACTTTGGGTTAATTCTAGAAGGAATCTTGACGTGGATGGTTCGCTCCTAGGTGATTCATGCATCCCACAAGTGAAGGAGATAATCCCTTGATGAGAGGAGCTTATCCCTTTGAAGGAGGGCTTTATCCCTTTGAAGGAGGACCTAGTAACTTCCCTCCATTGCACTATAAATTAAGGCATTGGGATGGTTGTTGGAGAGGTTAGAAGCTGGACATTTTTGAGGGTAAATGCTGTTGGAATTGAGACTTCCTAGTTAAGCTTGAGAGGAGAGATTACATACCTTTTGGCTTCATTGGGAAGAGAGTGAAACTTGTCAAAGTAGAGGAGACTTCTTGATGGACCTTGGGAGGAGCTTGTACAACATTAAGGCACCAAGGTTGTAAAGTTCTTCTTTGATTTATGTTAATACAATCAGATTTATTTTTCTCAACAAATTGTCTTATGTGATTTGTTTCATGAATTCCTTGATCATCATGATAAGTATGCTTTATTATATTGGCTTTTCAGGTGCTATTTAATTTGTGTGATGTTTGTGTTTGCAAATTCTCTACAAGGGAGCTCATTTGGATCAACGGAGCGAGGCTTCCACAAACTTGCATTGGACCCAAGGTAGGCCTAAAACACTTGTTTGCCTTTATTTATAAATTGCATATTTAGAGAAAGATAGAATTTGTTTGGTTTGATTGTCGCTAGATATCATTAGATACTAGGGGGGTCGGTCTTGTCCGCAAGAACGACTCATCCGATTGACAATGCTCTTAACCAAAATCAATTTTTATACACACAACCATAGATATTATCCTAAGCACACAACAACTAGGTGACCCAAACCAGGTCTATAGCATATAAGCATGTACATAAGTTTGTCATGCATAATATTATATCATTATATCAAAATCACCCTCTCTAAGTGTCATCAAAGCTATCTCACCAAGAAGGGACACTACATACTCCCCCTCTTGGGCTAAACTTGGCCCGAAGTTTTTCCTACAATCATAAGATACTTAGTTATTTTTTATTCTCCTATCACTAAGGTGTTAACCTTATGTATATGTATTTGATATATTTTTCTTCATGCCAAACCATAGTTTAATGTTTTCTAAATTGGAAGCAACTCCATGAAAACCGAAACATACCATTCTTAATCAAGTAGAAAATATATCCATGCCATATTATGCATGTTTCTATATAAAATGCCAAATATTTCTATATCAAAACCAACCATACAATTTATAGTACCATATCAAAATACTATTTTATGTAATTTATATGACATCTAATTAAGATATCTATAATAATTTTATATTCTACATGTTCTTATTTTTCATAGTCTACATGAATCCTACATGTGCCATATTCTTGGTTCTATAGTACGGTGAGCTTTCCAAGCTATAAATAGCTCACGCATTATTTGTAAAAAGAAACAATAATGATCCATCACATCTCACAATCAAATTTTCATACAAGAAGCATAAAATCATCCACATACAATTGCCAGTGAAACTATGCAACAAAATATGATGTCATATGTAGAGCCCACTCTTACATCTCCCTTAATTTATATCTTCTCAATCCAATTTTCCCCTTTTCATTCCATAAGACATTCTCGCAATCAAAATATTTAAGACCCACCCATAGTTTTTAATAAATGCTTACTCTTTAGGAAAAATCACAATTTTGGTTTAAGACACCATTCTTTTTTAAACTAACAAGCCAAGGTTCCATACAGTCCTCATTGACCCACTTTTGTATTATATACCATTCCTTTAATTCCCATAATCTTCATTATTATTCACTTATCTTACTTGAGAATCAATTATGAATGATTCAATTAGAAGATATTCAATCCAAAAATAATTAAATATATCTCTTTGAAAGTGGCTTGTAATCAAGAAAAACTTTCGTAATTATACAAATACAATATCTATATTATTGAATCTACCTTGATAACTATAAGTCAACTTGTTTTCTCACTATAAAATCACTCGTGATTTCTATTCAATAATGAATCAATCCATTCGGTTTCACGTCTTATTCCTTAATATTAATACATACACAAAAAAAAAGTTATGAAAACCATACATTTCTCAAAAGTTGATTTTAATTAAGATTTAGACTATCATAAAGACATTTCTCGCCTAAGGATATATATATATATATATATATATATATATATATATATATATATTTTATTATAATTTATTTTTACATCTCAAAATATTATAACCTTTTGCAGGATTACTAACTACTCATATAACTATACATCTAAGGACAAAAGTCATAAATCCTTCAAACTCTTCCATTCCACATATAATACAATCATCTTAGGCTTTTAAATCATGCAAGAAGGACAATTCATCAAAATGTGATCTGACTCCTTCAATTTCTCCCTCAAATCGTAAAACAAGAACTCAACTAAGCTTTCAATTAATCACATACCTTTTTCTTTAAGTTCAAATAAAACAAAGTTCTCACCACATAAAATGTTTATCTTCTAAACATGTTATTCTCTTAGGAATTTACAAGTTAATTAAATTCCAAGAAAGTAGTCCATCAAATTCATAAACAATATGAATTTTGACTAGATCACCTAACTAGCAATAGTTTAGAGTAGTTAATGAGTTCATTCCTCATAATTTCTCTAATTAATTTGGTTAAATAGAATTCAACCAATATTCAACTGACAAAATAATTAAAGAGACTATTACGGATTTCATATACCTAATTTGTCTTGAGCTAATAGAAAATATATTTCATCAACTTATCACAATAATATTTTTCTACATTTCAATCATTTGAAAATCATTTTAATTCTACCTAAATCCAACACATACAAAATAATTAAAATACTAGAGGATAGATACATAGTTCACACTTGACTCCATATATCAAAATCAATTATTACAAACATTCTAAACCACCTAATGGTGTTCACTATACCAATCTTAGTATCTTCATTTGTAATAAAAATAAAATAATGGATTTAAATCTCAAACCAATTCATGTTATAGATCTCTATCCATTTAACTTTAATTACACATAATCAATCCTCCTTAATCATGTCTATGAGGTTTCATCATAATATTTTTGTTCATTCTAACCAGAAGAATTACTTAACTCATAGATATATGTTAGTATGGATTCCACATCCATACCTTACCTAATTACTTAAATCATAGATATATGTTATTATGGATTCCACACCCATACATTTGCTCATAGATATATGCTAGTATGGATTCCACACTGATGCATCAGCTCATATATATATGCTAGTATGGATTCCACACCCATACATAACTTAGGGAAAACATAACCTTCAAGTTTTCCTTCAAATGGCTTCCACAACCCTTCATGCACAAGTCATTTGAGCCTCTTGTTTATTAGGAAGGTCATACCTCAATCTAGTATTTGAGTAATTTCAAGTTATTTGATGCATAAAGTCAACCCAAACTACACAAAATCATGTCAAAGAAATCATAGGAATTGTAAGAATGTATTCCCAAATCATATTTTAACACAACAAATTAATGCACATATGTTACTCTTGAATCTACATTCACAGTAAAAAGTGGCATCCTTCAAGCTAGCTTTTGTTGAGTTTCCATTAGTGTAGGTAAGAAAAGAATCAAAGTCAACATGACAAACTCAATCATCATGTTAATTGAATCTTTGCCTTACACTTGTTACACATTCCCAAAGAATACATACCGAGCCCATCATACTATAGTTTAGATTAGGCTAATATTTTTCTTGGTGGATACAATTTCAACTAGTAGAGATGACTAGTAGGCCCATATCACATTGATAATGATGCATTAAACATATATGAAACCATGCATCCAATCCACATATCTCTCTCACCCATTGAAAATCAAACCATTCACATGCTTGGGTTTAACCCTAGCTTATCAAGCACATCCTTTCCCAACATGTCTTTAAGTCCTTTATCATATTTCTTATAATTTGTCTTAACAAAAATATAAAGGAATATAAGAAGACATTCTTTTTATTTCACGAGTTTCTAAATGAAATAATAATAATAATATACTTTATGCAACCAATATGCTTCAAAGTCAACATACACGATAATTCAACATGCATGCCAAATAACCATTCATGAATCAACCTACAAGCAAGCATGTAGGCTCATTAGGCCCTAGTGTTTTAACTTGGCTCTGATACCATATGTAAGGTCCCACCTTATCAACTGTCAATATTATAAAGAAGTAAAAGTCACATTGAATACTATTACTCAATTTTTATTTTTGTTTTACTCATAATATGACTAACTTAGTTATCATGTAATCATGTTCCTTCAGCTATTTCAATATAAGAATATAACATAAAAAGTTGGGGATAACTTTCCCTCAATATCACAAAATATATTAACCCGACAAAATTTCCAAATTCATTAATTAAAATTCCCAATCCCAATTATTAAGCTAATGCTTCAATCGTGAGAATTTTATAATGAATGTTGCAGCAAGAGAAACTAATGTTACCAATTCAGAAGCATATTATTCTTCAACTTGTGTCAAGTAAAACAATGGACCTGCATAAATTGGGCACAAGTAGTTGTTTTCTATAGTTGTTGAAGAACAAGAATGCACCCATGAATACATGCATCTCATATGAAATTTATTATGCTCATTTGCTCAAATTCCTACAGAATTAGTCATTGTAAAATTGTAACCAACAACAACCATTTTTTTAAATGAAAGATTTAGATAATAAAAGTAACAATTGTCTTATTCTCTATTCACATTTTAACAACTTATTAAATTCATTTTCACATTAATACAAAAACTTGCAGACATAGGAAGCTACATCCATTAAATAATCTATTGATAAATTTTCTAGTGCATAAAAGCTACATTAAGTAGGACATTTACTCTAACAATCTGTATGCACAAAAACTACATCCATTGAAGTTTTGACAGAAACTTTGCAAGCATGCAATCTAAAAACTACAACCATTGAGTACTTTTGACAAACACTTTGCAAGAATACAATCTAAAACCATGGAGGCCTTTCAAAAAACGCTTTGCAATCATGAAATCTACAACCATTGAGGCCTTTTAACAAATAGTTTGTAAATATGCAATCTATAGCCATTAAGGCATTTTGTCAAACACTTGGAAGCCACAATCTCTTTAGGAAATTTGACATGAATATAAGATTCTCCCTCAACCTATTTAGATCATAAAATTATATATTAATTCTTAAAATGACAAAATATTAAAACAGTGACTAAATCATCCTATTCTTTCACCCAAAACTTGATAACAGACGCACATAGTTGGCAACATCAATCTCTAAAATCACCCAGATTTACGATATGGGTTTTGAGGAGTGTTTTTTCGGAATCAAATTGGGGGTTACAGGACCCTAAGGCACGTATACCCCCTGACATTGTCCTGAATCGGTACGGAACCATGCATATATTCATTTTTAAAAACTAGCAAATATGTTGAGTCCTAGAATTTCATTTACAATTTTTGTCAAACAAATGACATACAAGATTGAATATACAACTATGAAAAACAAATAACAACCTATAATTAAATTATAATTACTTTTGTGTTGTCTAAATGCCTTTCAAAATCATTTCATCCACTGTAAGTGAATTGAAGGGCTTTGAGATTCATCAAACATTATTTTCATTCAATCATTCCTACAAACCCATGGAAAGCATCTTGAATTATTGCAATACATAATGATTGAAACTTACCTCAATGATTCTCTTTAAAAATCTTGTCTTCCATATTGGTTTTTTTTTTTAACATTTTTATTTCAATGACTGATCTAGTGAATCCTCTTGGTATATTTTAGATATGCATCCATTTCCTGCTCTAGTAGGCTGCAAGTTAACACTTATTAAAGCATAATGATAAAAATAACAATAACATTTCTTATTCATAGATTTCGACAAACACTTTGCAAAATATCCTGAAACCCTTTCTAAAAAATGTCTCTAATTACATGAAATGGAACCATAACTCATGAACTCTTACCCAAGTCCTTTAGAATTTATTTATTGCCATTACCTTCAACGATATTTGTCTTTCCTTTCTCAAATGCTACAATACCAATGTTAGTACAATAGAATACACCAATAATAATTCCAAAACATCTTGAGATCTAAACATCCATTCATATAGATCACTCTTAGTCTTCATTTTCAAGTATCCAATAAGATTCCAAATAACATAAGCTTAAATCAAAATTAGATTCTTACAACAATTTAAATTTCTACATTTTATTTTATGCTAAACCTATACTATAATTTTAGGATGATAAAAATTATACTTGAAGAGATATTCAACTCCAATCATTGAGAATATGATCCATCTTTGATCCCTTAACCAACTCATTTGAACCATTCGATTTTCCACCCAACTGTTATCGGGAAATCTAGTGTCCACTCAGATCTTCTAGTCCCACTAAGACTGGTAGCTATCTTAGAAACAAACAAACTAAAACCAGTTTCATTTTCCTTTATGAGAAGTAGATAAGAGGGGAACAAAGGAGACCAACCTTTGTCTTGCGCTTGGTTCCTTGCTTGATTCCTCTCCCTTCTGATAGATCTTTGCCACTCGCTTCCTCGTCTACCCAGCTTCAAAGAGCACCTGTGGAATCATAGCAGCATAATACTATCGAAGAACAGAGATCTACAATCATAAACAATATAGGACCAGATATATATTGACCACACAAATGCATATATAATCAAACATACAAGAATGTTGAGGAAAACTTGAATAGCTTTATTAATAATCAAGAATAGCAGAGAGGATTACAACCAATTGTTCTGACCCAGCGTCATCCTCCAGCATGAAAGCCCTTCTTTCACCTCATGAAAAGCTTAGATCACCCAACACTATGATATTCCAACAAGAAACCAACAACACTTCCTTACAAGATACAAAATTCCAGCCTTTAGATCTCTGGGATGAGGGATCCATATATAGATGATTGTAGGGGGGTGAGTCAGCTTCTGGGATTCTAATTAGTGTCCTCTCTCTGATAGTTCTTGATTCCACTTGGAGATTGATGATCTCTTACTCATCCCTGGGCGAGTTCAGAGAGGCAAGTACCATAGGAGAAGTTTTTGGAAGATTCCATGATCATCCACCTCGCAAACTGTCTCTGCCATTTGTCCACTCTTGCCCATCGCACTTCCTGTGTGTATTTAGGTGGGATGCATCGCACCTCCCGTGTGCATTAGGTGGGATGCATAGCTCTTTGACCATGGAGTAGGTGAGATGGTCTAGTTTTGACCCGTTTTGAGTAGTTTTTCATGGAGAACTTCTGGGAGATGATGTAATCAGCTGACCTTGTTCCTTTAGGGTGTGAAACAACACTTTTAGGGACTTAGGAGCCCTTGGTTTATGGACATATATGATTGGGGTTGCAGTGCCCAAAAATGTCTATAACAGTTTCCCCCTAAAGCATGAGGTCGTTAATCTTTTGATGTCGGGTGAAATGCTTTATCATGAGGATCCGAAGTTTTTTCGAGCTGGAAGGCGACCTGTAATAAGATACAATACAATACATTATCTTCATAATATTTTCATGATCTAGCTGAGGTGGGCATTCCCATGCTCAGCTTTATAAATTTATTTTCATGTACATAAGATAGACAACCGTCTGTGTGCAGACTGATGATTCTGGTAGAGCCATCATCCCTTAGATTGGATGATTATCTGTGCAGTAATGATGTACATTTGATGTCTTTATTTTCCTGAATATATATCACAGCCCAGATGGATGAAACTAGATCCGGGGTCTTCAATCTCGTTCGATCTTCACTCAAAGTACAAGTCGATCCATGTGAGAGATGTTCTGGAGTTGAACATGGAAAGACATCGCCTGATTACCAGCTAGTGATGTAAGCTGTTAACAGGCGCGAGAGGAATCACCGATAATGATGATGACCCTCAAGGTACAACAGTACAATTCACGTGGTGTGAAAAAAGGGACTTGGTGTCGAACACCACGCAAAATCTTTCAGTCGAAGGTCATTGATGTAAACCTGTCGCTGGAAGTGAGAAACTTGCCATTGAGGCATGCAAGCATCAAAGTACTGAAAGGGTTGTTCCTAGATCGACTTCTTGGATAATGGGCTGATGTCGACAAGAAGTGATCCATCGTAGGAGAGCCTTAATGAATCCCACATCTATGATACGGAACGGAGAAAATGATTTTAATGGAGGTGAAAACGATATGGTGATATAAGGTTCAGGGTGGCGGTCATGAAAGAATGAAGCGTGAATGTATTGCAGTGGATGAGACACAGGTGAATTCTCTGAGCGACTTCTCTTGAGCATACCGACGACACTGACATGATGGATTGGTAGCGTTAACCCCAAATGTGGATGGTGTGATGGACCAATGGTGATATGACCAGTGAACGGAACAACCCAACCCGACTCGGATGTGGAGTGAAAGTGTCATGTTCAAGAGTGACTTGCTACTAATAAAGTTTCTTCAAGTTTTCTTCCCAATTTTTCCCCAGTCATTGCTGACCAGTACCTCTTTATTTTTGTCAAGCTTGAGGAGGATAACATATGCTTGTTCTATAATTTGCCCTTCGGGCAAACCCATCGCTATGTTTTAACGAGTCTAGCGACAGTGAAACTCGTTCTTGTTTGTATGGACAAGTTTGTCGCTATTCGATTTTAATGAGTTTAACGACAAAGATAACTCGGTACTTTTCAATTTTAGAGAGTCTAAAAAGGGACGTAAAGGAAACTCCAATGATCCTTTTTTGTCATATAATCCCTTAAGTCTGAAAAAGTATAAAATAATACAAAAGGGATGAATTTTCGGTAATTTTAACGAGCCGAACAAGACAAGCGCTCGATCTTTTTGTGTAATAATCCCTCAGGTCCAAAAAGATTAAAATCTAGAGGAAGGATAGCAATTCTGGTCACTTTAACGAGCTGGAGAGGTCAATTGCTCGGCAATATTTTCATATTTTACGAGTCAGTTGAAAAGAGCTTAAAGGAGACTCATTTTTTGAGGAACGAGTGATAATTTCGGGTAGTAGCTTATTCTAGGTAAGGTTTGGAATTTTCTAGTCACAGAAGTGTCACAAGGATGGCTAACAGGATCACTCTTCGCAGCTATTCCTCAAAAGGGGTAAACAATTAAATGGAGGTGAATGATCGGCTAAAACAGAGTGGAGGTGATGATGAGAACACGACCAAGGCTCAAAAGCTGATGATAATGCATTCACAATGGTTATTTACCGGGAATTGGTTCATTTTTTAATGAGCTTAAACTCTGGGGGAACATTTGCTCATTGCTTATTTTTAGTGAGCTTAAATTCCGCATAAAAACTGCTCTAGATAATGGTCATTGATTTAAATTCACCATTAATCACTCTGTTCCTTCAAAGGTTGTACCGCCTGTTCAATTGCTTCATCAAACTGATTAGAAATGAACAATATATGTTTCAAAATGAGTTAAAACACTAATATTTTACTCGAATTACGTGAAAAGTAATTTAAAAGTGGTTTTTACCCCTCATTTTACCATTTCATTTGAACTTGGTTTTTTGGAGCTCTAAAGGTGATTTTCCCCCTTGATTTTCACCGGCTGATTTCGGGAGATTCTGTGGACGATTCTTGGCGCCGTCTGGACCAGGTAGGAGCTAAACTTAAGCTCTTCAGTTGCATTCCTTCCTTTTTGAATTCTGTGCATGTTTCCCTGTTTTTCTGAGCCTCTGGGGTTTGAAAAATTCACCCTGGCTCCATCGCACCCTTTCTATATCGAAAGGTGCGATGTATCCCAGCTTGGCCATTGGCCAGTAGGGATGCATCCCACCCAATACACTACTGGGGGTTGCGATGGGCACAAGAAGGGAATTTTTTGCACTGTTTTCTCATGGAAATTTTGCCTTTTTTTTGCCAAATCAGGATCCTGACTCTTCCCTTGCTCGTTTTGCAGAGATTGATCGGAGCAAAATGGTTGTTACATGGCAAGAACGCGAGCATGAAGAAGAGGACATGCTTGATCTACATGATCCGGTTACAGTAACTGCACTGCTAAACTGTGCCCTGTTCAAGTTTTTCTGCATCTCTAGCATGAGGCAACAAATCGACTTGTTGCAATATCTTCTCGATGCATGGGATCCTACCAGCCAGGTGTTTCATATCAGAGGCAAATCTATCCCCTTGACTGTCATAGACATCTATTTTTTGACCGGCTTATCGAGGCGTGGTGCCCCGCTTTCATTATCAGGTTCCGCCCGTGGGGGCGAATCCGTGAGAGATTATATTCGCTGGTATTGCAGAGAGGGATCTCAGCCAAGTAGGGATGACAAGATCAACATCCAAGATGTCAATGACCGGTCCTTGAGGACCATTCTGTTCACTTTTACTAGACTGGCTGGTAGTGCGGCTCCTCACGTAGCTAACAGGTCCTTTATGCAGTACGCCTTGGAATGCCTTGAACCAAAGGTGTTCAACTGGTGTGATGCAGTACTTCCTATGATGAAAGAAAAACTGACCAAGGTAAAGAACGGAAGATTGAAGAACTTCGGTTATGGTTCTATTTTGATCACTTTTGCTTTGGAAGAGATCCCACTGATGCAGCCATAGTACATCTCACTTGGCTTACCTCCACCGACTAAGCCACGAATGCTGAGATGGGTCGACCTTATGGCCCGACATGCTAGTCAGTCCCAGGTTTCCTTTTCTAATACCTTTTTCGAGTGGTTCAACTGTCAGGAGATGGTTTTTTCCGAGTATCCATATGCTGGTATGGATTTCCGGGGTGACCCGGATTTGGTGTTGCCGGCTGGTGAGCAGTGGGGTGTTATCGGTAAATTATCTGACCATATCTCTATTCATTGTTTCTATTTATAATTTTCTTGTGCTTTTTCCTATCAGGACTAATCAAAACTCATGTGCTCATGCAGATGTTGGACCAGTTCGGCCAGTAGTACATCTGAGAGTACCAACTGCCGCTCCAGCAGGAGAGGCTGTGGGAAGGGCCATCCTTTGCGACCTTGATGTGGCTGAGACTCTTTCAGCATTGCAGGATTAGGTCGAGGGCCTCACTCTTGGTATTCCGGATGTGAGGACTGACGAGCTGCCCCTGAGGTTGCAGCGACATACTACTGGCGTGTCGAGTTGATGGACTAGGCTTTTACGCATGATTGCATAGGCGGTGACTTGTTATCACCAACATCATTAGACTAGGGTGCCCCCTAGCATTTTGAGTTTTGGGTCATTTGGTCGATTTTGTCCTGGTTACAGAACATTATGTACGAACCATAAAGAGTTATTTATATATTTTGATTTTCGGAGCTTTATTTTGGTTGAGTTATGTGATCTTGGTGCAAATATTTGATGAAATGCTTCTTTTATAAATGTTGCAAATGTCTATCTAACAGATAATTTTCCAATGATTCTGTTAATGTGTTTAAGTTTCTGGAAATATGCTGATATTGAATAGAATCAAACTACCTTTCCAAAATCTTGACCCTTAGGAACATGCGATAGATAGCTGGATTCCATACAGAGTAGATACCAGTGAGCTGTAGGATGACGAGTTGTGAGTCTAGCCTGATGACTAGTCGGCGTATGCCATGCGTAATGGCATCAGAGAGGCTTTCTATCAACGCACTGTATTCAGCAATATTGTTCGTTGACTGACCAATACATACCCTTCTGAAACTCACTAACTCACCGCTTGGGTTGAAGATGGCCTAGGCTGAAGAAGATAGGTTCCGCGAACTATGACTCACTCCGTCGGCATATCCAACAAATGATTCCAATAGGTCCGACATCTGCAGCAAATGTAAAAGCGGATCACTTAACCAAAACAATTACCTTTAGCGAAAACAAAAATGTAACAAAAGCACAGTGGTTACTATCTTGAGTCAAGCATAGTAACGCTTAAGGTACAACCCGTTGCGAGGTTGCGCCAGTGGAATCCCATCATAATCTACTAATTCATAGGCTCCTTTTGCTAATACACATTTAACAATATAGGGGCCCATCCATAAGGATTTGAACTTTCCTGCTCCCAATTAGTTGGATTCCTGGTCGTAAAGTAAGACCAGGTCACCTTCTGAGAAGACACGAGGTTTGACATTCTTGTCGAACTGCGCCTTGACTTGTTTCTTATGGGCTTCGTTAGCCAAAGTGGCATCACGATGGGTTTCATCCAATTGGATTAGTTCGAAGAAACGAGCCTCTTCTTTAGAAGTTCCGAGGAGAAGGTCGACTGCGAGTTTGAGGGACGAGATTTCACATTGAACCGGTAAGATTGCTTCCAGGCCATACACCAATTGAAAGGGTGTAAACCTGGTTGCATTCCTCACCGATGTCCAGTGTGCCCACAAGGCTGAGTACAGGATCAGGTGCCAACTCCTTTTGTGGACTCCAATCATCCTTTGCAGCATCTGCTTCAGGACCTTGTTGATTGCCTCAACTTGTCCATTAGCCTGCGGATAATACGGAGTAGAGCTGTTGTGGGATAGCCCTAACTTGGCAGCCAATTCAACCATCATATGATTGCGAAAGTGCGGTCCATGATCTGTGACTATGGCCTGTGGAACGTCGAATCTAGAGACTACATGATTGAAAAAGAAGAGGGCAGCTGTTTCGCTGCGGTTGTTTAATGTAGGCATCGCCTCGGCCCATTTGGTAAAATAGTCTACCGCGACTATGATATACCCATGCCCCCCGGTCGAGGTGGGGTTACATGTCATGAAATCTATGCCCCATTTGGCGAATGGCCCAACAACAACTACTGGTTTCATGGGTGTGGGTGGTATTCTGGTTTTGCTATCGAAAATTTGACACTCATGGCAACTTCTAACTACGGTTATGCAATCTTTGAACATTGTTGGCCAGAAGTATCCTGCTCATAAAAAAAATTGCGCCGTAGTGTAACCAGATTGATGCCCCCCACATGCGGTTGAATGGCAATCATTCAGGACTTTTTCAGCCTCCTCATGGGTGAGGCACCTCCTCATAACTGTATCGACCCCACGACGATAAAGCATATCACCGACAATCATGTAGTCTTTTGATTGGTATCGAATATGTCTTTGTTCGGAGCGAGAGCTATTAGACCTATATTTTTGGGTTTGGAGATAGATGATTATATCCCCATACCACGGATTGCTTGGAGATACCAGAAACAAAGATTCATCCACGATGGTTTCTTCGAATGTTTCATCGTTGGATGACGATGGGAGATCACATATTAATTCCGCGGAAACCAAGGATTTCTTCGATTTGGATTTTACAAATTCTAGATCAAACTCTTGAAGAATTGCTATCCATTTTGAATATTCCCCCCCCCAGCAACTGTTACGACAAGATATAAGTCATGGGGTTGCAATCTGACAAAACGGTAGTTTTTCGAAAGAAGACATAGTGTCAAAATCTCTGTATCACTTGAACAGCTGCGAAAGCCAGCTTTTCAACGTAGTGATACTTGCTTTCTGCATAATTTAAGTTTCTACTCAAATAATATATAGGATGTTCAATTCCATTGTCTTCTTGAACTAAAACCATTTCGATGGTTGTATCCACTGCAACCAGATACAGGTTAAAGTCTTTTTGATAATCAGGAGCGTACATTAATGATGCTTTTATTAGGGATTCCTTTAAAGCATCAAAGGAAGCTTGCACGACCTGATCCCAGATGAAGGGTACTTCTTTTTTCAATAGATGTTTATAACCTTTAGCAAGTTTAGCGTAATTTGGAATGAACCTCCTCAGAAAGTTTGCTTTCCCTTGGAGTGTCTGAATCTGAAGCAAATTTGAAGGTGGAGGCAAATTTATGATTGCCTGAACCTTACATGGGTCGAGACGAATACCGTCCTTTGAGACTACAAAGCCAAGCAAATGACCAGAACTGACACAGAACACACATTTGTGTGGATTGAGTCGTATCTTGTAGTGTCGGCAACGTAAAAATATCGCTCTCAAATGCTGTGGATGATCGGTCCGCTTTCGCGAATGAGCCAGAAGATTGTTGATATATGGTTGAACGATGTTTTTGATGTCATGGAAGGCATAATTCATTGCCCTCTGAAATGTTGCCCCTGCGTTCTTTAAACCAAAGGGTAACTTGCGATATGAAAATGTGCCTCACGGACAAATAAATGCAGTCTTTGATTGGTCATGTGGGCAGATATTTATTTGATTATACCCGGAGAATCCATCCATAAATGAAAAGATTTCACATCTAGCGCATTCATCAATTATCTGGTCAATAAAGGGTGTAGGGTAGTTATCTTTTGGACAAGCTTGATTTACATCCCTATAATCGATGCGCACTCTAATCATTCCTTGTTTTTTCATTACAGGAACAATGTTCGATACCCAATTGGTTAGAGGAACCAGGTAAATAAAACCAGCATGGAGAAGTTTTTCAACTTTTGCCTTGATGGCAGCGGCTTTCTTGGGGTGCACCTACCGTAGCCGTTGTCGTACTAGTTTGACATCTGGATACATATTTATTTCATGTTCAACTATACTCGAGTCAATGCCTGGCATTTCATCATATGACCAAGCAAAGACATCTCTGAATTTGCGAAAAAGAACTTTGTATATTTCCAGTTCTGAAGGACAACAACATTTGCCAACATAAATATTCTCTACAACATCTGTTTTGGTCAAGATATTTATCATGATAGTCTCTTCAATATTGGACAAGTTTTGCTTGGAACCCACCGTGTTTACAGTATTTGATAGGAAATCAAAAACTGAAGGATGATGAAGGTCATCAGCAGTATCTTCTTGACAATCCGAAAGATGGGAACAATGGTGGTAATCTTCCCATGGCGCCCCATCAATTATCATTTACTGAACAATTCCTTCGTCTGTGTAATGTAATTGTGACCAAGGATCTGAAGGGGTGTCGTATTCCTTAGACCTATCTATCCAAACGCTTGATGAGCCTTGATTTGGGTTTGCCTCCCATGCCAAAAACATTGATTGCTACAATATTTCTATTGGGCTTGGAGGCAATACCTGCAGATGATCCATGCTAATTTCATTTTTTGAGATCTTTTGAATAGAATATATCATATTGCAGGTTCCTACCGTCGCCACTTCCGCCAGATTGAATGGAGGTGGGAGGGCAAAAGTCCCCATTAATATAGGGTCTTTTAGTAGGCCTACTCTGATATTTTCAAGTGAATGGGGGCTTCCATGGATCATCGGAACGCTTCTTGTGACTTGGGAACTATTGGGGAGAAATGTTTGTTGGTCGACGATTGTAATTCCCCCTTGAAAGGAAAATGCAATATTCCTGAAGTAGGTCGACACAACCGCAACCATAGCATATATCCAGGGCCTTCCCAGTAGGATGTTGTAATCGAGGTTTTTGTTGATTACTTCAACATCTATTTCTACTGTTTTCCCCCCCAGTTCAAATTGAAAGTTACTTAAAATCCCATATGGGCTATATATTCGTCCATCAAATGCTTTTAATGTCGTCGAAGATCGCGACAAGGTTGGAGATCCTAAAGTTTTCCAACAACTCATCGACATAATACATGTAGATGCCCCCTCATCAATAATTGTTCGATGAACAGTTTTGTTGAGGGCTTTCACTTGAATGAGGAAAGCTAGTTGAGCTGGTAACTGAGGATCATATCCTTTGTGATTAAAGGACACAAGATTAGAATCCTTTGGGTCAATCCCACCTATTGCTGATAATAAAGCCTGTTTTTGGGAGGGGCAATTTTGCAGTACCTCAAGTCTCGACATAGCGGATGGTGATTGGGCTAGTTCTTCCACTATATTATAATGTTGTGCTACTCTAGCATGAGGATTAAATGTCGACTTGTGTACTACTCCCTTTGGTGGTTTTATGGTTAGCTCTAGAATGATGGGCGACACAACTTCTGTCGAAGTTGTTGTTGAACTACTAGGTTGATCTTTATCCTTGTTGTTCGACAGTTGTGGATTCCCGTAATCTTTATTCCTTGTCGTTATCAAAGCATCATTTTGCTGCTTCGAAACCGACAACATCAGAACTTGTGATGAGGAAGCATTGTCACTGGCAACCAGATTTGTTCCTGGATTTGGAAACGGATCAGTTAATACCGCCAAGGTTTTTGAATTCTTGAAGAATTTTTTAAGCTCAGCTTTATATGGACAATCTCTTATCCAATGATCTTCATCACATATAATACATGGACGATTTGGTTTCTTATCTCCAGAAGGGTTTGCAGAAGATTTTCCAGGTGATGATCCCTCCTGTTTCTTCTTCTTCCCTTTGTTTTTCTTCTTGCCTCCTGGTTGCTTGGTTTCTTTGCCTTTGTCAGTTGAGACGACATTTACTTCCGAGGCGAGAAGTTCCTCATTTGCATTTGACTAGAAATCTTACGGGCCTTTTTAGATGTAGCCTTTGTTGATTTCATATATGTCGTACCAATCACGTCATCGCCGGCATGAGAGTCATTGTTCGATTTAGGAGGAGGAGGAACGAAAAATTCTGGTCTGGGAGTGTCAAGGATTTTATCGTAGAGCGTGCCAGGCTGAGTATAAACCAAGTCTAAATATTATGCACGAGCAATAACTTGCTCTTTAGTGACGACTCCTCCCTTTGCCACGTCTTCTGTAATGGAAGGTAATAATGAATTAATAAACCATTCAGCTAAAATCTGATTAGGAACGCATGTTTTTACCATTCTACGACGACGTCGCCACTCATGAATATGATCGGATATGTGAGTGGCCATCATTTGCTTGAAATTGGTAAGAAGTTTTGTTCCCGTTTCGTAGCTTATGGGTAAATGAAAATGGTTAAAAAGGTTGTGGCTAGGGTACTGAAGTTATCAAACGAAGCTCTAGGTAATTCGATATACCATTTTGCTGCCGGACCAGTCAACGTTCTATGAAAAAGGCGAAGCCTAATCGAATCATCGTTTAGGGTGTTTGATGAACACCATAGATGAAAGGTCATCACATGATTCGATGGGTCTTCACCCGGATTTCCATTAAATTTAGGAATATCTGACGGAAGTTTATGCAGAATCGCTGGCCACCAAGGGGCGTAAGCAATTGGATCATTTGTTAGCCAATTTAGATCCGGTAACACTAAAGTCGCCACGAAGGGTAACTGTTGATTCAGGTTTGGCGAAGCATACCTAGGATAAGATGGAATTTCTTGAGCAGTTGGTCTTTGCATACCAGCAAAATGCAATTGATGCTGGTAACTTTGGTAAGGTTGATGGGCATAACCATTATGGAATGGTTGATATTGACCGTTTTGAATATACGGCTGCCCATTATTTGCAAGGATTTGTTGCTCTGATCCTTGGTAAGCTTTTTGGAATTGGGGTTGTTGATATTGCACCAGCCATGGTTGTGAAGCCATGTGTTGTTGTCCAATAATGGCTTTTTTACCAATATGAGGGGTAGTTGTACCCATTTCGGCCTGTGTCATTCCACTAGTTAGCGATTGTGGTTGAGTCGCAGGGATAAGAGGTTGTTGCATTATGACCTGAGAAACCTGAGGTTGGCATACAACAGGCAACGCTTGTACTTGTGACATCGTCACAATAGCCGGCGTAGTTGGTATATTTGACATAGGTAAACATTGTTGCATCGAGTATACAACTCTTGGTTGTTGAGGCAGTATTGGCACCCAACCAGTAGATGTAATTCCAGCATAACCTGAATTTTGTTGTGAACTCTCGTATGGTTGTTCTCCCGGAGGAGACAATGAAAGGGTATATTTCCCCCCATACGGTGGAAATCCGGTACTCAAAGGAATGATTTGCCCTTGAGGACCGGACTGCCCAAATTGACATCGTGAAGGATCAATTTGCTGAGACTCAACATAAGAGCTCCCGGATATTATTCCGGATGAACAAACGGGAACGGACCATACTGTCGAAATAGCCCCTGAGTGGGCCCCATCTAGCGACTGAGAGCTAGTTGGGGCAGATGGTATGCCAGCAAACATTGTTGGAGTGACAGAAGGAAGTTCTTCCATCGCTGTGTCCGATGACATAGTCCTAGATGTCGACAGTTGTTCAGACATATCTAGTCTATCCAAAAGATTTCCTAGCGATTCTACATGAGCTTCCAATAACAGTAGACTAATTTCTGATGAAGAAGGATATAGGGTGATCCCAACTCCAAATTGCAATGGAGTACTAGATGGAGGATCCTCCACAATCTCTTCTATAGCAATCAGACCAGGTGGAAGAGGTAGACCGCCAGGTCCGTAAAATATTTCTAGTGTCAAAGAAGGTATAGATTCTGCAGCAACAGATGTTTGGGGAATAACACCTTCCGAATCAGCTGTAGATGGAGCTGGTTCAGTAATACAAGTGTTTACCTTCACACTAGGATCAGCTCTACTGTCCTTTGGTGGCTGTGGAACTTCTTCTGTAAAGGCAGGGATACCAGAAATGTTCAGAGTAACCGGAGTCTCCGATGGTGTCGAAACACTTGTTCCAACTTTACCAGGGGATTTTGAACCGGTTAAACGAGTTCGCTTCATCCGTAATAGTTTTGATTCTGGAGACAAAGACGGTTGACTCGTAAGCCTCCGCGAACGACGGGGTTGCAATTGAATTTCTTCCACAATTGCGGATTACTCGATCAACTAAAAATCAAGGGGAAATATGTTTCCGAATTAAATGAATTTTAGATGCTTTGACACAACTTGTTTTTTCAATTTTTAAGAGTTGAGAAAAAACAAAAGATGACTCTAGCTGCCTTTGATTTTTAATGAGCTTGAAGTGACAAGTGCTTAGATGGACCTTTTCTTTAAGGAGTTTGAAAAGGAACGAAAGAGACTACTCTGGAAGTCTAGACAGATGGATTACCAAACCAATTTCAAAATTGCCGAATACTTTTTACGGTACGATAGTCCATCTTCCTAAATGTTGTGTTCAGTGCATTGCAATCGATAGGGTGG
This sequence comes from Pinus tabuliformis, assembly GCA_031772625.1. NCBI lineage: Eukaryota > Viridiplantae > Streptophyta > Pinopsida > Pinales > Pinaceae > Pinus > Pinus tabuliformis. Next base: position 790,745,239 of record CM062805.1, read on the forward strand.
CAGACACAACTTCCTATGGATAAAGGATATAGCCTATTGTGGTCTCCCAATATATACTCGACGGTACGTGGGAGCACAAGTCCATACTGGAACTTGTCATCTCAAAGTGGAGGAATCACCCAACCAGCAATGAAAACAACAGTTACCAGGCTTTACGACGCTGGAATACGTCTCTAGCCTAGACTTCTAAATGTTGTGCGTTAGGTTCCAAAGCTTTTTAGATTCATTAAATTTATTTTATAGTTGATATTGTTTAAGAAATTTTCCTTTCAGTTTCACCGCGTGATGTAGATATATAATTCCTAAAATGAAATCTAAGATGATAAACAATCGTTTAATCTTCTTTTTGCAATGAAAATCCTAGCTACTAAAGAAAGAGAGATGATATTCTTTCAACATAAAGCACAGAGCACACACTATATGCACTGTCCTAAATCAAACCAACAATAGTCTAAATGCAAATGCACATGCATGTATTTGTTTTCAGCCTTCTTAATGTGTGAATGATAAAAAGAAAGCTAAGCACAAATCTGAATTATTTTTCAAAGCGACATTACTAACAAGCTTCTTTTAAAGACAAAATGAAGACAATGACAACACTTTGTGATTTGGAATTGAAAACTTGCTTTCAACACTTGAAAAACTACTAATTCAAATAAAATACAAGAGTAACAGTGTAATCGACTATCAAGAACAATCAGATTCTCTTCTATGACTGAAAATGACACTTGTGACACTTCCAAATCAAGAAACGACAGTTCAATTACGCTACTTCTTTGTAAAAGAGAGCTGAAAATGGATCACATACATAAAAACATTTACAGTTCTTTGCACAATGGAGGTGGAATGATGGAAAGGAAGGGGGTTTCCACAGTGGTATACTGATCACAGACAACAAAACTCCATAATAGAGCTGAAAAGAATGAAGAAAAACCAAGACCTGGAGGCAAAATTAGCCTTTTCTGATCATCGCGCCTGTAACATAGGGAAACAGGGATGCATCCAGATTTCCTTGAAGAGAGGGTGCGATGGTACCAAGACGAGACTTTACTTGGCTCTTGGTCACAGTTTGCAACTCAGTTCAGGGATTTAGGCTGAGCAAATGATGTACAGTAAATAGAAATCATAGGGGCTGATCTAATGAGGTTACTAGAGCCACCACTAGGGCAATTAGAGAGTTTGTAAATCGATTTTTCATTTCATAAACAAAACCCGGAGATAGACTGAAGCAACATTGATCTACTTTGCACTTGCATAGAAAATGCAGTTCGAAGGCTAGCTAGCTTGACTTCAGGCTTTGTCTGTAAGTTTATAAAGCAAACAAATATAGACAAACAAACAATCTATTCGCTCCCCAGTGGAGTCGCCATTTTGTTATCAGGAAATCTAGTGTCCACTCGGATCTGCTAGTCCCACTAAGACTGGTAGCTATCTTAGAAACAAACAAACTAAAACCACTTTCGTTTTCCTTTATGAGAAGTATGAGGGGAAACCTCTGTCTTGCGCTTGGTTCCTTGCTTGATTCCTCTCCCTTCTGATAGATCTTTGCCACTCACTTCCTCGTCTACCCAGCTTCAAAGAGCACCTGTGGAATCAAAGCAACATAATACTATCGAAGAATAGAGATCTACAATCATAAACAATATAGGACCAGATATATATTGACCACACAATTGCATATATCATCAAACATACAAGAATGTGGAGGAAAACTTGAATAGATTTATTAATAATCAAGAATAGCAGAGAGTATTACAACCAATTGTTCTGACCCAACGTCATCCTCCAGCACGAAATCCCTTCTTTAACCTCATGAAAAGCTTAGATCACCCAACACTATGATATTCCAACAAGAAACCAACAACACTTCCTTACAAGATACAAAATTCCAGTCTCTGGATCTCTAGGATGAGGAATCCATATATAGATGATTGCAGGGGGGTGAGTCAACTTATGGGATTCTGATTAGTGTCCTCTCTTTGATAGTTCTTGATTCCACTTGGAGATTGATGATCTCTTACTCATCCCTAGGCGAATTCAGAGAGGCAAGTGTCAGAGGAGAAGTTTCTGGAAGATTCCATGATCATCCACCTCGCAAACTGTCTCTGCCATTTGTCCACTCTCGCCCATCGCACCTCCTGTGTGTATTTAGGTGGGATGCATCGCACCTCCCATGTGCATTTAGGTGGGATGCATAGCACTTTGACCATGGAGTAGGTGAGATGGTCCAGTTTTGACCCGTTCTGAGTAGTTTTTCATGGAGAACTTCTGGGCGATGATGTAATCAGCTGACCTTGTTCCTTTAGGGTGTGAAACAACACTTTTAGGGACTTAGGAACCCTTGGTTTATGGACATATATGATTGGGGTTGCAGTGCCCAAAAATGTCCATAACACCAACCATATCTAGGGATAACTTCTCCACCTGGAACCTCTAAGCTGTAAGAGCTCATAAAAGGTACCAAAATATAGTAGTAGAGAGATATCCAAGAAATGTTGAGGAAGAGAAGTTTCAATTCCTCCCAACACCACTCATGATCAGCTCCACCAGGTAGAGCTACTTCATAATTTAGTTTAGGAATTTCAAAATCATTTCGAAATCAATTGTCTACTCTCCAAGTCTCTCACTCTCATAATATTTTTCAAATTTCTCCAACTCTTGGTATCACAATGCACCTCCCTCTCCCCTCCAAGTGAGAACACATGAGACACATATATAGGAGGAGAAACAAATTATTGTCATAAAGGAGGAGTAATATGCATGCCTTGTATTCCATTTAGAGGAGTGTAACTCATGCCATTAAGGAGAGGTGTGCATGCCTTAGTTAAGGAGAGTGTAACTTATGCATTAAAGAGAGCGTAAGAGGAATCTTTTATGACATGTATTTAATGAGTGTAAGAGGAATATGCCATTCTTTGATGAGTGCATAAAATAGAGTGTAATGTATTATTAAAAGAGAGAGATTTACATAGAGCCATGAGAGTCATCAAGGAGAGAGGTGTGAAGTGATTGAGGAGATGAAGGTGACTTGTAATTCCCTTTTAATAATAATATCATAGTCTCATAAAAGATAATAATAATATTAATAATATTGAGGATTAAGTCGAGATTGAACTATTAGGATTGATTAATGATAAGTTAAGTGATTTTCCTTCAACTATACTTGATTGCCAATTTATGCAAAGTGATTTACTATTTTTGGAAAGTCATGCTTGAGATGCTAGACATGACTTTCTATTTTTATAAAGTCACTCTAGGATTGTTAGAAAAGAGGTTTTATTAAGGAAATCCATCCCTGAGCTGTCCATGAGTGGTATTTCTCTTCAGAAGAATAAGGATTCTGCACCCCTATTGCCGCATCTCCGTGCCTTAGTAGATTGAGGACTTTGCGCCCTAATCTACTCTAAAGATCCAAGATTCAACACCTTGATATTTTTAAATATTTAGGACTCCATGCCTTAAACATTTTACTATAGATACAAGACTCCACATCTTTATCTTTCATGGATTTAGGACTCCACGCCCTAATTTCCATGGCTTCTCATCTACTCTGATTTGAAACTCCAAACTTCACCTTAAGGTACTGATTGCGAGCTCATACCCATCTGATGTTTCGTTGGTAAGGCCTTGTTCCAAGACGTGCAAACATCAAAATCTCATAGATCAAAGGAATAAATGAATTTCATATTAACTTATTCACATTTTACCAAATATTGTGCATGACTTCCATAACCATTTTGGTTCTAAAGAAATGACTTCCGTAGCCATTTAAAATTTGAACATCCTTGTTTGAAAACAACCACATTCCATTTCACATCTTGCTCAATACAAGATTAAGAATATAAAATCATCAAAATCATGTATCATGAATTCCATAGTCATTTATAATGTGAGCATCCTTGTTTGCAAATAACCAGGTCCCTTGTCACAATTAAGCATATATAATCATAAAAATTATGTATCATGACTTCCACATTCATTATAATTCGAGCAATCCTTGTTAGAAAATAACTAGGTCCTCTGTCACATCCTACTCAATACAAGATTAAGCATATATAATCATAAAAATAATGTATCATCCATAAATCATAATTAACCATATGTTCCACATAACCATGGTCATCCATGGATCTATGTGTCTTAATCCTGAATTACCATCCATGTCACACAGCCATGCCCAACCTAGGATATGAAAAGAGAAAACATCGATAATATGATCTTAACCAAAATCAATTCGTATACACACAATCATAGATATTATCCTAAGCACACAACAACTAGGTGAACCAAACTAGGTCTATAGCATATAAGAATGTACATAAGTCTGTCATGTATAATATTATATCGTTATATCAAAATCACCATCTCTAAGTGTCATCAAAGCTATCTCATCAAGAAGGGACACTACACAGACACCAGAAGAAGTCCCGAAGCCATTGCCTCAACCAACTTGACCTTTGCAGGTGCAACAAAGTCCAACACTCAATATCTGATTGCTGAGAATAAGAAATTGGCAAAGAACTTATAGGCTGCTAGGCAAGAGGTTGAACAATTCCACACAACAGCTTAGAACGTGACTTTTGCACAGGTCCATTTGGAGGAAATGAGGACAACGATACCTAGTGAAGTATCAACATTTGGAGATACCATGCAAAATCTCTATGAGGAGATTTCTGTGCATAAGGAAGTTGTCCACCTGCAGGGCTTGCAACAACAATGTAAATACTTTGTAAAACTCTAAAAAATGTGCAAGCTACAATCACTGCCATGCATGAATGGAAAATGCAATACAAAGGGGCACTGCTTGACTTGGGTAAGAAAATTAACCCACAGGAAGAGCTAGAGAAAGAAAGAGTGTGGATGTTGATCCAGAACAACAAATAACTCACCTCATTCATCGATAGTATTTAGGTCTCGTATGCACGGTTATACAACAACCTAGATTTCTTGGTGAAGGCCCACATGATCCCATCAGTTGGCTCATTCAATAAATCCAAACCCAGGAACTAGGTCAGGAGGGAGATATAGGAATACTTGATGCAGCTGGGAAAAATTTCCACTAAGGAGGACTTGGAGGTGAATAGACAGAACATGCATAACTACATTGGTGGTCCTGTCCAAGTTCGGACAATGCTTCTAATGCTTCAGAAGGAAGTTGAAACTGGTTCCAAATCATTGTACCCAGATGCCATGGAGGCTAGAATCTGCTTCCAAACAGACACCATCACACAGTTTGGGGATTTCATCACACAATACCAAGCTTGGCACCGCTATGTGACTGAGAAACATCAATTGGAGGTTGCTAAGATTGAGTTCTCCCAAACTCAAGCATGATAGTTTTTTGTCTTGTTAGGCTGTTGAGTTGGTTCTACCCTATTTTGTCTTATATGGGTATGAGTGTAAATTGTAATATTATTTCTAATTAATTTGTAAGTGGAATTCCAAGTGTCAATTGGAATGTGAAGAGTCACGAGGGTAGTCCAAAAGTCACAAAGGGGAGTTGAAGAGTCACCCCCTATTGCTATAAATAGAACCTCATAACTCATGTAAGGGTCTTTTGTGAGACAATATTTTGGCTAGGCTTAGGCTTAGAGTCAAGAGCTTGGGAGTTTTGTGAGAGCCTTAGCTTCTCCGTAGCGTAGAGGAAGTATGTTTCTTTGGAGGAGCAGGCGATGTTGACTTCATCTTCCACTATTGGGGCTAGTGGTTCATCAATGGTGTATGTATGATTGGAACTTTCACTTAATAAAAGCTCAGAGCTGACACATTTTCATGCGTTTGCTATAAAAATAGTAGGACTATTCTTGTTATGTTTTCAATGTATGTTATTTAACTTACACTTATGCTTATGAACTATTTTGTTTGCATTGGTACAAATCTTGTTGAATGCGTGTTGTTGTGTTAATTTATCATTGTTAACTTGTCAACTATTTCACATATTAGCTTGTGATATCATTATGATCATGTGTTCCTTTGAAGTTGCATAATCTTACAAACTTTTAAGGGATTCACTTATTTTCCCTTATGTGTGGCAGAACCTTCATGCATTGCACTTGACTCTCCACAGGGTTACACACTTGTTCTCACCAAAGTCACTATACATCACTCTATGCGTAATTGCAGCCAAGACATATTATTAGCACCCACTACATCGACAACTGGGATGTATTGGGGATGGGACTCCTACACCAAACAATGTGAGGTCTAATTGGGACTTCATATCGAGGAGATCCCTTGAATGTTGGCAGGTCCAACACCATCAACATTTCTGGTGTTAGGAGGGCTAGATGACAAGCTGAGTCCCTGAAGTCTCTTTGAAATTTCCGCATTAATTAATGCCTTCCTCCCATATCTTAGCTTCGACATGTTTTTATAAAAAATCAAAACTAAAAGTGTCTGTGGAAATTATTAATGACTTTTCAAATCTAAAATTAAATGGCGAGGGTGAAACAACCTCCTTTAAGCACTGTTGGCTTTATGGGGCTTGACCCAGGTTCAATGTTAGTTAGCCAAACAAATCCCTACACAACTGGCCCTTTCGGCATCAGCTCGCGGAGCACGAACCGAAGTCTCACCCGAAGCTGTATGGGGGGATGCTGGAACCAAGTTTCCACACCCTGAGATGGTCGTGATGTCAGATTATACCCTTTGCCCCTACTTTCACACAGGTCATTAAGCCTTAGGGATCTCTCAGTCTACCCTTTATTTTGCCCTTCAGTACCTCCACGAAGGTGTACAATTGACCTTCACGCAACCCTAACTCCTGGTCTAGGTACTTTCGTTCATGTGTGAAAATGTATTGTATAGGTTCCCAAGTTATCTCAAGTGTTTTACTTATCTTACTAATCTATCACAGTTAGCACTGCGTAAACTGATATCCTTACTTACATTCAATTAACTAATATAATCATATATATTTGTGCATCAAATAAACATTGTAAATTAAACCCAAAACACAATATAATAAGATGCATTAACAGGAACTAAATACATAGTAATTTCAAAATACTTCTCTTTATTGATATCTTCGAGTTTAATACAGACTCTATCCACCCTGCGCACACAGCTACAGGGGTTTGTGCACTCATCTGTGGACTTCCACCCTAGGCCTCTGTGCACTCAGCTACAGAGCCTTTACTTACGCTAAGACCCGAAACACTTAAACTTCTCTACCAAAAATCCAATTCTTAACTCTTCGCTACTTAGAGCTTACTTAGCTCCTTTTTATACAATCCCATGGTCCACGGACCATGGGTGGATATTTACAACTGACTTTACACTTTACAAAATAAGGGCGGACAACCCTTTATGACTCTTGACACCTTCGTGCTCCGTGACCACAAAATGCAGAGACTTTACAAATTTATTACAAAATTATCGTAAAACATGGGCTTTTAGCCCCAAAACTGCCCTTGGGGGAACCCATTCCCAACATGCCTCCAAAACAAACATGGTGACTCACCCTCAAGTCACTCTGCGGGCATAGAGATCTTGGTGCGAAGACCTTCCAACTCAACCTCTGTGACAAAAACCTTGGTGTTGCACTATGCAGCCACATGCTTCACATTATCAACCAACTGCTCTGTCACTGGTCCTAAATTGTTAGCATGAAGCTTCTTTTGAGTCGCCTGCAGATTCTCAAGCTTACCTTCAATGGAGTCCATGAATGAATAAGCTTCATCCAATCAGGGCTTCAAGCGTGCCTTCAGCACCGCCTCTTTGTGTTGTGCCACATCTACCTATTCCTTCAATGTTTTGGCCTCCTGCAACTTTGCCAATCTCTGTGTGAGAGCGACGGTGCACGTTGTACCTTTTACTTCGTCATAGCATTGCTGCAGTTCTCACACCTCTGTCTCTAGGCACTGTACATTAAGATCCTCCTGCAGGCTTGTTATGATCTCGAACTACTGTTCAAAAATCTGTGTGCAATCTGCTACTACACTGTCTACTGTCGCTATCGCCTCTGTGACCACAGTTGCGTGCTGCTCCTTTACTTCCGACGGAGTTGAAGGCTAGGCCTTCAACTTTAAATCTGCAATCTGTAGGTTCAACTCCAGTTGAACCTTAGCCAACTCTGTGCGAGCGTGGCACACCCCTGTAGTAAGCTTGTAGAACTATTCATTTGCCTCTGCATCCTTAGGAATGGCCAATTCAGGGACCATTTGATAGGCTTCCCTCATGGCCTTAATCATGCGCATATTTGTGTTAGTAAGTTCTAGCATGGAAGTGAGAGCGGTGTCTCGCTGCGGGGCCATCTATTCATTATTAATTATCTGCTCACTAATTACCTACAAAGCGTGTTGTTCGTGGGCCCTCAGCTCCACAATCAGTCCATCCTGCAGTAGGTGGAGTGCCTTGCTAGGAAGCACTACCAAGTTCAACCCCACTCCCTTGAGGGTGCTGACAACGGGCCTATCAGCTTTGTTTTCTGTGGTCAGTGCTCCATTTGGCAGCACTATTGCTTGGGAGTCCTTCGCACATAGCATCTCGATAGCTTCTGAAGTACCGATAGTGAGGCTGGTGGACACTGTGCCAGCCTGTGATGCACATATTTGTAGCTCATGCAGACCCATATAGATGGCCCCCAATAGTTGCTATTGCTGTTGCTCGAATTGCTACAGTACCTTCGCGGTGACATCCCGCACCGTGTCTCCAATGTCATTCAAATCTCCCTCTGTGAGGGTGATTGGGTCCAGTGATGTCTTATTGGCCTTGGATTTCTTCCGCGGCCCCACTTTTTCTTGTTCTATTAGAAATTTGGTGCAGTACGATGCTGTCTGTGGGTCCACTCCATGTTGCTCTATTTGCTCATCCGTTTCTTCCTCTGTTTCAGGCGAAGGTGACCTTGCGCCTTTTTCAGAGCCATGCTCTGTTTCGCCTCTCTGATTTTACACCTGCTGGGCATCATCGCACTCTACATGGGCCTTGTTAGTGGCCTCGTTCTTCCTTTTCTTAGCTAGCTACGCCATCTTGAGCTTGCCCTCCTCCTTTTTGTGCTGCTCGGCGGACTTGCTCGACCCTACTGCCAAGTCTAAGGTAATGTGCCACTCTGCCAGCCAACGATCAAGAACTGCACTAATTGTGTCGTTCGTCACCAAGTAAGGCAAGCCATGCCACGTCTGCTTAGGGTCCTTCTGTGCCTTGATCGATACACACTGAAAGTCTACCTTGAACTCCACGTACTCCTGCAGTTTGGAAAACACAGTAGGTGATAATCACGGTTTGCGATTGATAGCCATGTGTATGTTCATCTCCATCAAGATCCAGAAGATCTTGTTGTCCTTGATGTGATGAGCATCCTTGGTCTCCACAACAAAGCGTACTTTACTGCTTCTGGTAGGTTCGGTGCGACTTAGGGGAATTGACTGTCTTCCGGCAGCTACCAGTACAATGGACAACAAGAGCCACACATAGTGTAAGGTCTTGCTGAGCTTTTGTGCCTCGCGAACGTTTGCAAGGAACTGACTGCAGAGATAGCGTGCCCAATTAAACTGGATTCCTTCGGTGCATTGGGCTACAAGAGCAATGATGAGTGTCGACACTTCATCTGCACGACACTTCCGCATAACTTTTCCTGCTAGGATCTACGTGGCCACCTTGACCACAAGGTTGTAGATACTCGAGATGGCATACCTTATGACTTCTTCACGAGCTTGAATTTCTCCTTCATGGCCTGTGCGAGGGCCTGCTCACCACCTTTTCTACCAAACAACATGGCTAGATTTTCCCCCGTATAGGGCAGCCATGTGATCCTATGGATTAGCCTGTCGGTGATGGGTATCGACTCCTCCAGCCACAGACACCCATCGTGCACCAAGCATAGCAACTCCTTGATGACCAATACTATAATAGGTGTGCGATTATAGTGTGACACCCATAGCAGGTTGAGCAGACCTACCTTGTCTACTCCCCTAAGCCACTTCTGCGGTTCCAATGTAGTCATGCCAGTGGTTGTGTGAACAACGTGGTGCATTAGCTGTTCTATCGCCAAGTGTGAGAACTTCTCATGGTCAGCTAAGTCCCAATCTTCTAGTTTCAATAGCGGAACCTATCCCAAGCGCGGTCCTTCAAAGACAATCTCATTCGGTAGCAGAGGTATGTGCAAGGTGACCTTTCTTTCATCAATGTCCTTGGGCACCTTGGTCTTGCCCTTGCGTGGAGGGACGTACTCGGGCAACTTAGTGATAGGGTCAGGACCCTTGATTTGAACTTCCTCCACTTCCACCCCCAAATCCTCATCATCCATCAGGATGTCCTCAATTTCTTTCTCCTCTGGCTCCAAGTTAATGGTTTTGCCCTTTTCCTGTGCCGTGGGCTTATACTTCTATGGGTTTCTTCTAGGCGACGCGTGCACCGGTATCGCAACCTGCTTTCCCTTCTTATCCTTCGCACTCTCCTTGGTTAGGGTAGGCTTCGGTCTAGGCATCCGTGGTGACTTGGGGACTTCAGCTAGTACCTCTACAACCTCTAGAGCAACTTCCTCTACCTCCATAACAACCTTCGGCATAGCTCCTTCAGTTGTTACTGCTTCGGTGTCCATAGCTTCAAATCCTGGGATAAAATCATGGATGAAATTGTGGTTGGACTCTGGAAACCGATTAAACACTAGGCAGCCAAGCAATTCTTCGAAGAATGTGTGGATCATGCATGTCTGAGAGCTCACCAACTCAATGTTCAAAATGCCAAGTGTTTTTCGTTGGCCTTCCCCCTGTAATTTATAGGCCATTTTGAATTCAAAACCGACTTTTCCCCCCACATTCGGTTCATTAATGCCGAATTGGCAGCAAATTTCCAAGGATCTTACCCATAAATTTTGTCTTAAATTCTGGCCACTCGCTCCATTTGACCACATTCTTATCGTCAAATCATGAACAATGACTTTAACGGTCACTTTCCGGCTGAACTGTGCGATTTTTCCCTAGGTAGCACAACTCTCTTCGCGTTGTCACGTACCCTATGACATTTCCTTGTTCCACACAATCCTCCAATTGTGCAGTTCCTCAACCCAGGTAGTGTAGTTTATAGTCCCGTGCCTCCTTTCAATTTCCTGGAGCACTAAGACTATGCTGCCTTCATATAGTCACCTGGCCGGATCACCGGTGTATGGCTTCAATCTGCTGCCATTCACCTTTCCTAGGAAGGGATCTCCATTCAATTTAACCAACTAAATTGCTCCACTGTCAGTAATCTCCTTAATGACATAGGGCCCTAGCTAGTGCATTCTGAATTTCCCTAGAAATTTATCAAATTTGCTGTCATATAACAAAACCAGATCATTTACCTTAAAGGTGCACAATTTAATGTGCCGATCATGCCATGCTTTTTCACGCTGCTTTTGGACCTATTGGTGAAATCCAACCAGAAATATGTCTTCCTCAAGATCAGAAAGCTATGTGAGCCTCTCTTCCAGGGCTCCACGATCCATCATACCCGTGAGTTTCGCTATGTGCAGACTAGGCATAATGTACTCCATGGGCATCACTGCTTCAACACCATATACAAGCCTAAAGTGTGTCTTTCCAGTCAACTTTTTGCATGTCGTTCGATAGGCCCATAGTACTGCGGGTATGCGCAAGTCCCAATCACTTTGCTGAGTGTTGCAAACCTTGGTCAGCGCATTCTCCAACACCTTATTGAAAGCTTCCACCATCCCATTAGCTTGTGGGTGATAAGGCGTGCTTTTCTAGTGATATACCTGAAATTCCTCCGTTAGCGCACTGATTGTTTCATTTAGAAATTGCGTACCACGATCACTCATCAAAATCGTTGGACACCCAAATCGCATTAGTACATACTCAAAGAGAAACTTCGCAGAGGTTGCACTTGTGCAGTCCTTCACAAGTTGTGTGTCTACCCATTGAGTCAAATACTTAGTCGTGGTGATAATGTACCACGCTCCTGTCTTCTTCCCTTTGTGTTGAATGGGTCCCACAAAATTTATCGCCCATTTCTCAAAAGGTTGTAACATCATCTGTGGGTTCAAAGGTAGCTCATCTCTCTGCGATGGCCTACCAGTCCTTTGACACACATCACAGACCTTGCAGTAAGCTTTTGAATCCTGATGGAGGGTTGGCCACCACAACCCTACATGTAGAATCTTTTGTGTGGTCGCCTTTCCTGCATAATGCCCTCCCGCGGTGCCCCCAGGAGAATACGTGAGGATATTTCTCCTTTCAAACTCCAGTACATATCATCATAATACTTCATCAGACCCCATTTTGCACAAATCTTCGGCAATGACAGAAAATTTTGTCGCGCGCACCACAAAATCCTTTTTCTGCTGGATGATGTAGCCTTCTGGGGCAATTCCTATCATTAGGAAGTGTATGATGTCTTCAAAGTGACCATTTGTGACGTGAACTGCAAATAGCTCTGCGTTAGGCAATACCTCCTCCAAATTAGTGGGCTCTTCCCCCGTTTTGATGCGCGATAGATGGTCTAGTCCCACTTTCAGTCTTCCAGGCTTCACAATAACTTCAAAATCATACTCTTGGAATAATAACAACCACCTACAGATTCACCCCCCCAACATAGGCTTATTGACTAGGTATTTCAACATAGAATGATCCATATACATCTAAAAATGTCCACCCAACAAATAGTGTCTAAACTTCTAGAGTGCGTATACCATGGCTAATCCTTCACACTCGGTGGTGGAATAGTTCTTCTTAGCCTTAGATAAATTCCTGCTTGTGAACACTATAGGATGGTCCAATTCTCCTCTGCCGACCTATGTTAGTACTACTCCTAGTGCTATACATGACGTGTCTACATGTACATGAAACTCCTTCTTCCCATCCGGGAAGACTAAAATCGGTGTGGTGACCATTTTTCCTTTCAATATATCCGATATTTTTTGACAATCCTCGTTCCAATAGAACGTGACATCATTTTTCAACAACTTCTTCATTTGCGCGGTGATCTGGGCGTAGTCCTTGATAATCTTCCTGTAGCACCTAGTATGTCCCAAGGTTGCGCGCAACTGTTTCACACTCCCGGGCACCTCCAAGTTAAGTATCACTATGATCTTCGCGAGATCTACCATTAGTCCCTGTCTGCATACCGCATGACCCAACAAAGTCCCAAAAGGGACACAAAAAAAACATTTCTTCAGCTTGAACGCAATCTGGTACCTTCGACGGGTATCAAGAATTAAGAGCAAACTTGCCACATGGTGTTTTACCAACCCAAACACAATCCAATCATCGAAGTACACCTCCAGAAACTTATGAATGAAGTCTTTGAATTCAACAATGACTACGCGCAAAAAAATCGCAAGTGCATTCTTCAATCTGAAAGGCATTATAGTGTACTGAAAACATCCCCATTCAGTCGCGAAGGTCATCTTTCTTCTATCTTCAGGCGCGATTTTGATCTGATGGTACCGAGAGAACCCGTCAGTGAAGGAGTACGCTTCCTGGCCACCTACATTATCCAATACCTCCTCAGTGAACAGAGTTGGGAAAGGATCATGTACGCAAGCGTCATTCAACTTCCTGAGATCTACGCATATTCTTATTTCTTCCTTCTACTTCTTTTCTTGTACCAACATTGGGCTTACCCAATCAGATTCTTCTACAGGCTCAATGATGTCTGCCCTGAGCATCTTATCCAACTCCAAGCATACCTTCTCCTTATACTTTGGATTGAGATGGTAAGGTCTCTGCTTAACCAGCTTCGCGTAGGGTTTTAACGTGATCTTAATAACGCCTAGGTCTCCTATTATCCCCTTTAACTCTGTAAACTTGGTAGGGAACAAATCCTAGTATTTGCGGAGAAATTCAGCAACCTTATCTACCGTTGCGCCATCCCAGTAATCTCCAATCTTCGCGAATTTTGGCTCCGCCTCCTTACCAATATTTACCTATTTCGTTTTCAATGGTGTGGTTATATCAAGATTCTCAATCTGCGGTCTGTTGACCTCGTAGTGACACTTAGTTTCAGGGATATTAATCTTTCATGGGTCCTTGTCTTCTTCTTCAGTGGTCACGTTATAGCATTCTAGCGTGTGGCTCAACTGAGTAGTCCAATCGGGTTGAACCAGATCCAAAGGATCTTGCAGTATCCTAAAGATTATTTCTTTAACTTCTTGTATCGATTCATCAATACAATCAAACCTGTCTTTGAAGTTGATTGTCATTATGAATCCTTCGCACAGAATATCCCATTCACCTGTGCCATGGAAGAGCTTTGTCTCCAAGTACCAGTTCATCGGGATGACATCCAAGGTGTGACAGTAAAAGTTCACCCATTCAAGTTGGGGCTTTGCTCCATAGACCTTAGCCCATTTGGCTAAGTGTGCACGCGGATCATCCTTCCCATCATACTTGTCTATTACTCATACCTTTGGCTTTCCAAAGTGTGTTCGAATCATCCTCCTACACTCGCGCCAATCGTCAAAACTACCCTTGTGCATACCCCACCATCTCGCGGATGTAGCGACCGTGTTATCATGTTACAACTCTACGTGGTTACTTCATGTAGCCAATTCTACTAATTCTCCAATTCTTCATCTGAGTCTGAGGTGCAGGAATTGTCACGATCCCATGTAATTTGGCCATCTGCTATCATATTCACCCAATCTTGGTCTCGTGCTGTTATTTTATATATACAGTCAAAATCGTCATCACTCTCGTAATTGTGAACTGGTTCAGTATAGCGATATCCTTCAACAGGATCTAGGGGTAATATTTCATGAAGTGATTTCTTTTCTTAGGTTGATTACCCCGTTCATGTCAGTAGCCCAATCAATGCCAAGGAGCGCAGGGTAGGGTTTGCTGTCATCCACAATTTCTATTACTTCAAAATCAGCCAATGCGCTCGCTCCTTCAATATCAACAGTTACTCCTTGCAGTCATCCCATGTGGATGATATTTTGTTGATTTTCCATCCTTAATTGAATCAGAGACCACTGCATCGTGGGTCTCCCCATCCGCTCCCAAGTCTGCTTCGGAAAAACGTTCGTGTCTGACTCTAGATCCAGAAACCTGATCCATTTCATATTCTCCTATCTGCATGGTGAGTCTTATCTCACACCCTGTCCTTGCTTTATGCTTACCATTCTTCCGTACCACGCGTGGTTCACCCGAAGCATTTCCAATGCATCTATTTATAAGTTCCTGTAACCCCTTCATAGCCTTGCTATTGCGCAGCAGCTTCATGCAGGTCACTAGAAAGGTTGTAAGCATAGAAGGGACCATTTCTTGATCAGGCTTACCCCGGCTCCTTGAGGTAGAGACCTCAACAAAGCTCTTATTTGCTTCCATTAATGTCTCGTGTGCACGCTCCAAATCAAATTCAACCTCCTTCACCGAAGCTTTTCAAACCTATGCACTGTCTTTAGGCTATTTCCCCTTATTGTCGCCCATTGCAATTCCACTTCGGAGCACTATATTCACATTCGGATCCTCTTCACGAGGCTCAGCCCTCATCATTTGCAAGTTCTGAGTCAGCTACGGTGGTAGCACCCCTTCATTGTGTATCCTCACTATCAGTGTAGGACAGTCCTCCATTTCATGATCAAATTGAGTACAATATTTACACGACGGACGCATTGGGTTAGTGCATTCACAGGCATAGTGTCTTGGTCCTTCACAATTGTAATATATCAGTTGTCCCCAACCTCTGCTAGGTCCTCCTTCACTTCAGCCTCGTCCGCGCCCTGAAAGCTTGTTCACACCATCCCAGTGCTCTGGTCAAGGGGCCGTGTTTTTTCCTGAACTCTATAGGCGGGTGTTCTATCCACCATCAATTCATAACTTCGGCAGTTGCGCTCGTCATGCCCTACCGACTTGCAAAAGTTGTTGAACAGTTGCTGCGGTGTTTGTACAAAATTCTGCAGCAAATGACAGTTATCAATTGTATGTTTCCCTGCTACCTAACATATAGCACACCACAACACAGGCTCCGCGCTCAGCCCTGATTGGGCTTCTGGCCTCAAAGGCATCGGTCCTCCTCCTACAATATAATTCTCAAAGGCAAGGCAGTGGTATTTTCATGCCCCTAACCCTTACATTTCAGGCACCATATCTCTTCGTGCACCTCCAGTCGAACTATTCTTCCTTGCTTCAAACTTTGCATTTCGAGGCAAATATTTTGCAACTGTGCAACCCCAGATTCAGATCTTGCATCGGTGTTTCACGTAGTATTATTGAAATCTCCAAGACCTCTGCCTGAGTTGTAATCTTCTGTTGTGATAGTGCAACCCTTAGGTGAGGCAGGAGCGAAGTCGTGAACCATTCGCGGTGCTTTCCATCTGTTAAGTTCATATTAGCTTCATGGATTTTACACTTCAATCTCTGATCCAATTTCCAAGGTGTCTCACTTGGTTTCATCGTGGTTTCCTTGAATCCCACAATTGACTGTGCCTCAGATTTAGGCCTACTGAACTCTTTATTCAGCGTGGTCTAGATCTATGCCAACCTAGCGTTTGGGTTATCATTAGACCACTTAATGTACCAAGTTAGCCCACAATCCTGTAAAGCACTAACCAACGTTTCCTTCTTCATGTGATTGTTTGTGACGCCATGAGATTCCCATACAACTTTTATGACAAACCAGAATTGGTCCGGGTCCTCATTTCCCAGGCCCTTAAATAAAGGAAACTTCACTGAATTCGCCATGTTGAACTATGGTCGAGGTGGTGGTGGTGTGGGCGAAGTCGCAGGTGACAACGGTGAAGTTGGAGGTGGTATAGGTGGAGGTGGTAGTCGCGGGAATCCCTGTTTTATTAACTGAAATGCACTTCACGGAGAAGCTTGCGCTACTCCCTCTTCGTCACCCAATGGAGGTGAAATCAATGGGCTATATTCAGGACCCTTTCTTCCTTCATTCCTGTAAGCCTTTCCACTTCGCGTTTCAAACATCAAGGTAGATACATAACCCATTTATCACATAATAACATCTTAATCCAAGTATTTAAAGACTTCAATTACTTACCTTGCAGACCTTTGAAAAAGTGTCGCTCCACCTCACTATAACTGATTGAGGTATCGACCATGAATTTAGTCACAAATCCTCCTATGATACGATTGAGCCAATGATCAATAGCGCGACTGATCTTATCCTTAGAAGCTTCTAGTCTCTGTACCATATCTAGGGTTCAGACAATAGGACCGTCAAGCCTCCACCTTCCTTGGCTATTCGCTAGCTTCGTAATCTGCTCGTATAACTCAACTGGAAAGGAACAAAAAAAGATCCCATGGATTTCTGTATATAAGTACCTGTCCAGCTATTGTTCCTTTGTCAGCCGTGGATTTCTATTCTCCTGCATCATGAATTCACGGATCTTTCTATCCAACCATTCTTCGACCTCTTTCTTAGTTGGATTCTAGTGATATGACATCACACATCTCTCATGCATATTCCAGTCTCGGCAACAAAACCATTTGTTGGATTTGTGGGGCCTGACCCAGGTTCAACGTTAGTTAGCCAAACAAATCCCTACACTACTAGCCCTTTTGGCATCAACCCGCAAAGCGCGGACTGAAGTATCACTTGAAACAGTATGGGTGGATGCTGGAACCATGTTTCTGCACCCTGAGATGGTTGTGATGTCAGATTATACCCTTTGCCCCTACTTTTGTGCAAGTCGTTAAGCCTTAGGGCTCTGTCAGTCTACCCTTTATTATGCCCTTCAGTACCTCCGTGAAGGTGTACGATTAACCTTCACGCAGCCCTAACCCGTGGTCCAGGTACTTTCGCGCAGCTATGACAATGTATTGTATAGGTTCCCAAGTTATCTCAAGTGTTTTACTTATCTTACTAATCTATCACAGTTAGCACCACGTAAATTGATATCCTTACTTGCATTCAATTAATCGATATAATCATATATATTTGCGCATCAAATAAACATTGTAAAGTAAACCCAAAACACAATATAATAAGATGCATTAATAGGAACTAAATACACAGTAATTGGAAAATACTTCTCTTTATTCATATCTTACAGTTTAATACAGACTCTATCCACCTTGCACTCACATCTATAGACTTCCAGCCTAGGCCTCTGCGCACTTAGCTACAGAGCCTCTACCTATGCTAAGACCTAAAACACTTAGATTTCTCTACCAAAACTCCAATGATTAATTCTTCGCTACTTAGAGCTTACTTTCTTAGCTCCTTTTTATACAATCCCATGGTCCGTAGACCATGGGTGGATCTTTACAACCAACTTTACACTTTACAAAATAAGGGCGGACAACCCTTTATGACTCTTGACACCTTTGTGCTCCGTGACCACAAAATGTGGAGACTTTACAACTTTACTACAAAATTGTCCCAAAACATGGGCTTTTAGCCCCAAAACTGCCCTTGGGGGAACCCATTCCCAACAAGCACACCACTCGTTTTCTTGAATTTTACACAAAACACAATATTTATTGTGAGGAAGCTGCTTGTAGGTTGTTCACTCTCACATTTGAAGGGTGCGTAAGGGAATGGTGTTACACATTGCCTGTCGCTTCCATACACTCTTTCAAACATCTTGCCATAGAAATTTACCGCGCCTTTGATATGTATGATTACAGATTTGTTCAAGAAAATTATGCAATTGTGAAAAGCACCTCATGAATCTCTTGATGATTTTCACAATCGTTTGATTCATTTTTTCTTTGAATTTTCAAAAGCTTATGTTGAATTGCCTTCAATGAAAGAGAAATTCAAATTTCTTGTTCACATTTTGATGAATCCGCATGAATATGAATCTTTCAAAAGCTTCCCTCCATCTCCTTCTAATCAAACAACTCCAATTATGCAGTTTGTGGTGGGATAACTTGAGAATTCATCCGCTGATTTACGTCCACCTTCTCCCACTCCACATACTCAAAATTCCAGTGCAAGTTTGGACTACGAATTTGATTTTTGCGATGAAGTATTATCTCCTCATCCTCCATCCTTTGGTTCCTTTGGTCCTCCGGATTGTGAGTTTTTATGTTTATCCATGTCAAATGTTTCTTTTGATGATCATGAGGATCAAGTTCTAGATTGAGTTTTGTCCCGCTGCGAACTTGTGATATCATTTACATTGACTATGTGTGGGAGTTGACATCTGAACAAGAATCTGCAATGAAGGGTGATTTTTCTCCTTTCGCACCTCTCCCTATTTATCCTAACATTTTCTGCAACTTTGTCGCTCCTATTGAATCTTGCAAAAATTTAGCTTTTGATGGTATTATTACTTTCAATCATTTTTAGAACTCGTGGAATGTCAGTTTTTCATCCAAATGTGGAGAGGAAAAATATTCTCTTTTAAATCTCCCCAATCTATCATCTCATCATTCTGAAAAATTAGAGGGTGAAATTTCTTGTTTTCCATCTTCCCCTCTTTATGATTCGTCAAATCATGAGGATGCCTTTGTTTTTTATCTTGAACTTTCTGATCATGGTTGTTGTGATCTTTTCACTCATTCATCTGATCACAATTCTAATTTTTCTATTGTTGATTTTTCTAAGCCACTGGTCTTCGATGATCTATCTTCTAATGATTTGGAACTTCCACAAGTTGTTGAGGCACTTTAGCCTAAGTTGATGGTTATGTCAGGTTCTTGTGGTCTTGAGGCCAACTCCAATTCCATTCAGAATAATGTTGTATCTTTCAAGGCTTCTCATCACTACTCCACACACATTGAAAATCATTTGGTTTCACAATTTTCACATCTTCCATCTGCATTGCACAATCCTATCGCTCAGTGAGTGGAGGAGTCATACCTGGCGAGCACTGTTGCAATTTTTTTTTTTCTTATTTCTTTATGTTCACTTGGCTTCACAATTCAAAAGTTTGTTCTTGCATGTCTTTGAGTAGAAATGTGTCTAGACACTGTAATGCATCTATAGAATGCTTCACATGCACTTTTATTTCATACTTTTATGTGTGATTTTTCAAACCTCGAATGTTTTGGTATGCATTGCCTTACCTTTTTTGTTTGTTGTTATGCTTGAATATCTTTCTTGATATGCATTCCCTTGCTTACATAGGCAAATTGATGCGTAGGTGGTTACAATGGAAATATCATTTTACATAGGTTTAGTATATTCTCTTTTAGTTTAGGAGTAGGAGTAGTTTTATTTTTTTCATTGGTTTGATTTGTTTTGATTTAATTTTTGTCTTTTCATTTCTTTTCAGTTGTAGAATAGCTTTCACATGAGATCATGTTTGGTTTCCGAAGAAAGTATGGTGAATCTCACGAGGAAGTTGTGCTACTATGAACACTTAGTTATCTATTTATTCCATCTCTTTGCATGAATCTTGCATTCTTTTAGTAGAATGAAATCTATGGGAAAACATGTTCTGTTCGGAGAAATGATAGCAAAATCACGATGCTTGATCCTATAACTAGTACTGCATACTCTAATTAGTATTTTATTTTTGGTTAACCCTTGTCATCTAATTCGAGTAGAGTAAGGAGGGGAGGAAAACCTTAACAAGTGTATTAGAGGTATATATAAATATCCTTCTCTGAAGGGACAACCTCTTATACTCTTAATAAGTTGGGATCCCTCTTCTGTCTCATTAAATCAATAAGTGCATATGCACAATTCTATGAAAAAAACTAAAAAAATTAAAATAAAACAAAGTCGAAATAGAGAAAGGCTTCCTATGCAAAGAGGTGAAGTATGCAACTCCACTGGGGTTAGTGTCCAGGCTCGCTGACAATGAAGCAATGTTTGTGTTCCTGGAGTGACTCTGTTGGGGTAATGTCTAGGCCTACCAGTAGCAGAGCAACACCAGAGATGAAAACTAAGACTCTGAAATTTATTTTCACTTGTGTATCTATATACTCCTCATCCCCAATTGAAACAAATTAGATGGATTTGGCTTGGTTAAGTGTGCTGCCTATCTTTAACGCAAGCTAAGTGAAGATGATCTAGTAATAAATGAACTAAACAATACTTCCTAAAGAGTCAGACCTATTTTTCATGAGACAAGACCCATATAGATAGCTGGAGTTCTACGAGTGCGTCGCCAAGTGTTGTAGCTGCTACAACCACCCTCCAAATTTTTTCCTATGCTTTGATTTTGGAGCCTTCCTTTCTGTTCACATGAGCTTATCTTTGACTGTCGTCAAGTATTCAGGAGTTGATTAAGACTTATTCTTTTCATCTGTGCTTGTGTTTTCTTGTTTTTTTACTTATATGATCTTTTGAGTCACAATCTAACCTTCTGACTTGATATTTCAGTAGTTCTGGACTTGCCTCCAGAAATTGTGCAATCCATGAGGGCAAGCTAGCCTTGATGATGGAAATTGCACAATCCTGACAGGAAGCTCCACCTTGAGATTGAGAACTATTCAATCATGGATGGAAACCCAACACTAATCTCAAAAAATGCATAATCCATTCCTTGAGCTTAGAAACTCGGAAATGCACTGAGCCTGGAAGTTGTCCAGTTCCATAGAATTGCATAATCTTCCTTGGCAGTGTGCATGACAAGTTTCCTAAAAAAGCAAAAAAACCAAAAGAAAAAAGCAAAAAATAAATCCCTAGAAAGTAGGGATTCATTATTAGTTTCCTGAAGGTGGCACAATCCCTATTTTTAGAAATTTCTACCAAGTGTCACTTTTTCCTTGATTTTAGGCATGCACATCATAAATCCCAATACGCTCATATTTAATAACATGTCTAGAGCTCAGTTGTACATTCAATCTTGGAGCTCTAGAATTCCCAAGGAGATTAGGGAGCCTTTGGTGGAGTTTGTGTCTCTTTTCCATATGAGTATAACTTTTGTTGTCTTTTCCTGTTTTTTTTGTTGCTTCTTTTCGTTTCACTTTTGTGAGTGATGTTTTTCTTGTTTTTCTTCATGGTTGTTGGTAGTTTTTCATTCGCATTTCGTAAGTGTCACATCGATTTTCTTATTTTTGCACAGTCGTGATTTTCATTTCGGTGAATCTCCTTACATATTTGTTGAGTTTCCGGACTTGATTCACATTGATCTATCCATTTTTAGTCATATCCATGTTTTAACTTGCATTATCTCTTAGATATGCTTGTTTCCCACACCTTCACTGTGTAGATATGCACTTCTATTGGTTTTGCATTGCCTTTCACAGCTAGGCATTGTGCAAGTTTGAAGCTCAAGCTGAGCCTTGGCCTCTGAGACTGCGCAATGAAAAATACAAGCTGGACCAAATGCGCATTGCATAGTTCTAGGGCTCAGTATTTCCCCCTTGGCCACTAAGACTATGCAATGCATAGTCTCTCCCTATCATTACCTAGGTTCAACTGTGCATAGCATAGTTTCAAGCCTTAGGCTGCCTCACTGGCTACTGAGACTGCACAATGTGTAATGCCCTCAGCCAGTCTCCCTCCCTTGTTCATCATAATTGCACATTCTTGATCATCAAATCACCAGTTTTCTTCCTGATCTTGCTTTGAAAGTATATTTTCAAAAGTTAATTTATACTTGCCGTGAGTGCCTTTTTCTTCACGCATTTACCTCATTTGTTGAGCACTTATCTCCAGCAGTCACTGTTACAATGACACCCAAGAGAGTTGCCTTAAAAGATACCACAGAAAGAAGTAACAGGGAAGTAGTTGAGAGAACTCTAGTAAACTTGCCAGTATACTCAAACACTCAACTGTACATGGAAAAGGAATCATATATTACATGGAAGAAAGTGAATGAAGTTTTTTTCTTCGAAGTAGATCTAGAGGACTGACAGGTATACATTAATGTCTAGAAATCAGGGCTACAGAGGGTTACATGCAGATATCCAACCTTCCCATGTGTAGATGTCATCAACTAGATTGTCTCACATATTGATGTGAAGACCATGACTTTGAGCAGTACCAACGGAAGAAAGCTTTCTACTTTTCTAGAAACAGATTACTGATGTATGTACCATTCTCTTGAGACACAAACACTCATGGATTCATATTTCTATGCCACCAACAACTGTTTGGGCATTGAATATGTTGTTAAGAGTTAGGTGAAGGAGCCATCAAAGTTTCGATAGACACCCAACAACACATATAAGACAAGGTATCTCAAGAGGGCCTATCAATTGTTGATCATCTTAGTTTGTAGAATCTATGGTCACCAGAGCACGAAGACCTTTCCGGAAGGGGTTGTGAATGAGGGGAAGTCGTTCAACTAGTAAGACTTGTTGGCTCGACAATTAAATATCCATGTATGTAACACACTAAATTATCCCAAGGGTGGGAAAGAAAGATTTTATATGTCTGCATATTTACTGGATGCAATCTGTGCACATAACACATTCCCTAGCATGAACTGGGGTTAGACACCTCGAAACCCTATCGTACGCATCCACTACAAGCTACTCTCAGATTGTAGCCATCGAGGACTTATCGAAAAAAAAAATTGAACACTTCCTCATTCTACTATAAAAGATGATCCTTGCGGAAGAACCACCTTGCATGTCACTTAGGGCAATGGAAGCAGTATCAGAGATCGCACATTGGTTTGCCTCACCAGGTGGCACCTTCCTTAGAGTGTTCAATGGAGAGAAGTCACTGCATCTTTTGCTAAGGTATGCCATCGACAAGATTGTCATGCAAGAATTCTTATATCATCTCACCACAGGGTTGTCAGAAACTTTTCACAGGAAGAATAAATCACCTTGGCCAACTCTTCCTATGCAAATTAGATTGGATGAGATAAATAACCTGAAATTCGTTGATATCAAAGGAAAGGCGACAAATAAGTTTTCATTTGTTACTTGAGACTTTAATCCGTATGATCCCCGTGGTATTTGAAAAGACCACTGTGAGAGAATTCACTTTTAGTGGCTCAATGAGAAATTTCATTGGCAGGAGGAGGATCCATGGAAGAATTTATATAATGCCTCCAAGTCCCACCAGCTCGTCAGTTTTGTAGGAATTTCACAGGTGAATCATAAAAGGAAGCTGCTATAGAAGTAGTACCAACAAAATGGAACAATCTTGTGTAGGATATGGGAAAGAGAAATATTTCTTATAGTCCAAGGGGAGAACGAAGCTACAAGATGAAAGAAGATACAAATATTATGAAAGCGGCTTTAGCAATAGAGGAAAAGAGGGAACAGATGATGCAGAGAGAAAAACAGAGGAAGAGGGAAGAGCATAGGTGATTGGAGGAGGAAAAGCAGAAGCAAGAACAAGAAGAGAAGAATAAGTAGGAATAAGAAGAAAGCTGTAGCGCAATAGTAGAAAAAACAACGCAAAAAAAAGTTGAAGAGAAAGAACATAATTGACAACCAATAGAGGTGGAGGGCGAATAGATGCAAGATTAGGAGCTTTCTTAGCAGATTGAAGAGTTGATAGAGATTGATGACACAGAGGTAGAACCAAAGTCACAGAACCAAGATGTCGACCTGATTCCTAGCACACAATATGTCACTATTCAATATCTACCCCCTCCGGCAGTAGAGTTAGATCCATGAAAGGAAGGGGAAGTTGTTCCTCTTGAGAATGATATAATTGTGTACATGTAAAATCTATCATACAATGAACTACTGACGAAGATTGTACAAGTGCATAAGAAGCATTTTTTGGATTATCTCACATCTCCTGCATTTATTAGAGAAAAGGTGATTATGGCCAACACTAGGAGAAATCCCAAAGCCGTTTCCTTAACCAACATGGCCTTCATAGGTGCAAAAATGTCAAATACTCAGTATTTGATGGCTGAGAATAAGCAATTGGAAAATAAGTTGCAGGATTCCAGGCAAGACGTTGAACAACTCCATGCAGTAGCTTAGAAATAGGCTTCCGCATAGGTGCATATGGAGGAAATGAGGGCAGTGAAACTTAGTGAAGTATTGACACTCTGAGAGACCATGCAAAATCTCTATGAGGAGCTTGTTACCACGCATAAGGTAGTTTTCCACCTGCATGGCTTGTAACAACAGTGTAAAGACTTTGTCGAAACTCTTAGAAATGTGCAAGCTGTAATCATTGTCGTGCATGAATGGAAAATACGATACAAAGGGGAACCTCTTGACTTGGGTAAGAAAATGAAGCCACAAGCAGTGCTGGAGAAAGAAAGAGTGTGGATGTTGATCCAGAACAACAAACCTCTCACCTCATTCATTGGTAGTATTCAAGCCTTGTATGCACAATTATAAAACAACTTGGATTTCTTGATGAAGACCCACAAGATCCCATCAATTGGCTCACTCACTGTAGCCAAACCTAGGAACCGGGTCATGAGGGAGATAAAGGAATACTTGGATCGGTTGGGACAAATTTCCACCAAGGAGGACTTGGAGGTGAATAGATAGAACATGCACAAATACATTGGTGGCCCTGTCAAATTTCAAACATTGTTTCTCATGCTTCAAAACGAAGCTGAAACTGGTTCCAAATCATTTCACTCGGATGCTAGGGAGGCTAGAGTCCACTTCCAGCTAGACACCATCACACAGTTTGGGGATGTCATTGCACAATACCAAGCTTGGCACCGCTACATGACCAAGAAACATCAATTGGAAGTTTCTGAGCTTGAGTTCTCCCAAAATCAAGCATGATAGCATTTTTTCTTGTTAGGATGTTTAGTTGACTCTACCCTATTTTGTCTTATATGGTCACAAGTATAAATTGTAATATTATTTGTAATTAATTTGTAAGTGGAATTTCAAGTGTCAATATTGGAATGTGAAGAGTCATGATGTAATGTAATGAGTTATTTTGTAAAGAAGTTGAAGAGTCATGAGGGTAGTCCAAAAGTCACAAAGGGGAGTTGAAGAGTCACCCCCTCTTGTTATAAATAGAACCTCATAACTCATGTAAAGGACTTTTGGGAGCCAAGCTTTTGGCTAGGCTTAGGCTTAGAGTCGAGAGGTTGGGAGTTTTGTGAGAGCCTTGGCTTCTCCATAGTGTAGAGGAAGTATGTTTCTTTGGAGGAGCAGGTGATGTTGACTTCACGTTCCACTATTGGGGCTAGTGGTTTGTCAATGGTGTATGTATGATTGGAACTTTCACTTAATAAAAGCTCAAAGCTGACACATTTTCATGCATATGTTGTAAATATAGTAGGAATATTCTTGTTATGTTTGAAATGTATGTTATTTAACTTACGCTTATGCTTATGAACTATTTCGTTTGCATTGATATGAATCTTGTTGAATGCATGCTGTTGTATTAATTCATCATTGTTAACTTGTGAACTATTTCACATATTATCTTGTGATGTCATTATGTTCATGTGTTCCTTTCAAGCTGCGTACTATTACAGGATTTTAAGGGGCTCACTTATTTTCCATTCTGCATGGCAAAACCTTCATGCATCATACTTGACTCTCCAAGGGTCACACACTTGTTGTCACCAAAGTTGTTATACATCACTCTATGCGTAATTGCATCTAAGGCATATCATTAACACCCACTACATTGACAACCAGGACGTATTCTAGATGGGACTCCTACACCAAAATGTGTGAGGTCTTATTGAGACTTCTATTGGGGATATCCTCTAAATGTTTGTGGGTCCAACACCATTGACACTATTATAGCAATTATATAAATTGCTAGTGATGATATCAAAAGGGCTACTACTATTATGGATGTTGTACAACTAGGTCTATTGTTGTAATATCCCTAGGAGTAGTTGTTAAATTTAAATTGATGTGAGATATTGATGTATTATTAAAACTGTTGCTTGAATATATCATTGCTTACTCTATATCTATTTTGTATTGAAAGGAATATTGTGAAAATAATATATAATCTATCTTATGATTTTATAACCCAAAGGGAAAAAATTCCCTAGGAACATTACACCATCTACATAATTGATTTATAAGTAGAAAACAATCCTTATGCTCTTTTTTGAGTAGAGATATAGTGGGACTAGGGACAATAGCTTTGTATATTGCAAGTTTATCCTTTTTTGTTTTCTCTTTCGATTCTTATTATGCTGCAATGATTAAATACATGATTTTTTTAATTTATCCACTCTTAATAATCTGCAAACCTCTGTAATACTAGAGAAACATTATATAATTAATAACCATTGAATTTCAACCAACCATGTGTGGTTATGGAAATAGATAAATTATAAGTTCATTATTTGTAGATATGTTCTTTTGAGTATATAGTTAAATATGGGATTTGGTGCTATGGATGCAAAAGCAACTCCATAATGTATTGATTTTGCAGGTTTGAGCAGTTGGAGATGAATATACAATGGTCCCAACTTAATGGTTGCAACTTTTGTGTCTTAGTATGTGATATTGGCATCATTATGATGATGTATGTCATGGGTAGAATTTGTAGCAAAATAAGTCAATGTATGATGATCTTGACTTGTGTAGCTACGAAGGAATGTTGATGATGTTAATCAAAATTTGATATTTTTTTATGATGACCATGATGCTCTTTTTTGTGGCCATGATTTTTTTGTTAAGGAAGAGATAAAATATGACCCATTTAAGAAATTCAAGTGGGGACAACCACCAAAACAACAATGACTCCTGTTTCAATTTAAAAAAGATGACCTAAATTATGTCTTTATCATACATCCATCTTAATCCCATTTTTTTAGCCAAAAAGGTCTAAAGGATATGAATTTAACTTGAAACTCCCTTATTTTAGAGGTTAATTTAAAGGATAAGGACATTTCTATACATATCGCCTTATTTCCTACTGTTGTGATTCTGCTTGTTTACATGCTCAAGTTGTTCATCTTGATCTAGTAATTGTGCATCCACATTTGTCTTTTCTTTACTGTTCGACTCAAAGCTTTCAATAACTTCTCGATCAAGCAAAGCTACCACATATTTTTGATAAATCCTTTGAGAAAGTTGAGACTTGAGAGCTTTTCATTAACAAAAAGAAACTCCTAACTTATCTTTTGCAGCTTTCTCCATAGTTATTGTATATCTTAATAAAAAATATATGGTTCATTGTCATATGTTTGAGAATTCATCTGGAAACCAATAAGCTAGAAAGAAAACACCTCATGCATCATGGGCCCAAAAAATTTCCCCTGGATAAAATTACATATTGATTTAAGAATGTAGAAAACATCTACTATATTCAAGAACTAATTGTAATTCAAGGTTTCAAACCTTTTCTCTTGGCTACTAGCTTTTTGACTGAGTATTATCACAACTATACATAATCTAGTTATTACATAGTTTAGCATTGATCACATTTGGTGTAGAGGCTTGATGGACCAGTTGAGAGAATTTTAGGAAAGTAGACAAAATGAAGCGACATTAATAGGTATTTAAAGTTGATATAATTTAACACATCTTAAAATGAATCACCATGGTAGTAAAAATTCATATATCTATCCAAGTTCTTCTTGAGAATATTTATTTTAAACATTTTTTTTAAAGCTTCAACCATATTTTGTAAACTTTTGCCAGGTCTTACATCCTCCATTGTCTAGATAAAAAATATTCATTCCAAACATCCATTCACATGGATTTGCAATTTTTTTCTTAAGTATCAAACTCTTGGGGTTGGTATCCTTCTATCTTCAAAGGGGTTTATCGTATCACACATGATGAATTGGTTTAAGTGGACATTAGAAAGATAGTTTATTCTTTTACACACCATGTTTGTGCCCAAATATCCCTAATGTCCAAGTGCAAAAATTCAACAAATAGTAATCTCATAAAGGATTTTGAGCATGGAGCATGCATCCTAAGAAATATTCTTTTTGAGGAGAATGAGAATGGAACCCAAGAAAGGGACGTAAACATAGTTTAATAGGGGCCTCCCAACATCCTCCCTCCTAAAGGTTTATGGAAATTCAATAATGAATTAAAAAAAACCCATATTTTTACTTGTTGTGGCATAATTTCACAACTTATTTCATGGTTTCTCCTAAACCAAAAGAATCGATGGTGATTTAAGCCACCATGAACATGAAAATGAATGTGTCACATTGCAAGTAGTAGGGTTGAAATGTTGAAATTTATGTCTTTTTATTGAGCAATTAAAGTCAAAACCTATATGATCTATTATGTTTCACAAAAATGTGTTCGGGTGTCATCTATTGATTAGTTTAACAAAAAAAACTGGCTTCATATCCTATTGCATCAATTCCTGCAATAACACTATTCTCAAGAGTTGTTATATGATTTTACATATTGACAAACCAAAATAATTCCTATATTTTGTAGGGTTCTTTATAATATGCATACTATATTTTCTACATTTCTTTGTAATTTGTATATATTTATTGTTGCATGTCAATACTAATCATTCCAAAAATCCATGCATACACATTTGTAAATGTTCCTTTCTATGCATTAACCTTTTAGAGCTAGCTTCACTTTGTATTTGAAGGTGTTTAATACATTTCACAAACCTAATTGGTTGAAATGAATGTTACCAAGGTAATTTATCCTTTCACAAATGCTTGTGCCTAACATTGCCTAAAGTCCAAGAAAAACAGTCCAATATATATTAATCTCTTGAAATTGATTGAGAATAGAGTGTGCACCTTGAGGAGTACTCTCCTTGAAGGTAATGCTAATGGATGAAAAAATAGAAGGGACCAAAACAAAGTTTAATCAGCCTCTCAACATTGTACATCCTAAAGGTTTATTGAAATTCAATAATAAGAAAAGCCCATTTTTAATGGATGTAGCATAATTTCACATCTTAGTTCATGGTTTATCTCAAGCCAAAAGCGAGAATGATGATTCGAAGAAACATGAACAGGAAAATCACTATCACCTTGTAGGAAATAGGCTTGAAATGAGTAATTTTTGTGTCTATTGCACCAAGCGATAAAAGACCCAAATATATTTAACCTTTTATGTTGTGAAAATATATGTTTTGATTGCTAGCCATTGATTAATGCAGCAAGGCAACTAGCTTAGTATCCTATTGTTCTATGACTTTACATTTTGAAATACCAATATACTCATTCCTACATTTTGCTACTCTAGGAGTAAAAGGAAACAACCACAGAAAAGAGGAGAAACAATATAAGAGCCTGGATATATTTTTCCATCTATGTGATCTAGCAAAATTAATAAGGATGACAATTTAAAATATTGAGAAAATTTTGGCTAAGAGTGAAACTCTCCTCATCGATGTGTCTAGAAATTTACTCCATGCTATATTCCACAAATGAATTTTGGATTCAAAACAAAATGCCAAGTGTTATTTAAATACAATAGATGAAGTTGATCAAGCAACTTAGTGTAAGTGTTTGGAAAAAGAATCAATGTAGTGTAAGTGTTTGGAAAAAGAATGCATGTAATTAGGTAATTATTTATGAATGGTTGTAATTATGGGTAGGAGGAGTTCTTTGCCTAATTTGAGTTTAAATTGTTTTATTTATTCTTTGTATAAACCCTTTTTCAGTGAATGATTTTTAAAGGATTGGAAAAATTAGCTCGAAAAGACTATGCTTGCACTGGTGGTCTAACTTCCCAACAAGAAAAAAAAATGCAAGTGGAATCAACTTCTTTTTCTAGACTCAGTTTTAAAGCATACATGGAGCTAGAAGGAAGGGGGAGACATAGTAAACCCTTAGTTGACAACCATTCTGTATTTTTGAATGTTTTAATATATATTTAAATTTTAATTATCTAGAATTTTTTTTCTCTACTTCAAAGAGAATCCCCCATTTTTCTATCAAGTTTGAAAAAAATTAAGAGAAATGAGTTATTGATGTGTGATGGAAATATATGTTTGATTATGTATTCATTGATGAATGAATGAAGTTGGTTGTGATGATAATAACCTAGAATTCAAGAATTTATACATTTGAAAACGAGAGAAAAAATGTTAGAATGTTAAACCCGCTAAAGCTAGAGAATATTCGAAGACAAAACCTAGAATCTTAAACCCACTAATGCTAGAGAATTTTGGAAGACAAAAACAAACTCTCATGTCCAATTTCTATTGATGTTTTTCTCAATAATTGTCTTAATGATGCATGCAATTCTCAGCTATTTATAGTCATAAATATACATTATTATGGCTTGGAACCCAAGCCTAAATTTGAAGCATCCCTAGATTGCTTTAATAATTAGTTAGAAATTAAAGGAGAAATAACCCCTATAGAAATAGGGGTACCATTTGTATACCTAAGCAAAATGATTAGCCTCGATCATTTGGATATGTTCAAGTTATTTTTCAATTTTGGAAGAAAAGCTTATCATCATGATTAATCTAACAAACACCCTTAATTATATGCGACAAAAAACACCTCACATGACTTGGTTTACAAACAAATCTTCTTAATTCTCCCTATCAATATTCTTGACCATAAATAAAACAAATGTGAAGCAATGATATATAAAATTTAGTTTTGGATTGAGTACTATATCCACTAAGATAAAGCATATATGAGATATAAGTGAAGTTGATATTGTCCTTAGAATCTAATGACTTTAATGTTGATAAATATAGCTAAATCAAGAACTTCTTGCCTAGGTTGTTGATATTTGTAGCATCAAATATGAACATTTGCATAGGTATAGTGTTAGACATGTGGAAGTTCTCCAAAAAAGGTCTTTTCTATTTTGTAATTCATTTTAATTAAAGTTAATTATTAAAGTGAAGATTACTTTATAATGAGATGATTAATGCTTAATAACATGTAAAGTATGTTGAACTTCGTAACTATGTTCAGTCTTCATAATGTATTTTTAATGTATTTGTAAGCATGTTCTTCATGCCAGCCAAAAAAAAAAAGGAAAAGGAAAAATATTTTTGTGTCGTGTCCCTTTTGGTTTTTTAAAGGGAAATAATTTGAATTTTCAAAATAAAATTTGTGGCTCAAAAATAGCCATGTCGGCCTCCTCCTAGTCAACTCAGACCTCTAAATAGTTCATGTCAGCTCCAATGAAGTCACAACCATTCAACATCAAGTAAAGACTATAAATATATGACATTTTTCATCCTCAATGACTAAGAAAGCTCACATCTTTTGAAGCAAGTTCAGAGGCATGAGGCAACAAAGAAAGCATAAAGAATGAGAGGTTTGAGGCAATAAAGAAAAATATTTTTGAGGCAACAAAGAAGGGTTATTCTGAGGCTAGCGAAGGGATACTTTGAGGCATTGAAAATCAGAGTCTAGGCCAAATTTCTGAAGCAATAAATCTTTGGAAAAGGATGAGTTATGTCTCTGTGATAGAGGCCAAATATCTGTTGGGTTGAATCTTTGTGAAGAGACCTAAGCTATGTGGAAAGACCATTTTTATAGAAGGTAGAAGGAAAAGATTGATTCAAACCTAATCAGAGACTTTAGCTGGCAGATTGACTTGACTAGGAGGATGGACCATGTTTTACCTAGTTATTGTCTTAGATGTATCTTTGTTGAATTGAATAATTCTCTATTGAAAAGGTTGTTGGGTTTTTATGTTACGAACATAAATTGTATAAAATAATGGAAATATAGATAATAAAACTACATCAAAACAATGATTAATTAGTGATTTGTTTAGTTAAGATGTGGGTCCCCAAAGGACATGACTATTCATAAAGGGACACATGCCTAGGTATATAAGGTAGACCCTCATTGTAACATTGAATCATCACTTGTATATATATATATATATATATATATATAGTAATAAATTATTATAAATACATATTATGTATTTTTACATTAAAGCTAACAATCTATAAGTTTTGTTGCTTTAGTGGTATCAAAGCCATGCCACACAATATAACCATGCAAGTCTTTGAACATTGTTCGCCGCACAATATGCCATTACGTTCACATCCTGAATTCATGGAGCAGTTTAGTAAAATTCAAGAAGCATTCAACATTTAGAAAAATCATTTGCAGAAGTTAAATCATGTCGAAAGGAAATCAATAATAAGGAAGATAATAATGACAGTGAAGAAACGAAATTAGGTGAAGCTGGAGAAGAAGATTTTAATCATAATGATGATAATGAGGATGAAAGCGAGGTGGATAAGGACTATCTTGAGAGGCAAGAAGATGAACAATATCACAACAATGAGGAAGAAAACCAAGATCAAAATGATGAGAATATTGTACAAAACATTACATTTAATGATGGGTTTATGTCAAAATTAAATAAATTTCATTCACAAGGCTTGCTGAATCTCATGGTGATAGACAAGGCACAATGTATTTCATCATGGGGCCATGATTTCAGATCCAGTCACTGCAAATTGTCAATCCTAAGAAGTTTCCTTCCAGGTGTGCCAATATTAGCACTAACAACCACAACTACTAGAGAGGTGCAAGAGGATGTAATAAATTCATTGTGTTTAAATCAACCATCAATACTTCAAACATCATTTAATTGACCAAATATCTTTTATGAAGTTCGATACAAAGACCTCTTGAATGATGCATATATTGATTTACGAGATTTGTTGAAGGGAACTAAGCAAGATTGCACAATAACTTATTGTCTTGCTCGAAATACATGTGATGATATTGGGGCACATATTTTGAAAGATGGAATTTTGGGCCCATCTTTTCTATACCATGCAGGATTTAGTGATAGGGTTCGTAGCCAAGCACTGAATGACCGGGAATCGGGAAAATTTCCAGTTGTGGTGGCTATGGTAGCCTTTGGGATGGGAATAAATCAAAAAGATGTGCAGATTATATGTAATTACGCCGTAAGGCGTTTCCCTCTGAAATCAACTTCCCTTTTAGATTACGTGTACATTTTTAAGCCTTTGATTTACATGTTAGACGATTAGAATAATTTTAGCCATATGATTGATTCAATTGGTATTCCGGTACGGTAAGGGACGGAACAGATCTCACCCTTGCCCTGGCTCGGCTTTTACTTCTAGGTGCTTCTGGGAGTGGAAACATCGCCCTGGCTCGGCTTTACTTCTAGGGGCTTCTCGGCTTTACTTCCAGGGGCTTCTCGTAGTGGACACCTCACCCTTGCCCCAGCTCAGCCCTGCTTCCATGGATCATCTGTATTTTCTTTCACTCTCTTTGCATACAACCTCAAGACCCTAACATGCAACTGCATCATTGCGTGCAGAAATTCATTCGTCTCTCTTAACCCTAATTTTTATTTGCTTTATTTTATTTTATTTTTCTCTCGGAATAACCATTTTTCAGTGATAATTTGTGCTGAAAAAACCTTCCGGATTAAACACGGGCCAATGTCTGCCTCTGGTTCATCAGAAGGTTCACCAGTGGAGGATGTTGACAGAGGCAATAGTTCTCACAGAAAATACCATAGTCGACACAGTAGGAAGTATCGAGGAGTTTCTAAGTTAGTTTCTCCAGGCCACAGTTTTGAAGACTGAAAAGGCTAACTGGCTAGAAGTTGTTGGCATTTTCAGTGAGCTCTGAATACGAGTATTCATATCCGATGGTGCTCAGAAATCATGTCACAATCTGGTTCTTGAAAGGTTTGCTTGGAACTGGATTTTGAGCCAGTGCAAATTCCAAATGCTTTTTGATTGCAGGATTATGATCGACATTATGCTAGGGGATTGGCTATTGTTAGAACTTAATTACTGAATTTGCAATGGATGAATTGTGTAATTGAATCCTTCATACTTATAATTTGTGCAATGAAAGATGACCAACTAGCAACACATTCTGTTGCAACTTATCTTTAGGTAGATGGACTTTGCATCTTTGTTTTTTCCTTTGTTGTATAAAATGTTGACTATTTTCACATTCTTCTTCATGAGTAAGGTTATGTTAGTTGTCACATAAAATTGACTTACAGAGTGTTGTGTTGAGTTCTGTAGGCTATTCTAGGTTCTATTTGCATCTCTGTTCAAGATCAATGTTATCCAGTAGGACCTTTTAGACCTAAAGGAAAAAACTAAGTGCGAATTTGAAATTGTTTCTTTTAGATTGCAAATAATTGGTGGTTGTTGTCATAGTAATTATGCTAGGGGATTGGCTATTGTTAGAACTTAATTACTGAATTTGCAATGGATGAATTGTGTAATTGAATCCTTCATATTTATAATTTGTGCAAAGAAAGATGACCAACTAGCAACACATTCTGTTGCAACTTATCTTTAGGTAGCTAGAGTTTGCATCTTTGTTTTTTCCTTTGTTGTATACAATGTTGACTATTTGCACATTCTTCTTCATGAGTAAGGTTATGTTAGTTGTCACATAAAATTGACTTACAAAGTGTTGTGTTGAGTTCTGTAGGCTATTCTAGGTTCTATTTGCATCTCTGTTCAAGATCGAATTTGAAATTGTTTCTTTTAGATTGCAAATAATTGGTGGTTGTTGTCATGGTAAAAATTTCCTAAGTTTGTAGTTCTACTTTTTCTTTTTACCTTGATCAATTTGGGAAAGCTATTAACACCATTTTTTGGCATTTCCTGCAAGCTTCCACCACCCATTATTTCATCGTTAGTATATAGTAAAAGAAAAGATGACTGTTTTTGCCTGTGTGGGAATGCAACTGCATCATTGCGTGCAGAAATTCATTCGTCTCTCTTAACCCTAATTTTTATTTGCTTTATTTTTATTTTTTCTCTCGGAATAACCATTTTTTCAGTGATAATTTGTGCTGAAAAAACCTTCCGGGTTAAATACGGGCCAATGTCTACCTCTGGTTCATCAGAAGGTTCACCAGTGGAGGATGTTGACAGAGGCAATAGTTCTCACAAAAAATACCATAGTCGACACAGTAGGAAGTATCGAGGAGTTTCTAAGTCAGTTTCTCCAGGCCACAGTTTTGAAGACTGAAAAGGCTAACTGGCTAGAAGTTGTTGACGTTTTTAGTGAGCTCTGAATGAGAGTATTCATATCCGATGGTGCTCAGAAATCATGTCACAATCTGGTTCTTGAAAGGTTTGCTTGGAACTGGATTTTGAGCCAGTGAAAATTCCAAATGCTTTTTGATTGCAGGATTATGATCGACATTATGCTAGGGGATTGGCTATTGTTATAACTTAATTACTGAATTTGCAATGGATGAATTGTGTAATTGAATCCTTCATACTTATAATTTGTGCAATGAAAGATGACCAACTAGCAACACATTCTATTGCAACTTATCTTTAGGTAGTTGGACTTTGCATCTTTATTTTTTCCTTTGTTGTATAAAATGTTGACTATTTGCACATTCCTCTTCATGAGTAAGGTTATGTTAGTTGTCACATAAAATTGACTTACAGAGTGTTGTGTTGAGTTCTGTAGGCTATTCTAGGTTCTATTTGCATCTCTGTTCAAGATCAATGCTATCTAGTAGGACCTTTTAGACCTAAAGGAAAAAACTAAGTGCGAATTTGAAATTGTTTCTTTTAGATTGCAAATAATTGGTGGTTGTTGTCATAGTAATTATGCTAGGGGATTGGCTATTGTTAGAACTTAATTACTGAATTTGCAATGGATGAATTGTGTAATTGAATCCTTCATACTTATAATTTGTGCAAAGAAAGATGACCAACTAGCAACACATTCTGTTGCAACTTATCTTTAGGTAGCTGGAGTTTGCATCTTTGTTTTTTCCTTTGTTGTATACAATGTTGACTATTTGCACATCCTTCTTCATGAGTAAGGTTATGTTAGTTGTCACATAAAATTGACTTACAGAGTGTTGTGTTGAGTTCTGTAGGCTATTCTAGGTTCTATTTGCATCTCTGTTCAAGATCGAATTTGAAATTGTTTCTTTTAGATTGCAAATAATTGGTGGTTGTTGTCATGGTAAAAATTTCCTAAGTTTGTAGTTCTACTTTTTCTTTTTACCTTGATCAATTTGGGAAAGCTATTAACACCATTTTTTGGCATTCCCTGCAAGCTTCCACCACCCATTATTTCATCGTTAGTATATAGTAAAAGAAAAGATGACTGTTTTTGCCTGTGTGGGAACATTTCTCAGTGCTTTTATCAACTTAGAATTTTCCTTCATCTCTAGTTGAACATCCTTGCTATGCTATTTGGTCTCTCTGGTTCTAATAAAATAAAGCAGGGGTGTGGTGGTACTGGGAAAGGGGGGCAAATAGGAGAAATAGACAAATTGGGAAAGGTCTGCATCTAACATTGGCTGTCATTGACAGAGTCTAGCTTTCTGAAGAAAGTCCCAAGAGCTTCTATATATATTCCCCAGTTCAACAGTCACAATAATGAAAAGGGAGTGAGTGTACTTAGAACTATTGACACTAGTAGTTTATTTCTTGTTCCAATTCTTTTTGTGCAAGATAACTCACTTTATGCTACAGCACAATAGATGTCATGGAAAATTGGTTACCTTACACTACCTGTGCAGGTGATTTTCTGATTGGCATGGAACTCACTCAAGGAGGTTCACAGCTCTAAAAAATTGCAGGAAAGAATCTAGTTTGCAATGAAACGTGTTTGGCCTGTGACTGGACGGTAATTACTTAAAAAAATTTCTTCCTATTAGGAAAAATGAGTTGGCAAAATTGTTAATTGGCATCGAATATTTTATCATATGTTTGTAGGGATTCTAGCAAGTTCTATTCAAATCTAACAATCTATCGGAGGCGTTGCATTGGTTTGAGAGAATGAATGGAAAAGGCATTGCTCCAAGTTCGTTTACATATTCCATTCTAATTGCTGGTTTATGCAAGGCAAACAGATTGGAAAAGGCATTGATGCTTCTTGAACAGATGGACGAGAAGGGCTTTTCGCCTTGCCCTGCTGCCTATTGTAGTTTTATTGATGCACTTGGTAAGGCACGCCGTTATGATGCGGTAGTGGAATTATTTAAGGAAATGAAAGAAAACAGCACTCCTTCCAGCTCAAGGTTCTATGCAGTGATGATTAAACACCTTGGTAAAGCGGGGTGTATTGATGCAGCCATTAAACTGTTTGAAGAAATGCAAGTCAGGGATGTATTCCTACAATGCATTAATGTCTGGCCTGGTAAGAGCAGGCATGGTTGATGAAGCTCATTCATGGCTTAAAAAAATGCAAGATCGAGGATGTAAACATGATATTAGTAGCCATAATATAGTTTTGAATGGTTTGTCTAAGGCAGGTGGGCCAACAGAGGCCTTTAAGATGTTCGAGAAAATGAAAAATTTGGGGATTCAGCCAGATGCCGTATCTTACAACACAGTTCTTGGTGCACTTAGCAATGCGGGCATGTTTGATGAAGCAGTGAAATTATTGAAGGAAATGACTTCTAAAGGATTTTCGTATAATTTGATTACATATTCTTCAATATTAGAGGCTATGGGCAGAGTTGATGAAGACTGCAAACCATTCATTCAATAACGAGGTCTTTTGATTCTCCTGTGCTTCCTGGTCGATAGTGATGGTTGCATTCGTGGCTTGGCTTTTTGGTTTCAGTGGGGATGATGGATTTCCTGAACGGTGAACCTCACGCAAAATGAGAGTTGCCTTGCCACTGTTTCATATGTCTGGAATATTACCATTTGTAATTTCTTTATCATCTTGATTATTACCAAAGACATGCAGGAATCATGTTCAAAGTAAGCTGCTTATACAAAATGGAATCTGTATTGTGGCCATTTTACACAGGTCATCCTGGTAAGCATATTTTGTTGTTTGCTTATTTTCTTGTCATCTGAGCAGCATTATCCTTCCTGTACTAATTAAAGTCCCCAACTATAAAAGATGCAACTCACACAACCTAATGACGAAGTAAGAAAGGAAGACTAGACTGCATCCCTGGAAATAAACAACTCCGATCTGAAATCAACAACCAACACAATCTAGAGAAATATTATTATATCAACCATCAAAAACACAGTCTGTACAGAATGGGAGTTGCAGTTAACCAAATGTTTTACAATGACTTACTTCCACATCATTAACTGATCATGTGTAATAGCACAGAAGATAAACGGTTATGTTGCTCTTTCTATAAGGCTTGGCCCGATTAGATTTGTATCAACTAGTTGAAAGGGTGATCACTTAACGAGGGTTTATGTTATCATTAACCTACTCATCCTAATTGTTTCTTCCCGGGTAAGGTAGGTGCCCTACAAGCCTGGGTGGTCGAAGGTATCCATGGAGAAGGCTTATCAAAAGGGTAATTGCTTAACAAAGTTTGCTGGTATAGTTATCCTGCTTGGGTTAAACTTTAAAGCATAGCTAACATTTTTGGCTGAGACAGGCCAAAAAATTTGAAAATTTGTGAATAATTCAGTGCTGTATTATTCAATTCTAATTGGATCTGATCTGGTTGCAATACAGGCCAAAAAATTTGAAAATTTGTGAATAATTCACTTTAGCTATATTATTCAGTTCTAATTGGGTCTGATTTGGTTGCAGTATTGTTTACTATTGAAACTAAATCCCCAATTTTAACCCGAATTATGTTTCAAGTGTTAAATCCCTAAGCTCCTTGGTTGTGCCCAGATTGCTGTCCGTGGAGGCTGATTTGAGAGACATGTTGTTGATGGACGATCAGCCATGAATTGAAATGTCAAATCAATATCCAGAGCTAATATGAATCCATCCTATTACCATTCAAAAAAACGTTTCTGGTATAAAGAGCCTCTGCATATATAGAATCTACCTTAATAGTGAATGTGAGGCCAACTTTTATCTCCCCACAGTAGGTCTGGTCTGGAAGGACAACATTGTAGGAAGTCGGGGGTAGGCTTCCTTCCATGAGTACTCCCTCCAGGGGAATGTTGTGCAAAGAAAGATGACCAACTAGCAACACATTCTGTTGCAACTTATCTTTAGGTAGCTGGACTTTGCATCTTTGTTTTTTCCTTTGTTGTATAAAATGTTGACTATTTGCACATTCTTCTTCATGAGTAAGGTTATGTTAGTTGTCACATAAAATTGACTTACAGAGTGTTGTGTTGAGTTCTGTAGGCTATTCTAGGTTCTATTTGCATCTCTGTTCAAGATCAATGTTATCCAGTAGGACCTTTCAGACCTAAAGGAAAAAACTAAGTGCGAATTTGAAATTGTTTCTTTTAGATTGCAAATAATTGGTGGTTGTTGTCATAGTAAAAATTTCCTAAGTTTGTAGTTCTACTTTTTCTTTTTACCTTGATCAATTTGGGAAAGCTATTAACACCATTTTTAGGCATTCCCTGCAAGCTTCCACCACCCATCATTTCATCATTAGTATATAGTAAAAGAAAAGATGATTGTTTTTTCCTGTGTGGGAACACGGCTTCATTTCTCAGTGCTTTTATCAACTTAGAATTTTCCTTCATCTCTAGTTGAACATCCTTGCTATGCTATTTGGTCTCTCTGGTTCTAATAAAATAAAGCAGGGGTGCGGTGGTACTGGGAAAGGGGGTCAAATAGGAGAAATAGACAAATTGGGAAAATTCTGCATCTAACATTGGCTGTCATTGACAGAGTCTAGCTTTCTGAAGAAAGTCCCAAGAGCTTCTATATATATTCCCCAGTTCAACAGTCACAATAATGAAAAGGGAGTGAGTGTACTTAGAACTGTTGACACTAGTAGTTTAATTCTTGTTCCAATTCTTTTTGTGCAAGATAACTCACTTTATGCTACAGCACAATAGATGTCATGGAAAATTGGTTACCTTACACTACCTGTGCAGGTATTTTTCTGATTGGCATGGAACTCACTCAAGGAGGTTCACAGCTCTAAAAAATTGCAGGAAAGAATCTAGTTTGCAATGAAACGTGTTTGGCCTGTGACCTGGACGGTAATTACTTAAAAGAATTTCTTCCTATTAGGAAAAATGAGTTGGCAAAATTGTTAATCGGCATCGAATATTTTATCATATGTTTGTAGGGATTCTAGCAAGTTCTATGGGTTAGTTTTGCCAAGTACCGAAAAGTAATAAGTTTTTTTTTCAATGTCAATTTGAAATGGACCAGTAAATATTGGTGCCATGCTTTAGTGTTTTAGAGATAATTTTCTATTTATGTCCCATTGTTTAAACAACT
Organism: Pinus tabuliformis; assembly: GCA_031772625.1. NCBI lineage: Eukaryota > Viridiplantae > Streptophyta > Pinopsida > Pinales > Pinaceae > Pinus > Pinus tabuliformis. Next base: position 790,785,959 of record CM062805.1, read on the forward strand.
ACGAGATAGAGAAATTCGTCTTTCTCTGAAGAATTTTCAACTTCAAAAGAAGTCAAAATGGCACAAGTGTTTTTTGTTTTAGGAATTCTCCAACATTTGTACCTCGCTCTGCTGCAGTGGGATCATATTAGAATATCTGAAAACAAATATCTAAACATTTTAATACTCACAATAAATTCTATTGTAGACCTTGGTGTTCTCCCTGTGTTTTAGACATTATCCCACCTTAAAATGTCTATTAAGTATCTAATAGAGATGTGAGGAAAGAATTACCGAGAGAAGTTGCAAGTGGGTTAATGTAATGGTTGGAAATTCACAAATTGCCTGTGGAGCTCCCAAGTCACCATGACATCATGGTTGTTGAAGGAGCACATAGTTACATTTGAGCCTGTGACTTGGACGGTACTTAAAAGAATTTCTTCCTATTAGGAAAAATGAGTTGGCAAAATTGTTAATTGGCATCAAATATTCTATGGGTTAGTTTTGCCAAGTACTGAAAAGTAATACGTTTTTTTCTAATGTCAATTTGAAATGGACCAGTAAATATTGCTGCCATGTTGATCATATTAGAATATCTGAAAACAAATATCTAAACATTTTAATACTCACAATAAATTCCATTGTAGACCTTGATGTTCTCCCTGTGTTTTAGACATTATCCCACGTTAAAATGTCTATTAAGTATCTAATAGAGATGCGAGGAAAGAATTACCGAGAGAAGTTGCAAGTGGGTTAACGTAATGGTTGGAAATTCACAAATTTCCTGTGGAGCTCCCAAGTCTCCATGACATCATGGTTGTTGAAGGAGCACATAGTTACATTTGAGCATTTTTCTTTACTGACTCAGACTCAAACTCAGACATATTATAGCATAATCATTTCAGTATTAAACCTTATAATAGCAATGAGAGGTTAAACTTAATATGGATAATGATAAAACAATTATTGCTTCTCCATTTTTTGTACAATTCAAAAATCATTGTTATCCATATTTTCTTATGTATGGAAGCAAGCATGTTCCTGTTTGTTTGAAGCCCAATTTGTTCAGCTCTGGGAATTTGCTCATGAAAAGGTTGGTGCTCTTAAGAAATTTTATTCACTACAGCTGGACCTATACATGATGCATAAGAAGCTGGACCAAACACTCTTAGGGTAGGAAGACTACTGAAGAGGAGCAATGAAACCATGCTTTATCTTATCTCATGACCTTTGTTCGAGTGATCTTACCAAATTTCATAATGTTTCCAGAACTTGGGCCTTCAATGACGGCCAATACAAAGCACTACAGACTTCTCCTAGTGTATATGATGAACAAGACTTTCAGGTCTGTGCATAGGCCCTTGCAATATGTCAATCGTTGAATCCCTCCACTGATTTTTTGTTTTTTTGGGTGTCTGAATGTGCTGGCATTACTTGTCTTTCTGAATCTTGTGCATGTTTTGGCTTCTCTGTTTTTTGATGAACCTAACTTCTATAAATACAATACAATCTTCAATATTATGAAACAGGAAAAAATCTTGCAATATTCAGGGTTTTCGGCCTAGCCTCTATGAATACAACCTTAGGACAATAACACCTAGCCTTTATGAATACAACCTCAAGACCCTAACATGCAACTGCATCATTGCGTGCATAAATTCACTCTTCTCTCTTAGCCCTAATTTTTATTTGCTTTATTTTTATTTTTTCTCTCGGAATAACCATTTTTTTCCGTGATAATTTGTGCTGAAAAAACCTTTCGGGTTAAATGGGTAAAGTTTCATTGCACTGGTAATATCTATGAATGAAATAACTTTATTGGGTCATAGGGAATATTTTGGATATTATCAGTATATGTATAAAGCGTTAATATGTGTTTTGCAGAAAATTTCCCATGTATTAACAATTGATGGCTATGAAGATCTGCCAACCAATTATGAGAAGTCATTACAGAATGTTGCAGCACATCAGCCAATCAGTGTGGCCATGGAAGGTCGTGGAAGGGGACTTTCAGTTTTGCAAATCTGTAAGTGTACAATTCTTTGCATAGATTTTATCTACATGGTATTCCAATACATATTTTTTGCACATGCATGCGTTGCAAGTCAATTGATCAATGGTTTTGCTAGCTTTTTTGGGTTGATAGGGTGGGTGTATTTACTGGAAATTGTGGAACTAGTTTGGATCATGGTGTGACGCTGGTGGGTTATGGGTCAGCGGATGTGGACTACTGGATTCTAAATAACTCATGGGGAGAAAGCTGGGGTGAGAAGGGGTACATCAGGTTGCAAAGAAACATTGACAATTCATTTGGAAAATGTGGAATCGCAATGCAGCCATCATATCTGATTAAGAATGGGTCTAATCCTCCAAACCCTGGCCCTTCCCCTCCCTCTCCAGTCACACCTCCAGCAAAGTTCGATGACTGTTATGCATGCCCTGTTGGTAGCACTTGTTGTTGTGCCTATGGCATCGGTAATTTCTGCTTTTAATGGGGATGATGTTCTTATAAATCAACTACCTGCTGCAGAGATAACCACCACTGCTTCCCACACGATTTCCCATTCTTTGATTTCAATGCAGGAACTTGTCTTAAGGTTAGTCATCCATCATTTCTTTGTGCGCATTTTTCATTTTAAATCACCAACTCCGGCCTATGGAGTTTTGGTGTTTGGAATCGATTTGCAAGTAAAAGGTTAAAATTTTGGTATTTGGAAGCGATTTGCAAGTAAAAGGCTGAAATTTTGGTGTTTGGAATAGATTTGCAAGTAAAAGACCCTTGTTATAGTGTGATTGACATGTTGAAGTTCCATTTGTTTTACTTTAATTCTCACAACTCATATTTCAGGAAACCTTTCAGGGTTTTAAGGTTTGGAGTGTTAATCTGTTGACCTTTGATACTGATCCGAGATTTATTGGTATTTACAGAGCAAGAATGATCCATTTGGAGTACATATGCCCAAGCTTACTCATTCAAACCCACATTTTGCAACTCAAGTTGAAAGACTAGCTGCCAAACAAGATCACGGTTTCTTCTCTATGCGATCCGGATTGCATGATTCACATTTTCTTCAGTGATGGGAGAATTTATTAGAGACCGAATCGCTCAGAACAGTCAAACTCCAGTAATATTCTGGCTTAAAATCCAGCAGTCAACAAAAAGTCCAAAATATTATCAAAGCTGTTGTAGGATGGATCGGTATGAAGCCGGTTTTCTGTCAAATTGTTTATGCATACAAGATTATTGTAAATGCCACCATGGTGTTATATGATTGCTGCAATAGTTAGTCATACAAGTTCGCAGTCCCAGGTGGCTCATCCGTCAAGGGTCATTACCGTTGACTCCATGGCTTCTCATTTTCCGTATGCCAAATGCGAGTGTTGTTAACTTGTTACCTTTCACTTCAATTTTATGGAAAATTGTGTGCTTTGGATTTAATTTTCTACAATATTGTGTGTAAAGGAAGTTTAGCGCATAATAATGAGGTTTATAATGTGTTGGTAAGATTACTGAGTAATAGGATTAGTAATGGGTATTGAAATAAAGTAATATAGGCCATGATGCTTCAATTAATACCCACTACGATGTTCTGTTTGGGGTAAAGTTTCAGCCTAATATGAATTGGTAGATAGGCGATCTGTAAAGAAGATTGGGAAAAATGAAGTGGTAAAAACAGAGTAACATTTTATTGAAGAATATGTAGCTATGTGACTTTAATAACAGTCTAAAGATAAACAGTTAAACTTTTTTTAAATGCCACCATCTTAAATCTTATTTCTGCCCATTCGTTTATGGGAGTCACGATTATTCTTATGTGTCAGATGCATGAGCTCAATTGGTAAAATTTATGTACCTGATTCTTTTTGAAGTTAATGTTAAAATGTCTCGACTTTGAAACTACTTCTACGCTTATCACCACCTCTCTGAAGTTTGAAAGGCAAAAATAGTGCATGAATAATGTGAATAGATTCATGGCAGATATGTAGACTCTTTCTCGGTGAATATAATATATTCTTTGAGGTATGACTAAAGGGAACAAACATTACATTTAGCTTTTACACTTGTCATCTCCCTGAAGTTTGAAAATGCAAAAATAGTTCGCGAATAATGGAGACCAAGCCGAACAGAGAATTAACAATATATCATTGTAGCAACTTAAACTGGAAGCCACAAGTGACAAGCGTGCAAATGCATGTCTTTTATGAATATACATTGGATTTTTTCAATTCCTGAGAGGGACGCAAAAATAGTTCGTGAATAATGGAGACCAAGTGGAACAAAGAATTAACAATATATCATTGTAGCAACTTAAACTGGAAGCCACAAGTGACAAGCACCCAAATGCATGTCTTTTATGAATATACATTGGATTTTTTCAATTCCTAAGAGGGTTTTTCTCTAGTTAAAAAGTCAGTGTGATCTCTGTTTGAATACTTGTTCAATATGTTTCTTTCTTTATTTCTATGTTGTTATTTCTTCTTTTGCTAAAAGAATTGTTCACCTACATAACAAATGCATTTAATTATGCTAAAAACCATACAAATAAAACCCATAGAAAGGGAAAGACTAGGAACAAAGAATTGTTCACCTACATAACAACATATGCATTTAATTATGCTAAACAACCATACAAATAAAACCCATAGAAAGGGAAAGACTAGGAACAAACATTGTACTTCAGTTCACTGTAATTTATAATTTTAAGTGTCACTGTACACCCATTAGAAGTTTTGTTTTAATTTTATCTGTTTTAACATATACCATCAATTGTTGCCGAGAGACCTCAGGTTCTATATCCTTGGATTTATTGGTACAAAATTCGTCAAGATTTATGTGCAAGTCATTAAGCATAGTAGTTGGAGAAGGGGTAAAGCGTCTAAGATTACATTAGATATGCATTTAATTATGCTAAACAACCACACAAATAAAACCCACGGAAAGGGAAAGACTAGAAACAAACATTGTACTTCAGTTCATTGTAATTTATAATTTTAGGTGTCACTGTACAACCATTAGAAATTCTGATTTAATTTGCTCTGTTTTAACATATACCATCTGTACTTGCCCACAGACCTCAGGTGTTATATCCTTGGATCTATTGGCTACAACATTCGCCAAGATTTCTGTCCAAGTCATTAAGCATAGTGGTTGGAGAAGGGCTAAAGCATCCAAGATTACATTATTGAGTTAATCAAAAAATCTCTATCGTTAGACCTTGATCTTGAGGATCAACAGTTCTTAATCTAGGGAAGTAGCTTTACAATGCTACCTTAGAAGAGAACTAGCCTTCTTTAAGGTAAAGAACCTCTATGACCACTGTGAGAAGGCTATAGGGAAGTAGCTTTACAACACTACCTTAGAAGAGAACTAGCCTTCTTTAAGGTAAAGAACCTCTATGACCACTGTGAGAAGGCTACAATGGAGAAATGGAAAACCCAAAGGAAGGTCAGAAGAATCTGATCTCAAGGGAGTGAGTGCAAAAGAACCTCTATGACCACTTTGAGAAGGCTACAATGGAGAAATGGAAAACCCAAAGGAAGGTCAGAAGAATCTGATCTCAAGAGAGTGAGTGCAAAAATTGTGATTGAAGACCCATAAGCATCTCGAACCCTATCCATTGAGAATGCGCCACAAGGGCACTGAACTCCAAGTCACAAGGCGATGTAATGTCAAATTTGTCATCTCAATTCCTTTCGAAGATGAAGTAGAATATGATCATAATCCCATTAGATTTATGTAAGTTGTTCTTTGGTAGCACTCATTATGTTATTTGTGGGTTTGTGATGCTACATACTTCATTACACCGAATAAATATATATTGAATAAATATGGACAACCATTTGTGGTTCATACTTATAAAGGTAACCAAAAGATATATATGGTTTAGGCCAATCAAGCCACGGGATTACTCAATCCAAACAAGCAAGTTGAAATATTATCAGTATATGTATAAAGCGTTAATATGTGTTTTGCAGAAAATTTCCCTTGTAGTAGCAATTGATGGCTATGAAGATGTGCCAACCAATTATGAGAAGTCATTACAGAATGCTGTAGCACATCAGCCAATCAATGTGGCCATGGAAGGTGGTGGAAAGGACTTTCAGTTTTGCAAATCTATAAGTGTCCAATTCTTTGCATAGATTTTATCTACATGGTATTCCAATACATATTTTTTGCACATGCATGCGTTGCAAGTCAATTGATCAATGGTTTTGCTGGTGTTTTTGGGGTGACAAGGTGGGTGTATTTACTTGCAATTGTGGAACTAGTTTGGATCATGGTGTGACGCTGGTGGGTTATGGGTCAGCTGATGTGGACTACTGGGGTACATCGGGTTGCAAAGAAACATTGATAGTTAATTTGGAAAATGTGGAATTGCAGTGCAGCCATCATATCCGATTAAGAATATGTCTAATCCTCCAAACCCTGGTCCTTCCCCTCCCTCTCCAGTCACACCTCCAGCGAAGTGTGATGATTGTTATGCATGCCGTGTTGGTAGCACTCGCTGTTGTGCCTTTTCCATGGTCATATTTTCCATCTCAATTCCTTTCGAAGATGAAGTAGAATGTGATCATAATCCCATTAGATTTATGTAAGGTGTTCTTTGGTAGCATTTATTATGTTATTTGTGGGTTCGTGATGCCACATACTTCATTACACTGCATAAATATATATTGAATAAAGATGGACAACCATTTTTGTTTCACATTTTTTCCTCTCAATACTTAGAAAGATATCATTGCATGCAGTTTGAAGTTATGATACATATGTTTGCTTTCAACAACATCCATTTACATGTTGATGTTGTTATTCTTCCGCACTTTATGCCTTACGGCATTTCCTTTGCAACATCTAATGCAAATGCTAGTTTTAATATTCCAATGGCTATGGTGGTCTCTATCATTGCTCTCTATGATGACGTGGATGAAATATTTGAAGTCCCGACAGACATACACCTTGAGTATTTGCTTCTTGCCCCGATATTAGGAGCATGCCAACCTCATCTGCGCGCCGCCAAGAACAAGGATTTACAAAAGGGTTTGATAAATCTCATTCACGTGCTCATGATAAATAGGCCTAATGTTTTTGCCTTTGCAAGGAAGCTGGGTGCTAGTTGGCTTGTTGACCCTTTCCTGATGTTGCGTGTTGACATTGGCTTTGTCAAGCCTGGTTCCAAATTAACATGTCGCAGGCCAAACGTCGTGGTCAAACATTGGGTCACCGCTTTGCATCCCTACGTGGCATATAACGTTGCATATCCCCACTATAGAAACTACCGACACCTCTGTCGTTTCCCATGCGTTGTACTCGCTTGTCCTGACAATTCGTCCTCCACCTTGTTCAGCTCTGCACTTGTCACTTATGCCTTTGTTCAACCGACATAATTTATGGTAAACAAACATTTAATTTAACTATACCATATACTATAATATAAATTAACTATATTATAATTATATTAAAATATTAATTAAATCAAATCAAATTATTTAATTTAAAAAAAATGAAAATAAATATATTATTATTTACTTAAATTATATCTATATATATATATAGATATAGATATAATGGAACAACTCTAATCCTAAGGTGGCACTATCAACGATAAAAGAAAAGAAAAAAACCCTAGTCCCAAAATAATATCACCAGAAAAGACAATTATAAAAAATGGTGTGAGCCAAGTGAAGACAACTATTTAAGGTTAAAGTGAAGGAAACTTTCAACAATAAGATTTGAGGACAAATATTTTGAAGGAAGGGACATTTTTACGAGCATAAATTGTATAAAATAATGTAAATATAGATAATAACACTACATCAAAACAATGATTAATTAGTGATTAGTTTAGTGAAGAGGTGTGTCCCCAAAGGATATGACCATTCATAAAGGGACACATGCCTACGTATATAAGGCAGGCACTCATTGTAACATTGAATCATCACTTGTACACACACACACATATAAATAAATTATTATAAATACTTGTGTATTTTTACATTAAAACCAACAAGCTATAAGTTTTGTTGCTTCATTTTCCCATATGGGTTTTCCTAGGGAAAATCTTTATGTTCTTTGTGTGATTGTCTCTTTATGATCCTACTGTCTTAAATGCTATATATTTCATATGTTCTATGTAATTTGATTAATTATGATATCATGGATAAGAATGTGTAAAATAATTAAATCATAAAAAGAAATTATCAGTATAGAAGACTCATAAAATTCAACATTGTATCAAAACTTTGGGTGAAATAGCAACCATAGAAAGGAAGTAATCATTGTTTCATAAATCCCTAATCTGAGCCTCTAGAAGTCCTTATCCAAAGTGTGTTACAGGAGACCCAAGAGGTCTTAAATTGTCAGGAGTATAGTTACAGTTGGTCTGAAAATATCAGAAGGCTACATGGAGGCCGAAACCTTATCTCTATAATATTTGAATCTAAGTCTACAAAAAGGAATAACATTTTCATGTTTTTTATCTTCCATCCAAGATCGAATGTATGAGGATTTTTGTTTTATTCTAAGCTCAATAAATTTATAAAATCTCAGAGGACCAAAAGGCTCAATCATGAAACTTCAACCCGAATTACTAAGGATATCTCAAGAACCGAAGAGCTTAGTATACTTATGGTAAAAGGCCAAAAGTCTTAGACCCAAGAGAAAGACAACCAATAACTGTTTTTTATCTTGTCCCGATCTCTCAACCACAGGAAATCCACAGAGATTGTCCATTATGCCATAGGCCTTGTAGAATCCTAAGAAGTCATGTTGTCTACCAGAAGGAATCCTATTGTAGTTTGTAATCCTCATGGACAAATTAAGTTAAGATGTATTATAAGGAAGTTTTATTCAGTGTTCAAAACTCAAGGAACACAACATCTATGGTTTAATCTAAAATTGTAGACCAAATTCATTTTTGGAAGGATGTCCCTTGGAAAGAGGCCCATTAAGCCTTCGATTCGACCCACTGTGGAAGGCCAAAGGTCACTAAAAAACTATGATGAAAAAGAAGCCCACAACCTGTCTTCTAATTTAAAATTAGTAATTTCATTCACATGTGAATAAGATATACTATGGAGGGAACTATGCTCAAGAGAAGGATTTAATACCATGAAAAGTTTGATAAGGACACACATATTAAAGCATTGAGAATATGTTTCCATTCAAGGAAATTCCATATGTAGTTTGATCCTCAAGAAGACTATCAAAGCTCTAAGATTGTCTTGGATATGCTTGTGGAAAATGTCTAGTGTCAAGTTGATCATATTAAGCCTAATTTATCTAATATCTCTAAAGAACGAGTCAAGATGTGATGTCTATAGTTAAAAATTGATGAGTCCAAAAGGAAGAATTAAAGGAATGAACCAAATGTCTTGTGCCAAAAAAATTCTGGTATCCTAAAGTTAAATTGAAGTAATGAGAATGTTTGGCATCATGACCTGTGTATAAAGTAGATGACCTATGTTTGGTAAATTCACACAATACTAAACATTTGAAGATATTTCCATAGGCTGAAGCAGATTGCAAAGCTTTTTTGTTGCCATCGATCATGTTATTTGGATGCCCACTCCTGAAATACAAATTTTAAATGTTGTAAAGGATCCTTGTCAACATTATATTCTTGATGAAATAGGTTCATTAGACATGATCCTCTTCAAGATTAAAGATCAAATTCACCTAGAAGTCCGAGTTACTTGGACCAAATTCAAGCAATGGATGAAATAATGATAAGTTTCATCCCAAGTGCAAAGTGCATATCAAGTTCTAGGGTTTAGACATCTAGGGTTTGTAAAACCTAGCAAGAAATAAGGCTTGGATAAGAAAGCCCTAGGGTTCATAAATAAAACCATATGTTTGGACGTTTCCATTGAAAGAAGAAATCCTAGCTTTTGCAAGAAAGAATGACATAATGGTGATGATGGGGACAAGGTTGACTTGTAAGGTGGATGCAAGAAGGGTAAGATTGAAAGGGAGCTGATATTCTTCTCAAAAGGTAAGTGCTTTTATATCTCTCTTCTTTATTACTATTATTGTTGTTACAATTAGATAATATCATCTTTGAATTATGTGTTTGATTGTAATATTTCTTCCATGGCCTCCTAATGAGGATTGTTAGCACATAATGAAGGGTACCAAGATTATGGAAGCAGATGGAAGAACATAACAAAATTGTGAGAAAGAGATTCTATGTGATGAGAGATATTTTACAAGACAAAATCTGGCCTCAAAGGTAGCAAAATGCCTTGATAAGATGCAAGTTAGTGGTGACTTCCAAGACAAAGTATGATTGGATGGAAATAAGTACAAAATGAAGGATTACCTTAGTAAGAGGGAAGATGACTATGGAAAGACATATTTTCAAGAACACTTCTATTGGATTTCAGAGATTTGTGGTTGATCGGAGAACCCACAGTAATGGAGTTTTTACACCAACACTTCTATTGATATTTATTTATGATTTTTGTTAAAAATTATATCGGATGGATGTAGGGATCATATCCCTCAATGAAAGAAGATGTGTACATAAGAGATACCTCAAGCTAGTGAGGTACATGAAGAAATATTATACCTGTAAGGAGAAGGAAGTATTTCTATAGACTCCTCCTATATTAATGGATCAAGGTTGATCCTATATGATTTGTTTTTTGATGAAAGAACAAGAAGTCAAGGCTTCTCTAACCCTTGTTTGAGCTTCAGAGGGAGTTTACCTCAAAACTCAAGATGAAAGATATTGTCTAGATAGCTGATAACATTAGTGGTAGAGGGAGAAAATCAAGATTACTATGGAAGGACCTATTTAAGAAATAATACCCTGTTAGGGTAACTAATATAACCAAGATAATGGATCAAGTGAAGAAAGCAGATCAATTTATGGTTGAGTCAAGAATGTAGATCAACATGTGTTGAAGTACCAACATGGTACAATTGGTCAAGGCATGGTCATATATGCTATCAAACAGAGAAGTACAACTTTAGGGAAAGGAGTGTTGAAAAACAACGAGAATTTGTATATCGCTTATGATTGGGATCTGATCTCATGGATGAGAAGGAAGTAGACATATTTGCACTCAAAGGTTGAGTATATTGTAGCGTGAAAGGTAAGTCATGAAGCAATATGACTTCAACTTATAGGATTGCTTGATTAGGTGCAGGTGACAACATGATGACAGCTCAAGGCACCTTGAGATCTAGTACCAATACATGGTACAAGATGAGAGAAGTATGTCTCGAGAACATCTCCACTAATGAGCAGAAAAATAATATTTTGATGAAGTCATTACCCAGAGAGAAGTTAATGTACTTCAGAGACAAGATGGGGCTTGTGGAGATTACTCCTCTCATTGAGATCGAGTGCTGATTTGATGACAAGATGGATGGACATTATCCCATTAGGAAGAATGTTCTGAGAGGCCCAAAGTGCTCCCTAAGTAGAGTTGAGTAAGTGCCTCTTAGTGACGAGACTTGATCACTCACCAAGGAAGGGTTGAGTTGGTCTCTCAACATCAAGACCTGATCACATGTCAGGGAAGGGTGGAGTGAGGTATTTCAACATTTAGACTAGATCACACACCAAGGAAGGGTGGAGTGAGGTCTTTTATCATTTGGACTCGATCACACACCAGGGAAGGGTGGAGTGAGGCCTTTGAACATTTGGACCCTGTTAGTGCCTAGATTTACCTTAGGCTGAAAAGGTAGGATCCAGGGCCATCATCAAACCACGCTCAGCCTCGTAGCTAGCCCTATGAGGACATGAGAGGGCTCTCTCCAGGTCAATCTCAACAAATGATGATCAATTGGGGCTTGAGATCACTGGAATATCTTCTGATGTTAGGCTAGGTATGACGTACAAGGATTTGATTTGATTTTTTGAGGGTTTTGTTGGAAAAAAGGGAAAGAAAAATTTGGGTCCGGGGATGAGGCCAAATTTTTGCAGAGTTCCGGTTGGGGCGAGGTAGGCAGTAGTTTTGATGCTTTAGATTAAATGAATGGATGGAAATGACCGCTGAGGAGCTGAAGAGGGCAAGTGGCTGCAATAATCCTCTCCAAACAAATGAAAACATGTAAAACTAAACAAAGTTTAAGGCAGAGCACAACAAACTCATGGATTCTGCCTTTGTCACTCAATTTGTTTATTTCAGAAGCAAAGAGAAGGGAAATGGCATACATAAAACATCAATGAACTTACAATTACATGAAGAAAAACACCATCAAAACACAGAGCCACAAGGATCCCAACTAGTGTTGCAAAACCCTGGTCTTTCCTTTGCCAAAAATGTAGAAATTAGATGTACAATGGAGTGCCAAGCAATCCCAAGTGTCCAACCCTGAAAATGACCGAGAAATTACATGATATAGATAAGCCTAAATCCTTCCCATGCCTCTAGGGGTCGAGCTCATCATTCTAGGAGCTGTTTCAACCATATCTAAACAAGGAACTGAAAAATAGGCAACGAAACAACTTGCCTCTATATAAAAGGAAACTGATTCATTCACTATTTTTTTCACTTTTTAGTGAATGAATCTACATGGATGAGTAACAATGTGCAAAAATTACATAAAAGTCATGAATTTACATCAAGATAAATCAAGAGTTACATGAAAGAGTGAAACTAGTCAAAACTAGGCGAAATTCTGAGCTGCTGAGTGAAAAATAGGCCAAATTTCCCTACGCGCCGTGCCTGAAACCTGTATGCATAGCACAACTTTGAGGCTAATTTTTAGGGCCTTCCCGAAGTCCAAATTGAGCTCATGATAGCTCGTTAGAAAGCCCTACCTGTATACTTTCCAACCCAAGTGGAATTTCTAGATTTGGTGTCCATTTGCCCCTCCAAAAATCCAATCTCCCAACACTACTTCCTGTGGGTGCAAAAGGTGGTAGAAAGGTGATTTTTAGGGTGTTTTTGACCCTTTAGGCAACCCAGAACTTGATGAAATCCTTAGGTAATCCATGAGAATTCATAAATTTTGATGAAAAAACCAAAAATATAAAGTTTTCCTCCTGCAGAGCTGCCAATTATAAGTGCGCGCCAAGTGGCGCTACGTGTTGGGCGGAAAAACCTATTTCGTGACCAAAAAAATTCAAAATTGACAAAATTTTTTCCAAATTTGTTGAAATTTGGACTGAAGGTCCATCATCAAGTATCATGCTTTGCCAACAAAGCTTTGACCAAGATCATGTCCCTTCACGCCTCCTTGATGCCTTCTTCATCTACGTTGCCTGAGGTGAATATGAAGAGTTTGATGTCTTTGACTTTTGTTGCCAAGGGGAAATAGGGACAGTGGGTATAGTGGATTGTCAAGTGAAATTAAAATACAATAACAGTCACTTGACTTTGTTTTAGGAATGTGGGGTTTAAGGATTTAGGAATTTTGCAAATGATATGGGAGATGGTAGGGTTTAGGGATAGGGATAATAGGATTTAGGAACAAGTAATATGAGTAATTTTATAAGGGAATAGGGAAAAAAGGGGAGGCACTGTATGATGATATGACAGTGGTGGGAAAGGGAAACACAGATGAGAAATGGAATTGGAGTGTTTTGGCACCAAAGTCAGATTTTGACATTCTAATTCAAACCCTAAGGGAGCAGTTTTTGATATGAGTATAGGGTTTAAATTTTAACATTCAAATTCTCCAAATGAACCTTCTAAAACCACACCAAACACTATTCAATGGCCATTGCAAGATGATTTGACTTACACGGAGCATAGGAGATTGAGTTGTTTAAATTTATGGAACAGTGGCAAAGTTTTTTATGTGTCGGCCCTGTGCACCGCGCACACAACCCAGTGCGCCGCGCACTTTATATGCACCATGCACATTCAAAAAGAACACTGCAGTGGGTGGCTCTATGTGCCATGCACTTTATATGCACTGCGACAACCTCCCAATGCGCCGTGACTGTAATTTCATCAGCAGTTCAACCTTCAAAACACATTTTCACCCTCCAAATGATTTCTCCATGATTTCTCTTGGCTCCTAGATGACCTTTGCTATGCCAATGAATCGTGAAATAAATGAAAATATCTTTCATGGCATGGACTTCGATTTTTGAATTAGAAAACCCACTGTTTGAAGACTTTAACACTTTTACAAGAGAACTTTGTTTTGCTTGTTTCCTTTTGATTTTTGAGCTGATGATGAATCTCTTTATCTGTTCTGCAGGGATGGATGGCATGGTGTTTGGCAAAGGCGACTAGGGCTATGCTTGAAGGAATTTACAACTGAAACAACTTTAAAAATCACATGGTATTTATTACAAAAGACGAAATTTGACGATTTTTCTTCAAAACAGAGTTTTGAAGAAAAGTCATAATCGAGCATTATTACGACAAAATTTTGCAATGAAAACTTATTTCGAACCTCCCTCATGTGCTTGCTGGCATTATTATCCATTTTGAAGACTAAACTTGTGAAACCTTAGACCTAATGACTAAAATGACTCTTTGCTGACCACGAGACCAAACAAGACTATACATGAGTTTAAAATTGACTTTGATGAGTAGACACGGACCAGCAGGTACATGACATGAGGGAGATGAGTGACAAGACCCTTCCGTCAGAAAATCGATGCTCTTAATGGAATGAAAATGACTGGACTGAACGAGACACCTAAAAGTGAAATGCAACAAAAGAGATTTTGATCGCCGACGGAGGGATGAAAAGACCGACTCTAACAGACCCGATCACACACTAGGGAAGGGTGGTGTGATTTCTTTTCAACATCCATACCTAATCACTCACTAGGGAGGGTTGAGTGAGGTCTAGGCCCATTTTTCTCACTAGGAAGGGTAAGTGAGCGCCTGTTAGTAGACTTAGTATCTCAACATTTTTTTCCTAGTGAGAGGCCTTGAGATTTAAGGACCGATTACTGAAAGAAAATGAGTATTGATATGTTAATGATAAGCCATGAGTTAGGTACCAACCATGATATGGATATTGTTACCCACCACTTGTGGGTGATATCCATAGGAGAAAATTTTATCCTAGATGGTTGATGAGCCTCATCATTGGGTAATTATATTGGCCTTAATTCACCTCCTAGCTTAGTCAAACCAACTTTTCTCACAACTTATTACATGTTTTCTATTATATTTTTGAATGCGATGAGTTAGAGTTGGATATTATTCCTAATGGACTAATAAGCATTGAATGTAGGATTGAAGGAGAAAATCAAGGGATTTTGGAAAATACTAAGGTTAAAACTCAAATGGGACAAGGGAGAGGGATTGTAGGAGGTAAATCCTCCTCATTTACTTCTCCCCTATTCGAATATTCCTGCATCCATCACACCAGCTCAGAGTGCAAGAAACCAAGCCATGAGGATTAGAAGGAAACTGAGCAAGTGAGAGACAAAGAGCTAGTTTATCTCGAGTTCGCGAGACAAGCCTCCCTAATTTTAAGGAATTCATTGGGGACTTCAGTTGTATAAGTAGAGAGGCCTAGAGCCTCATTAGGATTCAAATTTTTGTTGTAAACCTCTAAGATATTTTCTACCTCCAGACTTGTGAAAGTTTTATTGATGTAATTTTCTGTTTTGGTAATAAGAATGAGTTTTGTTTTGAGCCAGCACTGAGTTAACTCTGAGGGATGAATCTCTTGGGTTAGGGCCCAACCCTAGCATCCAAGGCTCCTCTTTATTGTATTTGTATTTTTAGATTAGTCTCATAGCTTCATTGTTAATTTGCTTTTAGATGTGTTTTCATTGCAAGTAGTGTAGATTGGATTGGTTGTTTATTAGTTTGC
This sequence comes from Pinus tabuliformis, assembly GCA_031772625.1. Taxonomy (NCBI): domain Eukaryota; kingdom Viridiplantae; phylum Streptophyta; class Pinopsida; order Pinales; family Pinaceae; genus Pinus; species Pinus tabuliformis. The sequence continues at coordinate 790,801,683 of CM062805.1, forward strand.
TTCCATTTGTGCCTTACTTCAATAGCAGGTTAGTAGGGATAAAAGGAGTACCACAGGGTTGTCAGTGGCTGTCTTGGCCTCATTTCCTCCCTTTGGGATCATGATTTCAGGAAGGGACCCTTATGCAGCCCCAAAAACAAAGATTTCTATTTTTTGCATAAGCTTTAGAGGTTACTACATTTAAGTTAGAATTTGATCAATTTTGCAAAGTAGGATTTTGTTTCCATCTCCTATATCTTCGCTCTTGCAGTAGATATCATCCATGCTTTCATTCCTTTCAGCAACTTTCCTCATGCATAATGTAGGAAGTTAGTTCATTACTTCTGCTTTTCTAGCTTATGAGAATGCTTCTTGTTTACATAGCTTTTTGGGAATTACACATGTTTTATGAATATTAGGTGCTTCAAGAGGAGACAAAGACTTCATATCTAGCAGCCACCTTCGACTCCATCCACCGTAGTCATTCCTTGTCTTCACCATTGCCTTCACTAGTTTTCATCATTTTTCATAGAAATTCTTCCAAGCACATTGAGTGAATCCAACCATCCTCTATCTTTGATGTTGACTTATGAGTGATCCTAGACCTTTCCTCCCTTCATTCCACTCATCTACCACCTTACCTAAGCCTTCCATCACCTCCAACACCTTCCATTTTGCTCTCAGCTGTATCCTGTAGGTTTCTAGTACATCCTGTAGGTTTTCCTGAAATGGCCTGTTTTGAGGCCGAATTGAGGGAAAACCTCTAGGAAGTTACCAAAAGCCTCCCAAGGGTATCCCACATCATCCAACCATCTCCTAACTCTTCCATCCATCCTCCAACATCCTTAAGTCACCTACCACATCACGAAAAGAAATTAATTTGCATACTTGATTTTGCATGAAAAGACAAAAAGGCAAAAACATATTTATTTTAGTCCCTTTACTTGCACATTAGTGATGTTTGATGCTTCTTACTTCCGTGCTTAGATAGTAGCATTTGGTTCATGATAATTTAGCATTATTGCAAAGCATAGTTTCTTGGTAGTTAATTATGAAATGGTGTGATTTAGCATTGAATTTTGGTATTTTCCATTATTGCAGTAGAGTAGCTCTCCCTTAGAGCAGATTTCCCTCTCTTCCATCAAGAAACCAAGCTTCTTATGACTCCATAGAAGTCTGGCTTGAAAACCCCAATGGTCTCTTGCTAGCTAAACTATGACAAAAGGCAGAACCATCACTATTACTTATGTATACAGCACTGCCATCTCCAAGTTTGTACGAACCCCGGGTTGACAAAATAAAGCTAGTAGCCTAGGAGTTGCAACATTCTTGCTGCAATACTAGAGCTCATCACTTTTTTGGCGCCGTTATTGGGGAGGTTTATGAGTAATATGTGAATACTGCTTCTTTCTTCTAATTTCTTGTCTTTAATATTCTGCCATTAGTTTATTTATGCAAAAGTAATTTAGTTGCTTCCTTTTTCATTCTACATTTTCTGCTTTCCTTTCCATTTTTCAAGCAAGATTTCAATTCAACAAGTAGTTTTTCACTCAGTCAATAGTTTTCATTTAATCAGCAATTTCAATTCTGCAAAGTAATTTCCAAGTTTGAAAAAAAGCACAAAACCAACCCAAAAACATTTCCTTTCATGCCTCATAGGAATAGGGATAACTTAGGGAAATTTTTTCCAAATACCTCCACTGCATCAAACAACTAACCTTTCCTCTTCTTCGGTGGTTGTGAACTGGAGGAACCCTTGGGTGAGAAACTTGACATATTTGAAGAACATACAGGGGAAGAAGAAGAAGAAGAACCCATTCCTACTAAACCAATGGATGAAAATGGAAACAATAGAGGGAATAAAGAGAGAGTTTAGGGAGCCTTCGCCATCAGGGAAACCAATGGGGACACTAAGATGAAAAATATAAGTCCCTCTGTCTTACCTCATTTCCATGGCTTGACCACAGAAGACCTCAACACTTTCCTATTTGAGTTTGCTGTTATATGCCGAACCTATGGCTATACAGATGATGAGCAGAAGTTAAAATTATTTCCATCTACTCTCAAGGATGCAACATTGTGTTGGTTCATGGGTTTACCTGGGGATAACATCACAACTTGGGCTCAGATGCAACAAGCCTTTAACAACAAGTATCAAGACTAGTATTGGTCAAAGGATACTAAAGAGGGAATTTTTGTTTGACCATAGGTAATGATGAATCCCTAGAGGATTACGAAGAAAAATTCTAGCTTAGTTACAAAAGGGCCAGGTGCATGCTTGACCCTAAGTCACTAAAGTTGGTCTTGCTTAGGGGAGTAAGGGAAGATCTTCTCGATACCCTACACTTATTAGCAGGAGGAGATATCTACCAATTACCCTATGAGGATATAAATATTATCTTTAGAAACCATTCTAGGGCGGCTAGGAAAGAGGGTAGGGGTAGCCAACCTATGGTTAGTACACCCTCTTCCAACTCATCCATCAAGGGTGAAATTGGAAACATGTTGGAAGATTTCAAAAGTGAGATGTTGCAAACCCTTGCCTTGCAAATGGACACTATGCACATTAAGAGAAATAAGGAGGAAGTAGAGAGAACATTGGCCATTTTTTGTCCTAGATGCACCAAGAGGCATCCTAAGAATGAATGTCCGTTGAATTCTATTGAAATTTTCTCAGTCTGTGAAGAAAACCACTCCATATTCAAGTGCCCTTCTTTGCCTGGACTCAAAGATGTATATCAAGGAGCTAAAGGGGTCCGTAAGCAACTCTGCTACATAAACCAAAGGAGACCTCATGGGCCTATACCATACTAGCAGGGCATGCAAGGGTCTTCCCATGCATATTACAACCCCAACTCGACCACAACCATACCTTCTTGGGGACCCCCTGCTCATCCTTTTTGGTCTACACCTCCTCCTTGGTCCTTTGCATCTCAGTATCACTCCCAGCCAGTCAACCAGTCACTTCAACCATATGCTTCGCCACAACCTTAGTGGAATGCACCGCCCCAGAGGTTGAGGCCCCAATACAACAATGCTCCAGCTTTATTGCCTCCACCACTTGCCCAACTATAGCCACTACACTCTGCTCCACCTAAGCAACCTCAAATGCCTGCCCAGCCAAATCTGAAGCTGAACAAAAGACAGGCTTAGCAAGTATACAATGTAGAGACATCATATCTAGCTTATGCTATGGAAATCCAAGAGATTAACTTGAGATTTGGGAGAGTTATCCCACATAACCAACCTCCACCTCCACCTAGGGAAGTTGAGGAAGAAAAAGAGAGGGAAGCATTCTTAAAGTGAATCCACCCTTTCCTGAGAGATTAACCCAACCACTCTAGCCTACCCTAGAAGAGACTGAACTTATGGGAGAATTGAAAAATCTATGTGTAAAGATTCCACTTCTCCAAGAAATAAAAATTATGTTCCTATTTACAATAAGTTGATTAAGGAGAAGTTCTTCAAGATTCCAGAGAGGTGAAGAAGAGGTGCCCCTACCATTAATGTCATTGGACAACTATCCGAATTAATGTTGGGGTAGGTAGTCTGTCTAAAGTACTTGGACCCTAGAAGCCCTGTAGTACATGTGCACATCAATGGAACCATTGTCTCACACACCTTGATCAATCTTGGGGCTACTATTAATGTGATGACCAAGGACACCATGCTCATGCTCAACCTCCAAGGTTCATTGAGGAAGACCACAATGGTTCTGCAACGTGCAGACCGCGCCATAGTGATCCCTGAGGGGATTGTGCAGGATGTGATGGTCTCCATTGACTCTTGGGAGTACCTTGCAGATTTCCTAGTTCTCTAGCCTAAGGCTAACCTTACTGGTTACCCTCTCATCCTTGGGAGACCCTGGTTGGCCACTGTCGATGATTACATTAGCTGCAGAGCTGGGAATATGACCATCAAGAATGGGCATATGTCCAAGTAGTTAGTCCTATACCCTCCTTCTCAACTATCTCTAGAGAATGATTTAACTTTATTGTTGGAGGAGGAGGAAGAATATGAAGCTTATTCCGCCCCAATTTATACTATAGAAACAACCATGGGAGGAGGACAGTAGGATGAAGATGATTTGATTGAACACCTACTCCAAAGTCCAATTACTAGTACATTGCCCTTAGAATATGTAGTAAAGGAAACCCAAAACAATCATCTAATTGACCTATGCTTGGCCGATTCCAACCCCCTCTATGTTAAAACCATAGAATTCAGCCCTGAGAGAACCTTGAAAATCAATCCATCTCTTTCTGCTCTCCAAGAAGAGAAGTTATGCAACATGATAAAGGAACATCTAGATGCCTCTGCTTGGAGTTACAAAGAAATGAAGGGAGTACAACCCTTAGTGTGTACTCACCACATATACATCAAACAATGTTGCAAGCCAGTCCGACAACCCCAAAGGACAATGAATCCAGCTCTTAAAGATATAGTCAAAGAAGAACTACAAAAACTACTAGATGCAGGATTCATTTACCCTATCTCCGACAGTGAGTGGGTCTCTCCTTTGGTGTTAGTTCCAAATAAAAATGGTAATTGGAGGATTTGTGTCAATTACAGGGAGTTGAACAAAGCTACAAAAAAGGACCATTTCCCTCTACCCTTCATTGACCAAGTGCTAGATGGCCTGACAGGGAAATTTTTTTTCTCTTCCTAGATCGATTCAATGGGTACAATCAAATCCAGATCAGCCCAGAAGACTAGGATAAAACCACCTTCACTTGTCCTTGGGGTACTTTTTCCTATAGGGTCCTTCCTTTGGCCTATGCAATGCTCCTGCCACTTTCCATAGAGTAGTGCTGAGTATTTTTGTCAAGTTAGTCTATGATGCGGTGGAAATTTATATGGATGATTTTACACCTTATGGCTGTAATTTTCAAGAGGCTTTGTCCAACCTAGGCAAAGTACTGCACAAATGCATTGAAATGAACCTATCTCTCAATCCCAAAAAATGTGAATTCTTGATGACTGCAGGGACAGTGCTAGGTAATTCAATATCTCAGCAAGGACTGCAGGTGGACCCAACCAAAATAGCTATCACCCAAAGCGTCCCACCTCCTCAAAAGCAGAGAGATGTCAGAAGTTTCCTAGGGTTAGCTAGATACTACCGAAGGTTCATAAAGGACTTTAGCAAGCTGGCCTCTCCTTTATTTGGTTTGTTGGCCAAGGAATACGAGTTTATATGGTTAAAAAGCTATCAAGAGGCCTTAAAAGCCCTAAAGAACAAGTTAATCACTGCACCGATTCTCCAAGGCCCAAATTGGGCTCTTCCTTTTCATATTCATGCTGATTCCTCACACAAAGCCATAAGAGTAGCCCTAGGTCAGATAGATGAAAAATTGCCTTATGTTATCTACTTTATCTGTAAGAATCTGTCAAAGGCTGAACTAAAGTACACAGTGACCGAAAAGGAACTCCTAGCTGTTCTGCGTTCATTGAACAAATTTAGGAATTATATTATAGGCTATTAAACATTTGTGCATACTGACCATGATACAATCAAATATTTAATGAATAAACCAGATGTGAATGCTTAGATTATAAGATGGTTTCTTTTATTACATGAGTTTGATCTAACTATTGTTGATAATCCTGGTAAGGAAAATGTTGTTGCAGACTTTTTGTCCAGATTAAATTTTCCTGCAGGTGAAGAAGGAATGGTTGATGACCAGTTACTAGATGAGCACTTATTTTCTATTTTAGTTCTCTCTCCATGGTTTGCTGATATAGAAAACTATTTGGTATCTATACAGTTCCCACCGAACTTGTCCTTCAAAGAGAAAAGCAAGATAATGAGGAAGAGCGCCCCCTTCACTTGGATTGGGGGAAATCTCTTCAAAATTGGTCCACAACAAATCTTGATAATGTGTGCCAGGAAGGAGGAAGTCTTTGACATCCTTCTGAATTTTCATGATGGGCCTTGTGGAGGTCACTTGGCAGCAAAGAGGACAACATTCAAAGTGTTACAAGTAGGCTATTATTGGCCCACTCTTCATTGGGATGTGAAAAGATATACTAGTCAGTGTGATCGGTGCCAAAGGATGGGAAGGCCTACTCCAAGAGATGAAATTCCTCTGTAGCCTCAGGTGACTTTCGAGCCATTAGACAAGTGGGGCATGGACTTCATTGGACCTATTGACCCTCCTTACAAATGAAAGCAGTACATCATTGTGTGCACTAACTATCTGACTAAGTGGGCTGAAACCAAGGAAATTAAGGAAGCAACATAAGAGAAGGTAGTTGAGTTCCTAAGGGAGAATGAATTTTACAAATTTGGGTACCCTAGAGAGCTAGTCACAGATCAAGGTAGCCAGTTTACCTCCAAAATGATTGAAGACTTGCTCAGCCAGCCAAAGATCAAGCATAGAACCTCCAATTCCTATCATCCACAAGCTAATGGACAAGTAGAGGTGACCAATAGAGCGATGGAGGGAATCTTGACCAAAGTGGTAAGCAGTAGCAGGAAGGATTGGGCAGGTAGACTAGTTGAGGTCACCTCGGCCTATAATACCACCCGGAAGACCACCACTAGATTCACACCCTATGAGCTGGTCTATGGGAAAAAGGCCTCCCTGTCCATTCAATTTGAGTATAACACATTAGGGATGACATCCCAACTAGATCTAGATCTCAGTAGTGCATAAAAAAAGATATTTCTCCAGTTGAATGGTTTGGATGAGTTCAGAATGCAAGCCCTGCTACATACAGAGGTAATTCAACTTCAGAGGAAGATCTGGCATGATAAGAACATCAAGGAAAAGCAATTTCAAGAAGGTGATTGGGCTTTGTTATATGATTCAAGGTATACTGATTTCAATGGAAGGTTAAGGACAAGGTGGTTAGGACCTTATGTTGTAGAAACATGCCATGATAATGGTTCAGTACAGATCAGAACAAAAGATGAAGATTCCATTCCTTTACTTGTTAATGGACACCGATTAAAAATTTACAAGAGACCATTGTCAAAACAAGAATTCATTGGTGATATCAATAAAACAGTGATGGAAGTGGAGCAAGTTTCAGCTCCTACCTCATCAAATCACTGAGAGAAAAAAAGGAAAAGAAAAAGAATAAGGACTCAGGTGAAAACCTCCATGAGGCGCCATAGTCCCACTATCGGGTTAAAAAACTCTTGGGGTAGCCCAATGGTGTCAATAAAAAAAAGGAGAAAAAATGAGAATACAAATATCCCTAGGTGAAAACCTCTCTTGAGGCACCCAGGGAAAACAACTAGGATGAAAACCTCTCAAAGGCAGCCTAGTTGTTTTAAAAAAAAAAGAGAAAAGAGAAAAATCATGAAAATTTCTATTTTGCAGGTCAGCAAGAAGGACAATTAGAGAGAAAAGGAGGATCACCAAGAGACCTATTTCACTCAAATTTTATTTTTTTCCACTCATTTTCATTCATCACTTTACCATTTCTTTCATTTTTTCCACTCCTTTCCTTCAGTTTACAAGGGGAATGTGTTTTCTACAGGATCCCCTGAAAACCTACATGATGATCCTGTAGGAATCACAGTGACCCATAAATCCTATAGGAAGTGACCCTAGAGGAAAAAATGACCTCCTATGTCAATGAAATAGCACCCCTACATCATCATTCCATGACCATACCTTTTTACACCTTCATCACCCCTCTGTTCACCCTAAAATAAAAATAAAAAATGATATCAGTTTAAAAAAAAAATCACAGTCTTCGAAAAAGAAGGAAACTGAGATAAATAAGGAGCATCAACTAAGTATTCCTCATTCTCCACACTCCTAGTCTCCCTCTCCATCCATGTCACCATCCTCAAACTCCCAGCAGAAGGCATGATGAAGAGTTCTAAGGGAGAAGCAGCTACAGGACATCCTGTAGGAAATCTTGTAGCAGCTTATCCCACAGAATCAAATCATAAGAACAACAAGCTTCCAGCATGATGATCTAAGAGCAGAAGGGACTCCAAAGAAGCAAAAACACCATCATCTTCAACACTAGGTACCTGAACCACAAAAAAGTCATCAAAGAACAACAGAAAAGGGAAGAAGAATAACATGCAGCCAATACACACAACAAGCACCTCTAGTCTTCAACCACTGCAGCAAGGTATTAAGCACCACAGGTAAGTATCTCGCTCACTCTCTCATGTGCATAATGTAGTGAAAAGATGTAAATGTTACGAGTAAGTTGGTTTATAAGAAAAAGGTGGCCAGTTAACTTGGCCACCTTCAATCATTCAACAAAGACAAAACAATTTTTGCGCTCACACGTGGCAGCAGTTAACTCAAAAATAGAAAGGAGAAGGACAAATTAGTCAAGGCTATGGAAGCATGAAGTTGTAGTTGATTACGAGGAAGTGGGGAATGACGAGGTGGTAGTGGGGACCAACGGTCCAAAAATGGAAACCGTACCTCGGCTGCCAGCACACCACCTCAACCCAAATGACCATAATAGGAAATAATCGTCATCCCCATGCATTCATGCATTCAATTCCTCGAGGATTTCTCTCACAAGTCTCTCTCATACCAGGAAACCTACAACAAGGAAGACACCATCGTTTTTCTATGCAGGAATTCCTACAGGATTGCATAGGAAATCCTACATGATTGCACACATGATTCCTACAGGATACATAAAGACAGTCTATAGGATAGGTCGAGAGGATTTTCAGAGGGGAAAACTTGGGGGTTGACCACAACAAACATTATGAAAAGGTAGGCTCTATAATTACATTCCTCTTTCCAAGTAAATTGAACAAAAAATCCTCTAGTTTGAGTGAATTTTGCAGTAGTGCAAGAGAATTGTCCACACAGTCATCTCAGTTTTTTTACTTCTGCATTTGAAAATTGTATCAACCATCTCATATCCTCAAAACCTCACCAACAAAGATGACAGGAGGGTTTAATAAGAGGGAGCCCACTAACACTATGAGAATCCAATAACACCCTCAGGTACTAGAAACCTTCACAAGGCATAATTGGATGGGGTTTATCAAAAAATTAAGGGGGGATGATGATGAGGTGGCCCGAGATTTTTCTCTCTCCCTAATTCCACTCACCAGAGTCCATGCCACTGTTGTGGTAAGAGGCCTCTCCATAGAACTCACCCCTGAACTCATCATTAGAGTTAGCCAGGTTGCCAAAAGGAAATTCTTTTATAAGGTGAGGAACCCACTGAGGACAAAAATGGAGTAAGGAGAGCAAGTCTGCCATATCCTTGGAATGAGGTAAGCTACCAACTTATCAAATACATTTCATATGAAGGTAGGTATAGTGTGGTCTATGGCTATCATTTTAGGCTTCGTGAAGAATTGAGATATGGAGCAGAAACACCCCCTCACCACAGGCTCATCATACCATATTTCCTGTTGCAATCGTTGATAGACTCAAGCATCAAAGTGCATGAGGGAAATTCTCAAAAGTTAGCTCACCATGTGTTAATTAGAATCCTTATAGAATATGCCCTCCAAAACCTCAGAATTCCTATACAATGGTCAGTTTTCAGAGACATGTAGGCAGAGGAAGACATCAAAGCTCTCACATATGATGTTAGTGCTACTGTCAAGGAAGAGGAAGAGGAAGAGACTGAAGCAGAGGAAGAAGAAGTAGATCAGGAAGAAGAAGAAACAGAAGGAGATGAAGATGAGATGGATGAAGAAGAAGATGAAACAAAATAAAATGAGGAAAATGAAGAAGAAGAGGAGAAAGAGAAGGTGGATGATGAAGAAATAGAGGAAGATGTTAAGGAGGGAACTGATAAAGATGATAAGGATCTACAAGAGGAAGAAGAAAGGAAAGACATAGGTGAAGAAAGAAATGGGAAAGAGGGGGAAGAAGACAGGGAGGAGTCAGCTAGAGTGTATCTAGAACCCACTGAGAGAGATGCAGTAGCTACCCTCACTGCTCTTAGCACCCCCATTAAGAAAAAGGGAAAAAGACAAAGATAGACCCCCTTATATTTCAAGACAAGGAAAAGCACAAGAATAAGGCAGGGGAGACCCCAAACACCAACTAAAATTCCCATTGTGATTGAAGACTCACCTAAGCAAAAGGAGAAAATTCCTTCCCCGAAGTCTCCTATCACCTATGTGAGAAGGCCTATGACTAGATCAACCTCCTACAAGGGAAAAGAAATCCTACAAGATACACAACAGAATGTACAGGAAGCAGAAGCAGTCCTACAAGTTACTCTGTTGAACCTACAGGAGACACAATAATTGAAAAATGAGGTAGGCCAACAACAAGGAACTAAAGAAGAGGACCTAGAGTCAAAAGAACCTAACCCCCAACCTAACCTTGACTCCTACTACAGGTTTATTGAAGGAGGCAGGGTCATACCTCAAAAATTTGTTGTTCCATTGTTCTTCGAGCTTGAGAAGGAGAGAGCTAGAACTCACTGATGGATGCAGATCACCAAATCCAAGGGGGTGGAATACATTGGTCACATGGAGGAGAAGCTCAAGGAGATGGGTAGAGAGATAAGTAGCTTGAGAGACAGAGAGGCCATAACGAAAAATCAACTAGAAACATAAAATGCATGGTTGAGAGGACAACTGCAAGAAAGAGAGAATCAATTGGCATGTATGGCTAGTCTCTCTTTGGAAGCAATCCAGTGTAGGATGCCAGCTAAATATTATGCCCTATACCTCATGGAACAGTGGATGTAGTTCCAGATTAAGATGTTAGCACAGAGAGGCACCATGCCATTTCAGGACTACAGGCAGTTCATTGATATTTGTGGTCATAGCACACTAGAAGATAGGGCCATGATGTCTGAGTTTTATTTGCACAACATGGCCTTGACATACATGAATGTATGGGACCCTAATGCCAAGCTAGGAGATTTACAGTTGATGGCTTTGGCATCATGGATGAACCATGAGGAATCAAGGTCCGCAGAGATGAAGAAGATATTGGCAAGAGAAAAACTGAACCTCTTATGATTAGAGCTGAATAGTCAAATCCCATGGCCCTCATCAGTACCCATAATTTGATTTCAAATGATTTGCAACTTGTATCTAGATATCTTACTGCCCAAGAGCAAGAAATTTCACATTTTGAGGACATGTTCAGGCTGTTAGGGGATGGTATCATACATTCTTGCCTGAGGAGATGGAACAAATTGCCATACAACTTAAATATAAGAGAGTACCACTCCCCTCAAAGATTGAGGGAAGCACTAAATAGGACACCCATGTACAAGAAATCTATGCAAAGGTTGAAAGTCAATTGGATTGGCTTGAAAGCAGGCTTCTATGCACAAGAAGTGGAAACCACAACAGAGGCATGGGATGTCAAGGAGGCCGCTAGAGCTATGAAGGATATGGATATTGATTGAGTTGCTCAGAGGATGAGAAACAATTTCAGTCGGGGGTGATGATGAGCCTCATTGTTGGGTAATTATATGGGCCTTAATTCACCTCCTAGCTTAGTCAAACCAACTTTTCTCACAACTTATTACATGTTTTTTATTATAATTTTTTTATGAGATGAGTTAGAGTTGGATATTATGCCTAGTGGACTAATATGCATTGAATGCAGGATTGAAGGAGAAAATCAAGAAATTTTGGAAAATACTAAGGTTAAAAATCAATTGGGACAAGGGAGAGGGATTGTAGGAGGTAAATCCTCCTCATTTACTTCTCTCCCATTTGAATATTCCTCCATCCATCACACCAGATCCGAGTGCAAGCAGCCAAGCTATGAGGATTAGAAGGCAGCTGAGCAAGTGAGAGACAAAAAGCTAGTTTATCTCAAGTTCGGGAGCTGAGCCTCCCTAATTTTAAGGAAGTCATTGGGTACTTCAGTTGTATAAGTAGAGAGGCCTAGAACATCATTAGGATTTGAATTTTTGTTGTAAAACCCTAAGCTATTTTCGAGCTCTAGACTTGTGAAAGTTTTATTGATGTAATTTTCTATTTTGGTAATAAGAATGTGTTTTGTTTTGAGCTAGCACTGAGTTAACTCAGAGGGCTGAAGCTCTTGGGTTAGGGCCCAACCCTAGAAGCCAAGTATCCTCTTTCTTGTATCTATATTTTTAGATTAGTCTCATAACTTCATTTCTAATTTGCTTTTAGATGTGTTTTCATTGCAAGTAGTGTAGATTGGATTGGTTGTTTATTAGTTTGCTTCCGTTTGTGCCTTACTTCAATAGCAGGTTAGCAGGGATAAAAGGAGTACCACAAGGATGTCAGTGGGTGTCTTTGCCTCATTTCCTCCCTTTGGGATCATGATTTAAAGAAGGGACCCCTATGCAACACCAAAAACACAGATTTCTATTTGTTGCATAAGCTTTAAAGGCTACTGTATTTAAGTTAGAATTTGATCAATTTTGAAAAGTAGAATTTCATTTCCATATCTTCTATCTTCACTCTTGCAGTAGATCTCATCCATGCTTTCATTCCTTTCAGCAACTTTCCTCATGCATAATGTAGGCAGTTAGTTCATTAATTCTGCTTTTCTAGCTTACGAGAATGCTTCTTGTTTACATAGCTTTTTGGTAATTACACATGTTTTATGCAGAGCAGGTGCTTCAGGAGGAGACAAAGACTTCATAGCCAGCAACCAGCTTCCACTCCGTCCACCATAGCCATTCCTTGTTTTCACCATTGCCTTCACTAGTTTTCATCATTTTTCATAGAAATTCTTCCAAGCACATTGAGCGAATCCCACCATCCTCTATCTTTTTTGTTGACTTCTGAATGATACTAGATCTTTCCTCACTTCATTCCACCCATCTACCACCTTCCCTAAGCCATCCATCACCTCCAACACCTTCCATTTTTCTCTCAGCTGTTTACAGGGAATCCTCTAGGTTTCTAGTACATCTTTTAGGTTTTCCTGAAATGGCCTATTTTGAGGATGAATTGAGGGAAAACCTCTAGGAAGTTACCAAAAGCCTCCCAAGGGTCTCCCACACCATCCAAACATCTCCTAACCCTTCCAGCCATCCTCCAACATCCTTAATTCACCTGCCACATCACCAAAAGATATTAGTTTGCATACTTGAATTTGCATGAAAAGACAAAAAGACAAAAAACATATTTATTTCAGTGATAATTTAGCATTATTTCGAAGCATATTTTCTTGGAAATTAATTAGGAAATGGTGTGATTTAGCATTGAATTTCGATATTTGACATTATCACAGTATAGTAGCTCTCCCTTAGAGCATATTTCCATTTCTTCCATCAAGAAACCAATATTCTTATGACTCCATAGAAGTTTGGCTTGAAAACCCGAGTGGTTTTTCGCCAGCTGAACCATGAAAAAAGGAGGAACCATCACTGTTACTTATGTATACAACACTGTCATCTCCAAGTTTGTACGAACCCCGGGTTGACAAAGTAAAGCTGGTAGCCTAGGAGTTGCAACATTCTTACTGTAATACTGGCACTCACTAATGGTCCTCATCCAACAACCAACAACCCGTTGCAACCACCATATAGCTCGATGTGCCACCATTTCTTCCACCCAAGCCAACCATTATTCTCCCTTTATCATAAGTTTTGATCGTATGTTTGAAGGTCGACCTTCAAACCCTGAAGGTATGGATTTCATTATGTGGTTGGGTATTTTTGTTTACTTATCATTGACACTTTTGGGCATGGATTAGTGGGGGGATTCAATGGAAAGAATGGCCTTGATTTGTACTCTTGTCTCCTCTGTCCAACTATTTGGTTAAGCTTGTATCATAGTTGCGTGGGACCTCCTTTATTGACTACTAGCTTTAGGAGTTACCCTACATGGGAAATCTCAATTTTGGTTTTGTGGTCCGGCTTCCCGACACCACATTCATCACTCCCTTCCACTCATTATAACCCCTTTCAACATATTTCCCTTCTAGGTCCACATTTTCCCATTGGATCGATAAGGAGTTAGCTGCCCCCTCCCCTTGTCCAGACTTTGGGTTAGGCTTGGAACGATGCCCCAAATATTGATGCATATAAAAAGAAATTAAAAAGCATAATTTAACCACTCTAAAAATGAAACTTACCATAAAATAAAAAGGTGTCTAAGACATACAAATTTAATACATGGGTAAAAGCAAAACTGTTGAGCTCTACCCCCATCATTATGGCCATCACCCTAGTTCCTAGGCCCCCCTATGTTGGCTCCCTGTATCATTAAGGAACCATTGATTATTCCAACCCTTGGTGAGTAATAAAATGCCCAATATTAAGGGGGTATTCAATGCTATATCATTCACGTCATGCTCTCATCCCCTGGAGCCGCAAGCAATTATAAAAGAAAAAAATCAATAAAAGGAAAAATGCATATGAATAAGGGTGGAAAAACATAGGTAAGGGTAACTCATGTAACAAAATTTCTCCCTCCTACATTCATAAACCTAAGTGTGGGATTCCCTAATCATAACTATCCTTGTACTGTGGCATATGGCTTGGAGCCTTCCCTAATGCCCCATTCTATTCCAACATTATATCACATGACACCTACAACTAGAGGGATGTACCATGGACCTGTCACCCCCTTAGAGGTTGAAACCACCTAATGGGATACTTTATTAGCCTCCATCTTGAACTTGGAGACAACTGTACACTCTAAAACCCATTATGGAAGGCCATGCCACTATGAGGTGTCCACTTGGTTCCATGTTTTGTAAACTTATTTAGTCAATTGCATTAATGATTTTTTGTACTATAAGGTGAGGAGACACATTGGATCTTATACAAGATTGTAGGTGGGTATTCATCTTGGGTTTTGGTCTCCCTATATGGGGTTCAAGCCCTCTAGAGGGCCATACTGCCATTTTAGGGTGAGCATTGATAGCCATGGGCATCCACTATTGTAGAGAGAAGATATCCATGCCATGGGATTCTTAAATACCTTCCATTTCTCCTCGTGTTCCACCTATTTGATGATGATGATGCACCTGGACCAACTTGCCCAATCGACTACACTCTTGCACCACACACTTGATATATAATCAAGGGCCTCAATGCATTTGTGTCTCACCATAAGAGACAAAGGGAGGGATTGCATCATTTTCAACCCTTACAAATGGGATACAAGATTGATCGATCCACTTGGAGACCCATGAGGATGTTTCTGTGTGCCCAAAACCACTTGGTTGCACCACCAGCCATTTTCTTGGAGATCAAGGGTCCAACCACTTTATCACTATATTTGGAGCCATTCCACTCATTTTGGCACATATTGGATTCCACTTGGCCATTCAATGGCCCTCCTAGCTACTTATCTATCATTTTGGCCCTGCTGAGAGGCTTATATTTCATGTTGTGGAGCTATATTGGTTAGCTTGTCACCAAGTAATGTTATTTTTCACATTATTTTATTATTAGGGGCATCATTAGTCCTAATTAGGAAAATCAAATCCTTAGAGGATGATATATATTAATGAGGGGATCATTATAATTCCTCGTCATCACTCAGATTTGTATCTCTTTCTCTCGTAAGAATTTCAATATACCGATTTAAGGATGAATTGGAGACTCATTGATGCATTTTGATGTTTAGATATATTTTATTTGTCTTGGAGCTTTGATTTTGTCTCAATTTGTGTAGGTTTTAACCCCGTACAAAAATTACCTGCACACGAATTCTAAAACACTGAAAATAAACAATTCGAGAGCATAACACATAAAACACATATACATAGAGATTTTCCCCTGGATCCCAAAACTAGGATTACCAGCTTGATTTTTCATTATTTTCTTTTCAATGTTACAATACATATTTATACATGTCGAAGTATCCAATACCATGGAATGAAAACCATTGCATCCAAAACCATGGATTGAAAACCATCGCATCTAAAAAACATGTGCGAAAATCATGCACAAAACCATAGGTGGGTCCGCCCAACCTAACATGGGGTCCAAAACCAAAATTTTCCGGGGTGCTACCCCAGACCCCATAAAGTGGGGTTATGGGTACACCTCAAACAACTTGTGACCTCCCCCTCTCTAACCCTCGGTTAACTACGTGGGCTAGTCGTGGAAAGAATATAACACAACCTAACAATTTGATGGTTGGATATACTTGCTATACTCGTAAGTGCTTTTCATGATCTATTTCTCTCTCTTTATTATATACATGTATAATGTATGTAATTTCTGCTCATGAAATTTGAAAAAATTCTCTAATTTAGTGCGAATTAGTCAAATATTGATTTTGTGAGGGAATTTCATAGTTACATGTTTGGGTATAGTGAATGAATATTCCTAGGGGTACATTATATCCATAATTTACTTGATAAGTCACCAAATCGCTGCAACAAGAAGTATAAATTTCTTTATTAACCTAGTTGCTACCTTTTAGGGCCATGTGAAGTTGCTAAAGGACTCCTAGATTGGGTAAAGAACTCCAAAGTTGAAATCACATTCACTCCATTCCCCGAATAGGCCAGGAATCGATCCTATACTTGGTGCTTACCCTAAGGAATATATTTTCACCTCCTTTTCTCTTTTCCTAATATCTAACCCTAGAGGTCTCATAGGGCATCAAACAAAATCCATTATAGTCATCTAATCCAATAGCAAGTCAGGACACAACTACATTGGGGTTTCCTCTAGGCCCTCAAAATTTTGAAGAATTTCCCATGGATAAATTACAAAATATCCAAAGCCCTAGCTTCAATTTCATTCTTGACCCTATGTTTCCTTGTTTAGTGGCTTCATCAAGAGTCATTGCATTGAAAACTAAAGTAAAACCCAATTTTGTTGACTCTTTTTCTCCTTCCTTGCCTGGTCTAGATAATTGTTTGAAGGTTCACTTGAAACCCTAGCCCTTTCTTGGGTCCACCTGGACTTATTTGTGGTTCGACACCTTAATCATTCTATTTCACGAGATCACTTAGAAAACTATTTTTCCTTAAGGATATTAGGTATAGGGCATCCCTCATCCCTAGGTCTATGCTTCCTCCAAAGGCCTTTATTGGAGAGCCCTACACCTTGCTTCTTGAGCAAGTAATATCTATCATTTGAGTCTCTCCTGTGAATGGGATCTTGAAATCATTATCTCTCCATCATCGATATACCATCCATAGTGGTTTCCCTCATTTTAGGACTTCTCCCATTAGTGAAAGTTTGTAAATAAAAGGGGACATTGACTGAGGTGATAGTGGGTCTTTGTCCCATTGTTGCCACTTAGTTTAGTAGTTGACTCTTTGGAATCCCTACTAGATTGAGAGGTAACAATCCCTATAAGTTTCTTCTTAAGTAAGTAATTCCTATCATCCGAGTCTCTCCTATCAATGGGATCATGAAATCACTATCCCTCCATCATTGATATGCCATTCATAATGTTTTGTCTTATACTGAGACTCCTCCCATTTGTGAAAGTACATAAAAAACATGGGACATTGACTGAGGTAACAATGGATCTTTGTCCCATTGTTTCCACTTGGTTTAGTAGTTTCCCCTTTTGAACCCTCCTAGGACCCCTACTAGATTAATCCGTAACATTTTTGGTGTCATTGTTCGGGAAGAAGCCAGTCTATCTCCCTTGTGAATCATTGAGGAATTGATTTATTTGATGACATTTCAAACATTCCTCTAGTGAATCCATTCACTGTCCGATATGCTAGTTTACTTGAAGGTGACAACATTCCTCCTTTAATAACAGTTGCTGCAAAGGGGAGAAAGAAATCCATCACCTGTTAGAATTAATATTCTCCTTGAATTTGAAAAGGTTGGTGATTCAACTCCCAATATGGTGACCACTTCCAACACCAACCAAAATCAAAACCAACCCAAATCCCTAAGAAGAAAGAGGCACTTAGCTAGTGTTTTTGGACCCTTCAAATTGAGTGACAATACCGAACTAGGCTACCTGAAATATATAATGATTGGTTGCCCAAATTCAAAGGGGATGAGACCAAAAGTTCTCATGATCATGTTGATGAATTCTATTGGATGATTTCCCCCAAGTTCATAGAATATGACAACATGATCATGATTCTGTTTGCCTTATCCTTTGAAGGAAAAGTTAGGGAATGGTATCTTAGTCTCCCTCTAGGTAGCAATATGATCCTAACAATTTTGAAGAACTATTTATAAGAAGGTGGTCATCTAATGCCCAAGGGACTTTCAACATTGAAATTTTTTACCACATAATTAAATGAAGGGAAGGTATTAAGGAAATCATCCAAAAAATTGAAAAATTAATTAGATATATTCCTGATAACCTTAGATCACCCGATGTCATCATCTTGGATAAATTTATGAAGGGTGTGAGTGGTCATATGACCTATGCATTATGGGAAAATAAACCTAATAGTCTTGCTAAGGCCAAAGAGATAGTTATGGAAGTTGAACAAAACTTGAACATTTCCAAAATGGATATGTTTGAGCATCCTAAAAATAAGGTTTTAGCCAAGAATAATAAGCCCAAAGATCAAACCGAGGAAACCCTTGTATTGGTCCTTTAGAAACATGAGAAACTATATGAGGAAATGAACTCAAGGGATAGACTTTACATGAATAAGTTCACTGCTTTAGAAAAGGCTCAAAAATCAAGTTTTATCCCTAAGAACAAGCCTTTTCCTAAGAAAAATGATGATGAAGGAAAGTTGTTGGGCATGGAATCCCCCCAAGGCATGTTTTGGGGCTTAAAGCCCAAGTTTTGACCAAGTCCTTTGTAAAAGCTCTGCAAATTGTGGGCACGGAGTGCGAAGTCATAATAGAGTCACAAGGTTGTCTGCCCTTGTTTTTGTAATATAATGTCGACTTGATAGACCTACCCATGGTCCGTGGACCATGAGATTGATAAATATAGTGAGGCTCTAAGTGTAGAAGATAGAATATAGCTAGAAGAGAGAAAAGAAGCATGATGAGTCTAAGAGATTGCGTCAAAGTGTAAAGTGTGTGTTTGGGTCATAGAGTAGGAGAAGGCTTTGCAGCTGAGTGCACAGAGGCCTAGTAGTCCATAGCTGAGTGCATGGACCCTTGCAGCTGAGTGCATAGGGCAGGTCAAGTCTGTAACCATTAGAAGAATTAATAAAGAGAATTTTACCATATTTCTATGTATCTTTTCCTGTTTAATATATTATTGGGTATAAATTGCAAGTGTACTATTTATTTGCTAAGCAAACTTATACATGTGTGATGTATAAATAAATATAACACAAGGCACCTATTTATAGGAAGATAACTAACTGGTGTAGGAAGATAGGTAAGATCTCAGGTGTGACTTAGGGAAATAGTGCAGAGCACTGCTCCGGCAGCGCGGAAGCCCCACAACCCCTATGGTTGCGCGAAGGCAAGTATATCAGGGTGTGAAGGCCAGGAAAGCATGTGAAGCAACATATGCACAGGAACAAGCAGTTGGACTGAATCAAACCCTCAGACATCTCAAGGGTGCGGAAACTTGGTTCCAGCACCCCCCCCCCATACTGCTTTAGGTGAGACTTAGTTCGCGCTCCACGAATTGTTGCCGAAAGGGCCAATAGTATAGGGATTTGTTTGGCTAATTAACTCCAAACTTGGGTCAGGCCCCAACAAGACAACAAATGGTTCCATTGCCGGGACTGGGATTTGCATAGAGATGTCTGATGTCGTATCACTGGAATCTAACAAAGAAAGGAATTGAAGATTGGTTGGATAAAAAGATTCATGGGTTCGTGGCGTTGGAAAACAGGAATTTGCAACTATCAAAGTAAGAGTGGTTAGATTGCTACTTATACACAGATATCCATGAAATTTTCTTCGCATATTTCCCTACTAAGCTATATGAGTGGATTGCGAAGATAGCAGATAGCCAAGGAAGGTGTAAGCTCGACAGACCTATTGTGTGGACTCCAGAATTGGTGCGCAGATTAGAAGCGTCAAAGGATAAGATCACGCACGCTGTTGATGACTGGCTCGATCAAATTATAGGAGGATTCATCACTGAGTTCACGGTAGATACTTCAGTCAGCTATAGCGACGAAGAATGTCGCTTCCTCAAAGGGCCGTGAGGTAAGTACATTAAATCTTTGAACACTTGGATTAAAATACTACTGTGTGAAAAATGGGTTATGTGAATAAATTGATGTTTGGGGCTACGCGAAGTGGGAGAATCTACAAAAACGAAGGTAGTACAGAACTAGAAACTAGCCCCTTGATTTCACCTCCATGAGGGGGTCGAAGAAGAGCTCGCGAAGGTATCACCGAGAAGTGTGATCAATTTGATAAGGAAAAGGATTCCGCGCATACCACCCCCACCCACACCACCGCCAGTTTCACCGTCTTCACCCCCATCTTCACCCATACCACCTTCACCACCACCGTGAATCAATATGCCGATCACGATAAAGTTGCCAATGTTCAAGGGAGTATGGAATGAAGATCCAGACCAGTTTTGGTTCGTGATAAAAGTAGTATGGGAAGTGCAGGGAGTCACGAATGACAATATAAAGAAAGAAACATTGGTCAACACTCTGCAGGATTGCGTGCTGACTTGGTACATTAAGCATTCCAATGACAATCCGAATGTAGGGATCATAGATATTCAAACTACACTAAAAAAAGAATTTAGCAAGCCAAAGTCAGAGGTGCAATTGATCATTTGGTTCAAGGAAATCACAATGCTACTAGGAGAAACCCCTTGGGCGTTGGATCAGAGACTCAAGTGCACAATTCGCGAAGCTAACATTACATTGACGGATGGATAACACCGTGAATGGTTTGTAGCATCGTTAACGCCTCATCTAAGGAATGCGCTATCACAACAGAGGCTAACAACTCAAGCCGAGGCCTTGGAGGTCGCAATGAGATTAAAGGAGACCCCAATACAGGATCCCAATCTGGGAGTTTAGCAGATTCATGTGTACTTGAAAAACTTGTGCCTTGAGATGCAAAGTTTGAAACAAGACATGACAGCTCGCCTAGAAGTGCACAATGAGGTATGGTGCATAAAGTGCAAGGGTCAGGGACATGACAAGGACCACTGCCCAGTGTTTGCAAATTAACTCATTGTTATTGGGAAATCTAGTGTCTATGCAGAGCTGCTAGTCCCACTAAGGTTGGTAGCTACCTTAGAAACAAACAAACTAAAACCATTTTCATTTTCCTTTATGAGAAATAGATAAGAGAGGAATAAAGGAGACCAACCTCTATCTTGCGCTTAGTTCCTTGCTTGATTCCTCTCCCTTCTGATAGAGCTTTGCCACTAGCTTCCTTGTCTACCCAGCTTCAAAGAGCACCTGTAGAATCAAAGCAGCATAACACTATCCAAGAACATAGATCTATTATCATAAACAACATAGGACCAGATATATATTGACCACACAAATTCATATATCATCAATCATACAAGAATGTGGAGGAAAAATTGAATAGCTTTATTAATAATCAAGAATAACAAAGAGGATTACAACCAATTGTTCTAACCCAGCCTCACCCTCTCAGCAAGAAAGCCCTTCTTCACCTCATGAAAAGCTTAGATCACCCAACACTATGATGTTGCACCAAGAAACCAGCAGCACTTCCTTACAAGATGCAAAATTCCATCCTCTGGATCTCTTGGATGAGGGATCCATATGTAGATGTTTGCAAGGGGGGTGAGTAAGATTTTGAGATTTGATTAGTTTCCTCTCTCTGATAGTTCTTGATTCCTCTTGGAGATTGATGATCTCTTACTCATCCCTGGGCGAATGCAGAGAGGCAAGTGTCACAGGAGAAGTTTCTGGAAGATTTCATGATCCTCCACCTTGCAGATTGACCCTGCCATTTGTCCATTTTCGCCCATCACACCCCATAGAAGGGCTTTTCAAGATGCATCACAACTCCCGTGTGTATTTAGGTGGGATGCAACGCACTTTGACCATGGAGCAGGTGAGATGGTCTAGTTTTGACCAGTTTTGAGTAGTTTTTCATGGAGAACTTCTGGGAGAAGATGTGATCAATTGACCTTGTTCTTTTAGAGGCTAGAACAACACTTTTAGGGACTTAAGAGCCCTTGGTTTATGGACATTTATTATTGGGGTTGCAGTGCCCAAAAACGTCTATAACAATTGCCCCCTAAAGCATGAGGTCGTTAATCTGTTGATGTCGGGTGAAATGCTTTATCATGAGGATCTGAAGTTTTTTCAAGCTGGAAGGCGACCTGTAATAAGATACAATACAATACATTATCTTCATAATATTTTCATGATCTAGCTGAGGCGGGCATTCCCATGCTCAGCTTTATAAATTCATTTTCATGTACATAAGACAGAAAATCGTCTGAGTGTAGACTGATGATTCTGGTAGAGCCATCATCCCTTAGGTTGGATGATTATCTGTGCAATAATGATGTACATTTGATGTCTTTATTTTCCTGAATATATATTGCAGCCTGGATGGATGAAACTAGATCCGAGGTCTTCAATATCGTTCGATCTTCACTCAAAGTACAAGTTGATCCATGTGAGAGATGTTCTGGAGTCGAACATGGAAAGACATCGCCTAATTACCAGCCAATGATGTAAGCTGTTAACAAGCCCGAGAGGAATCACCGATAATGATGATGACCCTCAAGGTACTACAGTACAATTCATGTGGTGTGAATAAGGGACTTGGCATCAAACACCACACAAAATCTTTCGGTTGAAGGCCATTGATGTAAACCTGTCACCGGAAGTGAGAAACTTGCCATTGAGGCATGCAAGTTTCAAAGTACTGAAAGGGTTGTTCCTAGATCGACTTCTTGGATAATGAGCTGATGTCGACAAGAAGTGATCCGTTGTAGGAGGGCCATAGTGAATCCCACATCAATGAAACGGAACGGAGCAAATGATTTTAATGGAGGTGAAAAAGATATGGTGATATAAGGTTCAGGGTGGCGATCATGAAAGAATGGAGCATAAATGTATTGCAGTGGGTGAGACACAGGTGAATTCTCTGAGCGACTTCTCTTGAACATATCGGCAACACTGACATGATGGATTGGTAGCGTTAACCCCAAATATGGATGGTGTGATGAACCCATGGTGATATGACCAGCGAACGGAACAACCCAACCCAGCTCGGTTGCGGAGTGAAAGTGTCATCTTCAAGAGCGACTTGCTACCAATAATTTTTTTTCAAGTTTTCTTCCCAAATTTTCCCCAGTCATTGCTGACCTACTCTCTTTATTTTTTTCAAGCTTGAGGAGGATAACATATGCTTGTTCTATAATTTTCCCTTCGGGCAAACCCATCGCTATGTTTTAACGAGCCTAGCGATAGTGAAACTCGTTCTTGTCTGTATGGAAAGGTTTGTCGCTATTCGGTTTTAACGAGTTTAACGACAAGGATAACTCGGTCCTTTTCAATTTTAGAGAGTCTGAAAAAGGGACGTAAAGAAAACTCCAATAATCCTTTTTCGTCATATAATCCCTTGAGTCCGAAAAATTATAAAACAATACAAAAGGGATGAATTTTCGATACTTTTAACGAGCCGAACAAAACAAGCGCTCAATCTTTTTGTGTAACAATCCCTCAAGTCCAAAATGATTAAAATCTAAAGGAGGGATAGCACTTCTGGTCCCTTTAACGAGTTGGAGAGGCCAATTGCTCGACAATCTTTTTATATTTTACGAGTCAGTTGAAAAGAGCTTAAAGGAGACTTGTTTTTTGAGGAACGAGTGATAAATTCAGATAGCAGCTGATCCGAGGTAAGGTTTGGAATTTTCCAATCATGGCAGTGTCACAAGGATGGCTAACAGGATCACTCTTCGCAGTTGTTCCTCAAAAAGGGTAAACAATCAAATGGAGGTGAATGATCGGCCAAAACAAAGTGGAGGTGATGATGAGAACATGACCAAGGCTTCAAAGGCTGATGATAATACATTCACAATGGTTATTTACCAGAAAATGGTTCATTTTTTAATGAGCTTAAACTCCGGGGGAACAATTTTTCATTGCTTATGTTTATTTTCTAACGATCTTGAATTCCACGTTAAAACTGCTCGATCCAGTCATACAATAAGGATGTCTCATGTCCCCATACCACGGATTGCTTGAAGATATCAGAAACAAAGATTCATCCACGATGGTTTCTTCAGATGTTTCATCGTTGGACGACGATGGGAGATCGCATAGTAATTCCACGAAAACCAGGGATTTATTTGATTTGGATTTTACAAATTCCAGATCAAACTCTTGAAGAATTGCTATCCATTTTGAATATTTGCCCCCCAACAACTGTCGCGACAATATATAAGTCATGGGGTTGCAATCTGATAAAATGGTAGTTTTTCGAAAGAGGACATAGTGTCGAAATCGCTGTATCGCTTGAACAGCTGCGAGAGCCAGCTTTTCAACATAGGAATACTTGCTTTCTATATCATTTAAGTTTCTACTTAAATAATATATAGGATGTTCAATTTCGTTGTCTTCTTGAACTAAAACCATTGCAATGGTTGTATCCGCTGTAGTTAGATACAGGTTAAAGTCTTTTTGATAATCAAGAGCGTACATTAATGATGCTTTCATTAGGGATTCTTTTAAAGCATCAAAGGAAGCTTGCGCGACCTGATCCCATATGAAGGGTACTCCTTTTTTCAATAGACGTGTATAACCTTTAGCAAGTTCGGCGTAATTTGGAATGAATCTCCTCAGAAAGTTTGCTTTCCCTTGGAGTTTCTGAATCTGAAGCAAATTTGAAGGTGGAGGCAAATTTATGATTGCTTGAACCTTGCATGGGTCGAGACGAATCTCGTCCTTTGAGACTACAAAGCCAAGCAAATGACCAGAACTGACATAGAACACACATTTGTGTGGATTGAGTCATATCTTGTAGTATCGGCAACGTAGAAATATTGCTCTCAAATGCTACGGATGATCGGTCTGCTTTGGCGAATGAGCCGGAAGGTCGTCGAGATATGGTTGAACGATGTTTTCGATGTCATGGAAGGCATAATTCATTGCCCTCTAAAATGTTGCCCCTGCGTTCTTTAAACCAAAGGGTAATTTGTGATATGAAAATGTGCCCCACGGACAAATAAATGCAGTGTTTGACTGGTCCTGTGGGTGGATATTTATTTGATTATACCTGGAGAATCCATCCATAAATGAAAATATTTCACGTCCGGCGCATTCATTAATTATTTGGTAAATAAAGGGTGTAGGGTAGTTTTCTTTTGGACAAGCTTGATTTACATCCCTATAATTGATGCACACTCTAATCGTTCCTTAATTTTTCAGCACAGGAACAATGTTCGATACCTAATCGGTTAGAGGAATCGGGTAAATAAAACCAGCATGGAGAATTTTCTCAACTTCTGCCTTGATGGCAGTGGCTTTCTTGGGGTGCACCTGATTTCGTGTTCAACTATACTCAAGTCAATGCCTAGCATTTCATCATATGACCAAGCAAAGACATCTCTGAATTCGTGAAAAAGAGCGTTATATATTTCCAGTTCTGAAGGAGAACAACATTTTCCAACACAAATATTTTCTACAACATCTGTTTTTGTCGAGATATTTATGGCTATAGTCTCTTCAATATTGGACAAGTTTCGTTCGGAATCCACCGTGTTTATAGTATTTGATAGGAAATCAAAAACTGAAGGATGATGAAGGTCATCAGGAGTATCTTCTTGACGATCTGGAAGATGGGAGTGATGGTGGTAATCTTCCCATGGCGCCTTTTCAATTATCATTGACTGAACAATTCCTTCGTCAGTGTAATGCACTTGTGACCAAGGATCTGAAGGGCTGTCATATTCCTTAGACCTATCTATCCAAACGCTTGATGAGCGTTGATTCGGGTCTGCCTCCCATGCCGAAAACATTGATTGCTACAATATTTCTATTGGGCTTGGAGGCAATACCTGCAGATGATCCATGTTAATATCGTTTTCTGAGATCTTTTGAATTGAAGATATCATATTGTAGGTTCCTATCGTCGCCACTTCCTCCAGATTTATTGGAGGCGGGAGGGCAAAAGTCCCCATTAATAGAGGGTCTTTTAGTAGGCCTACTCCGATATTTTGAAGCGAATGGGGGCTTCCATGGATCATTGGAATGCTTTCCGTAACTTGGGAACTATTGGGGAGAAATGTTTGTTGGTCGACGATTGTAATTCCTCCTTGAAGAGGAAATGCAATCTTCCTAAAGTAGGTCGACACAACCGTAGCCATAGCATATATCCATGGTTTTCCCAGTAGGATGTTGTAATCAAGGTTTCCATCGATTACTTCGACATCTATTTCTACTATTTTCCCCCCTAGTTCAACTTGCAAGTTACTTAGAATACCATATGGGGTATATGTTCATCCATCAAATGCTTTTAATGTCGTCACAGATCGTGACAAGGTTGGAGATCCTAAAGTTTTCCAGCAACTCATCGACGTAATGCATGTAGATGCCCCCTCATCAATAATTGTTCTATGAACAGTTTTGTTGAGGGCTTTCACCTGAATGAGGAAAGCTAGTTGAGCTGGTAACTGAGGATCATATCCTTTGTGATTAAAGGACACAAGATTAGAATCCTTTGGGTCTATCCCACCTATAGTTGATAATAAAGCCTACTTTTGGGATGGGCAATTTTGTAGTACTTCAAGTGTCAACATAGCGGATGGAGATTGGGCCAGATCTTCCACTATATTATAATGTTGTGCTGCTCTGGCACGAGGATTAAATGTCGACTTGTGTACTACTCCCTTTGGCGGTTTTATTGTTAGCTCTGGAATGATGGGCAGCGCAACTTCTGACGAAGTTGTTGTCAAACTACTAGGTTGATCTTTATCCTTGTTGTTCGACAGCTGTGGATTCCCGTAATATTTATTCCTTGTTGATATCATAGCATCATTTTGCTGTTTCAAAACCAACAACATCAGCACTTGGGATGGCTAAGCATTTTCACTAGCAACCAGATTTGTTCCTAGATTTGGAAACGGATCAGTCAATACTGCCGAGGTTTTTGAATTCTTGAAGAATTTTCTAAGCTCAGCTTTATATGGACAATCTCTTGTCCAATGATCCTCATCACATATTAAGCATGGAATTTTTGGTTTCTTATCTCCAGAAGGGTTTGTAGAAGAATTTTCAGGTGATGATTCCTCCTATTTCTTCTTCTTCCCTTTGTTTTTCTTCTTGCCTCCTGGTTGCTTGGTTTCTTTGCCTTTATCAGTCAAGACGGAATTTACTTCCGAGGTGAGAAGTTCTTCTTTTGCATTTTGACTAGAAATCTTACGGGCCTTTTTAGATGTGGCCTTTGTCGATTTCGTGTGTGTCGTACCAATCACGCCATTGCCGGCATGAGAGTCATTGTTTGATTTGGGAGGAGGAGGGACGGAAAATTCCGGTCTGGGAGCGTCGAGGATTTTATCGTAGAGCATGCCAGACTGGGTATAAATTAAGTCTAAATATTGCGCACGAGCAATAACTTGCTCTTCAGTGACGACTCCTCCTTTTGCCACATCTTCTACAATGGAAGGTAATAATGACATAATAAACCATTCAGCTAAAAGATGATCAGGAACATACGTTTTTACCATTCTACGATGACGTCGCCACTCATGAATATGATCGGATATGTGAGTGGCCGTTGTTTGCTTGAAATTGGTAAGAAGTTCTATTCCCGTTTTGTACCTTATCGGTAACTGAAAATGGGTTAAAAAGGTTGTGGCTAGGGCACTGAAGTTGTCAAACAAAGCTCTGGGTAACTCAATATACCACTTTGCTGTGGGACCAGTTAATGTCCTCTGAAAAAGGCGAAGCCTAATTGAATCATTGTTTAGGGTGTTTCAATAGAGGTGTACTGACTACATGCAGCAAAACTCCTGAATACAGCTGAAAAGAGTGAACACGGAAACCAAAATCTAAGAGAAGAAGAGGCCTTGTCTGATCAGCGCACCTGTAACACAGGGAAAAAGAGATGAAGCACACCTACTACACTCGGGAAGTGCGATGCATCCAAAATCCAAAGAAGAGACAGTGCGATGGTCCAGGGACAAGACTTCAACTGGGTTCCGGGTCACAGTTTGCAGCTCATTTCAGGGATTTAGGCCGAGCAAGTGGTAATCAGTAAATCAATCACATGGGTAGATCTAAAGAGGTTATGAGAGCCACCACAAGGGTAATTAGAGAGCTTGTAAATCGATTGTTCAGTTCATAAACAAAACCCTGAGATAGACTGAAGCAACATTGATCTACTTTGCACTTGCATAGCAAATGCAGTTTGAAGGCTAGCTGGCTTAACTTCAGGCTCCATCTGTAAGTTTATAAAGTAAACAAATGTAGATAAATAAACAATATATTCAATCCCTAGTGGAGTTGCCATTTTGTTATCGGGAAATCTAGTGTCTATGTAGAGCTGTTAGTCCCACTAAGGCTGGTAGCTACCTTAGAAACAAACAAACTAAAACCACTTTCGTTTTCCTTTATGAGAAATAGATAAGAGAGGAATAAAGGAGACCAACCTCTGTCTTGCGCTTAGTTCCTTGCTTGATTCCTCTCCCTTCTGATAGATCTTTTCCGCTAGCTTCCTTGTCTACCCAGCTTCAAAGAGCACCTGTAAAATCAAAGCAGCATAACACTATCGAAGAACATAGATCTATTATCATAAACAACATAGGACCAGATATATATTGACCACACAAATGCATATATCATCAATCATACAGGAATGTGGAGGAAAACTTGAATAGCTTTATTAATAATCAAGAATAGCAAAGAGGATTACAACCAATTGTTCTGACCCAACATCATCCTCTCAGCAAGAAAGCCCTTCTTCACCTCATGAAAAGCTTAGATCACCCAACACTATGATGTTGCACCAAGAAACCAGCAGCACTTCCTTACAAGATGCAAAATTCTAGCCTCTGGATCTCTGGGATGAGGGATCCATATATAGATTTTTGCAAGGGGGGTGAGTTAGCTTTTGAGATTTGATTAGTGTCCTCTCTCTGATAGTTCTTGATTCCACTTGGAGATTGATGATCTCTTACTCATCCCTGGGTGAATGCAGAGAGGCAAGTGTCACAGGAGAAGTTTTTGGAAGATTCCATGATCCTCCACCTTGCAGATTGACCCTGCCATTTGTCCGTTTTCGCCCATCATACCCTATAGAAGGGCATTTCAAGATGCATCGCACCTCCCGTGTGTATTTAGGTGGGATGCAACGCACTTTGACCATGGAGCAGGTGAGAGGTCTAGTTTTGACCAGTTTTGAGTAGTTTTTCATGGAGAATTTCTGGGAGAAGATGTAATCAATTGACCTTGTTCTTTTAGAGGTTGGAACAACACTTTTAGGGACTTAAGAGCCCTTGGTTTATGGACATTTATGATTGGGGTTGCAGTGCCCAAAAATGTCTATAACACTCATGGTAGGAGGACCAATGCCATTAAGACGGAGGCACAAGCAAGACTGAGCATGGTGCCTGCATTATGGTGCACGATTTGTCAGATAGGAGGAAAGCATGCTACAGATAACTACCATTTATTACAAAAGTACACACAGAATTCACAACAATTGTTCTATAATTTCTATAGATCAGTGGGACATGATGAGTGCACCTGTAGAAGTTATGAGCTGATGATGGATCGGACTCCTCCCTATAAAGTTCAGGACGAAATGTAAGCCCTTGACTAGAACACATGGATGGCGCAAATTGTATTTCAGGGGCACAGACGAGGCCGAGGTGGAGGAGGACCAGGAAGAGGTCGCCGACAACTGATATGTTGCAATTGCGGAGGGCTAGGAAATTATGCCTGAGATTATACAAATCCAACACAGCCATCATGCTTGTATTGTACATTGTTTGATCACAAGACAGAGGATTGTCCCACACTGATAGCAAGGTTGTGTGATAAAGCAGCACTCCAACCTCCCCCGACTCAAAACCTACAAATGATGAGGTCTGAGCCGTGCAAGGAAGACCCTAATGTGAATATTGTGCTATGAAGTGGAGATACGATAGGGGATGACAAAGGCAAGTAGCTTGAAGAAAGTACTTGGGTTCACAAGGATCCAATGAAGGAACCAGAGTTTTATTTGGAGTGCGCTAAGGAAACCTTCATGGAAGCCAAGAAGAGCTTTGCTGATGCCTCCACTTTAGGAAGTAAAGACATATCGGAGACAGAAATGGAGCCATAGATGCTCACAATTTTCCTGGAAACATGCATGAAGCTCTTGTGCAATGAGGGTGAGGGACGAACTCTCGATGATAGGAGAGGGATAACCCTATGAAATGGGTCGGTGCTACAGCGTACAAATATAGCCTTATAAAGAGACTTTCGAGCTTGCTTGAGACCCAACCCCTATCGAAGTTGAAAGTGGGGATACAGCGTGCGTCAATGGCCTTGGAATATAAGAGGTAGGTTTTGACTTTACCCGCCTGCTTATAGCTGCCCCTCAGAAGAAATGGATGTGCGCTACCATGTGAGTGTGTTCCAATAACCAGTGGGGGTTCTTTCCTTCGCGAGCCCGTGATTTCTCCTTTTTACCGCCCGGTAGTTCGAAGGAGAAAAGATGGAGTAGGCGGATCGGTCAATTCGGAAAGCGTCGTTCGCGTACGGCGGGTGGGCAGGGATCTATGTCGCTGGCTGGTGAGAACCAGTTAGTTAGATGGGTCTAGTAATCAGGGAAAGCAGGACTAGCTGGAATGGTAAGGATGACGAATGCCACCGATATAAGTAGGTGCTGCATATGACTCTGCCTCCATTCTGTGCTGTGCCTGCTCGTGAATCAATTCAATAGAGATGAATGGATAGGGCAGCTGGTCAGAGATCTTTAAGGCGAAAACACCACCCTATCTATTAATAAGGGTACGTGGCGGCTAAGAAAGATCCAATCCCTTCATTGTGAATTGGAGTAGCGTCTTTCCCTCGTCTTTCCTCCTTTCGTGGGGGACAAATAATTGACATTATCAATTTTGTGGAACAAGTGATGGAGCAAATTGTGGTAGAGTAAAGGATATTAGCAGCATTGGATCTCACTTTGGTAGAGACCCCTGTGAGAGGGTGGTGATGATCCTCAGGTGCATCATATATAACGCTTGTTCATTCATTCCATCCATCCATTTTTTTATGTATCGAGATGATATAGAGTCCTCCTAATTGGACCCTAGCTTTAAGCCATGATTGTCCACCCACTCGGTCCAGTCCAGTCCAGGCTGGAATAGCTTTCTCTCATAAGCCAGTCGCTAAGGCACGCTTAGAAGGGAAGGCAAGTAATAAGGTAAGTCAAGTTGGTAGAGCTCTTTTCACTTGTTGGTCGGGGAAACATAGATATTTCTTAAGTGCGAAAGGTTGACCCTCCAGCTCGTTCTGGACCGATCTGTGCTTTTCCTTCTTTGCTCAGGGCCATGAATCACAGGCAAGGTAGCCGGTCGTCGTCAATCTGTACGTAGGAGGAAGTTCTGGTGGGCGTACGAAGCAGGGCATGGCTTACTATAGTAGCAACCTGTGCTCTGTACTCCACCTCACAAGGCTGTAAAGGGGCTGCATGAACTCATAGATAGATGCAGTGGGACCGTGCTTAGTTTGGAAGCTCGGAAAGCATACAACGCGACCGGGAAGGGAGATGAGATTGACTGTGTAGATTGGGGAATATGAGATGGACCAAGTGATTTTGGATCTAGGATCGGATGTGAATGTCCTGCTGAAGCAGACATGGGAGCACATGGGAAGGCCTATGCTGCAATGGTCTCCTATCCAACTGCGAATGGTGAACTAGGAAAAGATCCTACCTATGGGGAGATTGCAGGGAATCACAATAGATATCAAAGGAGCAAGCGCACTAGCATATTTCGAAGTGATAGAGATTGTTGATGACAACAATCCCTACCCCACGCTATTAAGAATAGATTGGGCCATTGACATGAATGGGGTGATAAATCTGAATAAGCGCAAGATGATTTTTAAGAAAAAGTCTCTGCACGTAGTTGTACCTTTGGACCCTGCAGAAGGATCGCACTACACGAAGCTGGTGCGCACCTACAACAGCAACGACGACTTGGACTACATCTACAAGATAACCGCGCGAGAGCAAGACTTGGTGAATTCGACTGTGGATGGAAAAATCTCATGGGAATGCGAAAGCTCCTGCATATCAGATTCGGACGAGGAAATAGAACGATGGAAGAACTGGTTAGACGAGGTAACCACACTGAACTGTAACATGATGATGAGATCGTTGCACTGCGTATCGGTGGAGGTAAGGGATCTGTCTACGTATGATGGGTAAGTGAGGTAGATGACTTCTTGAATAGATTTGAAAGTGAGGTGCTAGAACAACGATGTTTCGAAGCTTTGAAATGGGTACTGTGCGCTACACCTGCAAGGTGGTGGGGTACGCACCAAAGGGGTTTTGAGGACTGGCACAAATGTAGGAGGATGATGTGCATACGGTTTGGGAAGCCTCATATGCGATTAACAGACAATATTTCCAAATGAGATGGTCCGCATAGCCACCTGTCCAGATGGATGCAGGCATAGGGTATGAAACCTACATGGATGCACTCAGTCTTCACGTTAGGAGACATGGTTAGTAAGCAGGTGCAGGTGAGGCAATGGCATGAATGACCCCTCCAGTTGGAACCATGGATTATGGAAATACCAAGTGTGCAGAAGGTTATCCATGTAGAAGCCTTTAACGAAGTATGCGATGCACTAAACAAGGTCCACAATGCACCGCAGACTGACTGGGACCTGCGTGTAGCCGCGGTTCTATGGGCTTATAGGACCACGTGCAAGAAACTGATGGTGCAGGAACCTTTGAGGTTGGAGTATGGCATGAACACTGTAATCCCTATAGAGCATAAAATGCCTAGTCACACATGGCAACACCGATAGATACAACAATTTGCAGAACCTTGGAAGAAGGGATCGCACAACCGAATGAAGCAAAATGCTTGGGACCTAAGGAAGAAATCCAACAGGGCAATTTTAGGCTCCAAGAAATTGGGCAAGAAAGGGTGCAATTAAGGGAGAAAAGCACTCTGGTAGAAGCAGCAGTGAAGAAGCTGGAGGACGAGATAAAGGAATATTTTCTCGATAAGAAGACCAGGGTGATAAAACAGGGTGCGCAAATCATGCTGACAAGTTTTGGGGACTATCATTGTGAATTGATCAATTTGATGCCTTGGCTTGGACCACATATTACTAAACAAATCAACCATGATGGTACACTGCAGATGATAAAGTGTGCGACGCCGCTAGTAACAATAAAAGGTGGGTATTTTCCAGGAAAAGTGATGGATGACCGGATGAAACCCTATGCAAGTGGTGCGGCCACCTGACTAGCTATGGGAAGTACAGTCTTAGTGCTCCTAGCAGTTGAAAGGAGACGTGAGACTATAATCCACTCTTCCCGGGAGCTGCGCACAAAATCGAAGAGTCACAAGGTCCATGACCGCGCAAGGGGGGCTACGCTGCCGTGTGGGTTGGCCAAAAAGTTACTGTTGAAGTCACTATTCACAATGTGATGCTCGACTTGAGACCAAATGGAGTGGGCGGGAGGCATTTAAGACACGATTTATGGGCAAGATTTGGGAAAATATGCTGCCAAGAGAGCATTAATGAACCAGATTTAGGGGGAATAGTTGAATTCAAATTCAAAAGTGGCTATAAATTACAAAGGGCTGCCCAGCAACAACACTTGGTCATTTATGAATTGAGTTGTTGTATACCCCACATAGCCTGAGTAGAGCCCTGTTTGACCTGTGCAAAACATTGATTGAACCCCTGAGTACGTGAGTGATAGATTTTTGGTCAGACATGATGGCAACATCTGAGGAAGTTATTGAAATTATAGAGATGACTGCTGAAGAGGCCGCATAGGCCCTGACTGTGGGGGATGCCCCTGAAGGCGCCGGTATTGTGGCAGAAATCCCTAAATCACTGCGCACACTGAGGCCAAAGGAAGACAAACAATTGATGGTTCCCATATGTGTGTCTTCGCGAAACCCGCTGTGCACCAGGCTAGCAATGGAGGAGAGAGGGAAAATTGTTAACATAGAAACCAACGAGGAGGACGAAGACCTGAAGGACCTTATCATTGAAGAAGACAAGGACGAAGGCGTGGAGGAAGAAATTGAGCCTGCGCACCATCCAAAAAAGCTGCCCACCTATATCCCCCCGTGGAAGGGGAAGGCTAAAGTGCCCAAGGATCTTAATGAGAGCAAGAGCTCTCTCTAGACCCCGCTCCTCCCATATGACATCATTTTTGAGGGCATGCACCTGGGATAGGTGCCTAGCTTGAAATTTGAATATTGGGATCTAGCTGACCCCGAGAAGTTTCCTCATCTAGAGATCGTGTAGCTCATGAAGCATAAGAAAAACACCATGGCGGGGGTTACTGAATTAGAGTTGTGAAAGTGGTTGCGCGGAGTGGAAAAGGAAGGGCTACTAAACCTGCTCTAGGTGCCGCATTTCCACCGCATCCCAATAACAATTTTCGTCATCAGGCAGCTGCTCTGCTTGGTGCATGGTGGATATTTATGGCTGGAGGAGCCCATCCCCTTCACAGATCACTTGATTCACTGCATTACCTAGCTTCCATGTAAAGGAGAGGACCCCACAGATATTTCAGAGGGGAAAAGAAGTGACCTGGCCATCGCAGAAGCCATGAAGAAGAAATATAAACAGGAGAAGAAGAAGAGGGGCTACACCATATCCAACATCAACAAAAAAGCAGTAAGAGTGGCGACCCAAATACTGGAAAGTAAGGTTATGCATAAGTCCCACGCAGACGGGGTACCTGAGCCAGTGGTAGCACTTGCTGATCAATGCACGGAGGGGGTCCAATTTAACTGGTCTGAGTTCCTCTGCAAGGAGTTCGTGGAGAATTGCCGCGAGGCACGGGAACAAAGAAAAATGTTCCACTATGCATGGCTTCTACTATCCATAGTGCTCGTGGCAGGGGAATTGCCAGAGGACAATCAGTTCCCCACAATTGATAGGGATCTTCTAGAGGCCACGAAGTATGCTTCACTCTAGGCCACAAAGGATGCAAACCAGATCCGCGACAGTAAGATATTCTTGGTGTTCATGGAAATGAACCTTAGAATGGGGATTAACTGCAAGTCACGGTTATCACCCATTGTCTACAACAAACTGCAAAGTTTTGCAGATATTAAAGCGGACATCCACAACATATACATCAGAGCATGCAAGGACTCGGCTCATAAATGGAGCGATCTACCCTTTGTAGCCACGGGCGATGTAATTTTTGATGTACTGGAGACATGGCCACCGGAGTGGCGTGCCCCAGACATCGCAACAATGGAAAAATTTGTGGCACAAAAGAAGAAAGAAGAGGCCAAACTGTGCATGGTGCAATTGGCAGAGAAGAGAAGGTAGGCGGTAGCAACAGCAAAAGCCAAGAGCCGTGAGACACTGCACAGACAGTAGCAGAACAGAAAAAGGTCGTAGCAGTAGCAACAACGCAAGAAGTAGAGGAAGAGGAAGGGGGTACTGACCCACAAACCGAGTCAACACAACTGAAGTGTTATCTCTTGAGCGAGTGGACGGGGTTCCATAAGAAGGTCAAGGCATCAAAGTTGTTTATTGACCTGATCACCCTTAATGAGGGTGATTTGCATGACATCAGTGAGATAGTGCGTGATGTCACCTCCGAGGCCCTCCAAAATTTTGCGCAAGAGAAATAGATTGTGTTGGGGGCCCTCAGAGTGCAACTGTAGGAGTTACAGGTGTGCACTCCTTAGGTTGGTACCATTTCAACCAGCCTCATAGTAGGACAATTGCTGTAGAGTAGATGCTATGCACTCGGACGAAAAATACAATAGTGCTATCAGAAGGGGCACTTGTGATAACAAATGAGGCCAATAGGCCTACGATTAGCACACTGAAGGGTATCGAGATCAAAATGGATGCACTCTCATGGGAGATGTTATACGTTTTGCAGGAAGGGATTACTGCAGAACTGCGGGCCAGGGAGAGCCACGCACTACAAGTACTAAGTGAGCAAAAGATCAACGTGGAGTAGTTGAGCTTGCAGCGTGATGAAGTGGTGTTATAGAATTGATAACTGGTACAGGTATTAGAAGAAGCTTGTCAAAGTGTCCCTGAGCTGGCCATCTTAGCAGACACATCAGTAAAGGCACGCATCCGTAGGCTAGCAGAAGGGGTGTGCGAGGCGCGAGAAGAAATGACTAAGGTTCAGCTGGAGCTGAACCTTTAGATCATAGCACAACGGTTGAAGGCACAACCGTCCACTCCTTCGGAAGTAAGAGAACAACACACCAGCACTATTACAGCAGGACTAGACGAGATTGGCAGTGCAGTGAGGGACTGCACCAGAATGTTGGAGGAGACATTTGAGGTCCTCACGAATCTACAAGAGGACCCAAACATCCAGTGCTTAGAGACAAAGGCGTGTGAACTCCAGTAGTAGTATGACAACATCAAAGGAACTTCGCAGATGGTAGCCCTCACCTAGAGGCTCGTGCGGATGCAACAGGCCAAAGCGCTAAAAGAACAGATGGACGCAGCATGACACAAAGAAGCAGTCCTAAAAGCTCACGTTCAACCTTGGATCGACGAGGCCTTCATCATCATGGAAACAATTGAAGGAAAGCTTGCACAAATGCAGGGGACACAGGAACAGATGTAGAGAAGCAGTTCCGACACTGTAGTCTCGGAACAACGCGTACAGGAAATCCAGCAGGAAGTCGCTCAGTGCGCTGCTAACCTTGTAGCCGTTTAGATAGAGTTGGAGGGACTTCATGTGAAGATATCCGTACTGACAGAGTGACTTGAGGGCGAGTCACGATGTTTGTGTTGGGGGCCTATTGGGCATGGAATCCCCCCAAGGCATGTTTTGGGGCTTAAAACCCAAGTTTTGACCAAATCCTTTGTAAAAGCTTCGTGAATTGTGGGCATGGAGTGCAAAGTCATAATAGAGTCATAGGGATATCCACCCTTGTTTTTGTAATACAATGTTGGCTTGATAGACATACCCATGGTCCGTGGACCATGGGATTGTATGAATAGAGTGAGGGTCTAAGTGTGGAAGATAGCATATAGCTAGAAGAGAGAAAAGAAGCATGATGAGTCTAAGAGATTGAGTCGAAGTGTAAAGTGTGTCTTTGGGTTGTAGAGTAGGAGAAGGCTCTGCAGCTAAGAGCACAGAGGCGCAGTAGTCCGCAGCTGGGTGCGCGAACCACTGCAGCTGAGTGCGCAGGGCAGGTCGAGTCTATAACCGTTGGAAGAATTAATAAATAGAAGTTGACCATATTTCTATGTATCTTTTCGTGTTTAATGTATTATTAGGTATAAATTGCAAGTGTACTATTTATTTGCTGTGGGAACTTATATGTGTGTGCTGTATAAATAAATATGACACAAGGCATCTATTTACAAGAAGATAACTAAATAGTGTAGGAAGATAAGTAAGATCTTAGGTGTGACTTAGTGAAATAGTGCAGAGCGCTGCTCCAGCATCGCGAAAGCCCCACAACCCCTAGGGCTGCGCGAAGGCAAGTATATCAGGGCATGAATGCCAGGAAAGTATGTGAAGCAACCTGCACGTAGGGACAAGAAGTTGGACTAAATTAAACCCTTAGACATCTCAAGGATGCGGAAACCTGGTTCCAGCACCCCTCCTACTACTTCGGGTGAGACCTCAGTCCATGCTCCACGGACTGCTACCAAAAGGGCCAGTAGTACAGGGATTTGTTTGGATAATTAACTCTGAACCTTGGTTAGGCCCCAACAAGCCAACAAAAGAAAAACTCATCCCAAGTTCCCAACACTTTAGCCCCAACTAATGTTGTGGAAAAAGAATCATCTTCCAATAGTGAGCAAAGTGATGAAGTAGAAAGTGAAGATGAGGAGGGGGATGAGCAAGTTAATATTGTAGAATTATAATCTTTCAACATTATGTTAGGTGGCACATACACTCATCCTTAAATTAGTAAAGTAACCATTAAAGAAGAAAAGGATGAGCCAATCCTCAATTCTAATGATAGTGGGAGATTTAAAGGGGTCCAGTATTCATGAAAAAATGATAAAGACACCCCAAAAAGCTCAAAAGAACCTAACAAGAAATAATATCCTCCTAAGCAGTCTCCTCCTAAAGAACCTTCTCGTAAGGAACCTCCCAAGATAATATTGCCAAGAAAGATAATCTTAAAAGGGATCCTTCATAGAGAGAACCTAAAAATAAATCCAAAAGTAAGGAGGTTGAGCTTGATGTTGATGTAGGTCCTGCCATAGGAAAGATGACTATGCAAGTTACTTTAAAAGAGCTAGTAAAAATCCTACAACAACAATGGCAAGCCAAGAAAGCATTAATGTTTGAAGAAGAAGAGGACACACCTAGGACATTGAAAAACATACACTTCTCTAATACTAACCCCGATCATGAATCATTTTTGCTCACCTTATCTATTAACAACCTCCTCTTGCATAATTGTATGTTGGAATTTTTGGAGCTTACTCTAACATCATGCCATTGAAATTCATGAAGCAACTAAATATTAACACTACCCAAAGTTACAAGAGTGTGTGTGGTTTCAAATCCCAACCCATTGAAGTAGAAGGCCTTATAAAATATCTCAAGGTTTCATTAGCTATGAATCTAGACATATCACTACTCATGGATGTTGTGTTCATAAACATACCTGATGTTTGGGGCATGTTGTTGTCTAGGAAATGGGGCGCTACAATAGGTGGTCAACTTCAAATGGAATTATCTTATATTACCATACCACAATCTGATGAGACCCCCTTCATTCTCTATAGAGAACCTTTGTACCCAACTCATATGGTAAATCTAGGTCCCATTTCGTACTACAAGATCCCTGAGTTCGAGAAACCATACCCTATCCTTCCCTCTGGCGAATTCTGTATCTTTAAAGGACCCAATCAAACAAAAAATAAGAAATGGAAGCCTAAACAACAATTCAAGGTTGAGGATGTTGTGTTGGTTGATAAAAATACCATTCCCATCAAGATTCATGGGAAGGTTAGTGAAGATTATTCTTACATCGCTAGACTTGACGATGCAATTTAGCTACAACTAGTCAAATTGAGTCATATCACCCCTTTCCTTGATACTTGACATTGTATTATATGCATGTTAGAGTAGGATGAATTTCATGATGATTTTCACATTATAAATAACATCATATTCTTTTATCATGTTAAACTTTAAAGTATATGTATTTAGAGAATTTTATTTCTTGTTGATTTTTATGGCCTAACATAAGCATGGGTGATCATAAGGCACCACGAAAACATGTTGCCATGTGCGCTTAGTATTTGATGTGCAAGTAAAAGGTCTATGGTCCCAAGAGATTGTTGGTGTTCTCATGACCTCTCTATTTGAATATGTCTATGCATTATACTAAGATATCATGTCCCAGTTGGAGCTAGATGTTACCCACCACCTATGGGTGATATCCATAGGAGAAAATTTTCTACTATAGTGTCCTAAGCCAGTAGCGAATAACCCCTTGTAGCTAAAATATAGCTCGATGTGCCACCATCTCAACCACGTGAGCCAAGTATTATGCTCCCTCATCCATTTTTTTTTATCATATGTTTGAAGGTGGGCCTTCCAATCCCTAAGGTATGGATTTCATTATGTGGTTGGGTATTTTTATTTACTTATCATGGAAACTTTTGGGCATAGATTACTAGTGGGATTCGGTGGAAATAATGGCCCTGGTTTGTGCTCTTTTCTCCTCTATCCAACATGGTGGTTAATCTTGTATCGTGTCTTCTGGGATCTCCTTTATTGGATACTATATTTAGGAG
The DNA here is from genome assembly GCA_031772625.1 of Pinus tabuliformis. Taxonomy (NCBI): domain Eukaryota; kingdom Viridiplantae; phylum Streptophyta; class Pinopsida; order Pinales; family Pinaceae; genus Pinus; species Pinus tabuliformis. The sequence continues at coordinate 790,841,306 of CM062805.1, forward strand.
CACCCCTACATGGGAAATCTCAATTTTTTTGTGTGGTCCCGCTTCTTGACACCACATACTTCACTCCCTTTCGCTCAGTATAACCCATTTCCACATATTTCCCTTCTAGGTCCACATTTGTCCTTTGGGTCCAAGGAGTTAGACTCCCCCTCCCCTTTTCCACACTTTAGTTTAGTCTTGCATCATTGTTCCATCCCTTACATATGAGATACAAGCTTGATCGATCCACTTGGAGACCCATGAGGATGTTTTTGTGCCCCCACAACCACATGGGAGCACCATAGGTCATTTGCTTGGAGATAAAGGGGACACCCTATTTATCACTATATTTGGAGCCCTTCCACTCATTTTGGAACATATTGGACTCCACTTGGACTTTCAACAACGCTCATATTTACTCATCTATCATTTTGGCCCTCTTGAGAGGCTTATTTTTCATGTTGTGGAGCTATCTTGGTGGGCTTGTCACCAAATAATTTTATTTTACACATTATTTTATTATTAGGGGCATCATTAGGCCTAATTAGGAAAACAAAACCCTTAGAGGATGATATATATTGAGGAGAGGATCATTCTATTACTCATCATCACTTGGATTTGTATCTCTTTCTCTCTTGAGAATTTCTCTATACCTATTTGAAGACAGACTGGAGAATCATTGATGCATTTTGATGTTTGGATATATTTTCTTGGTATCGGAGCCTCAATTTTGTCTCAATTTGATGGTTATAGATACTCGTTATACTTGTAAGTTTTTTTCTTGATCTTTTTCTCTCTCTTTATTGTATACATGTATAATGAATGGAATTTTTGCTCATGAAATCTGAAATTTTGCCCCAATTTAATGTGAATTAGTCAAATATTGATCTTGTGAGGGAATTTCATATGTTTGGGTATAGTGAGTGAATTTTCTTAGGGGTACATTATATCCATAATGGCATTGAGAAGTCATCAAATTGTTGTGACAAGAAGTATAAATTTCTTTGGTAACCTAGTTGCTGCCTTTTAGGGCCATATGAAGTTGCTAAAGGACTCCTTAATTAGGTAAAGAAATCCAAATTTTGAAAGCACATTGACCCCATTCTCCCAATAGGCTAGGCACTAATCATATCCTTGGTGATCACCCTAAATAATATCTTTTCACCTCCTTTACTCTTTTCCTAAGCCCTAACCCTAGAATCATCCTAGGGCATCAAACAGAATCCATTATATCTGTTATCACTCAGGGAAAACACTAGTTGTAGGTAAAAACCCTAAGGTAACATCAAAACCTATTTTAGGTTGAAGATGGGCCTTCAACCCATAGAGGGATCTATCCATAAAACTCAAATACCCCATGGTCACTGTAGTAGAAGGTTTTGTGAAATTGAGTTTAGGTGGTCAGATTTAGGTCTAGGGATAAATTGGTTGGGTGATCTTCAAAACCTACCATTGGGCATGGAGTCCAACTATTAAAAAAATGAGATCACAAATATAATGAGCAAGTTGTACAAAGCATGAAAGTCACAAGTCCTTTGATTGTTTGGGAGATTTAAAAGAAAGGAGGACTAGAAGAAAACAAAGTTTATAAATGACTAGAATAACAAATATTAATGACTGATAATTTTAAGAGAGGAGCATCAATGAAATCCAATCTCATAAACTAACATTCTCAGACATTGAAGAAAACAATTATATAATAGAGGAATACTGATAGGGAGAAGTAACACATGAATTTCCTAATAACTACTCATTAAACACAATGAATACATTCAAGATTGCTCAAATATATTTAGACTACAAGTGTTTTTCCAATAATATTCCAACCCTGTTTCATTATTCCTAAAATATTTATATAAGGCTTACATAACATCTTTCATAATAATAGTCACCATATAATTACAAATATTTTAAATATCTTTGAAGTTCATGTATGCAAAAATATAAACTTAAATATTTTGTGTTGGGATGGGGTCCCCTAGGTCAGTTTTGGGGTTAAAATAGCCCAAGTTTTGATAAGTTTTTGTAAATAATATAAAGTATTCGCGATTTGTGGATGCGAAGCGCGTAGATGATTAAGATTCAAATGGTTTTAGCTCCTTGTTTTATGTAAAGTTTGAGTCAGTTTTGAGATCTACCCATGGTCCGTGGACCATGGCATTGTATGAAAAAGGATATAAATAGGTGTGTCTTAGAGAGTCTAAGGCAAGTTTGATAGTAATAGATGATGGCTAAGAAGTGATAGCGAGAAGAAGTGGGTCAGTTGGGAGAAGGAAAGGCTATGTAGCTGAGTGCGTAGAGGCCTAGGTAGAGTCCGCAACTGAGAGCGCGGACCCCTGCAATTGAGTGTGCAGGGTAGTTTTGAGTCTATAATCCTAAATTGAAGATCAATAAAGACAATTACCAAAGAATTCTTGTGTATATATGCTTTATCTTTGTTTCCGTTAATGCTATATGTTGTCTATGAATAATGCATTTTTATGGAATATTGATTGAATTTTGTGTAATTCTGTTGAATAACTATTAATGATGTATGCAGAGCATGTTTATGTATTTTCATGAAGAATCAGATAAATTCTTTGATGTTTACTAATAACTTAAGTAAATCTGTGCGAACCCTAATTTAGGACTGCTTTCTGATGCGTGTAAGTAGATATAATGACTGATAAATATCCACAAAGACTAATTGTAGACCTTCACGAAGGTCTAAAGGCCATTTTGACATAGTTTCGGTTGTGTTCCCTAAGAGTGTATCGATCTGCGCGAAGGCAGATCTGACGCACTGAAAGACATCACACTAGTCTCTGGATGCAGAAACTTGGTTCTTACATCCCCCCATACTGCTTTGGGTGAGACTACATCCTGCGCTACGCGGGTTGTTTCCGAAAGGGCCAGTAGTGTAGGGATTTGTTGGTTGGCACAACTAACTTTGAACCTGGGTTAGGACCCCTTAAGCCAAAAAATGGTTCCCTTATCCAGACCAGGATCTTCTTGAAAGAGATGTGTGATGTCGCATCATTGGAATTCGACCAAGAAGGAAATTTAAAAGTGATTGGATCGGAAGATTCACGAGTTTGCGACGCAAGAAAACAGGAATCCGTGCTTGTCAAAAGAAGAGTGGTTGAACAGGTATCTGTATACAAAAATACACGAGATCTTCTTCTGCACCTTCCCCATTGAGTTGTATGAATGGTTGGCTAAATTGACAGACAACCAAGGAAGGTGGAAGCTCGATAGTCCTATAGTGTGGACTCCAAAACTAGCTGCGATGGTTAGAAGCCTCTAAAAACAAGATCGTGCTGGCTGTTGATCATTTGCTCGATCAGATTCTGGGAGGATTTGTTACAGAATTTGCAGTTGATACCTCAGTCAGCTACAACGAAGCAGAGCGATGCTTTTCAAAGGACCGCGAGGTAAGTATTTAAGATCTTTGAATACCTGGATTAAAATGTTGTTATGTGAAAAATGGGTTATGCCATTGCCTTGATGTTTGGAGCTACATGAAGTGGAAGACTCTTTAGAGATTGAGAGAGATCAGGTCCAGAATATAGTCCATTGATCGGACCTCCTTCGAGCGATGATGAAGGAGCGGTACAGGATTCATCGTGAAGTGTTGTCTAACTGATAACATAGGGTTTTCTGCGGACACATAATCCATCCACTCCACCTCCACCTCCACCTCCATCACATACACCTCCGACCACACCTCCACCTCTACCATGACTATTCAACATGGAGAACACAATGAAGTTGTCGATTTTCAAGGGCATCAGGAGTGAAGATACAGAGAAGTTTTGGTTTGTTGCGAATTCTATATGGACATCACAACAGATTACTGATGACAATATAAAGAAGGCACAATTGGTTACCACTCTGTAGGATCACTTGCTAACTTGGTATATTAAGTAATATTCTGATAATCCTCTCGCATTGCTAGCAGAGACTAAAGTGGCTTTAAACAAGGAGTTTAGTAAGCCTAAATTTGACTGATAGTCAGTGATTGGATTCAAGGAAATCATGATGAGGGTCGACAAGATGCCTTGGGAATTAGATCAAAGGTTGAAGTCTCAGATTCGAGAAGATAACATGCAACTCACAGATAGTCAGCATCACGAATGGTTTATAGCTTCACTGCTATGCCACCTAAGAATTGCTCTGTCACAATAGAATATAGGAACCTAGGAGGAAGCTCTAGAAATCACGATGAGTTTTCATGCAACGCCTATTCAAGATGTGACCTTGGGGGTACAACAGATCCACTCCCAGTTGCAGAACCTACACCTATAAATACAAGGTTTGAAGAAAGACAAGGAGACTAAATTGGAAGTGCACGTGGAATTTTGGTGTCTGAAGTGAAAGGGCTAGGTGCATTATAAATACCATTGTCCTGTGTATTGAAATTATGTTACAAGGGGGGGACCAATTCCCTTGAAGTCGGAAGCTCCAGAAGGGTTGAGCATTGGGGTTGCACTATGGTGCGCTATTTGTCAGTTGCTGGACAACATGCGAGGAATAATTGTCATTTACTTCAAAAGTTCATCTAGACATCCCAACAGTTGTTCTATAAATTATAAAAATTGGTGTGCCATGATGAGCGCCACTATCACAACTATGAGTTGATGATGGAGAGAACAACTACATACCAGATGTGAAATGAAACTTGGCCTCCAGATCAGGGCACTGGAGGAACACGCAGAGGTTATCAGGGAAGAGGACGGGGCCAAGGAGTAAGAGGGCCTGTAGAGGCTGTAGTCGTGTCATCTACTACAATTATGGACATCCAGGGCACTACGCATGGGAGTGTCAGAATTAGAAACGCCCGTCATGTCAATACTGTAGCCAGTTTGACCATACTATAGAAGAATGCCCGGTGCTGATAACTAAAATGCAAAATAAGAAAGCGCAACCTCAACAGCCTAAGTAGAACTTACAGATGATGAGAGATAAGCCCTGTGAGGAAGATCAGAGCATGAATATAGTGCTGAGAAGAAGAATAACCGTTGACGATGATAAAGGTAAAATAACTGAAGACGACGGATGGGTCCGCAATGCCACATAGAAGTAAGTGGGTTTTGATCTAAATCACGTGAAGGAAACATTTATGGAGGCCAAGAAAAGCTTCATTGAGGCATCCACCTCAGGAAGTCAGGACAAGGTGCAAGAAACCAGTGCGCCTGCAGAGGTTGACCCCTCTGTGCTTACTACGTTTTTGGAGACCTGCATAAAATTGCTACGTGATAGAAAAGTTGTGGAAGGCCTGCAGGAGTTGATAAACAAATGTGCCAACAAAGAGAAGGTCCTTGATGGACACCGGGTGGTCAGAAAGATTGGAAAACATAATGCAAGAACGTGGCATGAGATGAGGCTTACTGTGTAGATAGGTGATTATGGGATGGACCAGGTCATCTTGGAATTGGGGTCTAATGCGAACGTTTTTCTAAAACAAACATGGGAAAGAATGGGGAGACCTGCGCTGCAGTGGTCTTCGATTCATCTTAGAATGGTGAACCAGCAGAAAATAATCCCTATGGGACGATTATATGGAGTAACTATTGAGATAGAAGGTGCAAGTGCGATGGCCAACTTTGAGGTTATAGATATCGTTGATGACAGTAACCCATACCCTTCTCTCCCAGGGATTGACTGGGCCATTGATATGAATGGAGTCATCAATTTGAAGAAGAGGAAAATGTCATTTGAAAGGAAATCACTTTGAGTTGTAGTTCCATTAGACCTGCAGAAGGGGCGTGCTATATTGAACCAGTTCGCGATTATGAAGAAAGTGAGGATGAACTGGATCAAATATACAAAATAACAACACGAGACCAGGACTGGATCAATCTGATGGTAGATGGACGGATTGCATGGGATCGGGAGAGTTCCTGCACCTCTGATTTAGATGAAGGGTTGGAACATTGGCATAATCGGCTGGATGAAGTATCCACATTGTGATGCAATATGATGATGAAGTCACTACATTGTGTCTCATTAGAGGTAAGGAAATTACCCTATTATGATGGTTTTACTGATGTAGATAAGTTTTTGGATGTATTTGAGGGTGAAGTCCCCGAGGATCACTGCTTCCAAGAATTAGATTTGGCACTGCGTGTTATGCCTGCACGATGGTGGGGTATGCATAAAGATTGTTTTGATGAATGACGAGATTACAGAAGAATGATGAGGTTACGATTTGTCGTTCTAACACTAGATTGACTAAGAAATATAATGGGAAGGATGATCCACATGATCACCTAGAGAAATGGACTAAAGCATGGGGGACATAACCACAGCTAGAATGGGTACACATATTTTTCCATACTTTGGATACAATTCCCATAAACTAGTATCTGGAAACGGAGCTCTGGCATGGCATCGTGGAGCGGGATATATTGAGGGAAGGGTTTTTATTGACCTTTAGCTTTGAAGACGGCTTCACCAACATCGATGAAGCTCTACAAGATATTAAGGAATTTATCTTAAGAACGCCGCAAGAACCTATGGAATGGATCCAACCAGACTGGAGCACCCAGCTACACCATGCGTTGGAATGCATTAATGTGATCGCTGAAGAGGAGGATGAAAAACTGAGAAACATTAATATTCCAAAGGCAGAAGGGCATCGCAAAGTCAAGGGCCCACAAATAGACAACTCTTATATCACTGCGTTGTTGAAGACAAAGCAAGTAAACATTGGTATTGAAGAAGAACCAAAGTTTGCAAATATAGGAGATTATTGGGATGACGCTACTGTGGATAAAGTTGCCGAGTTACTCCATGAATACCAGGATCTATTGCCTACCAAGTTTTCAGATTTGAAGGGTATAATTGGTGATTTAGGCGTTATGAATATCACTCTGAAGCCAGACGCGAAGCCTATTAAACAGAGGTCATATCGCCTTATTCCTAAATACAAGGAAAAGATTCGCCTAGAGCTGGATAAGATGATGGAGGTAGGCAACATAGAAGTAGTTGAAGAATCTAATTGGGTGAGCCAAATGTTGGTTCAGGAGAAGAAACAAAAGGGTGAGATAAGAATTTGCATAGACCTGTGGAAGCTTAATAATGCATGTGTCCATGACCCATTCCCAACGTCGTTTACCGATGAAGTATTAGACAATGCTGGAGGGTAGGAGCCCTACTCATTCACTTATGGGTTCTCTGGGTATCATCAAATTAATATTGCACCTGAGGATAGGAGAAAAATGAGCTTCACGACAGAGTGGGGTTGTTTTCAGTACACTATGATGTCGTTTGGGCTCAATAATGTGCCTGTGATATTTTCTCCCGTAGTCATCGCAACGTTCAAGGAGTTCATTCATAAGTTCCTGGAAGTTTAATTTGATGACTGGACAATATTCGAATTAGTAAAATGCCATGTAGAAAGTCTACACCTAATGTTGGATACGTGTCACATATACCATATCACATTGAACTTGAAGAAATGCATATTCTGTGTTCCATTTGGGACCTTGTTGGGTCATGTGGTGTGCAAACAAGGGTAGATGGCGGACCCTACAAAGATTGTAGTAATTGTGAATTTAGAGGCCCCAAGGAACATTAATCAGCTGTGCGTGACACTGGGACATATGGGATATTATAGAAAATTTATCAAAGCATATGCTCAGATTACCGCACCCATGGAGAAACTGCTGAAGAAGGGCGCAACATTCTGTTGGGATGAAGAATGTCACCGCAGCTTAGATGTTTTGAAAGAAAAGATGGTCACCGCACTGATCTTGGTATTCCTTGATTGGAAAAAGGAGTTTTACATAAATGTGGATGCCTATTGCATTGCATTGGGTGCAGTGTTAACGTAGGCCGATGAAGGAGAAATGGGCCATCCTATAGCCTTCATGAGTAGGAAATTATCAAAGGCCAAGAAGAACTATTCAATGATTGAGCACAAAGGATTGGCCATGGTGTACGCACTATAGAAATTCAGGCACTATCTGTTAGGAGGGAATTTCAAAATGTACACAGATCATTCTACCTTGAAGTACTAGCTCAATAAGCCTATGTTGGGGGGGAAGATCTGGAGATCGTTGCTACTATTCCAGGAGTATGAATTTGAAGTAATTGTGAAGCTAGGGAGGTTAAATGCAGGACCTGACCATCTGCCACGGATCGAGACAGGCGAGGAACCTACTAATATGGAGGAATGGATGCCAGATGCGTAGCTCTTTGCAGTGCACATGGTGGATAATCACTTTGTAGACAGTATCCACTTCTTGACTACAAGGATGGCACCAGAAGGGTATACAAGTCAGCAAAAGAAAGAACTAGCAGTGCGCGCAACAGATTTTTCAGTTATTGCGGGACATCTATATAAGATGGGTGCAATGAAATATTGTGAAGATATGTGATGGATTTTGAGAGGGATAGAATTCTTGCTGAAGCTCATGGGGGAGCTATGGGAGGTCATTATGCAGGCAAGGAAACTGTGCAAAATAGTTTGTGCGTAGTTCTATGGTGGCCAACACTGCACAAGGATTCCAAGGCATATTGTGAGGCATGTGATGCATGTCAAATAAATGGAAGACCATCATGAAGGAATGAGTTTCCATTTCATCCTCAAGTAGCTTTGCAACCATTTGAGAAATGGGCGATTGATTTTGTTGGGCCAATTCAGCCCCCAGGAAAGAAAACAGGTGCATGCTATATCATCACCGTGACAAAATATCTAACTAGATGGGTGAAACTACAACTGGTTAAGGATTGTACAAGGGCTACGACAACAAATTTTTTGTTTGAATATGTCTTAACTAGGTTCAGCTGCCCAAAGGTGATGATAAGTGACAGGGGTACGCACTTTCTAAATGAGACGATCAATGCCGTAACTGAAGAATTCCAGGTCTACCATCAAAAGAGTACACTGTATCACCCATAGGCCAATGGAACTATTGAAGCCTTCAACAAGATTTTGGAGGACGTGCTGACAAAGATTTGCAACACGCAGAAAAATGTCTGGGATGTGTGTGTACCTGTAGTGCTATGGGCTTATAGGACTACTTTTAAGAAGCTGACAGGAAAAATGCTGTTTAGATTGGTATATGGTGTAGAAGCTATAATGCCGATGGAGTATATTGTGCCTAGTCTACACATATCATCTCTCACAGGTTTGGTGGATCATGAGGCCTTGGAGGAAAAACTCGCGCACCTGATGGAGCTTGAAGAAGATTGATTCTTGGTAGGATTTCATCAACAAGTACAGAAGGAATGAGAAAAATCATGGCATGATCACCACATCAAGCTTCTCACGTTCCAGGTAAACGATCTTGTCCTGTTATATGATAGTAAGTTCACTAAAATTCCAGGTAAATTTCAAATGCATTGGCTAGGGCCATATATTATCAAAGAAATTACAGATGGAGGCATAGTTCAGCTCGCGAAGTTGAATGGGGAACCTTTTCCAGGAAGAGTGAATGGGAGCAGATTGAAGTTGTATAAATGGGATCCTGTGCAATGACTATATGGCAGCAAGATAGTATTCATGTTCTAGGCAGTTGCAAGGGAGCATGGGACTATAAACTACACTGCCAAGTTTGGAGGACAATGCAGTGAGCAGATGTGTGGAAAGTGACCAAGTTGTAATCTATGATGTTGTGTGTAGGAAGCTGTGCCATGAAGGGAAGTGTCGCACATCACAACATAAAAGTGACCGTTGGGGTCATTGTTCATGACTTGACGACTTGTAGATGGTTAAGAGGAGCGGGATGGTGACATTTAATGCAAAAATATTTGAAGATATGCCACCAAAACAACATTTATTGCCATAATTTGGGAGAATTCTTGGATTTGAATTCAAAAATCCCTATAAACTACGTGTATCGGTCCAACAGAGAACACTTTGAGCTCTCAAAGTTGTTGCTAAATTTCGCTGTCTATCGCCTATGAGCTGAGCATTTTGGGAAGAATCCTTGGCACACACAAACATTTCTCTTGAAGCTCGTGAGTTGTTTATGGAAAGGATGACTGCCACCAACCCCGCTGAAGCCCTGAGTTTGGAAGCAAATGTATCCGATGCTCTAGGACCAAAATTATCTAGTGTAGAATCTAAGCCTACTGTGTTATGAAACCAGCTCACAAAAAGATAGAAAAGATATATCAACACCTTAGAAATAAGCCTCTTCAAGGGGGAACCTCCTTTACATTACACAAATGAACAATTCTTGGATGATACAAATGATAAGACCTATTTTCTATATATAGGAGTCTAAGGGGTCATAATGTAATCAGAGCCGACATAAGAATAATAATGTAAGGGCACAACAATAACAATAGTGCGATTCTATGGGGCACAATAATAACAATATAGGGACTACATGAGCACAAAAATATAATAAGGGGGTTTCACTAAAAACAATAAGGGGTTACACTAGTAGTGTAGGGACCTAACATGCCCCTTGCCTTCAAAAAGTGTTGTCCTCAATGCTTGAGTAGTTCTGGATGCTTCGGTATAAAATTCTCGTCCTCCCATGTGGAATCTTTAACGGGTAAGTTCTTCCACTTGATGAGATACTCTGAAATTGATCGATTTCGTAGCTATCAGTTTCTTATTTCTGTGACTGCTTCAGGTTCCAATATGATTTTTCCTTCCTTTTCAAGTTTTGACAATATTGTTTGAACTGGGAGCTTGTCACTTATAAACTTCTTTAAGCATGAAACATGGAAAACTAGGGGCACTCGAGAAGATATAGAAAGCTCCAATTTGTATGCCATAGTACCAATCTTTGGCAGTGCCATGTAAGGACCATAGTACTTTGGTGGTAAATTATTATCCTTCTTAGCTTGCTTGAGGGACATTTGTTTTTATGGTTTTATTCGTAAAAATACCCAGTCATCTGTACCAAAACTTCTTTCGCTGCGATGTTGATCTACCTGTTGTTTCATTTGATTTTGTGCCAAAGTGAGGTTATCCTTTAAGAGTTGGAGAACTTGTTGTTGTTGAGGGTATACCTTAAAACCTTCATGAGATACAATATGACCCAAGTATTCCACATCCTGTACTCTAAAGCAACATTTGGAGGTTTTTTCATATAATTGTTTCTCGTTTAATAGTTTGAGCACTCTATCAACATGTTGAACATGATCCTTCCAAAACTTGATGTAGATTAGTATATCATCAAAAAATACTAACACAAATTTTCTAAGGAAGGGTTTGAAAATGGAATTCATTAAACCTTGAAATGTAGAAGGTGCATTGGTAAGGCTAAAAGGCATGACCAAAAATTCATAATGACCCTCATGAGTTATAAATGTTCTTTTCAGAATGTCTTCGGGCTTCATTCTGATTTGATCATATCCTACATGAAGGTCCAACATGCTAAAGTAAACTTCTCGCGTTTCATTTTGATTTGATGATATCCTACATGAAGGTCCAACATGTTGAAGTAAATTTCTCCACGCAATTCATCCAATAATTCATCAATGAGAGGAATGGGAAATTTATCTTTAATAGGAGCTTTTTGAGCTCTCTATAATCTAGACTCATGCGCCATGATCCATCCTTCTTGTTAACCAATACTACTGGAGTAGGGAAATAACTTTGACTAGGTTGAATTATACCAGCCTCTAGCATTTCTACAACCATACGTTCAATTTCACTCTTTTGTGCAAAGGGATATCTGTAAGGCTTGATATTTGGAGGAACACTTCCTAGAAAATGAATAGCATGATCATGATCCCAAATAGGTGGGAGGCCTTTGGAAGTCTCAAATACCTTGGAATGATTGTCCAAGACTTTTTGGAGATCTGGAGAAATAGATGATTTCGATGTGGGAACCTCTAGCAAACATAATTGTGAAATTAGGCCACGTTGTTCTTACTTTAGAATCTTTGTCATGCCGTTAGAGCTAATTATATTTCCCGGTTTTCCCAAATATTGTAGCCATTGGACTCCTAGTACAACATCAACACCACCCATTGGAATGGAAAGAATTGGACTATTCAAAACATATTCTCCCATGGATAGCTTTATATTATGGCACTTTCCAGAGAAATTTATGGTTCCTCCACTTGTGACCGTCAATTGACACTCTGGTACTGGATATAGGAAGTAATTCAATTCCTTGGCTATCTTACAATGAATAAAATTATGGATACTACCCAAATCAATGAACATTATTACCTTTTTCTTCTTGATATGTCCTATCTTTATAGTTTGAGGAGTGGTAATTCTGGCCAATGCATTACAAGATATGGTCGGATTCATTTCTTCTTTCTCTGGGGTTGTTTCCTAGTGAGTATCCTTTTCTTTTGACATTTCTTGATCCTTTTCTTCCTGATATTTCACTGCTTGAATCTTCTTCTTCTTGATATGTCCTTCTATCTTGAGAGTTTGAGGAGTGGTAATTCATGCCAATGCAGTACAAGGTATGGTACTATTTATTTGTTCTTTCTATATGGTTGGTTCCTAATGTATATCCTCTTATTTTGACGTTTCTTGATCCTTTTCTTCCTCCTCTTCACAATCTGTGTAAAATAATTTATTCTCAGCACACTTATGACCTTTAATGTATTTGCTATCATAATTGTAACAAAGCCCTTTTACTATTTTTTCTTCCAATTGTTGTGGTGTCAACCTTGTAGGTTGTGGAAGGCTAGGAGAAACAACACTTCCATCTTTATAATTGTGAGGGGTAGACTTCCTTGTTTCCATAATTTTTCTTTCCACTTTTCTTGCCAACACGTATGCCTTCTCCAATGATTCAGGTTCCCAAAGGTGAACCTCATGTTGGATGTTATTTTTTAGTCCCTATGAAGACATAAATCCTCTACTTCTCTGGAATATCATTTACCCTTATATGAAATTTTTGAAAGTCGTCAATGTGCTCTACCATTGAACCCTTTTGTTTGAGATTTATCAATTGGATAAAGAAGGTGTTGCTCTTTGTATCCTCATAATGCGCTATGATTTCCTCCGTGAAAATTGACCACGTGACAAGTGGTTTACGAGAACAAAGCCCTTTATACCATAAAAAATGATTTGGTTCTAAATATAAAGATGTAATACATACCTTTTGTAATAGTTGCACCTCATGTAGATCAAAATATTGCTCCATCTGTAGTATACAATTTACGGATCTTTGCCATCAAACTTCCTCATATCCCTTTTTCTTGATTTTAGGAGCTTGATCTTGAAATGAATGTAACTCTATAATTTAGGATGTTTAAGTTCTACACTATTGGCCTGTGATATCCCTCTAAGTCCTCTTTCTATCCCCATAAGTCTAATCGCAATTGGATTCCTGAAGAAAGAGTTATGCTCAATCTCCCACGATGACCTAATTATAGACTAGTTCAGTAGAGAAAACTTGTATGATGTGCCACGTGTCACTATTTCCACCTTAGGTTCTGAAACTGATACCCAACAAAATAAAGTCTGTATTATTTTTGTCAATTTTTACGAAATTTAAATCAATGCTCTGAGAGAGAGTTATGACAATTTTCCCAAGGTCACGTGTTTGGAATGTAATTCGGGGGTGTGTAGAAACCCTAAATGTCTTGGATCGTATCTCTGAAAATATAGCGAAGAAAAATTTGAAATTTAGGCCTGAGCTTCACCACAATTTCAGCTCAAATGGTTTTAATTTCATAATCTAAAACTTCATAGAAAACAGATTATAGCGAAAATACCATGATGACTTGTTTGAGATGGAATTGTGGAGCTTGCAAAAACCCTAACTTCCTTAGATCATATCTCCAAAAAAATAGCGAGAAAATATCTGAAATTCAGACCCAAGGTTCAGAACGATTTCATCTCAAATGTTTTTTTTTTTTATCTTCTGAAATTTCACAGAAAAAAGTTATAACGACAATTCCACAAAGACCCGTTTGGAGGAGCGAAACTAAAGAATCCAAAGCTCTGATACCAAATGTTATGAAACCAGCTCACAAAAAGATAGAAAAGATAGATCAATTCCTTAGAAATAAGCCTCTTCGAGGGGGCAACCTCCTTTACATTACACAAATGAAGATGATGCAAATGACAAGACCTCCTTTCTATATATAGGAGTCTAAGGGGTCATAATGTAATCAGAGGCGACATAACAATAATAATGTGAGGGCACAACAATAACAATAGTGGGCTTCTATGGAGCACAATAATAACAATATAGGGACTACATGGGCACAGCAATATAATAAGGGGGTTTCACTAATAACAATAAGGGGTTACACTAGTAGTATAGGGACCTAACATATTGTGCCGATGGCGCCGAGGTCACCCAGGCCGAAACAGACCATGGAAAAAGACAAACAACCTGTCATGAAAGAGAAGCAACCTGCAGTAAAGGAAAAGCAGAAAAAACAAGTGTAGGTACCCGCATCCCCAAGGAATCATACTATGATACAGAAATAGAATAAATATAATAAGCCATAGAAAGTAGTCGACCTAGAGGTGGAAGAAGGCCAGGGAATAAAGGACATCAATGCTGAAGGACCGGAGCCCATAACAAGGCTCCCTGAGTATATCCATCCGCAGAAGGGAAAAAAGAAGGTCATAAAGGACTTGGATTCTGAAAAGTTTACAATATCCACACCCCTGCTACCTAAGTAGGTCCCTTTTGAAAGCCCTTGGCTCACAAGGATCCTAATGTTGAAAATGGAGGATTGGGACCTCGCAGAGCATGCTAAGTTTCCACACTTGGCGACAAATAAATATAAGAGGAGGGTTTATTATGAAGAAAAAAGTGTTACAACGCTGGAAATGGAGGAATGGGTCCACGATGTCGAGTAATCAGGGATTCTCAATTTTCCATGTGTGCCACATTATCACTGCACTCGATTAACACAATTTGTGTGTTCCAGCTGTTCACATTTGTGCACAATACATGTCTATGGCTAGGAGGGCCTATAGCCATTACAAACATGTTAATTCAAATAATCACGCACCTACCGTACAAAGTCCTAAACCCAGCTAAGGAGTTTGGAGGAAAGGCTGGGGGAAAGGACCTTGCAGAAAGAATGAAGATAGATTACAGCCTCGTGAAGAAGTCGCGCGATTATTCATTTCTTCCTATAACAAACCCTGGTAGTGTAATTGGTTGCCCAAATTTTAGCAGGGGAGGTGATGAGGAAATGCCACGCTGATGAAGTTTCGATGCCAGTAGTTTCCCTGGATGCACAGTGCATGAAGGTCATATAGTTTAATTGGTTGAGATACCTCTGTCAAGAGTTCCTAGCGAACTGCCGAGATGCCTAAGATGAAACCAAGCCGTTTCACTATGCTTGGTAACTGTTTTTGATTATGCTTATTGTGTGGGAATTGCCAGAGGAGAGCCAATTTCCTCCACTCAAGGAAGGATTTCCAGAGGGAGTGAAATTCACTTGCTTATGGGCTCCAAAGGACCATGTACGAATTACAAAAATGAATATATTTTTGGGTCCTTATGGAAATGAGTTTCTGCATGGCCATTAACCAATGTCCAAGGTTGTGCCCAACCTTGTTCACGCAGCTGTCCGCCTACATGATATTCAAGGCTGACTTCCACAGGGTGTATATCCAGGGGTGGAAGGTGGTGGGCTCTAGTATTGCAGCAATGATGTTGCAACTCCTAGGACTCCCTTCTTTACTTTTATCAACTCGGTAGTTCATAACAAACTTGGAAGCGACGGTGTTGTATGCACAAGTACTAGCTCTTGTCGCAGGCTGTCACTTGATCAGCTGGCACAAGTTCGCTAGGAGATTAATCCAACCTCTATGAGCTCTTATAAGAAGCTTTTAACTATGATGGATGAAAGCTAACTCAAAGGAGGCTAATCTACTTGTAGAAAGAAGCTGAAAGCTGAAAGGAAATGCAAACCCTAGCAAATCTTAGTTTTATTGACTAACCCTACTGGTGAAAGAAAATAGATGAAAGTTGCAGAAATGGATGTGATTGACTCTTGGAAAGGTGAAATGCATGTGACTAAGCTACTTTTAAAGGAAGATATGGAAAACACATCATTTTGTATTTTTGAGTAATTTTGCAGAATTATTATGGATGTGCTTTAACTATTTTTAACTGTGCAGGGGTTTATTGGCGAAAGGAAATGGAGTGGGTGTTTGTAGGAGGTTGGGAAGGTGAGAAGAGGGCCTAAGGGGTCCCTAGAACCTGGGAAAATTTAAAAAACCCCCCCTAAATTTATAAATATAACAAATGGGCGAATCTCCATGGTATATAGGAAAAATGGAAGGCGATTTTATCAATAATATAATATGTATATATAATTTTTTGGCGAATCTCTCACCAGGCATGGCGAATATTTTACTCAATTATAAAATCTTGTAAGATCTTGGTGAGTCTTTCACTAAATAATAAAACTTTGTAAAGTCCTAGTGAATCTTAGCATAGGCTACATGCTCGTTTAATTCCCCCATTCAAATAGGCTACATTCTAGGTGAATACCATGGGTCAATTCCATGTGCCATTTTGGTGAATACCATGGATCAATACCATGTGCCATTTTTAATTTTATTAATTCTAATATTAGGGTTAATAATGGTTTTTTGCATGGTTTTAATTCCCCCATTTAAATAGGCTACATTCGAGGTGAATACCATGGGTCAATACCATGTGCCATTTTGGTGAATACCATGGGTCAATACCATGTGCCATTTTTATTTTTATTAATTCTAATATTAGGGTTAATAATGGTTTTTTGCATGGTATTAATAACAATCTAGTCCATGGTATTTGTCCCATAGTATTTTGGCCATAGGTTTCACCTAAATATAACCCATTTTTTTATTGTTCGTAAATATAAGGTGACTTATGGAGTAAATATAAAAAATGTTTTATTTGTTTACCATACCTCTCGTTTATTTATATTTTTTATTAATTTACCATACCTCTTTTACAAATATGGTATTTGGCCCATAGGATTCACTTAAATAAAACCTCTTTCTTGAGCCTTCATAAATAGAACGAGGGTTATGGACTAAATATAAAAAGAGGTTTTATTTATTTACGATACGTCTAGTTTATTTATATTTTTATTTATTTACCATACCTTTTGAGTAAGTATAAAAAGATGTTTTATTTATTTACCATACCTCCACTTTACTTATATTTTTATTTGTTTACACCCTTACATGTATATAAGGTGACTTATGGAGTAAGTATAAAAAGATGTTTTATTTATTTACCATACCTCCACTTTACTTATATTTTTATTTGTTTACACCCTTACATGTATATAAGGTGACTTATGGAGTAAATATAAAAAATGTTTTATTTATTTACCATACCTCTCATTTATTTATATTTTTATTAATTTACCATACCTCTTTTATAAATATGGTATTTGGCCCATAGGATTCAATTAAATAAAACCTATTCTTGAAAATGGGCGAATGGATTCACTTAAATAAAACCTATTCTTGAAAATGGGCGAAAGGAAGGTTGTAAGTCCTAATTTCAAGGGCTAAATTTACCTTTTTTACCCTCTCCCTTAAAATAAGGTGGGCTATTTGAGGTGATTTGTAAAAATGTACTATGATACAAAATATTTGCCCACTAAAAATTTAAAACCCCTTAATTTCGCCAAAGGGCGAACATTCACCCCTAAAATTATCCTTGCGTAGAACCCTTCCAGAGAGTTTCACAGTGATCAGATCTTGAGAAACTACTCATGTGATCTTCTACAGGAAGTCTGTAGGGGTTCTATAGGATGTTCTACAGGAAGAGCCGAGAGAGGATTTTGAGGGTTGATGGAGGAAAAAATGTGGCAAAGTGGAAATGGAGGATGGATGAGGATGTGAAGAGGTTTAGGACCTGGTAAATGAGGCTAAGGAGTGATGAAGATGGTTGGATTTGTTCAAGGATGGAGGGAGCAATGTTGCACAAAAATGTAGAAATTAGGTCAAATTGGAAAAGTGTGGCAAATGAAAGGAAGGAATCTGGAATTTAGGTTTGGAGCAAGTTGTGTGATGAAGGAAGGATAGGTAGGGATGTATTACAGGTGATCTGCACACTATCTCTCAAAACTAATCAAAGAAAGACTAGAAAAATCAGAGATCTATCTACTTTGACCTAATCTGACCTAAAAACCAGAAACATGATGAACAACAAGTTGTGAACAGGAAATCATGCAAGATAACTATGGAAACCTAAGCAAGAATAGATCTAAATATGCAAGCACAACTGGTATCAACTTTTCCAACTAAAAATCCAACACTTGCAATTGCATTGAAAGGCAAAACAGTGTTTTTGTGGCAGCAAGTATGCCTTGGTTTCACCTCATGGTCCTAAGGAGGGAGAGATGAGATCAAGGATTGATTGGTGGCATTTTTGCAGATCTTTTCTGTTATCAAACTGTCAAATCAACCTGAAGCATGAAAAGCTATTTTAATCATCAAAAGCAACCTAAGTAACAAAGCAAGATTTTAACCTAAATAGCAGAAATTATTCTATGAATGCAAAGAAAACACATAATAGTACATAAAGGAGGTACTGGCACTTGGTTTGGACCCAACCCCAAGAGCTATAGCCTCCTAAGGAAAGCTCAGAGTTGGTGCAAAGTGAAATTTATCTCCATTACTCAAAAAATAACCATGTCACAAAAATGTTTACATCAAAAGCTCGAAAATGAGCTGAAAGGCAGAGCAGCACCAAAGTGCGAAAAAAAATTGTTCAAGAGCTAAACTACCAAGGCTTGAAGCCTTCCTACTTATGCACCACGAGGACCTCCAACAACCCTCCTTAACTTGAGGGGCTTGGCTGCTCAAAATTGCAAGTAATCATCCACTTCACAAAAGCTACTCAACTACCCTTGGAAATCATCTTTGGTGGGCCGCTGAACTCCGAGTTGATGGTGGAGAACTCAAGGAAGGGGCCATTTAGTGCAGGAGACACCCTTCCTACTAATCCTTAGCTTTGTTTCCTCATATTTTGCTGTCAACTCGCTCATAAATGCTTGACCTTGGTCCAAAAGATGTCCAAAAATCTGCAATAAGCACGTATTAGACTTCATGGTCAAGTGACTATTCTCATTCATTCAATTAACATAAATATACTCAAAAGCATGCATAAACTATGAAGAATGGTGGATTAATCGAGAATAATAGGGAAAATGAGCCCAATACATTACCCATTTTTGGGGCTTATCATCACCCCCCTGCTAAATGTGTTGCTCATCCTCTGAGCAACTAATCCAGCTCATCATCTTTGATTGCTTTGACTACCTCTCTAACATCCTAGGCTTCCGAGGTGATGTCCTCTTCTCGGTCATGAAACCCTGCTTTTCTCTCTACTTCCTCCCATTGCTTGTGCTCTTCTTCTTCTTTGACCCCTTCTAGCAGTCCCAAAAACAATGGAGGACTGAACTTTAGGCCAATCCAGTTGGCCTGCAAAGTTTTCATTGACTGTTTATAAAGTGGTACCCTTGCCAAGGCCTCCCTCATCCTTGTTGGGGAGTGTTACTCTCTGATTGTTAGACTGTGGGACAATGTGTTCCATCTCCTTGTGCAAGCATGAATGTAGTTTTCACCTAATAGTCTCTCCATGTCCTCAAAGTGGGCAATAGCCTAAGCTTGCTTTTCAATGTAGTCTGGGAGAACTTGTGGGTTGTTGGCAAGGTGTTGATGGGCATACAGTAAAGCTGAGGGATCTTTCGGTTCTGCTTTGATCATGAGTGGCTCACTTAGTTCCCTGTTCATAACATTCTGAATCTCTGCTGCCCTCTTTTCCTCATGGTTTAACCATGAGGCCATGGCCATGAGTTGCACATCTCCCAATGTAGCATTGGGGTCCCACATATTCATGTTTGGAAGGGCCAAGTTGTGTAAATAGAATTCTGATAACTTGGCCTTATCTTTTGCTAAGCTACTGTCACACAAGTCCATAAACTGATGGTAATTCTGAAATGGAATGGTGCCCCTCTGGGCCAAGGTGTTAATTTGAAATTGCAACCGTTAATATTTAAGATATAAGGCATATGACTTAACAGGTTGCCTACATTGTAAGGCTTCTATTGCCTAGCTGGCCATGCAGGCCATTTGGGCATCTTGTTCTTGCAACTATTGTTTTAAACCCTGTATCTTTTTTGCTGCTTGAGACTCTTGTTCCTGCAGCAATTTTGTGAGCATCTCCAAATTGGCTTGTAGCTCCGCCTCTCTCTATTTTTTCTCAGTTGTGTCTTTGTCTGCTGGAGGTCCTTCTTGCTACTGTTGCCCTCCCAAAGTGGACAACCTACCTTCCTTGTGGACTTCCTGTAGCTGCAACTTTTCTTTCAGTAGCTCATTCTCCTCTTGCAGCTAGGCTCTTTTGCAGCGTTCTACATGCCTTACCATGTCCAGTTCTCTTCTCAATTATTTTAACTTCTCCTCCATGTGTGTGTTCTGATCCTCTCTTGTTCCAATGCAAAGAAGAGTGGCACCAAATTTTTTTGTGGGATGATTTTCCCACCCTCTAATAGGTTGTAGTATGAGCCCAAGCTAGGCTGAGGGGTAGGTTCAGGTATTTCTTCAGTTTTTCTCTCCCCTTGTGATTGTTTAGCTACTTTCTCCTCCAATTTCTCAGTCTCTTTTAACTTGGCTAGAGTTTCCTGTAGAGATGTTGCAGCTTCCTGTAGAACTGCCTTTGAGTCCATCGACTTAATTTTCTCTTTCCATGTAGAGGTTTTTGGGCTTCCTCTTTCATAGGTGATGGATATCTTGGAAGGAGACTCTTCTTTTGGTTTAGTTGTTGTGTCGTCAATGACAATTGGCTCCTTTGATTGTGGCTGGGGTCTGCCCACTTTGATCCTTGTGCTTCTCCTTGCTTTAAAGTACATGGAGGTTTGCCTCTTTCTCTTTCCTTTTTGTTTTGGAGGTGTGCTTAAGGTAGCAAGCACAGCTGCTGCCTCCCTTGCCAACATCTCAGGTGATTTCTCCTCTTGCTTTTTTCTTTCCTTGCTTCCTGTAGAAATCTCTGTGCCCATTGTTTCTATCTGTATGACTGATATCTCAGGGTGTGTCTATCCCTTTTCTTTCTGTGTGCCTACTTTGGCTGTGGCAACCTTCATTTGGGCTTTCTCAGCCTTTTCCTTTCTACTATGTATCCTCTTTTCCCTTGGTGTTTTGGCTGTTGTTTCCTTCTCTGTTTTAGGCTCAACAATCTGGCCCATTTCCCCTTTTTCTTTCTATTCTTTCTGTGCTTGAATGTCCTGTGTTCCTTCATCATTGTTTTTCTCACCTTCTTCAGTGTGTTATCCCTCCTCACTGCTGGATGGGGTGATGTTTTCGGCCAAAGTTCTAATATTATCATTCCTGGACATGTTTATGAAGATTTCCCAAGATATGGGGACAGTGTAGATGTGCAAAGCATCTTCCACCAATAGTTTGATGAGCCCATGATGGGCCAACTGAACTGGGATCCCTTCATTTAACTCTGTACCACATTCAATTAGTGACTGAAGAAGGAAAGGGGGGATGCTCAGTTTCTTGGATGGAGGTAAGTCAATCCCATGCCTTAGTTCAAACAACAACCTGAAATGATATCCATAGATGATGCTAAACCTCCCTTCACATGTGATGTACTTCATAATTTGAAAAATAACTTCACTCCAGAGAGGAGGCAAGCTGGTTCTTCTAACCCATTTTTATCTTCTACAGGATGCTCCGTGGGCAGAAAAAATGACTTCTTAGCAATTTGGCCCAATGATCTCTCTTCTTTGCTCTAAGGGAGACCCAATGGTAGACCAGTAACTCCACTGATGAGCTCAGGGATGAGTTCTAGGGTCAAACCCCTCAAACTAACTGTGGCATGTGTTTTTCACTGTGGTCTCAGGGACATGAAAAACTCCTCAGTTATCTCCTCATCATGACCCTGAATTTTGTCAAATAAGGATATCCAATTTGCTCAGGTGAAAAGGTCCACCACCTCAGGATGCTCATGCAGTTTGCTAGAGTTCGAGGGTTCTTTCCTTATGAATCCTCCTGGCATGGTGAGAGTGCTATTTTTATGTTTTAATCAGAAAAGGAAATGCTGAGGCAACCAAACAGTCAACCTGAAACAGAGGATAGCTAAATTTGGTTTCCCCTGAACTCAAGAAGGAATTTATCGCGTGTTCAATATTAACTAGCAATAATTCCCTTGTTTTAAGACCAATATCACCTAGAACTTGACTGTCTGTTTATGAAAGGAAGAATTTTGTTTTTACAGACAGAGCATAAGGATCAGGTTCCCTTCTCAGCACACACATAGATATGAAAATTCAAATTTTTTTCACACATAGGCTGGCCTCTACGGCTATATATATCTTTCTTACAGGATAATTTGAAAAGAAAACGTGGAGGAGATTTTTGATGCAGAGAAACTGGGGAAACCCAGTGCAATATGTAGGTAAAAATTTTACTTCCAATACACAGGCAGACTTTTCCTCTGATTTTTCAATTTGATGCCGTTCAATTCACCACCTTGCAAAAACACATCATGTATAGAGGTGTTTTTTCGAGCCTACCTCATTTGGAGCTCCAAATTCAATGAAAATCCCAGGTTTTCCAGCTCCGTAAAGCTGTTCTACCTTTCCTGTAGAACCCTCCCTATAGAAGGCCCTCGGTTCCTATAGAATGACACTGTGCTTCTGAGCGAGCCCGATACGCTGGAGATTTTCGAACACAGGCAGAAAAACTGGTGGAGGATGATTGTTAACTATTTTTGGAAGTGGTGGATGCATACTCCAGTTGAGGATGTTGTGAGTGCAGAGTGAACAGAAGGTGGTGCATGTTTCAGCCAGGCATCTTTTAACTGCAACATGATTCGTGGTGAGAGGATGAGGTGGTTGGACCAGACTGTTGGTTCGACGTCACAGCCATAATGTTTCTGCGTGTTTCTGACCACCATCACCTCCTCTCTACCATTATCTACCACCACCACTACTAGTCCTGGTGATTTCTTCGTGAATGGACACTCCATACGTGCTAGCTGCACATCTCGCCAGCAATTTTGAATGTACCAGGGCTCATTTGGATCCCACGAGGATATGTAACTGGCTGAGGGTGGCCAGTTGACTGGCCACCGATTCCACTCAATCCGAGCCATTCCCATAGGCATGCAACTTTTAAAATATGATTTATGCAATTGACGAATGAGTTTAAGCACTTACCTGCATGGTCACGACTGCGTTATGCAGATTTCAGGTTTTGGAACCCATTCCTTCGTTTGCTGTTGTTGCAAGCACACTGCATGCTTGGCTTTGGCTGCTGTTGATATTATTACGTTCACAAAGAGCTCTTTGCATCTCTCTTTTGCCACTCTTGGCTATCCCTATCTCCAAAGTATGTCTTCAAGAGGGATCAACTGCTACAGGATTCTTGTAGGATGTCCTGTAGCTGCTTCTCATCCTGGAATGCAAGCTAGAATGAGCAGGGATATACTGCTGACAAGGATTTCGGCTGATGAGGAGTCGAGATGGAGATTGACAGGTATGGTGAGTGAGAAATTGCTGTTTGATTTGTCAATAAATTTTTTTGATAGCAGTATGAAGAAAACAGGGTTTTCTGTGTGTGACTGTGCAGGAACAAATAAAAAATGGGTGCAATGGAGGTGTAAAGAGATGGAAGAGTGTGACATATGGCGATGGATGGAAACATGGATGTTTGTAGGTCTCATAGGAAAATTCCCACCCTTCGGATTCTCTTTTGAGATCAATTCTAGCTTGTCTGTAGGTTCTACAGGATCTTCTTGTAGAAAACACAGAACTTCCTATAAAAGGCACAGAACTTCCTGTAAAAGACATAGAACTTCCTGTAGAAGGTGAAATCTTAACCCGGATGAGATCAAATCTTAGGAAAAGGTAGTGGTCATGGAGGAATTGATTGTGAGGGATGCTTACAGCCTGGTGCTGACCTCTGTCCTTGTTTTGTGCGATCCTCCTAACCTGCAATGTCCTTCCTGCAACCTGCAATTTGTTCAACAGAAGTCAGGTTTATTTTTCTGTGTTTTTTCTTTCTTTTTTCTCTTTTTTTTGTTTATTTTATTTTATTTTTATTTTTTTGAGACAACCGGGGTGCCTCTAGGAGGTTTTCACCCTCACTGCCTACCCTGGGCGCCTCCAAGAGGTTTTCACCCAAGGATCTTTTATTCTTTTCCTGTTTTTTTTTTTGGTGCTCAGAATGTGGGTGGGGTGGAGACAGGGGCCTGCTCCACTACCAGCACTGATTTATCCAGAGTTTCAATGAACTCCTACTTAGAAAGGGGCTTCCTGTAGATCTTCAATCAATGCCCATTGACGAGCATGGGGATGGCTTCTTCATCAATGGTCATGATAAGGACTGAACCATTGTCGTTACATTTCTCTACTGTATATGGTCACAGCCATCTTGTCCTCAGCTTCCCTTTGAAATCCTTGTATCTTGAATCATATAACAGTGCTCAATATCCTAGCTGAAATTGCTTCTCTTTAAGGTGCCAATCATGCCATATTTTTCTTTGAAGTTGGACCACCTCTAAGTGGAGGAGGGCCTGCATTATTTGTTCATCTAGTCCATTCAGCTAAAGTAGTCTTTCCTGTTGTGCATGGCTGAGATCTAGGTCCAGCTGAGCTACCAACCTCAATGTGTTGTATTCAAATTCTATGGACAACAAAGCTTTCTTCCCATAGACCAGCTCATAAGGTGTGAAACCTGTTGTAGTTTTCCAAGTAGTGTTGTAGGCCGAGGTGGCCTCAACCAAGCGATCTGCCCAATCTTTTCTGCTTTTGCTCACCACTTTAGTTAAGATCTCTTCCAAAACTCTATTAGTGACTTCCACCTGCCCATTTGCTTGCAGATGATAAGGGGTGGAAGTTTTGTGCTTAATCTTGTGATGAGCAAGCACGTCTTCAATCACGTTAGAGGTAAACTAGCTTCCTTGATCTGTGACTAATTCTCTTGGGTAGCCAAACTTATAGAAGATATTTTCCCTCAAAAACTCAGCCACTTTTTCTTCTGTTGCTGCCTTGATTTCCTTTGTTTCTGTCCACTTTCTCGGGTAGTCAGTGCACACAATGATGTAAGACTTTTGTTTTGAAGGAGGGTTGATAGGAACCACAAAGTCCATGCCCCACTTCTCAATTGGCTCAAAATTCACCTGAGGTTGGAGGGGCATTTCATCCCTTGGAGTTGGTTTCCCCATCCTTTGACATTGGTCACATTGGCTGATGTATCTTCTGACATCTTGATGAAGAGCGGGCCAATAGTAGCCTGCTTGTAGAATTTTGAAAGCGGTTATTTTTGCTGCAAAGTGGCCTCCACAGGATCCATCATGACAGGTTAGGAGGATGTCAAAAACTTCCTCCTCCCTAACACAACACCTCAAAATCTGATCTGGGCCAAGTTTGAACAGGTTGCCCCCAATCCAAGTGAATGGGGCGCTTTTCCTTATGATATTGCTCTTCTCTTTTGAGGATAGGTGTGGCGGGAA
Organism: Pinus tabuliformis; assembly: GCA_031772625.1. NCBI lineage: Eukaryota > Viridiplantae > Streptophyta > Pinopsida > Pinales > Pinaceae > Pinus > Pinus tabuliformis. The sequence goes on from CM062805.1 coordinate 790,866,649, forward strand.
TTGTGATGAAACCAAATAATTTGCTATATCAACAAACTATGGAGAGAGTACTGAAATAGCAAACAGGTGTTCATCTGGCAGTTGATCCTCCACCACCCCTTCTTCACCTGCAGGAAAATCTAGTCTAGACAGAAAATCAACAACAGCATTTTCCTTACCTGGCTTATGAACAATTGTCAAATCAAATTGCTGCAATAAAAGTAACCATCTAATGATACGAGCATTTACATCAGGTTTATTCATCAAATACCTAATTGCAGCATGATCAGTGTGTACGAATGTTTGATAACCAGTGATGTAGTGTCTGAACTTATTTAGGAAATGGACTACAGCTAGGAGCTCTTTCTTGGTTACAGTATAGTTTAATTCTACCTTGGAAAGGTTTTTACTGACAAAATATATGGCATACGGTAGCTTCTCTTCAACTTGTCCTAAGGTTGCTTGTATGGCTTTGCTCGAGGCATCCGTGTGAATGTGGAAAGGTAGGGCCTAGTTTGGACCTCTCAAGATTGGGGCAGTTACCAACTTATCCTTCAAATCATCCAGAGCCTCTTGACAGTTGTCAGTCCATATAAACTCAACATCTTTCCCCAAAATACCAAACAATGGAGAGGCTAGCTTACTGAAATCTTTAATGAACCTTCTATAATATCCCGCTAAGCCTAAAAAACTTCGAACATCCCTTACCTTTTGAGGAGGTGGAACCCTTTGGATGATAGCATTCTTGTTGGGATCCACCTGTAATCCTTGTTGAGAAATTGTATGACCTAGAACGGTCCCTTCAGTCTTCAGGAATTCACATTTTTCAGGACTGAGGGACAGGTTCATTTCAACACACTTGGTTAAAAATTTTCTCAGGTTAGTCACTGCTTCGTGGAAGTTGGACCCATAAGGAGTAAAGTCATCCATATAGATTTCCACCGAATCATGAACCAACTCAGCAAATATGCTTAGTACTACTCTCTGGAAAGTGGCAGGAGCGTTGCATAACCCAAAGGGAAGGACCCGGTAGGCAAAGGTACCCCATGGACAAGTGAAAGTGGTCTTATCTTGGTCTTCCAGGCTGATTTGGATCTAATTATACCCGCTAAACCCATCTAGGAAGGAAAAGAACTTCTTCCCTGCCAGGCCATCTAACACTTGATCTATGAAAGGCAAAGGGAAATGGTCCTTCTTGGTAGCTTTGTTAAGTTCTCGATAATCTACACAGATTCTCCACTTCCCATTTTTCTTGGGCACAAGCACCAGAGGAGAAACCCACTCGTTGTCAGATATGGGGTAGATGAATCCTACATCCAACAACTTTTGCAATTCTTCTTTGACAATGTCCTTAAGGGTTGAATTCATTCTCCTCTAAGGTTGCCTGATTGGTTTACAATCCTCTTTAATGTAAATGTGATGGGTGTTAGCACTTGAAATTTCACCTCAGGCTGAAAAGGCAAACATCAAAGCTACATCAAACCATTTAGCCTCGTAGCTAGCCCTACGGGGCAGGAGAAGGCTCTCTCTGGTCAATCTCGGTAGATCTTCAATAAGATGAGATGACCAACAAGGTAACACTGATATTAGGCTAGTAAACTGATTAGAATGATTGATTTGGGTTTTTTTTTGGGTTTTTGGTGGCAGATTGAGGAATTGCACTTTTGGGTGTGGGGATTGGACACAGTTTCTGCAGGGGGTTCTTTGGGGCGAGGTAGGAAACCGTATTGATGCCTTAAACTGAGATGGATGATCAGGAATGAAAGAGGAGGAGCTAAAGAGAGCAAACAATGACTTTGAATTCCCTTTAGACAGTAGAAAACATTGAAATTAAACAAATTTAAAAGCAGAGCATGGCTAGCATGAATTCATACTTTAACACTTCATTTGTTTAATGTGCAGTAGTAAAGAAAGGAAATGAATCACATAAAAAAGCTTACAAGAACATGAAGAAACACACCATCAACACATGAGTCCACAAGAATCCCAAAGATGACTGCAAAACCCTGGTCTTCCTTAGCAAAAAATTGCAGAGATACAAGTGAAATAATACAATGATAGCTTCTCCCTCAAGAGTCCAACCTTCCAACCTCTGAAAATGATTAAGAAAATACATAATATAGGCAAGCCAACCTCTTCCCTTGCCTCTAGGGGTCGAGCTTATCCTTCTAGGAGCTATTTCAACTAATTCTAAACTGAGCACTAAAATCTAGGCAGTCAAAACAACTTGCCTCTATAAGCTAGGAAACCAATCCATTCATTAAATATTTACCCTTGATATGAATGAATCTTCTAGAAGTGTTAAACAAGAGTAAAAGTGTCTTAGAGTTACAATTATTACATCAAAGATAACCATCTTCAACCCCAAAAAGTCAAACCAAGTCAAACTGTGCTTTTCCGAGCTGTACAGTGAAATCTGGCAAAGTTTGCTCAATGGGTCGCGCACATCTGCTCAACGGGTCGCGCACATTGGGAGCTCTGTTTGAGGCACTTCCCGGTGTCAAAATCAGGTTAAGGATAGCTCGTTGGAAAGGTATTTGAGTCTACTTTCCAAACCAACTGGAACTTTTCAATTTGGAGTTCATTTTCCCTATCAAAAATCAATTCACCCAAGACATCTTTCTGCAGTTCAAAAAAGTGGCAGAAAGTCAAATTTTGCATGTATTTTGACCTTCTGGAGGCCCAAAACCCCATAAAAACTCAAGTACATCCATGGGCATATGTAATTTTGCATGAAAAATCTAGAAATGCTGAGTTTTTGAAAAAAGGAGCTGCAATGACAAAGGGTCTCACCGGGGGTGAGACCCGTTGAGGAGCCAAAACCTGTAAATTTCCAAAAATTGCCAAAATTACCCAAAACTTTCAAAATTTTTTGGGATTTGAGCTGTGGCTAGGCTATTGAGTGCCTTGATCCTTCAGTGAGGCCTCAGCCAAGATATGGAGGGGATCGAGCCTCTTCCTCCTTTTTTGTGCCTTGGCCAACCGCCTTGGATCCGACGATTGTAATTTTGACATTTCTCTAAAACCATGACACCTGTGAAAAACGTGAAGGAGTTTTTTCGTATTTGGCATGTTTTGGACAAAAACCTCTCTCAGTTTTGAAAAATTCATCTTTTATTTCTCTGGAACATCATTTGAGTGCGACTTGTCCCGATGTGTGAAACAAGGAATTTTGTCGAAATGAAGCGAAATGAAGGGGATAGGGGGCTTCTAAATTCTTGGGGAAATTTTTGGGAGTGGGGAGGGATGTTAGGAAGCAAGGGAAAGTGGAATCTCAGAGATTGAGTGAGGGGAAGGGGTCCAAAAGAGCGAAACACAGGCCAAACCTAGAAAATTGCCAAGTTGTAGCTAGAAACTAGGGTTTGTGAAAAAATGAGGAATTTGGGGGATCTGGGTGTTGGGAAGTGTTTGATAAGGTACTTTAAGGATAGGGGAAGGTGTATGAACATCTGGATACAAGTTTTGCCGATGATTTGACCGTCCAAGAGAAATTGGCTTCAAAACCCTAGGAGAGGGAAATGACATTGCCTAGGCACAACTGAAATATGAATAAGTTGTAAAAAGACTCATTAGACACTGAGATGATAATGAAAACCCTCTGAATGATGATAGGCTCCGCTGAATGATGACATGGACTGACATTTGGGCAAACCCTAGAACTAATGCCTAGTGACCAAATTTTGCTTGAAGACTCACTGAAATGACAAAATTTGACCTTGACACTTCAAAATCACTTTGTAAGAGCATATTTGATCACTGGAGGAAGGCTGGAAATACTGACACTAACATTGGCTCCAATGGGGATGGTAGCTCCTTGGAGGTGCCAAGAACCTTAGACCTCTGGGAGAGCAGACCAGTGCTTTCAGCCATTGGGCAATGGAGTCAAAAACTCAAGCTGAAATGCATGACTGAAAACCGACTCAAACTAACTTAACAACAAGACTGAAAATGGACTAACAAAGGACTCATGACTCATTTATTGAATGAAAACTTGACTGAAAACTGACTGAAACTTAACTAGAACTTGACTCAAACCGACTCGATGGCAAACTGAAATAACTTGAAAAAACTTACTCAACAGACCAAACACAACCGACTTAAAACAGAACTTTACAAAGCTTTTGGAAAAACGGCAGCAATCCATGAAGATTTGGAATCATGATGACAACCACCTGCATACTAATGAAATATGTACAATCATATGTAATGAGCTTTCCAATGTAACCAATCCAACAGATGGCTACATACCAAATTTCTGCTCTCGCTTATCTCGAGCAAGCGAAACGATGAACCTGTAGGCAACTCAAAATAACCACTGAAACCAAAGCTTATGATAATGAACCAGGCAACATTTATCTTTTCTAATGCTTGCAGAAGAATGCCAAATGGATCTTGATAATCCTGAAGCACTACCTTGTTTGGAGATCCAGCTGCAAAAATATAAGTACTCGCTTCATTCTGATCTGAAAGAACAGTGGGTTGCTGATTGATAGGAAGGCACAGAGAAGTATAAGCTTCTGCCATATGAGTGTTGGCTGTAAGTTCCTTGACCGTGAGAAATTTTGACATATTATCTCTCTCAAGCTTATATTCCTCAATTTCATGGTCTAGGTCATTTTTAAACAATCCTTAAGATCATCAAACATGACAGCCTCATCATCTTCATGAAAGAAAATATTATCTGTTTGCTGATCTATAAAACTAATTACAACACTGTCATCAGTTTCAAAAGAGGAAGAAGTTTCACCAACACTTTCGTGACCATGTGCACACTGCCTATTTGCTTTAGCTTGGGTTGTAGCATGACCTTTCAAAAGTTGATCTATCTCCTCTTCAGACAAAGGAGATAAGACTTTCTGTTTCCCTTTGCTCAAACAAGTCTTGTCTTCTTGAAACAACATTTCAAACATGAAAAATCTGAATGACAGTCCTGATCTTCTGAAACTTGGAAACATTGTTGATCATCTTCATATGACATGGCAATCAAACTATCCAAATTATGATTGAAAGAAGAGTTTTCACTTACTTGAACAAAGATCTCATCTTGATGTTCATGAGCTGGCTGAATTACCTCCTCATGCAGGCTCTGTTATGATGGCATAAGGACATTTGGATCAAGAACTTTGTCTATGATCTCAACAACACAACTCTCCTTTTCAGGATTCGGCACAAGGTATGCTTGGTCATCACAATCTGAATCTAGAACTGAAATAGTTGTCCTAACATTATCACATTCTGCAACCTGGTTTTCTTCTGTGGACAGATCTGAAACAAGCTCCTCTCTTTCCTCAATTACAACCATATGACCATCTTCAACCTGCTGATCTTGATTCTGCTGCAAAATTTTCTGATCATCTTGATGGGTATCCACTAGGTTTTCTTCATGTTGCTGAAATGGATTCTCATACAAAGCCTCCATGATCTCAACATCCATAAAATTATCATCTTCATAAAACTTCTCAAGGCTTTCAATAAAACTATATGCATGCTGGCAACAGTCTTGAACCAAATTTAATGATGGATAAGATGCTTGATATCTTTCAATGAACATAGCATGAAAATCCTTTAAACAATAAATACAAGCAGGCGGCAAACTTTCATACCATGATTGGGCTTCACCTTCCAAAGTGGCCAAGAATATCTTCATCAAGCAATCTTCAGGAAAATCGACCTTGAATTTGCGAATATGCATGTGAAATCTAACTAGATGTAAAGCAGCATCCTTCTTACCATCATCATTAAATATAGGCAGATTCCTTGACCAATCTACCTTCGGAATTTTATTCGGAAAACCTGGAATGTGATCTCGGCTCAAGGGAGCATATCTTCTTGCGATCCGATCCATCTTGAAAATCTCAAAGCTACTGATCTCTCTGCAGTGAAGTCACCATGAAGCATTGATCTCTGGATTTTTCAGTGAAGGAGTCGCCAGTGAATGATTTCAGCCTTTCAAGTGTCTGATCGTTGTCCACTATCAACAATCAGATCTGAACTTGATACATGTACTGGGGTAAAATGCAATCGAAGTGCTGTATTCACAAGCTCACGGAGATTGACTGAAGCAGCGTTTATCTACTAACGCTGATGTAAAACAAGAGCGTTTTCGAAGGCTACCTGGCGTAACTTCAGGCTCCGTCTAAGACTTATGAAATAACACGTCAATGAGCAAAGGATTAGATTTTCTCCCGAGTATGGTCGCCAGTATGTTAGCACTTGAAATTTCACCTCAGGCTGAAAAGGCAAACCTCAAAGCTACATCAAACCATTCAGCCTCGTAGCTAGCCCTACGGGGCAGGAGAAGGCTCTCTCCGGTCAATCTCGGTAGATCTTCAATAAGATGAGATGACCAACAAGGTAACACTGATATTAGGCTAGTAAACTGATTAGAATGATTGATTTGAGTTTTTTTTTTGGGTTTTTGGTGGCAGATTGAGGAATTGCAATTTTGGGTGCGGGGATTGGACACAGTTTCTGCAGGGGGTTCTTTGGGGCGAGGTAGGAAACCGTATTGATGCCTTAAATTGAGATGGATGATAAGGAATGAAAGAGGAGGAGCTAAAGAGAGAAAACAATGACTTTGAATTCCCTTTAGACAGTAGAAAACATTGAAATTAAACAAATTTAAAAGCAGAGCATGGCTAGCATGAATTCATACTTAAACACTTCATTTGTTTAATGTGCAGCAGTAAAGAAAGGAAATGAATCACATAACAAAGCTTACAAGAACATGAATAAACACACCATCAACACATGAGTCCACAAGAATCCCAAAGATGACTGCAAAACCCTGGTCTTCCTTAGCCAAAAATTGCAGAGATACAAGTGAAATAATACAATGATAACTTCTCCCTCAAGAGTCCAACCTTCCAACCTCTGAAAATGATTAAGAAAATACATAATATAGGCAAGCCAACCTCTTCCCTTGCCTCTAGGGGTCGAGCTCATCCTTCTAGGAGCTGTTTCAACTAATTCTAAACTGAGCACTAAAATCTAGGCAGTCAAAACAACTTGCCTCTATAAGCTAGGAAACCAATCCATTCATTAAATATTTACCCTTGACATGAATGAATCTTCTAGAAGTGTTAAACAAGAGTAAAAGTGTCTTAGAGTTACAATTATTACATCAAAGATAATCATCTTCAACCCCAAAAAGTCAAACCAAGTCAAACTGTGCTTTTCCGAGCTGTACAGTGAAATCTGGCAAAGTTTGCTCAATGGGTCGCGCACATCTGCTCAACGGGTCGCGCACATTGGGAGCTCTGTTTGAGGCCCTTCCCAGTGTTAGAATCAGGTGCAGGATAGCTCGTTGGAGTCTAATTTCCAACCCAACTAGAATTTTTTAATTTGGAGTTCATTTTCCCTATCAAAAATCAATTCTCCCAAGACAGCTTTCTGCAGTTCAAAAAAGTGGCAGAAAGTCAAATTTTGCATGTATTTTGACCTTCTGGAGGCCCAAAACCCCATAAAAACTCAAGTCCATCCATGGGAATATGTAATTTTGCATGAAAAATCTAGAAATGCTGAGTTTTTTCAAAAAGGAGCTGCCATGACAAAGGGTCTCACCGGGGGTGAGACCCGTTGAGGAGCCAAAACCTGTAAATTTCCAAAAATTGCCAAAATTACCCAAAACTTTCAAATTTTTTTGGGATTTGAGCTGTGGCTAGGATATTGAGTGCCTTGATCCTTCAGTGAGGCCTCAGCCAAGATATGGAGGGGATCGGGCCTCTTCCTCCTTTTTTGTGCCTTGGCCAACCGCCTTGGATCCGGCGATTGTAATTTTGACATTTCTCTAAAACCATGACACCTGTGCAAAAAGTGAAGGAGGTTTTTCTTATTTGGCATGTTGTGGACAAAAACCTCTCTCCGTTTTGCAAAATTCATCTTTTATTGCTCTGGAACATCATTTGAGTGCGACTTGTCTCGATGTGTGAAACAAGGAATTTTGTCGAAATGAAGCGAAATGAAGGGGATAGGGGGCTTCTAAATTCTTGGGGAAATTTTTGGGAGTGGGGAGGGATGTTAGGAAGCAGGGGAAAGTGGAATCTCAGATATTGAGTGAGGGGAAGGGGTCCAAAAGAGCGAAACACAGGCCAAACCTAGAGAATTGCCAAGTTGTAGCTAGAAACTAGGGTTTGTGAAAAAATGAGGAATTTGGGGGATCTGGGTGTTGGGAAGTGTTTGATAAGGTAATTTAAGGATAGGGGAAGGTGTATGAACATCTGGATACAAGTTTTGCCGATGATTTGACCGTCCAAGAGAAATTGGCTTCAAAACCCTAGGAGAGGGAAATGACATTGCCTAGGCACAACTGAAGCATGAATAAGTTGTAAAAAGACTCATTAGACACTGAGATGATAATGAAAACCCTCTGAATGATGATAGGCTCCTCTGAATGATGACATGGACTGACATTTGGGCAAACCCTAGACCTAATGCCTAGTTACCAAATTTTGCTTGAAGACTCACTGAAATGACAAAATTTGACCTTGACACTTCAAAATCACTTTGTAAGAGCATATTTGATCACTGGAGGAAGGCTGGAAAGACTGACACTAACAATGGGTACATACTAAAGGGTGGACTCCTTTCGTCTCCTTATAGCTCCAAGCAAAAGCATCCAAATGGCGGTTCAATAAGCTACACAGCTCCTTCTCTTGAGAGGGAGATAGGGATGAGTTGATCTTCAAGGTTCTTTCAGGGCCAAATTCCACATTCTTAACTCAGGAAGAGGTCAGATCATCTACACAAAGATCCACTAAAGCATTGGCTTGGGTGTCTCCTACCAACTCTTCTAATGGCAGCGCAGTGGGAGGTGGATTTTGAATTAAATTCTCAATAAGGTCATCCTCTGTTGGAGGACCTCCCCTGGTGGCTTCCACGGTGCACACTGGTGCAAAGTAGACTTCATCCTCATCTTCCTCCTCCAACCAAAGAGGGAAGTCATGTTCGAGCAAAGGTTGGGCAGGAGGATATAGGACTAGCTGTTTGGACATTGGCCCATTCTTAATGGTCATGTTCCCAGCTCGACAACTAATGTAAGCATCTGTAGTAGCTAACCAAGGCCTTCCCAAAATGAGGGGGTATCCAGTGAGTTTTGCCTTTGGCTGAAGGACCAAAAAGTCCGCAGGGTACTCCTAAGAATCAACAGAGACTAGGAAATCTTCCACAATCCCTTCAGGAGTCACGATGGAGCAGTCTGCTAACTTCAGTACTGTCAAGGTCTGTTATCGGGAAATCTAGTGTCCACACAGATCTGCTAGTCCCACTAAGACTGGTAGCTATCTTAGAAATAAACAAACTAAAACCATTTTCGTTTTCCTTTATGAGAAGTAGATAAGAGGGGAATGAAGGACACCAACCTCAGTCTTGTGCTTGGTCCCTTGCTCGGTTCCTCTCCCTTCTGACAGATCCTTGCCACTTCTCCTTCGTCTACCTAGTTTCAAAGAGCACCTGTGGAATCAAAGCAGCATAATACTATCGAAGAATAGAGATCTACAATCATAAACAATATAGGACTAGATGTATATTGACCACACAAATGCATATATCATCAAACATACAAGAATGTGGAGGAAAAATTGAATAGCTTTATTAATATCAAGAATAGCAAAGAGGATTACAACCAATTGTTCTGACCCAACATCATCCTCTAGCATGAAAGCCCTTCTTTTACCTCATGAAAAGCTTAGATCACCCAACACTATGATATTCCAACAAGAAACCAACATCACTTCCTTACAAGATACAAAATTCCAGCCTCTGGATCTCTGGGATGAGGGATCCATATATAGATGATTACAAGGGGTGAGTCAGCTTCTGGGATTCTGATTAGTGTCCTATCTTTGATAGTTCTTGATTCCACTTGGAGATTGATGATCTCTTACTCATCCCTGGGCGAATTCAGAGAGGCAAGTGTCACAGGATAAGTTTCTGGAAGATTCCATGATCATCCACCTCGCAAACTGTCTCTGTCATTTGTCCACTCTCACCCATCGCACCCCATAGAAGGGCTTTTCAATATGCATCACACCTCCCGTGTGCATTAGGTTGGATGCATCGCACTTTGACCATGGAGTAGGTGAGATGGTCCAGTTTTGACCAGTTTTGAGCAGTTTTTCATGGAGAACTTCTGGGAGATGATGTAATCAGCTGACCTTGTTCTTTTAGGGTATGGAACAACACTTTTAGGGACTTAGGAGCCCTTTGTTTATGGACATGTTTGATTGGGGTTGTAGTGCCCAAAAATGTCTATAACAGTTGCCCCCTAAAGCATGAGGTCGTTAATCTTTTGATGTCGGGTGAAATGCTTTATCATGAGGATCTGAAGTTTTTTCAAGCTGGAAGGCGACTTGTAATAAGATACAATACAATACATTATCTTCATAATATTTTTCATGATCTAGCTGAGGCGAGCATTCCCATGCTTAGCTTTATAAATTCATTTTCATGTACATAAGACATACAATCGTCTGTGCAGGAGACTGATGATTCTGATAGAGCCATCATCCTTTGATTCTGATGATCATCTGTGCAGCAACAATGTACATTTTATGTCTTTATTTTCTTGAATATATCGCAACCCGAATGGATGAAACTAGATCTGGGGTCTTCAAACTTGTTCAATCTTCACTCGGAGTACAAATCGATCCATGTGAAAGATTTTCTGGAGTTGAACATGGAAATACATTGCCTGATTACCAGCCAATGATGTAAGTTGTTAACAGGCGCGAGAGGAATCACCGATAATGATGATGACCCCAAGGTACTACAGTACAATTCTTGTGGTGTAAATAAGGTACTTGGCATCAAACACCATGCAAAATCTTTCGATCGAAGGCCATTGATGTAAACCTATCACTGGAAGTGAGAAACTTTCCATTGAGGCATGCAAGCTTCAAAGTACTGAAAGGGTTGTTCCTAAGTCGAGTTCTTGGATAATGAGCTGATGTTGACAAGAAGCGACTCGCCGTAGGAGGGCCTTAATGAATCCCACATCTATGACACGGAACGGAGTAAATGATTTTGGAGGTGAAAACGATCTGATGATACAGGGTTCAGGGTGGCGGCCATGAAAGAATGGAGCGTGAATGTATTGCAGCGGATGAGACATAGGTGAATTCTCTGAGCGACTTCTCTTGAACATACCGGTGACACTGACATGATGGATTGGTAGTGTTAACCCCAAATGTGGATGGTGTGATGGACCAATGGTGATATGACCAGTGAATAGAACAACCCAACCCAACTCAGATGTGGAGTGAAAGTGTCATGTTCAAGAGTGACTTGCTACCAATAAAGTTTCTTCAAGTTTTCTTCCCAATTTTTCCCCAGTCATTGTTGACCAGTACCTCTTTATTTTTGTCAAGCTTGAGGAGGATAACATATGCTTGTTCTGTAATTTTCCCTTCGGGCAAACCCGTCGCTATATTTTAACGAGCCTAGCGACAGTGAAAATCGTTCTTATCTATATGGACAAGTTTGTCGCTATCCGGTTTTAACGAGTTTAACGACAATGATAACTCGGTCCTTTTCAGTTTTAGAGAGTCTGAAAGGGACATAAAGGAAATTCCAATAATCATTTTTCGTCATGTAATCCCTTAAGTCCGAAAAAGTATAAAATAATACGAAAGGGATGAATTTTCGGTAATTTTAACGAGCCGAACAAGACAAGCGCTCGATCTTTTTGTGTAATAATTCCTCAGGTCCAAAAAGTTTAAAATCTAGAGGAGGGATAACACTTCCGGTTACTTTAACGAGCTGGAGAGGCCAATCACTCGGAAATATTTTCATGTTTTATGGGTCAGGTGAAAAGAGCTCAAAGGAGACTCTTTTTTCAAGGAATGAGTGATAATTTCGGGTAGCAGCTGATTCCAGGTAAGGTTTGGAATTTTCCAGTCACGGTAGTGTCACAACGATGGCTAACAAGATCACTCTTCGCAGATGTTCCTAAAAAGGGGTAAACAATCAAATGGAGGTGAATTTTCAGCTAAAACAGAGTGGAGGTGATGATAAGAACACGACCAGGGCTCAAAAGCTGATGATAATGCATTCACAATGGTTATTTACCGGAAATTGGTTCATTTTTTAATGAGCTTAAACTCTGGGGGAACGTTTGCTCATTGCTTATGTTTAATTTTTAACGAGCTTGAACTCCACATAAAAACTACTCGTTTCCAGTTGTATAATAAGGATATCTCATCTAAGATGCCATTTTTTATGGAGCTTGTACCTTTCAAAGCTTTGCCCCAGATCCTTTCTTTATGCAAGTTAGGAACGACCAATCCTACGAGTTTAAAGGGTTTGAGAATCTACAAACTAAGAAAACAAATGGTCGCTCTTCACTTGTATGAAAAAACGTTTGCATGCCCCTAGGTATAGTGAAAAATTTCCAGGTTACCATATAGAATTTCTTGCTTTCGCAAGATAATTTCCATCCACACCGCAGATAGAAACACTTCCTAGCTTAGTCCATCTGGACCAGGGTGGTTCTAAATCTCAACCTCCTAACCTTGACGAAGGAATCTTATCTAAGTCTAATCCTATTTTCCTAAATGGATGGGTGTGTCAGACTAGTCATATATCCTCCGCGGAAACCTACCCTATACCCAAGGTTTTCCTACCGAAACAGACCAGGGTGCATGCCCGCTGGGATTCAGTCATGTCCTCCCAAATCACTCACACTCATTAGGTGGATGGACTGGAGATTGATGAGACATTCCTTGCGTGAAAAGACCATTTAGGGATGGTATTTGACTATTAGCTATGTGTGAGCCGGGAAAAAACAGCTGGTCTACGAGCTTGACCACTCTACCTTCATGCGGAAAACACATTACTCTAAAGAGTGAGGAGACAATGGCTCCCATGCTATAAATATAGTCACGTCCAAGGAGTAGATTATAATCTAGAGGTCCTTGGACTACCATTACGTTCATGTAAATGGTTTTCCTTCTCAAGGTTATGGGTACATTGGGAAGGATCCCTAACGATCGACTGGTTCCTTTGTCGAAGCCTATCAAATTTCTCATCTCAAGAAAAAGCGATGGCGAACCAAGCACTTCCCAAGAAATTGAGAAAAGGATACTCACAGAAGCCCCTTCATCTATGATGGTACCGACCATGATCATTTTGTAAGCTTGTACAATGATTCAGAATGGTACATTGGCCAGTACCCAGGGTCTGCCTAGTAGATTCCAATCGAAAGAAACGACTAGGTTGCTTGGAGGTGGGACCGAATAGATGGCAGCATATGACTCTGACGAACTTCCTTCTTGCGGTAAAGGAACGGGTAGACTGCCCCCATGTTCATCGGAGTCTGTGTTTACGAAAAGAATTTGGATGGTGTCATTCTCATTCTCTTCGGTGATTGTGTCATCTGAAGATGGACCTTCCGAAGACAAGACCGGGTCGACTGCCGCCTCAACCTTTTGACTTTCATGTGGCATGGGTTCAGCGGGTTTATCTTCAATGACAGATGCTTCGACCGAACACAATGGCAAGTTAGTCAGATTTTCAACCAGTGATGGACTTGGCAAGAGTTTCTTATATTCAGGAGGAAGCCGTAACGGTGAAGCCGTACGGTCATCCAAAACTCTTTTAGCTTCGTCTAGGAAGGGACAACGGTGGAGGGTATGATTGCCTTCACATCGTCTACAAGGAAATTTACATTTTCCTTTTTGTCCAGGGACTTCATTTCCATTAGTTGATGGTGTGCTCTCAACATGATCGTTAGAGGTCGATGACACCGGATTGTGAAAATGGGGAGACCAGTCCCTTAAGATCCGGGGGATGCAGGGACAATCTCGGTGGTAGTGGTCTCCTTTGCAAATGACACATGGCGATTTAGGACTAGACGGTGCAGTGTGTGGATTTTTGCTAAACGATGCATGGTTGCCCCCTTTCGTCTTTGGATCCTTCTTATTCTTCTCCTTCTTCTTCCTAATTACTTGATTTTGGGCCTTATCGGCTTTATCAAGCGAAGAGGAAGGAAGAGAGGGAGAATCGGATGAAGTAGAAGGTTGGGGGGTAACTTTATTATCATCTAGTTGCTGACTTGATTGTTCAGGAATCACGGTGTTCTGAATGACAGAGGTTGAGAAGAGCCATATTGGCAAGACAATCGTCAATCCTGGAAGTGACAATGTGGCCATATGAGGTGCACCAACATCTCCCCAAGAGGAGAAAGGACTAGGATTTCCTCCAAGGGGATCTCCTTGGTTGGTGGACTCCATTTTCTTCAACCTAAGACCAACGCGGGAATGGTGATATTATTCCGATTAAAAAAAATTTTAGACGCTTTGACACAACTTGTTTTTTCAATTTTTAAGAGTCGAGAAAAAACAAAATATGACTCTAGTCACCTTCGATTTTTAATGAGCCTGAAGTGACAAGTGCTCAGATGGACCTTTTCCTTTAAGGAGTCTGAAAAGGAACGAAAGAGACTACTCTGGAAATCTAGACAGAGGGATTACAAAACCAATCGCAAAACTAAAAAATACTTTTTACGGTACGGTAGTCAATCTTCCCGAATGCTGTGTTTAGTGCATTGCGATCAATAGGGCGGTAGACACGGCTTCCTCACTATCCTTATTTTGACACACAGGAAGCAGTCTTGGGAGATTGAAGTTTTGGAGGGGCAAATGGGCACCAAATTCAGAAATTCCACTTGGGTTGGAAAGTAGATAGGTAGGGCTTTCCAAAAAGCACACTTGGGCTCAATTTGGACTTCAGAAAGTTCCTCAAAATCAGCTCCAAAGTGGTGCGATGCATACAGATTTTGGCGCAGCGCATAGAGAATTTTGGCTTGTTTTTCACTGTTCAGCTGAATAATTGGCCCAGTTTTGACTAGTTTTTCTTCTTGAAGTTATTCTTGACTTTTCATGATGTAATTTGACAACCATGATGTAATATTGGCACATTTTTACTTTATCTAGAAGATTCATTCACCAAAAGGTGAAATGTGAGTGAATGAATTAGTTTCCTAGCATATAGGGGTAAATTGTTTGACTACCTAGTTTTCAGTTCCTTGTTTAGAATTGGTTCAAACAACTCCTAGAATGATGAGCTCAACCCCTAGAGGTAAGGGAATAGGTTTGGCTTGTCTATATTATGTAATTTCTAAGTCATTTTCAGGGTTGGACAATAGGGATTGCTTTGGCATATCATTGTACATTCTATCTCTGCATTTTTGGCTAAGGAAAGACCAGGGTTTTGCAACACTGTTTGGTATCAATGTGGCTTTATGTTTTGATTTTGTTCTTCTCTAAGTAATTTTAAGTTCATTAGTGTTATGTGTATCATTTTCCTATCTCTTCTTCTGAATTTGAACAAATGAGTGATTAAGGTAGAATCCATTAACTGTTATGCTCTGCCTTTGAATTTGTTTAAATTTCCATGTTTTCATCTGTTTAAGGAGAATTCTTGAGACTCTCTTGCTCTCCTTAGCTCCTCACCAGTCTGATCTATCCATTCACTAAATTTAAAGCATCAAAACGATTGCCTTCCTTGCCCCATTCAGAACTCTGCAGAAACTGTGCCTCATCCCCGAGTCCAATTTGCCTTTCCCTGTTTCCAACACAAAGCCCTCAAAAACTCAAATCAAATCCTTTGCACTTAATACCTAGCCTAAAACCAGTTACTAAATCAGTCATATCCAGCCCCATTGATTATCTTTCGCTGAGATTGACCCGGAGAGAGCCCTCTCCTATCCTCGTAGGGCTAGCTATGAGGTTGAGCGTGGTTTGATGTGGACCTAGAACCTTGTCTTTTCAGCCTGAGGAAAATCTAGGCTCTAACATAGTGGCAACCATACTGGGGAAGAAAATGGTTTGCCTGTTGATTCCATTGGTTTTATAAGCTACAGAAGGAGCCTGAAGTTATGCCAGGTAGCCTTCGAAACACTTTTTCTTTGCATTAGCGTAAGTAGATAAATGCCGCTTTAGTCAATCTCCGGTCTAGCTTGTGAACGTGACACTTGACTTGTGAATTACCCCCAGTACATCAGATCATTCTAAACTTTGGGTGATGAGTCTAGAATTTGATAGGCTGAAATCATTCACCTGGCAACTTCATTCACTGAAAAATCCAGAGATCAATGCTTCATGGTGACTCCACTGCAGGAAAATTAGTAGCTTTAAGGTTTTCAAGATGGATCAAGTTGCAAGAAGATACGCTCCCATGAGCTGAGATCACATCCCAGGTTTTCCAAATAAAATGCCCAAGGTAGATTGGTCAAAGAATTTGCCTGTGTTCAGAAATGCAGAAGGTAATGATGTTGCTCTTCATCTGGTGAAATTTCACATTCATGTGCATAAATTAAAGATCACTTTTCCTGAAGACTGTTTGATGAAATTGTTTATGGCTACTCTGGAAGACGAAGCCCGATCTTGGTATGAAAGTTTGCCACCGGTGTCTATTTATGGTTTAAAAGATTTTCATGCAATATTCTTTGAAAGGTATAAAGAATCATATCCATCCTTGGCTTTAGTTCGGGACTGTTGTAGCCATGTTCATAGTTTTATTGAAAATCTTGAGAAAGTTTATGAAGATGATAATTTCATGGATGATGAGATCATGGAAGCCCTGTACGAAAATCCATTCCAGCAGCATAAAGAGAGTGATACTTATCAAGATGATCAGGAAAATGTACAGCAGGATCAAGATCTTAGTATGGCGGAAGATGAAGGAATTTTGCATTTTGATAGCCAACAGGAATTACATGAAATAGATCAGCAGTATGAGGAAAATTTGTACACTCCTTCACTTGAAATTAATGAAGACAATCACTGTTTGAGCATAAGAAAACAAAAAGTATTATCTCCTCTATCTGAAGACGAGATAGATCAACTCTTGAATGGTCATGTTCCAGCTCAAGTTAACGCAGATATGCAGTGTGCACATGGTCAAGAAGGTGATGGTGGAACTTTTTCCTCTTCTAAAAAGGATGACAATCCTGTAAGTAGCTTTATAGATCAGCAGGTTGAAGATGTCCATATAGCTGAAAGTGATGAAAGAAAAAGTGTCATTTCAGATCTGTCCATAGAAGAAAACAACATGCAGTGAAGTCAAGTTTCAAAATCAGAAAGTGATAATGTTAAGTCGGCCATTTCAGATCCAGATTCAGATTGTGATGACCAAGAATACCTTGTGTTGAATCTCACGAAGGAGAACTCTGCTGCTGAAAACATCTGGAATAAAGAAGACAGAGTTATGAATCCAAACGTTCTCTTGTCATCAGAAAAAAGTCTTCATTAAGAGGTAATCCAGTCGGTTCATGAACAACAAGGTGAGAATTTTGTTCAAGTAAGTGAAAAAGTTTCCTTGGATGAATCATTGGTAGATGATAGTAGTGATAGTATTGGGTTTCACGAAACATCTAAAATTTCTTTTCTCATGATTGATGAATGTAATGAGAATTTGGTTGTCATAGCATATGAAGATGACCTACAATATATTCATACTACAGAAGATCAGACCATTCAGGATTCCCTTTCAGATTCTTCTTCATATGTCTCATGTTCTGAAATGTTTTTTGAAGAGTAAATCTGCTCATCCACTTGTTCAGAATTTTTTGAGGATCAAGAACATACTCATACGGAAGTACATTATGAAGGAAAATTAGAATCAAAAGAAAAATATACCTTGTTTCTTTAGCAGGAGGTAAATCTTCATGTTTTTCAGGATCCAATGGTAGATTTGTTGCAGTCAGTAGTGAAGGTGATTATTGCAGTTTTCGGTGATGAAGGAGATCATGGTCAACTGTGTTTTTGGATGCCCAGTTACAAGTATCTATTGTTGAACAGAAGATCTGATCAGGAGAATCAATCAAGAAGGCATCTGCTTGATTGGTTACATTGGCATTTTGATATAGTTTGATCGTATATTGTCTCGTAAGAAACACAGGTGGTCATGTACTACCACCAAGCTTTAAGTTTTAAGTTCAGGTCTTAGTATTTTGAGTTAGTTTGTTAGAGTCAAGTGTTTTTTCAGTCATTTCAGTTTGTATCGATTTAGTTTGAGTCAGGTTTCAGTCAATAAATGAGTCAAAGTCTTGTGTTGTTTGTCGAGATAATGACTCCATAGCCTAATGGACGAAGGCACTGTCTGCTCTCCCAAAGATCTGCCGTTCTTGGCACCTCCAAGGAGCTACCATCCCCATTGGAGCCAATGTTAGTGTCAGTCTTTACAGCCTTCCTCCAGTGATCAAACATGCTCTTACAAAGTGATTTTAAGGTGTCAAGTTCAAATTTTGTCATTTCAGTGAGTCTTCAAGCAAAATTTGGTCACTAGGTATTAGCTCTAGGGTTTGCTTGTACTCCTCCCAAATTTGTCCAAATGTCGCTCCATGTCACCATTCAGATAAGTGTGCCATCATTCATAGGGTTTTCATTATCATGTTAGGTTCCAATGGGTCATTTTACACCTTGTTCATGCTTCAGTTGCGCCTAGGTAAGGTCATTTCCCTCTCCTAGGGTTTTGAAGGCAATTTCTCTTAGACGGTCAAATCATCAGTAAAACTTGTATCCTGATGTCCATACACCTTCCCCTATCCTTAATATACCTTATTAAACACTTTCCATCACTGAGATCCCCCAAATTTCTCATTTTCGCACAAACCCTAGTTTCTTGCTACAACTTGGCAATTTTCTAGGTTGGACCTGTGTTTAGCCCTTTTGGACCCCTTCCCCTCACTCAATCTTTTAAATTCAACTTTACCTTGCTTCCTAACATCCCTCCCCACTTCCAAAAATTTTCTCAAGAATTTAGAAGCCCCTTATCACCTTCATTTCGCTTCATTTCGACAAATCCCTTGTTCTACACATCGGGGTAGTTTTTACTCAAATGATTTTCCTGAGCAATCAAAGATGAACTTGGGAAAAATGAGAGAGTATTTTGTCCACAACAGGACAAGGAAGAAAAAACTCCTTCACTTTTTACACAGGTGTCATGGTTTTGGAGAAATGTCAAAAATCTAGTTGCCCCAGGAGAATTGATGCACCTCGGAAGTGACCTTGGGAAAATCAAGTTTTCTCATAGCTTGGTTATCCAAATGACTTTCTTGATGAGTAAAATGATAACTAGACACAAAAATAATTCCAATGAGCTATCATGAGCTCAATTTGGAGTTGAGGAAGGCATTCAAAAGTTGACTATAACAGCACTCTGCCTTTAGGCAGCCTCATTTGGCACATTTTGACCAGTCTTGGGAGATTTGAGTTTGACAGGGAAAATGAACTTCAAATTGAAAAATTCCAGTTGGGTTGGGAAGTAGACTCAAAAAAATTTCCAAAGAGCTATCCTACACCCAATTTGGACACCAGGAAGGCCTCCAAAAGTTGCCTGGAAAAGGGCATGGCGCACTGGGAAGGCGCGGTGCATTGGGCAAAAATTTCTAGTGTAAAAATACACTGGCGCGACGCACTGGGAATGCATGGCACATTGAGCTAAAAAGCCTGAAATTCACTCAAAAAACTCTCCCAAATTGCAAACTTTTCTCAATCTTCTTGTGTTCAAGTAAGTTAACATTTCTCCCATGACCAATGTATGAGTTACCTTGGTGTTTATGGTGTTTTAGTGAGAAAATTTTCAAACCCTACCTCCTTGCAATGTTTCCTCAAAAACAACTGCTTAGGGTTTGTAGTTTGAGATTTTGTTGTTAAGTCCACTTCATCACTCCCTCCTTGATTTATTTTCCAATTCCATAAACCCATTCCCTAACCCCATATCCCTAATTCTCATTAACCTTATATCCCTAATTCTCATTATCCCAAACCCTAGCTACATGTTCCTAAATCCTAATTGTTATCCCAAAATCTAAAAACTATCCCTAAAACCCTTCTATTCCAAAAATTCTAGTTGGAAAAATTCATAAAACCCCTCTTACTCTCTCCCTCCACAGTCCCACCTATCACTGTTCCCCTTAGTGGCAAAGGTCAAGGCACACCATAAAATCACCTATTTTGCATCAAGACAGTTCAAGGCAGCTCCAAGACATTTCATCCACTAGTAGAGATGGCATCTGATCCGTCATATGATCATGAGGAGGAGACCCACAGTGATTCGCCAACAAAAGTACATGCACCCATGAGGCCTCATAGAGGTGGAAAAAACATAAAGAAAAACTGCCAAGCTGCCCAAAGAAGGAGGGTGGAGTTCACTTCGCTTGAGCAAGAAATCAACGCTGATCGAGAGTCTTGGCTCGAGAGAGTCAACATCCACTTAGAGAGACTGTTGGACAAGGCCGATAAGGATCATGCATTGCTGAGACACATGGCTTTCCACTACATGGCACGGAACAAGGTCTGCAAGGCACAAATCACGAATTTAAAGGCAAAATTGAAGAAGGCAATAAGGAAGCAAAAGAGGCAAAGGGAGCTTGATCATCTTCAGATATTAGCTGAAGCCTCTTTAGCTCAGAATGGAGCTTAATGAAGAAGTTTCAGCCCAAATTTAAAGAAATTTGGGGCATTTTTGGCATTTCGACAAATTTTGGTACAAAAAACAGGTTTTTTCTCCCTGTGCGCCGCGCCACCTGGCGCATGCTTTTTCTAGGGAGCTCCAACCTGCAAAAAGTTTACATTTTTGGATTTTTCATGAAAAATCATGACTTCTGGTGCATGGCCAAGAAGTTTGGGCAAGTTTTGAGTTCTCAGGAGGTCAAAAACACTCAAAAAAATGACCTCACTACCCTTATTTTGACACACAGGAAGCAGTCTTGGGAGATTGAAGTTTTGGAGGGGAAAATGGGCACCAAATTTAGAAATTCCACTTGGATTGGAAAGTAGACAGGCAAGGCTTTCCAACAAGCACACTTGGGATCAATTTGAACATTAGGAAGTTCCTCAAAATGAGATCCAAAGTGGCCCAAGGCATACAGATTTTGGTGCGACGCATAGAGAATTTTGGCTTGTTTTTCACTGTTCAGCTCAGCAATTCGCCCAGTTTTGACCAGTTTTGCTTCTTGAATTTATTCTTGACTTTTCATGATGTAATTTGACAACCATGATGTAATATTGGCACATTTTTACTTGTTATAGAAGATTCATTCATCAAAAGGTGAAATGTGAGTGAATGAATCAGTTTCCTAGCATATAGGGGTAAGTTGTTTGACTACCTAGTTTTTAGTTCCTTGTTTAGAATTGGTTCAAACAACTCCTAGAATGATGAAATCGACCCCTAGAGGTAAGGGAATAGGATTGGCTTGTCTATATTATGTAATTTCTAAGTCATTTTCAGGGTTGGACACTAGGGATTGCTTTGGCATATCATTGTACATGCTATCTCTGCATTTTTGGCTAAGGAAAGACCAGGGTTTTGCAACACTGTTTGGGATCCATGTGGCTTTATGTTTTGATGGTGTTCTTCTCTAAGTAATTGTAAGTTCATTAGTGTTATGTGTATCATTTTCCTGTCTCTTCTTCTGAATTTGAACAAATGAGTCTTTAAGGTAGAATCCATTAACTGCCATGCTCTGCCTTTGAATTTGTTTAAATTTCCATGTTTTCATCTATTTAAGGAGAATTCTTGAGACTCTCTTGCTCTCCTTAGCTCCTCACCAGTCTGATCTATCCATTCACTCAATTTAAAGCATCAAAATGATTGCCTTCCTTGCCCCAATCAGAACTCTACAAAAATTGTGCCTCATCCCCGAGCCCAATTTGCCTTTCCCTGTTTCCAACACAAAGCCCTCAAAAACTCAAATCAAATCCTTTGCACTTAATACCTAGCCTAAAATCAGTTGCCAAATCAGTCATCTCCAGCCCCATTGATTATCTTTCGTTGAGATTGACTCGGAGAGAGCCCTCTCCTGTCCTCATAGGGCTAGCTACGAGGCTGAGCGTGGTTTGATGTGGACCTAGAACCTTGTCTTTTCAGCCTGAGGTAAATCTAGGCTCTAACATGGGTAAGGTTGGGCACTAGTTTGTAGGGTGGTCTTCCTCAAAAATGAAACATACCTCTACTGAGTACAATGGGCACTCATTCTTAGGATGCTTCCTTGTGCATCTGGGACAAAAGATGTCCAAAGCCCTCTCAGCTTCCTCTTTCTTCTATTGGATTTTGAAAGTATCCAGTTGCATGGCAATGGTCTGTCTCAACTCACTATTAAGGTCTTCCATCTGATTTGTAAACTCATGTTTGGAGAAGGTGGCACTAGTTGAAAGTGGATTCCCCCTACCTCTTTTCCGAGCTGCCCTAGAATTGTTTCTAAACACAGTCTTTATGTCATCATAAGGTAATTGGTAGATGTCTCCTCCAACTAGCAAATGGAGGGTATCTAGAAGGTCTTCAGGGACTCCTCAGAGTAGAACCAGGTTCAGAGATTCCGGGTCAAGTGTGCACCTGGCCCTTTTATAAGTGAGTTGGAACCTTTCTTCATAGTCTTCCAAAGACTCATCACTTCCCATGGTCATTTGAAATATTTCTCCCTTCGTCTCCTTTTACCTACAGTAATCCCGGTATTTGTTGTTAAAGGCTTGCTACATCTGAGCCCAAGTTGTGATACTATTTCCAAGTAACCCCATGAACCAACGTAGTGCTGCATCCTTGAGGGTAGAGGGAAAGAGTTTCAACTTTTTCTTGTCTTCTGCATAGTCATAAGTTTGACAAAGGACAACAAACTCAAACAAGAAGGTATCAGGGTATTTATTGGTCAATCCATGGAAGTGAGGTAAGGCTGAGGGACTTATGTTTTTCATTTTTGTGTCCCCATTTGTCTCTCGGATGGGAAAGGAACCATCTATTCTCTCCTCATCTCCTATACTGTTTCTGTGTTCAACCATAGTCTCAAGAGGAACATTTTCTTGCTCTTTTTTTGTTATAGGATCTTCATATATCTTTGGAGGTTCACCTATAGGTTCTTATAGATCACTGCCACTGAAGAAGAGAGAAGGATGACTCAGTGATGTGGTGGGGGTGTTGGGTAAGAATTTTCCTATATTGTCTTTGTTCGTACGAGGCATGAAATGAAATATTTTTGGTTGATTTTTGTTTTTGTTTTTGTTTTTTTTGTTTTTGTTTTTTTTTTTGTTTTTTGTTTTTTGTTTTTTTTTGTTTTTTTTTTTGTTTTTTTTTTTTTTTTTGTTTTTTTTTTGTTTTTTTGTTTTTTGTTTTGTTTTTTTTTTTGTTTTGTTTTTTGTTTTTTGTTTTTTTTGTTTTTTTTTTTTTTGTTTTTTTTTTTTGTTTTTTTTTTTTTGTTTTTTTTGTTTTTTTTTTTTTTTTTTTTTTTTTTTTTTTTTTTTTTTTTTTTCTGCTTGTACCTACAAAATTGAAATAGATTGAACTGCAACTAACTAAAATCTATCTTGCTGAAATGAAAATGTAAGATTGAAATGAAAGCAGGAAAGGACTAATCTATGTTGCTGAAATGAAATTGCAAGAATGAAATACTAAGCTACGCTTGCAGAACTGAAATTGTGGAATTGAAATGCTAATATATGAAAGCAGGAAATGCTAATCTATGCTTGCTGAAATGAAATGAAAGCAGAAATGTCTAATCTACTTTTGCGGAAATGAAATTGTAGAATGGAAATGAAACAACTACTCTACTCTTGCTGAAATAAACTACTTAGCAGAAGGTTGCAGTAGAAAATAGAAGAAAATCAGCAATCACGAATACTCTGATGCTTCCTCAGCAACGGCACCAAAAAGATGGTCGGCTCCAATAATGCAACAATGATGCTGCAACTCCTAGGACTCTTCTTTACTTTTATCAACCTGGTAGTTCGTAACAAACTTGGAAGCGACGGTGCTGTATGCACAAGTACTAGCTCTTGCCACAGGCTATCACTTGATCAACTGGCACAAGTTTGCTAGGAGCTTAAGCCAACCTCTATGAGATCTTAGAAGAAGCTTTTAACTGTGATGGATGAAAGCTAACTCAAAGGAGGCTAATCTACTTGCAGAAAGAAGCTGAAAGCTAAAGGGAAATGCAAACCCTAACAAACCCTAGTTTTACTGACTAACCCTACTAGTGTAAGAAAATAGATGAAAGTTGCAGAAATGGATACAATTGAATCTTGGAAAGGTGAAATGCATGTGACTAAGCTACTTCTGAAGGAAAATATGGAAAACACATCTTTTTGTATTTTTGAGTAATTTTGCAGAATTATTATGCATGTGTTTTAACTATTTTTAACTGTGCAGGGGTTTATTGGCGAAAGGAAATGGAGTGGGAATTTTCAGAAGGTTGGGAAGGTGAGAAGAGGGCCTAAGGGGTCCCTAGCACCCTTCCAGAGAGTTTCACAGTGATCAGATCTCAAGAAACTGTTCACGTGATCTTCTACAGGAAGTCTGCAGGGGTTCTACAGGATGTTCTACAAGAAGAGCCGAGAGAGGATTTTGAGGGTTGATGGAGGAAAAGTAGTGGGAAAGTGGAAATGGAGGATTGATGAGGATGTGAAGAGGTATAGGACCTGGTAAATGATGCTAAGGAGTGATGAAGATGGTTGGATTTGTTCAAGGATGGAGGGAGAAATGTTGCACAAAAATGTAGAAATTAGGTCAAATTGGAAAAGTGTGGCAAATGAAGGGAAGGAATCTGGAATTTGGGTTTGGAGTAGGTTGTGTGATGAAGGAAGGATAGGCAAGGATGTATTACAGGTGATATGCACACTATCTCTCAAAACTAATCAAAGAAAGACTAGAAAAATAAGAGATCTATCTACTTTGACCTAATCTCACCTAAAAACCAGAAACATGATGAACAACAAGTTGTGAACAGGAAATCATGCAAGATAACTATGGAAACCTAAGCAAGAACAGATCTAAATATGCAAGCACAATTGGTATCAACTTTTCCAACTAAAAATCCAACACTTGCAACTGCATTGAAAGGCAAAACAATGTTTTTGTGGCAGCAAGTATGCCTTGGTCTCAGCTCATGGTCCCAAGGAGGAAGAGATGAGATCAAGGATTGCTTGGTGGCATTTTTGTAGATCTTTTCTATTATCAAATTTTCAAATCAACCTAAAGCATGAAAAGCTATTTTAATCATCAAAAGCAACCTAAGTAACAAAGCAAAATTTTAACCTAAATAGCAGAAATTATTCTATGAATGTAAAGAAAACACATAATAGTACACAAAGGAGGTACTAGCACTTGGGTTGACCCCAACCCCAAGAGCTACAGCCTCCTAAGAAAAGCTTAGAGCTGGTGCAAAGTGAAATTTATCTCCATTACTCAAAAAATAACCATGTCACAAAAATGTTTACAGCAAAAGCTCGAAAATGAGTTGAAAGGTAGAGCAGCACCAAAGTGCAAAAAACAATTGTTCAAGAGCTAAACTACCAAGGCTTGAAGCCTTCCTACTTATGCACCATGAGGACCTCCAACAACCCTCCTTAACTTGAGGGGCTTGGCTGCTCAAAACTGCAAGTAATCAGCCACTTCACAAAAGCTGCTCGGCTGCCCTTGGAAATCATCTTTGGTGGGCTGCTGAACTCCGAGCTGATAGTGGAGAACTCGAGGAAGGGGCCATTTAGTGCAGGATACACCCTTCCTACTAATATTCAGCCTTGTTTCCTCGTATTTGGCTATCAACTGGCTCATAAATGCTTGACCTTGGTCCAAAAGATGTCCAAAAATCTGCAATAAGCACGTATTAGACTTCATGGTCAAGTGACTATTCTCATTCATTCAATTAACATAAATATACTCAAAAGCATGCATAAACTATGAAGAATGGTGGATTAATCAAGAATAATAGGCAAAATGAACCCAATAAGTTACCCATTTTTGGGGCTCATGAGAAGGATCCAGAGAAGAAGTGGCATGACTTTCCATATTTGGAAACAGAAACATATGTACAGGAGCTGGTAGCAAGATGAACTGGAGAGTGGAACGCCCGTTCAGACTTAGCTGCTAGACCAAGCATGGGTGTAGGAAGTTTTGCCACACAAAAAAGGAAGGAGGCAGCTAAGCTAGTTGTGCATAACCTGGATGCATAGAAAAAGAAGGAAGTTGTAGAGAAGGATCATGTTGAGAAGGAAGGCGTTAATAAGGAGTAAGCAGACAATGGCCAGCCAAGTCCCATAAATATGAAAAGTCACATTCTCTAGAAACAGAGACAAAAGAGCTTTCATGACAAGGTGAGAGAGGTGAGGAAGGGAAGCAAACCCCCTTCATTTTGAAAACGCATGACCTGGAGCAAGAAGGTGGAACGCGGAAAAAGAAGAAGCTCAGAAAACACGAGTTGATCCCATGGTGTTAACGGAAAGCGATCTTGATGAGATCGGTGATAAAATTAGGGACACCGACCCAAAAGTGTTGCAACAGTTTGAGTAGCAATACATGCAGACATTGGGAGGAATTCAAAAGGACCTAAGAGAGTTGTAGTTCCAAGCAACCAATATCCAAGAAGATTTCGGGAAAGCGAGCAGTGCACAATGCAGTTTGGCATGGGGAAAAGCTACAATCATGGAGACGGCCTAGCCGCAGGATGTAAGAGTCTTCCCCTTGCCTGAAGGTTTAGTCCGGGCCGAAATTGATGAACAACACACACTCCTTAACAAGGTCAAAAAAATGGGACTGAACCTTACTGTGATATCACTTGAGTCACTGCATGCATTACTACAGGGAGTCATGGAAGAGCTTCAGATCAGGGAATAGCAAGCACTCAATGCTGTCAGTGAAATTAAAGTTAATAATCAGCAACTCTTCGCTAAAAAGATGCAGGTTCTGAAGGAGAAGGAGATGCTATAGGCACATATTTCATGATTCGAGTCACCAGTGGTAGAGGCATGCAAGTTAGTGCCTAAACTTCACATCTTAGAGGATGCACAACCAGAAGAAAAGATCAAAAAAATAGCCGCTGGTGTGCGCAAAGCTAAAGTAGAGGTTGGCCAAGTTTAGTTTGAGCTCAACATGAAGATCAAAGAGCTACAGTTAAAGTTGTAGCCCATGACTCCGCTTGAGGTCTGGGAGCAGTGTGAAGCCATGATAAAGGAAGGAATGACCACTTGGATGACACAGTCACTAACTGTATAACATTGCTTGAGCAAGAAATGGAGTTACTGACCAACCTACAGGAGGATCCAAACCTGTAGACATTGTACACTGAGTTCAGGGAGATGCAGTGATAGTATTGCGAAGTCAGGGTGACCGCGTGCTCCATAGCACTAGCGCAGCGCTTAGCCAAATTATAGGAGGGAAAACAACTCCTAACACAGGTAGAGGAAGCACAAAAAAATGAGGCCTTGATAAAGGCGAGGTTGCAGCCATGGTTGGAGGAAGCTTATCAAATGACGACTACCTTTAAGGATAAGCTTAAAGGTTTGTAGCAGACACATAAGATGATGAGGCTAGCCATAGAAGGACCAACCATAGAAAAACTGGTTGAGGAAGTCAAGCAAGCAACAACTCAGAGCACTGCCGAAGTCGTAGTGATCCAGGTGGCATTGGGGGATCTTCATAGTAAGATCACAGCGCCAGCTGAGTGACTCGAGGGTGAGTCACGATCTTTATGCTGGCGGCCTGTTGGGATGGGTTCCCCTGGGTCATTTTTGGGGTTAAAATAACCAAAGCTTTGATCAGTTTTTGTAAATAATGTAAAGTCTCCATGATTTGTGGATGCAGAGCACCTAGATGATTAGCAGTCAAAGGGTTTTAGCCCCTTGTTTTATGTAAAGTTTGAGTCATTTTTGAGATCCATCCATGGTGTGTGGATCATGGCATTGTATGAAAAAGGCTATAAATAGGTGTGTCTTAGAGAGTCTAAGACAGTTTGATAGTAATTGATGATGACTAAGAAGTGATAGCAAGAAGAAGTGGGTTAGTGAGGAGAAAGGAAGGCTCTGCATCTGAGTGTGTAGAGGCGTAGGTAGAGTCCACAACTGAGTGCACGGACCCCTGCAGCTGAGTGCGTAGGGTAGTTTTGAGTATGTAATCTTGAATTGAAGATCAATTAAGACAATTACCAAAGAATTCTTGTGTATATCTATTTTATCTCTATTTTTGTTAATGCTATATGTTGTCTAGGAATAATGCGTTTTATGGAATATTGATTGAACGTTGCGCAATTCTGTTGAATAACTATTAATGATGTACGCAGAGCATGTTTATGTATTTTCATGAAGACTCAAATAAATTCTCTGATTTTTACTAATAATTTAATTAAATATGTGTGAACCCTAATTTAGGACTTCTTTCTGATGCATGTAAGTAGATAGACTGACTGATAAAGATCCGCAAAGACTAATCGTAGACCTTCATGAAGGTCTAAAGGCCATTTCGACAAAGTTGCATCTATGTGCCCTAGGAGCGTATCAATCTGCACAAAGGCAGATCTGAGATGCTGGAAGACATCACATTAGTCTCTAGACACAGAAACTTGGTTCTTGCATCCCCCACACTTCTTCGGGTGAGACTACAGCCTATGCTACGTGGGTTGTTGCTGAAAGGGCCAGTAGTGTAGGGATTTGTTGGTTGGTGCAACTAACTCTAAACCTGGGTCAGGACCTCCTAAGCCAACATTTGCCTTTCCTAGAATAACTATAAGAAAGTATGCTAATGTTTAGGAAAAATGAAATATATGGTCAACTACCTCCCTTGAAAGTAGAATAGGCCCCTAAACTGTAGCTCAACCTCCTTGCTGGCGAAATAGGTACTTCTGCAAACTCTATCAAAACTGCTCCTTCGTTCATCTTATTTTCCTTTAGTTACGCTGTAAAAAATGTTGATAATGCAGATGTTAGCGTTACTAGTTTTTTGTTCATAGTTTTTGCTGACAAGAGGGACGTTAGATTTTCCACCTGTTTAGATATCGCTGAAAATGGAGATGTCAACGTTTCTCACTTGCCAAAAAATTGTTGATAGGCAGAATTTCAGCCTTTCTTTTGTATTGTTTTCTTATCAACTGGTATACATAATTTTTAGTTCAAAATAGCTAACAGTGGCCCTGTCAAGATTTTCAAAAATGCTGACAATTATATTGCCAGCTCTCGTGAATATTATGCTGTGTATAAAAAATACCAAGTCAACTGTCAATGATAAGGTGAATATTGGGATTTCATTGGATAGGTAGGAAAAATATGAGTCTTAATACCCTAGCATCCTAGCTGAGGGTACTAGCAGCTTCAAGCAACACATCTACCTTATCCAACCTCTGTTTTTTACTCTACCTGGTCTCCATGGGTCTTCTTTTCATAGTTCCTCTGTTTCGACTCTTCCTAGAGTCTGTAGGATCTTTATGTTAATAACTAGGTCCTTCCGGGGCATATCATCAACATTGATTACCTCTTTGGCCAACTCCAGGTTACTTCTAAGCTTAATCTTATATCTCAATTTGTTAGTTGGTTCGGTATGTCTATTTCCCTACTTGAATACACTAGGCGAAGGCTCCTCTTTTTTTTCTACCTATGGTTCCTTTCCCTTCAAGTCCTCTAGTTCTTTCTCCTTAGGATTTTATGGTTCAACTGTGTCTATAGGGTAAAATTCTGAGGGTATGGTTGAAGTATGGGAAGAGTCAATACCAACTTCTAGGTTCTCCAGGGATGTAGGCTTTGCTTTGTGAAGTGAGGCACTCTTTCTCTGATACACCTTAGGAATTTTTAGACCAGATGAGGTAGATGGGAGCCCAAGGGTCTTGTGACTGGTAGGGGGTTCAACAAGAGCCCGACTTCTTATTTTCTTCACCTTTCTGGCAGTCTGTGGTCTGCCACTTTTTCTCCTGATAGGTTGAGGTTGCAAACCCTCCCAGAAAAGGAAATGATTCCATGTTCTCCCTAGTTTAGCTAACTGGTTCTCTATAAACAATTTAATTAGTGCCTTATGGTATATGAAATGAGATGATTGATTAACTCTAGCCCTGTATCTAGTAGCCATATGTTTCAGGCGCTTTAATTGGTAAAAGCATGGATTAATTATGATATATCCGGCTAGATGAGCTAGAAAATAAAAATGATACAATTTCACTCTATTATACCGACCTTCACAGGAAACATATTACTGAAAGATGCATAGGGGGACATACCACTGATCCTGTAGCAACTCTTTTCAAACTCCACATCTCCAATTCTTCCCTTTGTGTTCCTCTTTGAAGAAGAAGGTGTTGTTGGGAAAAGTATCCATTCAGAATGCCCCTATCCCACTCTAAGGTGTGATAGTGCCTTAGCAACAAACAAGGAAAACTACTTGAGTATTCTTCTTTATGAAATGTAAATGAGGAGAAAGGATGTAACTAACCTGTGTCTTTCGCTAGTTTATTGATCCAATCGCTCCTCTCTTCAATAGCTCCCAGCTCCCTGCTCCCTTACCGGCCCAGCTTCACCGAATTCCTGCAAGATCACAAGAAGGAGAAACTACACGAAGATATAGATATACATTCATAAAAAGCTCAGGATCAGATTAAGCTAAACATGCAAATATAACAAAACATCATTGGTACACAGCATGTAGGAGAAACTCAAATAGTTTATTGATAGAATAAGAAAGTCCAAGAGGAGATACAACCAAGTGAGTCCCAATCCAGCATCTACCTCCCAGTAAAGGAATCCCTTCCTCTCCTCCAACAAAGCACAAATCACCCAATGTACTAATCTCAATCTCAAACCAACAACAATTCTCTGCAAAGTACAAAATTCCAGCCCCCTGGATGTCTGGGATGAGGGATCCATATATAGATGTAAGCAGAGAGGATGAGTTAGCTTATGTTTTGACTTGTGGCTTCTCTCTGTCAGTTCTTGCTTCCACTTGGAGACTGAGAGCCTCTTACTCATCACTTGGTTGAATTCAGTGAGGCAAGTGTCATTGGAGAAGATTCTGGAAGCTTCCATGGTCTTTCCACCTCGTTGAATGACTCTGCCACTTGTCATTTCCCGCTCAGCGCACCTGAGTAGTGTATCCAAGTGCGTTGCAACGCACCTAGCCAATGCATTTGGGTGCTTTGCAACGCAGGCAGCTAGTGGAGCTTCTGAATTGATCCTGATTTGACTAGTTCTGAGTGGTTTTTGGTGGAGAACTTATGGGAGAAGATGTCATTGGTTGACCTTGTTCCTTTAGGAGCTGTAACAACATCTTTAGGGACTTTGGATCCCTTGGATTATGGAAATTTCATGCTCAAAGCTGCAAGGCACAAAAATGTCTATAACAGTTGCCCCCTAAAGTATGAGGCCGTTTATCGGGTGAAATGCTTTATTAGGAGGATCCGAAGTTCATTCAATGCTGGGAGGAGACCTGTAATAAGATACAATACAATACATTATTTTTCATACTGTTTTCATGATCTAGCTGAGGCGGGCATTCCCATGCTTAGCTTTATAAATTCATTTTTATGTACATAGGACAGACAATCGTCTGATGGTAGACTGATGATTCTGATGAAATCATCATCCTTTTGGTAGGATGATTATCTGTTCTGCAGTGTTGTACATGTCAATGTCTTCATTTTTCCTGAATATATATCGCAGCCCGGATGGATGAAACTAGATCCGGGGTCTTCAATCTCGTTCGATCTTCACTCTAAGTACAAGTCGATCCATGTGAGAAATGTTTTGAAGTCGAACATGGAAAGGCATCGCTTGATTACCAGTCAATGATGTAAACTGTTAACAAGCGCAAGAGGAATCACCGATAATGATAATGACCCTCAAGGTACTGCAGTACAATTCACGTGGTGTGAATAAAGGACTTGGCGTCGAACACCACGCAAAATCTTTCGGTCGAAGGTCATTGATGTATACCTGTCGCCGGAAGTGAGAAACTTGGCATTGAGGCATGCAAGCTTCAAAGTACTGAAGGGGGTGTTCCTAGATCAACTTCTTGGATAATGAGCTGATGTCGACAAAAAGCGATCCGTCAAAGGAGGGCCTTGATGTATCCCAAATCAGTGACACGGAACGGAGAAAATGATTTTGATGGAGGTGAAAATGATCTGATGATATATGGTTTAGGGTGGCGGTCATGAAAGAATGAAGTATAATGTACGGTAGTGGATGGGACACGGTTGACTTCTCTGGATGACTTCTCTTGAACATATCGGCGACACTTGTGTGATGGATTGGTAGCACTTACCCCAAAGGTGGATGGTATGGCGAGACCATGGTGATGTGGCCGGTGAATGAAACAACCCAACCCGACTCAGGCACGGACTGGAAGTGTCATGTTCAAGAGCGACTTGCTACCAATAAAGGTTCTTTGAGTTTCTTCCCAATTTTTCCCCAGTCATTGCTGACTAGTACCTCTTTATTTTTGTCAAGCTTGAGGAGGATAACATATGCTTGTTCTATAATTTGCCCTTCGGGCAAACCCATCGCTATGTTTTAACGAGCCTAGCGATAGTGAAACTCGTTCTCGTCTAAAGACAAGTTTGTCGCTATTAATCTTTTTAACGAGTCTAACAACAAAGATAACTCGGTCCTTTTCATTTTTAGAGAGTCTGAAAAGGTACATAAAGTTAACTCCGAAAGTCCTTTTTCGTCATCTAATCCCTTAGGTCCGAAAAAGTATAAAACAATACAGAAGGGATGAATTTTCGATAGTTTTAACGAGCCGAACAAAACAAGCGCTCGATCTTTTTGTGCAATAATCCCTCAGGTCCAAAAAGATTAAAATCTAGAGGAGGGATAGCTCTTCCTGTCGCTTTAACGAGCTGGAAGGCCAAAACTCGGCAATCTTTTCATATTTTACGAGTCAAATGAAAAGAGCTTAAAGAAGACTCATCTTTTGAGGAACGAGTGATAAAATGGGTAGCAGCTGATTCCAGGTAAGGGTTGGAATTTTCCAAGCACGGCAGTGTCACAAGGATGGCTAGTGAAATCACTCTTCACAGTTGTTCCTCAAAATGGGTAAACAATCATATGGAGGTGAGTGATCGGCCAATGGAAAAGTGGAGGTGACGGTGCAAACACGACCAAGGCTTTAATGGCTGATAATGTTACATTCACGGTGGTTATTTACCGGAGGATAGTTCATTTTTTAACGAGCTTAAATGCGGGTTGAAACACTTGCTCGATCTTATGTTTATTTTTTAACAAGCATGAACTATGTGCTAAAACTGCTCGATAATCCAGTCATATGATAAGAATGTCTCATGTAAGATTGCCATTTTTTATGGAGCTTGCGCCTTACAAAGCTATGCCCCGCATCCTTTCTTTATGCAAGTTAGGAAACGACTAACCGAAAAAACAGATAAATAACCGCTCTTTGCTTGCACTCCAAAAGGTTTGCATGCCCCCAGGTATAAAACAGAGTTTCAAGGTTACCTCTACTTCATTTCCGCCAAAACAATTGTTTTACCGAGAGAGGCCTACCTCTTTCAGGTCACCCAAAGATTGTTCTATTAATATTTCAAACAAAACACGTCTTCGGCGATGTCTACCAAGATAGACAAAGGTGAGTGACAACGAGCGCGAAACACATGACTTTAACAAAAGAATCTTATTCCAGAACAACCCCTCTTCCAATCCCGGACGGGGTATGGACTAGTCATATTCTCCCGCGGAAACCTACCCTATACCCAAAGTTTTCCTGCCGAAGCAGACCAGGACGCATGCCCCCTAGGTTCCAGTCATATCCCTCCGAATTACTCACGCTCATCGGGAGGATGGACCGTGGGTTGAGACATTTCTTGCGTGAAGAGACCATTTAGGGATGGTATATGACTATTTGCAATGCATGATCCGGGAAATGAAAGCTGGTCTACGAGCTTGACCACTCTTCCTTCGTGCGGAAAACACATTACTCTAAAGAGTGAGGAGACGATGGCTCCCATGCAATAAATATAGTCTCGTCCAAGGAGTAGGTTATAATCCAAGGGTCCTTGAACGACCATCACGTTCATTTGAATGGTCTTCCCTTTCAATGTGATAGGCACATTGGGGAGGATCCCTAAAGGTTGACTAGTTCCTTTATCAAAGCCTGTCAGATTTCTCATCTCAGGCAAAAGCGATGGCAAACCAAGCGCTTTCCAAGCAGTAGAGGAAAGGATACTCACAGATGCCCCCTCATCAATTATGGTGCCAGCCATGACCATTCCGTATATTTGAATGATAATTCAGAATGGTATGCTTGCTGGCAAACGAGGTCTGCCTAGTTGGTTCCAGTCGAAGGAGACAACTAGGTTTCTTGGTGGTGGGACCGAGTAGACGGCCGGGTATCACTCTGATGAACTTCCTTCCTGCGATAAAGGAATGGGTGGATTGCCCCCGTGTTCGTCGGAGTCTGTGTTGATGAAGAGAATTTGGATGGTGTCATCTTTATCCTCTTCAGTGACTGTATCATTCGAAGATAAAACCTCTGAAGGCAAGACCGGGTCAACTGCCGCCTCGACCTTTTGACTTTCGTCGGGTATGGATTCAGCTGGTTCATCTTCAATGACCGGCGCTTCAGCTGACCACTTGAGCGGGCCAGCTGGATTTTCAACTAACGAAGGACTCGGCAAGAGTTTTTTATATCCAGGAGGAAGTCGTAACGGTGAAACTGGACGATCATCCAAAACTCTTTTAGCTTCGTCTAAGAAGGGACAATGGTGGATGGCGTGATTGCCTTCGCACAGTCTATAGGGAGATCTAGCTCTCCCTTTTTGTCCTGGGACTTCACTTTCGCTAGTCGACGGTGTGCTTTCAACATGGTTATCAGAGGTTGATGCCACCGGATTGTGCAAACGGGGAGACCAGTCCCTTAGTATCCGAGGGATGCAGGGACAATCTCTGTGAAAGTGGTATCCCTTGCAAATGACACATGGCGATTTAGGCCTGGTCAGTGCAGTGTGTGGATTTTCGTTAGACGACACTCGTTTGCCCCCAGTCACTTTTGGCTCCTTCTTCTTCTTCTCTTTCTTCTTCTTTTCCTTCTTCTCCTTAGGAACTTGGTTTTTAGTTTTACCAGTTCCGTCAAGCGAAGAGGAAGGGAGAGAGGAAGAATTAGAGGAAGTAGAAGGCTGGTTGGTAACTCTAGACTGGTCTAACTGCTGATTCGACTGTTCAGGAATAGTGGTGTTCTGAACGACATTGGTTGAGAAGAGCTAGACTGGCAAGCCAATTGTCAGTCCTAGAAGCGACAATGTTGCCATATGGGGCGCACCAACATCTCCCCAAGAGGAGAAAGGACTAGGATTTCCACCAAGGGGAATTCCTTGGTTGGTAGGCTCCATTTTCTCAACCTAAAGATCAACGCAGGAAAAAGGGTACGAATATTCCGTTTAAAATAAATTTTAACGACGCTTGGACACAACTTGCTTTTTCAATTTTAAAGAGTCGAGAAAAAGCAAAAGATGACTCTAGTCTCCTTCGATTTTTAATGAGCCTGAAGTGACAAGTGCTCAGATGGACCTTTTCCGTTAAGGAGTCTGAAAAGGAACGAAAGGGACTGCTCTGGAGTTCTAGGTAGAGGGTGTGCCAAACTTTTCGCAAAACCACAGAATACTTTTTAAGGTATGGGCGGTCAATCTTCCCGAATGCTGTGTTCAGTGCATTGCGATCAGTAGGGCGGCCGACACGACTTCCTATGGATAAAGGTTTTATGCCTATAGGGGTCTCCCAATATATACTCGATGGTTCGTGGGAGCACAATCCGTACTGGCGCTTATCGTCTCTCAGGAGGAATCACCCAACCATCAGCGAGATTGACAGTCACTAGGTTTTACGACGCCGGAACACGTCTCTAGCCTAGACCTCTATGTTGTGCATTAAGTTCCAATGCATTGTTAAGTTCATTCAATTTATTTTAGGTTGATCTTTCTTAGAAGTTTGCCTTTTTGGATCACCACGAGATGTATATACAATTCCTAAATGCAGTCTAAAGATGATAAGCAAGCTTTTATCTCTTTTCAACAATGAAAATCCTAGCTACAAGGGGAAAAGAAAGACACAAACTTTTCTCAAAGAGCATAGAGCACACTGTAAATGCACTTTTCCTAAATCAAACCATACAAACTATCAATATGAAAATGCACAAATGCATGTATTTGTTTTCACTTTCTTAATATTGATGCCTAAAAAGAAAGCTGTTGTACAAATTTGAATTCGATTTCAAGTGAAAACACAAACAAGTTTCTTTTTGAAATCAAAAAGACGATTACGACACTTTATGATTTTGAAGTAAACAATTGTTTCGACACTTAGAAATTCATAAATTCAAACCAAAAGACAAAAGTAAAAGCGCAATCAACTGTCAACAGCAATAAACTTTCTCCTAAGATCAAAACGACACTTATGACAGGTCTCGATCTAAAGGCGACAATATGACTAGTTTACTTTTGTAATGGGAAACTGAAAATGATGTAACAAATACAGTTTCTTTTATACAACTGAGGCGGAATTAAGGCTGAGAAAAGGGGTTTTCAGATAGGTGCACACACTGATAACAGGCTGCAAAAAACATATATAAAACTGAACACAAGGATGCAAAGAACCACAGCTGCACAGGGAAAAGGCTGATCAGCGCACCTGCAGCACAGAGAAACTGAATTGCAGTGCAGGTAGCCCTCTCGGGACCTGCGTTGAAATGTAGAGTCTCTTCACAGAGCTTGCGCTGAAGCAGAAACGAGAATTGTCTCTGGGTTCTGGGTCACGGTTTGCAGTTTGATCTGAGGTTTTTGGCCGGGTAAAAGCTATCAATAAGGTACAATTAGAAGGATGATTTAAAGGAGGACTAAGAGCTATCACAAAGGGCAGTTAGAGCATTTGTGGATCAGATTGTTCAAATCATAAATAGGCCCAGTGAGTGGACTAGAGTGGCAGATCTCTACTTTGCATTTGTAAATGGCAAATGCAGTTCGATTCTCCACTTCTAAGTTTATGAGAAGAACAACAATAGAAACACAAATAAACTAACTAGATACGGTCCCCAGTATGGTCGCCAATTTTTTGTTGGGAAAAGTATCCATTCAGAATGCCCCTATCCCACTCTAAGGTGTGATAGTGCCTTAGCAACAAATAAGGAAAACTACTTGAGTATTCTTCTTTATGAAATGTAAATGAGGAGAAAGGATGTAACTAACCTGTCTTTCGCTAGTTTGTTGATCCAATCGCTCCTCTCTTCAATAGCTCCCAGCTACCTGCTCCCTTACCGGCCCAGCTTCACCGAATTCCTGCAAGATCACAAGAAGGAGAAACTACACAAAGATATAGATATACATTCATAAAAAGCTCAGGATCAGATTAAGCTAAACATGCAAATATAACAAAACATCATTGGTACACAGCATGTAGGAGAAACTCAAATAGTTTATTGATAGAATAAGAAAGTCCAAGAGGAGATACAACCAAGTGAGTCCCGATCCAGCATCTACCTCCCAGCAAAGGAATCCCTTCCTCTCCTCCAACAAATCACAAATCACCCAATGTACTAATCTCAATCTCAAACCAACAACAATTCTCTGCAAAGTACAAAATTCCAGCCCCCTGGATCTCTGGGATGAGGGATCCATATATAGATGTAAGCAGAGAGGATGAGTCAG
Source organism: Pinus tabuliformis (assembly GCA_031772625.1). NCBI lineage: Eukaryota > Viridiplantae > Streptophyta > Pinopsida > Pinales > Pinaceae > Pinus > Pinus tabuliformis. The sequence goes on from CM062805.1 coordinate 790,904,015, forward strand.
CTTATGTTTTGACTTGTGGCTTCTCTCTGTCAGTTCTTGCTTCCACTTGGAGACTGAGAGCCTCTTACTCATCACTTGGTCGAATTCAGTGAGGCAAGTGTCATTGGAGAAGATTCTGGAAGCTTCCATGGTCTTTCCACCTCTTTGAATGACTCTGCCACTTGTCATTTCCCGCTCAGCGCACTTGGGCAGTGTATCCAAGTGCGTTGCAACGCACCTAGCCAGTGAATTTGGGTGCTTTGCAACGCAGGCAGCTAGTGGAGCTTCTGAATTGATCCTGATTTGACTAGTTCTGAGTGGTTTTTGGTGAACTTCTGGGAGAAGCTGTCATTGGTTGACCTTGTTCCTTTAGGAGCTGTAACAACATCTTTAGGGACTTTGGATCCCTTGGATTATGGACATTTCATGCTCAAAGCTGCAAGGCACAAAAATGTCTGTAACAGAAGGGAACGTCGATTCCTGCCAAAACATGACTATGAAATATCTTCTCACCATCCATCAGCGATGGTATGATCTATAACTTCAAACAACATACCTACCACCTCCATACAGTTTCCATCAAACCCTTGCACAAAATACTGAGCCACCAAGTCGTGGTAGTCAGAACATCAGTAGAGAAATCTGCTCCATCTTTCCTGCTGAAACAAACATAGAATATCAGGGTGGATGTCTAGTAAATCTGACCTCTTGGGCTCGGTCTGGTATAGCTTACCCCCTTTTCCCATTCCGGTGTATGTTATCCCCGATATTTGATCCTGAAACCCTGCAACAAAAATATCTCTCAATGCCAAGTGTCAAAAATCCTAGATTAATCACCAACTAACTGCTTACGATACAGATTGAGGTGGCTTTGACATAATGATCAAGGTAACATAAGGTAAGTAGAAGATCAAATCATTTCTTGGTAATGATTTCAAATAATATTCGCATCATATCAAAGAACATGTTACATGACCCTTTTACTGATTATGGTGGATAAAAATGATTTAACCCTATACTTTACCCTTTCAAAAACAATGGAGACACATTCAAACAAAATCACTAACGCTGACATGGACAACATAGTCACCATTTTTTAAATTTTAAAACTCATTTTGGCGCTAACAATTGACCTATCAACCAAAATGAAAATGGTGCTACCCTTTTTGTTAGTGATGTCTTTCACAAGACCATATCAGATTTCAAAACACGATGACAACCCTCCTATCAGAAAATTTTCCTTGTTTATTACAAAATTTTAAATGTTGACTCTACAACTGTCAACATTTTCTTAAAAAAATTTGAAATGCGAAGTGTTTATTGTGATAACAATATCCATCCAATTCAAGAGTGAGTTGGGACACAACTACGCTGGGGTTTCCTCTAGGACGTCCCAAATTTTGAAGAAATTCCCGTGGCTAGATATCCGAAGTCCTAGGTCTAATTTCGTTCTTCACCCTAGCTTTCATTGGTTAGTGGCTTCATGAAGAGTAATTGTATTGAAAACTCAAGTAAAACACATTTTTGTTGACTCTTTTATCCTCCCTTACCTAGTCTAGGTCATTGTTTGAAGTTTCACCCGAAACCCTAGCCATTACTTGGGTCCACTTGGGCTTCTTTGTGGTCCTACACCTTACTCATTCCTATTTCATGAGATCACTTAGAAAGTCATTTTTCCTTAAGGATCTTAGGTCTAGGGAATCCCTCATCAAGGAATATCCTTCATCCCTATCTAGGCTTCCTCCAAAGGCCTTTGTTTAAGAGCCCTACACATTGCTTCTTGAGAAAGTAAGATCTAGCATCTAAGTCTCTCCTGTGAATGGGCCCTTGAAATCATTATCTCTCCATCATTGATATACCATCCACAGTGATTTCTCTCATACTGAGACTCCTCCCATCGGTGAAAATTCGTAAAGAGCATGGTACATTGACTGAGGTGATAATGGGTATTTGTCCCATTATTGCCACTTGGTCTAGTAGTTGCTCGTTTGGAACCCCTTCTAGGACCCTTTCTAGATTGAGCGGTAACAGATACTAGAAGATGTTGATGGTAGATAATGATGCTAATAATGAGGACACTGATGTTGAAAAGGTTATAACAAATCATCATCAACTTGTCAACATGAGAACATCTAGATAGTCATTATGAATACCTCTTTAGTTAAGATGGAGTGTTGAATTTTGTAACTATGGTCGGTCTTCATAATGTATTTGCAAGCATGTTCTTCATGATAGAAACAAAAACAAAAATATGTTTGTGTCATGTCCATTTTGGAGTTTTAAAGGGTAAGAATTTGAATTTTTGAAATAATTTTTTTGGCTCCAAATTAGCCATGTCAACCTCCTCCTAGTCAAGTTGGCCCTCTAAATAGTTTAGGCCAGATCCAATGAAATCATAACAATTCGACCACAAGTAAAGACTATAAATATATGACATTTTTCATCCTCCTCAATGACCAAGAAAGCTCACATATTTTGAGGAAAGATCAAAGGCTCGAGGTAGCAAAGAAAGAGAGGTCTAAGGCAACAAAGAGAGATATTTCTGAGGCAATAGTGAAGGGTTATTTTGAGGCTAGCAAAGGGCTACTATGAGGTAGTGAAAATTTGAGACTCGGTTGAATTTCTGAAGCATTAAATCTCAGGAAAAGGTCAATTTATATCTCTGTGATAGAAGCCAAATTTCTATTGGGTAAAATCTTTTTGAAGAGACCTAATGTTTGTCGGAATACCACTTTTATCAAAGGCAAAAGACAAAGCTTGATGTATACCTAATCAAAGACTTTAGTGGGCGGATTGACTGGATTAGGAGGATGGACTAGGTTTGACCTAGTTGTTGAATTAGATGTATGTCTATTGAATTGAAGAATTCTCTATTGAAATGGTTGATGGATTTTTTCCATGCGAGGTTTCCTAGGTTAAATCTTTGTGTTCTTTATGTGGGTATCTCTTTATGATCCTACTGTCTTAAATGCTATATGGTGGATGTATTTTGCATATTCTTCTTAATGATGATATCATGGATAAGAATGTGTAAAAGAATTAAATCATTAAAAGAAATTATCATTGTATAATACTCTTATAAACTTTAACAAATTATTTACACTAGTGATTTAGATGTAATCTCCATAGTCGATTGGAATTTAATCTCAACCATCAATCTCATTGAGAGATTAGGGTTATGGAGACTTTGTCATCAACTCGATGTTATAAAAGTGTATATTTTAATTGTAGATTCAAACTTATTATGTGATATGCTAAAACAAAATACATGAATCTACTCTACTCATCAACGGAAACAAAAATTGATCAATGAAATCATGAAACAAAAAAGGAAGAATTTCAATCACACATAACACAATATTTTTATGAGGAAATAAACTGCTTAAAACCCTGACTATCTATATTACATTAACCAAAAGATCTAAGAAGAAAATACAATTCTTGTTCAACTTGAACAACCTCTGTAAAAGTACAATCTATCTCACTGCTTCACAAACCATCTCAAGCCAACACTTAGCCAAATCGGTTGTCTGCCAAGCCCTACTTCCTTGCACTCAAAAGCCCCAAATGAAAACTTGTGCTTCCTATTGCTTGGTATCACCAACTTGTGCTCACCAAAAAAGTGATTAAACTTGTGCCTCCATCCCTCCTTTTAAAGGAAATTTCTCTAATTAAGGAATGATTTATTTTAAGGCCTTCTTCTGACTACATGCACCACCTGTACAATTTGATGATTATATAACTAACAATACACTTCCCTTTAACTCAATCTCATCTGGGTCTTCCTCAGAACTGACATGCATGAGTTATTTTTGAGTGAATTATCAATTATCTGATTGATCATTGCATGTGGATTAAATCTAATTTAATTCACTGGACCTCTCACTAGTTCCTCCATCAGTTAGAACTAGTTAAACTGATTTTAACTCAAATAATTAAGTTAAATAATTACAACTCAAAATAAACTACAACTGGACCCCCTAAGACTTAGGGAGAACTCTACATGCTTCTAGTTTGACCCTCAAATCAAATTGACTAATCTAACTAAGTCTTCATGACTTAGTTAACTCGTACAAGATGTCATGTGATGTGGAATTACAATTTAATTATAATTTAATTAAGGAAAAATTAAATTATAAGCCTCTTCTTGTTGCCATTTTCAATATTTATTATTGCAAATTTCAACGCTCCCTCTAAAAAATAAAGGAATTACACTCTATCTCGATCAGGTACCTTTGGAATGTTCTCCATGCAACACTTCTCTCTAGTTTTGTTGATATTGCAACTTCTAAAACTAAAAAATCATCCAAACTGAATCAGTATGATGCATCTGTCACTAGAGTCTCTGACTGCTACTATTTGCTACACCGTTTACTGAAAACTCTACACTGCTGCTAACTCTGCACTGTGCCATCTGCATTGTTGCCAACTCTGCTCTGTTCTCCTTAATATCTTATTGCTGCTAGTTTTTACCTCTGTCACTTTGACATCTGACTACTTCAACCACCACTGATCCATCCTGCTACTGTGTACTGTGAGCTCCTGTACCAAGATAATGATCCATGAGACAAAATATCTCAATAGACCTTGCCCAAATTTTTTCACTCTTGGGACTATTACTTCACATCGCCCCACCTCTCACCTGGAGGTATGGCTGCATGTCCTCCCTATGCCAACTTGGTTCAAAATTCCCCCCTACTGGAGGTCTCTACTTGCGTAGATGCCTCCACCCGGTCTCCTCTCTACTTCTCTAATTATGGATGCTCCACAACTTTTGTTATTCCTTTCAACCACCTCATTCTGCTATGGGTTATGAGGTGCTATCAACTCCCGTGGAATTCCTTATACTACACAAAAGTTCTTGAATTCATTCGACACATACTCTCCACCATTATCTCCTTTGAGAGATTTAACTTTCTTGTGAATATATTTCTCGACAAGTGCTTTAAATTCACAAAAATTAGAGAACGTCTAATCTTTCTTCTGCATGACGAAAATACAACACTCACGAGAAAAATCATCAACAAATATTACATAATGCCTGTGCTTGCTTGTGGATGTTGTCGAGAATAGTCCACACACATTTGAGTGAACTCAATCAAGTATTGCTTGTGCTCGACTGTATTTTACATGAAAGGAAGATTTGGTGTACTTCACCAATGTACACCCTTTGCATGTGTTTCTCTGCTCTAGTGTACCCTTGGGAATTCCTATAGCAATTTTTTGCATGATCTTTAAAGCTTCATGGTGCAAGTGACCAAATCCTCTATGCCACAACTCACCGACGTCTTGGCTCTACACCTTCTCTTCTTTAGTGCTCAAAATAACACAGTATTCTACCTCCAATTTATGGAGGTTATTTTCTTGAACCCCTAGCCACTTTACCTATCTTGTGTCTATGTGACGAAGGAAAGCCTTTCCCTTACTATATATCACATCATATCCTCTATCCTCCAACATGGCAACAAAAACAAAGTTCTTCTTCAAACTTGGAACATACATGGCATCTCTCAAAGTGAGAGGAGAACTCGATTCCCTCTGAAAGGTAACAATATAGATGTTAGTTGCACTTCATCTCCCATCATCACCCATATTGATATGCATTTAGAGATCCTTCTCCTCCAAGTTACTGAAGAGATATTTGTTGTCGGTCATATGGAATGAAGCTCCACTTTCTAGGTACCACACACTATCCATCATCGCTGACACCATGCAAGCGATGAGGGTAAAATCCAGTTCAAATTGCAAAGCAAGAGCTTCACCTTCCGCTCCTATTGAGGGATTCATACCAACCTTCTTGTGCAGACACTTCGTGGCATAGTGTCCTAGCTCGTGACAGTGAAAACACTTGATTTTGACATGTACTTATTCTTGTGGACCTCACTGGAATTTGATTTTGAATGGGATGATTTTCCCATCGCAGCAAAGGCCTAGTTCTCCTCACCATCATGCTTTGATGATGATCTTTCTATGGTGTTCCATTGAATCCCTTCTTGTACCAAGTTGGACCACAACCGCTCCTACTCTGGTAGCTTCTCCCTCCCATTAATTGAGTCCTGGTATATGTTCTGGCTCTTGGGAAGTCATGAAAGTGCTAGACTCACCAGATCATCTTCTGTAATAGTAACCCCGACACTTCCAAGCTCATCCTGACATTGGGTGAACTTGGTCAATTACTTCAGAATTGAGTCACCCTTCTCCATCTTGATCTTTCTCATCTTGTCCTTAAGTGACAACTTCCTATGCTCACTGCTATTTTGAAATAGGTTTGTCAATGCCTTCCACATTGCTAATGGAGTTTCCTTACCATGGAGATTTGAGACAATATGATCTCACACTCCTTCTAGGATAATCCTTCTCACCTTTGCTACACACTTTCTCCACTCAGCCAGATCTTTAGCATCAGATTTTGGAGGCTTAGGGATATCATGAACTATGAATTCCTTCAGCCCGTTGTCTTCCAACACTACCTCTTGTCCTTCCAAGCTATTTAATTTCAGCTACCCTCCAAGGCATACTCAAGTCTAAAACTGTAGAATGACATCCTGCTGACTCTGAAGTATGAAACTGCAAATTTGATTTAACCTGCACAACAAACTCATATTATCCTCTTCTATAGTGACTTTATATCTAATACCATGTATATTTTTAATATAGATTCAAACTACTTATGTGATATGCTAAAACAAAAGACATGAATCTACTCTACTCATCATTGGAAACAAAAATTGATCAATGAAATCACGAAGTAGAAAAGGAAGAATTTTAATCGCACATAACACAATATTTTTCTAGGGAAATAAACTACTCAAAACTCCACTATCTATATTTCATTAACCAAAAGATCCGAGAAGAAAATAAAATTCTTTTTCAATCAGAACAACCTTTGCACAAGTACAATCTATCTCACTGCTTCACAAACCAACTCAATCCAACACTTGGCCAAATTCACTGCCTGCCAAGCCCCTACTTCCTTATGCTCACAAGATCTACGCACAAACTTGTGCTTCATATTGCTTGGTCTCACCAACTCATGCTCATCAAAAAAATCATTAAAGTTGTGCCTTCATTCCCCTCTTTTAAAGACAATTTATCTAATTAAGGAATGATTTATTTTAGGCCTTCTTCTCACTACATGCACCACCTGTACAATTTGATGATTATACAACTGATAGTACACTTCCCTTTAACTCCAATATCTACTGGGTCTTCCTCAGAATTGACATGCATGAGTTATTTTTGAGTGAATTTATCAGTTATTTGATTGGTCACTACATGTGAAGTAAATCTAATTTAATTCATTGGACCTCTCACTAGCTCCTCCATTAGTTAGAACTAGTTAAACTAATTTTAACTCAAATAATTAAGTTAAATAATTACAATGCAAAATAAACTCCAACTGGACCCCCTAAAACTTATTGAGAACTCTACATGCCTCTAGTTTGACCCTCAACTAACTTAGTTAACTCGTAAAAGTTGTCATGTGATGTGGAATTACAACTTACTTCTAATTTAATTAAGGGAAAATTAAATTAGAAGCCTCTTCTTGTTGCGATTTTCAATATTTCTTGTTACAAATTTCAACAAAAATAAAGACAAAGTGAAAGGAAAACACAAAAAGAATGTTAGGAAAACACAAATGATAGAATGATAAACGATTTTCACTTAGTGTGCAAGTCCAAAGAAGAAAAGTGGAAACTATGTGAGCAACAAAAGGTGATTAGCTTAGCTCTTAGATATTGGAGGCTCCACACATGATAGCTGTAGAGGAAACTTCTGGTAGTTATACAACCCTAAAAAAGGGAAGGGTGGCCATACAATTTTTTAAGATATTTTTAATAGCAACATGGGGATTCACAATAGGTTTTGGCAGGGTCGTATAGGTTACAATGCATCAAAACAATTAGGTTTTTCTATAATTTTTTCTTGCTTTATCATTGGGCCATTTTGATATTTTGGGAGCCCTTGTAAGCTTGGAATAAATTTAATGAAAATATGATATTTGAAGGGAATAAATTTCTACATGTATTTTGAAGATTGGTTTTCTATAGCTTCGACCAATTTTTATTTCTAATTCAATTTCTAGAAGGTGTATTTTATTTTATGAGCTGAAGAATTCAATATACATTAATTTTTTGTAAGGAAATTATAGGGAATTAATTTACCTAAGTCATTGGAATAGATATTTTAACATGGTATCATATATTTTCACATATATGAAGGTTACAATTGTAGATTTGAGTGTTACATTTGAATATATGAGTGACTAAAAAATAGATCTAGTGCATATTTCCATACATAATAAGAAAATCTTGCATATCTGAGTGACCAAAAGATAGATCTAGTACAAACACAAGTTTATAGTAGGAATATCTTGCAAATCTGAGTTTCTAACAAACAAATCAAGTGTAGATATGAATATATAACAAGTAGATATTGCATATCTAGTGAAAATTTGGGTGTACAACAAGTAGATCTTGCATATCTAAGTGACTATTAGGCGGATCTAGCACATATCTAGGTTTATAACATGCAAATCTTGTAATTTGAATGACCAACAAAAAAATATAGTGTAGATATAGGTTTACAACAATCGTATCTTGTAGATTTGAGCGATCAACAAACAAATCTAGTGTAAATTTGGGTATATAAAAGTAGATCCAATAGTCCGAGGGACAAACAATTATTTTTAAAGGGTGCCTGAAGGACTAAGCACATTTGAAGTGTCGTTTTGGTTTAGATTTGGAAGATTGAAACAGTTAGTCTCAGGTTTGAAGATAGATTAGATGGAGGTTTAAACTTCTTACCTTGTAATGCAAGCATTACTTTGATTTTGGAGGAAAATGATCTTTGGGAGTGTAACATCCCCAGCCCATGGTCAGTAAATGCTAGACAACTAGTATTTTTGTAACTCGTAGAAGTTTAATTTGGAAATGAGAAAACTCTAACCTTGCCAGGGCTACTATTACACCTAGAAATATTTGGCCATAATGAATGTAGAACTTCATGCCATGAATGCATTATAAATCACATATAAAATATAGATACATAATATAACAATGGAAATAAATGTTCATTAACAACAATTTACCATAACCATAATACTAGGGTTTTAACATAATAGGAAATAATTCAACATAACACATAAGTCATTACACATGAAACATAAACACGTATATGATAATGGAAATATGATTGGATATGAGCTCTCCACATTCCAACCAACCATAGATTGCATGGTTCATAATCTCAACCACAAGTCACCCCCAAGCTAGGATTGCAACTCCATATGCAACATTTGAAAACTGAACAACCAAAACCTAACCAAAGTAAAAACCCTAGCAGCCTCAATCTCTAGCCACAAGCTTATGTTCCCTTGAGCTACACCCAAGTGGCATAGTTTGTGTCCTTCGACAGTTCCCACCTTCTACGGTGCCTTATAGTCAGCGATAATGGTATCATCCCGCAGCTCTAGGAGCCCTGTTGCTCTCTGAGTGTCCAAGTGACCATCAATCTAAGCTGAATAACCCCACAGTTGGTGCCACTATCAAAAATAGGACTCACCGTTTATCTCAAAATAGAGTTCCACCAGAACTCCATGGTCACCAGCCATAATCAGAGCCAACAATCTCCTAGAGCCACCAGGGCTCACCAAAAAACCCGGATACATCCAATTTAATGAGATTAACTGAATAGTTGTGACTCAAACAATTTTAGAGTCCAGCCTCCAAGAGTCACTGACTAACAAGTAACTATCACTACATTCTCTCACAATAAAATTACACTTCTTTTATCTACATGGCTTTACTTTGCCATGTGGCACCTCGAGAGCCACAATTATTTTCTTATCCCTGGAGTTGCACCCCCCATACTATTTTTGTGTGGAGTGAGCTCAACTTCCAACCTATTTTTGTTATTAATATGTATAATTACATTATATTTACAATATCACCCACTCAGACACTTAGTTAAAACCAACATAAATCCCTGGACATGGTGGCCCAAAAATTTATTTAATCTATCTACATGGGTATGCAAGCCCTGCAAAATAATTCTGGCTCACCAGGCTAATTTTCAAATACATCTGACTCACCAACATAAATATCACTTTACATAGATGTACATTATCATCGAAAGGTAGTGGTATTACATTCGCCCCCCCCCCACCCCCCCTCCCCCCCTTTATTTTATGAACCATCTTCAATGCATCGTATATACAACAGATCGATAAAAAAGATGAGGGTGTTCCTCCCTCATCATGTCTTCCTTCTCCTAGGTCACACCCTCATAATTTAGAACATTCCACTGTAGCTTTACCATATCGATGGCTTGATTTTGGAGCTCTTTGACCTTGATATCAAAATTTTGCTTCGAATAAACCTAGAAGTCTCCCTAGGGTTCCACCTCCATTGTTTACCAATCAATTACATGATTAGTGCCAAAAACATATTTCTTGAGCAATGAAATTTGAAACACATCATGAACATGCATAAATGTATGCAATTCAAGCCTATATGCAATGAGTTTGATCCTCTCTAGGATATCGAATATATCGCTGCTAACTTAGCACAACTACCCATTCTCACTGAGCTCTTCATTGCTTTCACTTTTAAGAATACATGTTCTCTAACTTTAAATTTCTTGTTTGTCATGTTTCTTTCTACATATATTTTATGCCTATCTTGGGAAGCTTTCAAATTCTATTTAATTTTTACCACCTACTCTTCCATATCCTTGAGAAATTCTAAACCAACCATGATTTTGTCCACAAGATTACTCCAACTGATGGGAGTATTATGCCTCCTGCCATACAAGGCCTCAAATGGGCTCATTTTTAATGATGCCTGATACCCATTGTTATATCAAATTCCACCAAATATAGGCAGTCATCGCATTTGGATGGTTTATCCATCACATACATCCGTAACATGTCCTCAATTATCTAATTAACTCACTATGTTTTTCCATTAGACAATGGGTGATACGATGTGCTAAAATTCATAATGGTACCTAGTCCTTTGAATAAACCCTTAAAAAAATTAGATTTGAATTTTGGATCTTTGTCTAAAATAATTTCCTTAGGCATCCCATGAAGCCTGCTAATTTCCTGCATCTAAATATATGCTATATTTGTTGATTTATGCACTAACTTTATCAGAATAAAATGGGTAGCTTTGGTGAGTTTTTACACCACCACCATTATAGTGTCATGCCATCTTGCTATCAATTTGGTAATAAAATCAATTGATACTACATCTTACTTCCACTTAGAAATGGAAATTGGATGTAGCAAACTAGTAGGATGCTTGTGCTTAGGCTTAACCCTTTGGCATTCTAAACCTACGACTATTTAATTAGTCGCTTCCTTCTTTAAACCTAGCCAATAATACTTCTTTTTAATTGTTGGAAGAGTTTTTTGGTACCCTGGGTGACCAACATATAAAAACCTATGCATTTATTGTAGAATTAAGTTTTTTTTTAGTTGGTACATCTGACACAACTCGACCTTTATACAAAAGAATTTCATATTGGCCCATCTCAAAATCCTTGTATTTTGGTTGTACTTTACCTTGTTGTAAGTTAGTTTTAATTTCTTCATGACGTTGGTTTGAATTTCTAGCCTCTAAATTTTTTCTCATTAAATCAAACTTTCAAATGATTATTGTCGTGGAATGAATAATGTGCACTCTCCAACTAAGCACATCAACCACCCTATTTTCTCTTCCCTTAATATATTTAATTTCAAAATCATACTTAGCCAACAATTATAACCACCTAGTATGCTAGACATTTAAACTTGGTTGTTCAAATATATGTCGTAACCCATAATGAATAGTCTGTAATTCAAATTTCCAGTTGAATTATAGTTGTTAGCTCCAAATCATGGGCATCACAATTCTTCTCATGTTCTTTTAATTTTCTAGACTGATAGCAGACTACCTTCCTATTCTGCATGAGCACTCCACCCAATCCTTCTTTACATGCATTTGTGCATACCAAAAAATCCTCATTTCAATTGACAATTTTTAATGATGGAGCTCTAGTCAACCAAGCCTTTAAATCCTGAAAGGTTTCTTCACATTCAGGTGACCATTCAAATTTTACACCCTTTCTCTATAATGACGTAATAAGATGTGCTATTCTAGGAATGCCTTCAACAAATCTCTTGTAATAACTAGCTAGGCCCATAAAATATCTCACCTCTGTTACATTCTTAGGTGTTGACCATGCTCTAATGGCCTTACTTTTCTCCAGATCTACAACTATTCCATCCTATGAAATAATGTGGCCCAAATAATGGATATTCTTATGGTAAAATAATAATTTACTCAACTTAACATACAAATGATGCTCCCTGAGTACATGCAGAGTCAACCTCAAATGCTGATGATGTTCATATTGATATTTATAATTATATCAAAATATCATCTAGAAAAACAATGACAAATTTATCTATATACTCTCTTAACACAACATTCATCAAAAATAAAAAATCTTGGTGCATTGTATAATCCAAAAGACACCACCACGAACTCATAGTGTCCATCACGAGTATGAAATGTTGTTTTACTAATATCCTCTTCTTTAATCTACAGTTGGCTATATCTTGATCTCAAGTCAATTTTAGAAAATATTTTAGCTCCATGGAGATGGTCGAACATATCATTAATCCTCGAAAATGAATATTTATTTTTAATGTTGACTTGATTTAATTGTTGGAAGTCAACACATAATCATAGTATACCATCTTTGTTTTCAACAAAAAGAAATGGAGATCCCCATGGTGATACACTGGGGCATATATATCCTTTCTTTAATAATTCCTCCAACTCCATTTGCAATTATTTATGTTTTAGAGTACTCATTTTTTATGGTGCCTTAGATACTAGAACAACTCCAAACAATAGATCAATAGATAAATAGATTTCCCTTCTTGGAGGTAATCTAGGTATCTAAAAAAAATACATCTATAAATTCCTTTAGTATTGAATAATTTTTCAAATTAAATTTCTTATCCATATTTGCTTCCTCCAAGTGCATAGCAAGGATCTGTCATCCTTTTCTAAAATTCTTCTCCAATTTCACATATGATATCTCTCTAATGGATATTGGTATAGGAATGCCCTAGACTTGCCTCTGCTTTCCATCATCATCAATACAAGTAAATTACTTGTTATATAAATCCAAAATTGCATGGTGATTCTCTAGCCAATCCATGCCAATCAAACAGTCATAAGATCCCAATGAAATTAGATTTAACTCAACCTTTCTAATTAGTCCATTCATATCAATTGGAAATTCTTTGACTATCTCTACTATTTTTCTCTTTGTGCATGTAGCTATTTGTACTAACCATTCTTTGCAATGTTTAGTTTTCTTTAAAGTATTTTTCTCAACCAATTTTGGGTCAATATAACTATGACTAGCTCCTTAGCCAATTAAAATAATGATGGACTAATTGTTAAGCTTACCTTCAACCTCAATCATATGTGCCTGATGCCTATCTTACCTATTATCTAACACTGCATAAATTCTAGGCATGCCCTTGCCCCCATCATTCACAATAGACGCTGAATTTATGTTGTGCACAATCCTCATCATTTCAAATATATGAGGAAATTCCTTGTATCTATGATCCCCTTTACAACCCCAACATTTAATGGGTGGAAATTGAAGTTTCGTGTTTAAGAATTCACTCCCTTCTGTCTCTTTAAGAGTTGGTGTTGTCTACTATTTTACTAGGGAATTATTCTTAAAATTCGGGGGTTTAAATCTCTTTTTCCTTTGCTCCATAAAATTGTTCTTCTTGCTGACCAAAGTTCTCTAAAAACTAATTTATTCTCAAATAACTACTCTTCCTTTCTTAGGGTTTCCTCTAGAGTTTTAGGTTCATTGTATTTAAGCTTATCTCCATAAAAGGATGGTAAACCAATGATATATATTTGTATTTTAACTTTTTCATCTTTGATAAAGTTGACATACCTTGGTAAATTTCAGACCATACTTCTACATGGTCATGTTTCCTAACTGAAGCTCGAAGAATTCTTGTATTTTTCATTCATAATAGCATTTTGACAAATATTTCATTTGGAAATATTCTTTGAATTTCTTCCATGTGATTCACCTTTCATCTAAGTGCTTCACTACCTTAAGGTGATTCCACCATAGATTAGCCTTCCCTTTCAAGTGGTCGATGAAATTTTTGGCTTCCAAATTTGAAGAGTAATTATACAACTGTAGGTATTTTCTCATCTCTAGAAGCCAAGCTTGAACTTTGTCTCCTCTCTTGTGCTCCCCACTAAATGTGGGAGGCTTAATTTTCCTAATGTCCTCTTGCAATTTTCCCTTGTCTACTCCTATTTTTTCCTTTCTAACTAGTGACACACTAGGGCTACTACCAAATTATGAAGTAGTGTAAGCCCTTTTACTTGTCTTCCATGCTGGGTGATAGTGATGTTGAGTAGCACTCTTGGAGTGCCTTAAAATTCCAACACCTCTCTCCTTAACTTTGTCAATGTATTCATATGCTTTTCTGGACTCGGTTTGTTGGTCCAATTCTCTCTGAATTTTATTCAACCTTTGTAAAATATGGTTGTTAATCCCATGTTTCTCTCTCATCAACTTCTCATTATTCACCTTGTAGATGAATGCATCCATTTTGAGACTCTTCATGGTCCCCCCTAGATCCCTTTCTTATGGTGTTCCCTCTCCATGGCCATTAGATTCGATTTCAACATTACCCATGCTAACATTTATAGCCCTAACCTATTACTATTCACTATAAGGTCACTAGGAATCTTTTGCACTTCTATCTTCCATTATGCCATTTTTACTTTCAATCATCTATAAATTTTCCTATATATTTTTTGCTAAAATTCTTACCAAATTTCGAATTTTGGGTTTTCCAGAATGTTCTCCTCATCAATATATTTCTATTGACTATCTATTAATGTCATTCCAATATTTGGGTTTAAATTTATGCCCTCTAGAGTTCTATAACATGTTAGGACATTTTTACCCCTTTATAACTCCTGTAGCTTTAAATTTTCCTAGAAATGTTTCCTAAAATCAAAATTATGGGTGGATGGTTATATTCTTCCTAGAAATAACTTTCTTTTGATTAGTCAGTTTTCGAATTCCAACTTATATTTATGTAAATATAAAATATCTCTCTCTCTCTCTCTCTCTCTCTCACACACACACACAGTATATCTCTCTCTCTCTATATATATATATAGATATATTATGTTATATTTAATACAAAACATTCTAAGGTATGCAATTCATTGCGGAATACATGGAGGATGTGTGGTGGTCCTCGTGTGCATATGTGTGTGTGTATATATATATATATATATATATATATATATATATATATATACACACACACACACACATATACAAACGAGGACCACCACATCCTCCATGTATTCCGCAATGAATTACATACCTTAGAATGTTTTGTATTAAATATAACATAATATAATTGACTCACATAACCTCCATGGGTCCTCTCGGTTGCTCAACAGTCCAAAACTAATGGATGAATTGACAACTAGATTTGAATAGTGGATCCCCCTTGATGATGTCATCTGGGGGGGGGGGGGGGGGTCTTCTTTCATGGTTCCCATGTGTGGTTCCACCCCTTACATCCTATGGCACGTGCTCATCATGTTAATACAATGTTGACATGAAATAGTGGGGGGGGGGGGGGGGGGGGGTTTATGCTATCATGGTTCCACCCTCTCTGTAACCTTGCCAACATTGGTCACTCTTCCACACATTGACAATATTCCGCTCCATTCTGCCTCGTGGCCACCACCTTGTAACTCAATTCCTCAATGTCAACAGACTTGTGTCATCTGCCCTCTATCAAACTGTTACTTGAGGAAACACTTTGCAACTCACCTAATTGACATCATAGCCCATGGTCCATCTAGTGCCCAATGACTATAGTGATGGTTCTCATATCCATTGTGGCCTAGGGATTATGGCCCCTGATAGGCCTTACTCACAAAACCATGTAACACATTCAATGATAAGAAAAAGGGATGTTTTGCTTCAGAACCTTTCCCTTCGACACACATAAAACATTTTATATAAATACCACTTCAATACATCTTGTATCTTTCCACATTCAACCTTTCATTTGAATATTGATATATATGCACATTTTGTTTAATATGCCTTATATATAAACATTATTTTTTATTACATATTATATCATTCCACATTCAACCTCTCATTTGAATACGCACACACACACACATGCACATTTTATTTAATATGCCTTATATATAAAACCAAATATAACCTGATACACATGAATGGTATCTTCTGCACATGGATTTTGGCATAAAAAGGATAAAATTGACCATTTTCCATAAATTTTCTAGTAATTGACCCAATTTAATTCCTTTTGAGCCTTTCCTATCACTTTTTCTCTGTTTCCAAGGTGGATTTTCATCAATCTCACCATTGTAACTTTTGTCAAACAATTGGCGAGCAACTTGTAACTCCTCAATTTGCCCCAAATTTTGCCTAATCAAGCCCAATGTTGTAAATTGAGCTTTGCTACCAGCTTGGAACATCCTCAGCCCCAAGCCGAGTAATGTTACATAACTAATACTACTGTAGCTCATAGAAGTTTATTGCAAAAACAACATAACTCTAACCCTGCCAGGGTTGTTGTTGTACTTGGAAATATTTGGTTGGAATGATTGCAGTACTTCATGCCATTAATGCATTATACATCACATATAAAATATAGATACGTAATATCATAACAGGAATACATGTTAATTAACATCAATTAACCAAAACCCTAATACTAGGGTTTTAAAATAATAGGCTATAATTCAACATAACACATAAGCCATTACACATGAAACATAAACACTTATCTGATAATGGAAAACTGAATGGCTATGAGCTCTCCACGTTCCAGCCAACCATAGACCGTGTGGTTTATTATCTCAACCATAGTTCACCCTCGAGATGGGTCTATAACTCCATAGGAAACAATTGAAAACTAAACAACTAAACCTTGGCGGACGAACCAACCCCAACAACCTTAGTCTCCAGCCACATGTTCCCCTGACCTACACTGAAGTGGAATAGCTCGAGTCCCTTAGTAGTGCCCATCTTCAATGCCTTATAACCATCCAAAATGGTCCCAACCTGCAACTCTAGGATCCTTGCTGCTCTTTGGGAACCCTAATACTAGGGTTTTAAAATAATAGGCAATAATTCAACATAACACATAAGCCATTACACATGAAGCATAAACACTTATCTGATGATGGAAAACTAAATGGCTATGAGCTCTCCACGTTCCACCCAACCATAGACTGTGTGGTTTATTATCTCAACCATAGGTCACCCCCAAGTTGGGACTATAACTCCATAGGAAACAATTGAAAACTAAACAACTAAACCCTGGTGAATGAACCAACCCCAACAACCTTAGTCTCCAGCCACATGTTCCCCTAACCTACACGGAAGTGGAATAACCCGAGTCCCTTAGTAGTGCCCATCTTCAATGCCTTATAACCATCCAAAATGGTCCCAACCTGCAACTCTAGGATCCTTGCTGCTCTTTGGGTGTCCAAGTGACCATCAATCCAAATTGAATAACCCATAGTCAGTGCTAGAGTCCAAACCAGGACTCACTGACTATATCAAAACTGAGTTCCACTAGAAATCCATGGACACTAAGCCATAACTAGATCCATAAGGGCTCACCAAAAAATCAATATGCATCCAATTCAGTGTGATTAACTAAATAACCACGCCTCATCAAGTTTCAGAGTCTAGCCCCCAAGACTCACTAACCAACCAATAACCATCACTAAATTCCCTCATAGGTAAACTACACCTCTTTCATCTACATGGATTTATTTCTCCATGTGGTACCCTCTAGAGCCATGTGAGCTCTGAATTCACTTTCACCAAAACCACCCAACTGTTGCGTTGTCCCTAGAGTTGTGCCCCATTCTCTTTTCTAGGGAGTGAGCTCCATAACCAACCTTTTTTTATTAATACTATGTATAATTACATTATATTTACAATCTCAGCCCCCCAACCACTTAGCCAAAACCAACATAAATACTTGGGCACGATGGCCACAAAATTTATCTAATCTATCTACATGGGTACACAGTCCATGAAAAATAACTCCAACTCACCAAATTAGTTTTTAGATACATCCGAATCAGTAGCCTAAATATAACTGCATATAGATTTACATTATCATCAATAGGTAGAGGTATTATAGGAATCTTTTTAACAAAGTAGTTCTTTCATCGACAGATCCACAAAAAAATAACAGTTAATGAGAATACGTATATCAAGATAGGCTTGGATGTAGTGAATGGTCATCTAATTCTTCACTTGTTTAGGAAGCATATGTCCAAGGAGATGTTTGATGCCTTCGTAACTCTAATAGTGCGCTACAATAAATAGGAAAATTTTATTAAGGAATGAGCATAGTTATAAATAGATTTCCAGATCATATTTAGTTATTTGTTACTTTATGAAGATCGCTCAAATCCATGATCAACTTGTAGTAGTTGGGGAGATGGTGACTAATGAAAAATATGTAAATACAACATTGAATGGATTCTCAAATTCTTCAGAACCATTTTTCAAGGGTATCTATGGACGTGATAACCTTCCCAATTTTGAAAGGCTTTAGGATTATTGTGTCTAAGAAGAGACTTGAGATGAGTCTAAAGCCAATATAAAATAATGTGATGAGAATTAGGCCCTTGTAAACCTGACAAGGAAAGGTAGAGGAAAGGGTTATGGTAAAGGAAAGAGTGAGAAATGAGACTCATAGCCGAGGAAGAAGAAATAGTTAAGTAAAAACAAGTGATTTGTATGTCACAAGAATGGTCACTATGCATCAAAATGTCCAGAAAGGAAGAAGGGAAAAGGGAGTCACAACAACAAAATATAACAACCTTAGTAGAAACTTAGATGAGCAAGTTTATTGCGATATTTGAGAAGGCTTTATCATTTGTTTCATGGTTTTTTACCAACACATATTTTGGGAGTGCATGGTAAGTGGACTGTGGTGCATCTTTCCATATGAAATTAGAGTGAGAAATGTTTACCAGTGTAATGGAGTAGAGCTTAGGAGTATATGTGGAGCTTGGTAATGATTCCAAGTATGCAATAAAATAAGTTAGCAAGAATTTTGTCTTAGATCAAGCTAGATAACTCGTTGGAAGTGGAGGATGTGTTGTATGTTCCAAGGCTCAAGAAGAACTTGATTTTAGTTTGGGTCATGAAAGACAAGGGTTTTGTTGTGGAGTTCTAGAAAGGGAAAAAATTTATCAGACTAGATGGATCTAGCCTTGAAATATCTTAGATTATTGGGGTTAGAGAGGAACATTTTTACAACGTAGTGACCTTGTTTGAGCCTTGTTTCATAATAGTGACAACTTGTGTGAGTTGTGGCATAAGAGGATAAGTCACCTCCATTACAGGTCATTGTCGATTTTGAGGGAGATTTTCAGTGGTCTTCTAGATTTTTGTATTGAGTAGCAGGGGGTGTGGAAAGGGTACAATTTAGAAAACATGCCAGGGTTTCTCTCCTAAGAAACAAGTTCATATCCAAGGAGTGTTTGGATTTGATACATTTGGATGTATGTGGGTTGAATTCAGTAGAATTAATACAAGAAGGCATGTATTACATGTCTTTTATTGATGATTTATTTAGGAAGACATTGATCTACTTCATGAAGTCTAAGTATGAGGTCTTTAGTTGGTCTTAGGAATTCAAGACTCTTACGGAGAATCAAATAGGGAAGAAGATCAAGGTCATTAAGTCAAAAAATGGTGATGAGCATACCTCTAATGAATTCAAGGATTTTTCCAAGAAGTCAAGAATGAAGAGGGAGATGCCAATATCTTATAGCCCATAATAGAGTGGTGTTGTATAGAGAAAAAATAGGTCAATCATAGGGGCTACTAAGGCAATGATCTATGATAAAGATTGTCTCATGTTCCTTTGGGAATATTCATGCAATATAATGGCTTATATCCATAATGGGGGTCCTCACAAGATATTGGAGGACATAAACCAAATGAATAATTCATTGTTGTGAAACCAAAGGTGAGCCACTAACATATCTTTGTTTATCCAATGTATATACATGTACCCAAAGGGAAGAGGACCAATATGGATCCCTCCAACACAAAAGGCATGTTTGTGGGATACAATAAGACTTTGGATGATTACAAGATTTTCATTCTAGCACAATAGAGGGTTGTGGTGAGCTAGGAGTAAGGACCTTGCATCTAGTAAGTCACATGAGACCATACTGGTGATAGATGATGAATATAAGGAAGCTTTTAAGGTTGAGTCTAGGTTAGCAACTTAAAAGTCAACCTTCAGATAAGGAGGAGAGATCAACTCCTTCTAGTTCTGTTAAAATACTTCAATGGTTCATGCAAGCATTGAGAGATGCTCAAGAGCATGTGGAGGATCCTAGGAGCACAATGAGGGACAAACAACCTCTAAAGAATTTTTCAAACTACATGGGACTAATAAGTAGAAACATTGAAGAAGCAATAAAATAGAAGGTTTGGAGGAATTCCATTATGGAAGTTGATTTGTGGGACATTGGGAAAAGATTGGAGGGATGGCCAGTCCCAAATGGATCTTCAAGAAGTTTCTTCCTTGCTAAGAAGGTTTTTTTATATTTGTAGCATCAAAAAGGAACTTCCACTAAAGTCTAGTGTCAGAAATGTGGAAGTCATTCAGAAAATGTCCTTTCTATTTTGTAATTCACTTTTATTAAAGTTAACTATTAAAATGAAAAGTTTTTATTAGTGAATGATTAATGTCTAATAAAATGTAAGTATTTACATTAGTGATTTATATGTAATCTCCATAATCTATTGGGATTTAATCTCAACCACCAATATCATTGAGAGATTAGGGTTATGGAGACTTGGTCATCAACTCAATGATATTAAAGAAAGACAAAGTGAAAGGAAAAAACTCAGAAAATGTTAAAAAAATACAAGTGAGAGAGTGATAAAAGATTTTCACCCATTATGAAAGTCCAAAGGATAAAAGAAAAAACAATGGGTCAAAAAAACAAAATTAACCCAACTCTCAAAAATTGAAGGGGTTGTACACAACATTTGTAGAGGCAACTTTAGGAGGTCATACAACCTAACAAAAGAGAAGAGTGTACAAATTTCTAGGACATATTTTAGCAGTAGCAGGAGGGTTTTTACAATAGTTTTTGATCGGGTTGTATAGGTTGTACGTTGCACATAAACAATTGGGTTTTGTTGTATTATTATTATTACTTTTTTGTTTTAATTTTCTCTATGGGCCATGTTCACATTTCTGAGCCCTTGTAAGCTTGGTGAATTTTTAATGAAAAGTTTATATTTGAAGGGCATAAATTTATGTGTATTTTTGAGATTGGTTTCTTGTAGCTCAATTGATTTTTACATTTTTAGTTAAATTTCCAACAAGTGTATTTTATTCTATGATCTGAATATTCAATCTGAATTATTTTTTAGTAATGAAACTATATATAATTAATTTATATAGGTTGTTGGAATTGATATTTTAATACATATTAGGTGTGAACATGCAAGGGGTAGTTTGATACAACTTCTAGTAACATCTTAATAAAAGTGGAAATAATACCACCTTGTAGTTTCAATTAAATAAATAAAAATGAAAATACTTTTTCCTATGTCTTCCTAGTCTTATAAATCTAAATGAAATATTCTAGGGATTCTAAAATATTAGTAAGTTATATTTCATCTAATCTTAGCCATACACATCATTTTTGAGATAAGGAGGTTGTTAGAATTAAGGAAATTAGTTCATAATATTTGGGAAATTAATTTCCAAGGTTGAGGATATTAACTATCTCTCTCTAAGCATAAATCATATAAGATAGGAGAAGTTGAATACCCAATTTTTGTACACTAAGAAGACTCAAGATGACATAGAGAGTTCAACTTAGCATATTTAGAGGATATGAGATGAGTCAAGGATGATAAGAAGGCCAAAGTATAATCCATATATTCGTGCAGATTTTGTACATAGATATCCATATAGTCGTATGAATAAGATAAAATAATGTTTGATTTTAGACAATAATCAAATCGTACAATAAGAGCTTCCTTAACTAACTGATGGATTTTTTGGGGATTTTTTTTGAAATTTTTTATAATATAATATATTGACCATTTCAAATACTAATTAAATATTTATTTTTATAATAATCTAATAATTTATTGACCTATTCTCTAATCCAATGTTCAATTTTTTTAATTAAAATATTTTATTTTCCTAACAGTTATCTTTGGAAAGGGATGCATCTATGTTATTTAAACAAGACGATAGACTAAATTTTTCACTTTTGCCCCAAGGATGAACCACAATAGCTGGTTCAAAACATCAACCAACAAATTAAGAAGGATCAAATAGTGTTATACATTTGTTTGGGTATACATGTTCTCAATTGTCTAGTAGGTAGACTTATCTTAGTAAGAGGAGATCTAATTTTTTGTGTATAACATAAAACTATTAGTTTGATAGCTTGTCGAGGTTTCTTTGTCAACTTGAATATTTCAATGAAACATTTATTTGAAGAGATAATTATGTGTATCATATTTATAATCTTGTTGTTCATTTTTCAATTATACATGTGTGTTGGCCCTCGATTTTGATCAATTTTTCTTATTAAAAATCCACTTAACTTCCATCATATTCCACCTTAAATAATCAATATATGCATAAATTTGACCTTATTATGCATATTCAGGTAAATAAATCATGTATTTCAATTTTTATATATTTTGCAAAAATTTGGTCTTAAGAATATTTTTGGACAGAATTGGAAATTCCCATAATATCTCTGTTAAAATGATATATGTAGGACACTTGGGCTCGAGATGAATACATATTTGGAAATATTAGGAACCAAGGATGGATGAAAAACTATTGGCTGAGTCAAAATGAGCAAATACAGGCTCGGTCAATGCTGGTCAAACTTGATCTATCACCCATAAATCCCTATTAAAAAGGGGCAGTTTTATGATTTTTTGAAAATTTTCCAGATTTCTTTTAATTAATGGATGGATTCGACCTGATGAAGTGGGATAAAGTTAATGATGGTTGTTTCAAACTTTTTAGCTTATATGGTTATTGTTTTTCCTATTTAAAGAGAGAAATTCATAGTTAGACTATGTAGAAAAACTTTTTATTTTGAGATAATTGAAGACAAATCTTTTGTTTCATGATTTCTTTGTGTTTGCTGGAGTGAACGAGTTACTTTCGCTGAGTATTTTAGCAGTGTACCAACAAGGTTGGAGGGACCCCATCCAAGCTAAGTACACTTTGTTGTATCATGTTTATATTTGTGCACATGGTAATTTAATTCTCCATGTTTATTATATTCATTTGTTGTAAATATTTGTAAATATCTTTAATGTGAATTTATTTTATGAGATGTGTTAAGTGAATATTGCTTCCTTTAGTGATTATATTGAATGTGGAAGGACAACCAGGAATCTTTAAAAGGGCCTCTTCTCTGTGAGCTAGGACTAAGACTACTGAAGATTCACTTCTTTCAAGCTTTCTTAGATTAAGTTCTTATGCTTTCATTACATTTTTTTATGCTTACTTAGATATTGGAAATGTTGTTATATAATTGTTGAGGGAGGACAACCAGGCCTATTTGAAAGAGCCTCTCCCTTGTTTTTCTAAAATAGTCTAATTTCATTGACCAATAATGCATGCTTTTATGGAATAGACTTAGACATTTTTTCTTAAGTTGTGAGGAGTGATTTATATTTATAATATGCGTTTCCATTCTTAGTTTTGTAGAATGATTTATATTTGTAATATGCACTTCTGTTCTCATAATTACTTTCTACATTAGTTCTTATCCAAAAATCCATAAATTGTGGTTTGCTTCTAAGATTACGAACCTGGATTGATAGGAAAATACATGTCTTAATTTACACAATAAATTGAGATGACATTTTTGGTGTCGTTGCCAGGGAAGCATATTTTGGATATAACTAATTAGGATGTTTATTTGGAAAATAAAATAAAACATAAAAGAAACAAAAACATAAAAAACATAGATAAAAATTTTCATTATGGTCATTTATGCCTAGATATAGAGATGGAAATGGTATATACATAAAACATGACCCCCCAACTACTAAACCATTGGTAGAAGCAGGTCTACCTCCATTTGAATTAACTACACCAATTGCGGAAAACCAACTTTCGAAGAGTTATAGGAAAAACAACGTTCAGGAAAAAGGTTAACTCTTGTTGAAAGAAAAACTTTGTTAGCTTATGACATGAAAAGAAGACAAAAACAAACAAAAATATCTTCCGAAGGAAAACAAAGAGAAACAAGAAAACCAATTGATCAACCTATTCTTGAACAAATAGATCAACCTATCTTTGAAAACATAGAACAAGTTGAATCTCAAATTGCCATTGAAATAGTTGAAACTAATGAAAAAGTTATGGCAGAAGAAGGGCAAGGATCTACCATCCTCACTCCTAAACAAAGGTTACAATATGAAAAACAAAAAAGAGAATGGCAAAGAAGAAGAGAAGAAGAGACAATAAGAGAAGCAGAAAGGAAAAGAGAAGAAGATCATAAAAGAGAATATGATCATACAATAATACAAGATTAAGAAAATGATGAAGAAACTACTTTTGGATTTCCAGTTGTAGATACTAGAGAAATTCTAGGAGAAGTAAAAAAAAAGAATATTCCACCTTCAGTTTTACCAAATTTCTATGGAATGTCTACTGAAGATCCTGATTCGTTCATGTTCGAATTTGATATCTTATGTAGAACTTATGGTTACACCAATAATACACATAAACTTCACCTTTTTCTAAATACTCTTAAAACCACTACATTAAAATGGTTTATGGGATTACAAGAACACTCTATTACTTCTTGGGAAGAAATGAATAAAAAATTTCTTAAGAAATATCAAGCCTATTGCCGGCCCAGAGATTCAAAAGAAGATATTTTTAGAATGTCTCAACAAAAAGATGAGAGTTTGGAGGAATATTTGGAATGATTCCTTTACAACCTACATAAATCCGAACAACATTCTCTAAATCCTGATACCATTAAAACAATTTTTGTTAAAGGAATAAGAGATGAGTATCTTTATATTCTTAATGTAATGGGTAAAGGAGATATTTCATACATACCATTTGATGAAATAGTTGAACTATGTCAAAAGTACTCTAGAGGTAGATCCAAAACAGGAAAAAAAGATGTAAATTCTAGAGCTTCCAAATCTACAGTAGGAGGAGTGACAAGAGAAGAAATAGGGAGTTTGTTAGAAAAATTTAAAACAGAGCTTTTTAGTACCTTAGGAACACAAGTTGATGTATTAAAAACTAAGAAGAAAGAAGAAGAAGAAGAAGAAGAGGCAATGTAAATATTTTGTCCTAAGTGTAGGAAGAAGCATCTTTTACGAGAATGTCCTTTGGATAATATACATGTTTGTGGACTATATACAGAAAATCATGTTATAGATGACTGTCCAACATTAAAAGAATTGCAAGCAAGTAAAATATAAGAAGCTCAAGGATTTTATTATATGGCACCAAGAAGAGCTTGGCAACCACGTTTTGCAGGTACAACTCAACAATTTCCTCAACAAATTCCCCAAAATTTTCAACATCAGAATTCATGGAATACTCCTATGCCATGGTAGGTTTGGCCTCCTCAGCAAAACCAAAACCAACCTTCAAAAATTTTGCGAGGATATCCTTATGGAGCCCAACCTCCTCAACAAATTTACCCTCAACAATATCAATCTTCTCCATCATATCAATAGCCATATCCTCAATAATAATTTCCATATCAACAATTCCAGCAATCCACTCAATCAAATCCATTTACACAACAATCAATGCCTACACTAACTCAACCTCAACAGCTTCAACTGCCTTCTAATCAAACACCACCCATACCAACTCAATTACCAGCCCATCTAGTAGCAAATTTGAGTAATAGAGTGGAAATGCCAGCATATAATATGGAAGAAACAACATTATTTCCTACATATTCTATTCTTCCTATACAAGATGTCCACTTAGGGTCTGGGAAAGTATTACACAAATATTCTCCACCAATCATAAAAGAGAAAACTAAACAAGGAGAACAATCTAAAAAATCTCATCCAGGAAATCAAATTTAGAAAGGAAAACTATTATGACTCAAACAACACCTTATCTAGAGAGGTTATTAAAGCAAAAAATCAAAATTCCAATTTCTCTTCCTGAATTTGATATTGTAGAAGAATTACAGAATGCTTATGTCAAAATTCAGTTGTTGCAAGCTATTAAGGAAATTCCAATTTATAGAAAAACAATAAAGGAATTATGCATTAAGAAAATTGGCAGAAAGAAAAGAAATCCCACCACAATTAAAGTCATTGGAAAATTAGCTAGTCTCATGTCTACAAAAAAAACAATTGAAAAATATATTGATCCTAGGATACCTATGTTACCATTTCAATCAATAATTTTTCAGTTCCTAAAACTTTAATTGATCTATGAGTTGCTATAAATGTCATGACAATAGAAACTTTGAAGTATTTAAAATTTCCAAACATCTGACCTACTACTACAATTTTGGAAGTAGCAGATAGATCTAAAGTTGTATTGGAAGGAATAATTGAAGACATCGCTGTTTATTTAGACTCATGAGAATATCCTGTAGACTTTTTGATCTTGCAAACAATTTTTTTTGGAGGCCATCCTTTAATTCTTGGCAAACCACGGTTAGCTATAGTAGATGCCTTCATTGGATGTAGATGAAGAAGCATGATCATAGCACATGGAAATGAAAGGAAACAAATTACACTCTTTCCTCCTGCTCAATCTCCTTCTTTACTATCATGGCTTGATGATGAACAAGAAAACACTCAGCCTATTTCAAGCATTAAGCAAGTCTTTAATTTTAGAGAAGAGGAAGAAAATGAGGATTTAATAGATCTTTTTATCTTAGAACCTGATATTTAGAGAAAAATCTTCAGCGAAAATCACATAGAGATAATTTTTGTCGACGCGTTTCGAACCAACCAGTGTGGTTCATCGTCAGGACAAGTTGAATGAGCAGATCTTGCTATGCATTATAAATAGATCGGGCAGAATATCCAGGTAATGGCTAGATTTGACCAGGGAACAACTAGTTAGACCAAAAGGCCGAACAATCTCAATAGAGAGGATGGCTGGAAGATTAGTAGTTGCTGGGTCCCAACCATCTCCTCCTAGTTGTTTTCTCCCTTGAGTTTTTTTCTTTTTTTCAAGCTCTTTGATTCTTAAATTTATATTTAATATATTTTATTTATTTATTTATTTATTTTTTTCTTGGATTTAATATATATATATATATATATTTACAAGCTCTTAATAGAATTAACATTTTTATTTTTATTTATGTTTTTATTTATTTATTCATTTTTATTTTTATTTATTTTTTTAATTAATTAATTATTGATTTATTTTTATTTATTTTTATTAATTATTATTATTATTATTAATTTATTTTTATTTATTATTTATTATTATTATTATTTTTATTATTATTATTATTTTTACTTATTTGATTATATATATATATAAATATTAATATTTTATTTTTATTTTTATTTTATTTTATTTATTTATTTTATATATATATATATATATATATATATATATATATATATATATATATATATATATATATATATATATATACCCTTAATAAACTATTAAGTAAATATTTTTATCATGTTATTCTTTGACTATGATTATGAAACTATTTTTTTTTAAATAGAATTAACTATTCTATTTTTAACTTTTACAACTAAATAGTTTTTATATAACCTCGTTGATTTATAATTAATTTATTGATTTATAATATAGTCAACTACTATCTATTTTTAATTACTCGATTATTTTATAGTATATTAACTCACTGATTTTAATATATATCTATAAAATTGTCTATTTACGTTAATAAGAAATTTTTTTTTTTTCTCTATTTAAGACTAACCTAAGTACCCACGGGGATTTGAACCGGTGACCTATCGCAAGGGATGCTTTAACAACGCACCCATTCACCATCAATCCAAAGCCCCATGGGCTAATAAGAAAATTATTAACCGAATTAACTAATTTAAATAAAAATAAATAAATAAATAAATATTTTGGTCTAACTAGCCGTTCCCTGGTCAAATCTAGCCATTACCTGGATATTCTGCCCGATCTATTTATAATGCATAGCAAGGTCTGCTCATTCAACTTGTCCCGACGATGAACCACACTGGTTGGCTCGAAACGCGTCGACAAAAATTATCTCTATCTGATTTTCGCTGAAGATTTTTCTCTAAATTGATATGGATCACAAAATCCTAAATTCAATAACCTGATATTTTTTATCAGCTAATAATAACACAATATGGAGCTGCAAATCATCAATTAAGTCAATGTTTTCAAGAAAATTGTACTATTCAATCATTGTAGAATTCATTGAAAGCATTTTTCCTGTCAACTCAATTACCAATTCTCAAAGAAAAACTATTGAAATCAATCTGAGAAAGAATCTAAATATTGGTAATAACCTACAATAATCACAGGAACAATAGTTAATTGCATTTTTATAGAAATTTTCAAAATCTTTTGCCTGGGATTATATAGACATGCAAGGAATTCATCCAAACACATGTATTCACCATATCTATACTGATGATCGTATCAAACTAGTGAGACAACCACAAAGAAGAATGAATCCTATGATGAAATAAATAGTGAAAGAGGAACTACAAAAACTGTTACAAGTAGGATTCATCTATCTTATTTCAGATAGTCAGTGGGTTTCACCGTTAGTTGTGGTGCCAAAGAAAAATAGAAAATGGAGAATATGTGTAGACTATAGGGAACTAAACAAGGAAACATTAAAAGATCACTTCCCATTATTATTCATTGACCAAGTACTGGATTCACTAGCTGGAAACAAATTCTTTTCTTTCCTTGATGGGTTTAGTGGATACAACTAGATTAAGATAGCATTAGAGGACCAGGATGAAACCACATTTACTTGTCCATGGGGAACATATGCATACAATGTTTTTCCCTTTGGTTTATGTAATGCACTTGCTACTTTTCAAAGAGCAGTCCTTGCAATATTTATTGATCTAATCCATGAATATGTAGAAGTTTACATGGATGATTTACTATATATGGAGATACATTTGATGATTTTTTGAATAATATTGAAAAAGTTTTAAAGAGATGCATAGAGACAAAACTATCCCTCAGTAGTGAGAAATTTTTTATGATGTTAGCTGAAGGGATAGTGTTGGGACACCACATTTCTACTTCAGGAATCAAGGTATACCCAACAAAAATACAAGTTATTGAATACCTAATGCCACCAAAAACACAGAAAGAAGTAAGAAGTTTCTTGGGATATGTAGGCTACTACAAAAGATTCATTGAAAAATTCAGTAAGATAACTTTACCCTTGTTTAAACTGCTTTCAAAAGACATTGAGTTTCAATGGACTACAAATTGTTAAAATGCATTTCAAAAATTGAAAGAAAAATTGTCTATAGCACCCATTATCAGAGGACCAAATTGGTCAGTACCATTCCATATATCTATCGATGCATCAGACACAATAATAGGAGCATCTCTAGGACAAAAAGAAAATCAGTTTAACTATGCCATCTATTTCATAAGCAAAAATTTAACTCCGGCAGAATTAAACTACACAGTAACTAAAAAAGAAATGCTAGTTGTTGTCCATGCAGTCAATAAATTTAGGAATTATATAATAGGTTATCAAGTATTTGTCCATACAGATCATTCAACCATTAAATATCTAATGAACAAAACAATTACTAATGGCAGAATTACTAGATGGCTGTTATTAATGCAAGAATTTAATATCACTGTTTTAGATAGACTAGGGAGAGAAAACCAAGTAGCAGACTTTCTATCAAGACTTCATTCTTCTGATGATCTTATACCCGTGTCAGATAACTTCCCTGATGAGCATCTATTTTCTATAACAAGTAAAACCCCATGGTTTGCAGATATAGCTAATTATATATCATCTGGAATATTACCATCACATTTCACTAGCAAGCAGAAAAAGAAAATAATTAGAGACAGTGCAAGATACACTTGGATTAATGGAGATATCTTCTATACAAGACCTGATCTTATAATTAGGAAATGTATAAGAGAAGATGAAATCATTAATATTTTAAAAGCATGTCATGATGAACCATGTGGTGGTCATTTTGCAAGGAAGAGGACAACGTACAATGTCTTAAATCAAGGCTACTATTTGCCATCACTATTCAAGGATTCAAAGACTTATGCTAAAAGATGTGGTCGTTGCCAAAGAATAGGTAGACCTATAGTTTCAGATTAAATTCCATTGAAGGTGCAAGTACTAATAGAGCCATTTGAACAATGGGCTTTTGACTTTGTGGTTCCTATCAGCCCAACATCAAATGGTAATAAGTACATCTTAGTATGTACTGATTATGTAACAGAATGGACAGAGGCTAAAGAATTGAGCAAAGCAATAGAAACTATAGTAGTTACTTTTCTTTATCAAGAAATATTTGTAAGATATGGAGTTCCAAGGCAGATTGTCACAAATCAAGGTACACAGTTCACCTCCAAGCTTGTTCAAGACTTGACAGAGAATACATGGTTAAGAATAGAAAATCAACTCCATAACACCCACAGGAAAAGGGACAAGTTGAATAAAAAAACAAAGTACTTGAGAATATTATGACAAAAAGAGTGAACATGCATAGAAAAGACTAGTCAGAGAAGCTGAATGAAGCACTATGGGCCTATAGGATAACATGGAAAAATACTACTAGATTTTGCCCCTATCAACTTGTTTATGGAAAAGAACTCTTGTTGCCTATTGAATTTGAGATTCCTACATTTAAACTTGCAACAGAATTAGGACTAGACCTGATAGAAACACAACAATAGAGGATCACACAACTCAATGAACTAGATGAGAATAAAAAACAAGCTATGGAACATACATCTCTAGTTTAATAGCAGAGGAAAAATGGCATGAAAAATTCGTTAAAAACAAAAT
Organism: Pinus tabuliformis; assembly: GCA_031772625.1. Lineage (NCBI taxonomy): Eukaryota > Viridiplantae > Streptophyta > Pinopsida > Pinales > Pinaceae > Pinus > Pinus tabuliformis. The sequence goes on from CM062805.1 coordinate 790,935,157, forward strand.
CTTTCATAAAGGAGACTGGGCATTACTTTTTGACTCTAAGTTCAAAGATTTCAAAGAAAAATTTACTACTCATTGGCTTGGGCCATATGAAATAGAAGAAATCTTTGACAATGGAGCAATAAGGATAAAGACAATAGATGAAGCAGCAAAATCTTTTCTAGTTAATGGCCATAGATTAAAAGTTTATCATAAGCCTATAAACAAAGAATACTTTTTGAAAACAGTTTTATAAGAAAATGATATGGAAGTGTTGGAAAATCATAGCAATATACCTTCCCTACCTCCAAAATAAAATAAAAATAAATAAAGTTAAAAAATAATAAAAGCGTTTGGTTGTGAAAACCTAGGATACTGGCACAACACAAACTCAAATTCATATTAGAAAATCAACATGTTTGGCCAATATGAATTCCTTTCCATGTTTTCCTTTCCATTTTTGTTTTTACAGGATCATTCTCCAAAACTTAAAAGACTTGAGGACAAGTCTGAAGATAAGAAAGGGGGGAAGATTCACAACCAACAAACCATGCAATGGTTTGATATCAAGTAGTTGTTTATTAGAAGGTACCTAAAACATTCTAATCAACAAGCATCAAAAGGGACCTGAATCAATATTAGATGCAAAAACATGAAACAACATAAAAAAGATTACAAAAGCAGATACAAGTGTCGACATTCCATCAGAATTTATCTTTGAAGAAATATCATCATTCAACAAATTCAAGTATTAACAAGCTAACAAAGGTCATCATCAATGAACATTGAGTTGTTATGCAAAAGAAGAAGTACTGTAAGTAAAAAAAGTGTATTCTTAGAAACTTTGATTTTTCAAAAATTTTCTAGAATTGTTAAAACTAATTTAACTTGGATATGCATCCTATTACATTTATCATTCTACATTTATCATATAACATCCTACATTTATCCTACCTATATTCCACTAACTTCATCCTACCCTCATCATAATCCTATTTATATCCATTACCCTACCATACATTCTACATTAAAAATTTCATAGTCCTACATTAACCCCATATAAATTTCCTACATTAATCCCATATACATTATCCTATAAGCATTTTTGATCAAAGATTGAGGACTCAATATTTTTGCCCATAAGGAATTTTTGTTTGCCTACAAAACCACAAAGAGTTAGTGTCATTATAAGAAAATTTGACTTTGAAATGACCTATCCTATGGTCATTTCAAAAAAAAATTAAGAAATGAGCATATAAAAATGACAAAGACTAATGTATAAGAATTAAAATGAAAAACTATATGAAATGCAATATACAAACACGAAAAGGATGAAAAGACATATGTATCATTGCACATACAAACAAAAGTGAGCATGCAACGAAATGAATGAAGTCATGAACGAAGGATGAACTTCACAAAACGTGGGTAGTGCAAATATGCAAACATTATGGTGACAAGACGGGCATATAAAGTCGTGAATGGAAGAGTGTACGTGAAGATAGAGGGACACAGACAAAATAGAGACACATGGGCAGCCATGGGTACATAAGTTGAAGTATGAGTTGGAGTGGTAAAATAGTCAAAACGCATTCAAACAAACTCTATGTAATGCTATTGCTATCTTTCACAATTCTAATGCAAACCAAGCTCTATGTTAAGCCTTTCTTCCACCATCACAACTAGAATTAAGCTTAGAAAGAGGAGGAGAACGTTGTGCACTCATATGCATTCATATAACATCGTTGTAAAAGGAGGAAATAAGTAAGAAAAACGCAAACATTGAAGAGAGGGTTGCGTAAAACAAAGAAGCCTGAACAGAGAAGAAGCTGCATAAGAAATAGGCGAGGATATCAAAGAAGTTTGTGGAGAAATAAGGCAGGAATGCATCGCTTTTAACAAGAGAATTAAAGGCTAAGATCTCTTGTTTGCCAAGTTGACCGAGCTTACCAACAAACTCCAAAAATTCCGCAAAGAAAAAAGGTAAGAAATCACTTCCGGATTTATATCAGTAGTTGAATGGATTTCAGGGGTAGATAAGCTCGAGATAGTGTTTGAGATGTGTCATTTTATAAGGAGTTAAACTTCAATTATGAAATCAAAATCTTGCCACCATTAAAACCGACTTTGCCACCTATGTAATGTGTGAATCCTCAGAGATGTTGAAGAGGAGTTCTAATTAAAATGGCATTGTTTAAACACAGGAACATGAGTTATTAACTCAGAGACATCTACAAGTTTTCTTCCAGATCAGGTAATCGAGCTTGAATCATGAATTCCCTCATGCATGGTTTTATATGAAAAACACAGTCTTATTTTTTTATACACAATAAGATTTTCATATACACAGTGAGCAAATTTTTTCCTATTTTCATATACATGGTGAGAAATTTATACCTATTCTCATATATATAGTGAGAAAATTTGTCCCATTTCCATATACACAGTGAGAATTTTCAAAAACAGAGAAGGGATATTCATAGAAAAACTTGGGAAAACAAAGATTGAAGCATGAGTTTATAAGCAGTGAGACATTGTTAAGATATTTTTGATATATTTTACACAATGAGAATTTTTTTTTAAGAGCAGTGGACTCCTTTTTGGAGCAATTATAGAGGAAATTGAAAAGGATTCAAGCAATATAATCATTTTGTTTTTAAATAAAATATTAGGTAAGCCTATTTTCCATGATAATTATCCATGAATTAAAATTGCATGAATAAGAAGACAAAGTTATATATATACATGTATTTTTGTTTATGATGAGGATGTTAACTATCCAAGGATACATTAATTGGTATACAGAGCACATGGCAACTAGAATTGAGCCAAATGAATTCAAGATAGAGAACTGGGGGAAATAAAGCATAGAAAAATTGTATCAGGCTCCTAGGGTTTCTTCAAAAGTTTAATGAGCATAATAAGAATATTACACAAGAATTCATAAATCATTATGAACAGGGACAAAAAAAAGTGGGTGACATCTCCATACCACTAAACCCAAAATTTCTTTCCCAAGCTCTAGATCTTCCCTTAACAGGAGAAGAATACCATAAAGGATTACATTTCAAAGAGAAAGGTTGGACATTCTTCTTAGAAAAGCAGAGAAAAGGATCCTTTGATAGATCAAAAGGAATTCAAAGGGACTGGTTCAGGGAACCTTGGTCTGAATTAGTTCTAATCCTTCAAAGATACTTCACTTGTGACAGTAGGCACAACCTAGTTTATCTTTACCACATTAGGCTACTTCAACACATAAAGGGAGAATCCAAGATTAATCTACCCTATTTCTTCTCAAGAAGCTTGATCAAAATGATAGAGGGTGTTAAAAATAAAACTGAAGTGAAAGAGGCACATATTTATCATCAAGGGCTCATTAAAATACTTGTATAACATCAAGTGAGAAGCAAGGGATTGATTTGGAAAGAATTTTTGGTTCAACATCATATTGAGGAGCAAACAACAATTTTTTTTTTTGAACAAATGCATGTTACTAGAAGCATAATGAAATCTCCTATGTATCCTAGGACCTGATCTAATAAGAAACAGGATAGTGGCATGGTTGAGAAATAAAGATCCTTCCTATCAGTTCCTAGAAGGCCTAGGAAGAAGATGCAAGAAGAGAAAAGTGAGAAAGAAAAAGACCAAGAGGTAGAAATTGTTGAACCTCCAACAATATCAAAAGAAGTTACTGAAATATTGCAAAGAATGGAAAGGGAAGTTTAAGAGAAGCCTTTGGAAAATGACTCCTACTTTGAGCATTAATGGATAGGAGATACTTCATCAAATTCATTTTCCAAGGAGACTATAAGAGAAGAAAGAGAGCTACAACAAGAAGATAGAAGAGTTGACAAGGGAGTTGGAAGTCAACAAGATTTTGGAAAGGCATTTGAAGAAAGAGAATAAGATGTACAAACAAAACAATAAAAATATCATCAAAGAAAATGAAAAACTGAACAAGAAAATTGATAAGCTTGAAACAAAGAACATCCTGATCTCTAAACAAGCTTACTAGTGGCTCAGTGAAAAGAACACATGGAAATACAAATATGAGAGACAGATGGTGATGGCTACCATATACAAGGAAGGGAAATATGAAGGTATTGAATGTTCTTGTTAGAGATCAGTAAGGGGGAGATGTTGGTCCTCGATTTTGATCAATTTTTCTTATTAAAAATCCACTTAAGTTCCATCATATTCCGCCTTACATCATCCATATATGCTTTATTTTGAACTTATTATGCATATTCAGGTAAGTAAATTATGTTTTTCAATTTTTAGATATTTTTGCAAAAATGTGGTTTTAAGAATATTTTTGGATAGAACTAGAAATTCCCGTAAGATCTCTATTAAAGTGATATATGCAGGACACCTGGGCTCGACATGAATACATATTTGGAAATATTAAGAACCAAGTATGGATGAAAAACTATTGGCTCGGTCAAAATGAGAAAATACTGGCTCGATAAATGCTGGTCAAACTTGACCTCTCACCTAGAAATCCTTATTAAAAGGGGGCAGTTTTAGGATTTTTCGGATTTTTTCCAGATTTCTTGTAACTAATGGATGGCTTCGACCTAATGAAGTAGGATAATGTTAATTATGGTTGTTTAAGACTTTTTAGATTATATGGTTATCGTTTTTCTTATTTAAAGAGAGGCATTCATAGTTGGACTATGTAGAAAAACTTATTATTTTGAGATAATTGAAGTCAAAGATTTTGTTTCATGATTTCTTTGTGTTTTTTGGTGAATGAGATGTTGTAGCTGAGTATTTTAGAAGTGTATCAACAAGGTTGGAGGGCCCCCATCCAAGCTAAGTACACTTTGTTATCTCATGTTTATATTTGTGCATATGCTAGTTTAATTGTCCATGTTTATTATATTCATTTGCTATAAATATATGTAAATATATTTAATGTGAATTTATTTTATGAGATGTGTTAAGTGAATATTGCTTCGTTTAGTTATTAGATTGAATGTGGAAGGACAACCATGTCTCTTTAAAATAGCCTCTTCTCCTTGAGCTAGGACTAAGATTGAACATGATTCACTTCTTTCAAGCTTTCTTAGGTTAAGTTCTTATGCTTTCTTAGGTTGGAAATGTCATTATAGAATTGTTGAGGGAGGAAAATTAGGTCTCTTTGAAAGAGCCTCTCCCTTGTTTCTCTAAAATAGTCTAATTTCATTGACCAATAATGCATGCTTTTATGGAATAGACTTAGACAATTTTGCTTAGGTTGTGAGGAGTGATTTATATTTATAATATGTATTTCCATTCTTAGTTATGTAGAATGATTTATATTTGTAATATTCACTTCGTTCTCATAACTACTTTCTACATTAGTTCTTATGCAAAAATCCATAAATTGTGGTTTGCTTCTAAGATGACCAACCTGGATTGATAGGAAAAATACATGTCCTAATTTACACAATAAATTGAGCTGACAATGTGATTGTTGCATGTTTAGAAATAATATTTTTGTGGTTAAATAAGTTTAGATTTTATTAATTTAATTAAGAGAAACATATGACAACAATTACTGAGGGCTTGAAAATTTACATGGCATCAGAGAAATGATGTTTCTAAGAGTCTGAGGGTTCAAAATTTTTGGGGTTGTTATTTTCTTTTAATTTTCATATTTGGGATTTTGTGCAATAGATCATAGAGATGGCATCAACGAGCCTAATATTTTAGGACATATTAGATGGTGCCTCAAATTATGTGTCATGGAATTCCAATTTAACATTGTTGTTGGAATAAAACAATCTCTAGGATATCATCAAGAAGGTAGTTTCTCCATCTACTCAGCCATATTAATTGGTATCACATAAAAAAAAAAGGAAGTGAAGGCCAAGTGGGTGATCTTAGATGTTGTGAAGGACCATTTGATTCCTCACTTATTTGAGAAGAAAAAGACAAAGGAGATGTTTGATGAATTGGTTAGCCTCTATCAAAGTGAGAAAAAAGACATAAAGATTATATTGGGGAATAAACTTAGATTTATAGAGATGACCAAATTAAACATCATTACCAGTTACCTGATGAAGCTCATAGTAAGAAGGTTTTAGATGCATATTTGGTGAACACGGAACGAAATGGAATACTAACATCATGGGAACCATTTTTCAAGGGTGTTTGTACTCATGCAAATAATCTAAATTTAAAGGGCTATGGGATGAATTTATCCAAGAGAAGACTCATATGGAGTCAAGTTCAGCAACAAAATTGGTAGAGGAAAGAACTTGACCCTATTTGGTCATATGGAGAGGGGCGAAGGAAAAGGACCCTGTAAGGGTAAGGGAAAGAGTGAGTATTTAGCTTCACAACAAAGAAAGGACTTGAGAAAAATCAAGTGTTTAATTTGTCATAAGCTTAGATACCATGCATCACAGTGTCCAAATAATAAGAAGGGAAAAGGGAAGTGGCTAGAGAAGCTGGTAATAGTCTCTATAGAAACTCAAATGGATGAGTTTTTTTCTACCAAATTTGAGAAATATTTCTCAATGGTATCTTTCCTCTCTTCCAACATAGTTTCAAGGAATGCGTGGTATGTGGATTTTGGAGCATCTTGTCATATGACATTAGCTTGGTGATGATGCCAATAATTTAGTAGTAGGATTTTTTATTTTTCCCTTCTGGCATGATTCAGGTAGCTTTTTAGACTTTGATGGTGTTTTGTTTATTCTATACCTAAAGCAAAAAATTCTTTTAGTTTCAAATAAGGGTCATATAACACAATTCAAGAAAAAAAATATCCAAATTAGCTTGAAATAATCTAGCTTACAAAGCACTGCAAGTGATACGGGTTGGGGAAGGAAATTTAAATAGGTTATAGAGTGAACTTTTTAAGCCCTAGCTGATAGTAGTAACAACTTGTGTGAGTTATGGCTCGAGAGGATGGGCCACCTACATAATAGGATGTTGCTTATTATGAGGAAGATAGTTATAAGTCTTCTAGAGTTCAACAATGAGCAACAAGAACTATGAAAAGGGTGCACACTAAGAAAGCATGCAAAGGATGCCTTCTCAAACAATGATCACAAGTCAAAGGTGTTTCCAGGAAAGCTAGTGTCTTTTCGATCTGCTAGTCCCACTAGTATGGGTAGCTATCTTAGAAACAATCAATCAAAGCAATTTGCGATTTCCTTTATGTATAATAGATAAGAGAGAAGCAAAGGGACCAACCTGGATCTTCCGCTTGGCTCCTTGCTTGATTTCTCTCTCCCTTGATAGAGCTTGCAACTCCTCTCCTACTTGTCCTGCTTAGAGAGTACCTATAGAGATAAAGTAACAAAACACCATCAAAGCATCTTGATCTACAATATCATAAACAATGTAGAATCAGAAATACATTGACCATACAATTGCATTCACAAATAACAAGATTCACAAATACACGATTATATGGAGGAAAACTCAAAGAACTTTATTAATAGTAGAAGATAGGATTACAACCCAGCTGTCTAATCCAGCATCATCCTCCCAGCATCAAAGCCCTCTTCACCTCATGAAAAGCAAGATCACCCAACAATACAATGTTTCTTCTCAAAGACAAACTAACAACACTTCTTTACAAATTACAAAGTTCCTGCCCCTAGATCTCTCAGATGAGGGATCCATTTATATATGTTTGTAGAGGCGTGAGCCATCTCTGGGTTTTTGATTAGTGTCATTCCACTTGTAGTTCTTAGTTCCACTTGGAGATTTCATTGATCTCTTACTCATCCCTGGGCGAATTCATAGAGGCAAGTGTCATAGAGGAAGTTTCTAGAAGATTCCATGAGCATCCACTTAGAAAACTGCCTCAGACATTTGTCCATTCTCGCTCATTGCACCCCACAGAAGGCCTTTTTAGTATGCATCACACCTGGCTAGTGTAGGAGCCAGTATGCATCGCACTTTGACCAAGGAACAATCAGTATGGTCAAGTTTTGGCCAGTTCTGAGTGGTTTTTTAGTTGGAACCTTTGGGAAATGATGTAATCAGTTGACCATGATCTTTTAGGGTATGAAACAACACTTTTAGGGGTTAAAGAGTCCTTGGTTTATCGACATATATGATTGGGGTTGAAGTGCCCAAATATGTCTATAACAAAAGGGGATTATATACTTGATTCATTTAGAAGTTTGTGGACCAATGTCAATAGCATCAATTTTGTGAGGCATGTGCTATGTTTCATTTCTTGATGATTTCTCTCCCAATAAGTGGCTTTATTTCTTAATGACCTAGAATGAGGTCTGTTAGAGGGGATAGTCGAATGAATCAAATATCCCAGTCAAGTCAGACAACATACAATGTAAATATAACTATTAAGATAAATAAAGTTAGATTAATTAAGAGTCTGGTTGGATAGTTAGACTATTGTAATTGTCCCAATATGATATAAATATTTGTCTATGTATCAATGTATCAGTTCTAATTGGCTTTTAAGAGACATAATATAAAGTGTTCTTCCTCTAGTTCTCCACTACTTGTATCTCTTCTCTTTCTCTCTATTATGTGTTTTTCTATGTGAATACTTGATGTCTATGCTACTGGTAACTATTTTCACTTTTACCTAGATTACAACATTGGTTCTGTCGCCAGTAGTTTGGACTCAAGTCATGAAAAACATGCAAGAATAAATGTTAACATTGGAAGAGATATAATTGTGGTGGGAGACAAAAATAAATAACTACCTAAAGAATTATGCGTGAAAAATTGATTGTCTTTAGCATAAGCTAAAGCCAATTTTTTCAATGTCGTGCACAAGCAGTATATTGAAGGTGTACCAATAGAAATCAAGAAATTCCTTGATTGAGTCACTCATGAAAAATCCTTTGAGTGAATTTTATACTTGACATTTATTAAATCTCTCAAACAATGGTCGGACGAATCTACACGAGGGGGTTGAGTCGATTTTGGAAGATTTTCGTGAAGAATGAGCAATAGAAGAATGAACCTATATTGACCATGTCAAAGCTATATTCTTTGACGATTTGCATGACAACTTATTTTCCTCGATTATTACCTCTCTACATAAGTTCCTCCTTGACAAGGTTTCCATACCTGGATATCATGAAAATCATTCAAACGTTGTAGATTATGATGAAAATCAACCAAATAGTGAGAATCAATAATTTGAACAAGTGCTTATTCAATTCAACAATCTCACAATCATACCTCCTATGGAAATTAATATCCGTTGAAGAAGTTGAAAGAATACACCTAGTTGGCGAATACTTATGACCTAGATGAGTTAGTTTAGTGAATACATATATAAAGCATGCTAATATGACGAGTCATTGTCAATATACATCATCAATAAGGAACAAAGTAGCATGCCTAAGAGCAGTCAACCCACCATTGATCTTGACCTAAACGACTTGTCAAGTAATAGTCAGACATTTGGAGCATCAAAACCTTCAACAAGAAAAATGGGATTAAACCAAATTCTCCTCTATGAGGGTGATGAAGATCTAAAGAAACATTAATGTGTTTGTGAAAAATCCTAGTCTGGAAATGATGTTATTGATGAATATAATCAAATGGATCAATTCGCAGGTGCCTTGAGGAAGTAAGAAAATAGTTCGTGAATATTACCAAGAAGCAACCGAAATGAAAAGATGAAATCAAGAGCAAATTTCTCACCTTCTTCAAGGCCCAGGATTTCAAACATATTGCAACAAAAAAATAAAGGAAATTAAACAATGACCAAACAAAAAAATGAGAAAATACAATAAAATATTCAAAGAATTGTTGAGCTAGATCCCATATGTTATTGATGAAAACTTATTGATACAATGGCTTGTGGTTGATATCCTCTAGAAGATCGTCGACCCATGGAGAATGCATGAAGTTAAAACTTGTGAAGAGGTTCATAAGCTGACACAACACATTGAAACAAATGATGAAGGCCAGTCACTTGTCTCATTGACTGATAATATACTTGAAGATAAAATTGAACAACTGCAAAATTTATTATTGGCATTGACACTCCAAAAGAATTACATCTTTTGGTGCACTAACTGTTAGACTGAAGGACATACTAAGGGCACTTGTAAATGTGCAAATTATTTTGATTAGGATGTCCGACGAATACAATTTGATATATATTGTGACATGTTTTATATCACTTCTAATCATACAACTAAAGACCGCCAGTACAATCTTCGGAATGGTAAGCCTAAGTGGTGTTCCATTTATGAAGATAATACAAATTCAATGCAAGAATGTTCACTCAATGGGAAAAAGAAGCCAAATTTTCATGTGTACAATACAAAAGCCACAAATTAGTTCAACAAGTCACCATCATATGGTAGACGAGGAAATGATTGAGGAGGTTATGGTGGCCGACATGGGGGATACAATGACAGAGGTCGAGGTCGAGGAAGGTTTTATTATTTTACCTGCTAGTAGGAAGGAAATAAAACCTCAAACTGTCCATTAAAAGATATGACCAAACTATGCTTATGCAATATGTGTGGCCCAGACAATCATTCATTAAAAAATTTCCCCAAAATTATTGAAATTTTTTTAAATAAAAGAATTGTCAATCTTCTGCAATCAGTTCCAAAACAAGATGTATTGAATTCAAAGAATCATGTTATTATGCGATCAGGCATCGGAAAAGATAATAATCAACAAGTTATTCGACCAATCAAAAATGCGACTATATACCCAAACACATAGGCACATAATGAAAAAATGGAAACACTAATCAATTTATTTTCCAAAGAATCTAACTCACAAAAACTAGTGAAGGATGTCATATTAGAATAATTTTTAGAACTGATGAAAGAAGAACTTTCAATTGACCGTCTAGTAGAACTTCTGAACATGTTAAAATATTGCAATGAAAACGGAGAAAAATGTAAAAATGTTGGAAAACTCTCGGAAGGAAATTGTTTTGAAGAACATGATCCATAAGTTGACCTGGAAATAAATGGATATATGGTAAAACAAGTCATCGCCGACTTCAGATCTCAAGTCAATATAATCCCGAGAGAGACATGGATAAGCATGGGAAAACCAAATCTACATAATATGACTAATTACCTTAAAATTGCCAACCAAGATTCATAGAACCAATTGGGACATTAAGGCAAGTGAAAAATTCAATTATGGGCATCCCAACGTCAATTAATTTTGAAGTCATTGATTTAGTTGACGAAATCCCTGCGTATCCTTCTCTAGTCGGAAGACCATGGGATTGGAGGATGAAAGCGAATATATCATTAGAGGAATACAAAATTATGATTAAAGGTAACAATAATAAAAGTATTATTCTTTTGGACCCACATGAACGAAATCTGTGGATCGAATCTTGTGAAGAAGAAGCACAAATGAGAAGGTTGTACTAAGTACTACTTGAAAATTGGGATAATGTAGAGTCAAATGCCTTTGTTGAAATTTTGATAGGATCACCTCTTTTTATTGGTAAAAATTCTAACACAGAGTGCTATGAGTGGCAATTTGAGAACTACAAATCAAAAGCTAAATATTTTTGGATGATTGAAATGATTCTAGCGATGAAAATACAACCTTGTTAGTCCATCAAAGTAGTGCCCATTCTCAATGAGAATAATTGTAGAGGAACACTATCACTACTTCCAATAGATTTAACACAGGATTCCAACAATATGATTCAATTTAATGAATGGGCTTCACTTGTAAACCAAATTGAACAAGTAACAAAATATATTGGTGAACAGGGAAGGATGAAGAGTTTGGTACAAACCTTTATGGGTCAAGCAATGAGGTGTTGGGAAACCCATTCATCTCGACTTCAAACATGGAAAACAATGAAAATTTAATTTATTAAATGCTTGGAGGTTGGAATATTTCTGCACAAGCAGACCTACCCATCTTTAGCCGTGGACAAGACCTTGTTTTCCACATACAAAACTACGAGTCAAAATGGGGAAGGATCAGACACAGATATCAAAGAGTCTAGTCTCATATGTTCCCAAACACTTTAGGTGACTTTCCCAATAAATGGAATAAATAAAAGAAGCTTGAGGAAAATCCTTGCAATGAAAATAATTGAGAGATAATTTCATCAAAGATTTTGAATTTAAACCAGAGGAATGAGAATTTAGTGACACGGTTCAAAAGATAAAGGGATTTATAAAATAAAAACCAATTGACAATCTCAAATCAATAGTTGATACCTCTTTGACTTGCAATTTTGTGTCATGTACTTTGGAAATGAAATAGACAACCGAATAGAAACAAAAGAAGAACATATCCTTGGTCAAATATTTTTATGGAAAAAATATCCCTTGGAGAACCAAAAAAGAATAAAATGATAGTATACAAACTTGAAAACCAAGAAATTAAGAAACCATAAAAACTACATTTTCCACCTGCTTATCAAAAAATAAAAGTTGGGGACCGACACTTGACGAGTTGAAGGCACTCAAATGGATGGATGTAGAAGTGAAAATATGAGAATTTGACATATCTAATGATTATTGACCAAAGATCTTCTGACTTGGTGACTATTGTTCATACAAAAAGATAGTAGAGTTCGTCAACTTGCTCAAAGAATATCAAGATGTATTTATCTGTGACTATAAAGATTTAAAGGGACTTGTGAAATAAATATTGGAGATGAAAATCAACCTAATTCCAAGAGATAAGACAAAACAAAATATGACATATAATCTTTCTCATAAGTCCATTGCATAGAAGGAAATTGAAAGGATGCTTACCATCGGTATCATCTACCCAATAGAGACATAAGAATGGAAAAATCCCATGGTTGTGCAATCCAAAAAACATGACCTGACTAAATTAAAGATGAAAATCAACCTAATTCCAAGAGCTAAGCCAAAACAAAATATGCCATATAATCTTTCTCATAAGTATAAGTCCATTGCATAGAAGGAAATTGAAAGGATGCTTACCATCAGTATCATCTACCCAATAGAGACATCAGAATGGAAAAATCCCATGGTTGTGCAATCCAAAAAACATGACCCGACTAAATTAAACATGTGTTGACTACCATGGTCTAAATAAATTAACAATGACCGATCCATTTCCTACTCTGTTTGTAGATGAAATTATAAATGAAGTTGCAAGTCGTGAATGTTATTCCTTTATATATGGTTTCTCAGGGTACAATCAAATACCTATAGCAAAATAAGACAAATAAAAGGACATGATTTTCACTAAGTTTAGTTCGTTTTCCTATTGCATGATGCCTTTATAAAATAGTGGTATTCTACTTTAATGACTAGATGGTATATACATTTCTCACAGATCACATAAAATGGCTAATATTAATGTTGGAAAGATGCAACAAGATTCACTTATCATTCAACATCAGAAAATTTATCTTTGCAACACCCATTGGAATACTACTAGGCCATGTGGTTTCAAAGGATGGGATGAAATTTAATACGACAAAGATTAAAGTGATTCTAGACTTGAAACCCCCTGTAAACCAAAAAAAAACCTTATTTTTTGTCATACTAGTTATTACAGACAATTCATTAGGAATTACTCAGATATAACATACCCCATAGATGAAATTTATAGAAATATATGCCATTCATCTGGTCAAAAGAGTGTGACAAGTTGTTCCAATTACTAAAAGAGAAGTTAGTTTAAGCACCTATTCTCAAGTTTCTTGACCAATCAGAACAATTTCACGTCCATGTCTATGCATCTAATGTGGAAGTCAGAGAAGTTCTGGTGCAACCCGATGATGAATTCATAGATCATACTAATGCCTATGATAGCAAAAATTTCAACAAAACTGAGAGAAATTATTCAATAACTGAAAGAGAAGTCTTAGCTATGATATTTTCTTTGTAGAATTTTTGACATTGCCTTCTTGCAAACCCATTTATATTATGTATGGATAATCAGGCACTAAATTAACTCATTAATAAGCCAGTTCATCAAGTGTGCATTTGTCATTGGTTATTATTATTTCAAGAATTTGAATTCGAAGTTATTGTTCGACCATGAAAGAAGAATGTCGATTCTGATTGTTTATCCTGACTAGAAGATGGAGAAGAGTTGATGGATATTGAGGATGACCTCCTAGATGCACACTTGTTTAGAATTGAACCAGTCCCTCTAGAGGTTCCTGCAATAGCAGAGTTTTTTCACATGGGAAAAGCACGTGAGAGAGTATCTAAGCTTAGAAGAAAAAGACTCTTGCAATCAAAGCACTGCTATTTACTTTGATAAATGGAAAATTATACAAATTTGGTATTGATAAGGCACTAGGAAGACTTGTCTTGGAACATGAAAGGAATGATATTAGTGACAAGGCACATAAAGGGGGAGCAAGAGGTCATTACCAAGAAGACACAACCACAAGGAAAATAGTGAAAGCAAGGTTATGGTGGTCTACAATATTCAAAAACTCCCGACTACATTTACAAAAATGCGATATATGCCAAATGCCCAGGTGAATACTACCCAAACACCACATGTCATTACATTCAATTGTCCCATCACCACCCTTTGAGATTTGGGCAATCGACTTCATCAGAATATTTCCCAAAAGAGCTAGATGGACAGGAGAAAAATACGTCTAACAATTGTGGAATATATAACAAAGTGGGTAGATCTAGAATCAGTTGAATCACGTACCAAAGAATTAGCAGAAAAATTCATATACAACAATATAGTAACACGGTTTAGCTATCATTTAGTCATCACTAGTGATAGAGGGACTCATTTTGTAAATGCCATGATTCAAACACTAGTGAAGAGCTTCATGATTGAATAAAAAAATACCACTTCCTATCACCCAAAAGCAAATCGCGTTGTTGAATATTTTAATAAAACACTACACAAAGGATTAACAAAGGTTTGCAACCTAGACAAAGATGAATGGTATGACAAAGTACCAACCATCCTCTGGCATACTGCACAATTTACAAGAAATTGACATGAGCGACACCTTTCAAACTTGTATATGGGAATGAAGTAATCATTCTATTCCAGTGCTCCACGAATATAATAAATGTGTCAAGCGTATTTAAGTATAATACAAAGCTGTAGAAGTAACAACTCCAACAAACACAACAACTAGAGGAAGATCGAATCCATGCACTCTATCACCAACAAACTAGTAAATATCAATAAAAGTTGTGGGATGATAGAAATTTGCAAATGAAGAATTTTCAAGTTGGTGATTTAGTCTTTTTATACGATAGTTGAGTGAAGGGTAAACCAAGGAAACTAGAAATTGCATGGTTGGGATCATTCGTGATTGAAGACATAAGACCTTTAGGAGCTATACAGTTGAAGAAATTGCAAGGGCATATGTTCAAGTCACTTATCAACAAAACCCGAATCAAGAATTATGTCTTCTAACAACAATGGCGTGTTCATGGTGAAAACCTTTTTGAGGTGCCAAGAACATGGGTGAGCTTGAAAACCACTCTATGGCGAGCTAACCGACCAAATAATTTGTAAAATTAGTAGTTTTCTTTCTTAAGCATAATTTAGCAATCTATTACAAAAGTAGTTATATATTAGAAGCTTGAAAATGACTCTATGGAAGGCTAACTGACTAAATAATTTGTAAAATTAGTAGTTTTCTTTCTTAAGTAGAATTTAGCAAGCTATTACAAAAAGCAGTTATAGATTAGAAATAAAGTAATTAACAAAGCAATTGGGGATCCAATAAAAAGAGAAAAACACAATAAAACATACAATATTAATAGAAATATGGAATAATGAGTGGATCCTTGTAATCTCTTAAAGAACAAGGTAAATTGAATATTGATCTACATCATATAAAGGATGAAATACAATAAGAATGTAGATTTGTTTTTAGAAAACACTATAAAGAATCAAACTAAGGAGACAAATCAAGAAATAAACTCGAAGAGAAAAAGAACCTTTTGTCAGATCGCAGATATAGAGAAAATCTTGACAGAACATATAACCGGAACAAAGGCTTCGACCACTTGTTGAAAAGATGTTTCAGAAAACCAATTGTAAATAAATTCCAAGCATGCGAGTCTAACAATGTAATTCATAAGAGAAAAAAACTATAATTAAAAAATCAAACTACTTGAATACATAAATCCAATCATGACATGTCACATACTCCAAAAGTCCTATAAATTTCATATGTACACTAGAAATCAGCACAAATCATCTCAAGATCATTCACCACTTTGCAAAGAAGGTGGCGTAGGTGGCATGCATTCATTACATGATGTCGGAGGATCAACTCAAAATTCAATGAGACAATTAATGGAAGAGGAAGCAAGCGTAAATGATGGTGAATTAAATTATAATTCCATAAAAGTCAATAATGCCTTGGGTGCACTTAACACTCTTCCAGAAATTCCATTAAGTTTCAATTACGACCTTAATGACATTCTATACATCCCGAGCCTTATGATTTTCGATTCTGAATTGTTAAATTGTTTGAGGACTCCAGAATACTAGAGTGATTTTGCAATGGAAAAAAGAAAAGGTCACTTTGAGGATGATGAAATTATAGTTGAACCATGAACCTATTAGTACCTGCTAGTCATGTCAGTCACCACTGATCAAATATGCTCTTACAAGGTTTGTTAGGGTCTCAAAGTCAAATTTTATAATTTCATTAGGTTTCAAAATAAAATTTGGTCATTGGATGTTGTGTCTAGGTCACTGCAGCTCCTTCACTTACTCATGGTCTTCATCACTCATCATCGTCATTGTCTTCTTCGAGGTATCATATCTCCATTTAAGTATCTTGGGTCATGAAATGGTTGAAATCCTCATTTTAGGTCATGGTCTAGGGTTTCACTCCATGTGTCATCATGATGCCATATGTCAAAACAAAAACATGTCCATCATGTGAGTCGGTGGATAAAGGGATTTAGAAGCTTAGGGAATGAAAAATAAAGGTAAAGTTAATGTTTTATTTCAAATAAGAAAATGAAGCAATACACTACCTTGTCTCATCATTTCTCAAAGGGACATATGATGTCATGCCACTACCAACGAAAAATCAACTTTCAAGCTAAAAAGGATCATCCAAAGAATAAAAAGGGTTTCATTTCAGCATTCAAAATTTTAAGCATTTCCTTGGCAAGTAAATAAACATCTGGCACCTCTTATGCATCCTTCATTTTGAAGAACTCGGTGAAAATCCCTCTCCTAGGGTTTCACTGTGCTTTTGGTCTCCAAATGCTTTTGCTTCATTGTAGTGAGAAAAATCCTATTTTTTGTGTTCCATAACCCAAAAACATACCTTATATACCCCTCCCAACCATTTCCCATATCAATTCCCTTCATTTCCCCTCATTTTCCCTAAACCCTAGCTCAATGTTGCGTTTTTGCAAATTAGTAGGCTAGGACCATGTTTTGGACTTTTTCACACCTTTCCCTCACTCGTTTCAAGAAATTAAACCTCCCTACACTCCCTAACACCTATCCCTACCCTCAAAAGTTTCCCCAAGAATTTAGAAAGCCACTAACCCCTTCATTCCCCTCCATCTACAAGACTGTCTCAAATTCGTTGTTTTCCCAAAACTAAACCCTAATTCTTCCTCCTAGTGAGCTAGGGTTTCAACTTGGAAGAAGAGGCCACACACACTGAAAAGAAGAAGTAAAATAATGGAGGATATTTATGAAGAGTTGAGCCATCTAAGTCAAAGATATCAGTGCCTCACAAACTCATTAAGAGGTCATTTGCGGCACACAAGGATGGTTTTGCTTCAAAGTGTGTTTCTGACCAAATGGAGATGAACTTGACAAAAGTGGAAGAGGTTTTTGTCAATAATATAGCAAGGGACAAAAAAATCCTTCATTTTTTATGTAGGTATCATATATTGGGAGATATGCAACTTTCTTGGAGACTTATGTCAGAAAATAAAAAAAATTCAAGTTAATTTCATGTTTTAGACATGATTGTGTGGCACGGATTCCGAGAAAACGAAAATGAATTTCCAAAAAATGAGAGACTTTTTTATTCAAAAAATCCTTATATACACAAAAATCTCTAAATTTTCCAAAAATATGTATGGTTAGAGATATATCGCACCATTTTTTAGGCATATTTTCACAGAAAAACCGAGAATTTTGACCCTGCCAAAAACACAGCGCCTTAGCACTGCACTTTTTCCTCAGAGCTCTAAATGAAAAGTAGCTTGCATTTATAGAAATATAATGGCCTCCTATCAAAACCCATTTCCTAATATTTTTCAAACAGGGCTCAACTTTTGAGAAAAATGAGAAAAAGGGGTCAAAAATCAACATTCCGCCCCTGTTTTTGGCAGGTGCTATGCTTTTGGAGACACCTTGGGAGAATCAATTTGGGAAGGCCTTCCCATGGGTAATTTTAAAACATTCAAGATGTTCTGGAAACTTGACAGGAAAGGATAGTTACCATTCTCTCGTATTGTAAATTTGACTTCAGAAAGACACCTTAAAGTGGCCTCAAAGTTGGCACTGCACTTTTGTAATTTTCTGAGTTTTCAATTAAAAATTCCACTGTGTAATTTCTCAGTTTTCTAGTTTGACTTGGTCAAAGGTAACTTAATGATGTAACTTCAGTAGTTCGAAGTCTAGATGATGCAATCATGAATAAATTAGCATGATATTTTTTAATGGTTAATTAGGCCTCATAAATTAAGCAAAACTCAAATCAAAGTGTAAGAGAAGAGTTTGTTTTTTACCTTCTCACTCTCACTTGTTGGTTGAGAGATTCTTGGAAACTGTTCCACCACTTAGGGATTCGACCCTTGAAGGTGGGGAAACTATTTTTTTGAGTCTATAGGTACCATTTCTCATTCAGATAGAAGGGTTGGACTTCAAAGGAGAGGAGTTGTAACTTATGCTTTCATATAGTTAATCAAGGAGCAGTTATAGCTATTTTTTAGGAATGCTTGTTCAGTGAGCTTGTGGTGTTGTTTTACTTCTATATCAGTTACTTATGAATGAATTCATCTCCCTTAACATGTTTTTATTCTATCAGTGATTTTCCTTACAATTATATAGGCATAATTCTTTAGATTCAAAGCTCTTTTTATGTGGAAAATCATGTTTGTGTATCTCTTCTTCTAGATTAATGAATTCATGCTAATACATGCTCCTTATGACTTTATAAGGTTTTCAGACCCTACACTACATTGACCAAATTCTCAGATTCATCACAAGACACTTCTATCTTGCTACTCTTGATGCCTACTACTGCAACCCTTTGAGACCTTGAAATAATTTCTTTTTATCATCCCTGGTCCAGCAACCTAAAAACCCTAAATTTTCAAAAAACTCAACTAAAACTGTTATATCTAGCCTAAAATCCATTTCTCCTCTAGTCATTAATTGTGAAATCCTTAGAGAGATCTTTCTCTGGTTTAGCAAGGCTAGCTATTGAATTGCAAGTGGTTTGAAGTTACCTCTTTCGATATCCTCCTCAGCCCGGGACATTGTAGGGGATAACATAACCAAGGCTAAGTCTAATCTTGTGGGAAAAACAAATCTTAAAGTCCACATGCATTATATAAAATAGGAAAAAATAGATGCGCCTTCTTGGGAGAAGCACTATGAGTTATTTATTCAATGGGCCAAAAAAGACAATTAGTGGAATTCAGATTCCGAGCGGATGGAGAAAGCAGGGATTCATGACATCCTTGATGCCTTGCTGATGGATGTTATGCATGAAATGAAGGAAGAAGATGCCAAATATCTAATGAGTAGATACCACAATGACAAGATTTGACTAATCCATCCACAGTCAATTTCTAGTACCATTGTTTACTTGATTATAACACTACCCTACAAAGGAGAGGAGGTACCTATTACTGCCGACTGTAACAAGTGGCTCACAAATTCGCTGGTGGATCATTTGGAAAGAATTAAAAACGGTTAGTAATCAGTCATGTCTGAGAAAGGTTAGAAGTTTGTGAATGGTCAATATTTGATTAACACTTGAAATTTTGTTTTACCATTTATCTATCAAACTTCTTTCCTAAACATTTGACTGCAACTGCCAGTTCATTCTTCATTACCACAACTGCCATGACCCACCCATTAGTTTTATGCACCAAATATCTCGACATGTTTTGTATCTTCACAACAACAATCACATCAAATCAAAGTGGATCAAGCAGTGCACCGATTTGTAGATCAATTCATGAAGATCTTCTTGAGACGTCGGATGCACCTATCGAAGAAACACCATAAATTCTACCTTGATCTATCTTTTATTATTCAATATTAAATTTTTGTAATTTTTTTAGCTCATAGAGGTTAGACAATGAATTTTATATGTCATATTTTATATTTTTGTATCAATCCAAATCTCCCCTTCTTCAGGTCGAAGAAGGAATTTGAGGGTGGGGGAGATGTAGGAGAGGTTATTTGACTCAGTCAACTAGCTGAGTTGAGTCAAACAACATACAATGTAAATATGACTATAAAGACAACTAAAGTTTGATTAGTTAAGAGTCCGGTTGGACAGTTAGATTGTTGTAACTATCTCGACATGATATAAATATTTGTCTATGTATCAATGTATCATTTCTACTTGGATTTTAAGAGACATAATATAAAGCATTCTTCCACTGGTTCTTCACTACTTGTATCTCTTCTCTTTTTCTCTGTTGGGTGTGTGTTATATTCTTTCCACAACTAGATCCCTTGCACAGGGTCTGTGGCAGTGCCACATTGATTTTTTTTTTTTGGACCCTATATTAGATGGGTGGACCTACATATGGTTTGATTTCACACTTGGTTTTGGGCATGATGGTTTTCTACCCATGTTATTTTGTAGATTTGGTTAAGGGAACTACGATTATGTTCTAATCTAGGGTTAATGGATTGGAGTTTATGGATGCTTCGCCATGTATATATATCTATTGTAAAATTGAAATGAATGTAATGAAAAATCAATCTGGTAGTCCCAAATTTGGGATGCAGGGGAAATCTCTGTCTACATCTATTTTATGTTTTATGCTCTCGCCATTGTATATTTTTTGTTTTTAAGAATTCATGTGCAGGTAATTTCTGTACAAGTTTAAAACCTGCATTTGGTATCAGAGTTGTTTCAACTTCAAGGGGATGCCTTTGCTGCTGAGGAGTTTTTCTTGGGCCTGTGGTAGACCCTATTTAGTGGGAAATATGCGAGATCGATTCTTGTGGTGAAAGAAGATGGCAATAAATGGAAAGATAGAGATCAAGAAATTTAATGGTCAGAGTTTTGAGTTGTGGAAACTCAAGATGGAGGATCTGTTGGTGGATAAAGATCAATGGATCGCGGTATATCCAGGTACTAAACCAATGACAATGTCCGATGAAGATTGGAAGAAGTTGGATTGAAAAGAAAATAACACAATACAGTTGTGTATCTCAAATTCAATATTGTTGAATGTATCAAGGGAAGCTTCGGTGAAGGCTTTGTGGAACAAGTTAGGGACTTTGTACCAATCTAAGTCTCTGGTAATTAAAATTTTCTTATGAAAAAAGTTGTATAACTTGAGGGTTGAGGATGGAGAATCAGTGACAGAGCATATGAAGGCCTTTAATACTGTGGTAAGACAATTGTTATCTATTGATTTTAAAATATCAGATGAAGATAAGTGCATGAATTTTTTTGTTTTCTCTACCAGATTCATGGGATATTCTAGTTGTTGCAATAGGTAGCAATACAACTACCTTGGAGTTTGATGAAATAGTCTCATCCTTATTGTCGAAGGAGATGAGACGGAAAAATATGGAGGGCCAGAATGGTGATGCCTTCTCTGTACGAGGATGATACTAGAACATAAAAAAGGTCCTCAAGTGGGAGATATAAATCTATATGGAGATATAATCTCCAGGAAAACCTGTAAAGGTGTGCTGGAAATGCGAAAAGGAAGGACAATTCAAAAAGGAATGTAGATCTAAAGCTCTTGAGAAATGAAAGGGATCTAATGATGCTCTTTCTGTAGAGGTGAAAACCACCTCAATGAAGGTGGGGATGTGTACTTGGATTCTTTTTCAAGTACACATGTCGATCATGAGGCATGGTTGATTGACTGGTGCATCCTTTCACTTCACTTCCCACAGGGAGTGGTTCTGCGAGTATGAGAAGTATGAGGGTAGTGATGTCTTCTTAGGGGATGATAGGAAGGCTAGAATAGTCATATGTAGAAAAGTCAAGCTGAAGTTTCAAGGTGGAAGGATTAGGACACTTCCGTGTGTTCTGCATATTCCTGCATTGGATAGAAATCTAATTTCTGTAATCAAGATGGATGATGCAAGTGTAAAAACAATGTTCGAGAAAGATACCTACAAGTTGGTTTGGGGAGAACTAATATTGATTTGGGGTGTTTGGGTTGGAATTCTGTGCAAGTTTTTGGGTAGCATTGTTATTGATGGGTGAAATAGTTCTGTGGTTCCTAAAAGTGGAGCAGAAAACCTTCTGGTCTCTATAGACAAGACCATGCTATGGCATCAAAGGCTTAGACATATTGGAGAGAAGGGCCTTCAAATACTTTATGGTAATGGTATGTTAGAAGGCATGTATAATTTCTCTCTGTATTTCGATTTCTGTGAACATTGTGTATATGGGAAGAAAAATTGGGTGAGTTCCCCCTTTGGTGCTAAGAGGGCGAAAGGGATATTAGAGCTTGTGCACAGTGATGTGTTTGGACCTGTGTAGGTTCCATCACTAGGTAAGTCTATGTACTATGTATCATTTATAGATGACTTCTGAAGGAATACATGGATATATTTCCTTAGGAATAAATATGAAATATTTGATAAGTTTTAAGAATTTAAGGCTCTTGTGGAAAACCAAACAGAGAAGAAGATAAAAGTGATGAGTAAAAATAATGGTGGAGAGTTCTGCAAAAAGGAATTTTAAGAGTTCTATAAGAAGTGTGCTATAGCATGGAAGAATACTACTCCATACACACCTCAGCAAAATGGAGCTGCAGAAAGAATGAATAGGACGTTGATGGAAAAGGAAAGAAGTATGCTCAGTGGTGCCAGGTTAGGACAAGAATTCTGGGCAGAGGAAATGGAGACTGCATGTTACCTGGTTAATAGATCACTTTCATCAACGTTGGAGGATAAGTCTCCACATGAGGTATGGACTGGTAAGAGACACTCTCTTTCACATCTGAGGGTATTTAGTTGTGATGCATATGTATATGTTCCAAAGGAGAAAATAACGAAGTTGGATAGTAAATCTGAAAGGTGTATCTTTATTGGGTATAAGGATGGTTTAAAAGGTTATAAGCTTTGGAACCCAGAAACAAGGAAGGTTGTGTACAACCAAGATGTGGTGTTTAGAGAGGTGAAATATGTTATTAAACATGAAGTCCTACCAAAGGAACCTGAGAATATAGAGTTTGAACTAGAGGAGGAAGAATAAGACTCTATAACAGAAGAGGAATCAAAAAGTGAAGAACCACAAACTCTAGTTGTGAGAAGATTAGTTCGAGAAAGAAGGAAGCCAAAAAGGTATAGTCCATATTCTTTCTATTCAATTGCTTATTTATCTCTTACTGATGATGATCCCATAACTGTAAGGGAATTAGTAGATTTAGAGGATGGAAAACTCTAGAAAGAGTCCATAGTTGATGAAACAACATCTGTGGAAAAAAATGAGGCTTGGGATCTGGTGGAGTTTCTTGTTGGAAGGAAACCCATTGGAAGCAAATGTGTGTTTAAGAAGAAGATGAATGTGGAAGGAAAGGTGGATAAATACAAAGCTCGGTTGGTAGAAAAAAGTTATTCCTAGGTGCCAGGAATTGATTTTGGTGATATTTTTTTCTCCTGTTGCCAAGGTAGCTTCTATTAGATTACTTTTATTTGTTGTTGCTACTTTTGATTTTGAGGTAGAACGGATGGATGTGAAGACAAAATTTCTTCACAAGGATATGGAAGAAGAGATCTACATGAAGAAACCTGAAGGCTTTGTGGTGAAGGGTAAGAAATAATTGGTACGCAGGTTAAAAAGTTCTATGTATGGGTTAAACAATCACCAAGGATGTGGTATCAGAAATTTGATACATTTATAAGGGGACTTGGCTTCACCAAAAGCAAAGCAAATTACTGTGTTTATTTTAAATTAATTTGCGACTGTGTTATTTATCTGGTCTTATATGTGGATGATATCTTGCTGATTGGAAATGACAAAGAAATTATCCAGGAATTTAAAACCCAATTATCCTACAAATTCTACATGAAAGATCTTGGTGCTACAAACTATAGTTTGGGCATGAAAATTAAATAAGATCAAGAAAAGAGGAAGCTCTGGTTAAACTAGAGGAAGTATGTGGATACAATACTACAAAGTTTTAAAATGAAAGTTATTATATAAAACTGGTGAAGGTTCCTATTCCTGTAGGTGTAAAGTTATTTGTTGAACAATGTCCTAAGACACAAGAAGAGGAAGAAGACATGTCCTCTATTCCATATGCAAGTGCAGTCGGTAGCCTGATGTATGCAATGGTCTGTACTAGACCAAACATTGCACATGCAGTGGGAGTATTGAGCAGGTTTATGTCAAAAATAGGGAAGGAGCATTGGATAGTAGTGAAGCAGGTTTTTAGGAATTTGCATGGCACTAGTGATTATGGTCTGTGCTACCAAGGAAGTCTAGGATTGGATAGAGTTTTGGACATCCATGGCTTTGTTCATGCAAAATGGGTTGGAGATCTAGATCAAAATAAGATCTACAATTGGGTATGTGTTTAACCTATTTGGAGGTGCAGTCATTTGGATGAGTAAGAGATAGTCTATAGTGGCACTTTCAACTATAGAGGCAGAATACATGGCAGCCACTGATGCAAGTAAGGAAGAAGTTTGGTTGTAGAGATTGTGTTAAAGTATGGGGTTAATACAATGAACTATTAGGATAGACAGTGATAGCCAAAGTTAAATTTTTTTAGCAAAGAACCCTGCTTATCATTCAAAGACAAAGCATATTGATGTTCAATATCACTTTGTGAGGGATATGGTTGAGGAAAAAAATGTGTTGTTGATAAATGTGGACACTTTGAAGAATACTACAGATGCAATGAAAAATTTTGTGAGCATTGAGAAGTTTTCTTGGTGTAGAGAAATAATGGGCATTGCAAGGATGGACCAATGACAAAGCTCTCTTGTGACCCCTTGTGTGGAAAAGAAAAAAACAAGTGGGAGAATGTTGGGTGTGTGTTATATTCCTTCCACAACTACCCCCATTTGTTGCACGCGGGGGGCAGTATATAGCCCTCCTTGTCGGGAGGTTTGCAGGGGGGCGATATCCCCCTTGCATGGGGTCTGAGGCAACACCCCGAGATTTTTTTTTGGACCCTATATTAGGTGGGCAGACCTACCTATGGTTTTGTGCATGGATTTTTCACATGATTTTGGGCATGATGGTTTTCTTCCTATGGTATTTTGTATATCTAGTCAAATGGAACTATGACTATGTTCTAATACAGGGTTAATCGATTTGGGTTTATGGATGCTTCGACATGTATTTATATGTATTGTAACATTGAAAGGAATATAATGAGAAATCAATCTAGTAGTCCCAGTTTTGGGATCTAAGGGGAAATCTCAGTCTATATCTATTTTATGTTTTATGCTCTTTCCATTATGTATTTTCTGTTTTTAAGAATTTGTTTGCAGGTAATTTATGTATAGGGTTAAATCCTACACTCTCTGTTATGCACTTTACTATGTGAATAATTGATGTCTATGTTACTAGTAACTATGTGCACTTTTCCCTAGATTACAACAAGGTATTTAGGATTTTTCAAGAGTTCAATGCTCTTGTTGAGAACTATAGAGTAAAAAATATCAAGGTTTTTAGATTAACAATGGGGGCAGTACACCTTCCTTGAGTTCAAGGATCTTTTCAAGGAGGAAATAATCAAGAGGGAGTTGAAAATTTTGTGCAACCCATAATACAATGGGGTAGCCGAGTGAAAGAATCAATTCATCATAGGGTATTTTAGTTTAGACTATTGAGGGTAAGAGTTATGTAGTAGATTTCAATAACATACAAGTCCTTATCAAGTTAGAGTAATATAACCTAAAAGTAGCATATATGATAGGTGCTAGGGAAGGAAGTTTGTACAGGTTATACAGGTTATAGGATGAACCTATTCGATGTGATTTATGTCACAAGAATATGGGGAACTTGCATTATAGAGCATTTCCTATTTAGATGGAGATAGTCATAGGGATTCTAGAGTTCAATATTGAGAAAGAGGGAGCATGCAAAGGGCACACACTTAACAAGCATGCCAATAATGACTTCCCAAGTATTGAGCATAGGTCTAGAGAGATTTTAAACACAATTCATTCAATTTTTTGTGGATTGATGATAGTGGCATCAATTTTGTGAGGTATGTACTATGTTTTACTCATTGATGTTTTCTCTTGGAAAAAATGGATTTATTTCTTAACGAGCAAGGATGATGTCTTTGGAAGGTGTCAAGAGTTCAAAGCTTTTGTTCAGAACTAGTTAGGAAAGAAGATCAAGGTTTTAAGATTAGAAAATGGGTGTGAGTATACTTGTAATAGTTCAAAAATTTCTATAAGGAGGTAGGAATCAGGAGGAAGCTAACAGTTTTGTACAACCCACAAAATAATGGGGTGGCCAAGCAAAATAATTAGTCATCATAGGGTCTTTCAATTTTGGTTACGGAGGATAAGGGTTATGTAGGAAAGTTCAAGAAGAAAAATGTCATTATCAAGCCAAAGGAATATAGGCTAGAAGCAAAATATGGATAGAGGTTAGGAAATGAAATTTGTACATGCTACAAGGTTACACTATCTGAGCCATATTACCTAACAATAATAGCTTGTGTGGGTTATGGCACAATAGGATGGGGCACCTGCATTATAGAAAATTTCCTATTATGAGGGAGAGAGTCACATGTCTTCCAGAGTTTAGCATTGGGCAACATGGAGTACGCAAATGGTGCTCACATGGAAAGCATGTGAACGCTTCCTTCCAATGTAACGAACACATGTATAATGGGATTCTAGAAATAATTGAATACTATGTTTCCTTTACTAATTATTTCTATCACAAAAAGTGGATTTATTTATTAAAGAGCAAGGATGACGTATTTAATAGGTTTCAATAGTTCAAATCTCTTGTTGAGAACTAGAGAGGAAAGATGATGAAGGTTTTGAGATCAAACAATGGGGGGTGAGCATGCATCTAATGAGTTCAAGCATTTTTGCAAGGAGGCAGGAATCAAGAGGGAGATGATAAGTCCAAACAACTCATAATCAAATGGCATGGTCAAGTAGAAGAATTGATCTATCATAGGGGATTTCAATTTCGATTATGGAGGATAAGGGTCATGTAGTAGAGTTCAAATATAGACATGTCCTTATCAAGCTAGAGGAATCTTTCCTATAAGCTGAACATGTTATAGGGGTTAAGGAAGGAAATTTGTATAAGTTACATGATAAAACTCTTAGATACCTAGTTCATAATAGTAACAAATTATGTGAGATATGACTTAAGAGGATTGGGGAATTTGCATTATCCCTCCAAATTGATAATAATACAATCATGTAATTTCATTTAAATAAATAAAATTAAAATTTGAATTTCATATGTTATCCTAGTATTAGAAATCCAATTGGAATATTTTAGAGATTATATTAGTGAGTTAGATTAGACTTGATCTTAGTCATACACCTCATTGTTGAGTTAAGGTGGTTGCTAGGATTAAGGAGATTAGTTGTTAATATTTAGGAAATTAGTTGGTATGATTGATGGGATTATTCCTTTCTCTATATACATAAACATGATAATATTGGAGAAGTTGAACATGCACTTTTCTTAATTCAAGAAGACTCAATAGGTCAAAGAGAGGCCAATTCAGTAGATTCAAAGCATAGGAGAGGAATCGAGGTTGAGATGTATGCCAAAGTATTTTTCATATAGTTGTACAGATTATGTATAGACAATTTGTTCAATTGTATGGATAGAGTTGAATAGTGATGTACAATAGTTTAGGTAGGTGGAATCTTAAAAGTTCAAGAAGCATATTCATCTTAGTAAGTGTGGATTTTGTTTTTTTTTGCATACCATACAACTATTAGTTTGAAAATTTGTGGAGGTTTCATTGTAAGCTTGGAATATTTAAATGAAAAGTTGATTTGAAGGGGCTATTATTTGTGTACCATGTTTAGGCTTTCATTGTCCATTTTACAACTATATGTGTGATTGTTACATGTTTAGAAATATTTATTATTGTAGTTAAATAAATTCAAATCTGATTTATTTAATGAAGAGAAACATAGGACAACCATCACCTAGGGCTTGAAAATTTACATATAATCCTTTGTGTCCTATTCAATGAACCATCATGAATTTTTTTCACCAATCAAAATAATATTCAATATAAAATCAAGGTCCTTGAATCTAATTCTACTAAATTTGTGTGCTCCAGGATAGAGTTGAGCTCTTAAAAAAGTGCTTTGGATTTATGCCATTTTCAATTTCATGAAAGTCAAATTGAGTCATAATAACTATCCTAGCCTTAGTATTACTAAGTAACCAAAAACATTACATGGTATTTTTTGAGATATGCCCAAAGAAATCCTTCTTGGCAAGGATACATAATAGTCATTAGGCTTCACCATTTGAAGATTACTACTATTTCACTTGTATAAATATGTGCATTTTCAAAATTCTGAAATTAAAAGGCTTCATGCAAATCATAAGACCTAAAGTCACAATATACAATCTAATGAATAAATATTATTAATATTTGTCACCATATACAAACCACACAAAATTCCAATGATTTAGTTAATGCCAACATTAATAGGGTGAAACAAAATGACATAGTAACTCGATATTAAGGTCTAAATAAATTATCTTAAGTCCAAAAGTAATGCATGAAAATCAATTTAACTCAAGAAGTAGTGCGATCAAACATAATTTAACAATTGCTTCCCAATGAATTTGAGCCCTTTTTGTGAGTGTAGGCTCCTTCATTTACCTAATTTAGTACTCTAACAATGTGCAACCAAGTTTTCATTAGACCATGATGATTATATAAATTAACATGTTTGTATGAATCTTGTTCATTAGAACTAGCATGAAGGTGAATTTCTAGGATGACAATTAGAAAATTAGGAAAGATAAATAATCAAAGTATCAATGTTAATATAACCTAATACCACAATACAATTATAGATCAACATATTAATTGAGAAAATCTATCACAGCTTGACTAAGCTCATCCAATAAAATCTCTTATGGTCCATTATAACATGTAGAATAGGAAATAGTATACTAGGAATCTCCAACTGCATTTCCTTAGGAAAATAAAGGTAGACATTATTTAAAAATTATTTTCTAATAGGAAGTGAAAATTTTCATTTACCAAAGGTACACATCATCAAATATTTTGTAGAAAATAATATTAAGAACTCACTTGTGCAGTCTGTTTATTTAGTTCTTTGTGCACTCTTAACGCCTCAGTCGTTCTAATTTTTTCATATGGAAGTGGAAACTGTTAATCATAAAGACACATTTGTGCATCAAAATGTTTAATATTTTCTCATGTTGTTGAGGATATTGGAATTTAAGTAACAAAAAATGATGGTATTTTTTTCTACAAAAAAAAAAGTTGTAATTTCATTCACATAATATGATTTAAAGGTACATTTTCCATATAGATATCATGTGTGTATTCTTTGACCAAATTGTAGGAAACAACTATGAGACCTTGTGAAGAAACAGGTGTGCCCAAAACATTTAACAACATAACTAAGAAAAAATGATACAAATAACATATACTAATGATTACAGTCCAAGGAGTAGCAAAATTGTTCTGCCCCAAGAAAACTATAATGATACTAACAATACAAGTTGTATTCAAAGAGATAAAAAACAACACAAGGAAGAGACTAAGGATTTAATTTCAAAAACATATTCTGTTGTTATAACAATATGAGTGTCCCTGTACGTTCAATGAAATAATTACAAGACCTATCTGGTGAGCACTAGTATTGCAGCAATAATGCTGCAACTCTTGGGCTTCTTACTTTACTTTTATCAACCCGGTAGTTCGTAACAAACTTGGAAGCAACGGTGTTGTAAGCACAAGTACTAGTTCAAACTGGAGGTTGTCACTTGGTCAGCTGGCACAAGATCGCTAGGAGCTTGAGCCAACTTCTATGGATTCTAGAAGAAGCTCTATATGTGATGAAAGAAAGGAAATCTTACTCTATAGAGGCTACTCTACTTGCAGAAATGAAAAGAAGACTGAAATGTGAAGTAAACCTAGCAAACCCTAATTAACCAACTAATCTTACTTTTGCAGAAAGAGAGATGAAAAACCATAAAAGGAATGCCATTACCTACTTAAGAAGTAAACAAAAACTACTCAAGTTATTTCTAGAAGGAAATGAGAAAAAAAACATCTTTTTGGATTTTTATGTATTTTTAGGTGAAATTGTCATGCATGTAATTTATTTGTTTGTGAATGTGGAAGTGATTAGGTGGAGATGGAGGGCGACTTTGGAGTTTTCAGAGGTGTAGGAAGGTGTGGATGGGCCCTAGGAGGTCCTAGATGGCCTTCTGGAGGCTTTTCCTGCAATCGGACTTCAAAAAAACACCTACAGGAAAATCTATAAGAGGCTGCAGGGGATCTACAGGAGGATGCCGAGAGTAGTTTTGGAGGTTTTTAAGGTGAAAAAATGGGTGGAAGGGGTAGATGAAGGCTAGGGCAATGTGTTAAGGTGTCTAGGATTCATCAAGAAGGATCAGGAAAGAGAAAGGTGGTTGGACTTGTTGAAGGAAAGAGTGGAAAGTTTATGAGAAAAGTGCAGAAAGCTAAGGCAGATTTGTGAGGGACTTTGGGTGACCTGTGGAGCATAGATCAAAGAGAAATAGTGATGGCTGGTTGGCTAAATTATTGTGAGAAGTGGATTGCTACAAGAGAACTGAAAATCACATCATGAGATTAAGCAAGCAAGGAAACTAGCTACATAAAAAAAACAGAACTTTGCATCAAGCTAGTCTAAATTCTGATCTAGGAAAGTAAATGCTGAAAAATGC
Source organism: Pinus tabuliformis (assembly GCA_031772625.1). NCBI lineage: Eukaryota > Viridiplantae > Streptophyta > Pinopsida > Pinales > Pinaceae > Pinus > Pinus tabuliformis. The sequence goes on from CM062805.1 coordinate 790,966,115, forward strand.
TATATGGAAAGAAAGCATGGAAGGAAATTTATTGCAAAGACAGAAATGAGCATGGTGAAATAGATCTACAGCAAAGCATTAATCTTCTAACAAACTGCAACACCAGAAATCCTATGGAAAAGACAAATCTGTGTTTTGTGGTAGCAAGAGGGTCTTGGCCTTAGTTCATGGTCCCAGAGGGAGGAATGGAGGCCAAGGCTCTATTGATGGTATTTTTGTATCTTTTTCCTATCACTGTTTAACCTGCTACAACAAACTGAAATGGAAACATCCTTCTAAATCACCAAAAGCAACTTATTCTTAACCAAGAAAGAAATCTATCTAACTACAACTAATTCATAAACTGAAACAAAGCATATAAATAAAAAACAGGAGGAGCTTGGCTACTTGGATTGGGACCTAACCTAAGAGCTTCAGCACTCTGAGGTAATTTAGTGCTAGCTCGAACAAGCTCTCATCTTCATTATCAAAATAATAATAGGATTACATGAAACTATCAACAAAAGTAAGCTCGAATTTGAGCAGAGCAAAGCTGCAACAAAAATTCAAAAATTTGACTAACTTCCAACAACCTAATGAGGCCCTAAGCCTCTCTACTTATACAACTGAAGCTCCCAACAACTTCCTTAAAATCAGGGAGGCTTGGCTCCCAAAACTTGAGGTAAACAGAAGTTTACAAAAGATTTTTCGGCGAAGATCACATGAAACATCATTTGTCGACGCGTTTCGAACCAACCAGTGTGGTTCATCGTCAGGACAAGTTGAAGAAACAGATCCAGCTTAGCAAGTTAAATAGACAAAGCAGAGCCTCCAACGGCTAAAAAGACCAACAACTACTTTGGACTAGGTACTAGGATCAAAACCCCTTTTTTAATAATTTAAGGAAAAAGTTACCCTAGGGGGACCAATCCCTTAAAATAAAATAAATAAAAATAATATTATGATAATAGTTAGTTAAAAATGTTAATAAATAATTAAAATAATATGTAAAAAATTTATTCATGATAATAGTTAGTTAAAATAAATAATTAAAAATTATATTTAAGGGAGAAAATTACCCTAGGGGGACCAATCCCTAAAATAAAATAAAAATAATTTTATGAATAAAATTATTAATAAATAATTATTAATTTAGTAAAAATTATTAATAACTAATTTTATGATGATAGTTAGTTAAATAATTGAAATGTTATGTTAAATTAGTAATTAAAATAATTGATGATAATAGTTAGTTAAAATAAATAATTAAAAATTATATTTAAGGGAAAAAAATAAAAAAATAAAAAAAATAAAATAAAAATAAATAAAAATAAAAAATAAAAATAAATAAAAATAAAAATAAAAAATAAAAATAAAAATAAAAATAAAAATTACCCTAGGGGGAGCAATAAAATAAATAAAAATAATTTAATGATAATAGTTAGTTAAAAATTATTAATAAATAAATAAAAGTTTTATGTTAAATAAATAATTAAAAATAGTAAGTTAAATTAGTATTAGAGGAATTAAAAACAGGACTATAAAGATAAATAAAAGAAAGAGAAGGTATGAATGAAAAATATTTTATTACAAAAGTCAACTTAAAAAAAAATAAAAATTAATAAATAAATAAAAATTAATAAAATTAATTTAAATTAAATTAATTAAATAAATAAATAAATAAAAAATAAAAATTAATAATTAAGTGTTAAAAAAAAAAACGACTAGGTCGAGAGTGCTGGGACCCAACACCGATTGATTTTCCAGCCATCATCTCTATTGAGATTATTCGGCCTCTTTTCAATCTCCAGCGCCTCCCTAAATTTCCGATGATGGAAGTGCGAAACCTTAGCAATAACACTAGCTTCCTCAATACAAACATGATGATTGGTTTTCTCAGCATGCTCAGCTAAAGCGGAAGACTTAGTTCGCCTATGCTTAAGGTCTGCTGCATGCTCACTAATCCTCTGATTAATGGAGTGACCAATTTCCCCAATGTAGGGGGTCCCACAGGAACAGGGGATCAAGTACACACCTTTCATATCTTTAGGGTTGATAGGATCCTTCGCTGATCGGAGGGACATGCGAATAGTGTTCGGGGGCCTAAAGGTCACAGGGACACTATGCGTCCTAAGAATCCTACCAATCTTATCAGTAGTCCCCTGAACATGCGGAAGATGGACACCAGGAACTCGCTCCTTTGGTTTTCATTGAGACAACGAATTCTTGGAAGCTTTAAGGAAAGCCCTCTGACCCATGAATCTAATATAACCATTCTCAACAAAGACATCAAGGAGATGGGATTTTTCTTTCTCAAAACTCTTCTTATTCGAGATCCTTAGAGCCCGAGTAGCAAGGGTATTGAGAACACCCATCTTTTGAGCCGGGAAATGATGGGAACTGGCATGAAGATACTGCTCAGTATGCGTTTTCTTCCGAAAAACTTGGTGGCTGAGGGAACCATCACTATTCTTAGAAATAAGAATATCGAGGAATGGAAGGCAACCATCGACACCCTGCTCCATAGTGAACTTAATGGCAGAGGATTGATTATTGAGATGATTGAAGAAGAGATCCAATTCTTCTTGGCCGTGAGACCAGATAACATTGGTGTCATCCACATATCTTCTCCAAAGCTTAGGCAAGAGCCGGGAAGAGTTTAGAGCCTTGGACTCAAAATATTCCATGAAAAGATTAGCAACGGCAGGGGAAAGAGGTGAGCCCATGGCAACCCCACAGGTTTGCTCAAAGAACTCTCCCTCAAAACAAAAAAAACGTAGAAGTGAGACAGATTTCAACCAACTTAGCAGTGTCAGGATCTGTTAGGCGGTTGATCACCTCCATGGCCTCACTAATAGGGATGCAAGTGAAGAGGGAAACAACATCAAAACTGACAAGAATGTCCACACGGTCAAGCTTGATGCCCTCGAGCTCCTTAATGAAGGAAGCAGAGTCCTTTACGAAGGACTCCGTACGACCAACCAAGGGCTTAAGCTTTAATGCCAAGAACTTAGCAAGAAGGTAGGTAGGACCACCAATGGTGTTGACAATGGGCCTCAACGGAGCCCCACTTGCTTGGCTGCCTCTTTGGTGCATTGATGTGGCTGCTTGTGCTCCAAGCTACATGATGGAGAATTCGAAGTGGGGAGTCATAAATGAGGGGGATACCCTCCTATAAATCCCCTCCCTTGTCTACTTTGAATTATTGCTGCCAATTGTCCATTAAATCTTTGACTTTATCTCAAAAATTGACCAAAAATCTGTATTAAACACACATTAGATTCCATGGCAAGATGACCAACCTAACTCACTCTAGTAGCATAAATATAATCAAAAAACATGCAATAAACTAATGATAATGGTGGATTAAGCTAAGTTAGGAGGCAAAATGACCCCATATAATTACCCATTTATGGGGCTCATCATCACCCCCTTTCTAAAGGTGTTGCTCATCCTCTGAGCAACTCAATCCATCTCCTCATCTTTGATGGCCTTGATGGCCTCCCTAACATCCCATGCTTCTAATGTGAGATCCTCTTTTTTTTTCATGGAATCCTACCTTTTTGTCCACCTCTTCCCACTGTTGTTGTTCTTCTTCCTCTTTTCTACCTTCCAGCAGGCCTAGTAGCAGTTGGGGACTCAATTTGAGGCCAATCCAATTGACCTTCAAATTCTACATAGAGCACTTGTGCAGTGGCACTCTCCTTAATGATTCTTTCATCCTTGTTGGGGAGTGATACTCCTTGATTTGCAGACTGTGTGGTAGAGTGTTCCACCTCCTCATACAAGCATGAATACAATCTTCCCCAAGTAGTCTTTCCATATCCTCAAAATGTGCAATGGCCTGAGCTTGATCATTGATATACTTAGGGGCACCTTGAGGATTATTTGCAAGCAACTGGTGTGTGTTGATGAGAGCCATGGGGTTTGATGGCTCAACTTTGATCATTAAGGGTTCATTTTGGTCTTTTGCCATCAACTTTTTGATTTCTGTTGCCCTTTTCTCCTCTTGATTCATCCACGAGGCCATGGCCATTAGCTGCAGGTCCCCTAGCCTAGCGTTGGGGTCCCACATGTTCATGTCTATGAGGGCCATGTTATGCAAATAGAACTCTGCTATTTTTGCCTTGCCTTCTGAAGAGCTTTGGTGACATAGGTGCATGAACTGTTTGTAATCCTGGAAAGGCATTGTGCCTCTCTGTGCCACAGTCTTGATTTGAAACTGCAGCCACTGGTCCTTGAGGTATATTCCATATGATTTTGCTAGTGTTCTGCACTATAGTGCCTCCATAGACCAGCTGGCCATGCATGCCAATTGTGTCTCCTTTTCTTGTAGCTGTCTTCTTAGTAACTCATTTTCTATCTCCAAGTGAGTTCTAGTGATTGCCTCTCTATGTATTACAACACTTAATTCCCTGTCCATTTCTCTAAGATTGTTCTCCATGTGGCCAATATCCTCTACCCCCTTGGATTTGGCAATTTGCATCCATCTATGGCTGCTCATCCTTTCTTTCTCTAACTCAAAGAAAAGTGGGACTGAAAATTTCTGTGGAATGATTTCCCCCCCTCAAGAAGATTGTAGTAAGATCCCAAACTAGGCTGGGGGTCAGGTTCTTATGCCTCTGCTTTTTCCTCCTTCCCTTTTGGCTGTTCTTCTGCCTTTTTCTCAAGTTTTTCGGTCTTCTGTAGCTTAGTTAGGGTCTCCTGTAGAACAGTCTGTGCCTCCTGTAGAGCTATTTTTGAGTCCTGTAGTTGCACTCTTTCCTTCCAGGTGGAAGATTTGGGACTTCCTCTTTCATATGTGATGGGGGTTTTAGAGGGAGATTCTTCCCCTTTGACAGTGGGTGAAAATTCAATTATAATAGGCACTGTTGAAGATGGTTGTGGCTTTCCTGTTTTTATCCTTGTGCTTTTCCAAGCCCTGAAATACATTATGTTTGTCTCTTCCTCTTTTGTTTTGGTTTCACTGGGGTGCTGAGGGCAGTGAGGGTAGCTGTTGCCTCTCTTTCTAGGGTCTCAGGAGACACTTCTATCATTTCTGCCCCTTTTTCCTCTCCTTTTGTTTCCCCTTGCTCTGTTTTGGTTTCTTCCTCCTGTGGTTTAGTTTCCTCCTTCTCTGGGTTGGTGTCTTCCTCCTCTGTTTGTTCCTTAGTTTCCTCCCCTTCTTCCCCTTGTTGCTCTTCCCCCTCACTATCCGAAGGACTGTGATCATATGTGAGGGCCTTTATATCATCTTCTTTTGTCATGTTTCTAAAGATCTCCCATGCTATGGGGATTGTGAAGGTATGGAGGGCTTCTTCCACTAATAGTTTAATCAATCCATGGTGAGCCAACTGATCTGGACCTCCTTCCTTCAACTTAATGTTGGAATCTATGAGGGACTACAGGAGAAAATATGGGATGTTGAGTCTCTAGGGTGTTGGAGTGTCCATGCCATATCTCAGCTCATGGAGAAGTCTAAAATGGTAGCCATAAACTATGCTATACCTCACTTCACAAGAAATGTACTTGATAATTAACTAACCTCATCCCAAGGGTAAGGTATGCTTGTTCTTCTAATGCCAGTTTTGTCTTCTACAAGATGTTCATTGGGTTGGAAGAAGTTTTTCTTGGCAGTTTGTCCAATTGGATTTTCATCTTTGCTCCAAGGTAATCCAAGGGGAAGGCTGGTAACCCTACTAATAAATTCTGGGGTGATTTCCAGGGAGAGACCCCTCAAAGTAATAGTGGCATGGGTCCTTGAGTGAGGGACTAAAGAAAGGGAAAACGCCTGAGCCACTTCTTCATCAAACCCTCGGAATTTTTCAAAGAATGGCATCCTATTTGCTTTGGTAAAAATGGCTACTACTTCAGGATGTTCATGGATCCTAGTTGAATTTGTGGGCTCCTTCCTCATGAATCCCCCTGTCATTTTGCTGATACTCCCTTGAACACCCAAAATAGAGATGGAGACAAGAATTTTGAAGGAACAAGAAAATAGAGGAAAAATTGTGTTTTTTAAAGGAAAAAAGGGAGAAAATTGTTATGTAATTTCTCTCCTTCTATGGACTCAATTTCTCCTTAAAATTATATCATTCTTTGCAGATATTGATAATCAAGGTGGGTATGGACAAAACCTACCTCCTCAAGCCATAATTCAAGCAAAAATCCCATGTTTTCTCCTTAAAAACGGCTTACTGCCCCTCCTGTAGAACTGGCTATAGGTGCTCATGTAGAACCTGTTACTGCTCCTGTAGAAAGTCGATAGCAGAAGGATGGATGAAAACGATAGAGAATGATGGTTTTGAGGCTATGAGGTGGTATAGAGCTTGCTGCAGCTAAGTGGACAAGGAAGAAATGGAAGAAAAGGTGGTGAAGGAGTTTCGAGGAGGAGTACTTATGTCTTCTTTGAGATATTTTTGGTGATGGGGTGAGCTAGCAAAAATGTACGTTGCCAGATTTGGACCGTTGGTCCCCACTACCCTATCATCATGGCTCTTTCCCGCAATCACTTCCCATCATTGCATCAGAGTTTGCAGGTGCTCCACTACCTGTCCTTTATATTTTTCTGTGAGTTGACTAGGCGCATGTGTGGTGGCATCTCCGGATGAGCGCAGTCAACTGGATGAGGGTTGCCAATTAACTGGCCACCTTTTCTCGTTCAACCCTAACCATATCATTTGCTCATGCATATTTTCCAATTACACAGATGCAATAGAGGAGAGGGTTAGAAACTTACTTGCAAGTTGAATGTTCATGCTGTGGTGCATTTTGGTTCCTTTGTTGCTGCATGCTTGTATTTCAGTTGCTGCATGCCTGTATCTCCTCTGCTGTATGATTTCTACTCCTTGATGTGTGTCTTGTGTTCTTTGTGTAGGTATCCTCTGGCTGTATCTAGCTTCAATTTCCCTTCAATCCTATGGCTGCACTTATTTTGTTGCTATGGCTTGATTTTAATGGGATTAGCTGCTACAGGAATTCCTACAGGAGCTCCTATAGTTGCTTCTCCTTTTAAATTTTTTAGCTGATTTTTGTGTTGGGAGCTAGAAGGATGATGTTGGAGATGTTGATGAAGATGGAGAGGTACTTGGTAAGCTGCATGTGAGATTTGGAGGTGTTGCTCCCTTTATTTTTGTTTTTTCTAAAAAACTGGTTTCTGTGTTTTTTTTTACAGGAAGGAAAGAAATCGATGATTATGAGGTGGTGCAAGTGTGGGATGGATGGCCAGGAGGGTGGATAGTTGTAGGAAAGCCTACATGCTCTTCATGGAACTTCCTAGCCCCTCAAACTATTTTTAAAATCCATTTCTAGCTCTTTGTGATTTCTACAGGAGCCTCTTGTAGAACACATAAGGCCTCCTATAGGATACACAGTCTTTAGAAAAAACATAGTGAGGTGGAAGAAAGATCAAAAATGATAGAGAAGAGTGTGGAGGAGGTGAAATAGGCTTTGTGGCATCTTCTCTTACTTCTTGTGGCCCACCTATAACCTGCAATGCACATTAAAAATCAATTTTCTCTTCCTTCTTTTCTCTGTTTTTTTCTCTTTTTTTTTTTTGAAAGACAACTAGGGCACCTCAAGGAGGTTTTCACCCAGGGATATTATTCTCTCTCTTTTTTTTTTTTTGTCATCACTTGGGTGCCTAAAAAGAGGTTTTCAACCCAATGATGGGACTCAAACGCCTTATGGAGGTTTTCACTTGAGTCCTTATTATTTTTTCTTTTTTTTCTGCTTCTTCAGTGAGTGGGTGAAGTGGAGGCTAAGACCTACTCCACTACCATCACTGTCTTATTTATATCTTCAATGAACTCTCGCTTGGAGAGGGGCTTCTTGTAAATTTTCAGCCTATGTCCATTGACAAGCATGGGGATGGCTTCCTCTTCAATGGTTCTGATCAGAACTGAACCATTGTCATTACATTTTTCCACAGTGTAGGGTCCCAGTCATCTTGTCTTCAACTTGCCTTTCAAGTCTTTAAACCTTGAGTCATAGAGCAGTGCCCAATCTCCCTCTTGGAATTTCTTCTCCTTGATATTTTAGTCATGCCATATCTTCCTCGGAAGCTGAACTACCTCTGTGTGGAGAAGGTCCTACAATCTTTGTTCATCCAATCCATTGAGCTGGAGTAGTCTTTCCTTCTGTGCATGACTAAGGTCTAGGTCCAACTTAGCTGCCATTCTTAGTGTATTGTATTCAAATTCTATTGACAGCAAGGCCTTCTTCCCATAGACCAGTTCATAGGGTGTGAACCCTGTGGCGGTCTTCCATGTTGTGTTGTAGGCCCAGGTGGCCTCAACTAGTCTATCCGCCTAATCTTTTCTATTGCTACTCACTACCTTGGTCAAAATTCCTTCCAAAGCTCTGTTAGTGACTTCCACTTGCCCATTGGCTTGTGGATGGTAAGGGGTGGAAGTCCTATGCTTGATTTTATGATGTGTGAGCAAGTCTTCAATCAAATTGGAAGTGAACTGACTACCTTGATCTGTGACCAGTTCGCTTGGATACCCGAACTTATAGAATATGTTTTCTCTTAAAAACTCAGCTAATTTTTCCTCTGTTGCTGCCTTGATTACTTTTGTCTCTACCCATTTTGTCAGATAATCGGTGCACACAATGATGTATTGCCTCTATTTTGAAGGAGGGTTGATAGGACCCACAAAGTCCATGCCCCACTTCTCAAATGGCTCAAAGGTCACTTGAGGTTGCATGGGAATTTCATCCTTTGGAGTAGGTTTCCCCATCCTTTGACACTGATCACATTGGCTAGTATATCTCTTCACATCTTGATGAAGAGTGGGCCAATAGTACCCTGCCTGCAATATTTTGAAGGCAGTCCTCTTTGCTGCAAAATAACCTCCACAAGGCCTGTCATGACAGGTCAGGAGAATGTCAAAAAATTCCTCCTCCCTGACACATCTTCAAAAGATCTTATCTGGGCCAAGTTTGAAGAGATTGCTCCCAATCCAGGTGAAAGGGGCACTTTTCCTCACGATCTTTCTCTTCTCTTTTGAGGATAGGTGTGGTGGGAACTGTGCTGAAACCAAGTAATTTGCTATATCAGGAAACCATGGAGAGATTACTGAGATAGCAAATAGGTGTTCATCTGGAATTTGATCATCCACCATTCCTTCTTCACTTGCAGGCAAATTTACACTAGACAAAAAGTCAACAACAACATTTTCTTTACCATGCTTATCAACAATGGTTAAATTAAACAGCTGTAATAAAAGAAACCATCTAATAATGCAAGCATTTACATCTGGTTTATTCATTAAATACCTAATTGTAGCATGATCAGTGTATACAAAGGTTTGATAGCCTGTGATGTAATGTTTGAATTTATTTAAGGAATGCACTACAGCTAGGAGTTCTTCTCGGTTATCATGTAGTTTAACTCTGCCTTTGATATTTTTTTTACTTATAAAGTATATGGCATAAGGTAACTTTTCATCAATTTGTCCCAAGGCTGGTCCTATTGCTTTGTTCAAGGCATCTGTGTGAATGTGGAAAGGTAGGGCCCAGTTTAGGCCTCTCAAAATTGGGGCAATCACAAGTTTGCTTTTCAAGGTATCTAGGGCTTCTTGACAATTTTCAGTCTATATGAACTCGACATCTTTTCCCAAAAGACCAAACAACAGAGAGGCTAACTTATTGAAATCTTTAATGAATATTCTATAATATCCAGCTAAGCCTAGGAAACTTCAGACATTTCTCACCTTTTGAGGAAGTGGGACCCTTTGGATGATGGCAACTTTGTTGGGGTCCACCTATAATCCTTGTTGAGATATTGCATGACCTAGCACGGTCCCTTCAGTCATCAAAAATTCACATTTTTCCAGACTGAGGGACAGGTTCATTTCAATACACTTGTCAAAAACTTTTCCTAGGTTAGATAAAGCTTCCTGAAAGTTAGAACCATAAGGAGTAAAATCATCCATATATATTTCCACTGCATCAGGAACCAGTTCAAAAAATATACTCAATACTGCTCTTTAAAAAGTGGCTGGAGCATTGTACAAACCAAAAGGAAGGACTCGATATGCAAAGGTACCCCAAGGACAAGTGAAAGTGGTCTTATCTTGGTCTTCCGGGCTGATTTGAATCTGATTATACCTGCTAAACCCATCTAGGAAGGAGAAAAACTTTTTCCCCGCTAGACCATCTAACACTTGATCTATGAAAGGCAAAGGAAAATGGTCCCTTTTAGTGGCCTTGTTCAGTTCCCAATAATTGACACAGATTCTCCACTTACCATTTTTCTTTGGCACTAGCACCAAAGGAGAGACCCATTCACCGTCAGAGATGGGGTAGGTGAATCCTGCATCAAGTAATTCTTACAATTCTTCCTTAACAATGTCTTTAAGGGCTGGATTCATCCTCCTTTGAGGCTACCTGACTGTTTTGAAATCTTCCTTAATGTATATATGATGAGTACATACTGAAGGGTGCCCTCCCTTCATCTCCTTACAACTCCAAGTGAAGGCATCTAAATGTTTTCTCAATAACCTGCACAGTTCCTTTTCCTGGGAAGTGGATAGGGATGAGTTGATTTTCAAGGTTCTTTCTGGGCCGAACTCTATATTCTTAACACGGAGAGAGGTCGGGTCAGCCACATAGAGATTAGTTAAGGTACCGTATTAGGTTTCTTTCACTAGATCTTCTAATGGAAAAATACTAGGGGGTGGATTTTGAATTAAATTTTCAATGATATCATCCTCATTTTGTGGTTTCCCACCCATGACAGTTTCTACTGCACACAGTTGTGCATAATAGACTTCATCCTCATCCTCCTCCTCCAACTAGAGAGGTAGATCATGTTCTAGGAAGGGTTGGGTAGGAGGGTATAGGATTAGCTGCTTGGACATATGCCCATTCTTGATGGTCATGTTCCCAGCCTGACAACTGATGTAAGCATCAGCAGTGGCCAACCAGGGTCTGCCTAGGATGAGAGGATACCCAATGAGCTTTGCCTTTGGCTGGAGAACTAAGAAATCAGTAGGGCACTCCCAAGAATCAATGGAGACCATCACATCCTCCACAATCCCTTCAGGGGTCATGGTGGAGCGGTCTGATAGCTGCAGTACTGTCATGGTCTTCCTCAAGGAGCCCTGGAGGTTAAGCTTGAGCATGGTGTCCTTTGTCATCACATTAATGGTAGCTCCTAGATCAATCAAGGTATGTGGTATCATGGTGCCATCGATGTGGACATCAACTATTGGGCTTCCAAGGTCTAGATATTTCAGACAGATTACCTGCCCCAACATCAGGTCAGACAGTTGTCCTATGACATTGATGGTTGGGATATCTCTCTTGCACCTACCTAGATGCGTGAAGCACTTCTCTTTGATCATCATATTGTATATAGTCACATCCTTTATGGCTTGGAGAAGTGGTATCTTTACACATAGTTGTTTCAATTCTTCCAGAAGTTCAATTTCTTCTGGGGTGGGCTGTGTTGTCTCGGATAATCTCTCAGGAAAGGGTGGAATTGCTTTCGGTTCACTTTCCACTTTATCATCCTCAACCTCCAGAGGGGGAGGCTAGCTATCTAGGAGAACCTTCCTAGATTGTAGGTTAATCTCTTGAATCTCCACAACATAAGTTGGGCATGATGGTTCCCCACTATATACTTGTTGGGCCTGTCTGTTGTTTGGGTTCGGGTTTGGCTGGGCAGGCATTTGGGGTTGCCTTGGTGGAGCAGGAGGCAATGGTTGTGGTTGAGCAGGTGGTGGAGGCAAAAGAGCAAGAGGAGAGTTGTACTGGGGCCTCCACCCCTGATGAGATGCATTCCACTGAGGTTGTGGCTAAGCATAGGATTGAAATGCATGAGCAGCTGGTTGGGCATGATATTGAGATGGATAGGACCAAGGAGGACGTGTGGACCAGGAAGGATGAGTAGGAGGGCCCCATGGAGGTATGGAAGTGGCTTGGTTGGGGTTGTAGTATGCCTGAGATGTCCCTTGCATTCCCTGCTGGTATGGTATAAGTCCATGCGTCTCCTTTGGTTCATGAAATAGAGTGGTTCAGTGGCTCTTTCGCCCTCGTAGTATACAACTTTAAGTCTGGGCAAGGAAGGGATTTTATATGTAGAATGATCTTCTTCATAGACTGAACAAACCTCTATAGAGTTCAATGGACATTCATTCCTAGGATGCCTCCTGGTGCACCTAGGACAAAAAATGGCCAAATCCCTCTCTGCTTCCTCTTGTTTCCTTTTGATATGCAAGGTATCCATTTGCATGGCAAGTGTCTACAACGTATCAATCTTGAAGTCTTCCAGCATGTTTCCAAGTTCACCTTTGAGGGATGAACTGGATGAGGAGGTATTGGCTATGGGTTGACTCCCCCTACCTCTCTTTCTGGCTGCCCTAGAATGGTTTCTAAAAACAGTCTTTATGTCTTCATAAGATAGTTGGTAGATGTCTCCCCCAGCTAGTAGATGGAGGGTGTCTAGAAGGTCTTCTAGAATTCCCTTGAACAGGACCAACTTCAGAGATTCAAGGTCAAGTGTGCACCTAGCCCTTTTATAACTGAGCTGGAACCTCTCTTCATAATCTTCCAAATATTCATCACTTCCCATGGTCATTCGGAAGATTTCTTCCTTGGTGTCTTTTGACCTACAGTAGTCTCGATATTTGTTATTAAAGACCTACTGCATCTGAGCCCAAGTTGTGATGCTATTACCAGGTAACCCCATGAACCAGCGCAATGCTGCATCCTTGAGAGTAGAAGGAAATAGTTTCAACTTTTGCTCTTCTTCTACATAGTCACAGGTTCGACAGATAACAACAAACTCAAAAACAAAGGCGTCAGGATCTTTTGTAGTCAATCCATGGAAGTGAGGTAGGGCTGAAGGTCTTATGTTCTTCATTTTTGTGTCCCCATTGGTCTCTCGGATGGGAAAGGTACCCTCTACTCTTTCTCCATTGCCCCTAGCATTTTTGTTTTCAGCCATTGTCTCAAGAGGGATGTTTTCTTCTTCTTCTTCCCCTATAGGTTCTTCAAATATCTCTGGTTGTTCACCTAAAGGTTCTTCCTGATCACTTCCAGTGAAGAAGAGAGAAGGGTGGCTATGTGATGTGGTGGGGGTGTTGGGCAAGAATTTTCTTGAATTATCTTTGTTCCTATGAGGCATGAAAAGAAATATTTTGGTTGATTTTTTCTTTTTTTTTTTGCTTGTACCTGCAAAACTGAAATTGGTTGAACAAACAAATTGCAACTAACTGAAATGAACTTGCTGAACTGAAATTGCAGAACTGAAAAGGAAAGCAAATGAGATGTAGAAAGGAAAGAAAGGAAATGACTAATCTACTTTTGCTGAAATGGAAATTGCAGAATTGAAAGGAAAGTAGGGAAATGACTAATCTACTTTTTCTGAAATGGAAATTGCAGAATTGAAAGGAAAGAAGGGAAATGACTAATCTACTTTTGTTGAAATGGAAATTGTAGAAATTGAAAAGGAAATGCAGAAACTGAAAGGAACAACTACTCTAATTTGTTGAAATAAACTACTTAGCAAAATGTTGCAGTAGAAAATAAAAGAAAAGCAGTAATCACAAAATACTCTGACGCTTCCTTGGCAACGACACCAAAAGGTGGTGAGCACCAGTATTACATCAATAATGCTGTAACTCTTGGGCTTCCTACTTTACTTTTATCAACCTGGTAGTTCATAACAAACTTGGAAGCGATGGTGTTGTATGCACAATTACTAGTTCTTACTGCAGGCTGTCACTTGGTCAGATGGCGCAAGATCGCTAGGAGCTCAAGCCAACTTCTATGGATTTCAAAATAAGCTCTATATGTTATGAAATAAAGGAAAGCTTACTCTAAAGAGGCAACTCTACTTGAAGAAATGAAAAGAAGACTGAAATGTGAAGTAAACCTAGCAAACCCTAATTAACCAACTAATCTTACTTTTGCAGAAAGAGAGATGAAAAACCATAAAAGGAATGCCATTACCTACTTAAGAAGTAAACAACAACTCCTCAAGTTATTTCTAGAAGGAAATGAGAAAAAAACATCTTTTTGGATTTTTATGTATTTTTAGGTGAAATTGTCATGCATGTAATTTATTTTTTTGTGAATGTGGCAGTGATTAGGTGGCGATAGAGGCCGACTTTGGAGTTTTCAGATGTGTAGGAAGGTGTGGATGGGCCCTAGGAGGTCCCAGATGGCCTTCTGGAGGCTTTTCCTACAATTGGACTTCAAAAAAACACCTACAGGAAAATCTATAAGAGGCTACAGGGGATCTACAGGAGGTCTACAGGAGGATGATGAGAGTACTTTGGAGGTTTTGAAGGTGGGAAAGTGGGTGGAAAGGGTATCTTAAGGCTAGGGTGATGTTTTAAAGTGTCTATGGTTCATCAAGAAGGATCAGGAAAGAGAAAGGTGGTTGAACTTGTTCAAGGAAAGAGCGGAAAGTTTATGAGAAAAGTATTGAAAGCTAAGGCAGATTTGTGAGGGACTTTGGGTGACCTGTGTAACATAGATCAAAGATAAATGATGATGGTTGGTTGGATGACTTATTGTGAGAAGAGGATTACTGCAAGAGAACTGAAACTCACATCATGAGGTTAAGCAAGCAAGGAAACTAGCTACATAAAAAAAACAGAACTTTGCACAAGTTAGTCTAAATTCTGATCTAGGAAAGTAAATGCTGAAAAATGCTATATGGAAAGAAAGCATGGAAGGAAATTTATTGCGAAGACAGAAATGAGCATGGTGAAATAGATCTATAGCAAAGAATTAACCTTCTAGCAAACTACAACACCAGAAATCCTATGGAAAAGGAAAATCTATGTTTTTGTGGCATCAAGAGGGTCTTGGCCTCAGTTCATGGTCCCAGAGGGAGGAAAGGAAGCCAAGGCTCTGTTTATGGCCTTTTTGTATCTTTTTCCTATCACTCTTTAACCTGCTACAACAAACTGAAATGGAAACATCCTTCTAAATCACCAAAAGCAACTTATTCTTAACCAAGAAAGAAATCTATCTAACTGCAACTAATTCATAAACTGAAACAAAGCATATAAATACAAAACAAGAGGAGCTTGGCTGCTTGGATTGGGACCTAACCCAAGAGCTTCAGCCCTCTGAGGTAACTCAATGCTAGCTCGAACAAGATCTCATCTTCATTATCAAAATAATAATAGGATTACATGAAACTGTCAACAAAAGTAAGCTCGAAGTTGAGTAGAGCAAAGTTGCAACAAAAATTCAAAAATTTGACTAACTTCCAACAACCTAATGAGGCCCTAGGCCTCTCTACTTATACAACTGAAGCTCCCAACAGCTTCCTTAAAATCAGGGAGGCTTGGCTCCCAAAACTTGAGATAAATAGAAGTTATCCTCCACTTGCTTGGCTGCCTCTTTGGTGCATTGATGTGGCTGCTTGTGCTCCGAGCTGCATGATGGAGAATTCGAAGTGGGGAGTCATAAATGAGGGGGATGCCCTCCTATAAATCCTCTCCCTTGTCTACTTTGAATTATTATTGCCAATTGTCCATTAAATCTTTGACTTTATCTCCAAAATTGACCAAAAATCTACATTAAACACACATTAGACTCCATGGCATGATGACCAACCCAACTCACTCTATTAGCATAAATATAATCGAAAAACATGCAATAAACTAATGATAATGGTGGATTAAGCTAAGTTAGGAGGCAACATGAGCCCATATAATTACCCATTTATGGGGCTCATCACTATCCATTGACCTATTATGTTATACCCCGTAGGCTTTTGTACATATTGAGGGGAAACATTAGAGATAAAATGATGGGATAAAACTCTAAAACCTTAGATTATATAGTTGTAGGAATTGTATTAATTTTATTTTATTTTTCTCCTGTAGGTTTCATTATTCATTTCTAGTTTAATTTGAAAACTTAATTATGGAATATTATTTGAGATGTCAAGTGTAGTCTTGGGTAGTGTTACCTCCCAAGTTCTCACTTGGTGTAAAATTTCATGAGCATAAGTTGTGAGACCCAAGTCCAACTTAGACAAGCTGTCCACTGTCACTACAATAGTTTTTCCTTTCTATTTAGACTAGATGAACTCTGGCCTAGGGGGGATCCTTATGGGTAACTAAGCTCAAGATGTTGTAGTACACGGTTGAGAAGGAGAGCTTAAAAAAAGACTAGATGTGGAAATGTATTTTGTATATTTGGTGATCGATGAAAGGGAATACCACGTATTATTTTATTTAGGTTATAGGGCCATGTGTGCAACTTTACTGGGAAATCCTTATGAAATATCTAGAAATTTATTGGGTTATAATAAAAAAAACCAAAATATCTAGATTTGTTAAACTGAATATCATGGATACAGGAAGAAAAGGGTAGTCAAGAATCACACTACTTTAAAAATGATTTAAGAGCGTCCCTTTCTAAAGAAATCAAAATATGCTTTCCTTAGAGGTTTTATGAATACATCTTCCAATTTAGTAATGGTGCTTCTCTATGGCTCTGAAATCTACTTTGATCATCCAAATATACAATATTAGAATCTTACCAATACACACCAAGAACATTTACCACACATCAATAAAGTTGTACATCCGTCCCAAAAAATCTTAATAAAATATAAAAGTAATTTTATTCGAAAGCTTGGGAGAAATTTCAATTCACACCTTACAAATGGAGAGAGAAAACTTTATATAGGCTTCAACTCTATACCCTTTTAAAATAAATAAGTATTTTATTTCCTAGATCCATTACTCCTCTAAGAAATAAAAATAAAATAACACTCAACAAATTCCTTACTTAAAGTAGTAATAACTTGTTGATATCCACAGTTTTCTCCAAAAGGTTACAATTTTATCCAAGGAAAATAATAGAATGAAGCTCATAGTTGACTAGTCAAACACCAATGCATTAATGGATTTAGTTAATAACCATCTTCGAGAATAGAGCTAGAGAGTAGGGAACCTCCTTTAGATGAGGGTTTGACCATATAACCACCTCAAAAATAGTAAATGACCCTTTCCGTAAGTGTACCCTTCAAGAGAAAGATCTTGTGTATGATCCAAGTCTCAAGATAGCGGGGCATCCTCAGAAAGATAGCATGAAAATGCATACAAAAACTACTCTGATGGACATCCTCTTCCTCATCATGAACAATAGTGTATAAAAGCATCAATAAATGGAGCACTCAAAAGAAGTGTTCCAAAAATATTCTAACTCATACTCCACACTGTAACCACCCTAAAAACATGTGCAATAGATCCTCAAATGGTGCTTGTGGTTCCAAGATGTAACTCCCTCCATAAATCAAGATAAGTGAAGTGGATCTCATAAAATGAGGTTGAATAACATATAATAAAAACCCCAAGAACCAAGTACTAAGTCAAGTCATTGCAACAAGTCCCTATGATTAGCTTCCTCTTTAGCACCCTTTTTGCTTCTACCGACCTTTTTAGTCTATTTTTCACCACCTTTTTGAAAAAAATGATCCTATTTATCGGGATGGCACTAAATTTGGCTTTTTTACGCTGATCACAGACAATTGGCACTAAAGTTAGTGATAAATAATGTCGAATTTAGCATCCATTTTAGCCTCTTCTTTAGCTCCTGATGTAGCTTCATGTATAACTTCTTGTGTAATGTCCTATTTTTCTCCTGGTTATGGCATTGTTTTTAATGTCCATTTTAGCTTCCTTTTTAGCTTCCTTTGTAGTTTTCATTTTAGCTTCCTCTATAATATCATATTTTTATCTTCGTTATGGAATTGGATATGAATTTTTTTTATTACACATGTCGAGGATGGTTTTTGTAATTAAGTTGGGGGGATGAGTGTACGGTATGTATTGTACTATGCATTATGATTATAGCCAAATTCGGTAATTACCATCTAGAAGATGCACAATACACTTATCCTAAATCAGTAATTACCCATTTTCGTCATTAATTCTATTATCATTTCTGAAAATCAAAGTGACTACTTGGAAATCATTCCTAGTAGTTGTCATTTATGATTTAAAGCCTGAATTAATTGAAAGGGTAACCTCAAATATTCCTACCCATTTCCAAATTTCATTCTACTGATATTTTCTACCCAAGTATTTTTATTGACCAAGTGCCACCCTATAATAGTCTCTAAGCAATTCTGAGCAGTAAAAGTCTCTAAAACAACCATGGGAGGTGTGACAGTCTGTCATGAACTAGACTTCATTGATGCATTACTACACCAACCAAAAGCCCTAGAAATATTTAGGAATGCAGGTTAGTCTACTTTGAGAAGCTGTAGGGTTTCCACAAACAAATTACTATTGAATTCACACAGGATCTGTAGGAAAAACATTCATAGGTTAGAGGATTGTTGTTACAGAAGACATAATTACCAGGGTGATAGGTTTACCTTAGACATGTGCTCAATGGGTTTTTGGGAACATAACATTTCCAACCTCTAGGGTAACCTTTTTATAGCGAAGAGAGGATGTAAGGAGAAATGGGAAAGGTATTGATAGAACATCTATTCCTCACCCTTGGGATGATGTGGATTTCTTTATTCAAAATTTCATTAGTTGTGATGGACATTTTGGGATAGCACTCAATTATCATTTTCAGTTATTACCACATATTCATAATGGCCAACTGATAAATTTTCCTATTTTTTGCTAAAATATTTACAACATATGGTAGAATAAATGGAAAAACATCCAAATATATGCTTAAATAGCCATGCACTCATCAAGTTAATCATAATTCATTCAGTGCAATAACAGGGAAGCACATGGACTAGTTTATTGGAAAAGCCTGGCATGCACTAGCCACTAAAATAGAGGAAAGTGAAAGTGAAGAATAGGAGGTAAGTGCTAAAACAACACCAGAAGACAAAGAAATTACAACTCCCAAACAAAGTAGAGAAGCTACAATTCCTAGACAAAGAAGAGCCATTACACCTCCTAAAACCCATCATAGAAATAATAATAGATGGATTTCAATAAGAACTTCTGCGGATACATCCGTTTAAGGAAAAGGATCATGCACCAAAGAATCCATGGATATATCTATTGGACAATCTGAGGATAGTTATCATTGATGCCCTATTGAGGAAAAAGGGCATGAGGTAGAGACCACTGAAACAGGGCACTTGAAACAATGTCAACTGAAGCAGGGGTTCTTGAAATAGAAATGCTTGGGGAATCTAAGGAAGTATCTAAAAAATATACTCTTGTACAAATTTTGGTGTAAAATAGGAAATTGAGGAAGCCAGGAAGTGAGTAATAGGAGGTAAGTTTTGAAACAACACTAGAAGATAGATCAGTTACACCTCCC
Source organism: Pinus tabuliformis (assembly GCA_031772625.1). NCBI lineage: Eukaryota > Viridiplantae > Streptophyta > Pinopsida > Pinales > Pinaceae > Pinus > Pinus tabuliformis. The sequence goes on from CM062805.1 coordinate 790,985,357, forward strand.
AGACAAAGTAGAGCAACTATACTTGCTAGACAAATAAGAGTAGTTACACCTCCTAGACCCCATCATAGAAACCCTAAGAGATGGCATTCCATAAGAACATTTTCCGGTACATCCACTGAAGGAAAAAGAACATGCACTAAAGAACCTATAGAGATATCCAGTGGACAATCTGAGGATAGTTATCATGGATTCCCTATTAAAGAAGAAAGGCCTGAGGTGGCGACATCTAGAATAGGGTCACTTGGAACAATGTCAATCCTGAAACAAAAATGTTAAGGGAATCTAAGAAAGCATATGAAAATATACTCTTGTACAAACTATAGTGAAAAAGAGGAAATTGAAGAAGCCATTGGGTGGAAAGAAACCCAAGAAGAGAGTGTGGGTAATTGTTACACCATAAGCTACCCCAATATATGAGGAATGTACTAATACAATAGAAACAAAGGATTTTGAGGGACAACAAAATGAAGAGAAAGAAGAAGAATTTGTAAAAGAACATACCTTGACACCTGAAGTTCATGTTGTTCCACCTGAATCAAAGGAACCTAAGGAAAAAGAACTTTTTATTACCCGCGATGGGTCTAATGCCAGGTAGCCCTAAAAAAGTATATTTATAAGAGGAGGAGCTCAAAAGGGAACAAGAAGTTGTCTCTTTACTAGGTAAGTTTGAAATTGACCTCCTTATTCAACAAATTGATAAATTGAAGGAGGAAAATGAGAATTTAAGGAAACACCTTACCATGGTTGAAGGGTAGCTTCAGTTTATAAAATAAAATGGATTAGAAACTTTGACAGAAGTGGCAGAAGTAATGTTAGTTAGATTATGTGATGAATGTAAGGAAGTGCTAGAGGAAGCAAGTTATGAAAGACCAACCAATATTTCAATTGGAATTCAAGTTGGAGAGCAAGATGAAGAATTCCAAACTGTTGTTCCATAAGAACCTACTGAAGATGTTTCTATTACACAAGAAACAATAGTTGAAGTGGAGAAATATGGAGATGTTGGGACATGAAATCATGCATACATGGACATGTAGATACTTATGTTGGGGGGAGATGTTGGGATGTGAAATTGGCATATTTTTGCACTCATTTTCCTACCTATTATTTACCTTTTTGATTCGCTAGACCATACTCTTCCACTGTAACAACCATTATCAACTTAGGTATGTCTCTTTTTATATGTCATCCCTATGATCCAATTCTACTTGTAATTTGGCATGATAACTATTTTTTAGGTTATTTTTCTCGTAAAAATGACAAATATGTTGTTACAAGGTTTTTGGTCTATTGATATGCTCTTGCATGATTACACTTTCTAGTTTTGCCTTGCCAAGGACATGACAAGGACTCATTGAGCATTGTTGTTACACATGAAGATCTATTTTGGACGCACTAACCTCCTTAAATTAGTTATGAAGATCAATTTGGATAGCATATAGTCAAAACATAGTTCGACTGTCAAATGAGAAGTTTATGGACATCACAACTGAAATAGTTAGGATTTTCTATTGATAATTATTGTAATTTGGAAAAAAAATTACAACTTTTTCCTAACCATGGAAATTTTTATCAAATTGTTAATGTGTATTCTCAGATTAGATCACATTAGAATCAATATATTCTCATTATTACCTTATCATTGTAATCTAAAACTATAAAGAGGTGTACTCTCTTCCCATGTGAGATAGATATATAGAAACAAATAAACAATGATAGAGGGGGAGAGCACCATCATTGTAATCACGTATGTTTCATTAATTCAATCTCAATCATTGGTGGCACCATACCTTTATCTGGTCTCTCGTGTGTTGTGTTGTGTTACTGTTATTATTAGTCTTGTTCATGCTTTAATGATTACATAATTCTAACCACTGTATTGTGTAACAACATAGGTCCTGGACTGATCCCTTTGTTAGTGTGAAAGTTATTTAATTCTTGTTACAGTTTGATGGTGTGTTCATTTCATTTGAATGTGTGTTTCAACATTTGTTGAGAAAATGATTTCCATGAGTGCTTTTCTTTTCTGAATAAGAGTGACAATGTGACAAAGTGGTTTTATTTTGCATTGTGTGTTTCTTTCTTGAGAGTGTGAACAAGGTTTGAGAGTGTAACAACTAGAGTGTTAATTTGCTAAGAGTGTGATTACAACAATTGAGTTTTAGATTCATTACCACTAGTCATCATTTTCCCTTGCATATATTTTTCCTAATAGCCTTGCAATAACAAAACCCACTCGGATTGACAATTAATGTGAAGAGTTGTAACTATTGCTCTGAATTAAAAAGATAATTGTTCTTCCCAAAAGGAAGTTGAAGAAAACCTTATACACAACTTTCACATATTCCAAGTTGAAGAAAAACTTGGAATGTTGTATAAAATTTGAAGCAAAATTATTTGAGGGTGAAGGTAAACATGTAATAATTCAAAAATGTGTAAAATAATTAAATAAGCACTCTACACAATCAGATTGGTGAATAAATGAAGTCTAGGTGTGCATTTTAGTGAAGCAAGGCAATTTTGGCCCATTTCACAAAAATTCATGCCCAACCTTCATTTCAATTCCAAATTGTTTGATTAAACTTTGAGATTATTTTTTTACTCATAATCAACCTTACTTGTTCACATAGAAATTTATGTTGTGCAAGAATATGCCAAATTGGATCGATTTCATAGGGTTAAATTCAAGGTTTGTGTGCCTCAAATAAATGAACACCAAGACTTGTACTTAATTTACTTTGTGATAATGATCATTCCAACCTAAATATAAAACCATTTTATGCAACATAGCATAGTCATTGTCATAAAGGAAATATTATACATTGAAATCCAAGTATGTCAGAATAGAAATTGATCATATCTACCAATGATCATAGTCAGAACAAATATGCACTCCTAGGCCATACCAATTACACACTTGATAATGAAATTTGAAATGGGACATGAGTATACAATTCCTAACCTTAGGATATAACCTCGCATCATGTCTGACAAATATTCTAGATACCTATGTTTCCCACATATACACAACTTTCACATAAGGAAAATTGAAATAAAACTTAGAATGTTGTAACAATGCAGAAGTGTTTAAAATCATTAAATAAACAATCTTCAATTTGAATCAATCAGATTATCCAATAAAGAATCTTGGGTATGCATTTTAGTGAAGCTAGGCAATTTTGGCCTACTTCACAAAAATGCACGCACAACTCACATTTCAAGGAAAAATTGAACCAAGGAATATTTTAGGGGCTAATATTCATAAGTGGGCTAATTTTGCATTCTTTTTCCAAAAAGAAGATTCGCCCAAATTTTATAGTACAAAATTATTTTATCCCCTCAAATCGTGAAAATTTGATTTCTAATATAAAATCATTAGAGATCTAAATATTTTTACAAAAATATTACTAAACATTTTATAATTTGCATATTATGGATTGGGAATATGTGCCAAGGTTTCTAAACTTTAATATAAAATCACATCCTAAAAATCATCCTTGAATTGAATGATTCAACTTGGAGAGTATTTTTTAACTCATAGGTAACATTAATAGAATTAAATATTTTTCTTTTTTTCCCATATATATTTATGTTTTTAAAAACACTCCAAATTGCATGGATTTAAAAGGGTAAAAGGCAGGGCTTTTGTGCCTCAAATAAATGCACACCACGAATGTTTGGGAATAAGTTGATGGACTATGAAAAATTAAACTTGAATTTTACTAGTTGAAGCTTGTAGTTTCTTGGTTGAAACATTATAAGTAAAGGTTGAATGACCTTATTTTAGGAGTAATTAGGTTTAAATGTTGCCAAGGGATTGATAAAGAGATAACACGTAGGGTTTGCAGGGTTCATTTTAGGGTTTTTCTATATTTTACATATTTTTAGGGTTTTAAGTTTAAGATTAGGTCAAGGGGTCTGGTTAGGGTTTGAAGATAAATAGGTAACGAGAATGGTGACAAATAGGACTAGTTATTATTTCTTGTTTGAAAATGAATTCTAAGTAAATATATAATAATGAAATGTGTGTAAATCATTAAATAAACAATCTAAAATTTGAATAAATCAGATTGGCCAATAAATGAATCATGGGTGTGCATTTTAGTGAAGTAAGACAATTTTGGCTTGCTTCACAAAAATGCATGCCCAACCTTCATTTCAAGGCCAAATTGAATGACTCAACTTGGAGAGCACTATTTTACTCATAGGTAACATTAATACAATTAAATATTTTTATTTTTTCACATATATGCTTGTGCTTTTAAAAAATATACCAAATTGCATGGATTTCTAAGGGTAACAGGAAGGGTTTTTGTGCCTCAAATAAATGCACAACAAGAATGTTTGGGAACAAGGTGATGGACTAAAAAAAATCAAACTTGAATTTTAATAGTTGAAACTTGTAGTTTCTTGGTTAAAATGCTATAACTAAGGCTGGATGACCTTATTTTAGTAGTAATTAGGTTTAAATGTTTCTAAGGGATAGATAAAGAGATAGCACCTAGGGTTTACATAGTCTGTTTTAGGGTTTTTCTTTATTGTACATATTTTTTAGGGTTTGAAGTTTAAGATTAGGTCAAGGGGCCTAGTTAGGGTTTGAAGATAAATAGGTAACAAGAATGGTGACAAATAGGACTAGTTATTATTTCTTGTTTGAAAATGAAGTCTAAGTAAATATATAATAATGAAAATGTGTGTAAATCATTAAATAAACAATCTAAAATTTGAATCAATCAGATTGGCCAATAAATGAATCATGGGTGTGCATTTTAGTGAAGCAAGACAATTTTGGCTTGCTTCACAAAAATGCATGCCCAACCTTCATTTCAAGGCCAAATTGAATGACTCAACTTCGAGAGTACTTTTTTACTCATAGGTAACATTAATACAATTAAATATTTTTAATTTTTCACATATATGCTTGTGCTTTTCAAAAATATACTAAATTGCATGGATGTTTAAGGGTAACAGGAAGGGTTTTTGTGCCTCAAATAAATGCACAACAAGAATTTTTGGGAACAAGGTAATGGACTAAAAAAAATCAAACTTGAATTTTAATAGTTTAAACTTGTAGTTTCTTGTAATGCTATAAGTAAGGCTGGATGACCTTAAATTAGTAGTAATTAGGTTTAAATGTTTCCAAGGGATAGATAAAGAGATAGCACCTAGGGTTTACATAGTATGTTTTAGGGTTTTTCTATATTGTACATATTTTTTAGAGTTTTAAGTTTAAGATTAGGTCAAGGAACCTAGTTAGGACATTTACTATAAAAAGGCTTAGGTGCCATTTTAATGCAGAAAGGACATTTACAATCATTTATGAATAACCAGTTGCATGATGGAAATTTGGCCAATTCTACCCATGAGAAAGAAGTGATGGCCATCTTACATGCCATCACAATATTGCAACCCTATTTTTAAAAGTATTATTTTTAATAAACTGTAACTTATATCTAAATATAGAATTTGAATTTTTAATTCTATGTTCGATAAAAAATAGGAGTAAAGGAGCAAATGTAAATCACCTTATAAACAATTTTATTCACATAATAATCTCTCTCTCTCTCTCTCTCTATATATATATATATATATATATATATATATATATATATATATATATATATATATATATATATATATAGATTTATAGAAAAATAAAACAATAAGTTAAAAAAATCATTTTCATGTGCATTCGTCATAGTTTATTCAATGTGCATTTTTGCATTCAACGCGCATTCATCACAGTTTATTCATCATGCATTCCCCAAAATCTATGTAGCATGCATTATTTCACTCAACGTGAATTCATCATGGTCTATGTAGTATGCATTCTTACACTCAATGTGAATTCAACTAGCGTGCCTTAAACACAAATAATGATGGCCTCAATTGAAACAATGACATCCTCTTCCCTGCAAAAGGTTGACACATAGGGTTCCTAGGAGAAGTTCACAGTAACAAAATTCAAGGAGTATGCCGATGTTGGCATTATGGCTAATGTGTTGTCCTTGATGGAAACCTGATTAATAAATATGTACTTGATGTCAACATTTTGATAATATGATCTCATGTAGTTTGGTATAGATACTACAAAGGACATGAACAAAGGAATGGTAGTTCAATGGTAGTTGGATGAAAAATGTAAATGTTCAAGAAAGTATACATGGTTCCTATGAAGAAGGGTCACGTACATACACGAGTCCTATGAATAAAAGTCACGTACAAAATCTGAAGTATGGAAATCTACATACCAGTGGTCATTACCATGGTATTGGCCCATATTAATTGGAGCAACAATGATTATTTGATCCCATCAAATAATACTAGCAAAATTACCAAGGGATTTACCTAAGGCAATGACTGAGGCTAAAACCATATAACGAGATGGAGATCAAGGTGTTAGGTGTGCAAGTAATGAGTTATTCATGTGTAATCTAATTTGAAACATGTGTGCACTAGGGAGCAAGGAGAAGACTCAGATATGAAAGATATGAAGTATGTTGACATATATGCTTGATTTTTTTTACTTATTGCAAATGTCTAAGTAACTAATAATGACTTGTTTGTGGTTATAATGAGGTTGTGATTTGAATGAATTATTCAGACGTTTGTAATTTTGATAGTAAAGGTTGCAGAGAGTGAAGTTATGTTTGCAGTGAAATTTTTCAGATATGTACATAGGATTGTCTTTGGATGGTCGCATACATACACAAATCTATCTATGTAGGGTCGTGTATATATTCTGAGATATGGTCTTTAGTATGTTGAGATCTATACATGGGTGTTACACATGGTATTTATGTACATACACTAATATGTTTCATGGATGTTGCGTATATGTTCTAGGGTTTTTCAATATGGCTTGGTGATGGCATTTGATAAGTTATGCTCTGTTTGTTGCTATCTATCAATGATGTCGCTATATTAATGATTTATGCCTCACAATGTTGATTAGGTTGAATGAGGCTTGGTATATTGATTAGTGATGATGCTACATTATGTTTGGGTTTTCAGTAAGTCAATATTGATGTATCTATTGTGATTCAATATTCAATAACTGACTTAGTGATTCAGTTTGACAGAGATTTCAATAGTTAGTGATTTGAGATCTGTATGCGGGCCTTCTATAGAGGAAGTGCGTATATACGCGGGGTTTATTTAGAACATTATCGTATGCAATCTGAAGATTAATATGGTCAATGTTTTCAATGTTGCTAGTTAATGACAATTGATAGGTTATATGTATGAGGATTGATCTTGATGGTTTATATCTGTTATGGATTTGTTTTATTTGGTTGCAATATTTGATTGATATTCAATGATTGGTTTGTTGATGTTATAGTGATTCAATTGGTTTATTGATTGGATGATTTGATTTAGTATTTGATTTCAAAGTTGTTACTTGGTTTGGGATTAATTTTGGAAGTGGGTCCAATATGAAAATACGATGAAAAGTGGCCTACAAGTTTTGATGTTTTGAGTTAGGTGGATCCAATATGAAATATTATGAAACATGGTCCACAAAGGAGTGTTGAGGGTTGGAGCCTTCAATGAGGGATTCAGAGCTTCTTTCTAGTGGTAGCTGGTAAATTTGATCAGGGGGTAGGTGCTCCCATCTGGTATGAGAGTGTAAATGAGATCAGTGGGTTGTAGCTCCCTTCCATTGGGTGCTAGAGAATGAGTGGAGGTTGTATCTCCCTTCAAGTGAGTGCTAGAGAATGAGTGGAGGTTGTAGCCTCTTGCAGGTGGGTCCTTGCATGCTGGTAAGAGTCTGTGCCAGTACAATATGTAATGAAGTTTTCTTAATAATAAGAGAAGAAGACAAAGACGACGAAAATGGTGGTTTTCTCCCACATTGAGTTTCCACCTAAAAATATTGGTGTTTTCATGTGTTTTTGTGTTGGCTATGTGTGATGGTTTATTTTTCTCTCATTTATCATGGTTATTGTTAATTAATGGATAATGAAATAGTTAAGTATTGGTTAAAGATGACCATCTGATGAAACATATAAACAATTAGTTATATGGATACAAGAAGTTTTCATTTACCACTATCGCATACATACACATTTTTCATGAATGACAATAGCATACAAAAATTATAATATGAAATGAAAATTTAAAGTGAGTTAAAAATACTTATTCACCCCTCCTAAGTATTTTTCCTAGCAATTGGTATCAGAGCAGGCCGCCGTAGCAGAAGCTTAACAACTTGAGAGTGGATTAGGGACAATCGGAAACAAGCAAAATAAGAAGGCAACTCAAAGAAAGAAGTCATTCCAAGAGAATAGTGGAAGTGAAAGTGACATATTAGATACATTGACAGTTGTAGATGCCAACAAATATTCAACTACAGGAACACCCCACTTTCTGTTGATCAAGAATGAAGAAGATAGCATTAAATAATTACCAGGTACTGATTTTTTTCTAATTATGGTAAATTTCCCTTTTTATGTAACTATGATGAGAGTGAAGATAATAGTGAATCAACTAATATTTCCCTCTTGGGTAAAAGTGAAGATAACCATTCTACATAAAAATCAGATTAAAAACTAATGGCCCTAGAATAAGAAATTAAAAGACTTATAAATGAAAATAGAGAGAATCAACAAGTATTACAAAAGTTTGATGTAAAGGAGTGTGCCTAAAAAGAAGTGTGAATAAATAATAAATAATGAAGATTATATAATAATAATAAATAAATAAAATAGTAAATAACAATACCATAAATCTAAATAAATATATATAAAAGTAAACTATAAAAATAGTAAAAATAAGTAAAGTTATCAAAAATTAAAAATGAATAAAATAGGAAAGAATTAAATTAAGATAATTATTAAGTTAAGTAAACCTTAAAATAAAAAAATAAAATTTGCATATTGACACATGGGATGTGTTCATGTAGGCCCCTTTCCATTTTTGGTCTATTTAATAGGCAACGAGGAAGATGGTATTTATCATTCCTTCATCCATTTTCTTGGGAGAAAAATGTTGTGAGACAAACGACTCCCTAACAGTAGTACGTAGATTGAGGACTTGGGGGTGGCTAGCTGTAGAAAGATTATGTGCAACTGAGCCTACGGTTGGGTGGAGAGTCGTCCACAAAATGTTTTTATGGTTGGCGGGATTCAAATAGAGTTCAACTCTGAAATTACAAGTAAGGAATATTATCGCCACAGGTAAGTCATATTTGCTCATGTTTCTCAAAATTCTATGTTAGTTAGTGGAATAGTTTTGTGTTGATTATTAATCATATTTGAAGTAATTATTTGTATATCTTAAATCGGGGTTGTTACATATGGTATCAGAGCGGGTTCGATTCTATGTGACCTCTAGGCAAAAGTCTAAGAAAAATACCTAATTAAATTCATCAATAATTTTTCTTGCGATGACGGGGATAAATTTAATGAAAATAAATTTGAGAAATAGATACAATTTTCATCTTTTTTCTACAATAATTATTGTATAAATTATTAAATAAATATCATTGCTTTTATGAAAGTAGATAATTTTTTTTTAAATAATCTTTGGACCTATATACATACTCTACAATATAGTAACATGGATACTCTAAATACATTATTATAATTTTTTTATTTAAAAAAAATAAAGAAGTGCAATTAATAATACGTATGCATATGTTATTAATCTCCAATTATAATTGTTGCATATTAAATATAAAAGTGAACTACTTTTCTTTTGAACTCAAATTTTATTTTAATTTTTTAGTTATTTAAATTAAAAATTATTTTAAATTAATTGGTCATATAATTATTATTATAAACTTTGTGATTTACTTATGAAGTAAAAAATTATTTAAAAAAAAAAACCTAAAAACAATTATATTTCAAATTGAAAACTAGTTAGTGATAATTAAAAGTTATATTTCAAATTGAAAACTATTTATTAACTAAAAATATTTTAAGTTTTATTATTATTATTATTATTATTATTTATTTAAATTAAAATTTATCTTAAGTTAGTTATATCTAATTGGTCGTAAATAATTAAAAGTTATTTGATTTATGATTTATTTTTAAATTAAAAATCATTTTGAAAATAGCTAAAATAAAAGTTAATTAAAAATAATAAAAATTTATACTCTAAATTGTAAATTAATTATAGATAACTAAAGCTTTATCTAAATCTAGAAACCAAAACCAAAACTTAGAGAGAAGTTTTAGTTAATTTGTTATGACATACATAACTATTAATAATTTAAAAGTTACGTATTTGTAAAAATATAATAATGGTGATATAATAACATTCTAAAAAATGTTTATATATATATTAAAAAAAGGTGGAAATAGATGGTTTTGGTAAACTTAATAGGGAGATGATTAAAAAAATATTGTATTTGTGATTTGAAAAAAGTAAAAATATTTACTAGAAGTACGTTGTAATATTTCATTGTATGAAGGTTTATAAAATTATTATTTATAATATTTATGAGTGTGGTATTTGATTTAATAAGAAATTTGAGTGTAAATTAATAATTGATAAAGAATTTATTTGAATATTAAATAAATAAAAAATAAGAGAAGGTGAAATAAAAGAAGAAAAGATGCAAGAATTGAGATCATATTTGATTACTTACATTGAGATCATATTTGATTACTTACATTGGAGGAGAAGTGAATAAACAAAAAACTAGTAATAATGATGTGGATTAGTTGGTTAAGTAAGATGGAGTGGTTGACATTTTGGATTCATGGTAAATATCAATAGTTTGTTGGTTGACTTTTCTCTAAGGAGGTAGCCTCTTGAAGAAGGAAATAATGGTAATGAAATCCTAACTATGAACATTAGGAAGAGGTCATACAATATGAAATAACATTCGAGACTAATAATAGGCTAAATTTTCCAAGTTACATGTGCAAACTAGGTGTGGAAAATCATATTTGAGTGAATTAAGGTGGATTATGTACAAATTGGTTGTTTTGAAATTAATGTAAGTCATGTGTATCTTAAAGAGGCTGTATTAAAAAATAACTATAGGAATTGCACTGTCACTAGGATCTTTATATTTTCACTTCTTAAGAGGCTCACATTTTAGAGTGATGCACTGTGGAAACTTAACGAAGTATTGGAAGGTTGAAGTGTTTTAAGTTTTTTTATATCCCAATGAGATGAGGACCAATCCACAACAAGCTTTTCAAACTTATTTATGATAAAAATATGGGGTTAGGAATGCTGTAATTTGGAAGTGATAATTTAGTTATATAAATTAAAGGAGGTAATGTTTATCAATTATCATGTTTTCTTATCAAAGGGAAAATATTAGTATGATATACAATCCATAAATAATTGGGAGTTTCATGTGGAAAGTATTTAAAGTGGATGTGGAATGTATTTAAAGTACCTATAGAATAGAATTCAAGATGTTATGACTTTGTTTCAAGGATATTGATGAGTGGATTGAACAACATGATTGGTAAGGGTCATAGTGATGACTTACAAAATTTAAAAGTGTCAAGATTGGAATTTGTGAATACTTGTAATTGGTGAGAAATGATAAATGATAAACTAGGTGGATTAATGAGAAAACATTGAGCATGAAGCATAAGAACATATGTTGTTGGAAATTCTATAATGATACTTCAAGAAGAATATGCACAAATTGACAAAAGAGGTGAGATCAAGTGGTATTGAGATGAGAAATTGATGAGATAAGCAGGTCTTTTGAGGATGTATAATGATAATTACACAATGATGGATAAATTACTAGGGATTAACAAACCTTCATGCAAGTTGATTAAGAAAGATACCAAACTTAAACAAAGATGACCTAGTGTATGTCACGGGGGATTCACTCACTGAACCTCTGACATAGCACGCGTGTTTGTGGCATACTAATTAATACACTTAATTTGACTACATATTGGAAAATACCTCTAAAAACCACATTATTTAGCCCCCTACCAATATAAATCCAATACACCTTCCCAATTTATAAAACCCCTATTTTCACTAAATATTGTATGTATCCATTTTTTTATTCAGATTTTTTATACCCTTTTATTTTTATATCCCTGGTATAGTGACATGATGCCTCTCTTATGACCTCACATGCATTCTACAATGCACCTTTCGTCTTTTGATATACATTGTAAATGCATATTAGTTGCACCTTTCTTCTTTTGATAGACATTGCAAATGCATATTAGTTCTCCCACAATGAAATTACTTAACCCACACTCAAGCACATCTCGCTATGATTTGTGGCATTTAATGGCTAAGAGGATATGTACCATATTGAGCCACCATACCTAAGAGAGTAGAAGCCCCCCTGGTTTCCAACATACCTAAGAGAAAGAAGAGAAGTCTACACCGCCAGAACAGAGGGAAGTCTGCACCTCCAGACCATGAGAGAAGGAACCATCATAACTTTACACATCCACCCAACATGCATGATATGGTACTATGACATGATATGGCACTGAATGATACACATTGTGAGGGTTAGGCACACTTCCTGCTCATTGATAATACTTGTTGCTTGCCGAAGGGAAGTTCGGGCTTAGAATGAAAGTAAGGTTATTATTCTTTCTTTGAGGAACAGGAAGTGGTAATGAAAGGCCTTGCCTTAAGGTTAAGCTCTTCTTTCAATTTGAGGGAAAGTGTAACCTCAAGCTCAAAGTCAAGCTCCAGGTCAAGGTCAAGCCCTTCTTTTAGGGACAGAGAGGTAACATAAGGTAGTTAGCCCTTAAGGGAGATTAGGTTTCAAGGGGTGGTGAAAAAGATATACTGATTCTACTGAATGACCCATCCAAGCAATCTAGCCACCGCTATAGCCATCTCACCATCGTTGATCCTACAAGGTGCTTGCTCTGTCCTATTGATTAGTGTTGGGCTTGTTGTTCTTGTTGTAATGCTCTCTGCGGGTCTTTTTTGTTCCCCTTCCATTCTTCGTTGATCTTCATTGTTGTTTTTTTGTTTGAAAAGAACTCCATTTTTTTTGTTTTCCATTGGTTGTTTCATAATTGGATGGTATCATTGAGGTGGATAATCTCTGAGAGATAACATAAAGAATGACCACAAAATCGAAGCGAATAAATAATTGCAATATTTATAAAGGAAGGGTATTATTCAATGGCAGTTGGGGAGGGAAGGCTAGCCAACATGATAGGATGAACTTTCTATGATTCCGATTGGAGGGACTTTCTTTGATTCCAAATATAGAAGCATTGTTTTCCTTCCCACCTAAAGAAACATTGTTGGCTAAGGTACACAAATATCAACCATGGTTTATGAAGATTGATTATGTGCATGTATATAAAATAACATATAAATTGATCTATACGATGATGAAAAATCAATTGATGAATCTTTATGAATAGGTTTGCACCAAATAAGGTGTTCAAGCACAAGTCTAGACCCTCTAGATGCTAGAAAACTATCTACAACCAAGGTTGGGGCCCCAAATCTCAAATCAAGGGTGCAATCCAACCTAGACATGCTTAGAAGAAGAGGATGGAAAAGTACCAACACATGCGCTCTTAAGGGAATACCACGAAATCATGAAATCACCTTTTGATTCACTATCATCTCACGAATGAGACATGGACTATCACTCATAGACTATGTAAAATATAACAATGGATTGGAGATAACATAGAGACATTAAATGAATGGACTACAACTAGAACATAAGACAAAATTTTGGTTGTAGAGGTGATCTGCTCCATTTGGCTAGCTCAAAACAATGGTGTATTCCAAAATAAACCTCCAAACGTTTACAATATTTTCTACATGTTGAAGGCAAGCATTACCTTATCATGCACCTCACTAAAGACAAGGCTTCCTTGCACTCTCATACCTTTGAAATACAATCCTAAAGGTCACAACCAAGCCAGACCCCACATTGGTGTATGAGACCCCCTTACTTGTTGGAGAAGGGACCCACCTCCGCACAATGATTTGACCGCTAGGTCAATGAAGGCATACATACACTACCCCCTCTGGTTTTGAACCTGTGACCTCTTAGGAGGAAACACATGCTCTTAACCATTAGGCCCACTCAATCTAGATATAGTGGATTTCTCTTTAAGGTCTCTTTTACATAATGATTGATTACATTGGAACCACATTAGAACTAACATCATATAGGAAATATAAATGACCCTGGAAACAATATTAAGAACTAATATCAGTTCTTGGAAATAGGAATGACCCTAACATTTCTATAATAAGAGAATCTCTTGAGAATTTAAGCTAAACAATATTAAAGTAATGTCTTGAACCCCAAGAACCGAGAGCCTTATCGCCCTATAAAAAAGCAACCTATGAAACATCAAATTTAAGGCCTAAAATTTCAACGAAACAGAAGGAATACAGTATTGTGCCGCCAAGCAAAAAGTAAATCCACACTTCCCCTAAACTCTACAAGGACGCTGGTTCTTGCCACTAATACAATGGAGCCCTTTCTATTTTCCATGACCAGAGTTTATAAAGAGAGGCGATACAATTCACATAAGTACCAAAACATTGATAAGTAGCTATAAAAACTACAATAGCCCATAAAAGTTATTAACAGAATTATATACAAAAATAATACCACCAACTAAAGTTGTATCAGTCCCTTCCTTTCCCACCTCAATTCCTAAAGGTTATCACATTCACTTCAATAGAATGTTATCCTTACTCCACAAAAAATGTTCCATGGTCTACATAAGGTACATCTGTTATAATACATGAAGAACACAAAGAAAGGCTTGTGGAAGATAAATTTGACACTTCAAATCAACAAATCATGCACCACTAAATCAAAAGCATTCAAGGTTAAACACAAAAAAAATAGCTTTAGGACCCACTCCAATAGTAAAACAAATATAAAAAATGCGAGAATTGTTTATTTAAATTTTTTAAGATGCTTTAAGGGTTCCCAATAAAATGCTTATAAATCAGCTATCTCATTAAAACAAAGAATATGATCCAACAACTTAAAGATGATACTAAAACAAATATAATGAAGCCTATCTTTGTAGAATAAGAAAGACAAATGAACCATAATCAAGAAGGTATTAGAAACACATAATTCCTAGAAAGACTCACCCCAAACAGATTTTGCATCGGTGTTACATTTGAGATTTGCTCCTGAATCCTACTCTGTTTAGGTCCCAAGTTTCATGAGATGCAACAAGATAGAGACCTCTTCTAGGTTAAAAAGCTAAAATTAGCAAAATATTGAACAAGAAAATTAGAATATTGGGGGTACACCCAAACACCTCTAGGCTTTCAAAGCTACAGATATAATGGACTCTGAGAAATGAGATTTTTCATCTCCTTGCTTCAGAGAATGTATAATTGGCAATAAGAACTAGAAAGAATCTAAACCTAACCATTTTCCATACTACTGATAAATTGAATATATTGAAAACTAAATATAACTACATAACAATTCATGGATAATTTGTTACATCATAAAGAAAAGACTAATAAAATCATATGCAAGAAGCTAAAAACTGTAGTGAACATTTATAAAAGGAACTAGATAAGTTAAATCTACAAAAAAGTAAATTGATAAGAAATGCAAGTCAAAGAACCAAAACCATGGCAACTAATCGGTGACTATGCAACTGTAGCAAGATTCACTGTAAAAGCCAGGTTCCATTTTCACTATGATATGTAGGATAATAGTAATCTATCATTGCAATATTAAAGAAACACTCCTTGAATTTTCCTCCTCTCTTCAAACTCTAAACCTGGGGTAGAACTCCTAATGAATAATGTGTAAATTAAGAAGCTAACCTCCAACAATGCACAAATTTAAACCATAGAAATTTAGTTGGATGCGTTAAGTGGGGGCTCAAGGGTCTGTTTTACTACAGTGTGGTTGGAAAGTGAACCAATCTTATCTATCATTTGTCCTGCTTGACCTTCAATTATTTTTTCCCTTGGGTCATGCACTTCCTTCATTGGCTCTACATGTTTGACCTGGGCACAGTTCTCTAGTGTACCTGTACCATCAAAACCGTTCTCCTTTGTTACATCAATTGAATCTTGCTTGGGTTCTTGAGGCTCTCCCTTACTCTCCAAATCCTTGTACTTTTCTTCATTCTCCAGCACTGGATCTTTCTTTATGGCACATTCTGCCCCTTATGGTGCCATCTCTTCTACCTTCTCATTCATTTTATTTATTTCTTCAGTTTTGGACCCATGCATTTTTTCTTTGTTTTCTATTTCCCTTTTGTCATCAATCTCTTCTTCTACTTCCTTCTTCTTATCAAGATCATATTTTCCCTTCCCTTCTTCTTCCTTTTTGTGATTGGCATCTTCCATTGTTTCTCTACATCTTCTAAATCTCCTTTTGATTTTCTAGATCTCTTTGGTTTTTTCTTTGATTCACTTTCTGGTGTTTTAAATGGTGATTCCTTTACCTTTTCACTTATCCTTGAAGATCTTCTTGTTGGTGCTACCTCACCTATGGTACAAATAAAATGTCAAATTATATTTTCTAAAAGATACATGCCAATATCCTCACAAAAAGGGTATGGATTTCAAATGACAAGGAAAACAAAGACATGTAAGAACATAATTTTAGATAAGGAAAAACCAATAAAATAACAAACTTTACCTATGCTCCGAACATAGTTCAGATCAGGAAAAACCAATAAAATAACAAACTTTACCTGTGCTCCAATCAAATTCAGAGATATAAGGCCCTCCTAGATTTGCCTTCAAGTACCACTCTATTGCCCTTTTTGTATTGAGTTCTTCACCTGTTGGGGTGATAAAAATAACTTCATATTTTTTGGGTGTCCCACCCTTCTTTGGAATAACCTAGAAAAATAATTTCTAGAATTTCAACACAGTACAAGATATACCATTGAATCTCTATAATCAATTTAGAAATTCAGAAGAGCAGCTCATATATGAATCCAAAACTTGTACTGTGCACACTGCATCTACATTATAAAAATTCTTAAACAACTGAGCAATAAATAATCTTTAGGACATGGATTTATTTGACAGTTAGTTAGGGCTTAATATTTTAAATTTTCCACTAAAAATTTTGATCTGCGCTGTGATAGGAAGGCAATAGCTTCCTTTGAGAATGAAACAAAAGAAAATTTAAGTATTTGAGTTGGAAAAGCTTAGGGATGAAAGCTTAACACCATGTTCAAGCACTCTGTGTCCTCATTGTAACTTGAGAGGCCCACACTAACACCTTATCTATTCATTGTTTTATCTAGCACTCCTAAAGTCTGAAATTGATCATTTGGTGAAACATGGGGCTCAAAACCTCACTTCATGCTTATTAAGCACGTAGTCCCTATTTATTAGGCACCCACATTCTCCTCTATGTTTGCACTTGCATTTCCAACTTATGTCATTTACGTGAACACTCTTGAAAATGTCACCAACCATTTTACAAGAGAAATGTGCATGGTTAGTAGGAATACTCATCATGGATGGATATAACTGACACGTAAGGAAAGGAGATAGGTAGAATAATATATGCCATTAAGAAAAATATCAGTTTATATGGCAGAATAAACTATTAACAATTTCATTCTATAGTTTTCTTGGGAGAAAGAGTCGCAGGTATGTGGCTCCATGCATGGAGGATAGGAGGTCTATCTAGGAAATGTATCACTTAATTTTGGGTATAGATTTCCTATTGAATATAGCCGATGTCAGAGGAATACATTTTGGATGTTTTTCTGTGCTATTTGGTGAGGTTTATCTTTGTTATAGGTTGGAAGAATAAAGTTGCTACAATAGCTTGTTGCTAAGATTATTCGATGGGTATGAAGGCATGTATAAGTCCTCTCTAGGATGCATATGTCTAGGCTTGAGTGCAGATAGGTCAAAATTTTTCCATGTAGTTTGGGACTATTTCAAGATTCGTTGAGGAGGAGCTACCGAGCTCTAAATTAGCGATTGTGTGTCTTCTATGGATAATCGTAGTAATTGAGGGAGAAGAGAATGAGGAATGAAGCTGACAGCCCTAACCAGTGACCATGATTACCATCAACACTTGAAGATAACTATGTTTGTGCCATAACCAGTATTCAGAATTGTAGTGTAGAAATCTCCAACCCTTGGTGCCAGAATTTCGGCTTCATTAAGTCATATTCGTGTTTAATTGCTTTGATGTTAGATCTTCCATTTGTAAAGTCAGTATTGAATTTAAATCATTCTTCTCTATATCTCTCTTTGTTGAATAGTTGATGATTAATAATAGGAAGATTCGATCAAGGGTTTTCCCCATATTGGGGATTTTCCCTAGATTGAACCATATTCTTGTGTTCTTATGTCTTGGCTTGTCTTCAACATTTATCGCTTATGTTTTTTCATTAGTTACTATATGATTGTTGATGGATTAATGGGAAAATGGATGCATGAAGTAACTAACCTAAGAAAAGAACATGTTAACTTAAAATTAACATGGTATCAGAGCTCAGGTGAGGACAAGCCTAAGTATAAGATATTGCAATCACCAAGAAGCTTTTGAGAAATTTCATTGATTAAATCTTTATCCCTCTGAGATAACTCTAAGTTCAAGAATAAAAAATATGTTACATTCTCTTAAGGATCATGGATACCAATCCAAGAGCTACTCAAAAATCACAGGGAGAGGTTGGAAGTCATCAAGGTATGTTCTTGTATTCATAAGGTATGTTTTGAGTAATGTCAAGATATTTTTAGAGGATTATTTAACAGTCCTAGCTTGAGACTGTATAAACATATAAGAGGATATACTTAAAGATTGAAATATTCTATGATCCTTGGAGATAGGGTTGAACCTCTGTAGATGCTTGATTGAAGTATTACAACCCTCATTTTAGAGGACTACATCATTCTTAAAAGAATAATTTCTCTTTGAGATTCTTAGATCCCTAGAATGTTTCAGATAACAGCTATGGTTTCACATCCATCTCATCCCTTTTTGGTTCATTCCATATAACTGAGCATTTAAAGCCGAGTTGTTAAAGGGTATATTGAAGACAACCAGTTTGAGCATGAGTACTAGATCTTTGCTAAGAGTTTTTTGACAATTATGAATATAAGGATCAACCTTGATTATCCTATGCAACATACTTTTTGGGAAAATTTTCAGATCAAGGAGCAATATTAGATAATCAATGATTGTATTGCTCTAACTTTTGTAGCAATTTTTTTGGGGGATATATGTATATATATGTTATTGACATAATACGTCAGGTCTATGAAGGCATTATGGGAGATGTATTGATCACTTGATATCTCAAGGCAATACGTCCTTTCTTTCTAATACCAACTCTAAGGTTCTGAGTGAGCTTGCTTTGAACTTGATTTAAGAATCTTGATCTCTAATGATGATGTATTCCTAGCAACGTTTGATTGATGCTCTTCTTGAAGGTATC
This sequence comes from Pinus tabuliformis, assembly GCA_031772625.1. Classification (NCBI taxonomy): domain Eukaryota; kingdom Viridiplantae; phylum Streptophyta; class Pinopsida; order Pinales; family Pinaceae; genus Pinus; species Pinus tabuliformis. Next base: position 791,004,709 of record CM062805.1, read on the forward strand.
TCGACTCATTGAAATCAACAATTAACTTCCCCACAAGAATTCTAGGCTATGCTTAAAAGCCTGACCTATTAATTTTTCTTGTTGGTAAGTAAGGCAACCATATTTTGTGCTAAGAGGTTCAGATTTGAAGACTGAATTAGAAGCACATAGAAATATAAGGAATTCTATTACATCTCATATTCGATGCCTTGACAACCTTATCCTATCTCTGACCTTGATATCAAATTATAGTATCATTTTCTTCAAATTCAAATGCCTTATCATATTTTGAAATGTGGCTCTTGGTTGTCAAATCTACTTGACCTTCTCTCTCTTGAATTATTGAAATCATTCAAAGCTAAGAATGGAACATCTCCAAGAGAAAAGGTATCAGCTTGATGGAAAGTCATTTTGAAATTATATAAGTGACAACTGAATTAGGACAATTTTATGAAGATATGTCTAAGATTCAGGTTGAAACTTGACTGCGTGTAGAATTTGTCATGGAATCATTAATAAGTAGAAAAGGGTTCCACTCTTGTTGTTAAGTTGTATCACTAATACACATCATCAGTTGAATGTTGTGGTGAACTTGTTAAATGCTGAAACATTCATATCAAGGACACAACTTGTTTTCACTGATGAATATGTATAAGGAAATGTTGAGATTAGTTACTGTTGGACATGTATTATCACTATTATCTCTGGAATAAAACTAAGAATCCTTGTTAACAAAACAATGCTTGTATGGACCATATTGGTATATTAAGTAATGATGGGGTCGTAATAGAAGTATGAAGATCTGTAGCTATCAAGAATAGTATCCTGTGTAGTAAACATACAATATTAGTGGCACTGTCTATGAATGACATCCCTGTACATGCAACACAACATCATTTATGCTCTATTGTCATCCCACCATTTTGTATGATATTGCTACAAGTTTAGTAGCGGTGGTGATATGTTGTAGGCCCTATATGTTGATGCATGTGTTACAAGATTGTTCACAACCAAGCTGTAAACCAGTCAAATTCATCTTTTGAATCTTTATTCTTGAAGATCGGCTCGAAAAATAATGGCCTTTGTTGAAATCATCTCAATAAATATGTCTTCTCATAATTAAAGAAGAACCTTGTCGATTCTTTAGAAAGTTCCTCTTTGGTTTGTAGCTTCCTTGAATCCCATACAAGAAGCTCAGGAAATTAAACATAGCAAGGCTCTAATATAAGATCTTTGGATTAATAACAGGTTGAAGACAGACCTATGAATACAATTTGAGTATGAGGGAGCTATGATTTAGCTATTGATGAAATTTGTCCTACAGATGATAACCCTCTCATTTATCAAAGTAAGAGGGAGATTTTTCTTGAGGGGTCAAGATAAAGGGCTCTAAGATTAAAAGGTTTGATAAGATGGAGATGTTGTTAATTTGGAAATAGTAATCTTATGAGGTCTCTATATGAAGACTTTTGAGTGGATCCATGGATATGAATTATTGCTTACTCAGATAACTTTATTGTTTGAAATACTTGCTGAAATTTTTGTTGGTTAGACAATATGGTAAATGAAAAGTGCACATCTAAAATTCACATTACTTTATGAATAAATCAAAATCTGAAACATTATGAACGCTAAAATCTAGATCATTATGAAGGTTGAAATCAACAAGTATGGCTTCAGTGAGCCATTTATGCACTCCTTCATTGTATATTGTAGAAGAAGATTTCGAGAATCCAATATTTCTCATATCACCATATATGGTACAACAAAGGACAAATTTCTACGACATGTTTGGGTGGATAGATCTTATGATGAGCAGGTTGTTAGATGAACACAATGCACCCTGAAAAGACAAAGAGGGAGTAAGATCAATCAAATAATGCAAGAAGCATAGGACTGTGTGACCAAGATCTCTGCTATAAATCAATGTGTTTGCTATACATACATCTATATGTTATGAGGATCCTATTGATCTAGTCTTGACTTTCAGAAAGAAGCTTGGCACTATTCCCTATATGAAGGGATCCTTGATTAAAGATTGAAGATTGAGATCTGGGAGCTCCTAGGGGCTTCAGATACTTATTGAGCTATGAGTGAACATAAGGTGAATGGTTCACCTTCCCCTATTGGTGTGTTGTGTACAAGGTGAGTGGTTCACCTTCCCTTGTGATACCCCATGATGGTTGATATGTATGTAGGGTGAGTGGTTCACCTTCCCCTACTGGTGATGACATATGCATAGGACGAGTGGTTCACCTTCTCCTAATGGCATATGAGCAGGATAGGTGGTTCACCTTCTCCTGTGGATACCCCAGTGAGAGATGCATATAGGCATTTGTTGACATGTCAGTGGGATGTGGTTCATCCTTTCCCCACATGTAGGATGCTCATTCCCTACGATTGTTGGTTGACATGTTGGTGGGACATCGTTCATCCTTTCCCCACGTGTAGGATCCTTCCTATGATTGATTGTTGTGACTTGTGTTTGTAGGATGTGGTTCATCCTTTCCCTACATGTGATTGTGATCTGTGATTGTAGGATTTGGTTTGTCCTTTCCATACATGTGATTGTGATGTGTGTTTGTAGGATGTGATTTGTCCTTTCCCTATGTGTGATTGTGATGTGTGATTGTAGGATGTGGTTCATCCTTTCCCTAATTGTGGTTGTGAGCAGGATGTGATACATTCTTTCCCTGCTATTGATTCAATATCATCCTACCCATGTAGTCTGGGACACATGGGAAGTACCTCTCATCTAGCCAATGAGTTGGGAAAAGTGGTTAAGGACCATAGCAATACCGATGGATGCATTGGGTATTTTCGTACTCCCTATGACTAGGATGCTTGGTGTTCTTCAACTTGATCTGGGATCAAGCCTGATTGGGGCTTTACCTCTAGATTGAATTTTGTCAATGGAGAGTGGTAAGGTATTGTGACTCACTCTTAGTCAATTCTTCTTCATTCTTACTTCAGCGTTTAATAAAGCAGAGCAAAATTGAGATTCAAAGATGGTCCATGATGATCAGAGACATAGTTGTTGGTTTGATAGGTGGAATTCTCCCTAGTTGAGAGGGAGTGTTAACTTTGGAAAATATGACCAAATTCCACCATTGGACAAATCATCTATCATAGATGATTATTGCATTGAAACCCTCTTTTAGATAGGACCAAAATCAACCTAAAGATCACCGAATTTAGATAAGGAAAATTTTTATTTATTTAAAAAGAAATTCTACAAGTCATAATCTTATTAAGGCGAGAACATTGAAAATTTGAAATTCAAATTTTCCTCCAAGTGTCAAGGTCAGCTTCACCTCCATAAGGAAAAATTGTCATATATATAGGCATCCTCCATCCTCATTTAGATCATCCAAGTGCTCATCCTCTCCTCTGAAATAGGATGGCATCTAAGGTAGGACACAGGTGGCAGGGGTCAAGATTATGAGGAGGAATATCTTTGTTTAGGCTATAGTTTTCTTGGGAGAAAGAGCTGCAGGTATGTGGCTCCATGCGTGGAGGATAGGAGGTATATCTAGGTAGCATATCACTTGATTTTGGGTACAACTTTCCTATTGAATATAGCTGCTTTCAAAGGAATACCTGTTGGATGTTTTTCTGTACTATTTGGTGAGGTTTATCTTTGTTATAGGTAGTAGGAACAGAGATGTTGCAGTAGCTTGTTGCTAAAAATATTCAGTGGGTATGTAGGCATGCATAAGTCCTCTCTAGGCTACATATGCCCAGGCTTGAGTGTAGATGGGTCAAAATTCTTCCATGTAGTTTGGGATTGTTTCAAGATTTGTTGAGGAGCTACCAAGCTCTAAATCAGTGATTGGGTGTCTCCTATGACTAATCATAGTAATTGAGGGAGAGGAGAATGATGAATGAAGCTTACAGCCCTAACCAATGACCAAGATTTCCATCAACACTTGAGGCTAACTATGTTTGTGCCCTAACCAGAATTCAAAATTGCAGTATAGAAATCTCCAGCCCTTGGTGCCAAAATTGCAACTTCATTAAGTCATCTTCATGTTTAAGTGCTTTGATGTCAGATCTTCCATTTGGAAAGTTAGTATTGACTTTAAATCATTTTTCTCTATAACTCTCTTTGTTGAACAATTGATTATTAATAATAGGAAGATTCGATCAATGGTTTTCCCCATCTTGGGGATTTTCCCTGGCTTGAACCATATTCTTGCGTTCTTATGCCTTGAATTGTTTTCAGCATTTATCTCTTATGTTTTTTCATTAGTTACTGTATTATTATTGATGGATTAATTGGGAAATGGATGTATGAAGCAACTAACCTAAGCAAAGAACATGTTAACTTAAAATTAACACACTCGCATAAGAAGACCCATGTAGACCATTACCAAAGGTAGACTCGAATAAGAACATCTAGGTAGACAACTACCAAAGGCATATGTGTAAAGACAGGTGCAGGTGTGTGGATCTAGACCCATTAAGAACCTCTCACACTATTATTTCTGTTATTGATAAAAAAAAAAAATTCACAAGGAAAATGGGTGAATGAGGCTAGGGGCTAGAAAATCCAGTTAACAAGACTAAGCTACAAGCTATGAGATACAAGTGAAAATAAGAAAGAAGTCCCTAAGAAAGGGTGACCCACGAGTGTTAACCCTAGAAAAGGGAGATGTGCTACTCAACATTAGATAGTGCAAGCATCTGTAGACAGAGATGTAGAGATAATACAACCAATGAAGAATCAGATAAATCTAATGTGTAGACAAAACGTAAAAGAATGAAATTAAAGGAAAATGTGAAGAAGTTTTGGACCATACTCACTAGGGGAAGTGTAAGTAGAAATTATACTTAAAGCATGGTCAGCTTTACATGGGAAAATGTCTAGAATTATGTAAATAACTACAAAATTGATATTTGAAGATCAATACTCATTTCCTCTGACATGGGTATGTTCAATGTTTCAGTTATTTACCAGTACCCCAATCACTTTGTTAATATTGAATTTAATATCCTCAAACTATTCTCAAAGGATAGAGATAAATATTAGGGTTAACCATATATATCCCAATATTATATGAATAAAGTGTAATCATGTAAATAATTTCCAGATATAGATGAAAAAATATAACATACCTGGCATGCTTTGCATATGCTTCATAGTGTTCCATGACCATCTTCTCAGCTTTTTCATTGAAAGAAGACTCCAGGAATGGTGCTACAAGTAGGCATCTTATGACCTACAACAATAATCCAAAGTTTAGAAAGGGAAATAAATTACTATTGTTTATGGAAGAAATCATGTACTCTGGTCCCAATAACTAAGATCCAAGAATGCATACAAACTATATGAATGTCAATGCCAGTTTACTATTGAAAAGTTGATAAAAAGCAGAGTTCAAACATTAATACAAGGTGTGTTAACTATGCAACAAATAATAATAAAAAATCTTCCAACAATTTTTTTTCTTCTTCACATGAATTCTAGTCAGTTCTCATTGTGCAGTGCACACAAATCGTGTCAAATGTAACATTTTGAATACATTTTTAAAATTCACTTCTAAATCCTAGAACCACAAATAGTTCATCCCTAAGTTTCTTGGTCAATTAATTATAGAATGTTAAAAGTGGCCACGAAAAAAAGATCCACAAGTTGAGAAAAATTCATTGAGTTATGTGCTCATGTGCAACATCAGTTTTCAAATATCACTTAAGCAGTATGAAACAAGTGAAAATCCTGTAGCTCATGTTGTATCAAAACAATTAACACACTACAATGCCATTCAAATAGCTTATGTCCATCTTTAGTTTCCAAATATCTTTTAAGCAAAAAATACGCAACAAGCACAATTGTGTCCAACCAAATGTAACACACTACAATGCTTAATAAAAATTATGATAAATAAGCTAAATTGATAAGTGGATGAACACATACAAGAAGAATGTGTCACAGTCTAAGGGTTGGATTCCAATCCTTCTTCAGAGTATTGACACATATCTCTCCATTGCTTGCAATATTAGGGTGGAAGATTTTTGTGAAAAAATACCCTGTAGTCCAAGCCAATCATTACTATTGAAAGATGCCAAATTTTATTTCTTAGTTTTTACAAGTCATGAATACCCCTTATATACTTGATGATTTAGATAAGCAATGAGTAGGAAAACAAAAATAATGTCCTATAAAAAACTAACCATCTAAAGAAAACATAATATACATTTAAGAGAATGTAACTTGGATGAAGTATCATTATAGGGATAAAAAATTACCTCTGGGAGGAGAGTTTGGAAAATTAGGAGTTAGAACCAGTTTCATTCGAAAAACACCAAAGTCATATGGAATGCCAGCTGCAAGAAAAAACATCAATAAATGTAAATATAGCTCATGTTCCAAAAATCTAGTAATAACCATGCAAAAAAAACGAATTGAGATGCTTCAGTAAACACAATATGAAAAAATGATCCCTTTCTCAAGCATAGAACATCCAAAATATGTTACATTGTTCTCAATTATTATTTTAGAATTTACCCGGTCCTTCAATGTCCACAACTTTGATTGAAAAATTTGTCACCATTCACCACCACTTTTATACCTCCATGAGGTGATTCATCAAGACTCTTCAACTCCTTTGCAATTTCATTTATCACCACGGGTGGGAGGTTCTCATTTTCAGCCCATAACAAAAGATGTATATGTATTTATGTATGAAGATCCACTTCAAAATGGAAAGCATCACAAAAATTTATGCCTGACAAAAACCATATTAACTAATCGTGAGAAACTAGAATCCTACATGCAATTTTCACCACTGTCCAGGATGTTGGGGTTTTACATTCTGTAAATTGAAGACTAACTGGAACTCTGCACCTTTAATTCTACCATTGAGGAGATGAAAGGAAAATGTACTTTCTTGCAGTGATGAAGAAACTAAAATATGCCAAAAATATATGTATTGGTAAAGGCAAAACATAAACATTCACAATATTCCATTTAGTAATAGCTATTTATGTATAGGCAAATGGTAATAGAAAGCACAACAAGGTCCAATAAAAGATGAAAGGCCCCAACTATTTACTGATGTAAGGTTTTTACTTTTGAAAGGAAGAGGGACTTCCTTGTAGTAAAAATTAAACAACTTTATGCCAAAAATCTATGCATGAGGAGAAAAAGGGATAGAAACATTCATAATATGCCAATTTAGTTATAGAAAAACCTCTACTAGAGATAATTGAGTATCTATAATGAGCTAAAAGGCCCCATCATCCATCAGTAGGGTTAAGATTTTTACCATGTCCCACTGATACAATTGCCTGAAATTCAACTTGTAGCAATGGCTGAAAACATCCACTTGCTGATTTGGTAGATGGAACCTCCCTATCTAGCAGGTAAGATGGAATTTCACAACTCTCATTTACCTTGAAGGCTTGAGAATGACAACTTCAGTAAAGAATGTGGAAATAAAAAAGAACAAATAACATAGTCAAGGAATAAAGACCACTGGCCATGAAAAGATAAAGGGGCCACATATTCATTCTTGTCCATATTGACCAATGTATCAGGGTGAAAAATGTGTACAACAAGTAACATAATTCAAAGAAGATCCCCACTAAACATTTGTAGGTTGGTGGTAGTAAATAGTCAAGGTATGAATATGATGCAATCGTGTAGTTTTAGCAGGAAGAAATAAGAAAAGATATGAGGTTGCAAGAATTCGCAGGAGAAGAAAATATTTCTTTTTCTTTCTTTGGGACCAAGGAATCTTCAATTATTTTGCATGAGAAGTCTACTAGTGACATAGTACATGCAGAAGAAAATGGCAATCCTCTATCTAAAGACAAAGGAAGCTTGTGAATGAATGGCATGCTTTTTGTTCAACCCATGGAAATGACATTAGCATTTTCTAGTGCTCTATCTCTCTATGAAAATAATCAATCTTTTCTAGTGCTCTATCTCTGTGTAAAAATAATCAACCTTCTCTAGTGCTCTATCTCTCTATACAAATAATCAACCTTTTCTAGTGCTCTATCTCTGCATGAAAATTTTATAAGAATCAAGTTAAAAAATGCTCAAACAGGAAAAATAAATTCTCAAAATGGTAGCGGAATTGGACTTTAATTCCAATGGTTATACCATTATATCTCCCATGGAAAGGGGGCTTGATGTGAGTGGTTTTGGTTGAATTAGATGAGCATTGTATATCAACATAGCTTAGAATTTGGTACATATGAGCCAATTGTAATTGCATTCATGAATGAGATTCAAAGCCAATTGCCATTGCATTATGGCTTTGTACATTGCTGGGAGATGAGAGATGCTATCTTCTTTTCCCCTTAAGTTTCAACCTTGATCAAATCCTTTTATAGCTTACCAATAGGATAGGAACCATTCTATAGATGTATGATGATGTAAATAACACAAATATATACAACTATATACTTTGGAAATTATTTGTCTTCGATTTTTCTTTGTACGACTGAGTTGGGTCAAGACTACTTCTAACATTGAAAAGTTCATATAAATTACACTACATGCTTGAGAGGTTTGGTTTTCTCCATGTTCCCAAAAATAATTCATGTTAGCATGAAAAAATTTATGTATCCACTAACTAACATTTCATTTGTAAAGAATCTCCTGTATTGTTTTTTTAATCTTGTGTTGGTGAAACTCAATATTTAAATTCCCCTTAAACAAATATTCTAGTTTATCATGGGAATACACACAGGTCTCACTCCCTAGTATTAGCTTACTCAAGTAAGCTAATGAAAATATTGGTTCGATAATGGAAGGCATTGTGAGTACTTAACATGGGAAAGTTGTTTCCTATTTAATCATAGCTTATTATCAATCTATGTCTACAAAGTCACTATAAAATGGTTGACCAATAGATAACATAAAGTTCTCAAGTTTGAGTTTGTCACTGAAGGGATAATTCAAACGTTACATTGCTAATGCATCCCACAAACCTTTGTTTTCAATGTCCCCAATTTTACAACCTTATAGTAAGAAGATTGCCAATTTTGCACCACAAGTTCTGCAATAGCTGAAGGCATTGTAGGTTCATGCTACAAAGTTGGAATATTTGGAACATGCAAGAACTGTCTTCGACAGATACATCCTTACCTGTATACCCTTATATAGCTTTGTGGTGTTTACTAAACCACATAATTTCATGTGTATGTGTTTTACTCTGGAATTTATTTGTACAGTAAAGAAGTGTTGACTATAACAAAAACCTAAAACAAGTTTTGGAATATTTTCCATTTCCAGCTGAGCTTAGGACAAAGCTCACATATAAAATAAATATATTTAATAATAGAATTTACCCAGGTATGTTCATGACATATAAAGGTAAAACACAATAAGATTAAAGAAATTTCCCAAATCAAGTAAGACAAATTAAATCATGGCCATGTTCAAGGAGGCTTGATTACAAGCCTTGTTAGAAACAGGCTACATTTCTAGTATACAAACAAAAATGATCAATTACCATAGGAGATGTTTCTTAGAGACAATGCAAGGGATATTATATATGCTATATCATACATCATTATGAGACTATGAAGATTAAAATTATGATTTAGCATCTATCCTAAAATAGGCTCAAAGTACTAATCCACATGACTGTGTTTAGGGTACCAAAAAATAAATTTCTAAAAGCCACTTAATTATATTGTGCCAAACGTTTGCTACAAAGAAATTCAGTGTAGTTAGCTCAACATTGAGTTCTTTCTTACCTTGTCACAATATCAATCTGTCACAACGTCTTCTGATGTCCTGAACTACCAGGCACCTGCACTAATATAAGCACATGTGGCAATGAAGTGATTGCATTGAGAGGTGCTCTCTCCATCCCGGTGGTTTTTCCAGCACCGCCAAGCCCCACAATTCCTATAACTCTAGTCTTCTTGCTTTGCTGCTCGAGTAACATTTCCCTTTCAAATACTTCAACTTTCTCATCCAATGTTGTTGGATATCTAGACACATGTAGTGCTCTTTTAACTTTTTCCAACACTCCTTCCTGCCTGACAAACAAGTTTCCCTTGCTTGTTTTCTCGTATCATTGCTTGTTGCAACAAGTTACCCTCAAGCCTACGTTTGCTAGGTTGGAGTAGAAGGATTCGTGCTCTATCAACAACGTTGGATCTGGTCTCTTTCCAAGAGTAGCTAGTAGTTCTTCTGCACCCTGGATTTATGGTCCAGTTCCTAATTCATCTCGCTCAGCCCTATTACTCACTTTGTGGCAAACCTATCTGAGACTCCTTTGAATATTGTAACCATGCAAGAGAAGGGAAAAGCTAAAATTGATGGACCTTATGTAATGTATGATCTATTACCCTTTCCTAATGGCTTGAAGTACCAGGCACATGGTCCTCTAATAGTAGATGAGCTTGTCGTGAATCTTACCTTTGAGCTTGTTGGCCCTAGTGAATACTGGGTTGTCCACCCTAAAAACATGCAGCCAAACATTGCCATGTCTGAGTATACATGAGCTTTTTTTAGAGGCCTCACTCTTCCAAACATTGGTAGCTGCATTGTCGCCATTGATGTAGTGTCTCTGACCCATCGTTGAAATGAAATTACGAGTCAGAAATGTGTACAACATAAAGTATATATCAATCCAGCAAGGTAGAAGGTTAGAGTAAGAGGGAGATTGGAGTACTCACCCATTATATGTCTCCATATCGAAACATTTTATTTTTGCAACATCAGTGAGAGCCTTCCTCCATTTCTTGATGGTGTTGGGGTCATATCATGGTTTAGAATCGAACATTGTCTTCTTCTCTAGCGTTTGCAGTGCTCAACCATATACTCCTTTTTCGCCCTGCATTCCCCATCTAAGATCTGAAGGCTTGACACCACCATAGAAGACTAGAATAATAGTTTCCCTCGACTCGAACATGAGCAGGAGCTCATCAAGACACCAATTTGACTCTACATATCGGGGATATGCAGAGAAGTTGTTCGAATGGCACTCTGGATTTGAGGAGTTATATACTCTCCATTTTGCAATTCATCTTCGTCGAGAAACACTCGCAGTCTGTGTTTGTTAAGGTGATCTTGTTGTGTCTTTCTCAAGCTAGAAAGGAAGAAAGGATTAGGGTTCAAACTCAGAAACAAAGAAAGGTTTGGGGTCGAAGAGAGGCTCAACTGCAAACTGCAACCTTTCCCAAATTTTCACGCCCGTGCAACTACGCTGTTCTCGAAATTCTCCAAAACTATGGTGTATTTTTCCTTCCGCTTGGCCAAAAAATCATATAAACAATACCTTAGGTTATATATATTATTATATGGTATATTAAAACCCTTTAGGCCCTCATTCTAATGCCAATATATTATTTTTTTATTTTTCCATTTTTAATGCCCCAATGTGAATGCACATGATATAACATTGGTTTGTCAGTGAGGGCCCCATGGTGTATTTGTGCCATCAAGTAGAATGGTACTAGAATGGATAGGCAAAATATGTATAGTGATCATGGAATTTTAACTTGATATCAATGATTTAAATGATTGTACAAATGATAATATATTAAAAATGGATTTCACTAAAATTTCCTTGGAAAAGGAAGAATATCTTATGAGATATTAAGGCTCAAGATGATGAGGCTCATTTGAAATTTAACGATGTACTTAGATGAGTATACCCACAATGTAAATGGTAAACTTCCTAATAGAAAGAACAAGAAATTATTATGACACAACACTAATAGTACTGATGAGATAACATAGATCCTAGAGGGATGTTGAATAATCTTAATACATAGTTAGTATTCATTGTTTATATAAGTAAATGAAATTAATTCATGATAAGAATGTTTCAAGTGTATTTTATTCTATATTGATAAGTATTGATATGATTCTCATATTAATGAGGTTTCATGATGTGATTTTATGTGGTAATTGGATAAAGTTTTTATGAGAGGTTAATCATGTATATGTGGTGCTTATTTATTTATTTGTTATGATAAGGATGTTGAATGCTCATGATGGATACAATATGCCTAGAGATCATGATGTTATGATATGATGTATATTGAAATGTGGTTCATTTATTATGTGATGTCATGATATATCTTTGATGCAAATATGTTGATGTTATGACTTATGAGGGTATTTTATGATGTGAAGCACATGGTAATCACACGCAATTTTACGACATGCAAGAGCATGAAATTCTTTACTATTTAGAATGTTGTGATAACAATGATGTTATGTTATCAAGATGACATGTAAGGGTGGGCATATGGATTATTTTCTTTGATACTATGATTATAACTAATGCATTGGTTGCATGTTGAGGTGTGATGATTGACAGGAACACCACAAATGGGCTGAGAGGGCTAGTTAAATTATTTGATGATATCTTGAGAGTCCATACTTGCGAGGGAAAATATGTAACACCATATGGGCTAGGTACAAACTCAATCAACACTACATATGTCAGTGGTTCTTTTGTCTTATGTAGCTCTTGATGGATATCTCTTGAGGGGCTATGGGACCATCTTGAGGAGGTCAAGTGTCTGATATTGGATTGGGATGCCGAAGTTTGGTGGGGGTGTAAGGACTTTGATACCTGGGGCTGTGCACCTTAGTGAGTGTGGAGGTAGTGGCCCATCCTTTCAAGATGCTTGGAGTACTACTGCATGGAGTACTAAGACGGGTGCCTGCCTTGGGGTAGATGAGATCTGAGTCATGCGCGATCCTTGGGCTATGCTACAAACCGATGGGACTTATGCTTGGTTTTTGAAAGTGGGAAAAAGGAAACAGATTCCTTGATATTTTCCAGGTGTTGTGGCTTTTGATGCCTATTGGTTATACTAGTTCAATAGAGGGTGTAGGGTAAACGTGAAGCAATAAATAACTAAATAAATAAAATGTTAAATGATTCAACTTAACTTTTGGATGAAGTTCCTTAGAAAGGAGGGAGTACGTAATGTCCCCTAATAACAATAATAATAAAAATAATAAATAATATAATAAAATATTAAAATATAAACAGATAAATGATAAACAATAAAGAAAAAATAATAATGGTAAATAAATAAAAAAATTAAAGAAAAGATAATGATAGTAAATAAATAATAAATAATGAAGATAATATAATAATAAGAAATAAATAAAATATTAAATAACAATACCGGAGTTCTAAATAAATATATATATATATATATATAATTAAATTTATAAAAATAATAAAGATAAGTGAAGTTAACAAAAAGTAAAATAAAATAAGAAAGAGTTAAACTAAGATAACTATAAAAATAGTAAAAATAAGTACAGTTATCAAAAAGTAAAAAGGAATAAAATAAGAAAGAATTAAGTTGAGAGAAATAGTAAAGTAAAACTTAAAATAAAATAAAAATGAAAGTTGCATGTTGACACATGGAATGTGTGCATGTAGACCCCTTTCCATTGTTTGGTCTATTTAATAGACGATAAGGAAGATGAGATTCATCATTCCTTCATCCATTCTCTTGGGAGAAACGTGTTGTGAGACAAAGGATTCCATGGTAGTAGTATGTTGATTGAGGGCTTGGGCGTTGCCAGCTGTAGAACGATTATGTGCAGCTGAGCCTACAGTTGGGTGGAGAGTCGTCCCCAAAACTTTGTTGCGGTTAGAAAGATTCAAATAGCGTTCAACTCCGAAATCACAAGTAAGGAATATTATCACCACAAGTAAGTCATATTTGTTCATGTTTCTCAAAATTATATGTTAATTAGTGGAATAGTTGTGTGTTGATAATTAATCATATAATTTGATGCAATTATTTGTATATCTTAAATCAGGGTTGTTACATATGGTATCAAAGTGGGTTCGACTCTATGTGACCTGTAGGTAAAAGTTTGAGAAAAATACTTAATTAAATTCATCAATAATTTTTCTTGCGATGACAGGGAGAAATTTAATGAAAATAAATTTGAGAAATAAATACAATTTTTATCTTTTTTTCTACAATAATTATTATATAAATTATTAAATAAATATCATTATTTTTAAAATAATTATTATGAAAATTATTAAATAAATATCATTACTTTTATGAACGTAGATAATTTTTTTTTAAATAATCTTTGGACATATATACATACTTTACAATATAGTAACATGGATACTCTAAATACATGGAAACTTAACAAGCTCTCCTTTCCTCTCTCACAAAAATGACAACATCTAAGCACAATTAAGGAGAAAAATGGCAACCAACAATGACCGACCCAATGAGGAAAGTGAAGAATGGATTTATAGTGATGGAGAGGAGATTAAAGATCTACCAAAGGGGGGAGAAGGTCCTTATCCCAAAGGTAAGAACCCTAAAGGTGGGATCAAAGGCTTTAAATGGGAGTACTCGACTAGGTCTTCATACAACAACTACCATCTCGTTGTTCTCAAGGCTTCTAGTAAGAGAAGCTTCTACTCAAATTTTGGAGAAACTGCCTGAAGAGGATTAGCATGAACTTTCCTATCAAAAGTTGCACTGCTAGCACTAGTCACTAGTTAGACAAAAGGTTACCAACACAAATTTTCCTACTAAAAGTAGTGTTGGTCTTGAAAATTAGGTTTTTTCACAAGTTTTTCTAGAATTACTTCAAGACATTAGTTCTCCATCTCTTCAGGGATGTATTGAGCATATACTTCATGATGAATGAGTTTACACAATTTTTTCTACTTTACGACATTTGTGATGACAGTGGCATAAAGGAAGACACTTCGGGTGCGGAGTTGGGAATGTGACAAAATACTGTGTAACAAATTCCCCCTAAAGCATGAAAGTAGAACAAGAAGTGATGGTTGAAGTGATTTATCAGTTAAGGCAAGGAACTTGGAAGACCACTATCAGAAGACATGCAACTAAAACATGATATAATATATGACATCTATGATATATACATATGCTTGATAATACATCTGAATAGGCGTCAAAATATAATACATGAATCCATGGTATGGACGCAACTATCTGTCTGAAAAGGGTCATGTCTATGGATCCACGACATGGACGCAACCATCTGTATGAAAAGGATCATGTCTAAGGATCCACGACATGGACACAACTATCCATATGATAAGGATCATGTATACAATCATGAATATTCAATAACTCCTTACAACTTGGATTTTAACATATGAGATCCAAGTTCATCTCTATCTCGACCAAAGTATGAATCTGGAAATGTGAATAGATGTGTTGACGGTGAACATGGTAGAAACCACCTGATTACTGGTCAATAATGTAAATTGTTAACAGGAAAGAGAGAAACCACCAATAATGACGATGGCCCTCAAGGTACACTGGTACAATCTTCAAGTGTGAATAGGCGAGCTGAATTCGAACACTTGCAAAACATTTGATCGAAGGCCAATGATGCAAGCCTTTTGTCGAACACGAAGAACTTGCCATTGAGGCATGCAAGCTCCAAGGTACTCAAATGATGCTTCTAAATAATCTCCATGGAGAATGAGTTGAAGTTGAGAGGAAGTGATCTGTCGCAGAAACATAAGAGTAACTAGGCGCAGTAAAAGCAGAACAGACAGTCACAACATGAACACAAGATGTAAGGTGGAAACCCAATGTAGGTGAAAACCACCTGCTGCAATCGTCTCTATCTTCTTTTTAAATTAGAAACTTCTTTTTACAATTTTTGTACTGGTGCAGTCTTATACTAGTACGCAGGCTTCTACCTGCAGAAGGCTACAACCTTCTCTCATTCTCCAGTTTCTTCTGGAAGGGAGATACAACACCCTAGCTCTTGTACTAGCTAATATGTTTACTAGTATGTAGGTTCTATCCTACAGAAGGCTTCAACCTTCTCTTTTCTTCCAAGGACCACGTTTCATAAATTTTCAGACTGGATCCATCAATAACAACATTCAATCATCAAATCAACTAATCTCCTTTGCACCAACCACAACTGAATCAACCAATTATTTTGACAACCCTTCAATATGATCTTTCAGAATGTTGTAACTAGAATACTGTAACTAGAACCCAAATCACTACAACAGCGAACAGAAGCAGCCAAAACATATTTTATGAGGTATATTCTACTTCAATGTGTCGAACCTGCGTGCATACACACTTTTCTCAAGACGAAATTGTGTACAGATCTGCAAATCAAATTTCAGATGTATACACTGTTTTGATATGAAAAACCAATGTGTATACGCGCCTTTTCTAAAGTGAACCTGCGTAGAGGTCTATAAATGATTATTTAAACTTTACAACAATTCCAGACTTTAGTTCTACCTGGATCATCATATTTACAAACTACAACATGCGCTAGTTATTCAGATAAATGATCAAATCACATAAAGATACTTCACTTCAAGCCTTAATATCTTGACCCATCATTAGATATTATCCTTTATCAAGTGCTAAGGTTCATCCTTGGTTCAGATCCAGCTGTGCACCATAACCCAATAACCTGTATACTAGATCTTGCTCTTCATCATATATTCAATACTTGAGTGCCTTTGCCTAATGATCTTCTCCTCCTTTTATAGTCTTAGGCCTTACTCAATACCATGGACCAAAAACCACTTAGGACCAATACCTTGGACCAATACCATGGATCAAAATACCATGATCCAAATACCATGGACCAAAACTTAGTTTTCCAACATGTACGCGCCTTTCCTTCTGTGAAAGTGCATGTGTATGTTATACGCTTGTTTTGGTATGCTAACCCGCGTGTACACATAGCTTGGTCAGTGGGGAACCTGCTTATACCTCTCTTTTGTTCATTCTATGAGTCTGAACTGTGATCTGTCATCTGAGTGAGTTGCCATCAAGGACAACACTTGTGTCGTAGTGCAAATCTGTGTCATACAATATTCCCCTTTGTACTTGATGGCAACCCCAAGTCACTCTCCCCGTTTGTCATCAAGGGCAAAGGGTTATGCTCCCCCTGAGTACATGTTGAATTCTCTGATATGTTGAAGTGTGCTAATTGAGCTCCATGATTGAGTCCATGCTCCCCCTGAATATAAGCAAGGTCTGTAAAAGGATGTTCTAAAAGAGGAACATGACTCTATACATACATCATAAATGACCTTCATATCACCAATGACTCATACATACATCCATCTCCTAACCAAGTGGGGATATACCAAGTTTGACTCATCCACCCAACCAAGTGGGGACATACCAATTGTTTATACAAGAGCATTACATCATTCATCCCATGCATAGTGGGGTAACAAAATAGGTCGTTTCATGACCTTTACATTAAAATATATACATGACATATATAACAAAGACCAATTATCTAAGACAAGACCATGATAGTCATCAGCACCATCTATCAATCAGCATCCAGATCAGCAACCATGATCTCCCCTTGAAACTGTTCCAAAAAAAACAACTATGTGAATTTGTACCAAGATCTTCTAAGACAATGCCAACAATGAATTATTACAAGTATATGCTCCCCCTGAACTTGTTCCATATGATCACTATCAAATCTAATCATTTCATATAGTAGAAGAGTTATCAAGGCATTATCATCAATCAGATATAGATCAAGTTATCAACAACTTATGAGAGCCAACATATTTCCACATGTCATCCACAGACTGTAACCATCATTAAGTAGAGTAGATAATTTAGTTAACCATATCAAATCTCTTTCATCCTAAGTCTGGCCCACTGCTTTTCCTCAAACCAACATATATGCGGCTGTATCCACAGAAACCAGCGTATGTATGCAACTATGCTTCATGAAACTCGCATATAGCCACCTTTCTCTAAAACAGATAAGTTTTAACAACAGGATGATGCATCAACTACTCCCATCTTTAACTTTTTATTTTAAGAGAATAGAAATTTTACCTTTTATGACAGCAGGAGTGTCATTTCCAGATGATACCTTCTTTTCCTTTTCTAAGGCATTATATGGCTGAAGTTTTTCTTTGTCACCTGTCATGTGTTTTGAGCATCCACTGTCAATGTACCACTACTTTACTTGTTCTTCTGCATACAATACTATACCACATCTTTCTGTTTGCGGTTCTTTCTTTCTCCATATTTTGGGACTTAGTGAAGTTTTCTCCTTCTAAGATGTTTGCCGAAATTTACTCCTGCATTCAGATTCTTCATGACTGAATTTGTTGTAGATTCTATTTCTTTTCCAAGAAGATAAAAGTTATTGTAGGTCCATTTCATGATCCCTGTCACATTCCTTTGATTTCATGCTTCTCTAGTCATGATGGTATTGTAAGCAACACATTAAGAAGCTTTGTGTCCAAATTTATGACATGAAAAACATTGGCCATTAAATAAGTTCTTGCGATTATCGAATCTACTAACTTGGTGATTGTAGTTTCTATTGATATTCATTCTTGAAGCAGATTGAGTATGATTTACCTGAGGTTGGTTGTAGCTTCTGTTCATCCTTGAAGTAAATTGAGCCTGATATACCTGGTGATCTGCTTTATGCCTTTGCTGACGATTGTCAAAATGTTCACTGCTCTTTGTTGCATCAAGGTAAATTTTAGTGGAGGTTGACGACTTCTGTGCTTGAGATGCTTCTTCAATGTATCCAAGACTGATCCGGATTTAAGTAGGAACGCAATAGATTACAGAGATAACCATAAATACAGAGATGCGATAACCATAAAAACAGAGATGCAGCGGAAATAATACTTCATTTCACTAATGGAGAATACTGAAATATGCTTACAAATAGAAATGACCCAGCTAGGGCGATGGTAGCTTATCTCTGAGAAGAGATGTGTCGGCTACATGCCTCTGAACTGTTCCGAACTGTCTTTACAATGAGGCTCGAAGGCCTATTTATTATTGAGAAACAATGGAAAACCCTTAACATTCCAAAACCTAACCCTAGAAGATGAAAACGCCAAACTATGGGCCCCGTTTGGGTAAATTGGTACATCAACTTCCCGGGGTCGTAACTTTGGCATATGATCTCCGTTTTACGCGCATGATAGCCCGTTGAAAAGATCTTTCTGAGGACTATAACGCAAACAACGATTTTTTATCTAAAAAATCGCAGGAGCGGGATTTCCCAAAAAAACATCGTTTAGGGCCTCAAAACGGCTCCGGAAGTTCAGGACCCGAAAACTGCTAAAAATAGTAAATTGTGCTATAATTAAGGAAACTGAAAATGTCAAGAGGGACAATGGTGGGGGTCTAGGTGGACTTGGCAGGTGGCCACCAATATCCACCTGGATCATTCCTCCCCCCTTAGGAAGCAATGGTCCCCATTGCGTTGAGTTCCTCCATGAGATGGGGAAACTTTTGCTGAACTTGGTCCCTGGTGAGCCACTTGCCATTGTGAAGGAGTTGGCCTGCTTTGACAACTCGATACAGTTGAATATTCTGTTGGCGAGTATTCTTGATCTGTGTGTCCATGATTCGATCAGTTGCAGCTTGTTCCATGCAATCTGGATTTAATTCTGTGGGGGTGAGCTGTTCTGCAATGTCGGATGTATCTAGCAATGGTGGAAAGTATGGCCGAAGGCGGTCCACATTGAACACTGGGTGCAGGCCAAGGAATGGGGGAATGCTGAGTTCAAATGCATTGTTTCCCACAGCCTTAGTAATGGTGTAGGGACCATATCGGAGTGGTCCCAGTTTCCGATAGGCTCCAGTAAGGCGTTCCTTTTGTAAATGCAACCAGACTTTGTCACCCACCTGGAACTTGTGTGGCACTCGATGTTGATCATGTCGCTGCTTGAACTTGGCATTTGATTTCTCCAGAATGTCATGGACCTGCTGGCGAATATGTTGGATGTGCTCAATGAAGCTGGTCGCCTTGTTTGTTTCAGACTGGACATGAGCAGAATCTGCGTGAGTAGCTGCAAATGGCATGGCCACATCAATGGGGCATAATGGCTGGAATCCCAAGCCCACCTGAAAAGGGCTATGGCCAGTGGAGCTGTGAAGAGCTCGGTTGTAGCTGTGTTGAACATAGGGGAGGCTCTCGTCGCATGTGCGTGGATGCTTTGAGTTGTACATGCGCAGAATGTGTACAATCATCCTATTGACAACCTCTGTCTGGCCATCAGTTTGAGGATGGAAGGCGGTGGACTTAGTGAGTTTGGTGTCCAGCATTGACCAGAGACTGGACCAAAATGTACTGAGGAACCGACTGTCCCGATCTGAGATGATAGACTGTGGAATCCCAAAGTGCACCCAAACTCGTTCAAAGAAGAGTTTAGCAGTGGCTTCTGCTGTGATGTTCTTCTTGCAGGCCGCCATGATGGCCATCTTCGAGAACCTGTCGACGACTACAAAAACACAGTCATTTCCATGCTTAGTGGAAGGAAGGCCAGACATGTAATCCATGGAGATGGATTCCCAAGGTTGGCTAGGGGTAGGCAGTGGGGTATAGAGGCCTTGCTTCTTGATGGTCGGTTTGGCAATGGCACAGGCAGTACATGATCTGATGTACTTCCCAACATCCTGTCGAAGATTCGGCCAATAGAAATACTTTTGCAGCACTGCCACTGTTTTCTCGACCCCGAAATGACCAGCAACTCGACTATAGTGTACTTCCCAAATCATCTTGGCACGCTCGCTTGAAGGAACACAAAGGTGACCCAAGTGGCATAACAGGTCGTCCTGGAGGTGAAAATCTGGAACATGCTGACCCTCCAAGAGGTTCTGGTATGTGTGGCCAAATTCCGGGTCGCTTTTGTAGAGCAGTGGCCAATCAGAAGTCTCGTGCCCACAAGAGTTGAGGACGGTGGTTAACGCCATGATTGGTGGTCGACTGAGGCAATCTGCAACATTATTAGTGCTGCCCTTCTTATACTTGATATTCAAATGGAACTGTTGCAGGTATGTGGACCACTTCTGATGGCGATCATTCTACAATTTCCCTTGGGTCTGTATGAACTGTAGGGGTCGGTGGTCTGTGTGGATGACCGTTTCCTTCCCCAAAATGTAGTGCTTCCATTGCCGACAAGCCTGTACAATGGAATACATCTCTTTATCATAAGTGGGATACTTCCGGACCGTGTCTGAAAGTGTTTCACTGTGATATGCCACAGGATGCCCGTGTTGAGTAAGGACTGCCCCAATAGCATAGTCAGAGGCATCTGTCTCGACCTCAAATGGTTGTTGTAAATCTGGTAAAGCGAGCACTGGTGCTGTGCAGAGGCGATCTTTCAACTCTATGAATGCCTTCTGTTGAGATTCAGACCAAAAGAATTTTGCCTTTGCCCCGCCCTTGGTGACTTGACTCAAAGGCCAAGTGATATGAGAAAAACCCAACACGAACCTGCGGTAGAAGTTGGCAAGACCTAGAAAGCTGCGGAGCTCTGTCAAAGTGGTCGGAGGTGGCCAATCCCGAATGACTTTGATCTTGGCTGGATCCACATGCACCCCCTGTTCATCAATAATGTATCCCAGATACTGAACCTGGGTCATGCCAAAAGTGCATTTCTCCAAATTGGCACATAGCTTGTGTTGCCGCAGTGTTTGGAGAACCTGTCGGATGTGGTGGAGGTGCTCTTCCCAACTCTGGCTGAAGATCAGAATGTCATCCAAGTATACCACTACAAATGAGTTGGTGAATGGCCGCAAGATGTCATCCATTAGCCTCATGAAGGTTGCAGGAGCATTCGTCAACCCGAAAGGCATAACCAACCATTCGAAAAGGCCCTCTTTGGCTTTGAAGGCAGTCTTCCACACATCAGAGGGTTCGATTGGTACCTGGTGATATCCTGACTTCAGATCAATCTTGCTGAAATATTTTGCCCCCTTTAGTTGGTCTAGGAGGTCATCAATCCGCGGGATCGGGTACCTATTACGGACAGTGATCTTGTTCAGCGCCCGATAGTCAATACAGAGTCTCCAAGTCCCATCCTTCTTCTGTACCAACACAATTGGGCTCCCGCAAGGCGATGAACTCAGACGGATGTGGCCTTTTTGCAGAAGCTCCTGAATCTGCCTCTTGATTTCATCGTTCTCCAAAACGGAGCGCCGATAAATTGGTCCATTGGGTAACGGTGCACCTGGGGTCAGATCGATGGAGTGCTTGACCTGACAGTGCAGAGGAACCCCTACGGGGGAGGTGAAGATGTCCTCGTACTCCTCCACGACCTTGTCCATCTGTAGTTGTCGTGCAGAGGGGCCCTGTCTGGAGGTTGTGGCCACCGTCTTCTTCTTTCCTTGAGGGCGTATCATCAGGAAAACAAATTTTCCAGTTTTTGAAATGAGCTTACTGCATTGTTTTGCAGTAATCAAAGAGATGGCAGTAGGCGGTGCTACCTCTGGTATCCTGTACAACTGATTTCCCAAAGTAATAATAACAGCACGGGGCCTTGATTCATACACAGCATGTCGCTTCCACAAGTATGGTTGTCCTAATAATACATCACAAACTTCAAGTGGAGCAATGTCACACAATACCTCATATGTGAAGGGCTTGATGTTGTATGGAAGGTGACACTGGTGGCTCACGCGAAGATCCCGTCCTTGGTGCAGCCACCCGATAGTGTACGGTTGTGGATGTGCTGTGGTCGGTAAGCCCAACCGCTTCACGACCTCTGCCGAAATGAGGTTCTTTTGGCTCCCGCTATCGACAATGAACTGTAGTGGGGAGCCCCTTACCCACATCTGGGAGTGGAAGAGACGCTCCTCCTCCTCTGGATCTTCGGGTTCATTTTTCTGGATCTTGGCAGTAGCAACAGTGGCGTTGGGATCCGCATCAATGATCTGCTTCCCTTTGTCATTCCCCTTGTCGGTTTCTGACTCAGAGTCGGAACATGCATCTGATTCTGAAACCTTTAGTTCAGCCATCAGTGACTGCTTGGCCCGACACTCACTTGTGTTGTGAGTGGAGCTCTTATGGAACTCACACCATTTTCCCGTGTCCTTTTTCGGCTTTGCGGCACTATTCTTTGCTTGTAGCTTTTGCGGGTTGTCTTGGGCTGCCCCGCCTTGGCTTTGTCCCTTGTTCTGTGGTTTAGGGGCACCTTTCCCTTGCTTTGGATTTGTAGATCCAAAGTCTCGCTTCTTTTGTTTAAACTTCTGCTCGATCTTGACGGCATATCGGTATGCTATGCCGAGCGATGAGATGTTCAGGAATTCCATTTCTTCCTGGATGTACTTGTGCAGGCAGCCGCGGTATTTGAGTATCAAATGCTGCTCCGAATCCTTGATACCCAACTTCGTGCGAAGGGTATGGAAAAGATTGGTGAACTCTGGCACATCTTGATCCCTTCCCTGCCGCAGCGTGGTCCACTTTATGTATTCATCCTCATAGCTTCCAACAGGGTAGTATTGCTCCTTGATGGCATCTCGGAATGAATTCCAGGTGGGTGCGGCTGAGAATAGCGAGCCTGTAGTTTCATCCTTCTGCTCGCAGTAGGTCTCCCACCAGTCCTTGACGTGGGGGGCTGCTTTGAGAAGAGCGAAAACAATCTTTTCCCGACTTGAAAATTCATGAACAGAAAAATACCCATCTAGCAGATTTAACCATTTATCTACGGCATCTGCGTCTATTTGACCCTCGAAGATGGGGATGTCAAAATTAACTTGTACCTTAAACGGTGTGGCGTTTCCAGAGTAGCTGCTGGAAGCTGATGCGTCACCTTTGGGTAGCCGCTGAAGGATTTGGGCAAAGTTGTCCATCATCGCGTTCCGTTGTTGCTCGAGGGCTTCTTCGAGCAAGATTTTGATGGGATCTCCTGCTCCCTCGTCTTTCTTATCCGCCATGGGAGGCCGTCGAGATTTGCGAGGCTGGTCTTGCAAGGGTTCGACCAGCTCAAGCCCTAACTCCTTATATCCCGACCTCGTCGGGGACATGCAAAGAAAAACAGAGAAAAAGCAGACCGCTCTGATACCACTGATCCGGATTTAAGTAGGAACGCAATAGATTACAGAGATAACCATAAATACAGAGATGCGATAACCATAAAAACAGAGATGCAGCGGAAATAATACTTCATTTCACTAATGGAGAATACTGAAATATGCTTACAAATAGAAATGACCCAGCTAGGGCGATGGTAGCTTATCTCTGAGAAGAGATGTGTCGGCTACATGCCTCTGAACTGTTCCGAACTGTCTTTACAATGAGGCTCGAAGGCCTATTTATTATTGAGAAACAATGGAAAACCCTTAACATTCCAAAACCTAACCCTAGAAGATGAAAACGCCAAACTATGGGCCCCGTTTGGGTAAAGTGGTACATCAACTTCCCGGGGTCGTAACTTTGGCATATGATCTCCGTTTTACGCGCATGATAGCCCGTTGAAAAGATCTTTCTGAGGACTATAACGCAAACAACGATTTTTTATCTAAAAAATCGCAGGAGCGGGATTTCCCAAAAAAACATCGTTTAGGGCCTCAAAACGGCTCCGGAAGTTCAGGACCCGAAAACTGCTAAAAATAGTAAATTGTGCTATAATTAAGGAAACTGAAAATGTCAAGAGGGACAATGGTGGGGGTCTAGGTGGACTTGGCAGGTGGCCACCAATATCCACCTGGATCAAAGACCTGTCTTTATAAGCGAAGAACTCTACACTTCGATAATTTCATCTAATGTTTCTGATCCTTTAGCAAATCTAAAATTGAGAGCTTTCATTTTCTCAATATCCTTTCTTAGACCCACAATTTCACATTCTAGTTTTTCATTGTGTTCTTCTCTTTCAGCAAGTTGGAATGTCAAAGTATCTATAATCATATTCTTTTCTTCTAAACAGATTTTGAGTCTAGAGATTTCTTCATAAAGGTCATCTTCATCTAAAGCATCTAAGAAATCATCATCTTCAAAAGCCATCAGAAGTCTATAGTCATTACTATTTTCATCTTCACCACTAATTGATAAACCATCGCTATCTTCATGCATATAGTAGATCTTCTTACTTACACTTTGTTTTCTATTCCATTTAGCTAATTCCTTACCTTTATCAAGCTTATATTTATGAGGAAATTTGGTAGCATAATGACGACTCTTCCACAAGCAAAACATTTGAAAGGTAGTTTATCTCTGAATCTTCCGGAAACTCGTTGAAGGTTCTTGACAAAGTTTTCTTCTTCCTCTCCTTCTGAAATATGTCTTGATTCATTGAGTTCTTCTCTTCCCGAAGCTTTAAATGTGGCTTCTCTCATATCTGATGGACCTCCTTTTCTCAATTCGAAAGCAGTTAAGATTCTGTGCAGCTGTGTCATAGTAATAGTCTGAAGATCCTTCTTTTCTTCTATGCCAGATACTTTTGATTCAAACTTAGTAGACAAGGATCTTAAAACCTTTTCAACTAAAGTAACTTCTTTTATCTCTTCACCCAAATTCTTCATGCAATTAGAAATCTCATCTATACGTAAGAAGTAACTAGTTATACTTTCATCATTGTGCATTTTGAGATTTTCATATTGAATTCTGAGAGTTTGCAGTTTTGCATGTTTTACTTGAGTGTCTCCTTCATAGCTTAGAACGATCTTGTCCCATATTTCTTTGGCAGATTTGAGTTGCATAACTTTGACAAATTATGATTGTACAGACTCCCTAACAAAGTATTGACAGCCTTGGCATTGGTTTCATATTGCTTTTTGCCTACCGCATATGTAGGAATTGTTGATGGAAATGTGTATCTTCCTTCTACGATTTTCCAGACATTTGTTCCAAGAGATTGAAGATGGGTTGTGGTTCTTACCTTCTAATAAATAAAGTTGCTCCCATCAAAGATTGGTGGTCTGATGGATCCCTCTCTTCGTGGTTACTCATGATGATGGATCTTCCTTCAAGCGATCAAGCTCCTTCTGAAGGACCTGCTCTGACACCAATTGTTGGAAATAATATTGAGAGGGGGGGTGAATCAGT
This sequence comes from Pinus tabuliformis, assembly GCA_031772625.1. Classification (NCBI taxonomy): domain Eukaryota; kingdom Viridiplantae; phylum Streptophyta; class Pinopsida; order Pinales; family Pinaceae; genus Pinus; species Pinus tabuliformis. The sequence goes on from CM062805.1 coordinate 791,030,462, forward strand.
ATTAGCAAGTCAATAATTTTTCATTTCCATAATTAGATTCATATACGCTACTTCAATTAATGGAACTCGCGTGTATACGCAACTGTGTTTAAGGCAACTAGCATATATCCTGCAAACTTATGATTCAGTTAATTCATCATATGTTGATCTTTAATCAATGCATCAGAACCATATAAATAGTAACCAGGTGCATTAAAAACAGAACAAATAGTCACACACATGAACATAAGATATAAGGTGGAAACCCAATGTGGGTGAAAACCACCTGCTGCAATCGTCTCTATCTTCTTTTTAAATTAGAAACTTCTTTTTACAATTTTTGTATTGGTGCAGTCTTATACCAGTATGCAGGCTTCTACCTACAGAAGGCTACAACCTTCTCTCGTTCTCCAGCTTCTTCTGGAAGGGAGGTACAACACCCTAGCTCTTGTACTAGCTGATATGTTTACTAGTACGTAGGTGCCATCCTACAGAAGGCTACAACCTTCTCTTTTCTTCCAGGGACCACGTTTCATAAATTTTCAGACTGGATCCATCAATAACATCATTCAATCATCAAATCAACCAATCTCCTTTGCACCAACCACAACTGCATCAACCAATTACTTTGACAACCCTTCAATCTGATATTTCAGAATGCTGTAACGAGAATACAGTAACTAGAACACAGATCACTGCAACAGCAAATAGAAGCAACTAAAACATATTTTATGAGGTATACGCTACTTCAATGTGTCGAACTTGTGTGCATACACACTTTTCTCAAGACGAACCTGCGTACGGATCTGCAAATCAAATTTAATATGTATACGATGTTTTGATATGCAAAACCAATGTGTATATGTGCCTTTTCTAAAGTGAACCTGCGTACAGATCTGTAAATGATAATTTAAACTTTACAACAATTCCAAACTTCAGTTATACCTAGATCATCATATTTACAGACTACAACATGCACTAGTTATTCAGATAAATGGTCAAATCACATAAATATACTTCACTTCAAGCCTTAAGATCTTCACCCATCATTATATCTTATCCTTTATCAAGTGCTAAGGTTCGTCCTTGGTTCAGATCCAGCTAGGCACCATAACCCAATAACCTATATATTAGATCTTTCTCTTCATCAGATATTCAATACTTGAGTGCCTTTGCCTAATGATCTTCTCCTCCTTTTATAGTCTTAGGCCTTACTCAATACCATGGACCAAAAACCACTTAGGACCAATACCTTGGACCAAATGCCTAGGGTCAAAACTTCAGACCAAATACCTTGGACCAATACCATGGATCAAAATACCATGGACCAAATACCACAGACCAAAACTTATTTTTCCAACATGTACGCACCTTTCCTTCTGTGAAAGTGTGTGTGTACATTATACGCTTCTTTTGATCTGCTAACCCACGTGTACAGGCAGCTTGGTCAATGGGGAACCTACGTATACCTCCCTTTTCTTCATTCTGTGAGTCTGAACTGTGATCTGTCATCTGAGTGAGTTGCCATCAAGGACAACACCTGTGTCATAGTGCCAAACCTATGTCATAATGCCAACAATTTCATGTTCAAGACAGAGATGTTTCCTTTTATACAAGGTACAAAACACACTTTACTTCCATCCCCCCCTCCCCCCGCCCCGCTATTTATAGCGAGTAGCTATTTATTTTTAATCACATGCTTGAAGAAGATACTATATGATTGTCATATAAGTACATCATTTAAATGAATCCATTCTAGTTATTTTAATGAGTCCTAGGAAGGAGAAACTTGGTCTCGTCATGGTGACAAGTCCTGCATCGTTTAAGTTTTATGAGTCTGACGGAGGTGAATGTCAACATATTTTTCATGTTTAGAGAGTATTAAAAAGAGGTGAAAATAAAAATACAAAGGACCCTTTTTGTAGATAGTACCTCGAATCCTAAAAGGTAGAAAACAATATTCAAGAGAACCTCTTAGCCACATGTGACTAAGGTATTCCTTTTTCGTACAATAGTTTATCTCAGTCTAGAAAAGGGTTAAACTTATACTCAGTAGACACCATTTCATTTACTTTAACGAGTTTGAAATGATAAGTACTCAATAATATTTTCATATTTTTGGAGTCTAAAAGGAGCTAAAAGAGGACTCGTCCTAGAGGAAGAAGTGGTATAAAAGGACAACAACTAGTTTCAGTTATGATGGAACTGATCAAAACATGTAAAGGTCAAGAGGTTGCCTAATAATACCACTCATCACACATGTTCCTTAGGTAAGGGTAAAACAACTAAGTGAAAGTTTATGATTGGCCAAAGATATGGTGACGATGGAATTAATAAAACCAAGGCTCATCCAACAAAACAAGCTGATAAAGATGGAAATCAAGAGAGGTAAAGTGGGAATGGTTTCATTTTTACACAAGCTTGAAACACGAGAAATAATTCTTGAGTATACTCGAAGATGGCTTCATTTTTTCACAAGCTTCAAAAATGAGAAAAAACTATGCTTGGATTTAGTTTCATTTTTACACAAGCTTGAAACGGAAACAAACTATTCTTGAGAATGATTTCATTTTTACACAAGCTTGAAACAAAGATAGACTATGCTTGATATGGGTTTGCATGCCCCCAACACATTGACTCAATTCGAGGTACATGCCCCCCAAGCCTCATTTCATTCACCTAAGTAGACTACTGGTTACTAACAAGTGGATGGAATGAAGGTTCATTTACGATATCAAGTGAAAGACTCGACTAGAAATTTATGAGATCTAATAAAAGACACAAATTTGAAGGGGATTTGTTTCATTTTTTAACGATCCTGACACAGGAAAAGAACCATGCTCATGACAACTTGTTTCATCTTTTAACCAGCCTTAAACAAGTAAAATAACTCTACTCATGGAGACCTATTTCAAATTTTTAACGAGGTTGATGTAGTAAAAGAACTATCCTGATGGGAACCTATTTAATTTTTTAATGAGGTTGACATAGTAAAATAACTATACTAATGGGAACCTATTTAAATTTTTAATGACACTGACATAGTAAAAGAGAATTTACTCATGGGAACCTATTTCATTTTTTAACGAGGTTGACATGGTAAAAGAACTATCCTCATGACCTTGATCATGGACTATAAGAGACCATGGCTTCCAAGAGGTTCTCATGAAATGGGAGAAAAAAATCTATAAGGGATACCTGCCAAGGAATCTAATGGAAAGATCGGGTTCCAGTGTACTTAGTACATGATCCACTATATCATTGACTAGATCATCAGTTGACGTGGGAATGGAACATGTGTCAACATAATTAATTCGTGGCGGGGAAAATACCACTTGCATGTAAGGACAATTTAGAGAAGATGGTTGATTGGGAGCTAAATTAGGACCAACGAATGACATCTGCTTAACGGTCATATTTTTTCCTTCATGTAGCAAACACAACACATGAAAGGGAGAACAAAAAAGAGCTCTGATGACATAAAAATAGTCACGACCAAGGAGTAGATTAAAATCTAAAGGGCCTTGTGCAACCATCACATCGAGATAGATGATTTTTCCTCCCAAAGTAATAGGCAACTTAGGAAGGATCCCTAACAGTTGATTGGTTCCTCTGTTAAAAGCTAAAACATTATGGGTAACGGGCACAAGCTGTAGATAACGAAAAGATTTCCAAGCAGTGGAGGACATAATACTAATAGGTGTGCCTTCATCTATAACTGTGCTAGGTACAACCATATTATAAGCTTGCACTTTGATCTGGTAAATCACAGAGGAAGGAGTACAATATCCTTCCAGTTGAATCAAATTAGAGAAAGTGACTAAAATACTTAGAGAGGGTGCCACTGGAATGGGAGGACTACCCTATTGCATTATGGTAATGAGAGGATTGCCCCCTGTACCATGGGAACAAGATGATTTCCCCCTAATTCTTTGGAATCTAAAGAAACATGGAGAACATGAGCAGTATGAACTTCACTCTTTGCAATATAGACACGATCAACTGAAGGTGGAATCGAGTCGACAATTTTCTCAACCAATGGTTGGTCGGAAATGAACTCATGGGATTCACTTTTAGAGAGAGTGGGATTGAACGAATATGAATCTTGGTCAACCACTTGATCAACTAGTGGAGGGTTAAAGGAAAGCTTTCGATAACTAGTCGAAAGATGTGGATGAGAAGCTGTAAGGTTATCCAATACTTTCGAGGCTTCATCCAAAGAAGAAAAAAGGTGAATAGGATGATTCCCTTCACATAACATATAGGGAAATTTGACTTTTCCCTTTTTCCCATGGGTTTTACTATCACTAGTTGAAGGTTTATCACAAGCATGGTCTCCAGAAGCTGATGACAAAGGTCGATGTGAACATGTGGACCACACTTATAATATCTTGGGAATACCTGGACATTCTCGAAGGAGGTGGTCATCCTTAAAAATATTGTAAGGGAATTTCACTTTACAAGGTTGATTGGAAGGTTTCTCAACATTAATTGCATCAGTAGCATCGACTAGTTGGTTGACCCCTTGCTTTTTTTTCTTCTTCTTAATCTTCCTTTTCTTCTTCTTCTTATCCACCTAGTTACTAACTTGCATGTGTTACCAGAAAAAGAAGAAGAAGAGGAAGAAGACTAAATGGGTGAAGAAGGAAAAGGGTAATCTTTAAGATCAACTGGAGGTTGATATGGTTCAAGTGGAGGATAGTCTAGTTGAGGAGCAGTTCATAAATTTAGAACCATAGGGGTCAAAAATAACCAAACCAAAAAACCAATGGTAAAACTAGGAAGGGACAACATTGCCATATAGGGAGCACCAACATTTCCAAAAGAAGGAAAAGGACTAGAATTTATGTCAGAGGGATTTCCTTGGTTGGTAAACTCAAGAACTATTTCCATTAGTCTCAACCTAAGATCTACTAAGGAGTATTTCCACAAGAAGGATGTTTTTCTGTTGTCAATTAATCGATTTTAGAACTTAACAAAAAATAAATCAAAAAGGGGTAACTAGGCATAAATGTTTACCAAACAACTGTTAACTGCAATATACATGTTGGCAAACCAAGGACTTAACATATGGCAACAAATCTCCTTGAATGTTGTGTTCGGTGTATCATGGTATACAAGGCGACAAACTTGGTTACCTATGGATGGACAACAACCTATATGGGACTCCCAAAATATACATGATGGTACGTGGGAGTGCAATCCATGGTAGTGCTTTCTAATGCGTAAAGTTCGATGAGAGTGATCCCATATACTTATCATGCATGAAGTGCCTCTGATATACCCAAAAGTACTAGAGAACAGTCCTGTACACTTCCATACGTGGAACGACATTTCATCCCTGGGATACATAGGTTGTAAATAACAATAGCTCCTAGTTTTAATGACGCCCAAACACATCTCTAACCTAGGCCTCTAAATGTTTGTGTTAAGTTCAAAATGCTCCTTAGGTTAATTGAGGTAAATTTTAAGTATATATTCATTTAAGTTTTAGTTTTAAGGCTCAAAATGATGTCACCTGAAATCCTATGATGCAACTATCATGAGAAAAGGATTCTTTCCATTTTTATGAAAGATAATATAGTAAGGGAAGATATTCAAACAATGATGCAACAACGAAGAATGCAGCAAACAAATATTTCCTAACTAGATCTTTCACTTTCATTTTCCAAATGCAATGCCAAAATGTAAAAATGATTTTCACTTTTCCTAAGATGCACTTATATGAATTATGCTTTTCTTTTTTCTTTAAATTATTTAATGCAACTAATGCACCACTGAATTTTCAAGTATTGAAAAATATGATCTATTTCCAATAATTAATTCCAAAAAATAAATTTTCATGCAGAGGGTCTAATGCAATTTTAACAAAATGTAATTTTTTTTAAATGAAAACTAATTCAATGCAAAATTGATTCCTTTAATCAATGAGAAAGAGAAATCACTGTTTAATTAGCAGAATAATCAATAATTCTCAAGCACATAAGTAGTAAACACATATCTCAATCGACTCAAAACTTGAAAAAACTCAATCAAAATCTGATTTTTTACCACTTCAAGAAAGAGACAATCTTTTGCATTCTACAAATAAATTAGAAGCATACAGACAAATAATGATGTAGATAAAGCAAAGAAGATACCTCAAAGACCAAGGCACAGTATATTTTTCAGTAGAGACCCTAAAAATTCTCACATTCAAGGACCACCACTACTTTAAATAGAAAAACTCGTGCTGACAGGGTCATCAACACTATTTTTCATAGAAAAACCTGTACTGGTTTTTAGCGTAGGTAAAGAGTGGAAGATAGGGTTTTCAGCATGATTGTATAGGGAAAATTAGGCGCTGTCAGCATGATTGCCACTGATAAAACACGCGCTGAGAGAGAAAATGTTAGGAAAAATAAGAAAGACTCAGGAAAAAACTCTAGACCTGATACCATAAGACACCAACAATTGAGAGTACAAACTAAAAATCAATCCAAAGACAAGGTCTTTCGACGGTTTGACAAACTTAATGAGAAGGAAAAGAATGAAAGAAGGATGAAAAGGGTGTAGGCTTCCCCAGTGGATTCACCAATTTGTTAACTAGGAAATACCTTCTATGGATAGAAGTGATCCCTCTAGTCCAATGTTTGGGTCTAGTAACAACCGTGACAAAACAAGAAAACTTCCCTAACCTAAATTAGAATAACAAATGAGAAAGGGAGATGGCCTACATCTCTCCTATGCACTTGACCTTTGATGATGATCCTAGTCCCTTAGCTTCCAGGCTCGCTCCTCATTATTCCTTGCATCCAAATACTTACAAGAGAGATCAAAAGACAACAATAAGAGACATCATAACATATGCATTCCAATATAAATTATACAATAGATCAAGGAGTATTGTACTAAGAAAACCATCATAGACAAGATTATGGGAAGTAAAACATGCTTTGTATTAATGATTAAATCAAAGAGGGAAGCATACAACTGGTGCCTTGATGTTGAAGGCCTCCTTCAGGATGGTTCCAAGTCCAAGCCAAACTTAACAAGCTCTCCTTTCCTCTCTCACAAAAATGGAAACATCTAATCATAATTAAGTAGAAGAATGGAAACCAGCAATGACCAACCCATTAAGAAAAGTGATGAATGGATGTATAGTGATGGAGAGGAGGTTAGAGATGCACTAAAGGGGGAAGAATGTCCTTATCCCAAATGTAATATTCCTAAAGGAAGGATCAAAGGCTCTAAATGGGAGTACTCGACCATATCTTCATCCAACAAGTACCAGCACACCATTCTCGAGGCTTCTAGTAAGAGAAGCTTCTGCTCCTTTTTTGGAGAAACTGCCTGAAGAGAATCAACGTGGATTTTCCTATCAAAAGTCACACTACCAACGCTAGTCACTAGTTAGAAGAAAGGTTACCAGCATGGATTTTCCTACTAAAAGTAGCGTTGGCCTTGCAAATAAGGCTTTTTCGCAAGGTTTTTCCAAAATTACTTCAAGACATTATTTCTCCATCTCTTCAGGGATGTGTTGAGCATATAATTCATGGTGAATGAGTTTACATATCCTTTCACTTTATGGCATTTGTGACAACTGTGGAACAAAGGACAACACTTCAGGTACAAAGTTGGGAATGTGACAAAATACTGAGTAACAGATGCCCCCTAAAGCATGAAAGTATAACATGAAGTGATGGTTGAAGTGTTTTATCAGTTAAGGCAAGGAACTTGGAAGACCACTATCAGGAGACCTGCAAATCAAACATGATACAATATATGACATCTCTAATATATACATATGCCTGATAATACATCTAAATAGGCATCAAAATATAATACATGAATCCATGGTATGGACACAACCATTCTTATGAAAATGATCATGTCTATGGATCCACGACATTGGCACAACCATCCTTATGAAAAGGATCATGTCTAGGGATCCACGACATGGATGCAGCCATCCGTATGAAAATGATTATGTATAAAATCATGAATACACAATAAATCCTCACAACTTGGATTTTAATAGATGAGATCCAGGGTCTTCATCTCTATCCCGACTAAAGTACAAATATAACCATGTGAATAGATGTGTTGACGTTGAACATGGTAGAAACCACCTGATTATTGGTCAATAATGTAAACCATTAACATGCATGAGAGAAACCACCAATAATTACGATGGCCCTCAAGGTACAAGAGTACAATCTTCAAGTGTGAATAGGTGAGTTGAGGTCGAACACTTGCAAAATCATTCGATCAAAGGCTAATGATGTAAGCCTATCATCAAATATGAAGAAATTTACATTGAGACATGCAAGCTCAAAGGTACTGAAAGGGTGTTTCTAAATCATCTTCCTGGATAATGAGATGAAGTCAAAATGAAGTGATCCATCGAAGGAGGGCTATAAAGTTTCCCACACCATCTAAATGAAACATGGGATATCTCAAAATGATAGAAGTGATTCAATATTGTTACATATAGGATCAAATAAGTATATGAAGTTTGACTTTCTAGATAGGACTTCGCTTGAACATACCGGCGACTTGACTCTGGATATTGGAAGCATCTGACTCAAAATGGGATCAGAGGTCATGGTGACAACATGGGTGATCAAATAAGAGGAAAATGAATTTCTCAAAATCATGAAGGCAGGTGGAAAAGAGAGGATATCCCAAACCATTTAGGGAATATGGTTGACTGGGAGCTAAAATAGGACCAACAAACGCCAGCTGATCAATGGTCATAATTCTTCCTTCATGTGGGAAACACAACACATGAAAGAGAGAAGAGACAAGAGCTCCCATGACATAAACATAGTCATGACCAAGGAGTATATTAAAATCTAAAGGACCTTGGAAAATCATCACATCGAGATAGATTATTTTTCGCCCCAAAGTAATAGGTAACTTAGGAAGAATCTCTAACGGTTGATTGGTTCCTTTGTTAAAAGATAATAGACAGAAGTTGCAGAGAACCGAAATCTTTCCAAGCAGTGGAGGACATAATACTTACAGGCACGCCTTCATATATAACTGTTCTAGGTACAACCATATTATAAGCCTGCACCATGGTCTGGAAAGGCACATAGGAAGGAAGATGATATCCTGCCAGTTGACTCCAATCAAAGAAAGTGACTAAACTACTCGGAGAGGGTGCCATCAGAATGGGAGGACTTCCCTCTTGCATTATGGGAATGGGAGGATCTCCCCATGTATCATGGGAATAGGGGGATTTCCCCCCTATACCATGGGAATAGGAGGATTTCCCCATAATTCTTTGAAATTTGAAGAAACAAGGAGAACTTGAGCTGTATGAACTTCACTCTCTGCAGAATAGACATGATCAATTGAAGGTGGAATCGAGTTTGCCATTTTATCAAACATGGTTGGTCGAGAACAGACTCATGGAATTCACTTTCAGAGAGAGTGGGATTGACCAAATATGAATCTTGATCAACCACTTGATCAAGTAGTGGAGGGTCAGAGGAAAGCTTTCGATAACCAATCACAAGACAAGGCTGAGAAGATGTAAGGTTATCCAATATTTTCAAGGCATTATCCAAACAAGGAAAAAGGTGAATATGATGATTCCCTTCACATAACATATAGCGAAATTTGAGTTTTCCCTTTTTCCCATGGGTTTTACTATCACTAGTTGAAGGTTTATCACCAGCATGGTCTCCAGAGACTGATGACAAAGGTTGATGTGAACCTGTGGACCACACTTTTAACATTTTGGGAATACCAAGACATTCTCGAAGAAGGTGGTTATCCTTACAAATATTGCAAGGGAATTTCAGTTTATTAGGTTTATTGGAAGGTTTCTCAACATTAATTACATCAGTAGCATCGAATGCTTGGTTTCCCCCTTTCTTATTTTTCTTCTTCTTAATATTCATTTTCTTCTTCTTCTTATCCACCTAGTTACTAATGTGCATGTTTTCACCAAACGAAGAAGAAAAAGAGGAGGAATACTAAAAATGTGAAGAAGAAAAAGGGTAAAATTTAAGATCCACAGGAGGTTGATATGGTTCAGGTGGAATAGAGCCTCGTTGAGGAGAAATTTGGACATTCGGAACCATAGGGGACAAAAATAACCAAATCAGAACACCAATGGAAAAACCAGGAAGGACGACATTGCCATATAGGGAGCACCAACATTTCCAAAGGAAGGAAAAGGACTAGGATTCCCGTTAGAGGGGTTTCCATGGTTAGTGAACTTGGGAATTGCTTCCATTGGTTTCAACCTAAGATCTACTAAGGAGTATGTCCACAGGAAGGATGTTTTTCCACGGTCAATTAATTGATTTTAGAACTTAACAAAAAATAAATTAAAAATGGGTAACTAGGCATAAAGTTTTACCAAGCAACTGTGAACTGTAATATACACCTTGGCTAACCAAGGACTTAATGTATGATAGGAAATCTCCCCGAATGTTATGTTCAATGTATCATGGTATACAAGGCAGAAAACTCGGTTACTTATGGATGGATAGAAACCTATAGGGGGCTCCCAAAATATACATGATCGTACGTGGGAGTGTTGCCTAATGTGTAATCATTCAATGAGAGCATTCCCATATACTTACCATGCATGGAGAACCTTAAATATACTCGAAAGTACTAGAGAATGGTCCTATACACTTCTGTATATGGAACGAGATTTCATCTGCGAGATACAATGTTGGAAAATAATCACATCTCCTACATTTAAAGATGTCAAAACACATTTCTACCCTAGACCTCTAAATGTTTGTGTTAAGTTGCAAATGTTCCTTAGGTTAATTGAGGTAAATTTTAAGTTTATCTTCAATTAAGTTTTAGTTTTAAGGCTCAAAGTGATGTCACCTGAACTCCTATGATTCAAATATCATGAGAAAAGGATTCTTTCTATTTTGATGAAAGATAATATAATGTTACACAACATTTTGTCACTATCCCTGTACTCCCCATTCCTTGATCCTGGAGGACCTCTACAGTGAACCCTACATGCTTACTCTTCATGAAGAAACTCCCATTGTGTCCCTCTTCATGAGAAGAACAATTCCCTTTTTCACCATTTCCCCAAAAGCTTCTGTTTTTCCTAGTTTACAAGACCGACGCTCATGGCCTTTTTCCTTCTCGCATTGATATGCAGGGATTAACACTGTCCCTAGTGCCGACTGGAGTGACTGAGCTTTGTTCCAATCACATCGGTCCTCTTATGGAATTTTTTTTAAATAAAGAGCCAAAGCTTCTAGCTCTAGAAGCTTCGTAATGGAAGTCTGGTAAATGGTTTGGCCGAATGGGGTCGAGGATGTCAGTTTGGGCTCCTTTCCCCTATAATGATGGAACTACCTCAAGAGATAAGACCTTCTCCCATGAGAAGAGGATCCATCTCCCATCCATTCATCCTATATAAACCTCCCTTTTTCCCAAGCACAAGCTAGTGTTAATGTTGGTGTGCTAGTGCTAATTAAGTTTGGAGTAAACAACAAGCTATTCATAGTTGTAGCTCTCTAGTTGTGTGAGGGAGAAGTGTGAATTTGGTTTAGTGTGAAGCCTAAAGTGAAGATCCTTAAAACTATTATTGTTGAGGTCATCATGGAATGCTAGCAGAAGTGTGTGGGAACCTAGTTTTGTTGAAGGAGAACGACAACGTCAACACATTGGTGGTAATCTCTTTTCGATTAAATATATACGCAACTATCGATTGATTTCCTACATGATTTGTCATCTTGCATGTTCATGGCTTAATTTTTCTTGACTTGTTAAGTAGGTTGAATTACAATTTGTCTATTACCATGGTTGTTGTTTGGTGTTGTTTATTGGTTTTAGGTTTTTGAAGAAGGAAGTGAGAGATAGCTAGAGCAAGCAAGCAAGGACATCATCAAATGGGATAAGCGTACTAAGAGGTAGGCCCTCTTAATTGGTTCTAACCTAAGGAAATCTTCCATATAATGTATCAATTGTGGCTAGATGCATTATTGGGCTAGAGGAATTGTTTGTGTCCACACTCATAATTTCACTTCACCACAAATTGGCGACTCCACTCAGGAACCAATCCTTTTATTTGCCTTGTTTGAGATTTCATGATTTCGTGTGAACTTTTCTAGTTCCACTTTTTCCCTTTGGTTCTATTTCTTTTCTTTTGCTTACTAGTCTACATTGGAAATTCATAGTAGCAGATCTAGTCCTTGTTTTAATTTTTTATTTTATTTTTTTCTTGGCTCCCTCGCTTAGTGCGTTTAATCCGTTGATAGTTGCGCCGATCAGTGCAAGATGCTAAGAAATAGTTGTGCCGACCTACCTCTAGTGCTTATTTTCAATTAGGTAGTCATGTCGATTCCTATAAGTGAAGATTAGGGTTTGTCCCCAATCTTGGCCAGTGTGTTTTGCTCTCATGATTTTGACCCCGTAATCCTTTTAGACCATTTTCACGCTGACTAGGAAGTTGCTTTTCATTTGGTTTTGTTTGCTTGTTGGCTTATCATATTTTTTCTTGATTTCTTGAGTCATTGGATGGTTTGTGACACTAGGGCATCTAGATTGTCATCCATTCAGCTAATTGTGAACTCAATTAGTCGAGTTGGTGTACTTACTCCTTGGATTTTGTTTGCAGTCCTTTTACGACTTTGACCTCCATTACACAATCTTGCAAAGTTTTCATTTGCTTGTCTGAACTTTTCTTTTCTGGCATGGATTACATTTCTTGTCTTGTTTTTGGTAAAGTCAGTGCTTCATTAGTATGAATGTGTCTCTTTTTCCATGTTTTCTTTTTCTTGAAGAGCTAATTGTCTCGAAAAATTTTCATTGAAGTGTTGCATGTGAAAGTTCATTTCATGAAAAAGTATGAAATTTTGGTTTGTTGCATCATTATGCTACAGTATTCAGCATCGTTAATGACTATGATTGCATTGGAATTTGAAAAGGAAAAGAACTCTTTTTTATTTTTATTTTGAAAGGAATGTTAGAATTGTGCTTGTCAGGAAATTAGGAATTGGAATGCATTTTTCATTAGTTTATTTTTTTCGAAAAGTGAAGTAGTGAAAGATCATTTTTCTTTCAGTTGCTTGATTGTTTGCTTTTGATTGTGTATTTTCTACCCTATCTAGTGTAGGAATTTCATCAAATCAAAAGGGTCTTGTCTCATTTAGTTGCATTTAAGGTTTTTCCAGTCACATCGCTAAGGTCTGAAAACTGAGACATAACTCAAGATAAAATTTAAAATGAACTCAATTAACTTAAGGCACATTTGACACCTAATGGCCATATCTAGAAGGTATAGGCTATAGACGTGTTCTGGCGTCTTTAAACCTAGTAGCTATCATTAGCTTCAGCATTAGACAATGCTAGTACAGATTTGTGATCCTCATACCGTCGAATATATAACGGGAGACCCCTGTAGGCTGCAATCCTTTATCCATAGGAAGCCCAGTCAGTCGCCTTGCAAACGTGATACACTGAACACAACATTTGGGGAGATTGCCTGCTCATACTTCTCAGTTTGTCGAGAGGTATCCTGCAGTTCAAAGTTGCCTAGTAATCATGTTTACTTAGATCATCCAGAGTAGTCATTTGATCTTTTTGACTCATTAAACTTAAAATATCATTCGAGCACTTGTCCTTTCGATCTTGTTTCCAATTGAAAGTGATAGAGTCATCTTTGTTTCTTTCTTGACTCTTAAAAAATGAAAGAGCCCCAGTCTATTTATGCGTATTAATAATTGATTGCCCACCATCCGATAACATCCTATTAGTATTTTCTAGACCAAATCATGAGTTTCTCTTAAAGAATATTTTAAATCCTTGAAGTTTATTTGTCTCTTTTCTATTAACTAAGACAAGGTCATCGTGGCTGAACCATCTGGTTCACCTAGTTCCTCTTCCTCTACATCGTCTGAAAGGTTGCCTGAGGATCTATTTCCTGAGTTACCAGAGTCACTCGAGGACCAAGGTGTTGAACTCAGAATTGTTCTGAGCATTCAACCTTTGTCATCTCGTCCTCCACCTACTTTAGATACTGGGTCATCTACTGATCTTGGCCCAGAATCTCTAGACAATCTTGTCCAAAATCTTGAGAGTTCACCGACCACTGACGGTCAGCTTGGAATGGTTATCTATCCTCCAAATCCTCTACTTGACCCTGTTGTGATATCACTGTACCATCCTTACATTTTGTACGATCAACCGGGTGCTCCTTTGGAATTATCCCCTCATACTTCTTTGGCCATTCATCATCACTTGTTCCCATATATGGAACCTAAAGGCGATGCGGCAGTCACCTCTCCGAGGAGTCAGAAGTTTCTACTCCACACACACTTGAGGAGGAAGAACATCCTTTTCCTCCTAAAGGCTTCCCCTATACAGGGAGCATTCCCACCAGTGTGTTGCCTAACTATGTGTCTTTGGCACAGTTGGTTTCAGGTACACCTAGTGCCTCATCACATTACCATAACCCTATTTGGGCTTCAGGTGCCATGCCTACCTTAGGACCATTCATTGTGAAATTAACCTCCCAACACGCTGTTACCTCAGTCCCAGTGCAGCCCACCATTTCCAAACCTCTTGTATCATCAGTCCTAATCACCCATCTGGTTCAACTGGCAATCTCGAGGAATGTCTCTGTCAGTTCCTCCATCACTCTGGTTAGTGGCCAAGTTGTGCCACCACCTAGGGGGAAAAGCCTGAATGTTTCTATGGTGTCAGGCGCCACTAATGTGAGTGGCTCACAAGCTCAGATGCTTGGTATGAACCAACCTTCTTCTAGTGTTATTCACAGCCCTGCTGATCCTACTAGATCAGGCAATGTCTAGTACCAATAAGTTCAAAATCCCATTGGTCCGTCTAGGTCGAGCAATGTCTAGTATCAGCAGCCCTATGAGGCTCATGTCAAATACCAAACTCCTTACATTCCATATGGTTCTCAAAGAATAGTTAATCAACCTTACGCCCTTCATTCTAGGTAGTACATTTAGCCTGGCTCGTCCACTTTCCAGGGTGGCTATGGCTAGATTCAATTCAGAAATTTTCAGGTACTCTTCAAGTACCCTTGCAACAACAAGGACAACCTCTACAATAATAAGGGAAACCTTTGTTACTACAAGGGAAACCTTTGTTGCACCAAGGACTATCCAGGCAACCTCATTTTCTGTTGCCAGTGCTCCATCCGGTAGCACTAGCCCACTGGAAGCCTTCTTGCACAACATATTGGCATCCTCTAATGTGCCGATAGCCAAGCTGGTAGACATCGTACCAACTTGCGATGCGGGAGCTTGCAACTCCTATAGTCCAATCTAGATGGCCCCTAGGACGATGTGCTGCTGCTTTTAGAATTGCTGCAGGGTCTCCGCGGTGACAACTTTGACTATGTCACCGATGTCATATAAATTTCCCTCTATTAGTGTGATGGGGTCCAGCAAGGTCTTGATCACCTTGGACTTCTTTTCAGACCTCCCTTTTCTGGCTCTCTCGGGCACTTATTACGGACCGACATCTCCTGAGGGTCCATGCCATGCTGCTCTGTGTCCTCTTCTCCAGTTGCAGGTGAAGGAAACTGCACGCCTTTGTTAGAGCCCCACTCTATGCCTCCAATTTGTCTTCTTACCTCCTTTCCTATCTACTCTACCTTGGCCTTCTCAATGACCTCCTTCTTCCTCTTCTCAACTAGCTGTGCCATCTTAAACTTGGCCTTGTCCTTCTTCTTTTTGTGTGGCGGACATTGTTCAAACGACCACCAAGTCCATGGAGGTACGCCACTCCACTGACTATTTATCCAACACTAAATCAATGTCATCATATGTGGCTAGGTACATCAAGTTGTACCACTTTTGTGCAAGGTCCTTTTATGCCTTGATTGAGATCCGATGGAAATCAGCTTTGAATTCGGCATAGATCTGCAGGTTAGCATATACCCTGGGCAACAATCACGGCTTGCGATTGATAGCCATCTTGATATTCATTTCCATTAGGATCCAGAAGATTTTGTTGTCTCGAATGTGCTCCATGTCCTTGGTCACCTATAGCAAAGCATACTTCACTACTTCAAGAAGGTCTGGCACGACAGAGGAGAATTGGCTTTCTTCTGATAGGTCCCATGCTACGAGCACAATTAATAGGAAGAGCCACACGTAGTGAAATGTCTTGCTTTGCTCCTGTGCTTCGTGGAAGTTTTCCAGGAACTCGTCGTGAAGGTAGTCCAACCAGTTAAATTGGACTCCTTTCGCACACTGTTGTGCAAGCATGAAGACAGGTGTTGGCACCTCATCGGCGTGGCATTTCTGCATCACTTTTCCTACAGGGATCTACATTTCCACCTTCACAGTGAGGTCACAGATGCTGGAGATTATGTACCAGCGCAACTTCTTCACCAATTTTAACTTCTCTTTCATCGATTTTGCGAGCGCCAGCTCGCCGCCCTTTCCACCAAAGATCATAGCTGGATTTTCGCCTGTATATGGCAGGAGTGTGATACGATGAATCAACATATCAGTGATGGGTATCGACTCCTCCAGCCATAGACACCCATCATGCACCAAGCACAACAGCTTCTTAATGACTAAAACCGTCACATGGGTGCAGTTATAGTGTGGCACCCAGAGCAAGTTGAGTAATATTTCCTTCTCTACTCCTTTGAGCCACTTCTGCAGCTCTAGTGAAGTCATCCTCGTCTTTGTGTCTATGATGCGATATATCAACTGTTCAATCGCTAGGTGTGGGAACTTCTCATGGTCCGCCAAGTCCTAGTCTTCGAGCTTAAAAATCGGCACCCGTGCCAAATGTGGACCGTCAAAAGTGATCTCATCTAGTAGCAATGGTGTTTGCAGGGGAGTCTTACTTTCATCAATGTCCTTGGGGACCTTGGACTTAGGATTGCGCAGAGGGACATACTCCAGCAACCGTGTAATAGAGTCCGCACCCTAGGCTTCAACCTCCTCTATTTCCACTCCCACATCCTCGTCATTCATGGGGATGTCTTCAATATCCTCATCTTATGGCTCTAGGTTTATAGCCTTGCCTTTCTCCTAGGAAGTGAGCTTGGTTGGGTTTCGTCTTGGCAATGTGCGCACCGGGATGGTAGGCTGCTTTCCCTTCTTATCTTTCATGGTCTCCTTAGTTGGGGTTGGCTTCGATCTCGTTGTTCTCGAAGATTTAGGGACCTTTGCCAGTACTTCAGCTACTTCTCGGGTAGCTTCTTCAACCAGTTTCTCCATCTCTTGTGCCGGATCTTCTACCACTTGTTGTGTATTGATAACTTCTGGGGGTGATGACATAAGACTCTCTATTAGTACTCACGGGGTCTCAGGCAAGTAGTGCCGACACTTCCAGAGCACATACACCATAGCTATCACCTCGTGTTTAGTGGTAGAATAGTTCTTCTCTGCTTTGGATAATCTATGGCTTGCGAACACGAAAGGATTATCTAAGCCTTCTCCACCATCCTGTGTTAGTAATGCCCTTAGCGCTATACATGCACATTGACATGTACATGAAACTCTTTCTTCTAGTTCAGGAAGACTAGAATCGGTGTGGTAACCATCTTTTCTTTCAATATACCCAAGCTTTTCTTACAGTCATCATTCTAGTAGAACATGACATCCTTCTTCAATAATTTTTCCATCAGCGTGGTGATCTGGGCATGGCTTTTGATAAAAATTTTGTAATATCCCCTATGTCCTAGAGTAGCGCATAGCTATTTCACACTCCTCGGTGCTTCCAAGTTCAGTATCACTGCGATCTTCATGGGGTCTACCATCAGTCCTTGTATGCAAACCACATGCCTCAATAGGTTCCCAAAAGGAACGAAAAACAAACATTTCTTGAGATTGAGAATGATCTGGTATCTTTGATAGGTATCCAACATTAAGCGCAAGCTTGCTACATGGTGCTTAACCAGCCCAATTATAGTCCAGTCATCAAAATATACCTCCAGGAACTTATGAATAAATTCCTTGAATGCCGCAACAACCACGCGCGAAAAGATTGCAGGCACGTTCTTCAATCCAAATGGCATCACAGTGTATTGAAAACAACCCCACTCAGTCGAAAGGTTGTCTTGCTCCTATCCTTCGGCATGATTTTGATTTGGTGGTACCCAAAGAACCCATCAGTGAAGGAATATGCTTCCTCACCACCTACATTGTCCAACACTTCATGCATGAATGGAGTCAGGAAAGGATCATGCACAAAAGCGTCATTTAATTTTCTGAGATCCATGCATATCCTTATCTCATCCTTCTGCTTCTTCTCTTGCACCACCATTTGGCTTACCCAATCAGATTCTTCCATAGGCTTACTGATGCCTCCCATTAGCATTTTGTCTAACTATAAGCGAACCTTCTCCTTGTATTTCTGATTGAGGTGGTAAGGCCTCTGCTTAACTGGCTTCGTGTTGGGCTTTAATGTGATCTTCATCACTCCTAGGTCTTTGATTATTCCTTTCAGATCTGTAAACTTGGTAGGGAATAAAACCTGGTACTCGCGGAGCAATTCCATGGCCGTATCCATCGTCACACCATCCTAGTAGTCTCCAATCTTCGAAAATTTAGGTTCTGCCTCCATACCGATGTTGACTTGTTTTTTTTTCACCGGTGCAGTTATATTAGGATTCTCAATTTGCAGTCCTTGAACCTCGCAGTGGCCTTCTATTTCTAGAATTTTAATCTTTCATGGATCCTCGTCCTCTGCTTCATCAATTATGTTATAACATTCGAGCGTGTGACTCAGCTAAGTAGCCCATTCAGGCTTAATTAGCTCTAAAGGATCCTGCGGTATCCTAAAGATGGTTGCTTTCACCTCTTGGAGCGCTTCATCAATACTGTCAAACCCATCCTTAAAACTGAATGTCATCATGAATCCTTCACGCAGGATATCCCATTCATCTGTACCATGGTGGAGCTCTATTTCTATATACCAATTCATTGGGATAACATCTAGGGTATGACAGAACAGGTGCACCCACTCAAGTTGAGGATTTTCTCCATAAGCCTGAATCCATTTGGCCAGGTGTGCAGGCGGATCATTCTGCCCATCGTACTCATCTATCAGTCGCATCTTAGGCTTCCCAAATTGTGTTTTCATCATCCTCCTACATTCACACCAATCATCAAAGCTTCCCTTGTGCGTAACCCACCATCTTGCGAGCGTAGTGCACGGTGCCTAGTCCAAGGCCTGGAAGCGTTGTTTTTATGGTACCTCCCTTTCAAATGCATCCAAAAAGATATCTACCTCATTTAGACCATCATAAATAGGCAAATTTCTTACCTCTGACGACACACAACGTAGCGATCGGGTCATCATGTTGCAATTCAGTGTAGTTGTTTCATGTAACCGATTCTGCCAGCGTTCTATTTCTTCTTTGGAGTTCGAAGTGCAGGAACTTTCGCGATCCCACATAATCCTTCCATCTATGGTGGGATGCATCCAATCTTGGTATCACACTGTTATCTTATAGATACAATCTAGGTTGTCATCACTCTCATAATCACAGACAAGTTCAGTATAGTGCGATCCTTCAGTAGGATCAAGGGGTATTATTACGCGTAGCGATTTATTCTCAAAGATCATCTTTTGCTTCTTCATATTGATTACCCTGTTCATATCAGTAGCCCAATAAATTCCCAAGAGTGCAAGGTAGGGATTGTTGTCATCCACTATCTCTATTACTTCAAAATCCACCAGTGCGTTCACTCCCTCAATATCCACGGTCACCCCCTACAGTCGCCCCATGGGGATGATTTTTTGTTGATTCGCCATCCTTAGCTAAATCATAGACCATTGCAGTGCAGGTCTCCCCATTCATTCCCAAGTCTGCTTTGGTAGGACATTCGCATCTGAGCCTAGGTCCAAAATGACCTGATCCATTTCATACTCTCCTATTTGTGTGGTTAGTCTCATCTCTCGTCTTGTCCTTGTTTTATGCTTGCCTCTTTTGTACTACATGTGGCTCACTTGGCGTGGTTCTAGTGCATCTATTGATGAGTTCTTGTATTCCTTTCACAACCTTACTATCATGCAGTAAATTCATACAGGTTTCTAGGAAAGTTGTAAGCATAGAGGGGACCATCTCTGGCTTAGCCTCATCCTTGCTTCCTAAGGTTGAGGCCTCAGTGAAGCTCTTTTTAGATTCCATGAAGGATTCATGAGCGCACTCCAAATCAAACTCAACCTCTTTCATCGGGGCTTTGCAAACCCATGTACTGTCTTCTGGATGTTTCCCCTTGTCAACTCTTGGTGCGATTCCACTTCTGAATACTATATTTACGTTTGGATCTTCCTCACATGGCTCAGATCTCATCATCTGCAGGTTTTGAGTCAGCAGAGGTGGTAGCACCCCTTTGTCATGTATCCTAGCTATCAGCATAGGACAATCTTCCATTTCATGATCAAACAACGTGCAATACTTACATGACGGATGCATTGGATTAGTGAAATCATGGGCATAGTGTCTTGGTCCTCCGTAATTGTAGAAAATCAATTGTCCTCGACCTCTACCAGGTCCGCCTCTACCTTGACCTCATCTGTGCCCCTAAAATCTTGTTCGCGACATCCCTGCATTCTAGTCAAGGGGCCTCATTTCGGCTTGAACCCTGTAGGTGGGAGTTCTATTCATCATCAATTCATAGCTCCTGCAAGTATGCTCATCATGTCCTACCGACCTACAAAAGTTGCAAAACATTTGTTCCGGTGCTTGTACATACTTATGTAGCAAGTGACAGTTATCTATGGCATCTTTTCCGGCTACCTGACAGATAGTGCACCATAATGCAGGTCCCGTGCTAGGTCCTACTTGAGATTTTTGCCTTAAAGGCATCGGTTCTCCTCCTGAAATGTAATTTGCAAAGACTAGGAAATGGTCTTATGTCATGACCCTGAATTTTGCATTTCAGGCACCATACCTCCTCGCATACCTCTGGTCGAACCGTCCTATCCTACTTCAGAATTTGCATCTCAAGGCACAGATTCTTCAGCTGCACATGGATCTGCTAAACTCCTAGATTAGGATCTTGCATTGAAGCCTCATGTAGTCTCATGGAAATCTCCAAGGACTTTGCCTGAGTTGTTATCTTCTACTGCGACAGTGCACTCCTTAAGTGTGGTAGTAGCAAAGCCACAAACCATTCGTAATGTTGTCCATCTGTCAAATTCATGTTGGCTTCGCAGATTGTACATTTCAGCTTCTGATCTAGTTCCCAAGGCATCTCGCCGGGTTGCATCAAGATTTCTTTGAATCCCACAATCAACTGCGCCTCAAATTTAGGCCTACTAAATTCCCTATTTAGTGTTGCCTGGGTATCTGCTACTCCAACATTTGGGTTATCATTAGATTACTTAATATAATAGGTTAGCACGCAACCGTGCAGAGAACTAACCAGTGTCACCTTCTTTGTATGATCATCTGTAACACCTTGAGCTTCCCATACAGCCCTCACAATGAACCAAAATTAGTCCACGTCCTCATTTCCCAAGCCTTTGAACAAAGGCAAATTTACTGTATTTGCCATACTGAACCGTGGTGGAGGTGGAAGTGGTATGGGTGAAGTTGGAGGCGATGGTGGTGAAGTTAGAGGTGGTGTGCGTGGAGGTGGTATTCGCAGGAATCCTTGTCTTATTAACTGAATAGCACTTCACAGAGAGACCTTCACTATCCCTTCTTCATCTCTTCGTGAAGGTGAAATCAAGGGGCTATACTTCGGGCCCTATTTTCCTTCATTCTTGTAAGTTTTTCCGCTTAGCGTAGTCTTGAACATAAAGGTAGCTGCATAACCCATTTTTCACACAACATAATTTTAATCTAAGTATTCAAATATTTTACATACTTACCTCGTGGTCCTTTGAAAAACCATCACTCTGCCTCGCTATAGCTGACTGAGGTGTCGACCGCAAATTCAGTCACAAATCTTCCTATGATGCGATCGATCCAATGATCGAAAGCACGGGTGACTTATCCTCTGATGCTTCCAACCTTCGCACTAGCTCTGGGGTCCACACAATAGGACTGTCAATTTTCCACCTTTCTTGGCTATCTGCTAGCTTTGTGATCCACTGGTATAACTCAATAAGGAAAGAGCAGAAAAGTATTTCATGGATCTTTGTATATAGGTACCAGTACAACCATTGTTCCTTTGTTAGTCGCAGGTTTCTATTCTCCTATTCCGCGAATTAGTGGATCTTTCTATCCAACCAGTCTCTAATCTCCTTCTTAGTTGGATTCTAGTGATACGACATCACACATCTCTTATGTAGATTCTGGTCCTGGAAACAGAACCATTTGTTGGCTTGAGGGGGCCTGACCCAGGTTCAACATTATTTAGCCAAACAAATCCCTACACTACTAGCCCTTTCGGCATTAGCTTGTGGAGTGTGGATCGAAGTATCACCCAAAGCAGTATGGGGGGATGCTGGAACAAAGTTTTCGCACCCTGAGATGGTTGTGATGTCGTTTGATATCTTCTATCCATGCCTTCACGAAGGTGATCTCGCTCTAGGGCTTGTAAGACAAACCCTATGTTCTGGATTTCAATACCTTCGTGAAAGTACATGATCAAACTTCATGCATCTCTAACCTGTAGCTCCGGTACTTTCGTGTTGCTATAGCAGCGTGTCGTGCAGATTCCTCAATTATCCTAAGTGAATTGCTTATCTTGTCAAATAATTAAAGTTATCACTGCGTAAGCAGATATTCATGATTGTGTTCAATTATTCAATGTAATTTCATTAATTCGCTCATCATATAAGCATAATAAAGGAAATTCATAAACAAAATATCCAAACCCATCAACAGAACAAATACACAGAAATTACAAAATAACTCTTTTTATTAATATCTTCCAAGTATTATAGACTTTGTTCACCCTGTGCACATAGTTGCAGGGATTCATGCACTCAGCTGCAAACTTCTACCCTAGGCCTCTACGCACTCAGCTACAGAGCCTCTACCTATGCTACAACCCAAGACTTAGACTTCTTGCTCTAAATCTATGACTCTCTTCCTCCTGTTATGCTATTAACTACTTAGAGCTTAGCTCTTTTTATACAATCCCATGGTCCGCAGACCATGGGTAGATCTCTTACAACCGACTTTAATTTACAAAACTAAGGGTAGAATACCCTTTGTGACATATAATACCTTCGCGCTCTGCAACCACAAAATGGGGAGTCTTTACAATAATATTACAAAAACTTGACTAAAACATGGGATTTTAGCCCCAAAACTATCCTTGGGGGATCCCGCTTCCAACACTCTCTAAACATGAAAAAGATACCGAGTTACACCTTTGTCAGACTCGTTAAAATATTAAATGACATCAGATTCATCGTCATGATGAACATGATCTTCTCCTTCCTAGGGCTCGTTAAACTTACTAGGTCGGATTTGTCCGAAGGATGAACTTACAGTGAAATCATATGTTATCCCCTTCAAGCTTGTGATTAAAAAATAATTGGGGTACCTACCAAAAACGGTGGGGAGAAATTTGGAAATCTAATTGGTTGTGTCAGCAACTCACTCTTGAACATAACATTTTTTGCTTCGTGGGGTTGGGATATCCTCCTTTGTATCCTTGACCTTCTTAGGTTGGGCCGTTCATTTTTTCCTTCCATTTGATCTCTACCACATCATCATGATGACCGATCCTGTGGATCTAAAAGCTGCCAAACTTCCAGTCATGTCGCTGATATGTCCAAGAGTTGTCCTTCTACAGTTACATTTACCTCTGATACCCTGTATCATCTAAAGTCATTTTGCATCCTTTTGTCTCGCGTCGATGATGTGGGATACATTATGGCCCTCCTTCGACAGGGTCACTTCCTGTCGACGTCAACTCATTATCTGGGAAGTTGACCGAGAGACCCCCTTCCAATACCTTAGGGCTTGCATGCCCTAATGGCAAGTTCTTTGCACTTGACAACAAGCTCACGTTATTGGCTGTCGATCGAGTGATTTCACGGGTGTTCGACTTCAGTTCCTCTATTCAAATTATGTGGATTGTGTTGATCGTACCTTGAGTACCATTGTCATTATTGGTGGTTTCTCTCACGCTTGTTAACATTTTACATCATTGACTGGTAATCAGGCAACTTTCTAACATGTTCGACATCAACACATCTATTCACATGTTAGAATTTGTACCTTGATCGGGTCGTGTTGGAGCACAAGACCCTGGGCTCAGATCACAAAAGTCTAGGTTGCAAAGTGAGGTGACATGGTTATGTTGATATGCATGTATATTTCAGATGGATGGTTGCAACCATACCATGGGTTATCATCTATGATCCTTCTTATTTTTGGATGGCTGTGACCATACCTTGGTTTCATTACGATCCTCTTTGACGAATGGTTGCACCCATAATTGGATTCGTTTACATGATCATTCTCTATATGGCTACGTCCATGCCACGATTCATGTATCATTTGACAAAGTTTTCAGTTATGTATATGTATATGTACTTGCTTGCAGGTTTTCCAATGGAAAACTATGGTTCCTCGCACTGATTCATAAAGCATTTCATCCCTCACTCTAGTTCGGCCTTCACGCTTTAGGGGGCATCTGTTACACAGCATTTTGTCACTGTCCCTATACTCCCCATTCCTTGATCTTGCAAGACCTCTACAATGAACCCTACATACTTACTCTTCATGAAGAAACTCCCATTGTGTCCCTCTTCATGAGAAAAACAATTCCTTTTGCACCATTTCCCCAAAAACTTCTATTTTTCCCATTTTACAAGACTGACGCTAATGGCCTTTGTCCTCCTCGTGCTGATATGAAGGGATTAACATTGTCCCTAGTGCCAACTAGAGCAACTGAGATCTGTTCTAGATGTGCCAGTCCTCTTATGGAAAGTTTTTTAAATAAAGAGCTGAAGCTTCTAGCTCTAGAAGCTTCATAACGATAGTTTGGTAAATGGTTTGGTTGGATGGGGTCAAGGATGTCAGTTTGGGCTCCTTTCCCCTATAATTATGGAACTACCTCAAGAGATAAGACCTTCTCCCATGAGAAGAGGATCCATCTCCCATCCATTCATCCTATATAAACCTCCCTTTTTACCAAGGACAAGCTAGTGTTAATGTTGGTGTGCTAGTGCTAATTAAGTTTGGAGTAAACAACAAGCTATTCATAGTTGTAGCTCTGTAGTTGTGTGAGGGAGAAGTGTGAATTTGGTTTAGTGTGAAGCCTCAAGGGAAGAGACTTAAAACTATTATTGTTGAGGTCATCATGGAATGCTAGCAGAAGTGTGTGGGAACTTGGTTTTATCAGAGGAGAACGGCAACGTCAAGAAAATTGTTGTAATCTCTTCTCAATTCAATATATATGCAACTATCGTTTGATTTCCTACATGATTTTTAATCTTACATGTTCATGGCTTAATGTTTCTTGACTTGTTAAGTAGATTGAATTACAATTTGTCTATTATCATGGCTGTTTTTGCTATTGTTTACTTGTTTCAGGTGTTTGAAGAAGGAAGCGAGAGATAGCTGGAGTGAGCAGGCAAGGACATCATCAAACGGGATAAGCATACTAAGAGGTAGGCTCTCTTAATTGGTTCTAACCTAAAGAAATTTTCCATAGAATGTATTAGTTGTGGCTAGACCCATTATCAGGCTAGAGAAATTGTTTGTGTCAGCACTCATAATTTTACTTCACCACATATACTAAGGGAATATATTCAAACAATGATGAAAACAATGAAGAATGCAACAAACATTTCATTTTCCAAATGCAATGCCAAAAACTAAAAAATATTTTCACTTTTCCTAAGATGCACTTATATGAATTATGTTTTTCTTTTTTGTTTAAATGATTTAATGCAACTAATGCATCATTTAGTTTTCAATTATTGAAAAATGTGATTTATTTCCAATAATTAATTCCAAAAAATAACTTTTCATGTAAGTGATCCAAGGCAATTTTAACGAAAAGTCAATTTTTCGAAATGAAAACTAATTCAATGCAAAAGCGATTCCTTGAATCAATGCAAAAGATAAATCCATGTTTAATTAATATAACAATCAATAATTCTCAAGCACACAGGTAGTAAACAAAGATATCAATTGACTCAAAACTTGGAAAAACTCAATCAAAATCCGATTTTTACCACTTCAAGTAAGAGACAATCTTTTGCATTCCACAAAGAAATCAAAAGTATACAGACAAAGACTGATGTAGATAAAGTGGAGAAGAGACCTCAGAGACCAGGACACACTAGATTTTTTAGTAGATACCCTAAAATTTCTCACATTCAAGGACCAATGCTAATTTATATAGAAAAACCCATGCTAATAGGGTCATTAGCGCTACTTTTCATATAAAAACCTGTAATGGAAGCACTACGTTTCATAGCAAAACTCGCGCTGGTCTTCAACATGGATAAAAAATGGAAGAAAAGGTTTTCAACGCGATTGTCCAGGGAAAAACAGGTGCTTTCAATGGAGCTGTCACTAATAAAACATGCGTTGAGCGAGGTAATTTTAGGAAAAATAAGAAATACTTAGGAAGAAAATCTAGACTTGATAACCTACAGGGCCTAGACATGAAGTTGTAGACCTGGTAACTCTTGACAAACTTAAAATAAATCCAAATACAAGGTCTTTTGATAGTTGGACAAAATTAATGAGAAGGAAAAACAATGAAAGGAGGATGAAAAGGGTGTAAGCTTCCCTAGTCGAGTCGCCAATTGGTTAACCACGAAATCCCTTCTATAGATAGAAGCGATCGCTCTAGCCCAATGTGTGGGTCTAGTAACAACCATGAAAAAATAAGAAAACTTCCCTGACCTAAATCAAAATGACAAATGAGAGAGGGAGATGGCCTACCTATCTCCTTTGTGCTCAACCTTTGATGATGATCTCGATCCCTTAGCTCCCAGGCTCACTCCTTGCTATTCCTTTCATTCAAATACCTACAAGAGATATCAAAAGACAACAACAAGACAGATCGTAGCATATGAATTCGAATATAAGTTATACAATAGAACAAGGATATTGTACTAAGAAAACCATCATAGACAAGCTTATGGGAAGTAAAACATGCTTTCTATTAATGATTGAATCAAAGAGGGAAGCATACAACTAGTGCCTTGATGTTGAAGGCCTCCTTCAAGATGGTTCCAATTCCAAGACAAACTTAACAAGATCTCCTTTCCTCTCTCACCAAAATGGTAGCATCTAGGCACAATTAAGCAGAAGAATGGCAACCAACAATGACCAACCCATTGAGGAAAGTGAAGAACGGATTTATAGTGATGGAGAGGAGGTTAAAGATCCCCCAAAGGGGGAATAAGGTACTTATCCCAAAGGTAAGATCCCTAAAGGTAGGATCAAAGGCTCTAAATGGGAGGACTTGACCATATCTTCATCCAACAACTGCCAGCTCACCGTTCTCAATATTTTTTGAGAAAATGCCTGAAGAGGATCAACGTAGATTTTCCTATCAAAAGTCGCACTGTCAACACTAATCACTAGTTAGACATAAGGTTACCAGCACAGATTCACCTACTAAAAGTAGCATTCGTCTTGAAAATGAGGGGTTTTCACAAGTTTTTCCATAATTACTTCAAGACATTAGTTCTCCATCTCTTCAAGGATGTATTGAGCATATAATTCATGGTGAATCCATTTACATAACTTTTGTCGCTTTACAACATTTGTGACGACAATGGAATAAAGGAAAACACTTTAGGTACATATTTGGGAATGTGACAAAATACTATGTAAAAGATTCCCCCTAAAGCATGAAATCAGAACAGGAAGTGATGGTTGAAGTGCTTTATCAGTTAAGGCAAGGAACTTGGAAGATCACCATCAAGAGAAATGCAAATCAAACATGATACAACATATGACAACTCTAATATATACATATGTCTGATAATATATCTGAATAGGCATCAATATATAATAGATGAATCAACAATACAGATGTGGCAATCCATCTAAAAAGGATCATGTCTATGGGTCCACGACATGGATGCCACCATCCATATGAAAAGGATAATTTCTAAGGTGTAGAAATTCCCACTGTAGATCAACAGATTATGCAATATACTAAAGAAAAATACAAGATCTACTTCTACAACAAACTTTGTGGAAGCTTAATCGAATATGAGAAAGATCAATGAGAACGCATATAACTGAGAATAAGAAATCAATCACACATAACACAGAAGAAATAACCCAGGGAAAGCCTCAGCCTAAAACCCCAATCTTTGTATTATCATACAAGTGGAAATATGTTCAAGTTACAAAAAGAATCATCTCTCAAGCTATCCTACTCTCTCTGCAATCAAACAATACAGATCACAAACTAAATAGACACTATATATGTCCTCCTCAAGCCCTCGAAGCCTCCTATTTCCTTGCGTAGTTTTTCTTGGGGTCCAATGATGTCACATGTGTGAATTGGCCTCATCACACTCACAAAACCTGAAGAAGTAACTGCGCAATCCTCAAGGAAAGTGTTATCACCAAAATAGGACCCTGATAGGCTGCTGATCAGACTATCTCAGTGTAACTATTTCAAACCGACTTTAGGCTGAGGCTTAGCCTCCTCAACCTGAGAGGGCTCTCTCTTGATGGGTTAATGATTTTGATTAAAGATAAGATGGCTAACTCTTGTAGAACAACTGTGAAAAATATGAATGGTGGAAACACATTAAACAAAACTATCCATTTGGATTATGGAGTCAACAACACCTCAATATAACAATGAACTCAACCTTACATGGAAGTCAGGGCATTCAGCATTTAAACATTCAGAACATAAACTCATATGGGACCACACAGTTTATAAATGTATACAGGAAGTCAGAGCACATTTAGTGAATTCTGAGTGATTATACATCCATACCACTGTAAGAATTAAGAAAAAGACAACATCACATATTCTGAACATAAAAAATCCTTCATGAATCCTGAGAAGTAAAGTTCAGCATGTATATTACTGAAAATGAGTCTTACATAGGCCAAATACCAGCTTTTTTCATAAAATTTCCAACCTTGATTACATTGCTGTTTCAGCTATATATAGAGCTCTCCTTCTAACTGATCGAGATTCCTCCTTAAACATTAAGGGAACTCGAAAAATACTTCTAATGACACCTATTAACCCTTTAACTAACTAATAAATACAACTGACTACTAATTGACAGCTCTAAAATCCTAAAACAATTAGGATTCTAATTCTACATCATGCTGAATGTAGCATTTATTACAATCAGGATTTATTCCCTGACAAGTGGTCTCTTTTAGTTTGGCTGTGATGGATCTTCAAGGCTCCATGTTGGTCTTCAATGTCACATGTTTTCCATTTTCCTAAAACATAGGAAATTATCCCTGTTTTACGTGTCTTTGGTTTACTTCAAAATGTTCGAATCCAAAGAAGCATGTCCTTTATCCTTTAATTACCCAAAATATAGCAGACTTCCACGTCCTTGATGTGCTATCCACCATTTTCATGTACCTGTGTGATGACAAAACCTTTCAAAAAGATTTGCCGCTTTGTCAATCATGATTGATCAACTGAATTGTAACATGCAGCTACAGCAGTTTCGTAGCGCGCTACGAAACTGCTGTGTAATTTCAAAAGCACAGTCTTCTTCCCTGCCTCTAAAAATTCACTTCGCATAGTTGATGCTTTGGACAAGGTTATGGGAACAACCTGTAAATGAGTTATTAGCCTCAACTTTTCTGCACAGCGTTTAACATCATTTACGGCTAGTGCAAGGGCAGCTGGTGAAGCTTTTTGCTTGTCTCTTCTCAAGCTATTCAGTAAAATAGATAACAGTTGTTGTGATATGTCTTCACTCTCATTCAAACCAAACTCATAATTGTTTGCATTGAAGCAGATACGTTTTCAGTGTGATTCTCACTAGCACTGGCAAGGAAATGTTGAAACATGTCAAGGATGAGATTATCACACTGAAGGTTCAGCATGACAACGCATGCCCTGACTTTTGTGACAGTTTCTAAAATTGTTACCCTCCTTCCAAATGTGGGACTATTCATTTGATCTAGTCCCTGAAGGCTTCCAACAATCAACTGAAATATTTCCCTCATTAAATCATCATTATAGGGTGCTTCAGGTGCCGTTATTCTAGTGATTTCACTAATGCAAGTAACAACAATGAGCCTGACATCTTTGTCTTGGTGCCTTAGAAGCTCTGGCTTTAACAACGCACTTATGGATGGAATCACTGCGTCCTGCATTATCTCAGAAGGTTACTGTTCCACCATAGATAAATAGTCCTCCACTTTCTGAAATTCCTGAATTGTACTTGAAACATTTGGCAGAGGCAACTGAAGTGGTTGTTGACAAATATCATAAATAATCTCATGGTATTCCTTTTGGAAATCACTCTGAGAATCTCCTTCCGCTGACATCTCTGCTGTCAGATACTTCTTCCTTATATAGTTTAACACCTTTTTGAAACCATTCAGATTTTGAAGCTCAGACAGAGATTGCCATTGACAGTGCGTATATGAATGTCCTTTCCACTTAATCAAGAACTCCATTTCACTCAAATCTAGCTCCCCATACATTTTCATGTTCAAGACAACCAGCTCAGGCTGTTCTTTTTCTGCTGGTCTGCTTTAGTCCATTCCAGAGTCTTTGTCAACATCAGGCAATTCTCGGTGCCATTTGCTTTATGAACCATAGGACCTGCACCAAGAACCCATTGAGGAATAGACATGGCAAACACACCCTTGTTCTACATCCTGATTAAGAAATTGTCTTTGCGCATGATACGCATTATAACATCATGAGCTGAAAGATCTTTGACAACACAGAGTCGTTGAATACTTTGAAATTGAACGGTCTTTTCCAACACAGATGACCAGGAGATAGTTTGCATTTCCCAATCTGTAATTTTGAGGCTGTTCTTATAAAAATCGCGGATCTCAAGTGTGTCTTTCAGCTGGGTGAAAAATCTCAGAAAACAGAATATCCAGTACAATGAGAATATCCCTGAAAACTGAGCTCAAGATTGTTTACAAGGAATAATTTCAGACTGCTCCAAATTCGAAGAATAGAAGCAAAACCCATAAGAACATTTCCCCGATTGCTCTGATACTATTTTGAAAACCCTGATTGAACGACCAAAACTGCTAAGTAAAATACAACTGCAGACATGTGCCAGTACCAAGACACCTAACGACCTAATGATGAGGATAAGCGGTCGGATATGATAGACGAAGTGTATAGGCTGACAACTGTTGATGGGTTTTGATGGATATGACAGCTGTGAAAGAATGGCTATGGATTCGAACAAATCCCCAATTTCGTAGCGCAACCAGTGCAAAATATGAATTATGCGCTACGAAATCACCTCAAACATGTTGCGCTGCGAAACTGCTAAAAAGGATTTATGTGCTGGAAAACCACTTTAAAATGATTACAGGCGTTACGAAATCACCTAGACAATTTCGGCTTTGAAATGAGTTTGGACATATGATATCCATGTGAGATGTGAGACCAATGATAGACTAAAACAGAGAATTGACCCCTTTATACATACCAACAATACTCTTAACAAGACTCCTATTCAAACTATTTAGACTCTAAAACCAGATGAAAAGACTAGACCCAAAATTGACACCAACCCTTTGGCAAACAATCGAACTGATGTGAACAATTTAGAAATTTTTCTTGAGTGATAACAGTGGCTCCACTTGGGATAGTGTGCTCCTATAGTACACTAAGAACTCGTAGGTCCAGTGCTTTATTTTTTTTTATTTTTTTATGACAAACGGAAATTTTCTTGACAAACATCCCTTTCTAGCTTCTTGGGCCTTCACCTCGGGCTTAAGCTTGATGATCACTGTAGGAGAAAGAAATCTACATCACTAAAAAATGCTCAGTTGACCTTGAGCTTATTTGCATTTTCCTACCTACCTACCCTATCAATTCAAACTTCTTTCAGCTCAATCAATGTGAAATTTCCAATGTAGGCAATCATTTGTCTTATCTGATATTGGAGGCTCTTGACTGTATCGGAGTTCAGAGCCAATATGATATTGTGATGACCACTGCCACTGAAATTGCCTCTGATTTTCATAGAAAAACTGAAACACTGGAGAGTAAAACTCTTCCATATATTTGGCTATAGGATCCCAGAATACATGATCAGCTTGATGATTCTTGTAACTTTCTGGTTGTGAAAACTGATCTTCAACAACAGTGTACAGTTCCTCAATCGTGAAAGAGAAAGGAAGCAACACTCTCTCCTTGTGTTCTGCCATAGAAAGCTTCTGAAAATAATGATCATGATTATGAAAACTATATGCCTGAATTTGACCTTGTAAACCTTCAATGTCTTTCTCAATGGCTTTAGCAACTTCATCCAAAAATTTCATCTTATCCTTTGCCTTGCACTCAAATGATTTTAGATAAGAAGACAAGGACAAAGAAAAATTTTCAACTATTTCTTCATTAGTATGATGATCATTCCACTGTTTGAAACCTTGAATTGAAGGAGAGTTTGCCACCGCATCTGATCTATCCATCCATTCCTCCAAAAACATAAGCCAAAAGTCTTCAAATGACTTAATGGATTTGGTAGGAAAGCTTTCAATCCATTGTTTACATTTCCCTTGAAATGAATCATAGAACAACATAATGCAAACATCCTCATGTTTAACTCTAAGAAGCTCTGTAAAATCACAAAAATCTGATATATGCTTCAAAGTTAAACTCAAATCTTCTCCATTGAATTTTGGACCATTCCTTAGAAAATATGCATCCTTGGGAAAATGATTTGGGAAACCATGAATTCCTGAAAAATTTATGCATGCATACCTTGAAATAAGAATGGTAGCATCTGGGTCCTTCATAACTCCAGTGGAATCACCATGAATCTATGAATTTCGAATTCTTCAACAATGGAGTCGCCAAGGTAGATTTGCAGCCTCAAAAAGATTTCTGAGCTCCTGCTACCTTCAGAAGTTCAGTCTCTTGATTTCGGGAATGAATAATCTTCAGACTCCTGGCAGACGCACCAAAATGTTATTCCCTGACAAGTGGTCTCTTTTAGTTTGGCTGTGATGGATCTTCAAGGCTCCATGTTGGTCTTCAATGTCACACATTTTCCATTGTCCTGAAACATAGGAAATTATCCCTGTTTTACTGGTCTTTGGTTTACTTCAAAATGTTCGAATCCAAAGAAGCATGTCCTTTATCCTTTAATTACCCAAAATAGAGCAGACTGCCACGTCCTTGATGTGCTGTCCACCGTTTTCATGTACCTGTGTGATGACAAAACCTTTCAAAAAGATTTGCCGCTTTGTCAATCATGATTGATCAACTGAATTGTAACATGCAGCTACAGCAGTTTCGTAGCGCGCTACGAAACTGCTGTGTAATTTCAAAAGCACAGTCTTCTTCCCTGCCTCTAAAAATGCACTTCGCATAGTTGATGCTTTGGACAAGGTTATGGGAACAACCTGTAAATGAGCTATTAGCCTCAACTTTTCTGCACAGCGTTTAACAACATTTACAGCTAGTGCAAGGGCAGCTGGTGAAGCTTTTTGCTTGTCTCTTCTCAAGCTATTCAGTAAAATAGATAACAGTTGTTGTGATATGTCTTCACTCTCATTCAAACCAAACTCATAATTGTTTGCATTGAAGCAGATACGTTTTCAGTGTGATTCTCACTAGCACTGGCAAGGAAATGTTGAAACATGTCAAGGATGAGATTATCACACTGAAGGTTCAGCATGACAACGCATGCCCTGACTTTTGCGACAGTTTCTAAAATTATTACCCTCCTTCCAAATGTGGGACTATTCATTTGATCTAGTCCCTGAAGGCTTCCAACAATCAACTGAAATATTTCCCTCATTAAATCATCATTATATGGTGCTTCAGGTGCCGTTATTCTAGTGATTTCACTAATGCAAGTAACAACAATGAGCCTGACATCTTTGTCTTGGTGCCTTAGAAGCTCTGGCTTTACCAACGCACTTATGGATGGAATCACTGCATCCTGCATTATCTCAGAAGGTTACTGTTCCACCATAGATAAATAGTCCTCCACTTTCTGAAATTCCTGAATTGTACTTGAAACATTTGGCAGAGGCAACTGAAGTGGTTGTTGACAAATATCATAAATAATCTCATGGTATTCCTTTTGGAAATCACTCTGAGAATCTCCTTCCGCTGACATCTCTGCTGTCAGATACTTCTTCCTTATATAGTTTAACACCTTTTTGAAACCATTCAGATTTTGAAGCTCAGACAGAGATTGCCATTGACAGTGCGTATATGACTGTCCTTTCCACTTAATCAAGAACTCCATTTCACTCCAATCTAGCTCCCCATCCATTTTCATGTTCAAGACAACCAACTCAGGCTGTTCTTTTTCTGCTAGTATGCTTTAGTCCATTCCAGAGTCTTTGTCAACATCAGGCAATTCTCGGTGCCATTTGCTTTATGAACCATAGGACCTGCACCAAGAACCCACCGAGGAATAGACATGGCAAACACACCCTTGTTCTACATCCTGATTAAGAAATTGTCTTTGCGCATGATACGCATTATAACATCATGAGCTGAAATATCTTTGACAACATAGAGTCGTTGAATACTTTGAAATTGAACGGTCTTTTCCAACACAGATGACCAGGAGATAGTTTGCATTTCCCAATCTGTAATTTTGAGGCTGTTCTTATAAAAATCGCGGATCTCAAGTGTGTCTTTCAGCTGGGTGAAAAATCTCAGAAAACAGAATATCCAGTACAATGAGAATATCCCTGAAAACTGAGCTCAAGATTGTTTACAAGGAATAATTTCAGACTGCTCCAAATTCGAAGAATAGAAGCAAAACCCATAAGAACATTTCCCCGATTGCTCTGATAGTATTTTGAAAACCCTGATTGAACGACCAAAACCGCTAAGTAAAATAAAACTGCAGACATGTGCCAGTACCAAGACACCTAACGACCTAATGATGAGGATAAGCAGTCGGATATGATAGACGAAGTGTATAGGCTAACAACTGTTGATGGATTTTGATGGATA
The DNA here is from genome assembly GCA_031772625.1 of Pinus tabuliformis. NCBI lineage: Eukaryota > Viridiplantae > Streptophyta > Pinopsida > Pinales > Pinaceae > Pinus > Pinus tabuliformis. The sequence goes on from CM062805.1 coordinate 791,065,426, forward strand.
TGATAGCTGTGAAAGAATGGCTATGGATTCGAACAAATCCCCAATTTCGTAGCGCAACGAGTGCAAAATATGAATTATGCGCTACGAAATCACCTCAAACATGTTGCGCTGCGAAACTGCTAAAAAGGATTTATGTGCTGGAAAACCACTTTAAAATGATTACAGGCGTTACGAAATCACCTAGACAATTTCGGCTTTGAAATGAGTTTGGACATATGATATCCATGTGAGATGTGAGACCAATGATAGACTAAAACAGAGAATTGACCCCTTTATACATACCAACAAGACTCTTAACAAGACTCCTATTCAAACTATTTAGACTCTAAAACCAGATGAAAAGACTAGACCCAAAATTGACACCAACCCTTTGGCAAACAATCGAACTGATGTGAACAATTTAGAAATTTTTCTTGAGTGATAACAGAAATAATTCCTTCTACATGCAAGAGATATTCACAATGGAATATTATAGCAACTGATAGTACACTGCCCCTCCATCTGATCTCAACTAGGTCTCTGTCTGAACTGACATGCATGAGTTATTTATGAGAGAATATTTAGTTATCTGAAGTGCAAGAGTTACATGCATGCAAGCATTAACTAACTGAACTCAAAATTTATTCAATAAACTGTTTGAATTAATCTAACTAGACTTGACTTAGTTAACTGAGCCAACTAATTACAACTCATCCTTATCTCTTTAACTGATGGATAAATTCCTCAATCAATGGGATAACTGTTGCATGTCCTCACATAAACTTCACGTTTGATTTTCTACAACTAAGTAACTAAAGATGAATTAATTAATTATTTTTCAAACAGCTGCTAAGATCAAATTCGAATTTTTACTTCTCTATTTTAGTTCAGGGACTAACTAAAATAGGAAGGTATCCCGAAATGCTATTTATAGAAGTACTAAATTTAGCATTTCTTGTTGCTATTTTCAACACTCACTCTCAAAAAGAAAGGGATTATCAGTAATGTCTTGCGGAACTCGAACTTGCATTTTGACAATGCCTTAGTCAAAATATTTGCATCCTATTCCTCGGTCGAAACATACAACAACAACATTATCCTCTTGTCCACACAGTCTCGAAGATGGTGATACCAGATATCAATGTGCTTGGACCTGTCATGAAAAACTGGATTCTCAGAGAGTTTGATACAACTTTGATTATCGTAGTAGATCACGGTTGGATCCATCCTTTGACCAAACAATCCCACTAGAATCTTTCGCATCCAATTGGCCTCACATGCAGCCTGACTAGCAGCTATGTATTCAGCCTCTGCTAAGCTAAGTGCAACTGACCTCTATTTCCTGCTGTACCAGGAAACTGCAGTTGAACCAAGGTTAAAGATTCCTCCAAAAGTGCTCTTCCAGTCTAATGGACTCCTTGCTCAATCCATCTGTGAAGCCCTAAAGCTTCACTCCCTCTGTCCATCTGTACCACAATCCAAACTGATATGTGCCTCTGAGGTATCTCAACACATGCTTCGCTGCCTTCCAAAATAGCTTGGTAGGCTGAACCATAGCTTGACTCAATTGGTTCACTGCAAAGCATAATTTGGGTCGTGTGTTCACTAGATACATAAGTGAACCCACCAACTGCTGATAAACAATAGCAGATATTACCTCACCTGAAGTAGCATCCTCCTTCCTCCAGTTCCCAACTAGAGGAGTCTGCATGGGCTTGCACTTCTCCATGTGAAAGTGCCTGAGTATCTCATTAGTGTACTTTCCTTGAGACACAAATACTTCACCATCTTTCTGCCCCACCTCCATGCCTAAAAAGTAGTGCATAAGACCCATTTCTTTCATTTCAAACTCTCTTACGAGGTCCTCCTTGCAAGACTATATCAGCTGATCATCACCTGTCAAAATTAGATCATCGACATAAAGAACAATGATCAATGGTTTACCTTCTACCATGATGTGGTAAAGGTTTGCATCTGCTTCACTCTAGGTGAAGCCTAATTCGGTGAAATAGCTGTCGATCCTGGTGTATCAAGCACAAGGTGCTTACTTTAGCCCATACAAAGCCCTCTTTAGTTGGCAAACATGTGACTCATGATCGAAGGTCTTGAAACCCTCTAGCTGCTCAATGCACACCTCCTCCTCAATCTTCCTGTTGAGGAATTTTGTCTTCATGTCCATCTGGTGGATCTTCCACCCCATCTGAGCTAATAGTACCAACATCGATCTAATCAATGAATACCTTGCTACAGGAGAAAAAATCTCATCGTAGTCGATCCCCTCGACTTGTGAGAAACCTTGGGCAACAAACCTTGCCTTATGTTTCTCAACACTACCATCCGCTGCCTGCTTTACTTTGTAAAGCCTACTAGAAATCACCACTAACTTGCCCTAAGGTTTTGGGACAACATCCCACACACATTTAGAAATGATAGAGTCGTACTCCTCTACCATTGCATCAACCTAGACTGGTTGCTGCACTACCTCCTCGAATGAAGAGGGTTCAGTATCTACACACTCCTTAACCAGGGCCATGTACCTAGTGTATCACTCAGGTGACCTCCTCTGTCTGCGTTGAGAATATGGTTGTCCCACATTCTCCCACGCATCCAGCATCAACCTGTCAGCTTTTCTTGAGAGTTTCCACCCATCTCTGGAAGTCTCAGCATGAGTGGATGACTCCACTCCTAGATCCTCTGCATGCAGCTGCTCCGGATTAATTCAAGGCTCCTCCTCCTTAGGAACTGAAATTTCCTTCTCTACATGCAACTTGAGCTCCCTCTCAAGTGATAAGCGCATGGATTTCTACTCGTTGAACTTCAGATCCCTACGTACCACTGTCCTCTGAGTGGTAGTTAGCACACCTGATAGTTGTGGGGTGTATCCATGTACCCCACAAGTATTCCCAACTCAGTTGTTGGGTCTAGCTTCTTCCTGGCATCCTTGGTCACATGACAGTAAACTGATGATAAAAATATTTGGAAGTGACTTACATCAGGTTGCTTCCCGGAAAAAGCCTCCATAGGTGTCTTCATTCCCAGTATACAGTGCGGGCTTATGTTCTGCAAGTATGCTGTTGTATTGCATGCCTCAGCCCACAAATGCAATGGTAGGCTTTGGTCATGCAACATCACTCAAGCTGCTCCCACAATTGATCTGTTCTTCCTTTCAGCCACCCCATTTTGCTATGGGTTATGGGGTGCCGTCAATTCCCATTTAATTCCTTCTGCAGTGCAGAAGTCTTTAAACTGTTGGGAGACATACTCTCCACCATTGTCACTATGCAAGGCTTTTATTTGCTTTCCAGATTCTTTCTCCGCTAAGGCTTTAAACTCACAAAACCTCAAGAAGGTCTGATCCTTCTTTTTCATAAAGTAGATCCAACATCTACGAGAAAAATCATCAATAAAAATAACATAGTACCTTTGTTTAGTGGTGGAGGCTGTAAAGAATGGTCGAGAAACATCTGAGTGAAATTGCTCCAGGATTGCTCCAGCTCTATTGTCTCGATCTAGAAAGGAAGATTTCACATACTTACCCAAGGTACAATGTTTGCATGTATTCGTCTGCTCAAGTTTTCCCTTGGGTAACCCGGTAGAAATCTGTTGCATGATCTTGAAGGCTCCATGGTGCAAGTGGCTCAGTCTTCTATGTCATAGCTCACCAACATCTTGGCTCTGCACCATCTCAGCTTTGGAACTCAATGTAGCATAGTCGTCTACCTCTAGCTTGTAGAGATTCTTTACTCCAATCCCAATTCACTTTGTTTGTCCAGTACCGATATGCCTCAAGAATAACTTTCCTTTACTAAAGACTACATCATAGCCTTTATCTTCTAGCATAGTGACAGAAACAATATTCTCCTTCAGACCTGGTACATACTTTACATTATTCAGGGTGAGGGGAGCTCCATGATCACTCTGAAACATAACCATACCTTCACCTAAAACATGATACTTTCCATCATCGCCCATCTCGATTTGCATCTGGAGATCCTTCTCCTCCAAGGTACTGAAAAGATTATTGTCACCTAACATGTGAAATGAAGCTCCACTGTCCAAGTACCACACGCATCCCACCATGGATGAAACCATGCATGCGATAAGCGAGAAATCCAACCCAAACTGTGAGGCCAGTGCCTCACCATCAGATCCCTTCGAGGAACCCTTCTTGGATTTCTTCTGTGGATAATTCGTAGCATAATGGCCCACTTCATGACAATGAAAGCATCACACTTTCGATTTGTCAAACTTCTTCCCACCACGGTAAGAATTGGATTTGGGATGGGATGCCTTCCCTTTCCCTTTCCTCACCTTACTCGCTAAGGCTATATTTTTCTCATCATCTTGCTTCAATGAGGATCCATCTCTAGTGCTTCTTCTTAGTTCCTCATGCATCAAATCTGACCAAAGTCGTTCCCAATCTGGCAGTTTTTCTCTTCCATTAACTGAGCCTTGGTAGCTATGCCAGCTCTTAGGAAGATCGAGGAGTGCAAGACTCACCATGTCATCATCAACAGTCATGATCCCTACACTTCCAAGCTCATTCCTACAAGTGGTGAGCGTGTTTAGATATGTAGATACCGTATCGCCATTTTCACACTTGATTTTCCGAAGCTTGTCTTTCAATGCTAGCTTCCTCTGATCACTGTTATTCTGATATAGATCTTTCAATGTTTTCCACATCGAAAATGGTGTCTCCTTCCCATGGAGACTCGAGACTATGTGGTCTCAAACTCCCTCTAGAAGGATTCTCCTTGCTCTAGCCACACATTTCTTCCATTCCACCAATTGAGTATCATTAGTCAGCTTGGGGACATCTTGAACAGTGAAGTCCTTTAGACCATTATCCTCTAATACTACTTCCATGCGATCCTTCCAGGCTATATAATTCGAGCTGCCATTAAGGGCATACTCGAGTCTTAAACCACTGAATTCCATTGGTGAAATTGAGATGTGATAAGAACTCAATTTCTATATTCAAGAACCTCAAACTTCAAACTTCTCCCTTCTTGTATATTGTTCTTCACTTTGATCACCTTTTCTCTGATACCATGTAGAAATTCCACTGTAGATCAACAGATTATGCAATATACTAAAGAAAAATACAAGATCTACTTCTACAACAAACTTTGTAGAAGCTTAATCGAATATGAGCAAGATCAATGAGAACACATATAACTGAGAATGAGAAATCAATCCTAAATAACACAAAAGACATAACCCAGGGAAAGCCTCAACCTAAAACCCCAATCTTTGTATTATCATACAAGTGGAAATATGTTCAAGTTATGAAAAGAATCAGCTCTCAAGCTATCCTGTTCTCTCTGCAATCAAATAATACAACTCACAGACTGAATAGACGATGTATATGTCCTCCTCAAGCCCTCCAAGCCTTATATTTCCTTGCATAGTTTTTCTTGGGGTCCAATGATGTCACATGTGTGAATTGGCTTCATCACACTCACAAAACCTGAAGAAGTAACTGCACAATCCTCAAGGAAAGAATTCCTTCTGCATGCAAGAGATATTCACAATGGAATATTCTAGCAACTGATAGTACACTACCCCTCCATCTGATCTCAACTGGGTCTCTGTCTAAACTGACATGCATGAGTTATTTATGAGAGAATATTCAGTTATCTAAAGTGCAATAGTTACATGCATGCAAGCATTAGCTAACTAAACTCACAATTTATTCAACAAACTATTTGAATTAATTTAACTGGACTTGACTTAGTTAACTGAGCGAACTAATTACAACTCATCCTTATCTCTTTAACTGATGGATAAATTCCTCAATCAATGGGATAATTGTTGCATGTCCTCACATAGACTTCATGTTTGATTTTCTACAACTAATTAACTCAAGATGAATTAATTAATTATTTTTCAAATAGCTACTAAGATCAAATTCGAATTTTTACTTCTCTATTTTAGTTAAGGGACTAACTAAAATAGGAAGGTATCCCGAAATGCTATTTATAGCAGTACTAAATTTATCACTTCTATATTTAGCATTTCTTGTTGTTATTTTCAACATAAGGATCCTTGACATGAATGCACCATCCGATGAAAAGGATCATGTATACAATCATGAATACTCAATAACTCCTTGCAAACTAGATTTTAACAAATGAGATCCAGGGTCTTCATCTCTATCCCAACAAAAGTATGAATCTAACCATGTGAATAGATGTACTAACATCAAACATGGTAGAAACCACCTGATTACCGGTCAATAATGTAAACCGTTAACATTCATGAGAGAAACCACCAATAATGACGATGGCTATCAAGGTGCACTAGTACAATCTTTAAGTGTGAATAGGTGAGCATGAGTCAAACACTTGGAAAATCATTCGATTGAAGGCCAATGATGTAAGATTTTCATAGATAATGAATAAATTTCCATTCAGGCATGCAAGCTCCAAGGTTCTAAAAGGGCATTTCTATATCATATTCCTGGATAATGGGCTGAAGTCGACACGAAGTGATTCGTCGAAGGAGGGCTATAAAGTTTCCCACATCATCGACACAAAACATAGGATATCTCAAAATGATAGGAGTGATTCAGGATTGTTGTAATGAGGGTCAAATAAGTATAGGAAGCTTGAATTTACAGATAGGACTTCTCTTGAACATATTGGTGACACAACTCTAGAGTTTGGCAGAATTTGAATCAAAATGGGATCAGAGGTCATGGTGACAATATGGGTGATCGAATCAGAGGAAAACAAATTTCCCAAAATTAGGAAGGCAAGTGGAAAAGAGAGGATATCCCAAATCCGACATAAGATACAGATGAGTGTCATGTTCAAGAGTGACATGTTGCCTTTTATACAAAGTAAAAAACCCACTTTACTTCCATTCATCCCCCCCCCCCCATCGATAGCGAGTACCTCTTTATTTTTAATCACAAGCTTGAAGAGGATACCGTATGCTTGTCATATAACTCCATCCTTCGGATGAATCCATCCTCATAAATTTAGCAAGTCCTAGGAAGGAGAAACTTGGTCTCATCATGGTGACAAGACCTATGTCATTTAAGTTTTATGAGTCCAATGGAGGTGAAACTTGACGTCTTTTTCATGTTTAAAGAGTTTGAAAAAGAGGTGAAAAAGAAAACTCCAAAGGTCCCTTTTCATAGATAGTCCCTCAAATTCGAAAAGGTAGAAAATAATATTTGAGAGAACCTCTTAGCCACATGACCAAGGTATTCCTTTTTCGTACAATAGTCTATCTTAGTCCGGAAAAGGGTTAAACTTATATTGTGTATATTTCATTTCATTTACTTTAACGAGTTCGAAATGGAAAGTACTCAACAATATTTTCATAGTTTTGGAGTGTGAAAAGAGCTGAAATAAGACTCCTCTTGGAGGAACGAGTGGTATAAAAGGATAACAATTGGTTTTGGTTATGATGGAACTCCTCAAAACATGTAAAGGTCAAGTATCTCACTAATAAGACCTCTCATTGCACATGTTCCTCAGGTAAGAGTAAAACAACCAAGTAAAAGAGATGGTGACGATGGAATAAAAAAACCAAGGCTCGTCTAGCAAAACATGCAGATAAGGATGGAAATCATGAGAGGTAACGCAGGAATGGTTTCATTTTTACACAAGATTGAAACATGGGAAACTATGATTGAGTATACTCGAAGATGGTTTCATTTTTCCAAAAGCTTGAAACATGAGAAAAAACTATGCTTGGATTTGGTTTCATTTTTACACAAGCTCGAAACGGAAACAAAATATGCTTGAGAATGGTTTCATTTTTAGACAAGCTTGAAACAAAGATAAATTATGGTTGAGATGAGTTTTCATGCCCCCAAGATAATGACTCAATTCAATGTCATGCCCAACAAGCTTCATTTCATTCACCTAAGTAGACTACTAGTTACTAACAGGTGGATGGAATGAAGGTTCATTTACGAGATCAAGTGAAAGACTTGACTGGGAATTTATGAGATCTAATAAAAGACTTGAATTGGAAGGGGATTTGTTTCATCTTTTAATGAGCTTGACATATGAGAAGAACCATGCTCATGGCACCTTGTTTCATTTTTTAACGATCTTGACACAAGTAAAAGAACTCTGCTCATGGAGACGTTTTTCATTTTTTAATGAGGTTTACATAGTAAAATAACTATCCTCATGGGAACCTATTTCATTTTCTAATGAGGTTGAAATAGTAAAATAACTATCCTCATGGGAATTTATTTCATAGTTTAATGAGGTTGACATAGTAAAGGAACTATCATCATGGGAACGTATTTCATTTTTTAACGAGGTATACATGGTGAAATAACTATCCTCGTGACCTTTATCATGGACTATAAGACACCATGGCTTCCCAGTGGTTCTCATTAGATGGGAGAACAACACTCTGGAAGGGATACCTATCAAGGAATCTAATGGAAAGTTTGGGTTCCAATCTCCCTAGCACATGATGCACTATATCGTTGATTGGATCATCAGTTGACACGGGCATGGAATAGGTGGCCACATAATTAAACTTTGCTGGGGAAGATACCATTTACATGTAAGGACCATTTAGGGAAGATAGTTGATTGGGAGCTAAATTAGGACCAATGAATGACAACTGTTGAATGGTCATAATTATTCCTTCATGCAAGAAACACAACACACGAAAGAGAGAAGAGACAAGAGCTGCCTTGACATAAACATAGGCATAGACAAGGAGTAGATTAAAATATAAAGGACCTTGGAAAACCATCACATCAAGATAGACAGTTTTTCCTCCCAAAGTAATAGGCAACTTAGGAAGGATCCCTAACAGTTAATCGATTCCTCTGTTAAAAGCTAATAGATTCTAGGTAACGAGCACAAGCTACAGAGAACCGAAAGCTTGCCAAACAGTGGAGAAAAAAATACTAACATACACACCTTCGTCTATAACTATTCTAGGTACAAACATATTATAAGTGTCCACCGTGATCTGGAAAGGAACATAGGAAGGAAGACGATATTATTCCAGTCGAATGCAATCAAAAAAAGTGACTAAACTTCTTGGAGAGGGTCCCATCGAAATGGGATGACTTCCCTCTTGCGTTACAGGAATGGGAGGATCGCCCCCTTGTACTGTAGGAATAGCAGGATCAACCCCTATACCATGGGAACATGAGGATTTCCCCCTAGTTCTTTGGAATTTTAAGAAACAAAGAGAAACTGAGCGGTATGAAATTCAATCTCTGTAGAATAGACGTGATCAATTGAAGGTGGAATCGAGTCATCCATTTTCTCAACCAATGATTGGTCAAGAATGGACTCATGGAATTCACTTTCAAAGAGAGTGGGATTGACCAAAGATGAATCTTGATCAACCACTTGATCAACCAGTGGAGGGTTAGAGGAAAGCTTCTAATAACCAGTGGGAAGACGAGGCTAAGAATTTTTAAGGTTATCCCGATACTTTCAAGGCTTCATCCAAAAAAGGAAAAATATGAATATTATGATTCCATTCACATAACTTATATGGAAATTTGACTTTTACCTTTTTCCCATGGGTTTTATTGTCACTGGTTGAAGGTTTACTACTAGCATGGTTTATGAGTGCCAATATTACAGCAAGGATGTTGCAACTACTGGGATACCGACTTTACTTTATCAACCTGGGTTTCGTACAAACTTGGAGGTGATAGTGTTGTATACACAAGTAAAAGTGATGGTTCTGCCTATTGTCACTGTTCTGCTGGAGAGAGACCATTGGGGTTTCAAGCTAGACTTCCATGGAGTCAGAAGAATATTGATTCTTTGATGGAAGAAAGGTACATCTACTCTAAGAGAGAGCTAATCTACTGCAATAATGGAGAAGTTCGACAAGTAATGCTAAATCACACCATTTCCTAATTAAACACTAAGAAAATATGCTTGGAAGAAATTCTAAATCAACATGAACCAAATGCTACTATCTATGTTGTAGAAGTAAGAAGCATCAAACACCACTGATGTGCAAGTAAAGAGACTGATCTAAATCTGTTTTTGATTTTTTGTCTTTTTATGCAAAGTCAAGTATGCAAACTAATTGCTTCTGTTGATGTGGCAAGCGAATTAAGGATGTTTGAGGATGGTTGGAAGGGTTATGAGATGGTTGGATGGTGTGGAAGAGTCTTGGGAGGTTTTTGGTGACTTCCTAGAGGTTTTCCATCAATTTGGCCTTAAAACAGGCCATTTCAAGAAAACCTACACGATGTACTAGAAACCTATAGGATCCCATGTAAACCTATAGGATATAGCTAAGAGAAAAATGTGAGGTGTTGGAGGTGATGGAAGGTCTAGGAAAGGTGTTTGATGGGTTGAATGGAGTGGGAGAATGTCTAGGATCACTCTGGAGTCAACATCAAAGATAGTATATAGATGGATTCGCTCAATGTGCTTGGAAGAATTTCTATGAAAAATTATGAAAAACTAGTGAAGGTGATGGTGAAAACAAGGGATGGCTAAGGTGGATGGAGTGGAAGGTGGCTGCTGGCTATGAAGTCTTAGTCTCCTCCTGAAGCACCTGCTCTGCATAAAACATGTATATCTTCCAAAAAGCTATGCAAACAAGAAACATTTTCATAAACTAGAAAAGTAGAATTAATGAATTAACTACCTACACTATGCATGAGGAAAGTTGCTGAAAGGAATGAAAGCATGGATGAGATCTACTGTAGAAACAAAGATTAAAAAGATGAAAATGGAAATCTAGCTTGCAAAAATAACCAAATATGAATTTAAAGACAACAAACTCCAAAGCTCATAAAAGAACTAGAAATTTGTGTTTTTGGGGCTGCTTAAGGGTCCCTTCCTCAAGTCATGATCCTAGAGGGAGGAACTAAGGCTGAGACACTTGCTGAAAACCTTATGGTGATCCTTTTATCCCTACTAACTTGCTACTGAAGTCAGGGACAAATGGAAGCAAACTAATAAGCAACCAATCCAATCTACAATACTTGTAATGGAAATGCATTTAAGAAAAACACAAATTAACAATGAAGCTATGAAACTACACTAAACATACATATACAAGAAAGAGGAGCCTTGGCTGCTAGGGTTGGGCCCTAGCCTAAGAGCTCCAGCCCTCTGAGTTAACTCATTTCTAGCTCAAAACAAAACTCATTCCTATTACCAACACAACAAATTACATCAATAGAACTTTCACAAGTATTGCAACTCGAAAATAGCTTAGAGTTTTACAATAAAAATATGAATCCTACTGAGATCTTAGACCTCTCTACTTATACAACTGAAATCCCCAACAAAATACTTAAGATTAAGGAGGCTAAGCTCCCAAACTCGAGATAAATTGGTGCTTTGTCTCTCACTTGCTTGGCTGCTTTCTAATCCTCATGATTTTTGTTGTTTGCACTCCGAGCTGATGTGATGAATAGAGGAATATTCGAATGGAGTAGTAAATGAGGAGGATTTACCTCCTAAAATCCCTCTCCCTTGTCCCATTCAAGTTTTGACCTTAGTATTTTCAAAAATTCCTTGATTTTCTCCTTTAGTATTGCATTCAATGCATATTAGTCCACTAAGAATAATATCCAACTCTAACTCACCTCATAAAAAAAATATAATCAAAAACATGTAATAAGTTATGATAAAATTTGGTTTGACTAAGCTAGGAGGTGAATTAAGACCCATATAATTACCCAATGATGAGGCTCATCATCACCCTGCTACTGAAAGTGTTGCTCATTCTCTGAGCAACTTAATCAATATCCATATCCTTCATGGCTCTAGTGGCCTCTTTGACATCCCATGCCTTTGTTGTGGTATCCTCCTCTTGTTCATAGAAGCATGCTTTCTTTTCTACCTCCTCCCACTGCCTCTTTTCTTCTTCTTCCTTTCTCCCTTCTATTATTCCTAAGAGTAGTGGTGGACTGAGTTTTAGGCCAATCCAATTGACTTTCAGCCTTTGCATAGATTGCTTATACATGGGTGTCCTATTTAGTGCCCCTCTCAACATTTGAGGAGATTGATACTCTCTTATGTTTAAGCTATGTGGTAGTGTGTTCCACCTCCTCAGGAAAGCATGTATACTATCATCTCCTAACAATATGAACATGTCCTCAAAATGTGAAATTGCTTGCTCTTTGGCATCAAGATATCTAGGTGCGAGCTAAGGATCATTTGATATCAAATTATGGGTACTTATGAGGGCCATCGGATTTGATTGTTCAGCTCTGACCATAAGAGGTTTAGTTTGTTCTCTTGCCAATATCTTCTTCATCTCTGCAACCCTTGATTCCTCATGGTTCATCCATGATGCCAAATCCATCAATTGTAAGTCTCCTAGCCTGGCATTAGGGTCCCATCCATTCATTTTTGTTAGGGCGATGTTGTGCAAATAACTTGGCCCTATCTTCTAGTGTGTTATGATGACAATGATCAATGAACTGTTTGTAGTCCCAAAATGGCATGGTGCCTCTCTATGCTAAGGTCTTGATCTGGAATTGCAGCCACTGTTCCTTGAGGTATAGGGCATAGGATTTAGCTGGTGGTATGCTGAGCCTTTGGTGAGGGGGTGTTTCTACTCCAAATCTCAATTCTTCAAGAAGCCTAAAATGATATCCATAGACCACACTATACCTACCCTCACATGAAATGTATTTGATTAGTTGGTAGCTTACCTCATTCCAGGGATATGGAAGACTTTCCCTCCTTACTCCATTTTTTTCCTCAGTGGGTTCCTCACCTTCTAAAAAGAATTTCCTTTTGGCAACCTGGCTATCTCCTTTGTCTTCTTTCCTCCATGGTATTCCTAGGGGAAGTGTGGTGACTCTGCTGATGAGCTCAAGGGTGAGTTCTATGGAGAGGCCTCTTACCACAACAATGGCATGGATTCTGGTGAGTGGAATGAGGGAGAGAGAAAAATCTCGGGCCACCTCATCATCATACCCTCTGAATTTTTTGAAAAACCCCATCCAATTATGTCTTGTGAAGATTTCAAGCACTTGGGGGTGTTGTTGGATTCTCACAGTGTTAATGGGCTCCCTCCTATTAAACCCTCCTGTCATCTTGGTTGGTGAAGTTTGAGGAGATGAGAGGGTTGAGACAATTTTCAAATGCAGAAAGAAAACTGAAATGACTATATATGTAATTCCCTTACACAGCTGCTAAATTCACTCAAACTTAAAGGATTTTTGGTTCAATTACTTGTAAAGAGGGATGTAATTACAAAGCCTGCCTCTTCATATTGTTTGCAGTAGCCAACTCCCATGTTTTACCCTCTGAAACTCCTCTTGGCCAATCCCGTAAACAGTTTCTGTGTATCCTATAGGAATTCATGTGCATGATCCTATAGGAATTCTTGTGCAATCTTGTAGGAATTCCTGTGCAATAAAACAATGGAGTTTTTCTTCTAGTAGGTTTCTTGGGTATGAGAGCGACCTGTGAGAGCGATTTTTGAGGAAGTGAATGCATGAATGCATGGCGATGATGATTATTTCCTCTAATGGTTATTCGGGGTGAAGTGGTGTGCTGGCAGCAAAGGTACGTTTCCATTTTTGGACTGTTGGTCCCCACTACCACCTCATCATTCCCCACTCCTCGTAATCAGCTCCCACCTTATGCATCCGTAGTTTTAACCGCTTTTTTCCTTCTCCCTCTGTGTCTTTGAGTTGACTATTTCCACATGTGAGAGGACACTCTATTGTGTATGTGTTGACTAAACAAAGGTGCCGAAGTTAACTGGCCACCTTTTTTCTTATAAACCAACTTACTCGAAACCCCTACATTTTTTTACTACATGATGCATATGAGAGAGTGAGCGGGATACTTACCTATGGTGCCAAGTCTTTGTTGTAGTTGTTGAAGACCAGAGGTGTTGTTGTGTGTGTTATCACTCAGAATTTTCTCAAGGTTAAAGAAAGAAATTTCCAGGGTAACCACAAACCAATCTTGTAAGTACAAAATCTAGCCAATCTGTACTCAGAGAGGGCTCTCTCTTTATGATTTAGCTTTGTTTTGTGAGATATTAGGCTAGTTACAAAAGCTTGGGGGATTTTGATTTTGTTTTTTGGTGGAATTTAGGAGCAGATGGATAGAACAGAGTATATCAAGCCATTGGGCTATGGAGTCAACTGCAGATGGCTTAATTGGATTTGGATTTTCAACAAAGGATGGCTTCATAGGGCAAGATAGCTAAACAGAGAACAAATGGTAACTTGAAAGGATGGAATGGACTTAAAAGGGAAGAAGGGCAATTAAGAATTCTTCAACATGTTTTAAAAAGAGGGAAATTGGATGATCACTAATAAAAAACAATTAAAAATTTCTTATTAAATGACCAAAATGATAAACTAAAAAGCAGGAGCAGTTAAGAATTCCTTGCCTATGATAGTTTAGAAGAAAACATTTAGAATAAAAACGATTTTAAAGACAGATTGCACTTAAGCACTTTCTGAATTATACTTTTTCGTTTTAATATTCAGATATGAAACCCAATTGAAATATTAAACCAGAAAACAATAACACATGAGATCTAGAATACTTGTTTGTCCAACGTTTGACACATGAATCCTGTAAAAATTCCTTTGTTTTATTTCTTCATCCAGCCAACCATACAAAATTTGTTCAATAGCTTTTCTTTTCCAAAATAATAATTCTCCAGAAATTTCTAAGAATCCACCCAAAATACTTCAAATGAAGAAGTATTTATACTAATTCTAAACTGAAATATCTTGAAAAAATATCAAGATTGGTTTACAAATATCTCAAACTGTTTTACAATAATAGAACTTAAATAAAGGACATTCAAAACTAATGAATCTATTTGGCACTATTTTTATGGATTTATGGTGACAAAGAAGAGAAATTTGAATTTGATAGCAACCCTTAGTTGATGATGAGGCATCCCAGTCACTAACTGCATCCTTCCTTTGTGCATTCTTCCCCAGAAATTCTGCAAACTTAAGGCCCAATGATATGCTTTTATATCTCAATCCATGAATTGAAAGAGGTTTTCGTATATAGGAATGTTTTTGAAATAAAACTCTCTTAGTTTACAAAAATTTAGCTCCAGTTGTTCACAATATTCTCTGCAAAACGATGTCAAAAAGAGGACTTTGCACAAACTGAAAAATAGGATGTGACGACATGCACTTATCTCCCTTTTGGTAATACCTGTGTAAAAATTCAAATAGGTTTTTTTATATTAGTCTGTTAGGAACAAAAACCTCCTCCAGTTTCTTGAAATTCGTCTTGAATTGGTCACAATAGTTTTTGAAAAACTATGACTTAAATAGGAAATTTCTAAAGAATGTACTATTTCTGCTATGATTTCATCTTTTAACCTTGAATTTATTTTCAATTGTTTTTCACTTTTACTTTGGATAAACTTCATTTTTGATGGTGAAATTATTTTCATCTCTGTTTAACTTTTACTATTTACTGTTTACTGTTTACTTTTTACTTTTACCACTCTGTTTTTCCATCTGTCTTCACTTTGTCATGAATCTGTATGCTATGCTTTGTAACTGTCTTTCCTGCTATTTATCTTCATGCTAACTGTTTTACTTGACTTGGTATTCAATCTTATACTCTTTAACCCTGATATACTTTGACTGTTTTTTACTGTGTCCTTTTACCTTTAATGTGTAGTTTAGGTTTTTACTGTCTGTTTCAACAGTAAATCCTTTTAATTCCATGTTTCCTCTGCTTGCCTTTTAACTATATGTTGTATTTTCCATCTCTGTTTGAATAGATTTGATAACAATCTTGGAGTAAATAGATCTTATGACTAGTATTAATATTGTTTATCCATGGCTGTGGTCTTCTGATCACCTGTAAAACAAAAAAAACTATTAAGGAAGCATTGGTTTGCAGGGGAGGTCAAAAAGGTTTCATTTGAGCTTGAAAGGTTTGTGGAGTGATTCCAGAATGCTTTTCGGGAGATAAACCATGCTCAAATCGATTAACGGAGGCTTTCGGTGGTGCAGATGGGTTACATAGGGTTTTACTGTACAATCAGGTGAAAACGAGCAAAACTGGGGTTTTTGTGTTTAAACGGGTAAATGGTTGATATTGACGAGTAAACGAAAACGACAGTTGGCTTTAACTCACTGATGGGATAGCTTTGTCATTTAGGGGAGGCGGTAAGTGGGTTTCATCGCACCACTTATGGAAGGGAGGCGGTATTTGGACTAGACCGAGCGATTCCATACGATGGGTGACGCGTGGCAATGGCACTGTTCAGAAAACTGCTCGCCATCACATGCTAACATTTGGTCGCGGAGGGCTGTGCGGTATGCACAACAGTCATTGGATCTGGGAGGCTTGATCGGAAAACTATCGGGGAGGTGATGTGATAGGAGTTTAACGGAGGGCGGGCCTGACATGATTAAAGTTTTTTAATCGCATTGGGAGTGACGGGATTGGTGGAAAAAGTTATTAATTAACCGTGGGGATTAATTAATCCTTGTTTTAGCATGGCAAGGATCGGGTTCTTAATTAACTATAGATTAGTTAATTAATCCCATTTATTGACTTTATTATGGTTATATTTAACCGAGGGGCAGGATATATAAGTATTTTGGGGTTTTCACATAATTAAAATAATACGGGAATGGGTAAATTTCTATAGGGGAGCTATATTATTACGTAAATTAGTGGTTAATATGACATTGGATGGAAAAAGCGCTAAGTCTAAAACATTTTCATGCATATATTTAAAACTTGGGCTAAATGAAAAATGAGGGTTTTTGAGGAAAATATCTTAATTTCCCTAAGTAAAATACAATTTTACTTAGGAAAACTTCGTTAGGGAAATGAATAACTGATGAAGGGGGTGGATATTGACTAAGGGGCTTAAGTACTTAGGCATTATAAATTATTTGGCTGAGGGTCTGGTCCCTCTAGTCGGAGAAATGCTCTGAGCCCCTCTAACTTGATAAATACCTTGGTACTTAGGGGAAATTAGTGAAGATTTAAGGGGAAAATGAGTAGGCAAGTTAATTATTTGACTTTGTTTCTTTGATGTGCTGTCTCCAATGTGAGTTATGCTTTGTCCAAGTGATGAAAGAAAAAAATTTAAGCATTAAACTTAACCATCCACCACACATTTATTCTGCAACCATCATCTACTTACCCTACCTACTTAACCTAGCATTTTTACTTCTTTATTAGGTTGCATTTAAACTGGAAAACCCTCTTCAAACTTTACGTTCTTTTACACAGATATCTATCTATGTCTATCATTATTACATCCAAGGGCTTAGATTAAATTGTTGAGCTCTTTTTATTCACTCTACCTATCTACTTATCTGCCAAGATTATATAGTTTGGTCAGATTTTATTCTCTATCTCTATAAACATGAAATTGAAAATATGAACTAGTCAAGCTTAAACTGTTTGACTACTCATAAATTGTGGCATAGGTGACAATCTATACACAATCTTTTATTATACAAAAGTAAAAAAGCAGTGGCACTTAGACTTGCACACTTTCATGGTCTTTTCTTTTTTTGGGGTTTATTTTCTTTCATTTTTTGACCATCTTTTATTCTTTTCACCCTTTGAATTTTAGGGTGTACCCTCTTTACATTTTTATTTTTTTTATTTTTTTTTTTATTTTTTACAAATATGAAAAACATTTGCAACAAGCAAAGGTATGTACATATTTCAGAGCTAAACCCAGTCAATCATGATATATGACACCTATTGGTATAGGAACCTAATAGTGGCTCCACTTGGGGATGGCATTTCCTTGTGAAATGTCAAGAACACCATCAACTAGTAGCCTGATCCATTGGGCCAATCCCACACATGTATATGCTCTGTTGTATAATATTTTGACTGAAAATATTGAACTGAAATTGTAGCCTTTTCTGCAAACTGAAATCTAATCTAACATATACTTGCTGCTGAAAACTGAATTTATTCAAACTGAAATCCTACCTACTTACTCTAATCAACTTTCTGGCTGTTGGTTAGGTAAAATGAAACAACCAATGCAACCACTCAAGCATCATATACATTGGTGACTTTTGTTGCTTGTGCTTGTTGGTGGTTAAAATTGAGATCTTGCAATCAAATATAGCTTTGTTAACCTTTGAGAAGATAAGGAAATTCCCGATCTCCTTTGTTGAATCTAGAAACTGTACAAAAGGATCTTGTAAAATATATACACTTTTCTTGAACTGATTCAAACAACTGCACATCTGTTGTGTATGGCCTGCATGCCATGAAACTGAAATATCACTTTTATCTTTATCACCCTGCATGTTTTCAAATGAGCTTTGTGATGATATTTCTATTGATTTTAATGTCTGTCTGGTGAAACCATTATCATCTTGATTTTGACTCTCATAGTCTGTTAATGGAGAAAAATTCTGATTGCATTCATCATCCAACCTATCAGCTATTGGATCATAAATAACTTGGAAGGATTGCTACAACTTATTACATATAGGATCAAATGGAACTTCATAGATTTCTACAAGCTGCTCCTCCTTTCTTTAAAAATTTTATACCACATTTCCTTTAAAAATTGAAATGATTCAAAAAAAAGAGGCAGGGAATCATCTTGGGTCATTTGATCATATGTTCTAGCTTCCAATTTTTCTTCTGTAACCTGACATTCAATGGCATTTTGGCGCTGCAAATATAGATATGAGAAGTCGTGAACAAAGATTTTATTTCCCTCTAGATAGTTAATATCAAAACTTGTTGACATTTTATTTCTAATTGCATGATAGTTATCTTTGATAAACTGAAATGAAGCAAAACAAAATGGTAAATTTCCTTCACTGATTTCAAAATTTTCTGCACTTTCCTCCTCATTCTCATAGCTGAAATGAACAAGTTGATCACTATTTTCAAGCTGCTGAACCTCAACTTCCTTATTCCTCAAATTAGCTTCTGATTTCTCTGTAAAGTTAATTTGGATTTGAAGAACATAATTATCATCATACCGATCATATTTGGGCAAATCATCAAAAGAAGTAATGTAATCAAACATACGCATTAGATTAGAAAATTGCCTCTCCACATATGGTTCTATAACTCTATCTTCAGATTTATGGTAGTTGGAATTAACATGAATTTGTTCATGGTTTTCAACCTCTTCATTTTCTGAAACAAATGTGTCATGGTGATTTTGAACAAAAAATTCAACTTTCATGGTGATATTCTGCATCATTTCCTCTGTTTTATTTATCAAAATGTCAAGTTTTTCCTCTTTCTCCGCTTTCATCTTTTCTCTCCTAATTTGCAGATTATCTTCTACATCTACTGCCATGTTCTGCATATGTTCCATTGTTGAGGGGTTTCTTTCTCTTAGATGAAATTCTATCTCTGAATCAAATGTTCTTGGGTAATGCAAAAGTGTTGAACCAGGGGGAGGTCTTATATTTAATGGTACTGAATAATAGGCTTGATTAAATATGTCTGAAAATTGTTGTATTGTTTCATCTGGTTGTCTTTTTAACTGATTATATTCCTCTATGATCACAAAAATATTGACTTTAATTATCCATCTATCAAGGAAGAGTTTGAGAAACTGCTTAAGATTTTAGATTTCGAACCAACTCTTGACTTTGTCTTGCAAAGAAAGACCAAAAAGCATAATACTGACATCCTCTTCATCTACTTCAAATAAGTTAAGATAATCTTCAAAATCTTGAATATTTTTTTGGGCAGTGATACCATTCTCTCCATCAAACCTAGGGAGGTGCTTAGGATAATCATTAGGGAAAGCATGGATTATAGGAGGTAAAATGAGTGGTTTATATCTATCAGGAACTTTATGAGGTACTGGAATATGTACAGGGATTGTATGATTAGTCTTAATTTTTTTATTCTCCTCAATTGGAAAATGATCTTCCTAAGAATTAGAAGGATGTTGCTCAAATGTGTAAGGAGATTTTATATCTATATTTTTCAAAGGAAAATAATAAAAATTTAATCTAAAATATTCTCTAAAATACAATATACATTGAAAAAATTTATCAATTATAAAGAACATAATGCCTTGGATGACAATCCAAGTTAAAAGCTTGATCTTTTCACATAGTTATTTCAGGTTCATTTCTCCAGTGGAGTCTTGATTGTGAAATTGATTTGGAGTCACCAAGTGGATGATTATAACCTTTGTGTGTCTGATCACTATCCAGCATCATAGATCAGATCTAAACCTGTAAAACAATTCTAAAGAAAATGTTAGCTCTCCCTAGTATGGTCGCCACTATGTTATCACTCACAATTTTCTCAAGGTTAAAGAAAGAAATTTCCGAGGTAACCACAAACCAATATTTTAAGTACAGAATCTAGCCAATCTGTACTCAGAGAGGGCTCTCTCTTTATGATTTAGCTTTGTTTTGTGAGATATTAGGCTAGTTATGAAAGCTTGGGGGGTTTTGATTTTGTTTGTTGGTGGAATTCTGGAGCAGATGGATAGAATAGAGTATATCAGGCCATTGGGCTATGGAGTCAACTACAGATGGCTTAACTAGATTTGGCTTTTCAACAAAGGATGGCTTCATAGGGCAAGATAGCTAAACAGGGAACAAATGGTAACTTGAAAGGATGGAATGGACTTAAAAGGGAAGAAGGGCATTTAAGAATCCTTCAACATGTTTTAAGAAGAGGGAAATTGGAGATCACTAATAAAAAAACAATTAATAAATTCTTATTAAATGACCAAAATGATAAACTAAAAAGTAGGAGCAGTTAAGAATTCCTTGCCTATGATAGTTTAGAAGAAAACATTTAGAATAAAAACGATTTTAAAGACAGATTACACTTAAGCACTTTTTGAATTATACTTTTTTGTTTTAATATTCAGATATGAAACACAATTGAAATATTAAATCAGAAAACAATAACACGAGATATAGAATACTTATTTGTCCAACGTTTGACACATGAATCTTGTAAAAAGTCCTTTGCTTTATTTCTTCATCCAGCCAGCCATACAAAAGTTCTTCGATAAATTTTCTTTTCCAAAATAATAAGTCTCCAAAAATGTCTAAGAATCCACCCAAAATACTTCAAATGAAGAAGTATTTATACTAATTCTAAACTGAAATATCGTGAAAAAATATCAAGTTTGGTTTACAAATATCTCAAATTGTTTTACAATAATAGAACTTAAATAAAGGACATTAAAAAATAATGAATATATTTGGCACTATTTTTATGGATTTATGGTGAAAAATAAGAGAAATTCTAATTTGATAGCAACCCTTAGTTGATGATGAGGCATCCCAGTCACTAACTACATCCTTCCTTTATGCACTCTGCCCCAGAAATTATGCAAACTTAGGGTCCAATGATATGCTTGTATATCTCAATCCATGATAGATATTTAAAAAGTGAAAGAGGTTTTTGTATATAGGAATTTTTTTGAGCTAAACCTCTGTCAGTTTCCCAAAATGCAGCTCCCGCTGTTCACAATATTCTCTGCAAAAAGATGTCAAAAACAGGACTTTGCACAAACTGAAAAATAGGCTTTGAAGACATGCCCTTATCTACCTTTTGGTAATACCTGTGCAAAAGGTGAGAGAGGTTTTCGTAGATCATTCTGTTAGGAACAAAAACCTCCTCCAGTTTCTCGAAATACTTCTTGGATTGGCCACAATAGTTTCTTCAAAACTATGAGGTAAACAGGAAATTTCTGAAGAATGTACCATTTCTGCTCTGATTTCATCTTTTAACCTTGAATTTCTTTCCAATTGTTTTTCACTTTTACTTTGGATAAAATTCATTGTTGATGGTGAAAGTGTTTTCATCTCTTTTTAACCCTTACTGCATCCATGTTTACTTTTACTTTTTACTGTTTACTTTTTACTTTTACCACTCTGTTTTTCCATCTGTCTTCCCTTTGTCATGAATCTGTATCCTATGCTTTGTAACTGTCTTTCCTGCTATTTATCTTCATGCTAGCTGTTTTACTTGAATTGGTATTCAATTTGATACTCTTTAACCCTGATACACTTTGATTTTTCTTTATTGTGTCCTTTTACCTTTAATGTGTAGTTTAGGTTTTCACTGTCTATTTCAACAGTAAATCCTTTTAATTCCATGTTTCCTTTGCTTGTCTTTTAACTGTATGTTTTATTTTCCATCTCTGTTTGAATATATTTGATAACAATCTTGGAGTAAACAGGTCTTATGACTAGTATTAAGACTATTTATCCAAGGCTGTGGTCTTCTGATCACCTGTAAAACAAAACAAACTGTTAAGGAAGCATTGGTTTGCAAGGGAGGTCGAAAAGGTTTCATTTGAGCTTGAAAGGTCTGTGGAGTGAGTCCAGAATTCTTTTTGGGAGGTAAACCATGCTCAAATCGGTTAACGCAGGCTTCCGGTGGTGCAGATGGGTTACATAGGGTTTTACAGCACAATCATGTGAAAACGAGAAAAACTGGGGTTTTTGTGTTTAAACAGGTAAACGGTTGATATTGGCGGGTAAACGAAAACAATAGTTGGCTTTAACTGACAAATGGGACAAATTTTTCATTTAGGGGAGGAGGTAAGTGGGTTTCATCGCACCGCTTATGGAGGGGAGGTGGTATTTGGACTAGACTAAGCGATTCCATACGATGAGCGACGCATGGCGATGGCACTGTTCAGAAAACCACTCGCCATCGTACGCTAACGTTCAGTCGCGAAGGGCTGTGCGATATGCACGACACTCATCAGATCTGGGAGGCTTGATTGGATGACTATCGAGGAGGTGATGTGATGGGAGTTTAATGGAGGGCGGGCCTGACATGATTAAAGTTTTTTAATCGCATTGGGAGTGACGGGTTTGGTGGAAAAAGTTATTAATTAACTGTGGGGATTAATTAATCCTTGTTTTAGCATGGCGAGGATCGGGTTCTTAATTAACTATGGATTAGTTAATTAATCCTGTTTATTGACTTTATTATGGTTATATTTAACCGAGGGGCGGGATATATAAGTATTTTGGGGTTTTCACATAATTAAAATAATACGGGAATGGGTAAATTTCTATAGGGGAGCTATATTATTACATAAATTAGTGGTTAATATGACATTGGATGGAAAAAGTGCTAAGTATAAAACATTTTCGTGTGTATATTTAAAACTTAGGCTAAATGAAAAATGAGGATTTTTGAGGAAAATATCTTAATTTCCCTAAGTAAAATAGAATTTTACTTAAGAAAACTTCATTAGGGAAATGAATAAATTATGAAGGGGAGGTGAATATTGATGAAGGGGATTAAATACTTAGGCATTATAAATTATTGGGCCCTGGTCCCTCCAATAGTCAGAGAAATACTCTAAGCCCCTCTAACTTGATAAATACCTTGGTACTTAGGGGAAATTAGTGAATATTTAAGGGGAAATGAGTAGGGAAGTTAATTATTTGACTTTGTTTCTTTGATGTGCTATCTCCAATGTGAGTTATGCTTTGTCCAAGTGATGAAAGCAAAAGATTTAAGTATTAAACTTAACCATCCACCACACATTTATTCTGCAACCATCATCTACTTACCCTACCTAGTTAACCTAGCATTTTTACTTCTTTATTAGGGTGCACTTAAATTGGCAAACCCTCATCAAAATTTCTTTTCTTTTACATATAGATATCTATCTAAGTCTATCCTTATTACATCCAAGGGCTCAAATTAAACTATTTAGCTCCTTTTATTCACTCTACCTATCTACTTATCTGCCAAGATTATATAGTTTGGTCAGATTTTATTCTCTACCTCTATAAACATGAAATTGAAAATAAGAACTAGTCAACTAGTATATATTTTATTCTCCATCCTTTGGTACTGACCACACTAACTAGTATATATTTTCACATCCTCATGAAGAGTGGGCTAATAACAGCTTGCTTGTAACACTTTGAATGTTGTCTTTTTTGCTGCAAAGTGACCTCCACAAGGCCCATCATGACAGGTCAGAAGGATGTCAAATACTTCCTCCTCCTTGACACACCTTATCAAGATTTGATCTGGGCCAAGTTTGAAGATATTTCCCCCAATCTAAGTGAAGGGGGTGCTTTTCCTTACTATATTGATATTTTCTTTGGAGGACAAGTTTGGTGGGAACTGTGCTGACACCAAATAGTTTGTTATATCAACAAACCATGGAGAGAGAAATGAAATAGAAAATAAGTACTCGTCCAGTAACTGATCATCAACCATCCCTTCTTCACCTGCAGGCAAATTTACTCTAGACAAAAAATCTGCAACAACATTTTCCTTACCAATCTTATCAACAATAGTTAGATCAAACTGCTGTAATAAAAGTAACCATCTTATAATCTGAGCATTCACATCTGGTTTGTTCATTAAATATTTGATTACAACATGGTTAGTATACACAAATGTTTGATAGCCTTTAATATAATGCCTGAATATGTTCAATGAATGCACAACAGCCAGGATTTCCTTTTCAATCACTATGTAATTTAGTTTAGCCTTTGACAGATTCTTACGAATAAAATAGATAGCATAAAGAAATTTTTCATCTATCTGACCTAGGGATGCTCCTATGGCTTTGTGTGAGGCATCAACATGAATATGAAAGAGGAGGGCCCAATTTGGGCCTCAGAGAATCAGTGCAGTGGTTAACTTGTCCTTTAGGATGTCTAAGGCCTCTTGACAGCTTTTTGACGATACAAACTCAGAGTCCTTGGCCAACAAACCAAACAAATGAGAGGCCAACTTGCTAAAGTCCTTTATGAACCTTCGGTAGTATCTAGCTAACCCTAGGAAACTTCTAACATCTCTCTTCTTTTGAGGAGGTGGGACCCTTTGGTTGATAACTATTTTGTTTGGGTCCACCTGCAGACATTGCTGAGATATGGAATGACCTAGCAGAGTCCCTATAGTCATCAAGAATTCACATTTTTCGGGACTGAGAGACAGGTTCATTTCAATACATTTATGCAATACTTTGCCTAGGTTAGATAGGGCTTCTTGAAAATCACAATCATAAGGTGTAAATTCATCCATATAAATTTCCACCGCATCATGGACTAATTCGGCAAAAATACTCAGGACTTCTCTTTGGAAAGTGGCAGGAGCATTGCATAGGCCAAAAGGAAGGACCCGATAGGCAAAAGTACCCCAAGGACAAGTGAAGGTGGTTTTTTCCTGGTCTTCCAGGCTGATCTGGATTTGTTATACCCACTGAATCCATCTAAGAAAAACCTTTTTCATACCAAGCCATCTAGCACTTGATCAATGAAGGGTAAAGGGAAATGGTCTTTCTTTGCTTTGTTCAACTCCTTGTAATCGACAAAAATTCTCCACTTACCATTTTTCTTTGGAACTAACACCAAAGGAGAGACCCACTCACTATCAGAGATAAGGTAAATGAATCCTGCATCTAGCAGCTTTTGCAGTTCTTATTTGACTATATCTTTAAGAGATAGATTCATCCTCCTTTGGGGTTTTCGGACTGGCTTGCAACCTTCTTTGATGTATATGTGGTGAGTACACACTGAGGGGTGTACTCCCTTCATTTCTTTGTAACTCCAAGCAAAGGCTTCTAGATTTTCCTTTAGCATGTTGCATAACTTCTCTTCTTGGAGAGTTGAAAGAGATGGATTGATTTTCAAGGTTCTCACCGGGCCGAATTCTATGGTTTTGACATGGAGTGGGTTGGAATTAGCCAAGCATAAGTCAATTGGATGATTGTTCTAGGTTTCCTTTACTTCTTCTTCTAAGGGAAATGAATTGGGAGTTGGATTTTGGAGTAGGTGTTCAATCACGTCATCCTCATCCTGTTGTACTCCTTCCATGGTTGTTTCTAAAGTATAAAGTTGAGTGGAATAAACTTCATCTTCTTCCTCCTCCTCCAACCATAAAGGTAAATCATGCTCTAGAGAAGGTTGAGCAAAAGGGTATAGGACTAATTGCTTGGACATATGCCCATTCTTGATGGTCATATTCCCAGTTCTGCAGCTAATGTAAGCATCGACAATGGCCAACCATGGTCTCCCGAGGATGAGAGGGTAACCGGTAAGCTTAGCCTTAGGTTGGAGAACTAGGAAATCTGCAGGGTACTCTCAAGAGTCAATGGATACCATCACATCCTCCACAATCCCCTTAGGGGTTACTGTGGAGTGGTCTCCAAGTTGCAGAGCTATTGTGGTATTCCTCAATGAACCTTGGAGGTTGAGCTTGAGCATGGTGTCCTTGGTCATCACATTAATGGCAGCCCCAAGATCGATCAGAGTGTGTGGGACAATGGTGTCATTGATGTGCACATCTATTATAGGGCTTGCAGGATCCAAATATTTTGGACAGATTACGTGCCCCAACATTAAGTTAGACAGTTACCCAATGACATTAATGGTAGGGGAATCCCTTCTTCGCCTCCCTAGATGCTTGAAGCACTTCTCCTTAATCAACTTATTGTAAATAAGAACATCTTTTATCACTTGGAGAAGTGGAATCTTTACACATAGATTTTTCAATTCTCCCAGAAGTTCAGTCTCTTATGGGGTAGGCTAGAGTGGTTGGGCTAATCTCTTAGGAAAGGGTGGATTCAATTTAAGATTTCTTTCCTCTCTTTCTTCCTCAACCTCCCTAGGTGGAGGTGGAGGTTGGTTATCCAGGAGAACTCTCCCAGATCTTAGGTTAATCTCCTGGATTTCCACAGCATAAGTTGGACATGATGTCTCTCCACTGTATACTTACTGAGCTTGCTTATTGTTCGAGTTCGGATTTGGCTGGGCAGGCATCTGGGGTTGCTTGGGTGGAGTAGAGTGTAGCAGCTGTGGTTGGGTAGCTGGTGGAGGCAATAGACCTAGAGCATTGTTGTATTGGGGCCTGTTAGCTCTGAGATCCAGCGCTGCTAGTTTGAAGACTAAAGGAAGAAGATGGTTTGTTTTGCTCTCTTGGAAAAGGCCCCACACGAGCCATCACTCCATTTCCCTCCACCCCTCCACCTACATTATATCCTGCTCATATCTCAACCCGACCCTAACTTTATAACAAAACCCTCTTCCGCATTAGCCTTAAATAAATTAACCCAAAAACCCCCGAAAAGCTTACCTTCCGTCCATACGCGCCCTCCGCACATTTCTTGAGGACATCCTGTACCTCCATTTCCCTCCACCGACAATCTTCCACCGCCAATCTGACAGCCTGCGTTTCACCCGATTGATGAACATGCTTGATCAGTCTCCGCCATTAGATCACTCCCGCTAGATCTGATGGTTGTCACTCATATCGTATGGGCAACTAGCAAGAGGAGTACCCCCCTGATAAAGGTGGTTTCTCTCTCTCCTCTGCTACGTGGCGTGTAATGGGTGGCATCCGGCTGACTCCACCCTTTACCGCTTACCACCCAATGAGTGCCCGATAAAAACCATAACCACCCAAACCAAACCACTCCCCCCTGGGGCGCCTCCCCCCCGATAGCCACCCGATCTGTCCAACCAAGATCCAATGGCTCAGACTTAACCTGCTCCTGCCAGGACTGCAAATCCTCATGAAATTGATCTCCTCTGTCCATTCCATCTGATCTAGCGGCCCTCATTCATGACTGCTCCCACTTTTCCTTTGCCACCCTGCCATTACCCTATTCTTCCTAATTAGCACGTCCAACCGCCCACGTACCTCATGTTCTACTTGCTGTTAGTTACTTGAGGAGGAAGGTGGTTGACTCTATTAGTATTGTGATAGTCAGGCAGCTGAACTGAATTAACTAAAAGTATGGACAAAATAAGGACACAGCATGATGTAGGAAAATAGAATTAAACAGTTATGGGGCCTTACTAGCAAAATCAAGCCAGCCACCTAACAGGGCAACGTTGTACCGGAATTAATTACCACTTTCATGATGCAAGGAGAATTGTGTCCTTGTACACCATCAGGTAGTTAAAGACAGTAGAAATATATTAAGACACCTCAAGACCTAAAAAGCTTGAGAGCATTGTAAAGAGCTATAAATAGCTGAGTAATTAGGGTTCAACTTCTGGGGACTGTTAGGACTCTACTACTCAAGCTTCTCATCTTCATTCATCAGTAATACAAGCTTCTTTTATTGTTATACATTCAATATCCCAATTTTCCTTCTGCTCTAAGCTTGCACTTGAACAGGATATTCAGGTTTCTTTTGTGTCTAATGCCAGATAACTGTCATCTTATCTCTGCATTGATGTATTAGATTTGCAAGTTTCATTTACTTTTTGTAGCTGGCCATCATATGTTTATGTATGCATCTGCTGGTATGGTTAGTATTCTCCATTCATTCACTTAATCTATAAACTATTGAGCATTAGTGGTCTAAAGCCTTGTAGGCTGAGGATGTTCATGCATGTCTTGAGTAATAATAGAGTCAAAGTGGTTATCTGGATTGATCCAAACCATTATTTATTCCAATAGTTTAGAGAACAATATTGAAGATTATATGTTACCAGGCATCTCCGAGCTACAACCATAGGAGAGTTTCCTGGAGTGATAACATAATTGGCATCATTTTTGGGGAGAGGAGATTAAACCTCTACTTCCCTGGGAGATGACACAGATCCATCTTTGATGATAGACAAATTATGGGCACTATTCTGGTTGTAATCATCTATCTGGCGACTCTACTAGAGGACGAACCTCTTAGCGGCTCCACTCCAAAATTCTAGCTCAGTTTGGAAGGCATATTCGGAGAAATCCTTAGAAGTCACAAGTTGACATAGTACCTGACCCTGAAAATATCATCAAAGAAAGAAATTCTTACCACAAGGGAGCATCAGGTTCAGGTAAACCTAAACAATATTCTATACATATTCAAGAAAATCCTGCAATAGAACAAACTCGTTTTGAGAGTATATTATCTAATACTAGTAGTGAAGAAAAAATCTCAGAGATACATAAAGCTCCTGATTCTTTAGGTTCTCCTTTTGTTGTAAGCCCAAAGGGAACCTCACCTCCTATCCATCATCCCCCTTTAATCTTATCAGTCACTCCTCAGCTCTCTGTCATTTAGACTTCCAGTACCCTTCTAGCCACCATATCTATGGCAGGTCCACAAGAACCCACCAAAATGGAGAGAATTATATCTGCTAGGTATCGACCTCTAGTACTGCTTGTTCCTATCAATGCTATGCCTGCTGGAGAATATCAAAAATACATGCCTAAGTTTATTGGGACAGAAGGGATTATAGCTGAAGAACATCTTGAATCATTCTATAGCTATGCTGATAATCTAGACATTAGTGAAGATGATGTATGGATGAGAGTTTTTGTCCAGAGCCTAGATGGAGAGGCTAGGAAATGGTTCAAAGAATTGACCCCGAGCTCTATAACAGATATTGAAGCATTAGATGATGTATTCTTGAAGCATTGGGGGGATAAGAAATATCTTCTCTACTACCATACTGAGTTTGGGAACCTAAAAAGGGAAAATGGTGAGTCACTACCTGATTTCAATAAAAGGTTTAACCACATGTACAACAAGATACCAACTGAAATGAAACCCACCCCTACCTCTGCTAAACTCACCTATGCCAATTATTTTGATTCTGACTTCTGTCTACTATTGAGAGAGAGAAGATGTGCCACTTTGTCTGAGATGCAGATGCGTCCTTGGAGGTAGAATCCAACATAATGGTTTTAGAGAAGCTCAAAGGACATGCTGATCAAAGGAGGCAGAGGGGTGAATCTTCATCATCCTCAGATCCCGAGTTAGATAAGATGACCAAGATAATAGAGTCATTATCCTCTGAAGTCTCTAAGATAAAGATGGAATAGCACTCTGGGAAAGGAAGAGCTCCCAATACCTTTGCTTTTAGAAATCTGAACCCATACAAAAGAACTAATGAGTAGTTGCAGGTTCCTCAAAGAAACAAAGATGAAAGTGAAGACCAAAGGATGAAGACCCCCTTGCAGAATGTAGTCATGGATGAAGATCAGTGTGAGGAAGATGATGAGATCCATTGTCTGGAAGACAAGGGTAGTGCCTCTTTTTTTACCATGGCTGCATATGAAGAGTCACTATCCGAGGACCAAAACAACAAAAAGTGGGATGGCGGAGCCGTTTTGCAAAGTGATGACCAACATAGATATAATCTGAGGTCCAAGGTGAATACTAACTAGCAAGCCCTTGTTCAGAGAGCTACCGTCCCTACAATGCAACAAACTAACAAGCAAAAATGACCAGCAACTGATCCCATCATTCTCAAAGCTCCAACTCAAGAGGTAAGAGGCCCTGACAAGTTCCCTTCTCCTTTCAGTTTTGAATCAGAAATCCAGAAGCTAAAAATATCTATACCCCTGATTGAACTAGTGAGGAATGAATCCTTTAAGAGACCCATCCTCGATGCCCTTGAGCTTAAAGCCACACAGGCATCCCATGACTATGTGAATTTACAAGATGACAAGCCATTTATTGTTCTCAGCCCAATGATTGAACATCCTGATGACAATTCCCCATCATTCTATGTCTCCTTGACTATTCATGACAAAATCCTCCACAATTGTCTTTTGGACACAGGTGCCAGCCACAATCTAATGCCTAAGGCTGTCATGGAAGAGTTAGGCCTAGACATCACTAGGCTATATCATGACTTGTTTTCTTTTGACTCTAGAAAGGTGAAATGTTTGGGGTTGATCAAAGACCTAGCCATCACCTTGTCTCAGCTGCCCATGAAGAGCATGATGATGGATATTGTGGTAGTAGATGTCCCCCCCAAGTTTGGCATGTTACTTTCCAGAGGATGGATTAAAAGATTAGGTGGGACATTGTAGAATGACCTATCCTATGCCACCATCCCAGTCTTTGGAGGTGAAAGCAGGAGATTATACAGAGAGGCTCAGTTAACTTATATCACCAGTGGTGAAAGGAATCCTACTAATCACCTTGCTATTGATACTAATTTTGGGTCCTGTATTCTTCAAGTAGAAAAATCACAGTTGGCCTCCATGCAGCTTAGAAAGCCAGTTTGCCATAGCAAAGAGGAGGAAGGCCCACAAATCTGGGAAATGTTCTTTGATGGAGCTTGCTCTAAAGAAGCTGCAGGAGCAGGTGTAGTTCTTGTATCTCCCACACAAGAATACATACATTTGTCTTTCAAGCTAACTTTTCAGGTCACCAATAACATAACAGAATATGAAGCCTTGATGTTAGGCTTAAACGCTGCTAAAGAGATGGGCATCAAAGATCTGAAAGTGTTTGGAGATGCAGATCTGATTATTTAACAGGTGAACAAGACATTCCAAGCAAAGCACCCCAGGCTGAAGGCATACAGAGATGAGGTATGGAAGCTCAAGGATTCTTTAAATAGCTTTAGTATTTCATATATCCCTAGAGCTAAGAATCAGCTTGCTGATTCCCTTGCTATGTCTTCTAGCACTTTTATCCCTCCTTTGCCTCCTAAGTTGACTTATGAAGTCCAAGTGAAATATAGACCATCTTTGCCTGACAATGTCAAGTACTGGAAAGTTTTTGAAGACGATGATGAAGTCAATAGGTTTCTACAAGTCATTGATGAATTCTCTGAAACACAAATTGACCAAGAGAATGAAGCCATTGAGGAATGTAACTAGTCCAAGCTGAGAGACAAAATTGGCTAGGATAGTATTGTGCAGCTGCCTAGTAATCATATACCCAAAGGCTTGGTGCCCTTAGAGAGGTTGTTTGACCATTAAAATGTACCTTATAAAATAGCCAAAAAATAAAGTGAGTCTGCAGTTCAGGAACATAATATAGGGAGTCCAGCCTATCCAAAGTATATCAATTTATCCACTCACTTTTCCTTTGCCTAAAGCACTGAGTATTGCACCCTGATGAAGCAATTTGCTGATGTCTTTGCTTGGGAATACAACGAACTTAAAACCTATGACACCAGCATTATTCAGCATAAGATTCCACTGGAGAAGAACACCATCCCCTTCAAACAAAAACTGAGGCTGATCAACCCTCTCTTGTTACCTTTGATTGAAAAGGAGATAAAGAAGTTACTAAATGCCAAAATCATTGTTCCCCTAAGGTACTCGAAGTGGATAGCTAAACTTGTGATAGTGAGGAAGACGAATGGAGAAATCAGGCTTTGTGTTGATTTCAGGAATCTAAACAAGTGCTCTAAGAAAGACAACTACCCCCTGCCCAAGATGGAACATTTGCTGCAAAAGGTTTTAGGGCCTAGAGTTATGTCTTTCTTGGATGGATTTTCAGGCTACAATTAGATTTTTGTACACCCAGAATACCAAGGAAAGACTGCATTCACTACTCCCTGGGGCACTTTCATGTACTTTAAGATGCCCTTTGGACTAATGAATGCTAGGGCTACCTTTCAGAGGGCCATGGACATAGTTTTCGTGGGAGAGAAGGACAAGTTTGTCCTTATTTATCTTGATGACATAACAGTTTTCTCCAGCAGCCATGAGGATCATTTACAGCATCTGAGGAAGGTGTTCCTAAAGTGTAGAAGGTTTGGAATTTCAGTAAATCCAAAGAAGTCACAATTTGCTCTGTAAGGAGGCAAGCTTTTAGGGCATATTGTTTTTGCTGCAGGTGTCAAAATTGATCCAGAAAGAGTCCAAGAAATATAGACATTGCCCATCCCAAGGTCAAAAAGGGACATTCAATCCTTCTTGGGTAGAATTAACTTTGTGAGGAGATTTATTCCAAATTTTGCAGAGCTAGTGAAGAACATCACTTCCATGCTAAAAAGGGGGTCAGCGATAAAATGGACAGAGGCTGCAAGAAGGTCTTTCGAAGCCATCAAAAGAGCTATCATGGAAGCTCCCACTTTAATCAGCCTAGACTACACCAAGGAGTTTTATAACTTCTCTTTTGCCTCTTATGACACACTTGCAGTAGTCATATTGCAGAAAAATGATGAAGATGTAGAGCACCTAGTGGCCTTCTTTAGCAAAACATTGAGGGATGCTGAATTAAGGTATGACCTTATTGAAAAATAGGCATATGCTATTATAAAGTCCTTAAAGGCATTCTAAATTTACATTCTTCACTCCAAGGTGGTTTCCTATGTTCCTTTAGCTTCAATAAAGGATGTCCTAACCCAGCGAGATGTCGATGGAAGAAGAGCCAAATGGATTGCAAAACTCATAGAATTCAATATAGAGGTGAAGCCCACCAAGCTTGTCAAAGGGCAAGGCCTAGCTAAGCTTACAACCGAGTAAAATTACAATCTGCTGGACATAAATTGCATGAGCTTAAATTCAGATGGAGAACAAACAGAGGAAGTAGCGGGAAAGCACGAATAGAACCAGACCTTGGCTGAGAATTTGGCCACTTGTGAGTGGTATTCCATTATAGTTCGTTTCTTGTTAAAGCTAGAAGTCCCTCCAGGGCTTAGCTCAAGTCAGGCTAGGACCCTTAAGCTCAGATCAGCTAATTTTTGTATTAATAAGAACCTGCTCTATTGGAGGGACCCATTTGGAATCCTCTTGAGATGTCTAGACAAAGAAAAATTTGTGGAAGTTATGCACCAGTTTCATTCTAGCATCTGTGGAGGGCATCATTATTGGAAAACCACAGCCCACAAGATCCTGAGGACTGGGTATTATTGGCCTACTCTGTTCTCTGATGTGCTTTCATTTATGAAATCTTG
This sequence comes from Pinus tabuliformis, assembly GCA_031772625.1. NCBI lineage: Eukaryota > Viridiplantae > Streptophyta > Pinopsida > Pinales > Pinaceae > Pinus > Pinus tabuliformis. The sequence goes on from CM062805.1 coordinate 791,098,913, forward strand.
TGAAAAATGCTAGAGGTTTACAGGAAGACAACAACTGAAATCGCCGCCCTTGAAGCCAATACACACTAATGGTCCCTTCCAGCAGTGGGGTTTAGATTTCATAGGGGAGATTAATCCACATTCCAATGGCCAGCACAGGTGGATCTTAGTAGCCACTGACTATTTTACCAAATGGATTGAAGTTATACCAACTAATAAGGCTGATCACCAGGTTGTCATGAAGTTCCTAACCGAGAATATTTTCACTAGGTTTGGTTGCCCAACCAAGCTAGTCACTGATAATGCAGCAGCTTTCAGAGCAAAGGAATTGGTGGACATGTGTGAATCAATGGGCATTCAATTAGTGCATTCTACCTCATACTATCCTCAAGGCAATGGCTTGGAAGAATCATCCAATAAGAGCCTGGTAAGAATAATAAAAAACTATTGGAAGACAACAAAAGGAGTTGGGATTCCAAGCTGAAGTTTTCATTGTGGGTTGACAGAGTTACCACCAAGAAATCCATAGGGTACTCTCCATTGATGCTGGTGTATGGTACTGAGGCTATTTTTCCTATCCAATTGACCCTCCTTGTGGCCAAGTTCTTGCAAGAGGAGCTGGATGAAGGAGATGAAATGGCAAGGAGGATGAGTGACTTGTTTTAAGTCCAGCAGATCAGGGAACAACTGATTGAGAAGTCAGAAATGCATCAAAAGAAGATCAAGGAAGTCTTTGATAAAAAGGAAAAGTTGGAAAATTTTCAGGTTAGTGACTGGGTCCTCAAGTGGGATGCGTTCGAGGAGAAGAAGGATAATCATGGCAAATTCGACGCCTTGTGGATAGGACCTTTTGTCATTACTCAGGCCCACATAAACGACACCTTTGCCCTTCATAATCTGGAGGGGAAAAGTATTTTTGATGGCCCAGTCAATGGGCAATTTCTCAAGCTTTATTTTGTTTAAGGTTGTAAAGGCCTTAGCATTGTAAATATGTTTTTGTTTTAGTTTTTATTTTTATGAAAAATAGACTCCATGCCCAATGGAACACTAGGAGGAAGATTTGATTTTAATTTTACTGGAAAGGCAGTGGTCTACAATTCTTGAAACCTCACAGGGAGGCTTTCATCCCCAGAAGGAGCCAGTGTTAGCTCTAAGATCCAACACTGCTAGTTTGAAGACTAAAGGAAGAAGATGGTTTGCTTTGTTGTCCTGGAAAGGGCCCCACATGGGCCATCACTCCACTTCCCTCCACCCCTCCACTTACATTCTATCATGCTCATATCTCAACCCGACCCTCACTTCATAATAAAACCCTATTCCGCCTTAGCCTTAAAGAAATTAACCCAAAAACCCCTGAAAATCTTACCTTTACATCCATACGCGCCCTTTGCACATTTCTCGAGGACATCCCGTACCTCCATTTCCCTCCGCTGTCAATCTTCCCTCACCAATCCAATGGCCTGTGTTTAACGTGATCGACGAACATGATCGATCGTTCTCCGTCGTTAGATCACTCCCGCTAAATCTAACGGTTGTCGCTCAGATAGCGCGGGCACCTAGCGAGAGGAGTACCCACCCGATAAAGGTGGTGTCCTTCTCTCCTCCTCTGCTACATGGCATGCAATGAGTGGCATTAGATGGAATCCACCCTTTACCGCTTACCACCCGATGAGCGCCTGATAAAAACCATAACCACCCAAACCAAACCACCCCCCCCGGGGCGCTATCGTCCGGGCGCCTCCTCTGCCTGATAGCCGCTCGATCTATCCAACCAATATCCAATGGCTTGGACTTAACCCGCTTCCACCATGACTGCAAAGCCTCATGAAATTGATCTCCTACGTCCATTCCTTCCGATCCAGCGGCCCTCATTCATGACTGCTCCCGCTTGTCCTTCACCACCCTACCATTACCCTATTCTTCCTAATTAGCATGTCCACCTGCCCATGCACCTCATACTCTACTTCCTATCAATTACATGAGGAGGAAGGTGGTTGACTTTGTCAGTATCGTGACAATCAGGCGGCTGAACTTAATTAACCGAAAGTCTGGCCGAAAGAAGAAGGACACAACATGATGCAAGCAAACAGAATTAAACAGTCACTGGGCCTCACTGGCAAAATCAAGCCAGCCATCTAACAGGGAAGCGTTGTACCAGAATTAATTATCGCTTTCATGATGGAAGGAGAATTGTGTCCTTGTATGCCATCAGGAAGTTAAAGACAGTAGAAATAGATTAAGACACCTCAACACCTAAAAAATTTGAGAGAATTGTAAAGAGCTATAAATAGCTGAGAGTAAGATGTAATCAGGGTTCAACTTTTGGGGACTATTAAGACTCTGCTACTCAAGCTTCTCATCTTCATTCATCAGTAATACAAGATTCTTTTGTTGTTATATGTTCAATATCCCAATTTTCCTTCTGCTCTAAGCTTGCACTTGAACAGGTTGTTTAGGTTTCTTTTGTGTCTAATGCTAGATAGCTATTATCTTATCTCTGCGTTGATGTATTAGATTTGCAAGTTTCATTTACTTTCTGTAGCTGGCCATCGTATGTTTATGTATGTATATGCTGGAATGGTTAGTATTATCCATTCATTCACTTAATCTATAAACTATTGAGCATTAGTGGTCTAAAGCCTTGTAGGCTGAGGATGTTCATGCATGTCTTGAGTAATAACAGAGTCAAAGTGGTTATCTGGCTTGATCCAAACCATTATTTATTCAAATAGTTTAGAGAACGATATTGAAGATTATATGTTACCAGGCATCTCCGAGCTGCAACCATAGGAGAGTTTCCTGGAGTGATAACAGAGCCTCCACCCCTGGGGCGGTGCATTCCACTAAGATTGTGGTAGAGCATAAGGTTGAAATGACTGGCTGGCCGGCTGGGAGTGACACTGAGATGCAAAGGACCAAGGAGGGGGTGTAGACCAGTAAGGAAGAGTAGGGGGTCCCCAAGAAGGCATGGTTGTGGTTTGGTTGGGGTTGTAATATTCATGGGATCACCCTTGCATGCCCTACAGGTATGGTCTAGGCCCATGAGGCCTCCTTTGGTTTATGTAGCAGAGCTGCTCAGTGACCCCTTCAGCTCCTTGATATACATCCTTGAGTCCAGCAAAGAAGGGAACTTGTCTGTGGGGTGGTTTTCTTCACAGACTGAGAAAATTTCAAAAGAATTCAATGGACATTCATTCCTAGGATGCCTCCTGGTGCATCTAAGAAAAAAAATGGCCAAGGCTCTCTCTACTTCTTCCCACTTCCTCTTAATGTGCATGGTGTCCATTTGCAAGGCAAGGGTTTGAAACATCTCACTTTTTAAATCTTCCAGCATGTTTCCAATTTCACCCTTGATGGATGAGTTGGAAGAAAATGTACTGACCATAGGTTGACTACCCCTACCCTTTTTCCTAGCTACCCTAGAATAGTTTCTAAAGATAGTCTTGATATCCTCATAGGGTAATTGGTAGATATATCCTCCTGCTAACAAATGTAGGGTATCCAAAAGATCTTCCCTTACTCCCCTAAGTAGGACCAGCTTTAGTGACTCGGGGTCAAGTGTTCACCTGGCCCTTTTGTAGCTAAGTTTGAATCTTTCTTCGTAATCCTCTAGGGATTCATCATTGCCTATGGTCATCCTGAAAATTTCCTCTTTAGTATCCTTTGACTGGCAATAGTATCAATATTTGTTGTTAAAGGCTTGCTGCATCTGATCCCAAGTTGTGATGCTATATTCAGGTAAACCCATGAACCAGCACAATGATGCATCCTTGAGGGTAGATGGAAATAGTTTTAACTTCTTCTCATCATCTGTATAGTCATAGGTTCGAAATATAACAACAAACTCAAATAGGAAAGTGTCGGGGTCCTCTGTGGTCATGCCATGGAAATTAGGTAGGGCAGAGGAGCTTATATTTTTCATCTTAGTGTCCCCATTGGTTTCCCTAGTGGGGAAGGCACCCCCAACTCTCTCTCTATTCCCTATGTCATTTTTGTTTTCAGCCATTGGTTAAGTAGGAATGGGTTCTTCTTCTTCTTCCCGTCTAGGTTCGTCAAATATGTCAGGTTGCTCACCTGAGGGTTCCTCTAGTTCACAACCACTGAAGAAGATGGAAGGTTGGTTGTTTGATGTAGTGGGGGTATTTGGAGAAATTTTCCCTAAGCTGTCCCGATTCCTACGAGGCATGAAAGGAAATGTTTTTTCTTTGGTTTTGTATTTTTTCAAACTTGGAAAGTACTTTGCATAATTGAAATTGCTGATTGAATGAAAATTACTAACGGAATGAAAAAGCTACTTGCTGAATTGAAATATTTCTTGCAAAATGGAAAGGAAAGAAGAAAATGAAAAATGGAAGAAAGGAAACAACTAGATTAATTTTGTAGAAATAAACTAATGGTAGAATATTGAAGACAAGAAATAGAAAAAAAGAAAGCAGTAATCACATTTTACTGAGATACCTCCCCGACAACGGCACCAAAAAGTGATGAGTGCCAATATTGCAGCAAGGATGCTACAACTCCTAGGATACTACTTTACTTTATCAACCCGGGGTTCGTACAAACTTGGAGGTGATAGTGTTGTATACACAAGTAAAAGTGATGGTTATGCCAGTTGTCACCGTTCAGCTAGTGAGAGAACACTGGGTTTCAAGCCAAACTTCCATGGAGTCAGAAGAAGCTTGATTCTTTTATGGAAGAAAGGTACATCTACTCTAAGAAAGAGCTACTCTACTGCAATAATGGAGAAGGTCAACATGTAATGCTAAATCACACCATTTCCTAATTGACCGCTAAGAAACTATGCTTGGAAGAAATGATAAATCAACATGAACCAAATGCTACTATCTAAGTTGTAGAAGTAAGAAGCATCAAACATAACTAATGTGAAAGTAAAGGACTGATCTAAATTTGTTTTTTCTTTTTTGTCTTTTTATGCAAAGTCAAGTATGCAAACTAATTGCTTCTGTTGATGTGGCAAGTGAATTAAGGATGTTTGAGGATGGATGGAATGGTTATGAGATGGATGGATAGTGTGGAAGACCCTTGGGAGGCTTTTGGTGACTTCCTAGAGGTTTTCCATCAATTCAGCCTTAAAACGGGCCATTTCAGGAAAACCTACAGGATGTACTAGAAACCTACAGGATCCCCTGTAAACCTATAGGATATAGCCGAGGGCAAAATGTGAGGGGTTGGAGGTGATGGAAGGCCTAGGAAAGGTGTGTGATGGGTGGAATGGAGTGGGATAAGGTCTAGGATCACTCAGGAGTCAACATCAAAGATAATAGATGGTTGGATTCGCTCAATATGCTTGGAAGAATTTCTATGAAAAATGACGAAAAACTAGTGAAGGTGATGGTGAAAAGAAGGGATGACTAAAGTGGATGGAGTGGAAGGTGGCTACTAGCTATGAAGTCTTAGTCTCCTCCTGAAGCACCTGCTCTGCATAAAACATGTATATCTTCCAAAAAGGTATGCAAACAAGAAACATTTTCATAAACTAGAAAAGTAGAATTAATGAATTAACTGCCTACACTATGCATGAGGAAAGTTGCTGAAAGGAATAATGGATGAGATTTACTGCAGAAATGAAGATAAAAAATATGATAATGGAAATATACCTTGCAAAACTAACCAAATACTAATTTAAAGACAACAAACTCCAAAGCTCATAAAAGAACTAGAAATATGTGTTTTTGGGGCTGCTTAAGGGTCCCTTCCTCAAGTCATGATCCCAGAGGGAGGAAGTGCGGCTAAGACACCTGTTGAAAACATTATGGTGATCCTTTTATCCCTACTAACCTACTACTCAAGTCAAGCACAAATGGAGGCAACCTAATAAACAACCAATCCAATCTACACTACTTGTAATGGAAATGCATCTAAAAAAACACAAATTAACAATGAAGCTATGAAACTACACTAAACATACATATACATGAAAGAGGAGCCTTGGCTACTAGGGTTGGGCCCTAACCCAAGAGTTTTATCCCTCTAAGTTAACCCAATGATCACTAAAAAAAAAATCATTCTTATTACCAAAACAACAAAATACATCAATAGAACTTTCACAAGTATTGCAGCTCGAAAATAGCTTAGAGTGTTACAATAAAAATCTGAGTCCTACTGAGGTCCTAGGCCTCTCTACTTATACAAATGAATTCCCCAATGACTTCCTTAAGATTAGGGAGGCTCATCTCCCAAATGCGAGATAAACTGGTGCTTTTTCTCTCACTTGCTCGGTTGCCTTCCAATCCTCATGATTTTGGTTGTTTCCACTCCGAGTTGATGTGATGAATGGATGAATATTTGAATGGAGAAGTACTAAATGAGGAGGATTTACCTCCTACAATCCCTCTCCCTTGTCCCATTCGAGTTTTGACCTTAGTCTTTGCCAAAATTCATTGATTTTCTCCTTTAATCCTACATTCAATGCATATTAGTCACCTAGGTATAATATCCAACTCTAACTCACCTCATAAACAAAATATAATAAAAAACATGTAATAAGTTATGAGAAAAGTTGGTTTTACTAAGCTAGCGGGTGAATTAAGGGACATATAATTACCCAATGATAAGGCTCATCAATGGTCTCTAGAGGCTGATGACAATGGTCAATGTGAACCTGTGGAACACACTTGTAATATCTTGGGAATACCAGGACATTCTCAAAGAAGGTGGTAATCCTTACAAATATTGCAAGAGAATTTCACTTTACGAGGTTTATTGGAAGGTTTATCTACATTAATTGCATCAGTAACATCGATTGCTTGGTTGCCCTCTTGCTTATTTTTCTTCTTCTTAAATTTCCTTTTCTTCTTATTCTTATCCACCTGGTTACTAACTTGCATGTTTTCACCAGACAAAGAAGAAGAAGAGGAAGAAGACTGAACAGGAAAAGAAGGAAAAGGGTCAACTTTAAGATCAACTGGAGTTTGATATGGTTCAGGTGGAGGAGAGCTCGGTTAAGGAGAAGTTTTGACATTCACAACCATAGGGGTCGAAAATAACAAAACCAACAAACAATTGATAAAACCAGGAAGGGACAATCTTGCCATATAGGGAGCACCAACATTTCAAAAAGAAGGAAAACGACTAGGATTCTTGTTAGAGGGGTTTCCTTGGTTTGTGAACTCAGGAACTATTGCCATTAGTTTCAACCTAAGATCTACTAAGGAGTATTTCCATAGGAAGGATGTTTTTCCACGATCAATTAATTGATTTTAGAACCTAACAAATAATAAATCAAAAAGGGGTAACTAGGCATAAAGTTTTACCAAGCAACTGTGAACTGCAATATACACCTTGGTGAACTAAGGACTTAACGTATGATAACCAATCTCCCTGAATGTTGTGTTTGGTATATCACAATATACAAGGCAACAAACTCGATTACTTATGGATGGATAACAACCTATAGGGGATTCCCAAAATATACACGATGGTATGTGGGAGTGCATTATGTGGTATTGTTATATAATGTGTAACCACTTGATGAGAGTGTTCCCATATACTTAAAATGCATGGAGTGCCTCCGATATACCTGAAAGTACTGGAGAGCATTCCTATACACTTCCATACATGGAATGAGATTTCACCCTCGGGATACAACGGTAGAAAATAATGATAGCTCATACATTTATCGACACTAGAACATGTATATAGCCTAGAAGTCTAAATGTTTGCCTTAAGTTCTGATTTATCCTTAGGTTAATTGAGGTAAATTTTAAGTTTATCTTCAATTAAGTTTTAGTTTCAAGGCTCAAAAAAATGTCACCTGAACTATCATGAGAAAATGATTCTTTCCATTTCGATGAAAGATAATCTAGTAAGGGAAGATATTAAAACAATGATGAAACAATTAAGAATGCAACAAACAAAGCTTTCCCAACTAGATCTTTCACTTTCATTTTCCAAATGCAATGTCAAAAGGTAGAAATGATTTTCACTTTTCCTAAGATGCACTTATATGAATTATGATTTTCTTTTTTCTTTAAATGATTTAATGAAACTAATGCACCATTTAGTTTTCAATTATTGAAAAATGTGATCTATTTCCAATAATTAATTCCAAAAAAAAACTTTTCATGCAAGTGATCTAATGCAATTTTAACAAAAAGTAAATTTCAAAATGAAAACTAATTCAATGAAAAATAGATTCCATTAATCAATGCAAAAGAGAAATCACCGTTTAATTAATAGAACAATCAATAATTCTCAAGCACACAAGTAGTAAACAAAGATCTCAATCAACTCAAAACTTGAAAAAACTCAATCAAAATCTGATTTTTTACCACTTCAAGCAAGAGACAATATTTTGCATTCCACAAAGAAATTAGAAGCATACAGACAAAGGCTAATGTAGATAAAGCAAAGAAGAGACCTCAGAGACCAGGACACACTATATTTTTAGGTAGAGACCCTAAGAATTCTCACATTCAAGGACCAACGCTACTTTATAAGGAAAAGCCCATGCTGGCAGGGTCATTCACGCTACTTTTCATAGCAAAACCCGTTCTTCTCTTCAACGTAAGTAATCAATGGAAGACAAGGTTTTCAATGTGAATGTACAAGGAAAAGCAAGCACTATCAATGTGACTGTCACTAATAAAACACGTGCTGAGCGAGGAAATTTTTGGAAAAAAGAATAAAGGCTCAGGAAGAAACTCTAGACCTGATACCCTAAGACACTAGCAATTTAGTGTATAGACTAAAAATCAATCCAAAGATAGAGTATTTCGAGAGTTGACCAAACTCAATGAGAAGGAAAAAAATGAAAGGAGGATGAAAAGGGTGTAGGCTTCCCCAGTTGAGTCGCCAATTTTTTAACTAGGCAATCCTTCTATGGATAGAAGCAATCCTTCTAGCCCAATGTGTGGTCTAGTAACAACTCTGACAAAACGAGAAAACTTCCCTCACCTAAATCATAATGAAAAATGAGAAAGGGAGATGGCCTACCTCTCTCCTATGCACTTTACCTTTGATGATGATCCTGATCCCTTAGCTCCTAGGCCCGCTCCTCGTTGTTCCTTTCATCCAAATACCTGCAAGAGAGATCAAAAGGCAACAACAAGAGAGATCATAACATATGCATTCCAATATAAGTTATACAACAGATCAAGGAGTATTTTACTAAGAAAACCATCATAGACAAGCTTATGGGAAGTAAAAAATGCTTTGTATTAATGATTAAATAAAAGAGGGAAGCATACAACTGGTGCCTTAATGTTGAAGGCCTCCTTTAGGATGGTTCCAAGTCCAAGCTAAACTTAAAAATCTCTCCTTTCCTCTCTCACTAAAATGGCAACATCTAAGCACAATTAAGTAGAAGAATGGAAACCAACAATGACCAACACATTGATGAAAGTGATGAACTGATTTATAGTGATGGAGAGGAGGTTAGAGATCCCCTAAAGGGGGAAGAAGGTCCTTATCTCAAAGGTAAGATCCCTAAAAGTAGGATCAAAGGCTATAAATGAGAGTATTTGACCATATTTTCATCCAACAACTACCAGCTTGTCGTTCTCGAGCCTTCTAGTAAGAGAAGCTTATGATCCATTTTTGGAGAATCTGCCTAAAGGGGGTCAATGTGGATTTTCCTATTAAAAGTCGTGCTGCCAACACTAGTCACTAGTTAGACAAAAGGTTACCAGCATAGATTTTCCTACTAAAAGTGGCATTGGTCTTGCAAATTAGGGTTTTTCACAAGTTTTTCCAGAATTACTTCAAGACATTAGTTCTACATCTCTTCAGGTATTTGTTGAACATATAATTCATTGTGAATGAGTTTACATAGCTTTTGTCATTTTACGACATTTGTGATGACAATGGAATAAAGGACCACACTTCAGGTACAGAGTTGGGAATGTGACAAAATACTATGTAAAAAATTCCCTCTAAAGCATGAAAGCAGAACATGAAGTGATGTTTGAAGTGCTTTATCTGTTAAGGCAAGGAACTGGGAAAACTATTGTCAAGAGAGTTGTAAATCAAACATGATAAAATATATGACATCTATGATATATACATATGCCTAATAATACATCTGAATAGCCATAAAAATATAATACATCAATCCAAGGTATGGATGCAACCATCTGTGTGAAAGGGATCATGTCTATGGATCAACCATTTAGGGAATATGGTTGATTGGGAGCCAAATTAGGACCAACGAATGAAATCTGATCAATGGTCACAATTCTTCCTTCATGCGAGAAACACAACACAGGAAACAAAGAAGAAACAAGATCTCCCATGACATAAAAATAATCATGGCTAAGGATTATATTGAAATCTAAAGGGCCTTGGACAACCATCACATCGAGATAGATGATTTTTTCTCCCAAAGTAATAGGCAACTCAGGAAGGACCCCTAACGGTTGACTGGTTCCTCAAACTAACAAACTTTGGGTAATGGGCACAAGCTACAGAGAACCAAAATCTTGCTAAGCAGTGGAGGACATAATACTAACATATGCACCTTCATGTATAAATATGCTAGGTACAACCATATTATAAGCCTGCACCGTGATCTGGAAGGGCACATAGGAAGGAACACGATATCCTGCCAGTCAACTCCAATCAAAGAAAGTGACTAAACTTCTTGGAGAGGGTGGCATCATAATGGGATGACTTCCCTCTTGCATTATGGGAATGGGAGGATTTCCCCCATATACCATGGGAATAGGAGGATCACCCCCTATACCATGGGAACAGGAGGATTGCCCCTTAATTATTTGGAATCTAAATAAACAAGGAGAACCTAAGCGGTATGAACTTCACTCTTTGTAGGATAGACACGAGCAACTGAATGTGGAATCAAGTCGACCATTTTCTACCCCAATGGTTGGTCGGGAACAAACTCATGGGATTCACTTTCAGAGAGTGTAGTATTGGCCGAAGATGAATCTTGATCAACTAGTAGAGGGTTAGAGGAAAGCTTTTGATAACTAGTCAAAAGACAATGATGAGAAGTTGTAATGTTATCCAATACTTTCGAGGCTTCATACAAACAAGGAAAAAGGTGAATAAGATGATTCCCTTCACATAAATTAAAGGTAAATTTGACTTTTCCCTTTTTCCCATGGGTTTTACTGTCACTAGTTGAAGGTTTATCATTAGCATGGTCTCTAGAGGTTGATGACAAAGGTCGATGTGAACCCGTGGACCAAACTTATAATATCTTGGTAGTACCAGGACATTCTCGAAGAAGGTGGTCATCCTTACAAATATTGCAAGGGAATTTCACTTTACAAGGTTGATTGGAAGGTTTCTCAACATTAATTACATCAGTAGCATTGACTGCTCAGTTGCCCCCTTTCTTATTTTTCTTCTTCTTAATCTTCCTTTTCTTCTTCTTCTTATCCACCTGGTTACTAGCTTGCATGTTTTCACCAGACGAATAAGAAGAAGAGTAAGAAGACCGAATGGGTGAAGAAGGCAAAGGGTCAACTTTAAGATCAGCATGATGTTGATATGGTTAAGGTGGAGGAGAGCCCAATTGAGGAGCATTTTGGACATTCAAAACCATAGGGGTCGAAAATAACCAAATAGGAAAACCAATGGTAAAACTAGGAAGGGACAATGTTGCCATATGGGGAGCACCAAAATTTCCAAAAGAAGGAAAAGGACTAGGATTCCCATCAAAGGGGTTTCCTTGGTTGGTGAACTAAGGAACTGTTTCCATTAGTCTCAACCTAAGATCTACTAAGGAGTATTTCAACAAGAAGGATGTTTTTCTGCGATCAATTAATTTATTTTATAAACTAAAAAAAAAATGAAAAGGGGTAAATAGGCATAAAGGTTTACCAAGAAACTGTGAACTATAATATACCCCTTGGCAAAGAAAGGACTTATCATACGACAACCAATGCCCTCAAATGTTGTGTTCATTTTATCACGGAATACAAGGCAATAGACTCAATTACCAATGGATGGATGGAAACCTATAGGGGTCTCCAAAATATACACGATGGTACATGGAATTGCAGTCCATGGTAGTGTTGTCTAATGCGTAACTGTTTGATGAGAGTGTTCCCATATACTTACCATGCATGGAGCACCTCCGATATACTCGAAAGTACTGGAGAACGGTCCTATACACTTCCGTACATGGAATGAGATTTCACCCCCAGGATACAATGCTAGAAAATAATGATATCTACTATATTTAATGACACCATAACACGTCTCTAGCCTAGACCTCTAAATGTTTGCGTTAAATTCCAAATGCTCCTTAGGTTAATAGAGGTAAATTTTAAGTTTATCTTCAATTAAGTTTCAGTTTTAAGGCTCACAACGATGTCACCTGAACTCCTATGATGCAACTATCATGAGAAAAGGATTATTTCTATTTCGCGGAAAGATAATCTAGTAAGGGAAGAGATTCAAACAATGATGCAACAGTGAAGAATGTAACAAAGAAAGCTTTCCTAGCTATATCTTTCACTTTCATTTTCCAAATGCAATGCCAAAAAGTAAAAATGATTTTCACTTTTCCTAAGATGCACTTATATGATTTATGCTTTTCTTTTTTCTTTAAATAATTTAATGCAACTAATGCACCATTTAATTTTCTATTTTGAAAAATGTGGTATATTTCTAATAATTAATTCAAAAAAATAACTTTTCATGCAAGTGATATAATGCAATTTTAACGAAAAGTAAATTTTCAAAATCAAAACTAATTCAATGAAAAATTGATTCCTTTAATCCATACAAAAGAGAAATCACTATTTAATTAATAGAAGAATCAATAATTTTCAAGCACCCAAGTAATAAACAAAGATCTCAATTGACTCAAAACTTGAAAATACTCGATCAAAATTCATTTTTACCAGTTCAAGCAAGAGAAAATCCTTTTCATTCCACAAAAAATCATAAGTATACAGACATAGACTAATGCAGATAACGTAGAGAAGAGACCTCAGAGACTAGGACACACTAGATTTATCAGTAGAGACCCTAAAAATTTTCACATTCAAAGACCAACGCTATTTGATATAGAAAAACCTGTGCTAATAGGGTCATCAATGTTACTTCTCATAGAAAAACCAATGATGGTAGAACTATGTTTCATAGAAAAACCTGTGATGGTCTTCAGTGTGAGTAAACAGTGGAAGACAGGGTTTTTCAGTGTGAATGTATAGGGAAAAAAATGCATTGTTAGTGTAATTGTCACTGATAAAACATGCACTGAGCGAGGAAATTTTAGGAAAAAAAAGAAATAATCAGGAAGAAACTCTGGAGTTGATACCCTAAGACACCAACAATTTAGAGTATAGACTGAAAATCAATCCAAATATAGGGTCTTTCGACAGTTGGCTAAACTTAATGAGAAGGAAAGAAATGGAAGGAGGATGAAAAGGGTGTAGGATTCCCCAGTTGAGTTTCCAAATTATTAACCAGGCAATACCTTCTATAGATAAAAGTGATCCCTCTAGCCCAATGTGTGGGTCTAGTAACAACCATGAAAAAACAAGAAAACTTCCCTAACATAAATCAGAATGACAAATGAGAAAGGGAGATGGAATACATCTCTCCTATGCACATGACCTTTGATGATGATCCCAATCCCTTAGCTCCCAGGATCGCTCCTCTCTATTTCTTGTGTCCAAATACCTACAATAGAGATCAAAAGACAAAAACATGAGAGATCATAGCATATGCATTCCAATAAAAGTTATACAATAGATCAGGGAGTATTGTACTAAGAAAACCATCATAGATAAGCTTATGGGAAGTAAAACATGCTTTGTATTAATGATTAAGTCAAAGAGGGAAGCATACATCAAAACGCCTTTCACTGTGATGTTGATCTATCTGTTGTTTCATTATATTATGTCCCAAAGTCAGGTTATCCTTTAAGAGTTCGAGAACTTTTTATTGATGCTTGATGTGATCTTCCACTGCTTTAACCATAGAATCTTCTCTTAAATATGATAAGATGGACGGTGGGTGATATCCATAAAGTGCCATAAATGGGGTCATTTTTGCTGTAGTATTGAAGGAAGCGTTATACCACCATTCAACCAGAGGCAACCATTTGACCCATTGTGTCTGTTTATCAGATACAAAGCAATGGAGATATCCTTCCAAACATTTGTTCACTATCTTAGTTTTCCCATCAGATTGAGGATGATAAGATGAACTATGAGCTAACTAAGTACCGAGACAAAAAAATAATTTTGTCCAAAAAATTTCCAATGAAAATAGGATCTCTATCACTTACAATAATCTTTGGGTTTCCATGTAGCTTTTGAATTGTTTCCATAAATGCAGTAGCAACTTTACTTGCTTTAAATGGATGAGATAATGCACAAAAGTGTGCATACTTGTTAATTCTATCAACTACCACGATGATGACACTCTTTCCTTCGAACTTGGGTAAACCTGTGATACAATCCATTGAAACCTCCTCCCAACATTGAATTGGAATGGATAAAGTTTGTAATAGACCCAGGGTCTTAATTGTCTCAACTTTATTTTGTTGGCAAACCAAACATTCTACCACAAACTTTTGAATATCAGAATTAAGGCCATCGAGAAAAAATTCCTTCTTAACCCTATGGTAAATTTTTAAATATCCTGGATGCCATCCTAAGGGATAGGTGTGCAAATTGTAGAAGAATCTTTTGTTTGAGTTGGGAATTATTACAGAGGTATAAATGATATTTTTACCATAACGAATCATTTTTCCAGCCAAATGTATCAGATGTACTGGGATCTTGCTACAAATTTTGAATGAGTTCCCACACTTCTTCATCATTATTCCATTCATCCATTGCTTCATTTATTCAATGTGGTTGGATAATATAAATGGCACAAAGCAATGCTTCCACATCCTCATCCTTTCTTGAGAGTGCATCTGCAACAACATTTTTCTTCCCTTTTTTTAGATGATTTCAAAGTCATAACCCAACATCTTTGTGACCCATTTTTGCTACTCTTCTGAAGATAATCCTTGTTCTAAAAAGTATTTAAGACTATCATGATATGTTTTTACCTTGAAGTTCCTTCCCATTAGGTAAGGTCACCATTTCTTAAGTGCATGTAGTATTGCCAACATTTCCTTGTCATAAATAGCTTTGTGTAGATACTTTCCTTTGATTGGATAACTTTCAAAAGCAATGGGTCTTTCTTCTTGCATTAAAACAACACCAATTCCATTTCCCGAGGCATCACATTCCATAATAAAGGTTTTTGTGAACTTTAGCATAGCTAAGAATGGTGCTTGGCACATTGCCTCTTTAATATGTTAAAAGGCTTTCGTTGCTTCTGGATCCAAGAAAATTCATCTTTCTTCAGTAACGTTGTTAGAGGTGCTGCTATTCTACCATAATTATTAACAAACTTGCGATAATACCCTATCAACCTAAGAAATCCTCGCAGATGTTTTATGGATGTGGGGATTTTCCATTCCTTAATGGCTTTAATTTTTCTAGGTTCTACTCAACACCTTCATGAGATACAATATGACCCAAATATTCCACCTCTTCTACTCCAAAAAAATTTTTGGAGGTTTTTGCATATAATTTTTTTTCCTCCAATAGTTTGAGCACTCTATCAACATGTTGAACATGATCCTTCCAAGACTTGTTGTAGATTAGTATATTGACTTGAGGCTTCTGTGATCCGTATTTTGTGTGGTGCTATCTTCCGGAGTCATCGCATTCATGTTTTTTCGAAATTGACATTTCGAACCAACCTCTATGGTTCATCATCAGGATTAGATCCATGAATGAATAAGTCAGAACCCAATAGGGTTAATAAATAAAGGCTAGGATTGGGAAGGGAAAACAGCGGACAGGTTTGATGATGATATAGTTCATGTTATAATTTATTTATATTTATGTTTTATTATGTTAATGTTTTTAGTTTTTTAGTTTTAATTTAATATGCAGTTTCCTTTAAATATTATTAATTACTTAATTAATTAATTAATTTATTATTATTATTTTTTTAATTTATTTTTTAATCAATGTTGGTGATTTAAATACAATAAGTTGTATGAAAATTATCTTTATTTAATTATAATGGAATGATTAAAATGTATAATAATTAATATCTAATGTTTAATGATAGTTATAAACTAGTTTATTATTATGCATCATAAGTTACTTTTTATTATTAATTTCAAAATGATTATAATGATTTTAAATTACATAGAATTTTTATTTATATCAAATTGAGGATATTTATATTAGGATTGTAATTGACAAATTAACTATAATTTTAGTTTATATATATATATATATATATATATATATATATATATATATATATATATATATACGAGAATTAAAGATTATTTATTTATGATAATGGTTTTTATGTTGAAATGTTTGATTGAGTAGAGGGAAGGGTTATTAAAAGGAAGGTTATGGGGGCTAAAACAAGCGAAAAGAGGGTAGGGCACATCTAGGAAAAGGAAGAATCAGAGGTTAGAGTGGGAATCTGATTATCATTAATTTCGCAACCATTATCCCGGTTAAGGTTGTTAGGGTTTTTACCTATTTTGATAGCTTCTCTAAATTTCCTATGGTGATAATGATCCATTTTGGCCAAAACACTAGAGTTTTCAATACAAATGTGATGATTGTTTTTACTAGAGTGCTCAGCCAAAGCTGAGGTTTTCGAGTAGTTATGCTTAATGTCAACAACGTGCTCTTGAATTCTTGTTGAGATTGATCGACCAGTCTCTCCGATGTAGGTTTTCCCACAGGAACAAGGAACCAAATAGACCCCTTTGTGGTATTTAGGATCAATAGGACCTTTTACCGATTTTAGGCATTTGTTGATGGTGTTCATGGGTTTGAAGGAGGTTTTTATGTTATTTTTCTTTAAAATGTAAGAAATTTTATCAGTGGTACCTAATATGTAGGACAGGTGGACCTTACCAACACAATCCTCCATAGGGTGTTTGTTTTTAGGATTCTCAGCCTTGAAAGATTTCATTCCTTGGTGTCTTTTATATCCATTCTTTTCAAAAAAGTCCATGAGATATTTCTTTTCTTGTTCAAAATTATCATGATAAAAAATGCGAATAGCCCTGGTAGCAAGAGTGTTGAGAACCCCAAATTTCTGGGCAGGATGATGGTGAGATTCAGCATAAAGGTAATGTTCTGTGTGGGTCTTCTTACGATAGACCTGGTGAGATATAGAGCCATCTTTTTTTCTCTTGATTAGGATGTCTAGAAAGGGAAGGGTGCCATTCTCTTCCACTTCCATTGTAAATTTGATAGAATTAGATTGACTGTTAAGGTGCGTCAAGAAAATGTCTAATTTCTCCTTTCCATGAGGCCAAATGACACAAGTATCATCGACAAATCTTTTACAATGTTTAGGTTTTAATGGGGAAGACTTAATGGCTTTGGTTTCAAAATGTTCCATAAACAGATTAGCGATTATGGGAGATAGATGTGATACCATGGCTACACCACAAGTCTACTCATATATATCATCTTTAAAACTTAAAAAGGTTGTTTTTAGACAAACTTCTACTAATTTAGAGGTTTCTAGGTCAATGACTTTTTGGATGACCTCCATGGCTTCATCTATGGGAATGTTAGTGTAAAGCGATTTCACATTAAAACTCACCAATATGTCCTGTTGGTCTAGTTTTATTTGCTTGATCTCATTGACGAAGTGATTAGAATCTTTGACAAAGGAACTGGTGTTCCCCACCATGGGTTTAAGTTTTTTAGCAAGATATTTCACGAGATTGTAAGTAGGACCACCAATGGTGTTGAAAATGGGTCTTATGGGGATCCCTTATTTGTGAATTTTAGGGGCTCCATAAATCCTAGGGGCTCAATGAGATTTTTAATGTTGTGTTTTTTGCTTGCTTTTATTAGGTTATTGACAACCTTGGAGATATTTCTTATGAGATTATTTTT
Source organism: Pinus tabuliformis (assembly GCA_031772625.1). NCBI lineage: Eukaryota > Viridiplantae > Streptophyta > Pinopsida > Pinales > Pinaceae > Pinus > Pinus tabuliformis. The sequence continues at coordinate 791,116,786 of CM062805.1, forward strand.
TATTTTAGTGTAACATCCACTGTTGGTCAGGTGGTCTAGCATCTTCTCATTGTAATCATTTGTGTTCATTATAACAGTCGCACCACCTTTGTCAGCTTTCAAGACCACAATATTAGGGTTCTAGTTTAGGGTATTTAGAGCAAGATATTCCTGTTTGGAAATGTTGCTTCTGGGTGGTTTGGCTTTCCTAAGTATAATGGAGCAATCTTGCCTAATAATTTCTTTAATGTTGTCTGGTAAATCCTTAATCCCATATTCAATGTTGCATAGAATGCCTTATTTGGGGATGGTACGAGGGGAAATGGAAAAATTCAAGCCTCTTTCTAATACACCTAAAGTGACTTTTTCAATCTTGGTGTTGGAAAGATTAATGATATGTTTTCCTATTTTCTCGGCATCTGATGTTCTTAGTTCCTTCTTAAAAACATTATTTATTGTCCCAATTTTTGTGGATGTAATCTCGGTCTGAGGTAATGTCTTGTTATCTACCATGGACACGTAGTTGGAAACGCATTTGCTGGAGGCCTTGTTGTATGTCCATGGAACATTTTGAAACCAAAGCCAATGAGTCTTCCCCATTAAAACCTAAAATTTGGAAAAGATTTTTCAATGATACTTATATCATTTGGCCTCATGGAAAGGAGAAATTAGACATTTTCTTGACGCACCTTAATGGTCAATCTAACTCTATCAAATTTACAATGGAAGTGGAAGAGAATGGCACCCTTCCCTTTTTTGACATCCTAATCAAGAGAATCCAAGATGGCTGTATATCTCACAAGGTCTATCGTAAGAAAACACACACAGAACATTACCTTCATGCCGAATCTCACCATCATCCTACCCAGAAACTGGGGGTTCTCAACACTCTTTCTACCAGGGATATTTGCATTTCTGATCATGATCATTTTGAACAAGTAAAGAAACATCTCATGGATGTTTTTAAAAAGAATGGATATAAAAGACACCAAGGAATGAAAGCTTTCAAGAAGGCTGAGAATCCTAAAAACAAACAACCTATGGAGGATTGTGCTGGTAAGGTCCACTTGCCCTACATATTAGGTACCACTGATAAAATTCTTACATTTTAAAGAAAAATAACATAAAAACCTCCTTCAAACCCATGAAAACCATCAACAGAAGCCTAAAATTGGTAAAAGGTCCTATTGATCCTAAATACCACAAAGGGGTCTATTTGGTTCCTTGTTCTTGTGGGAAAACCTACATTGGAGAGACTGGTCGATCAATCTCAACAAGAATCCAAGAGCATGTTGCTAACATTAAGCATAACCGCTCTAAAACCTCAGCTTTGGCTGAGCACTCTAGTAAAAATAATCATCACATTTGTATTGAAAACTCTAGTGTTGTGGCCAAAATTGATCATTATCACCATAGGAAATTTAGAGAAGCTATCGAAATAGGTAAAAACCCTAACAACCTTAACTGGGATAATGGTTGGAAAATTAGTGATAATTGGATTCCCACTCTAACCTCTGATTCCACCTTCTCCTAGATGTGCCCTACCCTCTTTTCGCTTGTTTTAGCCTCCATAACCTTCCTTTTAATAACCCTTCCCTATACTCAGTCAAACATTTCAACATAAAAACCAATATCAAAAATAAATAATCTTTAATTCCCATATATATATATATATATATATATATATATATATATATATATATATATATATATATATATATATATATATAATTGTAGTTAATTTGTTAATTACAATCCTAATATAAATATCGTCGATTTGAAATAAATAAAAATTCTATGTAATTTATAATGCATAATAATAAATTATTTTATAATTATCATTAAACATTAGATATTAATTATTATACATTTTAATCATTCCATTATAATTAAATAAAGATAATTTTCATACAACTTATTGTATTTAAATCACCAAGATTCATTAAAAAAACAAAATTATATATATATATATATATATAATAATTAATTAATTAATTAATTAAGTAATTAATAATCTTTAAAGGAAACTGCATATTTAATTAAAACTAAATAACTAAAAACATTAACATAATAAAACATAAATATAAATAAATTATAACATGAATTATATCATCATCAAACGTGTCGGTTGTTTACCCTTCCCAAACCTAACCTTTATTTATTAACCCTATTGAGTTTTGACTTATTCATTCATGGATCTAATCCTGATGATGAACCACAGAGGTTGGTTTGAAACGTCGATTCCGAAAAAACATGAATGCGATGACTCTGAAAGATAACACCACACAAGCTTAGTATATCATCAAAAAATACTAACACAAATTTTCTAAGGAAGGGTTTGAAACTAGAATTCGTCAAACCTTATGTAGAAGGTGCATTATTAAGGCCAAAAGGCATGACTGAAAATTCATAATGACCTTCATAAGTTCTAAAGGTTGTTTTCGGAATGTCTTCATGTTGGGTTGTGTTATATTCTTTCCACGACTAGCCCATGTAGTTAACCAGGGGGTTAGAAGGGGGGCGGAGCGCCCCCCTTCGTTGTGCCGATTGCGTAGCGGGGGGAGTCATAGGGGGTTTGAGGGGTGCAGGTAACCCCACTCTATGGGGTCTGGGGTATGGGTGGACCTACCTATGGTTTTGTGCATGTTTTTCGCACATGGTTTTGGACGCGATGGTTTTTCGGTCCATGGTATTGGATTCTTTGGCATGTATAAATATTATTGTAACATTGAAAGGAATGTAATGAAAAATCAAGCTGGTAGTCCCAGTTTTGGGATCCAGGGGAAAATCTCTGTGTATATGTGTTTTATGTGTTATGCTCTCGCATTGTTTATTTTTTGTGTTTTAGAATTGGTATGCATGTAATTTTTGTACGAGGTTAAAACCTACACTTAGTATCAGATTTTTTTTGGATTCAAGGGAATGCCTTCGTTACTAAGGGGTTTTCGATCAAGCCTATGGTAGACCCTCTTTAGTGGGAGATTTGCGAGATTGATTCTAGTGGTGAAAGATGATGGCGAGCAGTGGAAAGATAGAGATCGATAAATTTAATGGTCAGAGTTTCGAGTTGTGGAAACTTAAGATGGAGGATATGTTGGTTGATAAAGATCAGTGGATCATGGTAGATCCAGGTACTAAACCAACGGGAGTGTCCGATGAAGAATGGAAGAAGTTAGATCAGAAGGAAAAGAGCACAATACGATTGTGTGTCTCAGATTCAGTATTGTTGAATGTATCAGGGGAAGCTACGACTAAGGCTTTGTGGGAAAAGTTAGGGACTTTGTACCAATCTAAGTCTTTGGTGAATAAACTGTCCCTGTGGAAAAATATGTATAACCTGAGGATGAAAGATGGAGACTCAGTGACAGAGCATCTGAACGCATTTAATATTGTGGTAAGTCAGTTATTATATATTGATATTAAAATTTCAGATGAAGATAAGTGCATCAGTTTGTTGTGTTCTCTACCAGATTCGTGGGATATTCTGGTTATTGCAATAAGTAGTAATACAACTACCTTGCAGTTTGATGAAATAGTCTCATCCTTGCTGATGGAGGAGATGAGATGGAAAAATATGGAGAGCCAGAATGGTGATGCCTTGTTTGTATGAGGATGGTCCTAGAACATAAACAAAAATAAGTCATCGAGTGGGAGATCTAAATCTCCAGGAAATCCTGTTAAGGTGGTGTGCTAGAAATGCGGAAAGGAAGGGCACTACAAAAGGGACTATAAATCTAATGTTCCTTATAAAGGAAATGGATCTGATGATGCTCCTTTTGCAGAGGCGAAAACCACGTCAAATCAAGGTGGGGATGTGTACCTTCAAGTACGCATGTAGATCATGAGGCATGGTTGATTGACTCATGTGTATCCTTTCACTTCACTCCCCATAGAGAGTGGTTCTACAAGTATGAGAAATATGATAGTGGTGATGTCTTCTTGGGGGATGAAATGAAGGCTAGAATCGTTGGTTGCGGAAAAGTAAAGTTGAAGTTTCAAGGTGGAAGGGTTTGAACACTTTCGGGTGTTCTGCATATTCCTGCATTAGCTAGAAATCTAATTTCTGTAAGCATGTTGGATGATGCAGGTGTAAAAACAATATTCGAGAAGGATACCTACAAGATGGTTTGGGGGCACTGGTATTGATGCGGGGAGTTCAAATTGGAACTCTGTACAAGCTGCAAGGTAGCACTATTGTTGATGGGTGCAATAGTTTTGTGGTTCCTGAAAGTGGAGTAGAAAATCTAGTGGTCTCTAGAGAGAAGACCATGCTGTGGCATCAATGTCTTGGACATATTGGAGAGAAGGGCCTTCTAATACTTCATGGTAAAGGTATGGTAGAAGGTATGAGTAATAGCTCTCTAGATTTTGATTTTTGTGAAAATTGTGTATATGGGAAGCAGAATTAGGTGAGTTTCCCCTCTAGTGGTAAGAGGGTGAAACAAATATTAGAGCTTGTGCACAGTGATGTGTTTGGACCTATGAAGGTTCCATCACTGGGTAAGTCTATGTACTATGTATCATTTATAGATGACTTCTCAAGGAATACATGGATATATTCCCTTAAGAAGAAATCTGAAGCATTTGACAGGTTTAAAGAATTTAAGGCTCTAGTGGAAAACCAGACAGAGGAGAAGATAAAGGTGTTAAGGACAGATAATGGTGGAGATTTTTGCAGTAAGGAATTTGAAGAATTTTGTAAGAAGTGTGGTATAGCACAGAAGAAGACTACTCCATATACACCTTAGCAAAATGGAGTTGCAGAAGGAATGAACAAGACGTTGATGGAAAGGGCAAGAAGCATGCTCAGTGGTGTCGGGTTAGGACAGGAATTCTGGGCAGAGGCAGTGGAGACAACATCTTACTTGGTCAATAAATCACCTTCATCAGCATTGGAGGATAAGACTAAACAAGAGGTATGGACTGGTAAGAAACCCTATCTTTCACATCTGAGGGTATTTGGATGTGATGCATATGTACATGTTACAAAGGACAAACGAACCAAGTTGGATAGTAAATCTGGAAAGTGCATCATTATTGGGTATAAGGATGGTTTAAAGGGTTATAAGCTTTGGAACCCAGTAACAAGGAAGGTTGTATACAGCCGAGATGTGGTGTTCAGAGAGGTGAAAGATGTTATTAAACATGAAGTCCAACCAAAGGAACCCAAGAACATAGAGTTTGAGCTAAAGGAGGAAGAATCAGACTCTACAGTAGAGGAGAATCAAAAGATGAAGAGCCACAAACTGCGGGTGTGAGAAGATCAATTCGAGAAAGAAGGTAGCCAGAAAGGTATAGTCCATCTGCTTTCTGTTCAAATTTTTCTTTATCTATTATTGATGATGATCCCAAAACTGTGAAGGAAGCAGTAGATTCAAAGGATGGAAAACTCTAGAAAGAGGCCATGGTTGATGAAATGGCATCTTTGCACAAAAATGAGGCTTGGGATCTGGTGGAGTTGCCCGCTAGAAGGAAACCCATTGGCGGCAAATGGGTGTTCAAGAAGAAGACAAATGCAGAATGAAAGGTAGAGAAATACAAAGCTCGGTTGGTAGCAAAAGGTTATTCCGAGGTGTCGGGAATTGATTTTGGTGATATTTTTTCTCCTGTTTCCAAGGTAGCTTATATTAGATTACTTTTATCTATTTTTTTTGCTTTTGATTTTGAGGTAGAACAGATGGATGTGAAGACAACATTTATTCACAGGGATTTGGAAGAGAAAATCTACATGAAGAAACTTGAAGGCTTTTCGGTGAAGGGTAAGAAAGAACTGTTATGCAGGTTAAAGAAGTCTCTGTATGGGTTAAAACAGTCACCAAGAATGTGATATCAGAAATTTGATACATTTATACAAGGACTTGGCTTCACCAGAAGCAAAGCAGATCACTGTGTGTATTTTAAATTAATTGGTGACCATGTTATTTATCTGGTCTTGTATGTCGATGATATGTTGTTGGTTGGAAATGACAAAGAAATTATCCAAGATTTGAAGACCCAATTGTCCTCCAAATTGACATTAAAGATCTTGGTGCTACAACCTATATTTTGGGCATGGAAATTAAAAGAGATCGGGAAAAAAGGAAGCTCTGGTTAATCCAAAGGAAGTATATTGAGACAATATTGCAGAGGTTTAATATGCAGGACAGTAAACCAGTGAAGGTTCCTATTCCTGTAGGTGTAAAGTTATCTGTTGAACAGTGTCCCAAGACACAAGAAGAGGAAGAGGACATGTCTTGTGTTCCTTATGAAAGTGCAATTGGTAGCCTGATGTATGTGATGGTATATACTAGACCAGACATTGCACATGCAGTGGGAGTATTGAGCAGGTTTGTCAAAACCAAGGAAGGAGCATTGGACAGCATTGAAGCGGGTTTTCAGGTATTTACGTGGCACTAATGATTATGGTTTGTGCTACCAAGGAAGACCAAGATTGGACAAAGTGTTGGATATTCGTGGCTTTGTTGATGCAGACTGAGCTGGAGATCTGGATCAGAGAAGATCTACAAGTGGGTATGTGTTTAACCTATTTGGAGGTGCAGTCAGTTGGATGAGTAAGAAACAATCTGTAGTGGCACTATCAACTATAGAGGAAGAATACATGGCAGCCACTCATGTAAGCAAGGAAGCAGTTTGGTTGCATAGATTTTGTTCAAGTATGGGGTTAGTACAAGGACCTATAAGGATAGAATATTACAACCAAAGTGCAATATTCTTGGCAAAGAACCCTGCATATCATTCAAATACAAATCACATTGATGTTCAGTATAACTTTGTGAGGGATATGATAGAAGAGAAAAAGGTGTTGCTGGTAAAGGTGGACACTTTGAAGAATACTACAGATGCATTGACAAAATTTGTGACCTCTGAGAAGTTTTCTTGGTGTAGAGAAACAATGGGCATTGTAGGGTTGGATAAATGACTAAGCTCTCTTATGGCCCCCTATGGAAAGAAAACAACAAGTGGGAGAATGTTGGGTTGTGTTATATTCTTTCCACAACTAGCCCACGTAGTTAACCGGGGGGTTAGAAGGGGGGTGGAGCCCCCCCTTCGTTGCACCGATTGCGTAGCGGGGGGAGTCACAGGGGGTTTGAGGGGTGCAGGTAACCCCACTCTATGGGGTCCAAGGCAGCGCCCTGGAAAATTTTGGTTTTGGACCCTATATTAGGTTGGGCGGACCAACCTATGGTTTTGTGCATGTTTTTCGCACATGATTTTGGACGTGATGGTTTTTCGGTCCATGGTATTGGATGCTTTGGCATGTATAAATATGTATTATAACATTAAAAGGAACATAATGAAAAATCAAGCTGGTCATCCCAATTTTGGGATCTAAGGGAAAATCTCTGTGTATATGTGTTTTATGTGTTATGCTCTCGCATTGTTTATTTTCTGTGTTTTAGAATTGGTATGCAGGTAATTTCTGTACGAGGTTAAAACCTACACTTCAGTCTTCATTCTGATTTGGTGATATCCTGAACGAAGGTCCAACATGGTGAAGTAAATTTCTCCATGCAATTCATCCAATAATTCATTAATGACAGGAATGGGAAATTTATCTTTAATAGTGAGCTTGCTGAACTCCCTATAATCCAGACATATGCACCATGATCAATCCTTTTTGTGCACCAATACTATTGGAGCAGAGCAAGAACTTTGACTAGGTTTAATTATACCACCCTCTAGCATTTCTGCCATATGTTCAATTTCACTCTTTTGGGCATACAGATATTTGTTAGCCCTGATGTTTGGAAGAACATTTCTTGGAATCAAATGAATAGCATGATCATGATCATGAATAGGTGGGAAGCCTTTGGGAGTCTCAAATATCTTGGAATGATTGTCCAAGACTTTTTGGAGAGCTGGAGAAATAGATGATTTCAATGTGGGAACCTCTAGCGAACATAATTGTGAAATTACACCATGTTTTTATTTATTTAGAAGCTTTGTCACAACGTTAGAGCTAATTATCTTTCATGGCTTCCCTATGGTACCTCTTAATTCAACTTCCTTTTCTTTTGAAAAAAGGGCAAGAAAAGTTATTGAAAATTAAAAGATACTGTACCCAAAGACTATAACCATTGGACTCTTAGTACAACATCAACACCACCCATTGGAATGGAAAGAATTGGACTATTAAACACATATTCTCCCATGGATAGCTTGATATTATGGAACTTTCCAAAGAAATTTATGGTTCTTCCATTTGCAACCATCACCTGACACTCTGGTGTTGGATATAGGAAGCAATCCAATTCCTTCATTACCTTACAATGAATAAAATTATGGGTACTACTCGAATCAATCAACACTATTATCTTTTTCTTCTTGATATGTCCTTCTATCTTGATACTAGTTTGAGGAGTGGTAATTCAGACCAATTCATTACAAGATATGGTCATATTCATTTCTTCTTTCTCTAGGGTTTTTTCCTGGTGTGTATCCTCTTCTTTTGATGTTTCTTGTTCCTTTTCTTCTTCCTCTTAATAATCTATGTGAAATAATTTCTTCTCAGCACACTTATGACCTTTAGTGTATTTTCTATCACAACTATAACAAAGCCATTTTTCTCCTTTTTCTTCCAATTGTTGTGGTGTCAACCTTGTAGGTTTGGAAGGCTAGGGGAAAAAACACTTCCATATTTATAGTTGTGATTGGTAGGCTTCCTTGTTGCCATAATTTTGCTTTCAATTTTTTTTGCCAACCTGAATGCCTTCTCCAATGAATCAAGTTCCCAAAGGCAAACCTCATGTTGGATGTTATCCTTTAAAGCCCCTATGAATACATCAATCCTATGCTCCTCTAGAATATCTTTTACCCTTATATTCAATTTTTGGAAGTCTTCAATGTGCTCCACCATTGAACCCTTTTGTTTGAGATTTATCAATTGGCTAAAAAAGGTGTTTCTTTTTGTATCCTCATAATGTTCTATCATTTATTCCATAAAAATTTCCCAAGTGACAATTTTTTTATGATAGAAAAGCCATCGATACCATACAAACTGATTGGGTTCCAAATATAAAGTCGCAATGTGTACCTTTTGTGTATTTTTCACATTATGGAGATCAAAATATTGCTCCATCTGTAGTATCCATGTTATGGGATCCTTGACATCAAGCTTCCTCATATCGATATTTGGAACATGGTGGGTCTTCAACCCAAAGTTAGAATCTATGAAATCATGACTAACATTTCTTTTGTTCTCATTATGAGTTTCCTCTACTACCTTTTCTCCATTAGGAAGCATTTCTTGTAGCAACTTTGCCAAATCTCCTTTCAAACCTTCCATGTATTTCTTCAAATCTTCAATGCTTACTTCTAAACCATCAATATTAGCTTCCACGCCATCCATCTTATCTTCCAATCCTTTCTTTAAACCATCCATCCATCCATCTTAGCTTCTGTTATTTTTTGTGAGAGTGAAATTTGTTGCACTTGGTCTTGTAATTTTGATATATCATGTTGCATTTCTTCCTCTTCTTCATGAGTCATGCTAGATATTTTAGGTTTCTTACTAGGTGTTGACATATTTTTCTTTGGGGCATCAATTAATTATAATTATGCTTCAATATGCCCTTTGAATTCCTTCAAACTATTTTTTCAAACCAAACTTATGCAAAATTTTAAAAAAACTACACACTATTTTTTGCTTTGTAGGAGCTCGATATTAAATCTATTGTATCTCTATAATTTCGGATCTTCAAGGTCTGAAATATCATCTTGTGGTATAACTATGAGTCCTCTTTCCAATCCCACAATTCCAATCAATATTGGATTTTCCAAAAAAACGTTATGCCAGATATCGCACAATGACCTGATTATAGATTGGTTCAGTAGAGCGAACTTGTACAAAGTGCCACATTTCATTGTTTCTACCTTAGGACCTGAAAATGATATATAGAAAAACAACATTTGTCTTATTTTTTTACCTTTTTACAAAATTGCAATTTGATTCTCATAGAAAACGTTATGACGATTTTCCCCAGGTCACCTATTTGTGATATAATTCGTGAGCATGCAAAAACCCTAATTTTCTTGGATCATATCTTCGAAAATGTAGTGAGACAAGATATGAAATTTGTACCCAATCTTCATCAAGATTTTGTCTCAAATGGGTTTTAATTTTATCCTCTAAAACTTCGTATAAAAAAGGTTATAGAGAAAATTCCATGATAACCGGTTTGAAGCAGCAAAACCCTAGAATCCAAAGCTTTGATACCAAATGTTATGCAACCAACTCACAAAATAGAAGAAAATATAGACAAGTGATGATTATCAGGTCCACAATATTAGTGGTGTATGATCTTAGGGGGAGCAATGAATGTGTATCTAAATTATGATTCCCTATGATGTTTTTATAATTTGATGATGTTTATATTATTGTGTTGTAGCTACTACAACCCCCTCCAAAATTTTGGCTTACACTCAATTTCAGAGCCTTCCTTGGTATTTTACATTGTTGTTGCTAACATTGATACTTATCTCATGAGATTTATTGTAGTGCTTTGTTCCCTTTTACATGTTGGGTTAAATGTTGTCTTTTGACATGTTTGGTTGTCACGCAATGTTTACAAGATTATTCTAATGGTTTCCAAGGTCTGTCTTTGCGTATATGAGTTGTTATAACTATGTAAATATCTGTCGCACCCATACACAAAGTCCTGAGCACTATCGCACAAGTGTCATCATAGTCATCTCAAAGTCTATCTTAAGTGTCACACTTGTCTCAAAGTAGTCACATAGAGGGAAATGCTTTGTTCATGTGTTCAAATGATCTATGTTTTCATGTCATCAAATTATGCTAAGTGTGTGATCATAGTCAAGGTTCATCATATTTCATCACCTATCTCACACTTAGTCATTTTCAGAAAAAATTCCTGACTGAGAAACTTAGCTTCACCAGGACCCTTCTAATCTACGCACTGTGCAGTATCAAGCCTCTAAGCTATGACCTTGTTGCTTGATATTGTGAAATGTGCAGTACCTATCTCCGAGGATGTGCAGTAGTTTAAGTCCTGATGTTGACCCCCATAATTGCGCAGTCTTGTCCTCCAACCTGACTTAAACTACACACTTCACGTCCTCAAGCCTCAAGCTCATCCCCCAAGTCCTTGAACTGTGAAACTACAAATAAGCCCAAACTCCTTTGACTCCCTAAGTTGCACACTATGTAGTCTCAGAGCTCAAGATTTTCCCCTGGCTATTGGAACTATTCAGTGCATAGTCATTAAGTCCCTCTTCCCATCTTATCACTTCTTCCAAGCTTAGTTGGTGGATCAGAATGCATCATATTAGATTAGGGGGTTTCTAAAGATGATGGAAGAATGCATCATGGAAAGATGATGGAGAAGTAGAAAAAGGAGGCAAGCATTCCTAAAGACTCTCTTGTAGCTTAATTGACAAGTTGATCAATCAAGAGAAAGTGAAGGGGCACAAGTCTTTGACCACTATCCAAGATTGAAGATCATTGAAGATTACGCATCTCCAAGCCATGTAAAGGTGAAGAGAAAGCATCTTCAAAAAGACATCCAACACTTAGTAGCAACAATGACTTGACATTTCCACATCATTAAGTAGTCCATGTCAACATTATCATGTCATGTCATGTTATGAGTGGTCATATGCCACATCACTATTGTGGATCGTGTATATTGTATTCAAATGTATTGTAAAGTGGAAGTCCAAAGGACACACATGGAATGCAAAGAGTAATGTAAGTTGAAAATTCATAGGAAGTCTAACAGTCATGAGGGTAGTCAAAGAGTCACCCTTGGTTATATATGCTCCCTCATTGTATGAGCAAATACATTTCACCTTGGCTCCTCCCATAAGGTGTTAGAGAGATCATCTAGTCCTTTGAGGAGTAAGGAGCAGCTCCAGTGCTCCACTACTAGGGATAATGATGTACATTGTAAACATGTGTCTTGGAAATTTTACTTAATAACAGAAGCCTTCAAGGCCAACACGTTATTCATGCATGGACTATGATGTTTGTAAGACTATTTTGAGAATGTTGGTATTTCATGTTTTCTTTCACGTGTGCTAAGATAGTTGAACTATTTTGGTTATTTTAGTACTTATCTTATTGAGAATGTGTTGTAATGGTTTTTATTTTTGTCCCATTCTTGTGGACTATTCCATGGGATATTAGACAATTTTTTCTTTATTTTTTGGTTGAAATGACTATGGCATCTAATGTGGACTATTCTATTGTATGTTATATGGACCCTTCTAGTTCATGTGTGTCTCTTCTTGGGTGGTACTATTACTTCTCACTTAGACACTCACTTCCCCCCCCTGCAGTAGAATAACCTTGACACAATTGCAATTGAACACTCACTAGGCACACCTTCTTACTTTTCGAAGATACATTGCATCTCTCTCTCTTGCTAATAGTTAGAGCCAAGGAAAAAATTTAAGAATTCAAAAACTGGGCCTTTATACCATATGATCATCCTACACCAAACAATGTGAGGTCTAGTTGGGACTTCACATTGGGGATATCCCTTGAATGTTAGTGGGTCCAACACTGTCAACAATTCTAGCACTACGAGGAGGGAAACTAGTTTTTTATGGCTGATAGCCCCACTAACCCCAACATCTCATCTTCTGGTCAAAGCAGCAATGATCATTGCACCTCCCCTACTCATTCTTCTGAAGTTTGTGAATCTTCTTAGTCCAAGCCTAAATGTGAAATTGTTGGCATTATGATGCATGTGTTGTACTTGATGGCAACCCCCCTCATAGAAGACCATCTCACTTATATTCATTCAGAAGAGATATCAAATGTAACATAATACATAGATGCAGGACAACTCAAAGGAATCAAATGGCAAGTTCTTAGTAAGCGTTGCCATCAAGTCCAAAGGGGGAGATTGTTGGCATTATGGCTAAAGTGTTGTCCTTGATGGCAACCCATTCAGGTGATAGATCACTGTACTTCAAGTCAGCAGCAAAGATTGATGATCAGCTCTCATATTATTGAAAAATTATGAAGGACGCAGGTACACCTTACAGAAAGTGCGTACCCGCAAGTAAACCATGCAGTACCCGCGTCCAGGGACGCAGGCGAGCCGTTCAGGGGGTGCGTCCACCCAGTGCACACATTTCAAGGCAGAGAATAAGCACGTGGGGGTTTCTTGTGTGGTATCTAGCCGACGGTTTTGTGTTTCTATGGTGTCGGCTCGTGGTATTGTTCCATGTTTTAAGGAGGAGCTTGCCTATATAAAGCAAGGAGATCATTTGGCTTAAGTATGGTTTTGGTTGAAGATCTTATGAGGGCTAGATCTGGTCTAGATCTAAACAAGGCGAATCTACTGATGGACCGAGATCTCTTCGGCGCATGTTCAGATCTGTAGATCTGACTGTCTGGGTTACTTCTGAAGTCTTGAAATCATCTATGCCTGGAGGGACGCAGGTGCAGTAAGGGTTCAGGTGCACCGGAACACAGGCGCAGAAGTGTTTCAGGTGCGCCGGGACGCAGGCGCAGAAGGGTTCAGGTGCGCCGGGACGCACGCAGTTCAATAGACTCAGAGCGAGGGACGCAGGCTAGCAGTTGAGCAGGGTGCGTCCAGGGACTCAGGCCAGCAGTTGAGCAGGGTGAGTCCAGGACTCAGGCTAGCAGTTGAGCAGGGTGAGTCCGGACTCAGGCTAGCAGTTGAGCAGGGTGCTTCCTTCTCTTAAAATCTTATTTATCATTATGGTGTTCTGGGTTTGGTCCTATTATTGTTGATCTGGTTACTAGAGTTGATTGGGTGATTCTCTTACACTTGATGATTAATTGATGCTTATGGATCCAGTTTGAAAATTAATGAAATGTGGCCTTTCAGATTATGAGTTGTGCTTCAGTGTATCCAGTATGAAAATAGATGAAACGTGGTACTTGGAGCAGAGAAGATTGTAGGCCAGCGCCTACGTACTAGTATCTAAGCTAGTACAAGAGCTAAAGGAAATCTTTGGGGCATTGTAGCAGGTAGTAGCCTGCATACTAGTAAATGGATCGGCTAGTACAAGAGCAAAGGGGGTTTTAGCTCCCGTACTGGTATAAGGCTGCACCAGTACAAATATTGTAAAAGGATTTTCTTATTAAGAAGAAGATTGAGATGACTTGCAGCAGGTGGTTTTCTCCCGCATTGGGTTTCCACCTTATATCATTGTGTTCATGAGTGTGCCTTATGTGTGATGATCTACTTTATGTTACTGCATCTATTAACTGATAATATGGTTGATAATGTCCTAATGCACTCATTGAAGATCGATTAACTTAATCTTAAGAAGTTGTGGAAGTAGCATATATGAATCTGATTATGGAATTGAAAAAGTTTTATTAATGTGATAATACTGATTCACCCCCCCCCCTCTCAGTATTATTTCCAACAATTGGTATCAGAGCCAGGTTCTTTGATAGAAGCTTGATCGCTTGAAGGAGATCTGTGGAACAATGGGAAAGAAGCTCAAGAAGAAAGCACCTAAGAAAAAGAATTCATCTCAGAAGAACTATGACAGTGGGAGAATCGATTGGGGATTAGGTATAAGAAGCTCTTCAGATTCAGAATCAGATTCAGAATCATTATCAGGTATGAATATATTATCCTCTGATGTTCCAGCTATCTTTCCTTTTGGAAGAGATGAAAGTGATAGCGAAACTACTGAATTTGCTCTTATGGGTGAACAAGAAAGATATCAAATAGAGGCAGAATTTAAAAGGCTGACAGACAAAATTAGAGATCAACAAGATCTATTGAACAAAAGGGAATGTGATTTCAAAGAAGAAGCTACCAAATTAAAGGCCCAACTAGAAGAAGGAAACAAGGTAAGAAAGCTACTCAAGGACAAGGAAGACCAATGTCAAAAATTGCAGCATGAAGTGACATCATTAAGAAAAGAAGTCAACGAAAGAAGCACAACCATCAAGAAACTCAAAGATAGATCCAGCTACTATGAAAATCTTGAAGCTACAATCCTCTCACTAAAAGGAGATCTTGAAGAATCAAAGAAGCAGAATACAGATCTACTCCAAGCTATTACAAAACAAGAAAACGAAGTCACCAGCTTAAAATCTCAATTAGAATGTGCCTTCCGAGTTCGTCAAATGCAGCAGGATATGAATGAAGAACAAGAAAAGGAGATTTTCAAACTAAGGGAACAAATGGAAGAAGGAAGGAATGCTGAAGAAGTTTTGAAAAAGAAATCTCTTGAAAAGGAAGAACAGCTTCAGGTTGAGGTAAATATCTTGAAAAGTAAACTAGAAGAAAAGGATAAGCTTTTACGATTTCAAGATAGCTCTAAAGTATTGGATGATATTCTTAGTAGTCAAAGGTCTCCTGCTATAAAGACTGGTCTTGGTTTCCATGAAGGTGAATCTAGTTCACAAGGTGATGCAAGAAATTCTAAAGAGAAATATAAAGTGATCAATGAAGAAATAAAAGATCAATCTCATCATCAACCAAGGAAAGAAATTCCTCAAAGAAAATCCTTTACTCCTTCTATGAATAATGTGGAATGTTATGTATGTCATAACCTTGGACATGTTGCAGCTAGATGTAGAAGAAGAAGGGTTCAAGACCATTATGCAGAAAGATCATCACATTCAAGGTATTTTTATGGATATTGCTTTGCTTGCAATATGTTTGGTCACAAAGCTGCTGATTGTTACAAGAGGAATATGAAACATGTAAGATGTTATGCATGTAACAAGACTGGACATATAGCTAAAGAATGCAGGAACAAAGTGTGGGCACAAGATCAAAAGGAGAAAATGTCATCATCACGCTTGAAGATATGGAGGAAAAAGGAAGTACAGTCAGAAAAGGATGGCACAGTACAATGTACAGACATACCAGAATCAGAGGAAGCTGAAAGTACAGGACGCAGTGCAGTAACAGGAGACCTGCGTGCGGATGCAGGCCAGACCAAGTTCAGGTGCGTCCAGGACGCAGTTCAGTAACTGAAGATCTGCGTGGGGACGCAGAGCGACTGAGGATCAGGTGCGTCCCTGAAGCAAAAGGACACAGCGCGATAGTAATTTTGGGTGCGTCCCTGAGTAAAAGTACGCGACGCGATAGTGTTTTTGGGTGCGTCCTTGCAGCAACAGGACGCAGCGCAGCAGAAGATGAAGTGCGTACCTGTCTCAAAGCATTTATTGGCTGATTCTTCTTGATATGCATGATCAGATTTAACAGATGGCACTGGTTCAGGGGGAGCATATGTCCTAAATGCATTGTTGGCATTATGGTCCTTGGTGACAATGCTTATGATTCATCTTGCTATTATGAGTTGGTCACATGATCAGATGTATGGTTGATTCTCTAATGATGCTTGCATGAAGTCTTTATTGTCCTTGGCACATATATGGATGAGGTTGGCTGATTTTGTGGATGATTATTCAAAGTCGCATTGTTGGAGACATGATGATGATGAGTTACTCATATGCATTTCATGATGATGTTGACATGAGCATGATGCATGATTTCTTTCTTGGCACAAATGGATGAGGATTGTTGGCTGGATACAGGGATGATTATTCAGACATATGTTGATTGATGCTGATGCTTTCATTTGATGGCTCTTGATTCATGTAGATCTGGATGGTTATGAGTTGATGTTGACAGATACTATGGAGCAGATTATACAGTGCTGTTGTTTGTCATGATCTTTAGATGTTTGGAAGGTCGTAGCAAGACTCATGTTGTAATGGTCTATCTATTATAGTCATCTCTTCAGGTCATGTAACAGCCTATGTCCCCCCACTATGCATGGGATGAAGATGTAATATATTTGGTTCTCATATTTCTGATGTATTCCCACTTGGTTGGATGGATGATCCTTATTGTGATGGGTGATGGATGTATGTATTGAGTCTTTTGGTGATAGGAAGGTCATTTATGATATATATAGAGTCATGTTCTTCTTGTAGAACATCTTTTTGCAGACCTTGCTTACAGTCAGGGGGAGCTTGACCATGAACAAGCACTATACAGCAGAGCAGACATCTCAGCTTGTTCTCAGAAAGACCATTATCAGATTGGAGCACCATGACATATACAAAGGGGGAGCTCATTCAGAGACTTCAGCAGATCTGGTTCATAGTCAAAGGGAGCATGTTCTTAGGGGGAGCATACCCCTTTGCCCTTGATGTCAAAGGGGGAGAGTGATTTGGTGTTGTTGCCATCAAGTCCAAAGGGGGAGATTGTTGGCATTATGATGCATGTGTTGTACTTGATGGCAACCCCCCTCATAGAAGACCATCTCACTTATATTCATTCAGAAGAGATATCAAATGTAACATAATACATAGATGCAGGACAACTCAAAGGAATCAAATGGCAAGTTCTTAGTAAGCGTTGCCATCAAGTCCAAAGGGGGAGATTGTTGGCATTATGGCTAAAGTGTTGTCCTTGATGGCAACCCATTCAGGTGATAGATCACTGTACTTCAAGTCAGCAGCAAAGATTGATGATCAGCTCTCATTTTATTGAAAAATTATGAAGGACGCAGGTACACCTTACAGAAAGTGCGTACCCGCAGGTAAACCATGCAGTACCCGCGTCCAGGGACGCAGGCGAGCCGTTCAGGGGGTGCGTCCACCCAGTGCACACATTTCAAGGCAGAGAATAAGCACGTGGGGGTTTCTTGTGTGGTATCTAGCCGACGGTTTTGTGTTTCTATGGTGTCGGCTCATGGTATTGTTCCATGTTTTAAGGAGGAGCTTGCCTATATAAAGCAAGGAGATCATTTGGCTTAAGTATGGTTTTGGTTGAAGATCTTATGAGGGCTAGATCTAGTCTAGATCTAAACAAGGCGAATCTACTGATGGACCGAGATCTCTTCGGCGCATGTTCAGATCTATAGATCTGACTGTCTGGGTTACTTCTGAAGTCTTGAAATCATCTATGCCCGGAGGGACGCAGGTGCAGTAAGGGTTCAGGTGCGCCAGAACGCAGGCGCAGAAGTGTTTCAGGTGCGCCGGGACGTAGGCGCAGAAGGGTTCAGGTGCGCCGGGACGCACGCAGTTCAATAGACTCAGAGCGAGGGACGCAGGCTAGCAGTTGAGCAAGGTGCGTCCAGGGACTCAGGCCAGCAGTTGAGCAGGGTGAGTCTAGGACTCAGGCTAGCAGTTGAGCAGGGTGAGTCCGGACTCAGGCTAGCAGTTGAGCAGGGTGCTTCCTTCTCTTAAAATCTTTGTTTATCATTATGGTGTTCTGGGTTTGGTCCTATTATTGTTGATCTGGTTACTAGAGTTGATTGGGTGATTCTCTTACACTTGATGATTAATTGATGCTTATGGATCCAGTTTGAAAATTAATGAAAAGTGGTCCTTGTATGAAAATTGGATGAAATGTGGCCTTTCAGATTATGAGTTGTGCTTCAGTGTATCCAGTATGAAAATAGATGAAACGTGGTACTTGGAGCAGAGAAGATTGTAGGCCAGCGCCTACGTACTAGTATCTAAGCTAGTACAAGAGCTAAAGGAAATCTTTGGGGCATTGTAGCAGGTAGTAGCCTACGTACTAGTAAATGGATCGGCTAGTACAAGAGCAAAGGGGGTTGTAGCTCCCGTACTGGTATAAGGCTGCACTAGTACAAATATTGTAAAAGGATTTTCTTATTAAGAAGAAGATTGAGATGACTTGCAGCAGGTGGTTTTCTCCCGCATTGGGTTTCCACCTTATATCATTGTGTTCATGAGTGTGCCTTATGTGTGATGATCTACTTTATGTTACTGCATCTATTAACTGATAATATGGTTGATAATGTCCTAATGCACTCATTGAAGATCGATTAACTTAATCTTAAGAAGTTGTGGAAGTAGCATATATGAATCTGATTATGGAATTGAAAAAGTTTTATTAATGTGATAATACTGATTCACCCCCCCCCTCTCAGTATTATTTCCAACAGAAATCCCATTTGATCATATTCAGGTCATCCTCCCTATAACCCGTCAATTTGTACATGTTGTTGGATTGATCCCAGCAATAATTGGTCTTCCATATTCTTTGAAGAAGAACAAGAACACCCCCACATGGATAGTGGTTTTGAATCTTGAAGAAGTGGTTCTTTCCACTCTTGAATAATTAGAAGACTCTATGGAAAGGGAAGAAGAGCCTCCATTATTTCATGGTGGTGATGGAGATAACATTGTACTCTTAGAAACAAATTTCTTTGGGTCAGGCAAGGAAGAGGAAGAGGAAGAGGAGACATCAAATTCTGAAAAAGAAGGGGAGGGGAAATGAAGAAGAAGATAGGAAAAACAAAAATCTATATGAGATGACTCAGGGCCCACTTTCACTTCCGGGTGTCTACACAAGATGCTAAAGCATTCAGAGAAGCTCTTAATGAAGTATGACCCTAATAAAATAGTGAAGGTTGAAGACCATTTGGACAAATTTTACCTCATCTGCAAACACTGGAGTTGCGTCACAATGATGTTGCATGTAGAATTTTCCCATGTACCTTGAATGGTAGAGAAGTTGTATGTTATCACAACCTTCCTCCGAAACCCATCCAAATTTGGGGAGGGTTTAAGAAGATCTTCCTTGAAAAAATTGTTGATGATAAGACCCCCGCCATGTTATTCAAAGAGCTGCGTAATATTAAGATGGAGCAAAAGGATAAAGTGAAATATTTTAATCAAAGGTTCAGCCACATCTTGAACACATTTATGGAAAACATGAAACCTCATGAATACATCACAATAGTTTACTACACTTCTGCCTTGCCAGCAAGCATTGCGCAATTTTTGAAGCGATCTGCAAAACAAATATTAATGGAAAATTATGAAGAGGCTATCACTGTTGAGAAGGACTTACATGCAGTCGGAGTCATATCAGACGATGAAACAACAAAATAGATTCCAAATACATGGGTAAGAGGTCTCAGGCCTCTGTGATAAGGGCGAAAGAGAAAGAACAATTTGATCTTGAAATCTTGACTCGTCTTGTCAAAACTCTATCTAATGAGATGGAAGAGCTCAAAAAAAGGTCAAGTGAGACCACCGTGAGCAGAAAGATTCTTAGATTCAACCTATTTAGAAGCATTGTAGCTTATGGCAGTAGCAACAACCAATGGGAAAAATATGTGCAAAACTCCAATGTTGTATTGAATATTGAAAAATTGGGCATAGATCAATATTGTTCATATCATCAATAATATAATTCAGAAAAAATGTTCCGGGTGGAATCAGGCCATGAGCATGCTTTCTACGCATCTTGTTGATGCAGTTATGGATGAGGAGTATATTGAGCTTGCATAAGAAAGGGAAGAAGCTGCTGCAACCAATGAAACTCCAAGTGTTGGGCATGGGGTAAACATGTTCAACTATATCCTCACATCCCAAAAGAGTATTGTTGATAAGAAGATTTTGAGTGACGGTTTGGACCAAAAGTAGACCAACTAGTACAACTTGAGAAGCTAAGGGCCAACCACTACATTTGAGTTACCGAAGCATAAATTTAAAGAAAATATTTTAAGGAAAATCAGCCCACCGGTCAACTCAGCGCAGGACACTCAGGGTAAGTCTAGGAAAGCAGTCTCAACGAAAAGTGCTTCCGTGAGTAGTAAGGAAAAAATCATCACTCTGGAAGCTACAGACCAAGTTAAATCCCCAAACACTTTTACCATTATTCCTGTTATGGACTACAACATAGTTGATGACATGAAGAAGGTACATGCAAACATTTCAACGTTTGAGTTGACAAAGATCACGAGCCAGCGAGACATCCTCTTACAGGCACTTGAGAAGAACACCACAGGTAATATTGCCTCTTATAACAAGGGATATGGTAAGTCTTTTCATTCTCTCGAATCTGTACTTAACGCTTTAATGATGGATGAAAATACTTTCTACCCACCTTTTTTGTTAACTTTTGAAATCTTTAATTTCAATGTACACAATTTCTTGGTGGATTATGGTGCATCGGTGAACGTAATGCCATTATCTATTGCCAAGAAAATCAACACAAAATGGGTCAAAATAAATTCATAGATTATTCAGCTGGACATAACTCATGTCCATGCAATTGGTTGTCTCAGAGATGTCATCATCCGATAGACAAGTCCACCAATGTATCAACATAGTGATTGTGGACATTTTGGAAGCATACAGAGTGTTATTGAGTAGAGATTGGTCTAGAAAGCTACAAGGGTACTTTGCCATAAACTCATCACATATATGGCTTTTGTGTAAGGGTAGAAATAATTAGATCTAGGTGGATTCAGAAAGATATATGAAACATACTATCACTCCCTTGAATGGCCCTAATAAACCAATGGCTTTGACATAACTAATTTTTGGCAATTTCTTCCTAGAAACCCAATGGGGTGTTATCTTGGGAAACCATCCCCAGTTCTACCAGATACATATTTGGAGCTCCTTCCTAGTGCAAATGGTGAAAATGACCTTTGTACAGTTAGTAGTAGTATAAGTAGCAGTACTAGTGTAGTTCCTTGTCCCTGTACATATAATATGTGGACTTTGTACTTTGATGGTTTCAAAATGTAAGAGGTCTCTGGAGATGGTTATGTTTTAATAGACCCACTACAGAGAAAGAATTTGATCTCTATCTGCTTTGAATTTGAGTTCATGAACAACACTGTAGAGCATGAAGCACTTATCTTGGGCTTGAAAAGAGCCATTTACCTCAATTTTTCCATCATGAAAGTGGTAGGTGACTCAGAAATTGTGGTGCAAAAGATACGCAATACCATACATTTGGTGTCACCTCATCTTGAAGTTATTAAAAGAGATATGGGATCTGATTTTACATTTCCAAGCTTTCAATATTATTTATGTTCCAAACATGTGTAACACAACTATGGATGCATTAGAAAATGTTGTTGCTAGGTTGTCGCCATTGAGGGATGGGTTTTCTGTTGAAATTATTTATAAGCCTTCCATCATCGATAATATCACTAATTTATGTGTTTTTTATGATGACTAGTAGATATTGTGCTTCATGGCGAACGTTGATGTGTTAAAAGACACAACGATAGATGAGGATGAGCACAAAAATGCATTGCAGGATGCAGATAGTGCAAGCAAAGGAAACCTCATCACCAAAGGTGTGGTATCATTGGAGAAGATGTATGACCTACATAATCACTTTCGAGGACCTACCAATGCTAATACCCACAGTTCCACACTACCGCACGAACATATTAACTTGGGAATAGAAAAAGATCTGAAGTATGTCAATCTTAGTACTTGTTGTACACCACAGGAGTGGCAAGCCTTTATATGCTTATTCAAACAATACCAATATGTGTTCAGATGTACATACGATGAGTTTAAAACATATGACACGCGAATCATTCAACATGTGATCTCGATAAAGGAAGGAGCCAACCCATTCCACCAGAAGTTGAGAAAAGTACATCCAACGCTTGAGCCCCTTATTCAGAAAGAGTTGAGGAAACTACTAGATGCTCGGATCATATAAAAATTGCAACATTCAATGTGGGTGTAAAATTTGGTCCTAGTGAGAAAGTCTGAGGAAATCCACTTGTGTGTAGATTTCCTAAATATCAATCGTGCCTCGAAAAAGGACGACTACCTCGTGATTTCCATGGAACAAATATTGCAAACAATATTAGGGTCTGAAATGTTTTCTTTGTTAGATGGTTATTCTAGAAACAACCAGCTTCTGGTTGCAGATCCTGACAAACTTAAGACCACTTTTCGAACAAACTGGGGCACATTCGCATTCAGATGAATTCCGTTTGGGTTAATCAACGTTGTTGCAACATCTCAATGTGCTATGGACATCACTTTCTGTGGACTGATTGGAGGAAGCGTAGTGGTCTATCTTGATGATGTAACAATGTTCTCCAAATAGAGGTCAGACCACTTATTCCAATTAAATAAAATGCTTTAAGTGATGTTGCAAGTACAGGATGTCCTTAAATCCAAAGAAAAGTATCTTTATAGTGTTTGAGGCTAATATCTTGGGCCAAATTATTTCCAAAAATGGGATTAAGGTAGAACCGGATAGGGTCAGGACAATCATGGAGATTCCCTTTGCGGTGCATAAAAAGGTTATGTAGTCCTTCTAAGGGAAATTCAATTTCCTCCGCAAATTCATCTCTGACTACACCGAGATTTTCAAACAAATACAAGAGATGATGAAGAAGGATGCAATTTATAGATGGGATAAAAGGGAAAAGGATGTGTTTTCGCATATTAAGCAGGCTATAATAGAAGCACCCACATTATATAGCCCAGACTTCAATAAACATTTCTTTATCTACACTTTTTCTTCTAACACTTCTCTCGCCACTGTACTCACTCAAAAGGATGAACTGAACAACGAGCGACCTATCTTATTCATGAGCGCGAGTCTGCAAGGACCAAAGCTTAACTACCCTATTGTATACAAACATGCTTATGTGATATACACAGTGGCAAATAAATTTCGACCCTATTTATTGAAGAATCATTGTATTATCTTTGTCCTGTATCTAGCAGTCAGATCACTGCTCATTCAACAAGATCTTGGTGAAAGGAGAGTGAATTGGATGACCGGGTTGCAAGAATATGATCTAGAAATCAAGTTAGTTCAAACAATCAAGGGCCATGGTCTTTTTTTACTAGCAACAAAAGTAGTAAACACAAAAGGAAGAAGAAGAAGACCTTCCGAGATGGGAGCTGTTATAGACATTTTTGGGCACTGCAATCCCAATCATAAATGTCCATAAAATAAGGGCTCTTGAGTACCTAAATGTGTTGTTCCAACCTCTAAAAGAACAAGGTCAACTGATTACATCTTCTCCCAGAATTTCTCCATGAAAAACTGCTCAGAACTAGTCAAAACTGGACCATCTCACCTGCTCCATGGTCAAAGTGCGCTGCATCCCACCTAAGTACACACAGTAGGTGCGATGCATCATGAAAATCCCTTCTATGGGGTGCGATGGGCGAGAGTGGAAAATGGCAAGGTCAATCTGCAAGGTGGAGGATCATGGAATCTTCTAGAAACTTCTCCTGTGACACTTGCCTCTCTGCATTTGCCTAGGGATGAGTAAGAGATCATCAATCTCCAAGTGGAATCAAGAACTATCAGAGAGAGGACACTAATCAACTCTCAAAAGCTAACTCACCCCCCTTTGCAAACATCTATATATGGATCACTCATCCCAGAGATCCAGAGGCTGGAATTTTGTATCTTGTAAGGAAGTGTTGCTGGTTTCTTGGTGCAATATCATAGTGTTTGGTGATCTAAGCTTTTCATGAGGTGAAGAAGGGCTTTCTTGCTGAGAGGATGATGTTGGGTCAGAGAAATTGGTTCTAATCCTCTTTGCTCTTTCTTGATTATCAATAAAGCTATTCAAGTTTTCCTCCACATTCTTGTATGATTGATGCTATGTGCATTTGTGTGGTCAATATATATCTGGTCCTATATTGTTTATGATAATAGATCTATGTTCTTGGATAGTGTTATGCTGCTTTGATTCTACAGGTGCTCTGTGAAGCTGGGTAGGCAAGGAAGCAAGTAGCAAAGTTCTATCAGAAGGGAGAGGAATCGAGCAAGGAACCAAGCGCAAGACAGAGGTTGGTATCCTTATTCCCCTCTTATCTATTTCTCATAAAGGAAAACGAAAGTAGTTTTAATTTGTTTGTTTCTAGGGTAGCTACCAGCCTTAGTGGGACTAGCAACTCTGCATAGACACTAGTTTTCCCGATAACAAAATGGTGACTCCACTGGGAAGCGAATAGATTGTTTGTTTATCTACATTTTTTTGCTTTATAAACTTACAGACGGAGCCTGAAGTCAAGCCAGCTAGCCTTCGAACTGCATTTGCTATGCAAGTGCAAAGTAGATCAATGCTGCTTCAGTCTATCTCTGGGTTTTGTTTATGAACTAAACAATTGATTTTCAAGCTCTCTAATCGCCCTTGTGGTGGCTCTAGTAACCTCTTTAGATCTACCTCTGTGATTGATTTACTGATTACCACTTGCTCGGCCTAAATCCCTGAACTGAGCTGCAAACTGTGACCCGGAACCCAGTTAAAGTCTTGTCCCTGGTCCAGCGCACTGTCTCTTATGTGAATTCTAGATGCATCGCACTTCCCGAGTGTAGTAGGTGCGCTGCATTTCTAGTTCACTGTGTTACAGGTGCGTTGATTAGACAAGGCCTTTCCTGCTCCTAGATTTGGTTTATGTGTTCACTCTTTTAAGCCCTATTCAAGAGTTTTGCTGCCTGTAGTCAGTACACCTCTGTTGAAATCCCCTTCCTTGCCATTATTCTGCCTCCATTGTGCAAAGGACTATAAATGTTTTTGTGTATTTTGAGCCATTTTCAGTTCTGTTTTACAAAGAAGTAGCATAATCGTACTGTCGTTTCTTGATTTGAAAGTATCGCAAGTGTCATTTTCAGTCATAGAAGGGAATCTAATTATTCTTGATAGTCAATTACACTGTTACTCTTGTATTTGATTTGAATTAGTAGTTTTTCAAGTGTCAAAAGCAAGTTTTCATTTCCAAATCGCAAAGTGTGGTCATTGTCCTCATTTTGTCTTAAAAAGAAACTTGTTAGTAATGTCGCTTTGAAAAATAATTCAGATTTGCGCTTAGCTTTCTTTTTATCATTCACACATTAAGAAGGCTGAAAACAAATACATGCACGTGCATTTGCATTTAGACTGTTTGTTGGTTTGATTTAGGACAGCGCATATAGTGTGTGCTCTCTGCTCTATGTTGAAAGAACGCCATCTCTCTTTCCTTAGTAGCTAGGATTTTCATTGCAAAAAGAAGATTAAACAATTGTTTATCATCTTATATTGCATTTTAGGAATTGTACATCTACATCACTCGGTGAACCTGAAAGACAAATTTCTTAAGCAATATCAACTGTAAAATAAATTTAATGAATCTAAAAATGCTTTGGAACCTAACGCACAACATCTAGAAGTCTAGGCTAGAGACGTATTCCGGCGTCGTAAAGCTTGGTAACTGTTGCTTTCATTGTTGGTTGGGTGATTCCTCCACCTTGAGATGATAAGTGCCAGTACGGACTTGTGCTCCCACGTACCATCGAGTATATATTGGGAGACCACAATAGGCTTTATCCTTTATCCATAGGAAGCTATGTCTACCGCCCTATCAATCGCAATGCATTGAACACAGCATTCGGGAAGATTGACTGCCGTACCGTAAAAAGTATTCTGCAGTTTTTCGATTGGTTTGGTAATCCCTCTGTCTAGATTTCCAGAGCAGTCTCTTTAATTCCTTTTCAGACTCCTTAAAGGAAAAGGTCCATCTGAGCACTTGTCACTTCAGGCTCATTAAAAATCGAAGGCGACTAGAGTCATCTTTTGTTTTTTCTCGACTCTTAAAAATTGAAAAAACAAGTTATGACAAAGCGTCTAAAATTTATTTTAAATGGAATAAATATCACCTTTCCTATGTTGGTCTTAGGTCGAGAAAAATGGAGTCCACCAACCAAGGAATTCCCCTTGGAGGAAATCCTAGTCCCTTCTCCTCTTGGGGAGATGTTGGCGCACCCCATATGGCCACATTGTCGCTTCCAGGACTGACAATCGGCTTGCCCATATGTCTCTTCTCAACCTCTGTCGTTCAGAACACCATGATTCCTGAACAATCAAGTCAACAACTAAATGATACCAGAGTTACCCCCCAACCTTCTACTTCGTCCAATTCTTCCTCTCCTCCTTCCTCTTCGCTTGATGAAGCTGGTAAAGCCAAAAATCAAGTAACCAAGAAGAAGAAGGAGAAGAAGAAGAAAGAGAAGAAGAAGAAGGAGCCAAAGGTGAAAAGGGGCGATCAAGCGTCGTCTAGCGAAAATCCACACACTGCACCATCTAGGCCTAAATTGCCATGTGTCATTTGCAAAGGAGACCACTATCATCGAGATTGTCCTTGCATCCCTAGGATCTTAAGGGACTGGTCTCCTCGTTTGCACAATCCGGTGTTGTCAACCTCTGATGATCATGTTGAAGGTACACCGTCAACTAGTGAAAGTGAAGCCCGTGGACAAAAAGGAAGATGTAAATTTCCTTGTAAATTGTGTGAAGGCGATCACGCTGTCCACCATTGTCCCTTCTTAGACGAGGCTAAAAGATTTTTGGACGACCGTCCGGTTTTACCATTACGACTTCCTCTTGGATATAAGAAGCTCTTGCCGAGTCCGTCACTAGTTGAAAATCTGGCTGACACGCCCTTGTGGTCGGCCGAAGCATCTATCATTGAAGATAAACAATCTGAATCCACACCAGAAGAAAGTCAAAAGGTCGAGGTGGCAGTTGGCCCGATCTTGCCTTCAGAGGATCCATCTTCAGATGATACAGTCACCGAAGAGAACAAGGATGACACCATCCAAATTCTTTTCGTAAGCATAGAATCCGATGAACATGGGGGCAGTCTACCCATTCCTTTACCGTAGGAAGGAAGTTCATCAGAGTCGTATTCGACCGTCTATTCGGTCCCACCTCCAAGCAACCTAGTTCGTTTCTTTCGATTGGAATCTACTAGGCAGACCCCACTTACCAGCTAGTGTACCATTTCGGATCATTGCTCAAATATATAGAATGGTCATGGCCAATACCATCATAGATGAAGGGGCTTCTGTGAGTATCCTTTCCTCAACTGTTTGGAAAGCACTTGGTTCGCCATCGCTTGTGCCTGAGATGAGAAATCTGACAGGCTTTGACAAAGGAAGCAGTCGACCGTTAGGGATCCTTCCCAATGTGCCGATAACATTGAGAAGGAAAATTGTTCACATGAATGTAATGGTAGTCCAAGGACCCCTGGATTATAATCTACTCCTTGGACGAGACTATATTTATTGCATGGGAGCCATTGTCTCCTCACTCTTTAGAGTAATGTGTTTTCCGCATGAAGGAAGAGTGGTCAAGCTCGTAGACTAGCTTTCATTTCTCGGTTCACACATAGAAAATAGTCATATACCAACCCTGAATAGTCTTTTCATGCAAGGAATGTCTCATCAATCCCCAGTCCATCCTCCTGATGAGCGCAAGTGATTCGGAGGATATGACTGAAACCCAGGGGGCATGCACCCTGGCCTGTTTCGACAGGAAAACCTTGGGTATAGGGTGGGTTTCTGCGGAGAGTATATGACTGGCCTGACACACTCATCCATTTTGGAAAATGGGATTAGACCGAAATAAGATACCTCTGTTAAGGTAAGCCTTTCCCGATAAAACAAATGTTTTGTCTGCAAATTGAGGGGTAACCTGAAAAGGTAGGCCTTTCCCGATAAAACAAATGTTTTGTCTGCAAATTGAGGGATAACCTGGAAACTCTACTTCGGTATACCTGGGGGCATGCAAACCTTTTGGCATGCAAGCGAAGAGCGACCATTTATTTTTTTAAATTTATAGGTCCTCTAACCCTTTAAACTCGTAGGATTGGTCGTTTCCTAACTTGCATAAAGAAAGGACGCGGGGCAAAGTTTTGAAATAATGTCGTTTTTATATATGAGACATGTTTATTATACGACTGGATGAATCAAGCAGTTTTAACACAGAATTCAATCTCGTTAAAAAATAAACATAAGCAATGAGCAAATGTTCCCCCAGAGTTTAAGCTCATTGAAAAATGAACCATTCTCCGATAAATAACCATTGTGAATGTATTACCATCAGCCTTTGAAGCCTTGGTCGTGTTCCCATCATCACCTCCACTTTGTTTTGGCCGATCATTCACCTTCATTTGATTGTTTACCCTTTTGAGGAACAGCTATGAAGAGTGATCCTGTTAGCCATCCTTGTGACACTACCGTGATTGGAAAATTCCAAACCTTACTTGGAATCAACTGCTACCCATATTTATCACTTGTTCCTCAAAAACGAATCTCCTTTAAGCTCTTTTCAACTGACTCGTAAAATATGAAAAGATTGCCAAGCCATTGGCCTCTCCAGCTTGTTAAAGGGACAGGAAGCGCTATCCCTCCTTTAGATTTTAATCTTTTTGGACTTGAGGGATTATTACACAAAAAGATCAAGCGCTTGTTTTGTTCAGCTCGTTAAAAGTACCGAAAATTCATCCCTTTTATATTGTTTTATACTTTTTCGGACTCAAGGGATTATATGACGAAAAATGATTATTGGAGTTTTCTTTACGTACCTTTTTCAGACTCTCTAAAATTGAAAAGGACCGAGTTATCCTTGTCATTAAATTCGTTAAAACTGGATAGCGACAAAATTGTCCATACAGACAAGAACGAGTTTCACTATCGCTAGGCTTGTTAAAACATAGCGATGGGTTTGCCCGAAGGGAAAATTATAGAACAAGCATATGTTATCCTCCTCAAGCTTGACAAAATAAAGAGGTACTGGTCAGCAATTACTGGGGAAAAATTGGGAAGAAAACTGAAGAAACTTTATCGATAGCAAGTTGCTCTTGAAAATGACACTTTCACTCCGCATCCGAGTCGGGTTGGGTTGTTCCATTCACTGGTCACATCACCATGGTTCCGTCACACCATCCATATTTGGGGTTAATGCTACCGATCCATCATGTTAGTGTCGCCGATATGTTCAAGAGAAGTCGCTTAGAGAATTCACCTGTGTCTCACCCACTGCCATACATTTATGCTCCATTCATTCATGACCGCCACCCTAAACCTTATATCACCAGATCGTTTTCACCTCCATTAAAATCATTTTCTCCGTTCCGTGTCATTGATGTGGGATTCACTAAGGCCCTCCTATGATGGATCACTTCTTGTCGACATCATCTCATTATCCAATAAATCGATCTAGGAACAATCCTTTCAGTACTTTGAAGCTTGCATGCCTCAATGGCAAGTTTCTCACTTCCGGTGACAGGTTTACATCAATGGCCTTCGACCGAAAGATTTTGTGTGGTGTTCAACGCCAAGTCCCTTATTCACACCACGTGAATTGTACTGTAGTACCTTGAGGGTCATCATCATTATCGGTTATTCCTCTCGCGCCTGTTAACAGCTTACATCATTGGCTGGTAATCAGGCGATGTCTTTCCATGTTCGACTCCAGAACATCTCTCACATGGATCGACTTGTACTTTGAGTGAAGATCGAACGAGATTGAAGACCCCGGATCTAGTTTCATCCATCCGAGCTGTGATATATATTCAGGAAAATAAAGACATCAAATGTACATCATTACTGCACAGATAATCATCCAATCTAAGGGATGATGGCTCTACCAGAATCATCAGTCTACACTCAGATGATTATCTGTCTTATGTACATGAAAATGGATTTATAAAGCTGAGCATGGGAATGCCTGCCTTAGCTAGATCATGAAAATATTATGAAGATAATGTATTGTATTGTATCTTATTATAGGTCGCCTTCCAGCTTCAAAGAACTTCAGATCCTCATGATAAAGCATTTCACCCGACATCAACAGATTAACGACCTCATGCTTTAGGGGGCAACTGTTATAGACATTTTTGGGCACTGCAACCCCAACCATAAATGTCCATAAACCAAGGGCTCTTAAGTCCCTAAAAGTGTTGTTCCAACCTCTAAAAGAACAAGGTCAACTGATTACATCTTCTCCCAAAAGTTCTCCATGAAAAACTGATCAGAACTGGTCAAAACTGGACCATCTCACCTGCTCCATGGTCAAAGTGCGCTGCATCCCACCTAAGTACACACAGTAGGTGTGATACATCTTGAAAATCCCTTCTATGGGGTGCGATGGGCGAGAGTGGACAAATGGCAGGGTCAATCTGCAAGGTGGAGGATCATGGAATCTTCCAGAAACTTCTCCTGTGACACTTGCCTCTCTGCATTCGCCCAGGGATGAGTAAGAGATCATCAATCTCCAAGTGGAATCAAGAACTATCAGAGAGAGGACACTAATCAACTCTCAAAAGCTGACTCACCCCCATTTGCAAACATCTATATATGGATCCCTCATCCCAGAGATCCAGAGGCTGGAATTTTGTATCTTGTAAGGAAGTGCTGCTAGTTTCTTGGTGCAATATCATAGTGTTGGGTGATCTAAGCTTTTCATGAGGTGAAGAAGGGCTTTCTTACTGAGAGGATGATGTTGGGTCAGAACAATTGGTTGTAATCCTCTTTGCTCTTTCTTGATTATCAATAAAGCTATTCAAGTTTTCCTCCACATTCTTGTATGATTGATGTTATGTGCATTTGTGTGGTTAATATATATCTGGTCCTATATTGTTTATGATAATAGATCTATGTTCTTGGATAGTGTTTTGCTGCTTTGATTCTACAGGTGCTCTGTGAAGCTGGGTAGGTAAGTAAGCAAGTAGCAAAGATCTATCAGAAGGGAGAGGAATCAAGCAAGGAACCAAGCGCAAGACAGAGGTTCGTCTCCTTATTCCCCTCTTATCTATTTCTCATAAAGGAAAACGAAAGTAGTTTTAATTTGTTTGTTTCTAGGGTAGCTACTAGCCTTAGTGGGACTAGCAGCTCTGCATAGACACTAGTTTTCCCACATGGGGTGCTATTTAGAAAGCACCACAATGGAGTATTTCTCAGGTGTTTGGACGCACATGATTTAGAAATGGTATTGCACGATCTCCATGATAAACCAGCTTGGGGACACTTTGCAGGCAACACAAAGATGCATAAGTTTATGTGGGTCGACTTTTACTAGCCTACATTATTCAGATATTCTTATTCGTATGCCCACAAGTGTCTGGTCTGTTAAAGGTGTGACAGAAGAGCCAAGAAGTTAGTTGCCCCACTACAGCCCATTCTAGTGGAAGCACCTTTACAAAAATGGGGCTTGGACATTTTTGGGGAAATTTTCCCACATTCATCAAAGTAGCACAGTTACATCCTTACTACCAAAGATTACTTCACGTGGTGGACAAAAGTAATTCCCCTCAAATAGGTGAATGATCAGGAAGTCATCAACTTTCTACAATAGAACAACATTTCCAGGTTTGACATTCCTACTTCACTTATTTTCGACAATGAAACATACTTATCATTGCTAATAATTTATGATTTTCATTGGAAAATGCTATTATATTGAAACATTCAACTAATTATTATTTGTAGGGGAACGGTTTTGGTGAATCCACGAATAAGAACCTAATCCACATTATAAAAAATACCATATTCTATGATCAGTGAAACTGGCACTCCACTTTGGTAAATGCCTTATGGAATGATCGAGTCAAGCTGAAACCTTACCTGAACACCTCCCCTTACTTCCTAGTGTATGAAAAGAAGCCATCCTCCTACCCAACATCTACTTGTATGCTATCCAACTCTCACAATAATCCCAAGGCAAGCCATGTATGTTAGTACAACATAGGATGGATACCCTTCATAAGCTACAGGAAGAAAGGTTGAAAGCAATAGAAAAAAGTTTAGTTCACCAAAATCATATCAAGAGGTGGTTTGAAAAGAAGTCTGCAAGGAAAAACACCTTTAGTGTGGGTGACTTAGTCTTAAAGTGGGATAAATCCTACGAGGATAAATGCAAACATACTAAGTTTTAGTCCCTCTAGATTAGGCCATTCACGGTGCATGAAAATCTTGGCCATCAAACTTATCATCTTCAATCACTTGAAAGGAAGATTGACTCTCTCCCTATCAATGGCCTAGAACTAAAACATTATTTTCAATGAAGATCTTGGGATGTGCCCTACACTGTGTACAAAGTATTTTCTTTTGTTGTTTATTTGTTTGTTTGAGTTTTGTTTTGGTTTTTATTATGTGAATAAGTGTTGTGCATGAACATGTTGTGTCTTCTAAGTATGTATGTAGCCGAACTATAAAGAGTCTTGTGACACTTCAACATTTGGCTAGCTTACTTTCCATCTTCCTTATGTTGGTTACATATTTTAGCCAATGATGTTCCGATAGAAAATATGATCCATCCCTAAGGAGAGTTTTTGTCCAGCTGTGAACCCATGTATAATCTAGAAACCTCATGCCTACACTTGGTCTTTATGTTTTTGTTTCTGCAATCTTATCCAACTAGTAGAAACGAAGAAGGGGAAAAATATACACAAGCAAACCTAAATCATAGGTCTCTATATGATTCTCTAAGGGAACAACCTCTCCTGCACTCAATAAGTCAGGATCACTCTTCCTCCCCAAAATAAATAAGTGTTGATGCATAGTTCTCTTTAAAATAAATAAAAAAATGAGAAATAAGAGAAAGGCTTCCTACATAGAGAGGTGAAGAAATAAACTCTGCCAGGGTACTGTCCAAGCTCGTTGGTAGCGGAGCACTTTTTTTGTTGGCATTATGACACAGGTTTGGCTCGATGGCATAAGTGTTGTCCTTGATGGCAACTCACTCAAATAGCAGATCACAAGTTCAGGCTCTCAAAATAGTAGAAAATGAGATACCCGCAGGTTCCTATTTACAAAGCCGTGGATGTATGCAGGTGCGTCGAACAAAAGATGCAGACATATCCATAGGTGTACCGAACAAAAAGTGCAGTCGTAAAGTACACGCACTTTCATGCAGATAAAAGCACACACGTGGGAAATCTTATGGTTGGTCCATGGTATTTAGTCCGACATTTTCAATCATATGGTTTTGGTCTGTGGTTTTTCTTCTAAAGTATTGAACCTAGGTTTTGGGTCCCTAGTATTGGATTTCTATGGTTTTGGACCATGGTTTGAGCAAGGCCTAGTCTATAAAAAGGAAAGGTGATCATTTGGTTGAGCACTCATATGTTGAATATCTTAAGAAGAGCAATATCTGAAATACTGGTGATCAGTTGGTGAGTTATAGTTGGACCTGAATCAAGGAGAAACCTAAGCATTAGAAGACAGATCTACTGAGGGGTCGAGATCTCTGTGGCACATGATCAGATTTGTAAATCTGATAGTCTGGGGTATACTTGAAGTCTGATAAATTATCTATACCCGTAGGACCACAAGTGCGACACAACACAGGTGCAGAGACCCACATACCGGAAACGGTGCAGGTGCGGAGAACCGCTGGCCAGACAGGACGTAGGTGCGGAGAACCGCAGGCCAGAAAGGGTGCAAGTACGGAGAACTACAGGCTAGATAGGGTGCAGGTGTGGAGATCCGTAGGCTTGGCACGACGCAGGTGCGAAGATCCGTAGGTTTCACACAGCGAGAGTGCGGATATCCGCAGGTTTCTATTGGTGAAGTTGTAGACTTTTCTTGAAATATGTTTTAGCTGTTTTTGTCTATTACTACTGTGTTCAGGGTTCTGAATTGGTGTATGGTTGCTGTGTGATAAGAAGTTATTGATTCAGCATTTGTACAAGGAAGTTGGTTGATTGCAGATCTATTTGATGTTTGATTGATATTCATGGATCCAGTCTGAAAATTTATGAAACGTGGTCCCTAGAAGAAAAGAGAAGGTTGTAGCCTTCTGCAGGTTGAAGCCTGCATGCTGGTATAAGACTGCACCAGTACAGAATCATTGTAAAAAGAAGTTTCTATTTGAAAGAAGACAGAGACATATTGCAGCAGGTGGTTTTCACCCACATTGGGTTTCCACCTTATATCTTGTGTTCTTTGGTGTGACTATCTATTTTTCTTGTTCCTGTTTACTATTATATGGTTCTGACTCACAAATTAATGATCAACATCTGAAGAATATATTAAATTATAAGTCTAGAAGTTATACACAAGTTTCATTAGTCAGATCTGCAAATATTTGTATAAATTGAAAAGAATTTGATAATACTGATTCACCCCCCGTCTCAGTATTATTTCCAACAATTGGTATCAGAGCAGGTCCTTCAGGAAAAGCTTGATCGCTTGAAGGAAGATCTATCATCATGAGAAACTACGAAAAGGAAGCATCCATCAGGCCACCAATTTTTGATGGAAGCAACTTCGTCTATTGGAAGGTAAGAATCACTACCTATCTTCAATCTCTTGGTACAGAAGTTTGGGATATTGTGGAAATAGGATACACATTTCCATCAACAACTCCTATAGATGCAACTGGTAAGAAGCAGTATGAAACAAATGCAAAAGCTTTCAATACTCTATTAGGAAGTCTATCTCAATCAGAATTCGTCAAGGTTATGTAGCTCAAAAGCGCAAAAGAAATATGGGACAAGATCATTCTGAGCTATGAAGGAGATGAAAAGGTAAAACGAACAAAATTACAAACCCTTAGAATTCAATATGAAAGTCTGAGAATGCATAATGATGAAAGTGTGGCTAGCTATTTCCTACGTATAAATGAGATCGTAAATTGTATGAAAAACTTGGGTGGAGAAATTAAAGAAGTTGTTTTGGTTGAAAAGGTTCTAAGATCTTTGTCTCCTAAGTTTGATTCAAAAATTTCTACCATAGAAGAAAAGCAGAATCTACAGAGTCTTACCATGTCAC
The DNA here is from genome assembly GCA_031772625.1 of Pinus tabuliformis. Lineage (NCBI taxonomy): Eukaryota > Viridiplantae > Streptophyta > Pinopsida > Pinales > Pinaceae > Pinus > Pinus tabuliformis. The sequence continues at coordinate 791,152,053 of CM062805.1, forward strand.
AGCTGCATGAAATTCTAACTGCTTACGAAATGAGGAAAGGAGGACAATCAAACAGGAGAGAAGTTGCATTCAAGGCTTCAGGAAAAGGAGATTACTATGAGTCAGGACATATGACAAAAGATGAGGAAGAATCAAATTTTGTCAAGAACCTTTAGCGGGGATCTGGAAGATTCAAAGGTAAGTTGCCCTTCAAATGCTTTGCTTGTGGAAGAGTCGGTCATTATGCTGCAAAATTTCCTCATAAATATAAACTGGACAAAGGTAAGGAACCTGTTAGATGGAACAGAAAACAGAAAGTAAATAAGAAGAGCTATTACATGCATGAAGACAGTGATGGATTGTCAAATAGTGATGAAGATGAAAAAGGTAATGATGATAGACTTTTGATGGCTTTTGAAGATGATGATTTCTTGGATGCTATAAATGAAGAAGGTCTTTATGAAGAAATTTCTAAACTTAAAGTTTGTTTAGAAGAAAAGAATATGATTATAGATACTCTAACATTCCAACTTGCCGAAAAATATAAACACAATGAAAAGTTAGAATGTGAAATTGTGGGACTTAGAAAAGAAATTGAGAAAACAAAAGCCCTTAATCTCAGATTTGCTAAAGGATCTGAAACTCTAGATGAGATTATCAATGTGTAGTGTTCTCCTCTAATCAAGACAGGTCTCGGGTATTCCGAAGAAGCATCTCAAGCTCAGAAGCAAGCGCAGAAGCCATCCACCTCCCAAAGTTATCTTGATGCAGCAAGGAGAAGTGAACAAGTTGACAATCGACAGCAAAAGCATAATGCAGATCATCAGGTAAATCAGGGACAATTTGCTTCAAGAATGATCAAAGATTATCAAGTAAATTAGGGGCAATCTACTTCAAGGATGAACAGAAGCTTCAACCAACCACAGGTAACTCATTCTCAACTTGGCTCAAGAATGGATGGAAACTACAATCATATGGTTGGTAGATTTGATAATTGCAGGAATTTCTTCAATGGCCAATGTTTCTCTTGTCATAACTTTGGTCATAAAGCTGCTCATTGTGTTGCCTACAAGACCATCATGACTAGGGAAGCTCAAAAACAAAGGAGTATGACAGGAATCATGAAAAGAACCTACAATAACTTCTCAACTCTTGAAAATGAAATAGAATGTTCTTTCTGTAAAAACTTCGGTCATGAAGATTCTAAATGCAGAAGTAGGTTTCGGCAAACAGCTCAGAAGGAGCAAGTTTCATTAAGTTCCAAAACATGGAAAAAGAAATAAACACAACCAGAAAGATGTGGGATAGCCTTATATGCGGAAGTATAGGAAAATCAATGGTACATCGATAGTGGATGCTCGAAACATATGACAGGTAATAAAGAAAAACTTCAGTCGTATAGTGCCTTAGAAAAGGAAAAGAAGGTCTCATTTGGAAATGACACTCCTGCATTCATAAAAGGTAAAGGTTCTGTTCATTTGAAAGAAAAGCTCAAGGCTGGAAATGTTATGTATGTTGATGGCTTAAAGAATAATCTATTGAGTGTCAGTCAGATGTGTGATCAAGGAACTGAGGTAATATTTCGATCAAATGGTTGTATTGTTCGTGAGCTTGATACAGGAAAGACAATAATCAGAGGCAGCAGGACTCCTAATAACTTATATGTACTCAAGGGAGAACAACAACAATGCTATTTAAGCAAGAATCATGAACATTGGCTATGGCACAGAAGACTGGGGCATCTTAGCTTCTCTCAGATAAGGAAAGCATGCAAATATCAAGCAGTTCGTGATCTTCTTGACATCAGAATTCCAGACAATACAATATGCAAATCATGTCAATTTGGTAAGAAAACCAGAACTAATTTCCCTGAGAAGAAAGGATCAGCCAACAGGCCACTTGAACTTGTCCACACTGATATATGTGGTCCAACTAGGAAGAGGTCACCTCAAGGAGAAGAGTACTTCATATTGTTCATTGACAACTTTTCAAGGATGTGTTGGATAGGACTCATGAAGTATAAAGATGAAGCTTTTGAAAAGTTCAAGTCATTCAAAGCTTTGGTTGAAAACAAATCAGATCGCATAATCAAATGCCTCAGATCTGATCGAGGAGGGGAATTTACCTCAGATGAATTTTTCAATTTTTGTGAAGAACATGGAATAAGAAGGGAATTTTCTGTTGCAAGGACTCCTCAGCAGAATGGAGTTGTGGAAAGGATGAACAGAACAGTTCAACAAATGGCTCGTGCTATGCTTGATGAGTCTGGAACTCCTACAACCTTCTGGGGTGAAGTTTCATTTTTCGTTGTTACTATTCTCAACAAGACAAATGTTTGGGTAAACAGCACTCAGACTCCTCATGAAATTTGGTACGGTAAGACTCTCATGGTAAAATACTTCAAAATTTTTGGAAGAAAATGCTGCATTAAAAGGACTGATGAAAATCTTGGCAAGTTTGAACCTAGAGTAGATGAAGGCATCTTACTTGGCTACTCTCCCCACAACAAAGCTTACAAATTGTATAATAAAAGACTTGGTAAAATTGTTGAAAGCATTGATGTGGTGGTTGATGAAGAAGGAAACACTCCTAGGCAGGTAAAATATGAAGTTTTCGAAGATGGCGAAGACTATACGTCAACATCAAATCAGATTCATGATGAAGAAGAAACCCATGAGGCACCAGAAGAATAGATAAGGATAGAATAAAAGACTCCATCCAGATACATTCAGAAGAATCATCTAGAATCTCAAATTTTGGGGCAGAAAGAGGCATGTGTACAAACAAGAAGAACCATTTTAGAAGCTTCAAGCTATCTAGCATTTCTCTCCTCCACTGAACCATAGAATGTAAGAGAGGCTTGCAAAGATGAATGTTGGGTTAAGGCCATGGAGGAAGAACTCGAGCAAATTGAAAAGAATAACACTTGTGAATTGGTTCCTAGACCAAAAGATAAGAATGTCATAGGAACAAAATGGATTTTCAAAAATAAACTGAATGAAAATGGGGATGTGGTTAGAAACAAAGCAAGACTTGTTTGTAAAGGATATGCGCAACAAGAAGGCATAGACTTTGAAGAAACGTTTGCACCAGTTGCCAAACTTGAGGCTATAAGAATGTTCCTTGTTCTCTCTAGCTTTCAGAAGTTCAAAGTATTTTAGATGGACGTGAAATCTGCCTTTCTGAATGGAGACTTGAATGAAGAAGTATATAGTGAACAACCAGATGGGTTTATTCTTGGAAATGATCCAAAACTTGTATGCAGACTCAAAAAGGCTCTCTATGGTCTTAAACAAGCTCCAAGGGCGTGGTATTATCAGTTGGATAAGTACCTCCATCAACAAGGTTTTATAAAAGGATCAACTGATAACAATCTATATATAAAAATTGACAATGATAAGTTGTTGATACTTGTTGTGTATGTTGATGATATCATCTTTGGTTGAAGACATGAGTCAAAATTTTTCCTTTATGATGCAGAAAGAGTTTGAAATGTCCATGCTTGGTGAGCTCACATATTTTCTTGGGTTACAAATCCAACAAAACAAAGATGGAATTTTTCTATCACAAACCAAGTATCTCAAGCAGATCTTGAAAAAATATGGGATGGAGGATTCGAAACCAGTATGTACTCCAATGGTGACAGGATGCAGCATCAGCGCAAATGATGAATTGGTAGTAGTACATCAACGAACCTATAGATCCATGATTGGTAGTCTACTCTATCTAACAGGTACCCGACCAGACATTATGCATGCAGTGGGAATAGTTGGAAGGTTTCAGGCAAATCCAAAGGAAACTTATCTTTAGGCAGTTAAGAGAATTTTCAAGTATCTTCAAGGAACTCAAAACTATGGCTTATGTTATCCTAGAGGTACAGATATCACACTTCATGCATACACAGATGCGGATTGGGCAAGAAGTGTGGATGACAGGAAAAGCACTAGTGGTGGTGCATTCTTCATGGGTCCTAGATTAGTATCTTGGTTCAGCAAGAAACAAAGCTCTATTGCATTATCTACAGCTGAAGCAGAATATGTAGCTGCTACATCGTGCTGCACACAACTCCTTTGGATGATGCAAACATTACAAGATCTTCAAATCACTTGCACTCCACCTATCTCTATTTTCTGTGACAATACAAGTGCAATCAGTATTTGAAAGAATCTTGTCATGCATTCAAAGACTAAGCACATACTGATCAAGTATCATTTTCTCCAAGAACAAGTGCTTGAACAAAAGGTCAAATTGGAGTATGTTCCCTCTAAGGAACAAGTTGTTGATATTCTCACCAAACCACTACCCAGGGAGACCTTTGAATACCTCAGACAAAAGCTGGGGGTAGTTGATTCATCATCTTGTTGTTGAATCTTGTCTGTTTTATAGATTGTTGGTTGTACGCAGTAGGGTATATGCATACATACGCTGGTTTATGTGGGTACAGTCAACTTGAAGAAGAGCAAGGATGAAGAGTCCGATATGGGTTTGTCAGAGACAATTTGGCATAGGTTCAGGGGGAGTATATATTCTTCTAATAATGCATTGTTGGCATTATCATAGAAGATCTTGGTTCAATTCTTCGGTTGTCTTGATTTTAGGAGGAGCAAATGCAGAAGGAGAACATGGATACTGATCTGAATAGTGCTTGATAGATGCTGCTGATATTTTGTCTCTTTCTTTCTTTTGTCAAGGTCATGTAACAGCCTATCTTGGTTTCCCCACTATGCCTGGGATGGATAATGTCATACGCCTATTATATCATGTATCCCCACTTGGTTGGGAGTCATATGTATGAGTCTTTGGTGATAGGAAGGTCAGTTATGGTGTATAAAGTCATATTTGTTTTGTAGAACATCTTCTTGCAAATCTTGCCTATATGTCAGGGGGAGCTTGGATAACACAGCAGAGCAGAGATTTCAGCATGTACTCAGGGGGAGCATAACCCTTTGCCCTTGATGTCAAAGGGGGAGAAAAGACTTTGAGTGGCTTTTGGTTGCCATAAAGTCCAAAGGGGGAGATTGTTGGCATTATGACACAGGTTTGGCTCGATGGCATAAGTGTTGTCCTTTATGGCAACTCGCTCAAGTAGTAGATCATAAGTGCAGGCTCTCAAAATAGTAGAAAATGAGATACCCGTAGGTTCCTGTTTACGAAGCCGCGGATGTACGCAGGTGCGTCGAACAAAAGATGCAGACATATCCACAGGTGTACTGAACAAAAAGTGCGGTTGTAAAGTACACGCAATTTCATGCAGAGAAAAGCGCGCACGTGGGAAATCTTATGGTTGGTCCATGGTATTTAGTCTAACATTTTTGATCCTATGGTTTTGGTCCGTGGTTTTGCCTCTAAAGTATTGAACCCAGGTTTTGGGTCCCTAGTATTGGATTTCTATGGTTTTGGACCATGGTTTGAGCAAGGCCTAGTCTATAAAAAGGAAAGGAGATCATTTGGCTGAGCACTCATATGTTGAATATCTTAAGAAGAGCAAGATCTGAAATACTAGTGATCGGTTGGTGAGTTATAGTTGGACCTGAATCAAGGAGAAACCTGAGCATTAGAAGACAGATCTACTGAGGGGTCGAGATCTCTGTGGCGCATGATCAGATCTATAAATCTGATAGTCTGGGGTATACTTGAAGTCTGATAAATTATCTATACCCGCAGGACCACAGGTGCGACACAGCGCAGGTGCGAAGACCCGCATACCAGAAATGGTGCAGGTGTGGAGAACCACTGGCCAAATAGGACGCAGGTGCAGAGAACCATAGGCCAGACAGGGTGCAGGTGTGGAGAACCGCAGGCCAGACAGGGTGCAGGTGTGGAGATCCGTAGGCTTGGCATGGCATAGGTGTGAAGATCCGCAGGTTTCACACAGCGAGAGTGCAGATATCTGCAGGTTTCTATTGGTGAAGTTGCGGAATTTTCTTGAAATATGGTTTAGCTATTTTTGTCTATTACTGCTATGTTCAGGGTTCTGAATTGGTGTCTGGTTGCTGTGTGATGAGAATTTATTGATTCAGTATTTGTACAAGGAAGTTGGTTGATTGCAGATCTATTTGATGTTTGATTGATATTCATGGATCCAGTCTGAAAATTTATGAAACGTGGTCCCTGGAAGAAAAGAGAAGGTTGTAGCCTTCTGTAGGTTGAAGTCTGTGTGCTAGTATAAGACTGCACTAGTATAGAATCATTGTAAAAAGAAGTTTCTAATTGAAAGAAGATAGAGACATATTGCAGCAGGTTGTTTTCACCCACATTGGGTTTCCACCTTATATCTTGTGTTCTTTGGTGTGACTATCTATTTTTCTTGTTCCTTTTTACTATTATATGGTTTTGACTCACAGATTAATGATCAACATCTGAAGAATATATTAAATTATAAGCCTAGAAGGTATACGCAAGTTTCATTAGTCAGATCTAGAAATATTTGTATAAATTGAAAAGAATTTTATAATATTGATTCACCCCCCCCTCTCAGTATTATTTCCAACATTTTTTTGTTCTTTTCTGACTCTGTTGGGGTACTATCTAGGCCTGCTGGCAATAAAGCAACACCATAGATGAAAAATCATACTATGAAAATCTTGAGCTCGTGAGCTACACTACCCTTCCCGACTTGAAACATTGTGATTTTGTTGAATATTATGTTGTGTTCAACCGAGAAGGTATAGAGGGGACCATGTATATTTTTGGGGTAAGTGGGAAGGCCAAAATAGTATGTACAATGAATCAACACTCCTTGAAGAATCGAGGCCCTACACAAAAGAAATTAACCAAGACAGAGAAGCTAGAGTTCAACCAGTGTCTCGCCAAGTGTTGTAGCTATTGCAACACCCTCAAAAATTTTGGCTTACACTCAATTTCAGAGCCTTCCTTAGTCTTGTACATTATTTTCACAAAAAATGAAACTTATCTCATGATATTTCTTGTAGTGCTTTGTCCCCTTTTTCATTTTGGGTTAACTGTCGTCTTTTGGCATGTTTGGTTGTCATGCAATTATTTGCAAGCCTATTCTGATGGTTTCCAAGGTTTTTCTTTATGTATATGAGTTGTTATAACTATGTAAACATCTATTTCACACATACACAAAGTCCTGATCACTGTCGCACAAGTGTCGTCATGGTCGTCTCAAATTCTATCTTAATTTTTGCACTTGTCGCATCTTGTCTCAAAGCATTCACAGGAAGGGAAATGATTTTTTCATGTGTTCGGATGATCTACAGTGTCGTGTCATCAAAATATGTTAAGTGTGTGATCATAATCAAGTTTCATCACAGTTCATCACCTATCTCACACATTCATTTTCGGAAAAAATTCCTAACCGAGCACTTAGCTTCACCAACCCCCTTATTAACTATGAATTTCATAGTCTCATCCCTCTAAGCTGTGACCTTGTTGCTTGATACTACATAATGCATAGTCCCTATCTCACAGGATTGCTGCACTACACAGTTCCTGTGCCCAAGTCCTGACCTTGACCCCCATAATTGCGGAGTCTTGTCCTCCAACCTGACTTAAACTATGCAATACACATCCTCAAGCCTCAAGCTGATCCATTGAGTCCTTGAACTATGTAATTGTGTAGAAGTCCAACCTCCCTTGACTCCCAAAACTACGTAATTGGCTCTCCCAATTTCCATTCCCTCAGCCTAACCCCACTATCTCTATAAACTGCACAATATTTTCTTCATGCCTACCTAAGTTGCACACTATGTAGTCTCAGAGCTCAAGATTTTCCCCTGGCTATTGGAACTCTATGGTGCATAGTCATTGAGTCCCTCTTCCCATCTTGTCACTTGTTCCAGGCTCAGTTGGTCGATCAGAATGCATCATCTTAGACTAGGGGGTTTCTGGATTGATGTCGTCTCGTCATGAGTGAATTGTAGGAACATGTACCCTATCATGTCATGGAAAGATGATGGAGAAGGAGAAGAAGGAGGGAAGCATGCCTAAAGACTCTCTTGTAGCTAAACTGACAAGTTGATCAATCAAGAGAAAGCGAAGGGACACAATCTTTGACCACTATCCAAGACTGAAGACCATTGAAGATTACGCATCTCCAAGCCATGCAGAGGTGAAGAGAAAGCATCTTCAAGAAGACATCCAACATTTAGTAGCAAAGATGAATTTACATTGCCACATCGTCAAGCAGTCCATGTCAGCAGTGTCATTCCTTTACATGTCATGAGTGGTCATATACCACATCACTATTATGGATCATGTATATTGTATTCAAATGTATTGTAAAGTGGAAGTCCAAAGGACACACATGGAATGTAAATATTCATGTAAGTTGGAAATTCATAGGAATTCAAATATTCATGAGGGTAGTCAAGGTGTCACCCTTGGTTATATATACTCCCTCATTGTATGAGAAAAGGACTTTTCACCTTGGCTCCTCCCGTAAGGCATTAGAGAGATACACTAGTTCTTTGAGGAGAAAGGATTGGATTTAATGTTCTGCTACTGGGGATAGTGATGTACATTGTAAACATGTGTCTTGGAACTTTTACCTAATAACATAAGCCTTCAAGGCCAACATATTCTTGATGCATTGACTATGAATGTTTGTAAGACTATTCTATGGATGTTTGTATTTCATGTTTGCTTTCACATGTGCTAATATAGTTGAACTATTTTGGTTATTTTAGTAATTATTTTATTGAGAATGTGTTGTAATGGTTGTTATTGATGTCCCATTCTTGTGGACTATTCCACATGATATTAGAAATATCTTTCTTTATTTGTTGGTTGTAACGACCATCGCAACTGCTGTGGACTATTCCCTTGGATGTTAGACAGACCCTTCTGGTTCATGTGTGTCTCTTCTTGGGTGGTACTATTACCTCTCACTTAGAGGCTCACTTTTCTCCCCCCTCTATAGTGGAAGAACCTTGACATGGTTGCAAATAAACACTTACCAGGCACACCTTCTTGTGTTTCAAAGATACCATTTCATCCCTCTCTCTTGCTGACAGTTAGAGCCAAGGAAAACCTTTAAGAATTTGGAAACCAGACCTTTATACCATATGGGACTCCTGCACCAAATAGTGTGAGATCTAATTGGGACTTCACATCAGGGATATCCCCTGAATGTTGATGGGTTTAACATCGTCAACATATTGACAATGTATCTGATGAACTAACGGTAAATAGGAACAACCATGTCACATTCAGGGGAAGTTGTGGTTATGAAAAAACAACATTTTATATTTTTTATGCATATATTATGAAAGACAATCACATGTATATGAAGTTTTTGATCCGGACAATCGTGTATATTTCTTAGTGATGAATAAACAACGGCACAGATTCAGGGGGAGCCTTTGATATGTTTTTATCAGTTGGTTATTGGCATTCTGACACTAACATTGGTTCATTGTAGACTATTAATAATGCCCACATGATGCTTAGGAATGATGTTGGCTCATATTGGTTCATGAGTTGCTGCAAAATGTTATTTCTTTTGTGATTGTTGATGCATTTTCTAATTGTTGAGATGGATATAATATCATATTTGATGATGAAGATTTGACTCAAGTTTGAGGGGAGCATCTTCTATGCTTCTAATAGTGCATTGTTGGCATTATGATTGATTGAATACTTCTTGTTGTATGATGAGTTTATGTTGAGTACATACCATTTCTAATGTATGATTGTTGGTGTTGTTACTACTGAAGATATATATGCTACTGTAATTATGAGTTATTAATAATGCATAGGTTTCATGAGGTAAAGTCTTGGATGATGCCTATATGTTGTGTGAGTTTCACTTAGTGAAGTTGTCAATAGTGTGTTAATCCTAATTGATACATTTGATGAAGAGGATATGTATGGTATGGTCAATATGCTACTGATTAGTTATATGTCTTGTGATGTTGGAGGTACTCTTGGTTCTCACATATGTTATTGATGCATGGAAAGAATATGTATATGCCACTGATGGTGTTGTGATTCAAGAGATTGATATATCTTTGGCACTTGGAGATTGTGGATCTTCCTACAAATGGAAAGAGTATGTTGGCCTTGATGATATGAGGTCAAGAGGATTAGTTACCGACAAAGATTTATTGCACTATCTTATGATTATGTTATATTTTCTTGGTGACACTTGGAAGCACTGCACATTTAGTCACTTGTTGATGATATTGAAGAGATTGATACTACACTAACTTATCTTACATGTTTAAGATGAGGATGTTCATGTTGATGATATCACATGTTTATGTTGCAGATTCTTATATGGTGAATGGTGGTTGCTAATGACTATTATGTTCCTGTTACCTCATGGTGGAGGTTTCTGTCCTTGGTTATAAGTGTCATATATGTCTCTTGATGTAAAGGTCATGAAAAATACCCATGTTGTAATCATTGTAAAATTTAGTCATGTATGGGCTATTGGGATCAAGTCATGCTATGTATGTAATCCCATTATTTTAGGAAATTGATCTAAAGTTGGGTTAAATATGTAAACCCACTATGTTGGATAATTGATGTAATCATGGGAGCATAGAGTCACTGGTGATAGGAACAATCATATTTGTTAGAGTCTTAAAGGCTTGTACTTTTATTGTATATCTTTAGAAGGTTCAGCATATGCTCAGGGGGAGCATGGTTAATATGCAACTTTTCAACTGATTAGACCTACAACAATCAACACTACAAAGGAAGAACTTCATTAAGCTTGGATTAGCACATTTCCCTTGATGTGAAAGGGGAAGAGAGGCTTGGTGTTTGGAGAAGAATGCATGGAGAGAAGATTGGTGTGTTTCAGAGTAGACTTCATGTTTGCAGGTGTATTTGTAAGTGTATTTGCAGGTGGTATCCAAACACCAAAGTGGTTGCCATCAAGTCCAAAGAGGGAGATTGTTGGAATTATGGCTATATGTTGTCCTTGATGTCAATATTGTGATAATATGATCTCATGCAGTTTGGTAGAGATATTACAAAGGACATGGACAGAGGAATGAAATTTCAGGGACAATTAGATGACAAAAGTAAAAGTTCAAGAAAGTATATGCGGTTCTTGTGAAGAAGGGCCATGCATATATGCAATTCCTATGAGTAAAAGTCACATACAAAATCTGAACCATGGAATTTTGGATACTAGGGGTCATTACCATGGTATTGGACCATAGTAATTGGAGCAACAATGGTTATTTGATGCCTTCAAAGAATAATAACAACATTACCAAGGGATTTACCTAAGTTATTGGCTGAGTCTCAAACTATATAACGAGATTGAGATCAAGGTGTTAAGTGTGCAAGTGATGAGTTATTCATTTGTAATTTGATCTAGAATAGATGTGCACTAGGGAGTAAGGAGAAGACTCAGATCTCAAATGTTTGAAGTATGTTGACATATATTCTTGAGTTTTTTTACTAATTACAAATGTATAAGTAACTAAAAATGATATATATATATATGGTTATAATGATGATGTGATCTAAATGAATTGTTCAAAAGTCTGTAGTTTTGACAATAAAGGTTGTGGAGAGCGAATTTATGTTTGTAGCCAAAGTTTCATATCTATACGCAAATTTGTCTTTGGATGGTCACATACATATGTGGATTTGTCTCTGTAAGGTTGTGTACATATTATGAGATATGGTATGTTGATATATATAAGTGTGTGTTATGCATGGTGGTCACATACATACGCTGATATGTTTCATGGATGTCATGTATATGTTCTAGGGTTTTGTAGTATGGATTGATGATGTCATTTGATGAGTTCTCCTATGTTTTCCATTGTTTGTCAATGATGTCTCTAGCTTAATAATTTGTGCATGACAATGTTTATTGGGTTAAATGAGGCTTGGTATATTGATCAGTGATGATGATCCATTACGATCAAATTTTCAATAAGTCAGTATTAATGTATCTATTGTGATTCAGTATTTAGTGACTGAATCAATGATTCAGTTTGACAAAGATTTTAGTAGTCAGTGATTTGAGATATATACACAGGTCTTCTACAGAGGAAGTGCATGTATACATGAGTTTTATTCTAAACAATAGCATATGCAATCTAAATATTAATTTGGTCAGGGTTTTTAGTGCTACTAGTTAATGACAGGTTATAGGTTCTGTGTATGAGGAATAATCTCGATGATTTATATTTGTTGTGGATTGGTTTGATTTGGTTGCAATATTTGGTTGAGATTCAATTATTGGTTTTCTAATTTTATAGTGATCAAGTTGGTTCAGTGATTGGATGATTTAATTTAGTGTTTGGTTTCAGAGTTGTTACTTGGTTTGGGCTTAATGTTGGAAGTGAGTCTAGTTTGAAAATATGATGAAAAGTGGCCTACAGGTTTTGATGTTTTCAGTCAGGTGGATCCAGCATGAAATAATATGAAACGTGGTCCACAAAGGAGTGATGAGGGTTGGAGCCTTCAGTTAGGGAGTCAGAGCGTCCTTCAAGTGGTAGTTGGTAAATTTGTTGAAATAGTATGTGCTCCCTTCTGGTAACAATTGGTAAACAAGATCAGGGGGTTGTAGCTCCCTTCTAGTGGGTGCTGGAGAATGAGTGGAGCTTGTAGCCTCATACATGTGGGTTCCTACATGCTAGTAAGAGTCTGCACCAGTACAAGATGTAATGAAGTTTCCTTAATAATAAAAGAAGAAGACAGAGACGATGACAATGATGGTTTTCTCCCACATTAGATTTCCACATAAAAATCCTAGCATTCCCATGTGTTGTTGTGTTGGTCATGTGTGATGGTTTGTCTTTCTCTCAATGTTCATGGTTATTTGTAATTAATGGCTAATGAAATAATGAAGTACTGGTTAAATATGAACATCTGATGAAACATATAGAAAAACAGTTATTTGGATATACATGGTTTGCATTTATCACTGTCGCATACATACACGGGTTTCATGAATAAAAGTAGTGTACATAAATCAAAATATGAAATGAAAAGTTAAAGTGAGTTAAAAAAACTGATTTAGCTCCCCCCCCGCCCCCACCTAGTATTTTTCCTAACAACCGATACATGGAAATATACAAACAATTGTCCACCAGGTATGGTAGATATTCTTAGAAGAGCAGAGGTTTATAAATTTATATTTTGACAGTTTGATTTACAAAATCATGAGATAGATGAGGCCATATAAAATTAAGATGAAAAAGCCATGGAATTAAAAATATTTGGGCATAGGATTAACCTGACCCCTGATCTGGTTGAAAGAGCAACACAAATTCCAGGCAGAGGGGGAGCAATATTTAATTCCAAGAAAACCCCTAAGCTAGACAAGATTGAAATGACTAGTAAAATATGTGGGAAAAAAGTATCTATTTCGAGGAATGGATAAAAAATTCAAGATGTTCCCCAAGGACTATACAAATCCTTAATTCAAGTTGCCCTTAAGAAAATTATGAAGCATCACAATCTTGATATTTTTGGTGACTGCAAGAGGCTAGTTATTCATTGGGTGGAAGGGACGTCCATAGATGTCCCTCATCTGTTGGCTAAAAAATTACATTATGACCTGTAAGAAAGTAAAATTAAGAAGGTTAAGTTTTGTTTCTCAGGAACACTGTAGAAAATTATTGATTTGTGTCGACCCTATGTTGAAACAAGGCCTCTTAAAACTTATATTAGGAAATCAAAACCAAAGAAAGCCATTAAGGAAGAACATGAATAGACTCTGTTTGAAGGTGTGGAAATTTTTTCTAATACAATTTTCCATGCTAAAGATATAGCTGCTAATGTTATAGTAGACTTACATGTGCGTGTGGATGAAGATGAGGAGCAAGAAGGTATGGACAATTACATGGAAACATGTAATGAATATTTTTCTATATTAGACAAAATTCCTTCTAAAAATTTGGCACCTCAATAAAATTCCCTTTTATGGGTGATTCAATATCTACATCTCCAATTTTAAATGTGCATAGTCCAACATACAGTTTCACTAACATATTTATTTTCTCAGTATGTGATAGAATGATCCATTACAAACAAGTTTTAATGGAGTTTTCTTCCTTTATATACGGTTGGAAGGAAAAGTACGAACTAAAGGAGAAGGTCATTGTTGAATACATGAAGAAGATCGTAGTGTTGGAATACACAATTATGAAACAAACACAAAAAGTAGCTAAATAAATAAATGCCATGGATAAAATTATTGATGAATTGAGTAATTAGATATCCAAAATGAGCGACGAAGGTATGAGGGAGATAAATGAACTACATGCAAAGTCAAAAAAATTTAGGTTGCATATGATGAAAGAATTAGTGAACTTGAAGAGGAGTTAGGAAGAAGACCCGAGGTTCTCAATTTACCTACATTGGAAACTTCATAAACGTTTGAGGCTAAATTAGTCAATTTATTGAATGAAAAAGATAAATTTATTGAATATTTAAAGGATGTAATTTCAATAAATCTAAAGATCATGACCAATAGAAGCATGAATTACAGGTTGAAGAATACAAGAAAAGAGTGACTAAGTTGGAGAAAACCTGTCATAGGAAAGCTAATAAGTTGAGAGAGAGATATCTTGAAATTTCCCAGTCAAAAAAAAAGATTAAAGAACTTGAAGAGGAAAAATTCGACAATTTATAGAAGGTGGTATTGAGAGTGGGGATAAAGGTAAGTGTAAGGGTAAAGGTAGAAGTTAGGATACAAGAGTAAAACAAATTCCTTCAAAGGACTTGATGAAATCCAAGCTAAAAGCATGAGTGAAGGTTTTAGATACCATTATCTCAGCCATGAATATTGTGGGTGATTTGTATGTCTCACCCCTACTTGTTAAATCATTGAAGTAGACGGTATTTGAGAGAGAAAAAATAATTAAAATTCTACACAATGATCTCATGAGCGACCGAAAAACACAGTATTTGGGATGTGACATGGAGACTAAAATTTTTAAATCCTAGGTTTCTAATTCACAATAGCAATTAGAGAGGGAAAAACAACAACAATCAACAAATAAACAACAATTAACAAAAATCAAGGGAAATAGAGCTTGAAGATAAAGTACAACAACTCATTGGTGAACTGGCCAAATGTAGATATCAAATGAAATCTACAAAGGAAGATCTTGAAAGGAAGGAAACTAAGCACAAGTAGAAATATAAGAAGAATGTGGATTTATTAAACAAGCTAAGGCTAAAAAAAGCTAATATGAGATAAAATTATGAAAGAAAAATTCAATAGCTTAAAAAAGGATCAATGGATATGTCTTGTAGAACAACCAAAAGTCTCCACAAAAGGAAATAGACACTTTTCTTCTCAAGAGGAGGACTTGCTGAATCCTCCCAAGCATCCTCGAGTTTCAGAATGACAATTCTTAGGTTTTGTACCTATGTAGATAAATTTCAATGTTGGGCAATCCGGGGGTTGCTAGAGTTGGAGGTGTAATTTTTAACCAAAATGGTAAAAAAATCTTGTCTTATGCCTGGAGGATTGGCACTACCTCAATTAATCAAGCAGAGATGTGGGATGCCTGAATGCCTGGAACGGTCTCTCCATTCTTCTCCAACATTGTTTTTTTCTATTAATAAGAAAATTGCATAAAACTTTTACAAGAGATACAAATTTAGCAACATCAAAACAAAATAGCTACATAATAATATTGCATATATCAACATCACTAGGAATATAATCCACATATCTGTATCTCACCAGACAAAAGATCCTTATAAGGCTGACAAAGTCGTACAAAAATAAGGCCTCAAGTCTCAAGAAATTATCAACTCGAGCTCCAACACTCCAAAGTATCAAGAAAAATACATAATTTCTTTACTTAGTAAATAAATAATATACAATTGGAATCAACCATATTGGCCAAGAAATGAAGCCTGGGCATGCATTTTATTGAAGCAAGACAATTTTGACCTACCTGACAGAAATGCATGCCAAACCTTCATTACAAGGCCAAATTGAGTGATTCAAATTGGAGAGTATTTTTTTACTCATAAAGAACATTAATACAATTAATTTTTCTAATTTTTTCCATATAAATTAATTTTTTTTAGGATTAGTGAAATATTTCAATTTGTTTTACCATATAAATTAATGTACAAACTTTGCATACATGTAGCCTAATGGTTTGGATTTACATTGTTTTACATATACGATATATGTAATTATATTTTAATGATTGCATATTTAATGTATTGTTATTCAATAGGTTCTTCATCCTAGTTCAAATTGAGTCTAAGCAATAAGCTAAAAACACCTCTAAACCATTATCAACCAATAAATAACCACTAACCATGCTAACTCTCATCCAAGTAATCCTAATTTTTTTTGCCAACAATTCATACCAAATATTGAACAATTTAAGTATATTGAAATAGGTGAATTGTATTGACATAAACAATATTGAATAATTTCAAAGTTTAGGCCACAAAAATCATCATTTTTTAAACATGGATTACAAATAATTCTGAAAATTTAGAAGTCTTGTTCATTGACATTATTGTTTGCAACAATGTAATCCATTGCATCATTGTTAATGTTCATATGTTCTTTCAAGTATTTAATATTATGATTATCCTCATCTTGACTTGCATCATCTTCATCATCATTGAAATTTGACTAAAGACCATCTATATTGTTACTCGATCTATTTGGATCATCATTTTCTATACCATCCATAATATTGTCTTCTATAACGTCATCTAAATTTGAATTGTTATCTTCTTGTTCCTGAAAAAAACCATCTTCAACATCATCATGGATGTCAATTTCTTCAATGTTATGTAATTCCTCTCTCTCATTTTGTTAGCCATCATTGTTCTGCTCAGTATCCACTAATGCATCGTGAAATAAATGCCTTAATCTTGGATCATAATGTATGACAAATATCCATTTTGGGTCCAAAATATCTTCATAGAAAATTACATGCACATGAATGACATACATATATTAGACCTATGTTATAGCAATTTTATTGTTTAATAAACACACACACACACATATTCATAATAAACTATGAATTAATAGATTAATGGTCACTACCACTTCTTGATTGAGTTAAAGAAATACTTGCTCACAATGAATTGGTAGAACATAAGGCTTCTTATCCTGTGGTTGGAACCTTGAGGAATCTATAGAAAACAATCTACTATAGGTATCATGTCTCCATTTCCTCTCAAATGCTTCATACTGTATACAATTAAAATTAAAAAAATTAAAAGAGGGGTAATCAAACTCAATAATTTATTAGTTTTTCCCAACATATTGTTGATTCCCTTCAATAACATTCTTACATTTTGAGCTTGATCGACTGGATTGCTTGAAATCAACCATGGTGCCACAATCAAATGATCATATCTTTAAATCTAGACTTTCTACATGATAATGTTGACCATATGCCTACATTGCAGAATATTTTCTCGCCTGTGAAAGATCATTTATTTAAGTGAAAACAAATATAATGACAAATATTAAAATAGTTAATAGTGTCAAATTGTAAAGAAAGAACGTTTTGTAAAATTCTTGTATCTTTTAACCCTGTATGGAGATTACTGGAAAACGAATTCTTAAAAACATAAAACACAAAACAAATAGACATATATTTTTACCTAGATCCCAAAACAAGGACTACCAGATTGATTTTGCATTATGTTACTTTCAATGTTACAATACATATATATGCATGTCGAAGCATTCATAAACCCCAATATAGTAACCCTAGATTAGAACATAATTGCAGTTCCCTTGACCAGATCTACAAAATACCATGGGTAGAAAACCATCATGCCCAAAACCATGTGCAAAACCCATGCACAAAACCATTGGTAAGTATGCCCACCTAATATAGGGTCCAAAAAAAATTTCCCAGGGCGCTACCCCAAACCCCATACAAGGGGGGTACCACCCACTTGAAACCCCCCGCCTGTGACTGCCCTATTGCACCTGGTGCAATGAACAAGGGGGGTTGTCGCCCGCCCTCTGCCCCCCGTGCACGTGCAACTAGTCGTGGAAAGAATATAACACACACCCAACAATTCCAACTGTACCTTTATCTCACATCCTCTAGACATGTTGATTTCATGTTATTTTATGTTTGAATCTATAACCCTTCATCTTCTATTTGATTTTGACATTGTTTAGTAAACCATTGTAATGTGCAATCTTTTCCCCATTCCCTATGAAGATCAGTGGGAAGTGAAGTATTCCTTGGGTTTGATCTCTTAAACTACCTCCTTGCTTCTAACACTTCTTCTCTCTTTTTATCATATAAATCAATCCATTTGTTCATAAAGTTCATGTGGTACATAATGAACTTGTCAAATATAGCACTTTCGTCTGCACCTATTACATGTCAACATGCTTATTTAAAACTCTAAATTTCATGTTATATGTTTGACAAATAAATTACATAGTAAATTAATGATTGCAAGGAAAACAACCACAATGATCATGAATTTACTTACTAATTTCTAATTCAACACCATTAGATTATGGTTTTTCTCCATCAATAATATATGATGCCCATTCTCCATCCCATACGCCTAGCCCATCTTCAAAATCATTACCAAGGAATTCACATACAATGAAAAATGCTTGCTTCAATACATACCCTTCAGCCATGCAACCCTCTCGATGTTCCTTTTTATGGGCATATCTTTTTAGAGTTTTCATATACCTTTCAAAGAAAAATATCCACCTCCTTGATATGATACCTACCAATTCAATGTCATCGACTAGGTGTATAAGTAAATGGACTTGTAGGTCCATGAAACTTGTAGGGATATCCTTATCAAATACACATACAATTTCTGCAATTTCCTTCTTCCGTTTTTGCACTTCAAATTCGTGGATATCCTTGGAGGTCATCCACCTAATATGAGACTAGAAAATTAGTATAAACCTTTAGTCAAAAAATAAAAATCAATATAATGTATCTATGTCTCTCACACACTAACATTTCATATCGCATACCTTACAAATACTGACAATCGAATTATGGCATTCCTTAAGTCAACAGTAACACATGAATCACCCCTAATTTCCATCGACATGATATGCTATCAAACAAATTTCTCAAAGTTCATTAGTAATTTTTCTCAACAAGATATTAAAATATATTTTGTACTTAATCATTGTTACGAGTGAAAGTTAAATGATGATAATACTTTGATGAAATTATAAAAATCATGTGTTTTAAATCTTGTCAGATCTCCATCAATTGTAAAATATTATTCCAATGATGACTCATAGCTAGTAGGTGTCCTCATTAAATGAATTAATCTTTTTAGTTGGTCTAACTCTTTTTTTTTTTCAAAATCCCTGGAGCTTCTGCATATGTTTCATTTTACTTGTTTTGCCACAAATGTTTCTATTAAATTTGGTACACAAAAGAGAAACATCTCTCCTTGAAGACAAGGTGTCCTTTTGTTTTCTTGATATATGTCGAAATATAGAATCTAGGACATTTTTGAATATTTTCATAAGATCTAACAAGTGAGATATTAAAAGATCCTTCTAGTAAAGGAGCTCATAAAATATGGATTTCCTTTTCATTCCTTCTAGCATATTAACTACAACTTGTTCTGGTTCTTCAATTGAATCACCCGGGTCAAAAAATACTCCCAAGATTTTGATTCATCATTTTCATACTTCTTAAGCCAATCACCTAGATCCATAATCAAGGAAGGGCCTCTATTTTCAAATTTTCCATCAAATTGATTCTTATAGAAATTTCTAAGATTATGATCTGGTGGTAGAATAATCTTGTTGTTTGCATAAATAAATCTATGTAGATCTTTAGAATAAAGCCCTTGAAATTGTTCTGCACATCTTGGACATGCAAATCCCCTTTGTTTGTCCTAAAATTCAATAAGTAATGTTAATAACATCAAAATAATAATATAAACATAAGTATGAAAGTTGGGATGAAAATAAATAATGAGTGTAAATACGTAAATATTTTATCTTGCCAAAGCAAACACCAAGTCCTGGCAAATCATGAATAGTCCAACATAGCACACCATACAACATGAAGGACCTATTTGATGGAGAACATGATATTTCACACATTCTTATGCCTTTCCATAGCAGTTACATCTCATCAATAAAAGGTGCAAGATAAACATCCATTTTTTTACTTGTTTTCTTCTTCGATGAGAGTTAGCATAAGGTGGTCCTTTCTAACACTCATCCATGGGGGGATATTGTATACTATAAATATAACTACCCAAACACTATAATTTGAGCTCAAGAAAGGGAATGAGAACACTCCATTAATTGTAAGACCAAACCTAATAATACTTGGTTCATATTTGAATTTTCTTGGCCATTTTTCCTCTATGCGTTTCATTGCTTTAGAGTCA
Organism: Pinus tabuliformis; assembly: GCA_031772625.1. Lineage (NCBI taxonomy): Eukaryota > Viridiplantae > Streptophyta > Pinopsida > Pinales > Pinaceae > Pinus > Pinus tabuliformis. Next base: position 791,172,330 of record CM062805.1, read on the forward strand.
GTCGGAATTCAAATGAATCCATATTTACTCCTATTATTTTTATGACAGTACATCAATTGTGTACGTGACTAGCAATGAAACATCGGCATGTGACTTAAAACCTTCTTTGGAACTATAGGAACTTGTACATCTGTATGATATATCTTCTCTTTGTATACATGGAATTCTACCTTGTCTTGATATTCATTTCTATATAAAATGCAATCATTTTTACATCAATAAATTTTCTTATATTCAATCCCCAACTTAACCAACAATTGACGTGATTCTTTGCAAGTTGATAGCAACACATTCTCTTAAGGGAATATTTTAGTTTTTAGTGCCCTGATCAATTAAATCAATTAAATGTTTGACTTATGATGCACATGTTTCATATGTCAATCTATACTAGGAATGCCTATATACAATATATGGTATTAAAATCCCCTTAAGGAAATATAAACAAAGTTTATGAATATTTATGAATTACATACACCAATTGATAATGCAAAGTAAGAAATATATTTCAACTCACTTCACTAGGGTAATGAATCCTTTGTCTAACCAACCAAATAGTGACTTTATTTCTAATAATATTAATGTGCATGAAATTTTTGAGGTAGCCTTAGCTGCTTGCTTGATTAAGTCTTTTAGGTTGTTATCATCAAGATTATGTTGGTGGTAATTACCCCTGCTATCATTGTTATTGTCAACCATATGATCATTATCATCATCATTGTTTCCATCCCCAAAGAAACCTGTAAGAATTTCATTCAATCCTTCTTCACATATTTCATATTCACTCTCATCACCATCATTAGAGCTAGGTAGCATGTCATCAATGTATGCTAATCTCATCATCTCTTCAAATTTCCCAGCTAGTAGTATTCTCTTCAATCTTGCTCTTCTTACCTTGGTATGGTTTAAAGGATGGTTTGGATCATCTCGTCCAAATCTTAATAACCTAGATTGACCTTGGGTATTAATATGCATATCAACAACATATTATATCTATCAACAAAACAAACATTATTTAATGTTAGGTAACAATTGGATAAATTGTGAATATATCAATTTCAAAGAAATATAATCAAATATGTCTTAACAAATAAAAATATAAAATTTACATACATACATACATACATACATACATACATACATACATATATATATATATATATATATATATATATATATATCAATTCAATTGAATCATGGAACATTATTTTATAGGTAACTTTTTTATACAATAATTTAAAATAAATCGCAGTTTTGATAACATAGTTTATAAAAATCAATCCAAACTCATTGAGTGTTGCTTGGTTTTCTAACCATAAGAACATCCTTAGGGAGACCTTGTTCTTCCCTTTTCTTTCATACAAGAGTGTGTTTTAAGAAGCCGTAATTAATCAAGAACTCATCTCCAATGGCAAGGTCCAAAATAGCCTCAACAATTTTCAATCTATCAACCTCATTTTCCATATCTCCATCTTTATCATTTATAACCTCAACAAATTGAAAATTCTGTCTTACAATAGGGTCCCTTCCCTTTTTTGTGTATGCACGCCCATCTACATACATAATATGACCTATGTTCATTTCTTTTCCACTTTCCAATTGGAGATAATGTGTATACATATTCGAATTTAGACCATATGTTGAAATGTTATGCTTATATTCTGCTAGCCTTCTCTGCCTTCACCACTGTAATATGACAAACCATAATATGGAATTAATATCCTAGTGGGTTGTTGTGAATTTTTTCTATGTTTAGATCCCACATGGAAATTTTGGATAATAAAGAGGCCTAGATTTGCTGTGTTGTAACTTAGGAGATAGTTTGCTATGACATAATATGACCTATGTTCATTTCTTTTCCACTTTCCAATTGGAGATAATGTGTATACATATTCGAATTTAGACCATATGTTGAAATGTTATGCTTATATTCTGCTAGCCTTCTCTGCCTTCACCACTGTAATATGACAAACCATAATATGGAATTAATATCCTAGTGGGTTGTTGTGAATTTTTTCTATGTTTAGATCCCACATGGAAATTTTGGATAATAAAGAGGCCTAGATTTGCTGTGTTGTAACTTAGGAGATAGTTTGCTATGTTGTAACTTAGGAGACAGTTCCTGGATGTGGGGGCAATCAAGAAGCTATGCTTCAACTCTGTAGAAAGAATGATTCATGAAGAAGAAGAATATACATGAGATTTCGGGAGCGCTTAATTAAGGTCTTCAAGATTATTTCTTAATGGTTACAATGAAATTTTAACGAGTAAAACAAAGTAAATTCATTAAAAATACATAAACTAAAGTGCAAGATGCATCTTACACTGTCCAAGAAAGGAAAAACATATCTGAATTCTGAGACACATAATAAAAATAATCATTGCAACACCAATGCTGCAATCAAACTGACATATATTATTCAGGTTTCCAAAATATTCTGGTTTACAATACTCCATCATGAAGATTGGACTCTAAACCTCCAAAAAAATCTCATTTTTGGCCTCTTATTTTTCTCCACTCTAACTGCCATGACCAGTTTCAAAAACTGAATCTGGAATGTGAAAAAAGTTCTTTAATAACAAAATTACAAATAATTACACACACAGATAGATACATATATATAAAACTAACATTTTTGTTAAAATCTCTCCTTTATGATATTAATGCAATATACATAATACAATATCACATTAAATCAAATTTAATTGAAAAATAGAAGAGGGATCAAATCTGAAGTGTTTTTGGATATGCATGGGTTCCATTTTCATGTCAGAAAACCACATATAGATTTTGAAAACCACAAACAACCTACATGACATTTCTTGGTGGTTTTAGGAATAGAAGAAGGTGTTGCCGTAATGAATCGTGACCGTCAATTTGGAAACAAGTGTTTAAGGCCAAACCACTCTATGGGGGCTATCTCTGGCATAAATTCATGTAGTTTGTGCCTCCAGGTTTCTCTGGGATCTGGACACAAGATTTTGGACCATTGATTGGAAATAACAAAGTCTTCATTTAACTTCCTATGAAGGTCAAGCCTCTTCAAATACTCTGTATCGAAATTTCTTGCAATGACTTAGGAGAGAACGCGACCTGCACCTGGTCTGTGTTTTGGTGATATTCTTGATGAATTCCAGAAATGACTTATGTTTGGTCATTGGTGGCTATGAATGACAAAAGAAATAGCGAGAATCACTGATCAATTTTCATGCTCTTCGTTGTTTATTTCCAGACTTGGAAAGTGTGCACCATACATTGTACAACAATGATGTGTTGTGCTGTAACTTCATCCAGCGGTTATTTAAATATAAACCCCTACCAGATGCAAACTCGTTGTTACTGAAGCAGGCTTTACGCGCTCATAAGAATGTAATTTTCAGGAAAACGTTGTAACTTGAGCAATATAATACCAAGAATTCAGCATGTTAATTTCAATGTCGATCCTTCGAAAACCAACATTCCACATTGCTAGATCAAATTATTGTTGGGTAATTTATATAGCCTCTCAGTTCTAAAAATAAAAACCACGTTGCTTTATGCTAATATTCGGCGGTTATCTTAAACGACACATGAGCTTTTGAAAACATCATTAAAAGATATAGGTTCATTTGAGTAATTTTTACCCAATTTCGACTTTTTACTGGCCCAAAAAGAAATGATTGAGGGTTTCAAATTGTTCATCTTGTAATCCTTATTTTACTTTTGCTGAGACTTGCAAGGATACGACATAGAGTTCTCGATCTTACGCTCTTACTTCAAAATTATAACAGGGCATAATGCTCCTCCAATTTGTGCGAATGAGATTGCAACTCAAAATCCTGTAAACCGTATGGATGTTATGTAAACCTCGGTGACATAAATGTAGACCAATGTAACGGTTCCTATGATGCATAGGCATGCTCCAGAGAGAAGAAAAGTTGTGACAATTTGCACCCAAAAAGGTCCACAATAATTGCTGATAACACAAGCCCAGGAATCTGCAGAACTTGAAATAAAAAGATCCCTCGGGGATGCTGGGACTGCAACATAGAACATAAACATAATCAAGAAAGGTGTCGAAGATGGTCCAAGTAACCACCTCCAACTCCTTGTTAACTCCACGATGTGGCTTTCGAGCACACTCTCTGAAATTTCAACAAATGCTGTTGGTGTCACCTGCAATAGTATTGATCCTGGGGAAATCCATGCTTTCTTCACAACTCCATGTAACTCGATTAGTCAGGATAGTGTGCAATAGTCGATCAATTTTTAATCCAGTCTTCTATCTTCGGAAATCTATTGGCTCTGTAAATAATGAGGAGAAGTAACTTTCAGTATTCTCCAATACGTTAACTGCAAAAGCTATAAGACCATAAGGATGAGCGAAGCCAACAGTTGGAAGAACATGGTCTAGCATTTTCCACAGGTTCCATCAAATTTTACAATTTTTAATCTTTTGTTGGAACTTCCTTAAATATATTTAATATTTTAATTTCTCCAGAATGAGCTACAACATCTGGCTTCAATTGGGGACAACGTTTTGCTTGCAAAACACTGACAATTATAAATAGTGGCCTCAGTTGTGTATGGAGTCCAGAATTTTGAAGATCATGAAATCTGAAAACTGAATTCTCTTAATTTTTTTCAACCTAAAAATATTTCCAAACTTGTTTGCAACTGGGTGTGACACTTATTCATCAAGTAAAATTGAAATGAAGAACTGTGACTAAAAATAAAATGATCAATACCTGAGCTTATTTATGTATAGGTTCCTACCCATGTACATAACTGATCTTAATCAGGTGAAGTCTGTCTTCCAATGAATGATGCCATGTCAGTATCTGAGTGCTTGATCTAGGATCATTCTGCCATTGAATTTTGAAAATACAATTCAAAAACTATGCATAAGGGAAACTTAACAAAAATTAGGAATATATCTGCTAAATGATATGTATAGGCTGCTAATAAATTTCTCCATGTAATCTGCCACAGGATCTTCAAAAGTATGAGAAAATATATGGTCTTGATCAGCTCCAAAAAATTTCTCTATCTAATATGCTCAATAGAACAATCAACAACATCCTTAAGAAAATGATCTATGTCACATTTTATGTCTCCACTTTTCATCTTTGAGCTTTGATTGAAAATAATTTTTTGATTGAAAATAATTTTTAATTATGACCTCAGGAAATAAAAGGAAATTTTTCATATCACTATATGACATATGGCCAACTTCAAATAGATTGTTTACCTCCAGAAATATTGTGTTCTTCAATGCAATTCTAAACAATCTCTTTATTAACACTTTTTTTTTTACATAAGATAGCCTCTTTTGTGATGATAAATGGCTTGACATCATAAGATAGCCTCTTTTGCTATGATAAATGGCTTGACATTTGTCACCTATCGGTTTTCTTCTTTATGTTCAGCACTCAACTAATGAACTTGAATACCTTCATCTAGTTCCTCATCTCTTTATGTTCAACATTCAACTAATGAACTTGAATACCTTCATCTAGTTCCTCGTCTCTTTATGTTCAACATTCAACTAATGAACTTGAATACCTTCATCTTGTTAGTCATCTGAATCGTATTTGTCATAACTAGGAGAACCATTAAATTTAACAAAATAAGATCTCTGGGATTTGTTTGCAACTTAATCATTTCTCCTTGATTGTTGAGTAGAATTTCTTGATGTAGGTTTGAACTTCTTTCTATTTTAATACTTTCTTGATTTGTTTGAAATCATCTAGTTCCTCATCTCTTTATGTTCAACATTCAACTAATGAACTTGAATACCTTCATCTAGTTCCTCATCTCTTTATGTTCAACATTCAACTAATGAACTTGAATACCTTCATCTTGTTAGTCATCTGAATCGTATTTGTCATAACTAGGAGAACCATTAAATTTAACAAAATAAGATCTCTGGGATTTGCTTGCAACTTAATCATTTCTCCTTGATTGTTGAGTAGAATTTCTTGATGTAGGTTTGAACTTCTTTCCATTTTAATACTTTCTTGATTTGTTTGAAACAGTGTCAAGAATTTTTTTTCTTATGGGATTAATGAAGAGTATTTAAACTTTTCAGCATTATTTTTAGAAAAGGATAGCTCTTTTCATTCAGAGACACATTTTGGATCATCATGAGATTTTAAAGTTTCTTTAGAATCATAATACTCACAACAACCTTCAAAGAGAAACTCTAGTGCATATAAAGTCTTTCAAAATGAATTAAATGTTGCATGGAAAGCGTTCAAAAAAGAAATACTTGAAAGCGATAAATCTCTATACCAAACCCTTGCTTCATGATTCAAAGAAAACATGAACAACTTCATTTTCACATCTTCATGAATGATACTCTATTCCTTCATGCATTCATGAAAGCTTCTAAGATGCTGAATTGGACTTTCATTTGCACCTCCATTGAATCTTGGAAGATACTCATTCCACTCATGATTTCTTATGGGATTAATGAAGAGTATTTAAACTTTTCGACATTATTTTTAGAAAAGGATAGCTCTTTTCATTCATAGACACATTTTGGATCATCATGAGATTTTAAAGTTTCTTTAGAATCATAATACTCACAACAACCTTCAAAAAGAAACTCTAGTGCATATAAAGTCTTGCAAAATGAATTAAATGTTGCATGGAAAGCGTTCAAAAAAGAAATACTTGAAGGAGATAAATCTCTATACTGCTTCATGATTCAAAGAAAACATGAACAACTTCATTTTCACATCTTTATGAATGATACTCTATTCCTTCATGCATTCATGAAAGCTTCTAAGATGTTGAATTGGACTTTCATTTGCACCTCCATTGAATCTTGGAAGATACTCATTCCACTCATGAAATGTAGGCATATGATGAGGATAGCTAGTGATCCAAGTAAAATCTAGTGGGGCAAACATGCTAAAAATTCATGGATAGACATCTTGAAAACCCAGATTTAAATGCTCAAGGGTAAAAAGATAACCTGAAAAATTTACATCCAACTTATGAAACTTGTCACCCTCTAAAAATGCAGGGATAGACATCTTGAAAACCCAGATTTAAATGCTCAAAGATAAAAAGACAAGGTGAAAATTTTACATCCAACTATTGAAACAATTTTACATCCAACTATTGAAACTTGTCACCCTCAAAGCTTCAGATTTAAATCCTCAAAGGTAAAAGACAAAGGTGAAAATTTCGAGCTTCCAACTTTATAAAACCTAGAGAAAAATAACTTCGTGTCTATGTTCCTTATGTTGTACCTATGTTGTACCTCACGAGACAGTTCCTTATGTTGGAACTAGTGCCAGCGAGAATCAATGCGTGAGACATTTTGAAATTGGATAAAAAGATTGAAATTAATGAGATTGGATAAAAAGATTGAAATTAATGGTCGGAAGTACATGCCATGAAAGCCGTCACTGAAATTTCTAGTTTCGAAACCCTAGCCTTCTAAAGCAAGAGAGTGAGACTATGAGAGTTGCATAGACAATTAAGAATATGTGTTTCAACTCTATGAAAAGAATGATGGACGAAGAAGAAGAATATGAGTGACTGAGCATTGCAAGTTAGAGATGTAAAGTAGAAAATGAAGGAGACAAAGTGTTGGCATAGACAATTAAGAATATGTGCTTAACTCTGTAAAAAGAATGATGGATGGATGAAGAAGAGGAATATGAATGAGAAGAAGAAGAATATGAATGAGATACCCCGAAGGAGACAAAGTTTTGGCATAGACAATTAAGAATATGTGCTTCAACTTTGTAGAAAGAATGATGGATGAAAAAGAAGAATATGAATGAGATTTGCAATGTATTAATTTTTAATGATTAGAATGAAATTTTAAGGAATACAACGAAGTAAATTTATTAAAACATAAACTAACTCAGCAACTTCATCTTACATTGTCCAAAAGGGAAAAAACATATATGAACGTTGAAACACATGAAAAAAACCAATCACTGCAACACCAATACTAAAATCAAACTAACATATATTATTCAACTTCTACAAGATTATTGTTTACAATACTCCATCATAAAGACTGGACTCTGAACCTCGAAAAAGTCTCTTTTTGAACTCTTATTTTTTCTCGCTCTCGCTGTCATGATCAGTTTCAAAAACTGAATCTTGAAGCAGTTTCCAAATAACTGCATCTGAAAAAGGTTCTTTAATAAAAGGTTACCATTAATTACTTTTTAATATATATATATATGTATTACGATATTAATGCAATATGCATAATACAATATCACACTAAATAAAATTTAATTGCAAAATAGAAAAGGGGCCAAAGCTTAAGTGTTGCTGGAGATGCATGGGTCCCATTTTCATGTCGGAAAACCACATATAGATTCTGAAAACCACAAACAACCTACGGGACATTTCTTGGCGGTTTCAGGAATAGAAGAATGTGTTGCTGTAATGAATCGTGACCGTTAATTTGCAAACAAGTGTTTCAAGCCAAACCTCTCTATGGGGGCTATCTCTGGCATAAAATTCATGTAGTTTTTGCCTCTGGGTTTCTGTTGGATCTGGACACAATATTTTGGACTATTTATTGGAAATAACAAAGTCTCATTCTTTTAACTGCCTATGAAGGTCGAGCCTCTTCAAATACTATGTATCGAAATTTCTTGCTAAGATTTAGTAGAGAACGCTACTTGCACCTGGTCTGTGTTTTGGTGATATTCTTGATGAATTCCAGAACAAGCTTATGTTTGGTCATTGGTGGCTATGAATAATAAAAGAAATAGCGAGAATCACTGCTCAATTTTCATGCTCTTCGGTGTTGATTTCTAGACTTGGGAAGTGTGCACCATACAATAATGATGTGTTGTGTTGTCACTTTATCTGGCGGTGATTTAAATATAAACCCCTACTAGATCCGAACTCGTTGTTAATGATGCATGCTTTACGTGCTCATTAGAATGTAATTTTCAGGAAAACACTGTAACTTGAGCAATATAATACCATGGTTTCATCATGTTAATTTCAATGTCAATTCTTCGAAAACCAGAATTCCACACTGCTAGATCAAATGACTGTTGGGTAATTTATATAGCTTCTTAGTCCTAAAAATACAAACCACATTTCTTAAGATGCTAATATTCGGTGGTTATCTTGAACTGAACTTGAGATTTTGAAAACATCATTAAAAGATATAGGTTCATTTCAGTAATTTCTATCCAATTTCGACACTTGATGAACCTGTAGACTTCATCTTTTCCATGTGACCGGCCCAAAAATAAATGATTGAGGGTTTTAAATTGTTCACCTTGTAATCTTTATTTTACTTATGCTGCGAGGATACGACATAGAGTTCTCGATCTTATGCTCTTACTTCAAAACTAAGACAGGGCATAATACTCCTCTAATTTGTGTGAATGAGCTTGCAGCTCGAAATCTTGTAAACCATATGGATGTTATATAAACCTCCGGGAAATAAATGTAGAACATTGTAACTTTCCTGTGATGCAAAGGCATACTTGAGAGAGGAGAAAAGTCGTGACAATTTGTACCCAAAAAGGTCCACACTGATAACACAAGTCCCCAGGAATCTGCAGAACTTGAAATAAAAAGATCCTTGATGGATTCTGGGATTGCAGCATAGAACACAAACATAATAAATAAAGGTGTCGTAGATGGTCCAAGTAACCGCCTGTTGGGAATTTATGAAAATTCCATAACAGAGAGACAAAAAAATGCGCTGTTTTAATACTCTGTTTTAGCACAGAAAACTGAAAATCGTTTGATGGAAACGGTGTTGCAGCAACGCAGTTTGGTAAACTGGTGTTTCAGCAATACAAAAAAGATATTTTCTGAAAACTGAATTTCAACAGTGCACAACAGAAGGGAAATTGTATTCATTTAAAATACTTCCTCTAACAGAGGGATTTCTACAAGACTACTTTAAAGACAGTTCAAAACTTAAAAAAAACTTCACGCTGTAAACATAAATTACATTACTGTGTTATAGAAAACAAAATACTCTGTCTTCTCTGAAAAATCAACAAGCTGTTTTTCGCTGTTGTGTATGCACTTTGCACTGTTGTGTCCGCACTCCTGTCCATCCACAAAACACTCTGTTTCTGTTCAGAACGTTGTTGTAACACTCTGTTTCTCCCTTGAGAACATTTTAAACTGCTGCTGTAACACTCTGTTTCTTCCTTGAAAACATTTTATGCTGCTGCTATGAATTTCATTCATGCATTCACGCCACTACGTACATCAAAAAAACTTCTGCACTGCTGTGCATTACAAAGAGAGCTCTGTTCAAACATTTTTTACACACACTGCTGTGTTTTCATTACATTTTTCAGATTCAACGAAAAACAACTGAACATCACATTTTCTTTTTTGCCGTAAAAACAAAACTATACCTGTGAATTAAAAAAAAAAAAAATTAAAATCCTACCTACATTTACCAACTACAACAATAAATTACCATCATTCCTTGAGTGACCACCATTCCGTAATAAATTGCTGTGTAATGGTTGATTCAGGAAAGGACTGGAGTTGCGGCTGTTTAATGGTAGATTCATCAATGCAGAGGTATGGATGTTGATTCATCAGTACAGGGGTATGGCAAAGGACTGGCCCTGCAGTTGAAAATAATATTTCAACACTCCCCTTTAGTTTCAACTGCTGGGTTATCAGTCATACCCAGACATTTCCTCAAAAATTCGAAACTTTTCTGTCCCAAAGGCTTGGTTAGAATGTCTGCAACCTGCTCCTGAGTTTTGCAATGTATTAAGACAATTTCTCCATTATTTACCAACTCTCTGATATAATGAAACCTTGTGTCAATGTGTTTCGTTCTCTTATGAAACACAGAATTTTTGGATAATGCAATAGCAGAACTGTTGTCACAATAAATGACAGTTCCTTTTATTTTCTCTTGGCCTAAGCTCCTTAACATCCTTCTCATCCAAACTGCTTGACATGTTGCTGCTGTAGCTGCCACGTACTCTGCTTCTGCTGTAGACAATGCCACAATTGGCTGTTTCTTGGAAGCTCATGAAATGGCTCCTGAACTCATGTGAAAAACATAACCGGAAGTGCTTTTCCGATCATCTACACTTCCAGCCCAATCACTGTCTGTGTATCCAACTAAATCTGAACATTTTGAGATAGTATATAAAATCCCAAACCTTTTAGTACCTTTAACATACCTCAAAATCCTTTTTGCTCCCTGCCAATGTGCTTCTTTTGGCCTCTCCATGAATCTGGAAATTAGACTAACAACATACATTATGTCTGGCCTAGTTGCAGTCAACGACATGAGGCTGCCAACTATGCTCTTGTACAACCTAGGATCAAAATCCTTGCTGCTCTCCTCTTTGCTAAGTTTTAATCCCATTACTGTGGGAGTGATTGTTGCCTTGCACTCTTGCATATTAAATCTGCCCAACACTTCATTTACATATTTTGCTTGTGAGATGAAAATTCCATTTTCATTTTGATCTACTTCTATTCATAAGAAGTATCTCAGCAAACCCATGTCAGTCATTTCAAATTCCTCTTTCATGACTGTTTTGAAGTTTTCAATGAGGTAGTCATCATTACCTGTAAAAATCACATCATCAACATACAACACTACAATTAAAATCTTACCATCATTTTCTTTGATGTAGATGGTGGGTTCTCCTTCACATTTTTCAAATCCATTCTCCAGTAGATAGGAATCTATCCTACTGTACCATGCTCTTGGCGCTTGCTTCAGCCCATAAAGATCTTTCTTCAATCTGCACACTTTGTGCTCTTCACCTTTCTTCTCATAGCTTAGAGGTTGTTCAATGTAAACCTCTTCCATTAACACTCCATTTAGGAATTCTCACTTCACGTCCATTTCGTAAACTTTCCACTTGTTTTGTGTTGCTATGGACATCACTGCTCTCACGGTTTCCATTCTAGCAACCGGTGCAAAAGTTTCCTCATAATCTCTCCCATACTGTTGTTTGTATCCTTTGACAACCAGTCTTGCCTTGTGTCTTTCTATTTTGCCTTTAGCATTACTCTTGGTCTTGTAGACCCATTTAACTCCAATGACTTCTTTACCTTTTGGTAGCTCAACTAAATCCCATGTCTTATTTCTTTCTATGGCGTTCATCTCCTCATCCATAGCTTCTATCCATTTCCTATCCTTAATTGCATCTTTGAAATGAATAGGGTCTTCAACATGACAATATAAAGCAAATAAAGAAATCATACCTTCATTTGCTGCTTTTTGTTCATAAATTTCATTTAAATTTCTGAACTTCTTACCTCTTTCATTTGGTATATAAGTGCTTGAAGAAGCACTTGAATTTCCTCCTTGTGGTGTGCTTGAAGAAGCACTTTCATTTCTTCTCAAGGGTGTCTCTTGTTGTTCTGTTGTTGGCGCTGTTGTTTGGGGATGTGTTTCAGCCAACTCCTCATCATCATCATCATGAGACAAACAGTTTTTAATATTAACTGTTTTCTCTATGCTTCCATCCCAAGCTTCCTCCTCAATAAATTGAACATCTCTGCTCACAAAAAATTTCTTGGTGGATGGGATATACAACCTGTAATCTTTGGATTCCTCACTGTATCCAATGAAAATACATTTCTCCCCTTTGCTGTCCAACTTCCTCCTTAGCTGATCCGGAATGTGTGCATAGGCCACACATCCAAAAATTTTAATGTGGGTGACTCCTTGCTTTCTCTCACTCCATGCTTCTTCTGGCACTTTGTTCATCACTGCTTTTGTAGGACACCTATTCAAAATATATACTACACAGTGTACAACTTCAACCCAATAATCATTTGGCAAATGCTTTGCCTTCAACATGCTCCTCACCATATCCATGATTATTCTGTTTTTCCTTTCAACAACTCCATTTTACTGCGGGGTATAGCTGCCTGTAAATTGCTTGTGAATTCCATTTTCTTTGCAAAACCGTAGGAATTCTTTGGAGATATACTCACCTCCTCTGTTTGTTCTCAAAACTTTGATGCGCAGCCCACTCTGATTTTCCACAAGTGCTTTGAAATTTCAGAATTTTTCAAACACTTCACTATTGTTCTTCAGGAAATAAACCCAAGTCTTTCTAGTAAGGTCATCAATAAATGTTAGAAAATATTGGCTGCCTGCAAGTGATGGAGCTTGCATCGGTTCACATAAATCTGAGTGGACAATTTCTAAGGGTGCCTTTGCCCTTATGCTTTTCCCGGTTGGAAAACTTTCTATGTGTTGTTTCTCCAATATGCAGCCTTCACAAAGGTTGTCCAGTTTCTCTATCAATGGTAATCCTCTTACCATTCCTTTTCTACTCAACAAATTAAGACCTCCAAAGTTGAGATGTCCAAATCTCAAATGCCACAACCAATTTTCATCCTTTGGAACACTTTGGAAAGCCTCTTGTGTCACTGCTGCAATTTCTTCTTTATTTTTCAAATCTGCTCTTATTCTAAGAGGGAACATTCTGTTCCTTGTCATCTTCACTTCAACAATGCATCGCTTGCTGGGTGCTCTATCCATGATGGTGCATACATCATTCTCAAAGAAAACATTGTACCCCTTATGGACAAGTTGTCCAATACTCAAGAGGTTACACCTCATTCCAGGAACATAATAGACATCTGCTATGGTTTTCCTTTCTCCTTTCTTTGTAAATATTTTAACTTCTCCTTTTCCCATAACAGAGATTTTTCTATCAGTCCCAAGTGTGACTTGTGATTTCACACTTTGATTTAAAGCAGAAAACATGGTTAAGTTTCCTGTCATATGGTTACTACAACCGGAATCTAGAAACCATATATCTTCACTGTTTGTTTCAACCATATTACAAGCTAACAATACATTATCTTGGCTGATATTTTCTCTAGTAATATTTGCATTAGATCTATTGTTCATATCATGCTGCTTCTTCTTACATTCACTGGCATAGTGCCCATATTTTTTACAATAATAACATTGGACATTGGATTTTTCATACCTTTGTCCTTGAACATGATGTTGTCCACTTTTTTGGCTACTGCCATGGCCTTGGTTTTGATTTGGATTGCTGCCTCTTCCTTGAGCATTTGTTGGGTTGTTCCTTCCACTTCTGTTTTGACTTCTGCCTCTTCCTCTCTTGTTTCCTCTGCCTTGACCTCTTCCTCTTCCAAAGGACATCTGGGTTTTGAAGGCTTGCTCTAGAGATGAGTTTTCATTTCTACTCAACCTCTACTCATGTGTTATCGTGATGCATGGAGTTCATCAACTGAAAAATTTGAGAGATCCTTTGTCTCTTCTATGGTGGTGACAATTACATCATACCTTGAGGGTAGGACCCTCAATATTGTCTCCACAATCCTCCTTTCTTCAAGAGTTTCTCCATGAGACCTTATCTGTGTGATCAATCCAATTGCTTGTGTGAAGAATGAGTCAATATTGTCTGACTTCTTCATGCGCAAGTTCTCAAAATCTTTCCTCAGCAACTGTAGTTTTGCTGTCTTCACTCTCTCTATGCCTTGATAGGCTATCTTGAGAGTTTGCCATGCTTCTCTGGATGTCTTGGCTGCTGCTATCCTTGGAAACACACTCTCATGCACTGCTTGATATAAGAATACAAGGGCTTTTGAATCCTTCTTCTTATTGCTCTTCAATAGCTCTTTTTTTGCCTGAGTTAATCCATTAAACTCTTCTTCATTTGCTGGCTCTTCAAATCCATATTCAACAAATTCCCATAAATCTTGTGAGGCAAATACAACCTTCATGGTTACGGCCCAATAATCATAGTTTTTCCCATTGAACTGTGGGAGCTGGGTATTAAACATACCCATGCTGGTGCTGGCCATTCTTTCAATACTTGACTGTGTAAAAAAAAATCACTGACTGTCTTCACTCTGCTGGTGAAGCTGCTACAGAAATAAACCCTTCCTTCAGCTTCTTTGACACTTCAAAGAGCCTGGACTAGCTCCGATACCATGTTGGGAATTTATGAAAATTCCATAACAGAGAGACAAAAAAATGCTCTGTTTTAATACTCTGTTTTAGCACAGAAAACTGAAAATTGTTTGCTGGAAATGGTGTTGCAGCAACGCTGAAACTGGTGTTTCAGCAACACAAAAAGATATTTTCTGAAAACTGAATTTCAACAGTGCACAACAGAAGGGAAATTGTATTCATTTACAATACTTCCTCTAACAGAGGGATTTCTACAGGACTACTTTAGAGACAGTTCAAAACTTAAAAAAAACTTCACGCTGCAAACCGAAATTACATTACTGTGTCTGCACTGCTGTACATTACAGAAAACAAAATACTCTGTCTCCTCTGAAAAATCAACAGGCTGTTTTTCGCTGCTGTGTCTGCACTTTGCACTGCTGTGTCTGCACTCTTGTCCATCCACAAAACACTGTTTCTGTTCAGAACACTGCTGTAACACTCCGTTTCTCCCTTGAAAACATTTTAAACTGTTGTTGTAACACTCTGTTTCTTCCTTGAAAACATTTTACACTGCTGCTATAAATTTCATTCATGCATCCACGCTGCTGTGTACATCAAAAAAACTTCTGCACTGCTTTGCATTACAAAGAGAGCTCTGTCTCTGTTCAAATTTTTTTTACACACACTGCTGTGTTTTCATTACATTTTTCAGATTCAACAAAAAACAACTGAACATCACATTTTTCTTTTTTGTCGTAAAAACAAAACTATACCTGTGAATTAAAAAAAAAAAAATTAAAAATCCTACCTACATTTACCAACTACAACAATAAATTACCATCATTCCGTGAGTGACCACCATTCCGTAATAAATTGTTGTGTAATGGTTGATTCAGGAAAGGACTGGAGCTGCGGATGTTTAATGGCAGATTCATCAATGCAGAGGTATGGCTGTTGATTCATCAGTACAGGGGTATGGCAAAGGACTGGCCCTGCAGTTGAAAATAATATTTCAACACTGCCTCCAACCCCATGTTAACATCACGATGTGGCTTTCGAGCACACTCTCTAAAATTTCAACAAACATTGTTGATGTCACCTGAAATGGTATTGATCCTTGGGAAATTGATGCTTTCTTCACAAATCCATGCAACTCGATTAGTCAGGATAGTGTGCAATATTTGATCAATTTTTAATCCAGCCTTCTAAATTAGGAAATATGTTGGCTCTGTAAACAATGAGTAGAAGTAACTTCCAATGTTCTCCAATGTCTTAACTGCAAAAGGTTCGAGACCATAAGGATGAGCAAAGCCACCAGTTGGAAGAACAAGATCTAGCATTTGCCATAGGTTCCATGAAATTTTGCAATTTTTAATATTGTTTTGGAACTTCCTTAAATATCTTTAATAATTTAATTGTGCCAAAATGAAATACAACACGCTCCATGAATATTGGAGGGTCGTATCATGTAGTTGTATCCAGAAAATTGAAACACCTCATACACTTCACTTCAGGTAGTTGTTGATCATTGGGACAAGCAACGATCAAATGTCTCTTTGCAAATTGATCTCAAAATCAAGGGAAAATCATCATCTCCATCACATTCATTCTGGTGGCTATGTATTCCACCTTTCCCTTGTTTTTAAGCAAATTATGCATCTTTAAACTGGTTCTTGTTCTGTTGTTTTCATTAATTCCTCATCTTCTGAGATGGTATAGGTTCACATATTTTTTTAGATGTATCACAAGATAAATGATCATCGACCTCTAGGCTAGAAGTCTGCACTCCAGGAAAATTTAAATGAAGAAATTTATACTGCAACTAATCATTAAGAAAAAAAATTAATTATTTAAATAATATAAAACTTTATTGAAAAGAAGAATACATATTAGTTAAATCAAATTATAAAATTCCTTACCACAATTTCTATTGGATTCAAATCAATTGTAGGAGGAATATTACCCACTAGAAGCTCATCATCTATGTAATGTCTTTATACAATTGCTCATTTGAATTGTACATATAGAACATCCACAAACGACATTTTTCTCAAAGTATTCATCCCATGTACTATATTCTTGACCAACTTCTTGTTCAATATAATCATTTGTTGTGTCTTCAAGATCCATTATCATATCCTCTTCCACCCAATGTCTGCTAGGTTATTTAATAGTTTTAGGTCCACATCCACCTACATATCTTTTTCTTTTTCTAGTTGAACGTTGAGGCTTTGCATTTGCTCCAATCTCCATCTACAATAATCAACAACATGTATTAATTTATGTCAAGATTGGATAATACACTATAAATTTTAATAATAATGTGAAAAAGATGGATGTATCCAAAAATACCATTATATCAATTTTTCCTAAGTTAAAGTCAAAATTTGAGTACATGATATCTAGTGCTATCCATTGTGTCCTCATTTGATATGACACAAATCTGACTCATGTAATACACAACATAGTCAATAATG
Organism: Pinus tabuliformis; assembly: GCA_031772625.1. Classification (NCBI taxonomy): domain Eukaryota; kingdom Viridiplantae; phylum Streptophyta; class Pinopsida; order Pinales; family Pinaceae; genus Pinus; species Pinus tabuliformis. Next base: position 791,189,680 of record CM062805.1, read on the forward strand.
TTTAGTACACTAATTATATCAATTCAATGAATATGATATCCAATACAAAACTTCATTTTCGTAATATATTTGACATATTGATATTATGTTAATTTGGAGTTGAAAAACAAAAATAATTTTATGACCCTAGGTATATACATCGAGCCAAATTTTTGACAAGAAAAGTATCCAACATCCCTATCCCACATGGACATCCTAATTTTAAAAATTTCCTTGATCAAAGAATCATGTTTAATCACCATTCCTGAGCATTTTCAACCAATAAGTTTGACCTAAAAGGCCTTGTGGGAAAAAAATGACTTTCTTTCCTCTATCCAAGTAGCAATTCATCATATATGCCAATGTTCAAGTTAGAACAAATATACACTCTTGGGACAAACACATTACACTCTTGGTAATTAAATTTGAAATGGGACATGATTGGACAATACCTAACCTTAATATATAACCTTGCATCATGTCTGAAAAATATCCTACATAACTATGTTTCCTACTTATACACAACTTTTAGATAAGGCAAGTCGAAGAAAAACTTAAAATGTTGTATGAAATATTAAGTATAAAATTTAAGCTCAAAGTAAATATATAACAATGAAAAACTCTGTAAAATAATAAAATAAACAATATACAATTTGAATCAATCATAGTGGCCAATAAATGAAGCATGAGTGTGCATTTTAGTGAAGCAAGGCAATTTTGGCCCGCTTCACAAAAATGCATGCCCAACACTTATTTTAAGGCAAAATTGAATGATTCAATTTGGAGAATATTTTTTACTCATAAGTAACATAAATAAAATTAAATGTTTTTAATTTTTCACATATATATTTATGTTGTTCAAAAAATCTCCAAATTACATAAATTTCATAAGGTAAAATGCACATTTGTGTGCCTCAAATAAATGCACACTGGGACTTGTAATTAATGGTAGTGATATAATTATCATTCCATCATATGGGTCTACGAAATTTCACTTCAGTCTTGTGGTGTAACAACACCCTAATGGGCCTCAATCTTGTAGTGTAACAACGTGATAATGAGCTTTGGTATTGTGGTGTAACATCACCCTAATGGGCCTTAGTTCTTGGGTATGAAAACAACCTCTTTGGATCTTCTTATATGTGATATGAAAAAATATTATGAAAAATATATGAAGGAGATATATTGATCCCTATGACATAGATATCATGACAGACCTATCACAAAGATATCATGACAGACCTATGAATGTTCTGCTGCATTTTTATTGGTAATGTTCTATGTACATAATTTCTTATGATGATATGGAGTGAATGCAATGTGAAAAAGTTGAAAATGTTTTAAAATACAATTATATACAACCATGACTTGTTGGAAATAATGTTAAATGCTGAGAGGGGGGTGAATCAATATTTAGGCTAATTTTAATAGTTATGCCAATTTATATTATCATTCAAACTTGACATTCATAATGTGAGAAACCACTATCATAACATGTGCAACCACTATCATAACATGTGCAACAAATGAATGAATCAACACAAACACACGCACCAAGAGAAGCATACACACAAAACACTAAGGTTTAATGTGGAAACCCTTTCAGGAGAAAAATCACCAAAGCTTGTTTTTTATTTGATTTAAATAAGAGCATCTACTCTATTACATCAATTTATTTATGATCCACCACTCATAGGAAGTACCAAGTCTCTATGATTTTTTGCTAGCACCCACTAGCAGGAAGAACCAACTCCCTTCTTCTATAGGCACTTAATCAACTTACCAGAAGCACCAACTGAAAAATGAACTTGCAGCTCCTTGGATTTATGCAAGCACCAACTTGTAGGAAAAACCAACCCCTAATATTTATTTAAATACTCACTGAGATGGAAGCACCAACTTCCTGTATGTAGGCTCCAACCCACACTCAATAAGGAATTTATTTCTCACTGTAATTGATAGGCACTCTGCTTATTTTCAAATCTTTGTTCTCCTATGCCCTTGGCCCTCTGTTCTGATCAACAACCTTCACACATACTCAACCCACACAACATTTTGTCTACTCTGTAGTAGCATACACTCTCACACATAGCTCTCTGCTCTAGGCCCTCTTCTTCTACACAAGCACTCGGCCTCTTCTTAGTAGCCCAGACACACTTGGCCTATTCTTAGTAGCTCTCACAAACTTAGAGCTCTCTGCACAGCTTCGTCAACAATTTTGCATTCCCCCAATTGCACAAATGCAATCCTTCGTTTTATTCCAATGTTGTACACTGGTTGATGTTGTCTTTGTTTTCCTCCATACTGCCTGGAAGCATACTTCTGCATGGAACACCATCCTGTGTTTTCATTTGATTACAAGATCACTACAACAACATTAAATACTAAGAATGGGTTTTTGAGTGTTTCTCCATGTTGACAATCAATTCTTAGAAAAATTGTGTATGGGAAGCATTATCACCCTGCATTGTACCGCTTATCGGTCACTGCAACTATATTAATTCAAGGAATGTGTAACAACCCTAGTAAAAATTCCATGTAAAAATAAATAAATACTACAGATGATGGGACACGTATTCCAAGTTGAATGTTGGATGGGACATCCTAGTGGGGGTGTTCATTTGGTCGTTTATGGCTAAGTAAATTGGCAAAGACAATAGTTAAGGCTTTGGAAAGGAAAAAACATTTTTGGCACATTTATTTATGAAAATAAAAGAAATTAGGAGGAAAGTAAGGTGAAAGGTCACACGTTGCATGTGAGGAGGAAAATGAAAGAAAATATGGAAACTGAAGAAAATAGAGGCCTCATTCATAAAAAGGATTCTGAGGATTAGTTGGCAAGCTTCTTATTTTTCAGTGTTAAGCTCTTATTCAGTGTAAGCTCTTGGCTCAAGTTCTTGCTATGGTTATGCATGGGATCAAGAAATGAAAAGAAGGTAAGAGGAAGTAAAGATCAAGCACGGAAATATAGGATCAAGAAGTTGCAACATACTTCATTATAGGTATCGAATTTTATGTGTATTTTCCTCACTAGATTTGGCATACATGGTATTGTGTTGCCTTGAGGGGGCCTGACCTAGGTTCATAGTTATTTAGCCAAACAAATCCCTATACTACTGGCCCTTTCGGCAATAGCCTGTAGAGCGCAGACTGAGGTCTCACCCGAAGCAGTATGGGGCGATGTTGGAACCAAGTTTCTACACCCTTGAGATGTCTGAGGGGTTGATTTAGTCTAATTGTGAATACCTTCGCATAGGTCACTTCGTGCACTTTCCTGACCTGCGAGGCTTTCGCGCCCTGTTATACTCGCCTTCACGCAGACTTAACTAGGGGTTGAGGAGCTTTCGCACTGCTAAAGTAGAAATCTGTGCTATTTCCCCAAGTTACACCGCGGATCTTACTTATCTTCTTATAACAGTTAGTTAAACATATACTTTATCTTATATTCACTTATTCAACACATTCATATAAGTTCACGCAACAAATACACATTAAACTTGCAATTCATACCCAATATACTTCAATGCATAAAATAGGAAAAGATACACAGAAATAATGTAAGGCTTCTCTTTATTAATGCTTCAATCGGTTACAGACTCAACCTACCCTACGCACTCAGTTGCAGGGGTCCGCGCACTCAGCTGTGACTACTAGGCCTTTACGCACTCAACTGCAGAGACTTCTACTCTACGACTCAAAGGCACAACTTTACAATTTAGACTTAATGCTTCATCATCTCTTAGATTCTTCGATCTTCAATTGTCTCTTTACACTTAGAGCCTCGCTCTATTTATACAATCTCATGGTCCGCGAACTATGGGTAGATATTTCAAGCCAACATTACATTACAAAAGTAAGGGTAGACAACCCTATGACTCAATTACAACTTCGAACTTCGTGCCCACAAATTGCAGAGTCTTTACATCGGACTTAGTCAAAACTTGGGCTTTAAGCCCCAAAACTTGCCTTGGGGGGATCCCGTGCCCAACAGGCCCTCAACACAAACATCGTGACTTGCCCTCGAGTCACTCTATCGGTGCGGAGATCTTCGCGCAAAGACCTCCCAACTTTGCTCAGACTGCCGCAAGGTCAGCAGCGCATTGAGCGGCTGCTTGTTGTATCTCTTGGACGCGTTGTTCAAATACTGCAGTATCTGAATAGCTTCCCTGTATCTGCTCCTCCATTCCCTGCATCTGTTTATAGTCATGCATCTCCTTTCAGCTACCTGGAGCACTAAGACTGTGTTGTGCTTTTGTCAGCTAGTCAGATAGTCAGGCCACCCATGTATGGTTTCAACCAACTGCCATTCACATTGCCTCGGAAAGGTTCTCCATTTAGCTTTACCAACTGCACTGCGCCTCCGTCTGTGACATTTTTAATAACATACGATCCAGCCAATGAATTTTGAACTTTCCCGGGAATTTATCAAAATCACTATCATATAGTAACACCAAATCGTTCACCTTGAAGGTGCATAACTTAATATGTCGGTTGTGTCAAGCCTTTTCACGCTGCTTTTGTACCTGCTGATGGAATCCAGCAAAAAACCATTCCTCTTCGAGTTCCTCCAACTACGCGAGCCTCTCCTCAAGGGCTCCGCAGTCCGTCATACTTGTGAGCGTCGTTGTGCGTAGACTAGGCATGATATACTCCATTGGCATTATGGCTTCCACTCCATAGACTAGCTGAAAAGGTGTTTGTCCCGTCAGTTTCTTGCATGTCGTCCTATAAGCCCATAAAACTACTGGTATGCACAGATCCCAATCACTTCACTGCGCATTATATACCCTGTTCAGTGCTTCGCACACTTTGTTAAATGCTTCTATGTGGTTAACCTTCTGCACACTCCTTCTTTCCACACTCTGTCATTCCAACTTGAGGAACCGTTCATGGAATTGCCTCCCTAGCACATGCTTATTAATCATGTTCCCCAATGCGAAGTCCATGTGCATCCATGCAGGTTGTTTACCATATGCCTGAACCCACCTGGACAGATGCGCGCACAGACCATCTCGTACATCATATTTATTTGTTAGTCACATCTTAGGCTTCCCATAATGCATGCGCATCATTCTCCTACATTCGCGCTAGTCCTCAAAACTTCCTTGGTGCGTACCCCACCACCTCACGGGCGTAGCATGCAATACCCACTTTAAAGCCTAGAAACGTTTCTTTTCCAGCACCTCCCTTTCAAATCTGTCCAAGAAAGCATCTACCTCACCTAATCCATCATAAGTAGGTAAATCTCTCACTTCTGTCGATACACAGTGCAGCGATCTTGTCATCATGTTACAGTTTAGCATGGTTACCTCATGTAACTGGTTCTGCCATCGCTCTATCTTTTCATTCGAATCTGACATACAAGAGCTTTCACGCTCCCATGAGATGCGTCCATCCACAGTGGGGTTTACCCAGTCTTGCTCTCGTGCGGTTATCTTGTAGATGCAATCCAAATCATCGTCACTTTCATAGTCGCGCACCGGATCTGTGTAGCGCGGTCCTTCTGCAAGGTCCAAAGGTAAGACTATGCATAGAGACCTTTTCTCAAAAATCATCTTGCGCTTCTTCAGATTAATCACCCTGTTCATATTAGTGGCCCAATCGATTCCTAAGAGCATGGGGTAGGGATTGATGTCATCAACAATCTCTATCACTTCAAAGTCTTCTAGCACGCTTGCCCCTTCAATATCCACAGTGATTCCCTACAATCTCCCCATAGGTATTATCTTTTGTTGGTTTGCCATTTGCAATTGGATAGGAAACCATTGTAGCATAGGCCTTCCCATGCGCTCCCATTTTTGCTTCGGTAGAACGTTCGTGTCTGATCCTAGGTCCAGAATTACTTAGTCCATCTCATATTCTCTAATCTGCACAGTCAACCTCATTTCTCTTCCCATCCTCGTCGCATGCTTTCCAATCTTCTAGACTATGCATGGCTCTCTTGGCGCGGTCCCAGTGCATCTATTAATGAGTTCCTGCAATCCCTTTACAGTCTTATTGTCGCGCAGTAGCTTCATGCATGTTTCTAGGAATGTCATAAGCATAGATGGGTCCATTTCTACCTTCGATCTATATTTTCTTCTTGAAGTGGAGGCATCAATGAAGATCTTCTTAGCTTCCATGAAGGTTTCCTTAGCGTGCTCAAAATCAAACTCTCGTTCTTTTGTCGAAGCCTTCAAACCCAAGTACTATCTTCAAGTTGTTTGCCTTTATCATCTCCCGCCGTAATTCCACTTCGGAGAACAATGTTCACATTTGGATCTTCCTCGCATGGCTCCGACCTCATCATCTGTAGGTTCTATGTTTGGGGAGGTTATAGCGCTCCCTTGTCGCGCAGCCTAGCTATCACCATAGGACAATCCTTTGTCTCATGATCAAACAAGGTACAATACAGACATGATGGACACGTTGGATTTGTACAATCACAGGCACAATGTGTTGGTCCTCCGTAATTGTAGCATATCAGCTATCCGTGACCTCTTCTAGGTCCTCCTCCACCTTGACCTTGTCTGCGCCCCTGAAATCTGGTTTGCGCCACTCCTGTGTTCTGGTCAAGGGGCTGTGTTTCGGCCTGAACCCTGTAGGTGGGATTTCTACCCATCATCAGCTCATAGCTTCTACAAGTGCACTTATCATGTCCAACCGATCTACAAAAATTACAGAACAACTGATGCAAATTTTTTGTGTGCTTCTATAACAAATGGCAGTTGTTCGTAGCATGCTTTCTTCCTATTTTACAAATCGCGCACCACAAAGTAGGAGTCGCACTAGGTCCTGCTTGTGTCTCTAGTTTTAATGGCATCGGTCCTCCTCCTGTGAGGTAATTTGAGAACACCAAGAAGTGGTCCTTGTCATGACCCTGACCCTTACATTTAATGCACCATACCTCTTCACGCACTTTTGGTCAGGTTGTCCTGTCCTGTTTCAGACTCTGCATCTCAAGGCACAAGTTTTTCAACTGCTTGTGGATCTATTGAACTCCCAAGTTAGGATCCTGTATCGGGATCTCATGTAGCCTCATCACGATCTCCAAGGCCTCTTCCTGAGTTTTTAACCTCTATTGTGACAACACATTCCTCAAATGCGGCGTCAGCGATGCTAGAAACCATTCGTGGTGTTGTCCATCCATCAAATTCATATTAGCTTCGCGAATTGTGCACTTTAGTCTCTGATCCAATTCCTAAGGGGTCTTGCCTAGTAGCATTGTGATCTCCTTCAATCCAATAATTGACTACACCTCTAACTTCAGCTTGCTAAATTCTCTGTTCAGCGCAATTTGGATATCTGCGATCCTCGCATTCAGATTGTCATTAGAATGCTTAATATACCAGGTCAGTGCATGATCCTGCAGAGTGCTAACCAGTGTCTCTTTCTTTATATTATCATTTGTCACTCCCCGTGCTTCCCATACGGCTCTTATGACGAACCAAAATTGGTATAGATCTTTATTTCCTACTCCCTTGAACACAGGCAACTTTATCACGCTTGCCATATTGACTCGCGGTGGTGGTGGAGGTGGTATGGGCAAACATGGAGGTGAAGGCAGTGAATCTGTTGGTGGTGTGGGTGGGGTGGTATGCACGAAATCCTCTGCCTTATCAAATTGATCACACTTCACGGCGAGACCTTCGCGAGCTCTTCCTCATCCCCTCATGGAGGTGAAATAAAAGGTCTATTATCTGGTCCCTTACTTCCTTCGTTTCTATAGGTTTTTCCACTTCGCGTGGCTTCAAACATCAAGGTAATTGTATAACACTATTTTCATACAATAAAATTTTAATCCAAGTATTTATAGACTTTACGTACTTACCTCGCAGTCCATTGAGAAAGCGTTGCTCTACCTCGCTATAGCTGAATGAAATATCTACCGTGAACTCAATAATGAATCCTGCTATAATCTAATCGAGCCAATGATCAATAGTGCGCACGATCTTATCCTCTGATGCTTCCAATTTGTGCACCAACTTTGGGGTCCACACAATGGGATTGTCAAGCTTCCACCTTCCTTGGCTATTTGTTAACTTCACAATCCACTTTCACAACTCAGTAGGGAAAGATGCGAAGAAAATTTCATGGATCTCTATGTATAGGTAGCAGTCTAACTGCTCTTCCTTGGTAGTCACGGATTCCTGTTCTCCTACGTTGCGAACTAGTGAATTCTCCTGTCCAACCAAACTTCAATTTCTTTCTTAGTTGGATTCCAATGATATGACATTAGACATCTCTATGCAGATTCCGGTCCCAGAAACAGAACCATTTGTTGGCTTGAGGGGGCCTGACCCACGTTCAGATTTATTTAGCTAAAAAAATCCCTATACTACTGGCCCTTTTGGTAGTAGCCCACGAAGCATGAACTAAGGTCTCACCTGAAGCAGTATGGGGGGATGCTGGAACCAAGTTTCCACACCCTTGAGATGTTTGAGGGGTCAATTTAGTCCAACTATGAATACCTTCATGCACTTTCCTGACCTGCGAGGCCTTTGCACTTTGTTATACTCACCTTCGCACAGACCTAACCAGGGGCTGAGTAGCTTTCGCATTGCTAAAGTAGCGATCTGCATTATTTCCCCAAGTTACACCACAGATCTTACTTATCTTCTTATAAAAGTTAGTTATCTTCGCGTCAACAAATACTTTATCTTATATTCACTTATTCAACACATTCATGTAAGTTCGCGTACTAAAAAAAATAGTAAACTTGCAATTCATACCGAATATACTACAATGCATAAACAGGAAAAGATACACAGAAATAATGTAAAGCTTCTCTTTATTAATGCTTCAATCGGTTACAGACTCAACCTGCCTTGCACACTCAGCTGTAGGGGTCTGTGCACTTAGCTGTGGACTACTAGGCCTCTGCTCACTCAACTGCAGAGCCTTCTCCTACTCTACGATCCAAAGACACAACTTTACACTTTAGACTCAATGCTTCCTCATCTCTTAGATTCTTCGATCTTCGATTGTCTCTTTACACTTAGAGCCTCACTCTATTTATACAACCCCATGGTCCATAAACCATGGATAGATCTTTCAAGTTGACATTACATTACAAAAGTAAGGGTGGACAACCCTATGACTCAATTACAACTTCACGCTCCACGCTCACAAATCATGGAGTCTTTACATTGGACTTAGTTAAAACTTGGGCTTTAAGCTCCAAAAGTTTTTTTGGGGGGATCCCAGCAATGGAACCATTTGTTGGCTTGAGGGGGCCTAACTCAGGTTCAGAGTTATTTAGCCAAACAAATCCTTATACTACTGGCCCTTTTGGCAACAACCCGCAGAGCTCGGACTGAGGTCTCACCCAAAGCAGTATGGGGGGATGCTGGAATCAAGTTTCTGCACCCTTGAGATGTCTGAGAGGTTGATTTAGTCCAACTGTGAATACCTTCGCGCAGGTCACTTCGTGCACTTTCCTAACCTGTGAGGCCTTTGCGCCCTGTTATACTCACCTTCGCACAAACCTAACCAAGGGTTGAGGATATTTCGCACTGCTAAAGTAGCGATCTACGCTATTTTCCCAAGTTACACCGTGGATCTTACTTATCTTCTTATAACAATTAGTTATCTTGGAATAAATAGATACTTTATCTTATATTCACTTATTCAACAGATTCATATAATTTTGTGCAACAAATAAACAGTAAACTTGCAATTCAAACCCAATATACTTCAATGCATAAAATATGAAAAGATACACAAAAATAATGTAAAACTTCTCTTTATTAATGCTTGAATTGGTTACAGAATCAACCCGCCCTACGCACTCAGCTACAGGGGTTCGTCCACTCAGCGGTGGACTGCTAGGCCTGTGCGCACTTAGCCACAGAGCCTTTTCCTACTCTACGACCCAAAGACACGACTTTACACTTTAGACTCAATGCTTCCTCATCTCTTAGATTCTTCGATCTTCGATTGTCTCTTTACACTTAGAGCCTCACTCTATTTATACAATCCCATGGTTTGTGAACCATGGGTAGATCTTTGAAGCCGACATTACATTACAAAAGTAAGGGTAGATAACCCTATGACTCAATTACAACTTCACGCTCCGCGCCCACAAATCGTGGAGTCTTTACATCGGACTTAGTCAAAACTTGGGCTTTAAGCCCCAAAACTTGCCTTGGGGGGATCCCACGCCCAACATATTGCATGTGGTTCCTTTCAATCATGGCTTGGGTTTTCCCAAGTATAACAATGTTCTTAGGCTAGCCTTGCCATTTCCGGATAGCCATGATGTGATGTAGTTCTCATGTTTTGGTTGAGATGGATTACCAGATGGATTCAAAGCTGATTGGGATGGATTTCTGAATGATATATCACATGGCCTAGTGGTCCCTGAACTGGACTATGGATCACGGTAAAGCCACTAGCCTAGTGACCCCTGAGAAAGACTATGTGTTACGGTAAATTCAGGATTGTGTTTCCTCGGTGGGCCTAGGAATCCTTGCTAGTGAATGGCATGATATAAGGTAAATCCAAGAGGTGGTTTGCTCTCCGTTAGGCCTAGTAATCCTAGGTTTGGGATATGCGGTAAAGCCTATAGAGTGGGTCTTGGTTGAGGGCCTAGTGATTCGGGTTTGGATTATGGAAAATCCTGAGAGACTAGGAGATAGGAAAATTCCTCACGATGTAGGTGGAGAAATCCGATGGCATCCACGCTTGTTTGGCCTAGTGATCTGGTGGATATCACAATAAAGCCTTTTATGATGTGTTTATTGTGTTTCATAGTGATCTAGGATGGATTACGGTAAATCCATGTTTCTATTGATGAGGGTGAGGTGGTTTACCCTTGGTATGCCCTGGTTGAGTTCTTTTGATTTGAGTCCCACATTCATGATTGGAATATGGCACGGCGGTGAGTGGATGAAGAGAGATTTTTCTCAACCATTCTATGGTTGGGTGGAACATAGTAATCCCATCTTTTGTTGGTTCATTGAATTGATTAATGAGAAATCCATTCCCTTGATTTTCATGTGTAAATGTATGTATATATAGATTTTGATGGTTGATATGTTTATTGTATTTATGTTTCTATTATGTTGGTTATATGCACATTTTATGACAACCTATATGTATGGCTCTCAGCATGTTTTTACTTGTATATGAATGGAGAATGTGTCTATGAACTAATAAAGGATAATTTACGAAATGGAATGAGGGAACAATGGTTCATAGAGATTCTCAGATAAGTATGAGATCCCTATACTTAATTTTGTTGTTTACAACTGTAGGTTACATGTTGACAATATGCTTGATGACATGCTTGTCATGGCTAGTAGGAGTCTAGTTATGGTCTTGATCAACTTACTTCTTTTGCATCATTGTTTCCCTATACTTTACTTGATTAGGATATTCCATTCCATTTTGGGCAGTGGCCTCAACTTTGGGCTTAAAAAAATGGCTTAAACCACATTCACTGGCAGGTAGGCCCGTGAGAGTGACTGTGGGTTTTTAGTCACTCCCTTGCCCATAGCATGAGAGTGACTATGGCCTAAGAGGTCTAGAACAATAGTGGGACCCAGGGATAGGTTGTCTAAGTGGATGACCAGTCTCCTGAGGGTTTTGTTGATTATGTTTGATGATTGTGTCTGATGTTCTATAGATTCCACTTCTTTAAGGTTACCTAAGAGGTCCAATATGATCTTAGTAGCCTCTTGTCTCATGTTTACCCCGGTTGGCATGGTTACTTGGGTCGATGTGGGAGGAGGGTGTTACATAATGGTACCAAAGCATGGTTCAACTCTCGGATTGGATGGGTTGAGTGTGTTAGTCATGCATGCATGCCAGTTGCACATGTGTCTCCTATGCTTACATTTCATGTGATTGTTGCATTTTCTTGATGATTGATTAGGTTTGTAGTATGGTTATCATGAAGAATTTGATATTGATTTCGTGAATGTATTTGTCTTCAGTATGTGTCTGGTTGCATATGGTTATATGTCACTTATATTTTGATTTTATGTCACTTACTTACATCCTTGTATGTTAGGTTACATTCTTGAATATTTTGGATTACATGTACCAGTCTTGTAGGTTGATTACAAGAATTGATCACTTATGCTTGACTACATGTGGTTATGTGTATGTGTAGTTGATTAAGCATTTCTTATGCATGTTGATAGTTGCATGAGGCAATGCGTATAATGGAGTAATGGTTGTGGTCATGCATCTATGGTCTTGATTATCATTATTCATGAATAAGAGGTAAAGCATGCATTGTGAAGTCATTGTGTACAATTTAGATAATCATGGTAATATTGGTATGTTATGATGCTAATGTGTTGGCTGAGATAGAGCAGGAGATGTAGAGAATCATAATGAGGTTGCAGCATTGGACTTTGGGGTAAGAGTAGATCTTCATATAGGTATTGGATGTTTGGCATGCAAGTATGTTAGTCAATGATTGTTATATGCATTAGGTTTATATACATTAGGTTATGTACATGTCTTTTGATGTTATGGTTAGATACATGATAGATGATAGTTGATTAGTTTAGTCATATGGACATGTGTCAGTTTCTCATGAATGATAGTAACTTATGATGGTATGCATTGCTATTGTTGTCTTATGTTAGATAACCTGATGATTAGGTTATATGTTGTTGATGAGCATGATATATAGCTTATTGTCGGTATATGCTATTAACTTGGTGATTAGGGTTATCTCATTGAGATATTAATGTTGTAATTTGGATTGGTCATATGCATGATGGTTATGTTCATTGCATATCTTGATGGTATATGTATTGTGTTAACCAAGTTTGACCTTTGCAGATGGTTATGGTTGTGATATTTAGGTATGAGCCGACATATATGTGATATGGTTTCATACTAATCTATATGGATCGTACATATATGATTGTTATGCATGAATGAAAAACTATTATGAGCTTATGATGTGAACATGTTAGCTAGTTAATATTATGAATATCATGATTTATGTTTGAGTTGATATGTTGTGAAGTTGTATTGTGCTAACCTAGATTGATTGTGTAGACAACATTTCCTCCCCTGAGATACATTAAGGTATGAACTCGTTTATGTCATTTACCTCGTGCTTGACTATTTAATTATGACGTCTATTTGGTGTTTTAGTGTTGGGTGTCTAGTTGCTTTATTTAACATGTTATGTTGTAAGTTGGTTGAATGTTTGATGAATTGCATAATACGAGTATGTGTTCCAATGATTTGGTTTTTAGATGATTTTACTAACACATATATGTTGAGATAATTGATATGTACCTGAGTATACTAGGCGATAGTTGTAGAATTATGTCTAATGAGTATGAGTTGACTATGGATTAGGAAATGATTGTTAGTATTGCTAAATGTTGATTTCAAATTCATAGATATGATTGTCTTGATATTTGGAACATGTGGTTGACATGCGTGAGAAGTTACAAAAAGAATTCCAGTATTAGCCTAACAAGGCAATAGTTGATGTGGTTATATCACTAACAGTTGGGTGATGTGACAACGCATAGTAAGCCTCGATTGCAACAAGGTAAAAATGTAAAAGAAAGGAATTGCACAAGAATTCCTTTGGATATGTTTGGAAACCCTAATTCCAAATGAATGAGTGCTTTGCATGCAAGAAGTCTTCTTAACCTTGAATTTGTCTGACATTATGGGGATATATGTTATATTCATGAACATGTACTTGAAAAGTATATTAGATGGTCTTTAGTTTCATGTGGATATGTCAAAGGATTGGAGTCCCTTGAGATATGGCATGGATGTGTTCAGTTGCAAGCAATGTGCTTGACATGACAAGATATACACTGACAATTATGTGTTTATGGAAATATGATGTAGGGGACTGCATGGCAAAGAGAGGTTGCCATGAAATCTTGAAGAAGGCTCTGGTTGAGCTTTCCCTCGAACCATGGGAATTGAGTCATGGTGTCTGTTGTTGGTCTTGTGTTTTTGGTATTTTGGGATTGTTGTGCTTGATTTTCAATTTTGAGTGTGTCTAGTGCATAGCTATGCCACTTTGTTCGCGGTGTCGTATTGTTGTTGGTTTGCCATGGTTTTCTTCTTGATTGTTTCTTGGCTTGCCTTTTGTTTTGAGTCTTGGGAATTATTTGGTAAAGAGGAAAGTTAATGGAGCCTGAGGCGAGCTTTGTGGTACTAAATAGGTAATTTGAAACACGGATGAAGCTTAGTGCATGAGTAAGCACAACGGGAGGAAAGACTATGATAGTCAGTTGGACTGGTTGGGTCCATTGGTGTAGATGGACATTGGTAGTATAGTCATGAGAAAGGTAAATAGATATGAGGTGTCCATAGCACATACATGAATCCATAGCACAAGGGGCTAAACCCCTTTGACTCTAATCATCTATGCGCTTTGCATCCACAAATCACGGAGAATTTACATTAATTACAAAAATGTATCAAATCTTGGGTTATCTTAACCCCAAAAACTGACCCCACGGACCCCATCCCAATAGGCCCCCAACATAAAGATCGTGACTCACCCTTGATTCACTCAGTTGGTGTTGCGATCTCATGGTGAAGATCTCTTAGATCCACTTGGATCACTATGACCTCGGCAATGCTTTGAGTTGTTTCTTGCTTAACTTCCTCAACTAAATTTTCTATAGTTGGTTCATATGTGGCTAGCCTCATCGTCTGATGTGTTTAATGAAAGCCTTTAAGCTTATCCTGGATGGTTGTCGTGACTTGGTAGGCCTTTTCCAGCGATGGTTGCAACCTAGACTTTAGCAAGGCTTCCTTCTTTTTCTCTTCCTCGACCTGTGCTAGGAGCTGCTTTCCCTCCTATAGTTTGGCTAGGCGATGCGCTAGTGTGATGGATTGCATCACTACCCTAACTTCATCATACTGCCGCTAAAGCTCCTTGACCTCTGTATTAAGTGTCTATAGGTTTGCATCCTCCTGCAGATTGGTCACCAACAACATTGTTTGCTAGAACAATGCCATGTAGTCGGCGACTGTGGCATCCAGGGTTGCAATTCCTTCCTTTATCGTGGCTTTGCGCTGCTCCCAGACCTCAACCGGAGTCTTGGAATGCAACTTTAATTGAAAATCATTGATCTTCATGTTGAGTTCAAAATGAACTTGACCAACCTCTACTTTAGCTTCACGCACACTAGCATCTAGTTTTCTGATATTTTCTTTTGGTTGTGCACCCTCTAGGATGTGAAGTTTAGGCACTAAATTGCATGCCTCTACTACTACTGATTCCAAGAGTGAACTTTGCACCTATAGTGTCTCCTTCTCCTTAAGAACCTACATCTTCTCAAAGAAAAAATGCTCATTTTTTACTTTGTATTCACTGATGAGGTTGAGGGCGTGCTGCTCCCGGGCCCACAATTCATCTGCCACCCCTGCATGCAATGTGTGGAGGATCTCATTGGGGAGTGCTGCTACATTCAAATTGATGTTCTTGATTGCACTAAGGATGTTGCAATCATCAACAGACTCTGCGTGAAGGGACCCACCTGGCAATGCAATAGTCCTAAGGTCTATGGTCCTTACCGACTCGACTGCTTGGCTTGTCCCAGGTACCAGGCTTGCTTGTTTCACGCTCGCTTGTCTGGTGCCCACTTGTATTCTACTTTATTGGATCTGAAGCTCACATAGATCCTTTTGGATGCTCCATAGCATCTTCATATATTGCTGCTCGAACTACTGCAACACTTCAGTCGTGGCATCCCTAGTTTTATCCCCAATTTCACTGAGATCACCCTCTATCAAGACCATGGGATCACCCTACGACTTGTCTGATTTCTGCTTCTTCCTTGTACCTCCCTATTGTTCCTTACCATGTGTCTTTATAATAAATGGGGTATGTTGCCCCTCATCTCCTCCACTACCTTGCTCTGAAAGTTCCTCCTCCCCTATTTCTGATGAAGGTGACTTGTCACTACTTTGTGACTCACACTGCTCTTATTCTACCTGCTCCTTGGAAACACGCTCTTTCTCCACTCGATCCTTCTTTGAAGCTTCCTTATTTTTCTGCTCTGCGAGTGTACGCACAACTTGCTTAGCTGCCTCCTTTCTCTTTTGCGTTGCAGAACTTCCTGTGCCCTTGCTTGTTCTAACATCTAAGTTTGAGGGGGCGCGCCACTCTATAGGCCATCTTGAAATCACCTCTTGCACATCTGTTTTTGTCATCAAATATGGGAAGTCATGCAATTTCTGTTGTGCATCCTTCCACGCTTGAATGTACACTCCATGGAAGTTAGTCTTGAATGCTGTGTAGGATGACAGCTACATGTAGAAGATTGGGGACAACCTCAGATGTTGGTTAATGGCCATGTGGAGACTCATATCCATAAGGACCCAAAATATTTTTTTCTCTATGATCCACGCAGGGTCCTTTGTAGCCCATAAGGAAGTGAATTGCGTTGCTTATGGCAATCCTTCCTCAAGCGGAGGAAACTAGCCGTCCTTTGGCAATTCCCACATGACAAGCACAATTGAAAACAATAACCAAGCGTAGTGAAATGACTTGGTTTGATCATGGACCTCTTGGAAACTCGCGAGGAACTCTTGACAGAGGTATCTAGACCAATTGAACTGCACCCTTCATGCACTTTGTAGCTAGGGACACTACGGGCGCTGAAACTTCATATGCGCAAAATTTCCTAATCACCTTCTCTACTAAAATTTAGGTGGCTAATTGGACTGTCGGATCTATGATAGAGAGGATTGAATACCCTCACGACTTCTTCACGAGGCCATAATCTCTTTTCCTTCTTTCTGTAAGGTCCTTTTCCCCATCTTCCCACCAAACTCCTTAGTCAGGTTCAGTCCTTCGGATGGCAGGTGTGTGATTCTATGAATTAACATATCTGTAATGGTTATAGGTCCTCCCAACCATAAAAACCCATCATGCACTAGTGTGAGCAGCTGGCGCACACAGATTTTGTTAATTGGGGTGTGGTGATAATGGGGCACCCACAGAAGATTGAGTAACCCTAAGTTCTCCACACCGTGGACCCTTTCCTCCATTTCTATTGTGGTATCACCAGACTCCGCATAGTAAACGCTCCTCATGTACTTATTTGTCTCTAAGTGTGGAAACCTAGCATGATCTACGAGGTCCTAATCCTCCATTTTCAATAGTGGGATTCGCGCGAGCTGTGGACCTTCAAAAGGGACCTGCCCTGGTAGTAGGGGCATGGAAACGGTGAACTTCTCAGAATCTTGTTCCCTTGAGACCTTCGCCTTTCCCTTCTATAGATGGATATACTTGTGTAGCTTCATTATAGGTTCAACTCCCTTGGCATCAATTTCTTCTGTACCCTGGCCTTCTTCCGCCCTCAGGTCCACAACTTTCTTTCGCTGTTTGTTTTTCTTTTGTTTTTCTTGTGCTTTAGAATGCTATCAGGGTAGGTTTCAGCCTAGGTGACCTCAGTGTCGTAGGCACAGGAGCCAGAGCTTCCATACTTACCACTTTCGGGGTAGCTCCCTTAGAGGAAACATCGCCATCGATAATTATGGTTTCTGCAGGGCTTGGTCCAAGCATTTTCTCTAGAATGAACTTCTGATTTAGCTCAGACAACTTAGAAAACATAGGGCTCACGGCTAAATCCTCCCAATGCGATCAGTTCATAGGTGATAGATAAAAAATATCACTAGAAAGAGCACAAAGTGTTCTCCGTTGGACCGGCACGTGTAATTTATAGGGGTTTTTAAATTCAAATCCGATTGTTCCCCCCAATTTCTGACAATTAATGTTATTTTGGTAGAATATCTTCAAAAACATTTGCCTTCAATGTCACCAGCCCGCTCCTCTTAACTGTCTCTTGGCTGTCATATCATGAACAGTGACTCCAATGGTCACTTTTATGTTGTGCTGCACAACACCTTCCTCCATGGCGTAGCTTCTTGCATGCAACTTCCTAGGTTTCCACTTCACTATTTTCTACGTAGCCCACCTGCTATGTAGTCCTCCAAATCTGGCAGTGTAGTTTATAGTCCTGCGCTCCCTTGCAACTTCTTGAAGCACTAAGACTATCCTGCTGCCATATAGTCATTGCACAGGATCCTCTGTATACAACTTCAATCGGCTCCCATTCACTCTTCCCTAAAAAGGTTCTCCATTCAGCTTCGTGACTTGAATTGTGCCTACATATTTAATTTCTTTGATAATATAGGGTCCTAGCCAGTGCATCTGGAATTTTCTCAGAAACTTGGTAAATTTACTATCATATAGTAGGACAAAAATTTTTACCTTGAACTTGTGGAGCTTGATGTGGCGATCGTGTCATGCCTTCTTGCGTTCCTTTTGCACTTGCTGATGAAATCTTGCCAAAAATCGATCCTCTTCGAGCTTCATCAGCTATGTGAGCCGGCCTTCCAAGGCCTCGCGATCTGCCATACCTTTGAGGGCTGCTATGCATAGACTAGGTACAATATACTCCATTAGCATTACAACTTCTACACCATAGACCAATCTAAAAGACGTTTGTCCTGTCAGTTTCTTGCAAGTATTCCTATAAGCCCATAGTATTGCAGGGATGCGCACATCCCAATAATTTCATTGTGCATTGCAGATCTTCATCAATGCATTCTCAAAAATATTGTTGAAGGCTTCAATAGTTCCATTGGCCTGTGGGTGATATGGTGTACTCTTCTGATGGTAAAATTGAAATTCTTCTGTTAACGCGTTGATCGTTTCATTCAGGAAGTGTGTTCCTCTCTCACTCATCAACACTTTCGGGAAACCAAATTTGGTTAAGACATATTCAATCAAAAACTTTGCTACCATAGCCCTTGTACAATTCTTAACCGGTTATGCTTCTTCCCATCTGGTTAAATATTTTGTCACGGTGATGATATAGTGCACAACTGTTTTCTTCCCTTGGGGCTGAATTGGCCTAACAAAATCAATCACCCATTTCTCAAAGGGCTGCAACGATACTTGAGGTTGTAATGGAAATTCATCCCTTCACGATGGTCTATTAGTTCTCTGGCATGCATCACATGCGTTACAATACACCTTGGAATCCTTGTGCGACATTGGCCACCATAGACCTGCGCAAAAAATCTTCTGCATAGTCGCCTTTCCTGCATAATGACCTCCCCCATCCCCTCCATGAGCTTCAACGAGAATGTTATCCCTCTCAAAATATAACACATATCTCCGCAATATTTCATTAGCACCCATCTTATACAAATGTCTCGCAATCACTGAAAAATATGCCACATGCACTACTCCTTCTTTTGCTGACTTGTGTACCCTTTCGGTGTCATCCTTGTAGTCAAGAAGTAAATGATATCTACAAAATGATTATCCGATACATGCACCACAAAGAGTTTCACATCTGGAAACCCTTCCCCCAGATTACTAGGCTCCTCTCCTGTTTCGATTCGTGATAGATAATCAGGCCCTACATTTAACCTCCCCAATTTTATAATTACTTCAAAGTCATACTCCTGGAATAGTAGCAACCATTTGCAAATCTTCCCCCCCCCCCAACATAGGCTTATTTACCAGGTATTTCAAAGTAGAATGATCCATGTACATCTTGAAATTCCCTCCTAACAGATAGTGCCTAAACTTCTGCAGTGAGTACACCATGGCTAATCCTTCGTGTTCAATCGTTGAATAATTCTTCCTGGCCTATGATAATTTCCTACTCATGAAGGCTATAGGATGGTCCAATTCTCCTTGATTGGCCTGTGTTAATACTACACCCAATGCAATGCGAGAGGCATCTGCATGCATGTGAAACTCCTTTTTCCAATCAGGGAATACCAAGATCGGCGTTGTGACCATATTTTCTTTCAATACATCTAAGTTGCACTGACATTCTTTGTCCCAATATAATGTTGCATCCTTCTTCAACAATTTCTCCATAGGTAGGGTAATTTAAGCATACGCTTTGATAAATTTTATGTAATATCTTGTATGTCCCAATGTGTGTGCAGCTTCTTAACGTTCCTTGGGGCCTCTAGGTTCACTATCACTGAAATCTTTGCAGGGTCCACCATCAGCCCTTGCTTGCACACAACATGACCTAGCAAGATCCCGAAAGGAACACATAATATGAATTTCTTTAGGTTCAACGCAATCTAGTATATGCAACACATATCCAACATCAGGTGCAGACTTGCTACATGGTGCTTCACTAATCCGAAAACTGTCCAGTCATAAAGTATACTTCTAGGAACTTATGAATGAACTCCTTGAACGTTGCGATGAATATGTGAGAAAATATCGCAGGTGCATTCTTGAGTCAAAACAACATCACAATGTATTGAAAACAACCCCATTCTATCGCAAAGTTTGTTTTTCTCCTATCCTCAAGCACGATCTTGATGTGATGATACCCCAAAAACCCATTAGTGAATGACTAAGTTGCCTGCCCTCCAACATTGTCTAATACTTCATGGGTAAATGATGTTGGGAATGGATCATGAACACATGCATCATCAATCTTACATAGATCTATGCAAATCCTTATATTTCCCTTCTACTTATTCTCCTGAACTACCGTCACGCTCACCCAATCAGATTCTTCAATCGGTTTTATGATGCCTGCTTCTAGCATCTTATCCAACTCTAGGCGAACCTTTTCCTTGTACTTAGAATTAAGGCGATACTACCTCTGATTAATAGGCTTCGCATATGACTTTAGAGTAATATTCATAACACTAAAATCTCCCAATATGCCCTTCAACTCTGAAAACTTGGTAGGGAAGAGATTCTGATATTTGTGGAGTAACTCAACAACTTTATCCACAGTAGTGTCATCCCAATAATCTCCAATATTTTCAAACTTTGGTTCTACTTAAGTACCGATGTTTACTTTATTTTTTCTCAATAGCACGGTGACATCCAAGTTGTCTATTTGTGGGCCCTCGACTTCACGATGCCCTTCTACCTCCAGAATATTAATGTTTCTTAGATTTTTGTCCTCCTCTTTAGCGGTCACATTATAGAATTCCAGCGCATGGCACAGCTGGGTGCTCCAATCTGGTTCGATCCATTCCATAGGTTCTTGTAGCGTTCTAAAGATAACTGCCTTAATCTCCTGTAGTGCTTCATCAATGCTTGAGAAGCCATCTTCAAAGCTGAAGACTAATAAGAATCCTTCCCTTAATATATCCCCTCCACATTACCATGGCGGAGCTCTGTTTCCAGATACTAGTTCATGGGAATTGTATCCAAAGTATGGAAAAATATGTGTACCCACTCCGGTTATGGTTCTGTCCCCCATGATTTAGTCCATTTTTCTAAGTGATCATGCAGATCATCCTTCCCGCCATATTTCTCAGTCAATCTAGTGTTAGGATGCCCAAATCGTAACCTCATCATTCTTTTGTAATCCTGTCATCCATCAAAGCTATCTTTGTGTGTACCCCACCATCGTGCTGTCATAGCACGCAGTTCCAAATATAATGGTTGGAAGTGGTGATCCTCAGGGACTTCATGCTCAAATGAATCCAAAAACTTATCCACATCATCATAATAAGCACGTTGCTAACCTCCGAAGAAACACAGTGTAGAAACTTTGTCATCATATTGCATTGTAGTGTGGATACTTCATGCAAGTGATTCTGCCAATGCTCCAATTCTTCATCTGAATTAGACGTGTAGGAACTCTCCCAGTCCCATACAATCCATCCATCTACCATCGGTCTAGTCTTGGTCTCGCACTATTATTTTGTAGATTTTATCCAATTCATCCTCACTTTCTTCATAATCACGGACTGGTTCAGTGTAGCACACCCTTTCTGCAGGGTCCAATGACACTACCACTTGAAGCAATTTCTTTTTGAACGACATTGTCCTCTTTTTCAGATTGACGACCCCATTCATGTCAATGGGCCAGTCAATTCCCAGGAGCGCGGGGTATGGATTACTATCATCAACAATCTTTATAACCTCAAAGTAAACCATCGTGCTCGCACATTCTATATCAACTATTACTCCATATAATCGTCCCATAGGGATGATTTTCTATTGGTTCGCCATTCCGAGCTAAATCGAAGACCACTACAACATAGGTCTCCCCATTATTTCCCGTGTTTGCTTTGGTAGCATGTTCACATCAGACCCTAGATCCAAGATGACTTGGTCCATCTCATAATATCCTATCTGCGTGGTGAGCCTCATCTCGCACCCCATTCTTGCCTTATGTTTGCCAATTTTTCTGACCACCCAGTGTCCATCAAGGACCTTCTATTTTCCAACGCATTTGTTTATTAATTCACGCAGGCCTTCCATATCTTTGCTATCACACAGAATCTTTATGTAGGTTTCCAAAAATGTAGTAAGCACAGAGGGATCGACCTCTGTAGGCGTGATGGTTTCTTGCATCTTGTCCTGACTTCCTGAGGCAGATACCTCAATGAAGCTTTTCTTGGCCTCCATAAATGTCTCCTTTGCATGATTCAGATCAAAACCTACTTCCTTCTCTGGGGCCTTGCAGACCCATCCGTTATCTTCAGGCTACTTAACCTTATCATCGCTAGTCATTATTCCACTTCTTAGCACTATATTCACGCTTTGATCTTCCTCGTAGGGCTCAAATCGCATCATCTGTAAGTTCTGTGTAGGTTGTTGAGGTTGTGCTTTCTTTTATTGCAATTTTAGCAATCAACACCGAGCATTATTCTATAGTATGCTCAAACTGGCATCAATATTAACATGACGGGCGTGTCTGATTCTGACAGTCTCGCACATAGTGCCCTAGGTTTCCACAGTTGTAGCATATGAACTGACTGCAGCCTCTACTAGGTCCTCCTCCTCCTCAGCCTCGTCCCTCCCCTGACGCCCTACTGAGGAGGCCGATTTTCTGCTTGCTTCCAGTATGTAGGTGTTCTTTCCATCATTAACTCGTAACTATGACAGTGGTGCTCATTGTGGCCCACTGATTTGTAGAAGTTACAGAACAACTGTTGGGGTGTTTAGACGAACTTTTGAAGTAAATGACAATTATCCATTGTGTGTTGTCCAACATCCTGACAAATAACACACCATAACATAGCCCCCACGCTCGACCCTCTTGGATCTTTTGGCCTTAAGGGAATTGGTGCCCCTCCTGTAATATAATTAGAGTACATGGGACAATGGTCTTTATCGTCGCCCTGGCTCTTGTACTTCAGACACCAGACTTCTGCACAAACCTCTAGTTTAGTTTCCTTGTCTTTCTTCGAGCTCTGCAATTCTAAGTGGAGGATCTGTAACTGAGAGTGAATCTGTTGTACCCCCAAGGTTGCATCCTAAATAGGTGTTGAATGCAACCTCATCATGGTTTCCAAAGCTTTCGCCTGTGTTTCCATCTTCTATTTCCGCAGAGAAATCCTCAGGTGTGGTAGAAGCGAAGCTATAAACCTTTTGCGATTTTCACCGTTTATGAGTTGCATGTTAGCTTCTTGAATTTTGCATTTAAACCTTTGATCTAATTCCTAATGCATCTCATCAACCCTCATCATTATTTCCTTAAATCCAATTATTGACTACGAGTTAGACTTAGGCTTACTAAATTCGTTATTTAAAGTAGCCTTAGTTTCTTCTAGTGATGCTAGGGGATTATCATAACAATACTTAATATACCAAGTTAGCGTGTGATCCTGTAGAGCGGTAACCAATTGTGCCTTCTTTATATTTTGATCAATAATTTGTTGTGCTGTCCACACAACATTCATAATAAACCAAAACTACTTTGTATCTTCACTCCCAATGCCCTTGAAAATCAATAGCTTCGTAGTTTGCCATGTTCAATAGAGGAGGTGGAGCTAGAGGTGGAGGTGGAGTGGCCAGATGATGTGTTCGTAGAAAACCCTGCGTTATCAGCTGGACAACACTCCGCGGTGAGGCCTGTACTTTTCCCTCGCCACTGCTTGAAGAAGGTCTGATCAACAAGCTATATTCTAGACCTAATCTCTCTCAATCCCTAAAGAATTTTCCACTTCACGTAGCTCCAAACTTCAAGGGAATGTCATAAACCATTTTTCACATAAAAACATTTTAATCCAGGTATTCAAAGACCTTAAATATTTACCTCGTGGTCCTTTGAAAAATCACCGCTTCACTTCTTTGTAGCTGACTGAGGTATCAACTGCGAATTATGTAACAAATCCTCCTATTATCCGATCGACCAAATGATCAACAACCCTCGAGATCTAGTTTTCAGAGGCTTCTAATCGCCACACTAATTCAAGAGTCCAGACTATAGGATTATCAAGCTTCCACCTTCCTTGGCTAGCTCTCAATTTAGCTAACCACTCATACAGTTCAATGGGAAAAGTGCAAAATAATATTTCATGTATCTATGCAGTATACAGATACCTATTCAACCACTCTTCCTTCGACAGACATGGATTCCTGTTTTCTTGTGCCACGAACTTGTGAATCTTCCGATCCAACCACTTTTCAATTTCTTTCTTGGTCAGATTCCAGTGATGTGACATCACACATCTCTTTCAAGTAGATCATAGTCCCGACAACAGAACCATTTGTTGGCTTGGGGTCTCCTAACCCAAGTTCAGAGTTAGTTGCACCAACCAACAAATCCCTACACTACTGGCCCTTTTGGAAACAACCCGTATAGTGCAAGCTACAGTCTCACCCGAAGCAGTATTGGGGGATGTAAGAACCAAGTTTTTGCATCTAGAGACGAGTGTGATGTATTTTAGCACCTCAGATCTGCCCTTGTGTAGATCAATAAGCCCTTAGTGCTCATTACTGCAACTCCGTTAAAACAGCCTTCAGACTTTTGTAAAGGTCTACAATCAGCCTTTGCGGACCCTTAACAGTCAATTTATCCACTTACGCATATCAGAGAACAACCATAAATTAGTGTTCGTGCAGATCTACTTAAGTTATTTAGTAAACATAATAGAATTCATCAGAGTCTTCGCGAAATTACTTGCCATGCATTGCATACATCTATTATGATTTATTCAAGAGAATCGCACATCATTAGATCAATATTCCATAACAAATTATTCATCGACATCATATAATATTAACAATAATAAACATAATTACATAGGATTTCTTCGGTACCTTTCTTTATTGATATTCAGCTCATATTTATAGACTCAAAACTACCTTATGCACTTAGCTGAAGGGGTCTGCACACTCAGCTACAGACTATACCTAGGCCTCTGTGCACTCAACTGCAGAGCCTTTCTTCTCCTATTTGACCCACTTCTTCTTGCTATCACTTCTCCTATATCTTTCCATCACATCCAATATATGCCTTAGACTATTAAGTTATGGTATGTTCTATGCTTATAACAGTTTACTTCCTTTTATTATTATATTTGTTATAGACATTTTTGTGCCTTACAGCTCTAAGCATGAAATGTCCATAAACCAAGGGCTCCTAAGTCCCTAAAAGTGTTGTTCCAACCCCTAAAGGAACAAGGTCAACAAATTACAGCTTCTCCCAGAAGTTCTCCACCAGAAACTGCTCAGAATAAGTCAAAATAGGATCATTTCAGTTGCTCCACTAGCTAAGTGCGTTGCATAGCACCTAAGTCCACTAGCTAGGTGCGTTGCAATGCACCTAAATGCACTACCAGGGTGCGTTGAGCGGGAAATGACAAATGGCAGTGTCATTCCGCAAGGTGGAGAGATAATGGAAGCTTCCAAAATCTTCTCCAATGACACTTGCCTCATTGAGTTTGACCAAGGATGAGTAAGAGGCTTTCAGTCTCCAAGTGGAAGCAAGAACTGACAGAGAGAAGCCACTAATCAAATCATAAGCTGACTCATCCTCCTTGCATACATCTATATATGGATCCCTCATCCCAGAGATCCAGAGGCTGGAATTTTGCACACTGTAAGGAATTCCTGTTGGTTTTGAGACACATATCAGAGAATTGGGTGATCTATGCTTTGTTGGGGGTGAAGAAGGGACTCCTTTGCTGGGAGGTTGATGCTGGGTCAAGAATAATTGGTTGTAACTCCTCCTGGATCTTCTTGTATATCAATAAAAACTATTTGAGTTTCTTCTCCATGCTTTTGTATCATTGATGCTTGTTACATTTGTATGGTTAACTTAAATCTGATCCTTAGTTATTTATGAATATAAATCCATGTCCTTGTATAGTTTCTCTCTTCTGTGATCTTACAGGTACTTGGTGAAGCTGGGCAAGTAAGGGAGCAGGTAGCTAGAAGCTGTCAAAGAGGAGAAAGATTGGATCAAAGGACTCGCGCAAGGCACAAGTTGGTTCTTCCTATTCCTCTTTGTTTATAGTTCATAAAGGAGATACAAAAGTAGTTTTCTCTGTTTGTTTCTAAGGTAGCTGTCACACCTTAGTGGGATAGAGCAGTTCTAAATAGACACTTTTCCCGATAACAAAATGGTGACTCTGCTGGGGATCGTGTCTAATTAGTTTGTTTGTGTTTCTCTTGTTGTTTGTTTCATAAACTTATAAGTAGCAATCGAACTGCATTTGACATTAACAAATGCAAAGTAGATATCTGCTACTTCAATACATTCACTAGATCTGTTTATGATTTGAACAGCTGATTCATAGACTAACTGATTTCCCTTGTGATAGCTCTTAGACCCTCCTTTGATCTACCCCTGATTGTGCATTACTGATTGCTTTTACTCGGCCAAAAACCAAAGATTAAACTGCTGCTGTGACCCAGAACCCGGATAGAATTCTCGTTTCTGCCCCAGCGCAGGCACTGTGAAGAGGTTCTGCATTTCAACGCACTTCCCGAGAGGGAAACCTGGGTTGCAATGCAATTTCTCTATGTAACAGGCGTGCTGATCAGCCTAGCCCTGTGCAGCTGAGGTTCTTTGCTTCATTCTTTCAGTTTTGTCTCTGATTTTTGCAGCCTGTGATCAGTATATGACTGTTTCAAACCCCTTTTCCTTACTGATATTTCGCCTCGTTTGTACAAAAGAACTGTAGATGTTTTTATGTGTTTGTTGAGTCATTTACAGTTTTCCATTGAAAAAGTATAATAATCGTACTGTCGTCCTTTGATTTAGATCTGTCGCAAGTGTCAATTTTGATCATAGGAGAAACTTTATTTGCTATTGATAGTCAATTATGCTTTTACTTTTGCCTTTGGTTTGAATTTGTGACTTTCTAGTGTCGAAACGAGTATTTATTTCAAAATCATAAAGTTTCATAATCATCTCTACCTTTTGATTTCGAAAAGAAGCTTGTTTATGTTTGTCGCTTGAAAGCAAATTCAGATTTGTACATCAACTTTCTTTTTAGCATCAATATTAAGAAAGTGAAAAAAAAATACATGCATGTGCATTTGCATATTGACAGTCTGTTTGGCTTGATTTAGGAGAGTGCATTCACGGTGTGCTCTTTGCTCTTTGCGAAAAGATTGTGTCTTTCTTTTCCCCTAGTAGCTAGGATTTTCATTGCTGAAAAGAGATAAAAGTTTGTTTATCATCTTTAGATTGCATTTTAGGAATTACATCTACATCTCGTGGTGAACCCAAAAGGCAAACTTCATAAGAAATATCAACTTAAAATAAATTCAATGAACCTAACAACGCTTTGGAACTTAACGCACAACATTTAGAGGTCTAGGCTAGAGACGTATTCCGGCTTCGTAAAACCTGGTAACTGTTGTTCTCACTGATGGTTGGATGATTCCTCCATTTTGAGACGATAAGTGCCAGTATGGACTTGTGCTCCCACGTACTCTCGAGTATATATTGGGAGACCCATATAGGCTTAAATCCTTTATCCATAGGAAGCCGTGTTGGCCGCCCTACTGATCGCAATACACCGAACACAGCATTCGGGAAGATTGACTGTCGTACCGTAAAAAGTATTCTGTAGTTTTGCGATTGGTTTGGTACTCCCTCTCCCTAGACCTCCAGAGCAATCCCTTTTGTTCCTTTTCAGACTCCTTAACGAAAAAGGTCCATCTGAGCACTTGTCACTTCAGGCTCATTAAAAATCGAAGGAGACTAGAGTCATCTTTTGTTTTTTCTCGGCTCTTAAAAACTGAAAAAACAAGTTGTGTCAAAGCGTGTTAAAATTTATTTTAAACGGAATATTCATTACCCTTTTCCTACGTTGATCTTGGGTTGAGAAAATGGAGCCTACCAACCAAGGAATTCCCCTTGGTGGAAATCCTAGTCCCTTCTCCTCTTGGGGAGATGTTGGTGCACCCCATATGGCCACATTGTCGCTTCCAGGACTGAAAATTGGTTTGCCTGTATGGCTCTTCTCAACCTCTGTCATTCAGAACACCACCATTCCTGAACAATCAAATCAGCAATTAGACGAGTCCAGAGTTGCCCACCAGCCTTCTACTTCCTCTAATTCTTCCTCTCCTCCTTCCTCTTCGCTTGATGGAGTTGGTAAAGCTAAAAGCCAAGTTCCTAAGGAGAAGAAGGAAAAGAAGAAGAAAGAGAAGAAGAAGAAGGAGCCAAAGGTGAATGGGGGAAAACGAGTGTCGTCTAATGAAAATCCACACACTGCACCGACCAGGCCTAAATTGCCATGTGTCATTTTCAAAGGAGACCATTTTCACAGAGATTGTCCTTGCATCCCTCGGATACTAAGGGACTAGTCTCCTCGTTTGCACAACCCGGTGTCGTCAACCTCTGATGATCATGTTGAAAGCACACTGTCAACTAGTGGAAGTGAAGCCCCAGGACAAAAAGGGAAAGCTAGATTTCCTTGTAAACTGTGCGAAGGAAATCATGCCGTTCACCGTTGTCCCTTCTTAGATGAGGCTAAAAGAGTTTTGGATGATTGTCCGGTTTCACCGTTACGACTTCCTCCTGGATATAAAAAACTCTTGCCGAGTCCGTCACTAGTTGAGAATCTGGCTGGCCCGCTCAGGTGGTCGGCTGAAGCACCTATCATTGAAGATAAACTAACTGAATCCATACCAGACGAAAGTCAAAAGGTCGAGGCGGTAGTTGACCCAGTCTTGCCTTCAGAGGTTTCATCTTCAGATGATACAGTCACTGAAGAGAACAAGGATGACACTGTCCAAATTCTCTTCATAAACACAGACTCCGACGAACATGGGGGCAGTTTACCTGTTCCTTTACTGCAGGAAGGAAGTTCGTCAGAGCCGTACCCGACCGTCTATTCGGTCCCACCTCCAAGCAACCTAGTTGTCTCCTTCGACTGGAATCAACTAGGCAGACCCCGTTTACCAGCAAGCGTACCATTCCGAATTATCGTTCAAATATATAGAATGGTTATGGCTGGTACCATCATAGATGAGGGGGCTTCTGTGAGTATCATTTCCTCAACTACTTGGAAAGCGCTTGGTTCACCATCGCTTTTGCCTGAGATGAGAAATTTGACAGGCTTTGATAAAGGAACCAGTCAACCTTTAGGGATCCTTCCCGATGTGCCCATAACATTGAGAAGGAAGACAGTTCACATGAACGTAATGGTAGTTTGAGGACCCTTGGATTATAACCTACTCCTTGGACGAGACTATATTTATTGCATGGGAGCGATTGTCTCCTCACTCTTTAGAGTAATGTGTTTTCTGCACGAAGGAAGAGTGGTCAAGCTCGTGGACCAGCTTTCATTTCCCGGATCACACATAGCAAATAGTCATATACCGTCCCTAAATGGTCTTTTCACGCAATAAATGTCTCGATCTCCGGTCCGTCCTCCCGATAAGCTCGAGTAATTCGGAGGGATATGACTGAAACCCAGGGGGCATGCATCCTGGTCTGCTTCGGTAGGAAAACTTTGGGTATAGGGTAGGTTTTCGCGGGAGAATATGACTAGTCTGTACCCCGTCCGTGATTGGAAGAGGGGTTATTCTGGAATAAGATTCTCTTGTCAAAGTTATGTGAGTTGGCGGGCGTCATCACTCACCTTTGTTTATCTCGGTAGACATCGCCGAAGAAGTGTTTTGTTTGCGCCGCGAATAGAACAATCTTTGGGTGACCTGTAAGAGGTAGGCCTCTCTCGGTAAAAAAAATGTTTTGGTGGAAATGAAGTAGAGGTAACTTTGAAACTTTGATTATACCTGGGGGCATGCAAACCTTTTGGAGTGCAAGCAAAGAGCGATTATTTATCTGTTTTTTTTGGATTAGTCGTTTCCTAACTTGCATAAAGAAAGGATGTGGGGCAAAACTCGAAAAGTTGTCGTTTCTATATGAGACATTCTTATCATATGACTGGATTAATCGAGCAGTGTTTACCACGAGGTTCAAGCTCGTTAAAAAATAAACCCGGACCGAGCAAATGTTTCCACCTGTGTTTAAGCTCGTTAAAAAATGAACTATCCCCTGGTAAATAACCACCGTGAATGTAGTACTTCAGCCATTAAAGCCTTGGTCGTGTTTGCATCGCCACCTCCACTTTTTCATTGGCCGATCATTCACCTGCATTTGATTGTTTACCCATTTTGAGGAATAGCTGCGAAGAGTGATTTCACTAGCCATCCTTGTGACACTACCGTGATTGGAAAATTCCAAACCTTACCTGGAATCAGCTGCTACCCATTTTATCACTCGTTCCTCAAAAGACGAGTCTTCTTTAAGCTCTTTTCTGACTCGTAAAATATGAAAAGATTGCCGAGTTCTGGCCTTCCAGCTCGTTAAAGCGACTGGAAGTGCTATCCCTCCGCTAAATTTTAATCTTTTTGGACCTGAGGGATTATTGCACAAAAAGATCGACCGCTTGTTTTGTTCGGCTCATTAAAGCGATCCAAAATTCATCCCTTCTGTATTGTTTTATACTTTTTCAGACTTGAGGGATTAGATGACGAAAAAGGAATTTTGGAGTTAACTTTACGTACCTTTTCAGACTCTCTAAAAATGAAAAGGACCGAGTTATCTTTGTCGTTAAACTCGTTAAAAAGATTAATAGCGACAAACTTATCTTTAGACGAGAATGAGTTTCACTATCACTAGGCTCGTTAAAACATAGCGATGGGTTTTCCCGAAGGGAAAATTATAGAACAAGCATATGTTATCCTCCTCAAGATTGACAAAAATAAAGAGGTACTGGTCAGCAATGACTGGGGAAAAATTGGGAAGAAAACTCAAAGAATCTTTATTGGTAGCAAGTCGCTCTTGAACATGACACTTCCGCTCCGTGCCCGAGTCAGGTTGGGTTGTTTCATTCACTGGTCACATCGCCATGGTCTCGCCATACCATCCACATTTGGGGTTAATGCTACCAATCCATCACATAAGTGTCGCCGACATGTTCAAGAGAAGTCATCCAAAGAGGCCACCTGTGTCCCGCCCACTACCATACATTATACTCCATTCTTTCATGACCGCCACCCTGAACCATATATCATCAGATCGTTTTCACCTCCATCAAAATCATTTGCTCTGTTCCGTGTCATTGATGTGGGATTCATTAAGGCCCTCCTATTATAGATCACTTCTTGTCGACATCAGCTCATTATCCAAGAAGTTGATCTAGGAACACCCCATTCAGTACTTTGAAGCTTGCATGCCTTAATGGAAAGTTTCTCACTTCCGGCGACAGGTTTACATCAATGACCTTCGACCGAAAGATTTTGCGTGGTGTTCGATGCCAAGTCCTTTATTCACACCACGTGAATTGTACTGCAGTACCTTGAGGGTCATTATCATTATCGGTGATTCCTCTCGTGCTTGTTAACAGTTTACATCATTGACTGGTAATCAAGCGATGCCTTTCCATGTTCGACTTCAAAAAATTTCTCACATGGATCGACTTGTACTTCGAGTGAAGATCGGACGAGATTGAAGACCCCGGATCTAGTTTCATCCATCCGGGCTGCGATATATATTCAGGAAAATAAAGACATTGAAATTTACAACATTGCAACACAGATAATCATCCTACCAAAAGGATGATGGCTCTATCAGAATCATGAGTCTACCATCAGACGATTGTCTGTCCTATGTACATGAAAATGAATTTATAAAGCTGAGCATGGGAATGCCCGCCTCAACTAGATCATGAAAATAGTATGAAGATAATGTATTGTATTGTATCTTATTACAGGTCTCCTCCCAGCATTGAAAGAACTTCGGATCCTCCTAATAAAGCATTTCACCCGATAAACGGCCTCATACTTTAGGGGGCAGCTGTTAATAAAATTTTTGTGCCTTATAGATCTAAGCATGAAATGTCCATAAACCAAGGGCTCCTAAGTCCCTAAAAGTGTTGTTCCAACCCCTAAAGGAACAAGGTCAACAAATTACAGCTTCTCCCAGAAGTTCTCCACCAGAAAATGCTCAGAATAAGTCAAAACATGATCATTTCAGCTGCTCCACTAGCTAAGTGCATTGCATAGCACCTAAGTCCACTAGCTAGGTGCATTGCAACACACCTAAATGCACTACCAGGGTGCGTTGAGCAGGAAATGACAAATGGCAGTGTCATTCTGCGAGGTGGAGAGATAATGGAAGCTTCCAGAATCTTCTCCAATGACACTTGCCTCACTGAGTTCGACCAAGGATGAGTAAGAGGCTTTCAGTCTCCAAGTGGAAGCAAGAACTGAAAGAGAGAAGCCACTAATCAAATCATAAGCTGACTCATCCTCCTTGCATACATCTATATATGGATCCCTCATCCCAGAGATCAAGAGGCTGGAATTTTGCACATTGTAAGGAATTGCTGTTGGTTTTGAGACACATATCAGAGAATTGGGTGATCTATGCTTTGTTGGGGGTGAAGAAGGGAATTCTTTGCTGGGAGGTTGATTCTGGGTCAGGAATCATCGGTTGTAACTCCTCCTGGATCTTCTTGTATATCAATAAAAACTATTTGAGTTTCTTCTCCATGCTTTTGTATCATTGATGCTTGTTACATTTGTATGGTTAACTTAAATCCGATCCTAAGTTATTTATGAATATAAATCCATGTCTTTGTATAGTTTCCCTCTTTTGTGATCTTACAGGTACTTGGTGAAGCTGGGCAAGTAAGGGAGCAGGTAGCTGGAAGCTGTCAAAGAGGAGAAAGATTGGATCAAAGGACTAGCGCAAGACACACGTTGGTTCTTCCTATTCCTCTTTGTTTATAGTTCATAAAGGAGATACAAAAGTAGTTTTCTCTATTTGTTTCTAAGGTAGCTGTCACACCTTAGTGGGACAGAGCAGTTCTAAATAGACACTTTTCCCGATAACAATATTCCACCGATTAGCAATCACATGTACATAAAGTAAAGTGCAGATATAACATTAAACGATCGACAGAAAACAAGCCAAGACAAGAGACACAAGATGTGGCGGCTAGCTAGGGACAAACCCCACAATGTGTGGGGAAACCCTTTGATCAAATCTTCTTTTATCTTCAATAATTCTGCAGAGAGAAATAGTACAATAAATCTGATTCATATCAGTAGTAGCAAACCCTAGATCAGTAGCATCAGCATTAGCGGCTTCATTATCAAACTAGGGCAGACCATATCTCACAAACCGAAAGTCGGATTGACTTCATTCCATCACCGAAAGTTTCAGCTTCTAGAGGAGGTTCATATGAACCTACAACATAGTTCAAATGAGGAGATATTCTAGGCCACGCAAGTCAATCTTTACTTCTGCAGTTGCAGCTTCATTTTCAGCAGTTTCTGGCTTCAAACTAGGGTAGTCGATATCTTGCAAACCGTTCGTCGGATTGACTTCATTCCACCACCAAACGTTGCAGCTTTCAAAGGAGTTTCAGATGAACCTACAGCGCAATTCCAAATAGGAGATATTCTAGGCAATGCAAGTCAATCTTTACTTCTACAGTTGCAGCTTCAGTTTTAGCAGTTTCCGGCTTCAAACTAGGGCAATCGATATCTTGCAAACCGTTCGTCAAATTGACTTCATTCCACCACCAAAAGTTGCGGCTTTCAAAGGAGGTTCAGATGAAACTACAACGCAGTTCCAAAGAGGGGATCTTCTAGGCCAAGCAAGTCAATCTTTACTTCTGCAGTTGCAGCTTCAAATTCAACAGCTTCCGGCTTCACATGTGTGAGAGAGAGACCCATTTTAGCGCAGTAGAGAAGAGACTCATATCTGCGCAGTAGAGAGAGAGAGATGTGATGATATGAGTGAGTCAAAATGAGGAAAAGTCCTCTTATATTTATACACAACGTTGGTGGGTGAATAGATGCGACTGTTGGGCTTCTGAGCCTACATGAGTTGTAGGTCGGCTTGATAATAATTCCATAATCAAAATAAATTCATATCTGCATGAATACTTATCGGAATTGGATGATCTTTATATCAATCCTACACCTCTCAATGAGAAGAATCTAATAAAAATATTATTAGCCATGAATAAGATGAACCACATGAAGTTTTGCCCTGGTTTCCAATTTTAACACTCCCTCTCAACCATGGAGAACTTCATCTGCAATCTGTCTATCGGTCGTTACTATTCATCCTTCAAATGCACTGCCTTGTACAACCTGACCCTTGCCCTGCTCTGCTCTATTTTTCCTGTTCTGCTTTGTCTTGTTCTACCCTACACTGATCTGTATTGTTTTGTTCTGTTTTGCTCTACTCTTGCATTGTTCTGTTCTACTCTACTTTTGTCCGAATTATGAAGAAGAAGAAATGATTGAGGATGTATCATACTGACTCAAAGTCAGTCTCAGAGCATGTACCACTGGTCCCAGACCAGTCTCAACCAACCCAAAGTCAGCGTCATAGTGAGTACAACTCCAATGGTCCCAGACCAATATCATCCTCCACTGACTCAAAGTCAGTCTCAGAGTATGTACCATTGATCCCAAACCAATCTCAACCGACCCGAAATCGGCGTCATAGTATGGTACAACTCCTACCACTGGTCCCAGACCAGTATCATTGATCCCAGATCAATGGAGGTCATCCTAGCATAGGGAGTATGGTAGTTACAATGATGCGTCCATCGGTACTACTATGGTCCCTAACTTCATTTCCCTGATCATTGATTAGATGAGAGGTACTTCCCATGAGTCCCATATTGCATGGGTAGGATGCCTCGACAGGAGAACTAATCAATCCTGTCCTCACAGGAGAACACATCAATCCTGCTACAATTGCCATGGAGAACACATCAATCCAGGCCTCACAGGAGAACACGTCAATCCTGCTACAATTTCCATGGAGAACACATCAATCCAGGTCACCATGGAGAACACATCAATCCAGGTCGCCATGGAGAACACATCAATCCAGGCCTCACAGGAGAATACATCAATCCTGCTACAATCGCCATGGAGAAAACATCAATCCAGGCCTCACAGGAGAACACATCAATCCTGCTACAATTGCCATGGAGAACACATCAAGCCAGGCCTCACAGGAGAACTAATCATCCTGTTACATAGGAGAGCGAATCATCCTGTTCCACAAGAGAGTGAATCATCTTGTCCCACAAGAGAGCGAATCATCTTGTTTCAGTGTGCACCACCAGGGGAGGGTGAGTCACCCTGTGGTCGTATGTTGCTCCAGTAATAACCGCAAGCCCTCAGAGCTCCAAGAGCTCAATGTATGCAACATGTAGGACCCTTGTACAAGGGTTTCTTACCGACTCCAAGTCGTTTGGGAAAATCACAGATTAGATCTTTCCTCGGGGCTTTGACAAGGTGTATCAACCTGTACATCATCTTAATGCGATGGAGCCTCCTTGCTCATCAACTTACCATATCCAAGATGATGTCTATCTGCTGGAGCAATCGACGAATATGGGATTCCTCAATAATCGAATCCCACCTCTGGTTATTATAGAGAATCACATTGGTATCCAATGTAAATCCAAACAGCTCTCTGAAGAGCTTTCGCAACTAGACTACCTCACACGAGGTTATGCTAGCAACAATATATCCTGCTTCGACGGTGCTCAAAGCCACCGACTTCTGCTTCTTACTCATCCAGGATATCGAAGCAAATCCCAAGGTGAAACAGCACCCGGAAGTGCTCTTACGGTCCACCACACTGCCTACCCAATCAACATCAGTATATCCAAGTAGTCTCACATCTCTGACAGTGTATCTTAATCCATGAGAGATTGTGTCCTGAAGACATCTCAAAAGATTCTTGGCATCAATCCAGTGAGGCTCAACCAAATATGAGCTCACAATGCTAACTGCAAAAAATATGTTCGGACGGAGGTTCACCAAGAACATCAATGCGAATGAGTTTATGAAACTCAGAGGCATTTCCAAAATCTGGTCCGACATCACTACCATATAACTTCTAAAAGTTAAGATCCTCGAGGTAGTCACAGGCTTGCAGTCCATCATACCAAATATTTCCAATATCTTTACCACATATTTCCCTTGAGATAGGAAAATTTCCCTTGGCTTCTGCCATACTTCAAGTCCTAGGAAGTAGTGCATCAGTCCTAGTTCTTTCATTTCAAATTCAGAGGCCAGCTCCCTCTTAAATTTGTGACTGAGAGGGTCTGCACTTGTTAGAAAGAGGTCATCCACATACAACACTAGTATGAGAGGCTTGTCATCTTCAACCTTAAAGTAAAGGTTAGGATCGGCTTCACTCCTATTGAATCCCAGCTTCATCAAGTAGCTATTGATCCTCTCATACCATGCTCGGGGTGCTTGCTTCAGCCCATAGAGAGCTTTCTTCAACCTGCATACATGAGATTTTCGATCATAAATCTCAAATCCTTTGGGTTGCTCCACGTAGACCTCTTCTTTGATCGA
The DNA here is from genome assembly GCA_031772625.1 of Pinus tabuliformis. Classification (NCBI taxonomy): domain Eukaryota; kingdom Viridiplantae; phylum Streptophyta; class Pinopsida; order Pinales; family Pinaceae; genus Pinus; species Pinus tabuliformis. Next base: position 791,226,215 of record CM062805.1, read on the forward strand.
GCCATGCAAGAATGCAGTCTTGACATCCATCTGATGTAGGTTCCATCCTTATGAAGCGGCAAGGGCTATGATCGAGCGGATGGTCGTATATCTGGCAACAGGTGCAAATATCTCATCATAGTCTATACCTTCATTTTGGGAGAAACCTCGAGCAACAAAACGAGCCTTATACTTTTCCGTGCTTCCATCTGCTGCATGCTTTATCTTGTAAAGCCATTTGGAAGTAACAACAGTCTTGTCCTGGGGTCTGGGAACTACTTCCCAAACATCATTCTTTATGATAGACTCATATTCTTTGGTCATAGCATCCTTCCATACTTGATGCTTGACGGCATCTGAGAATGACGAAGGCTCATTTTGTATGATCGTGCTCATGATGGTCAGGTATCCTTGATACCTATGGTTTCTTACTTTCACGAAAGGTTCCTCGGGGTGCAGCATGTCCTTCAGCATCATCAAGTAACCCCTTAAGCCATGAAGGCCTCTTCCTAGAAGAGGAAGGCTCATATGGAGGAGGATCAATCAGATCCATGGGTTCTTCTACATCAGGCATTGATTCATCATCCTTTTCTTTCGGTTCCCTGGTGTCGGCTTCTTGAGAGCTCCTCAAAGTCAGAAGATTGATCACCTTGCTGAGAGCCATATCTTCGTCAAAGGTGACATCATGACTAATTATGACTTCCCTTTGACCGGCTACATAGATTCTATAGCCTTTAGTATTTTCACCATAGCCCACGAAAATTCCCTTCTTTCCAGATGCTCCCAATTTATTTCTTTTCTCTTTCGGCACATGAAAGTATACAGGGCTTCCAAAAATTTTAAAATGAGAAACATCAGGTTTCTTACCGGTGGATTTTTCTTCAAGAGTCTTGGAACCCAATGCTTGATGAGGGCATCAATTTTGTACATATACGACGGTGATTGTAGTTTCAGCCCATAGAAACATCAGAAGTCTTTGATCATGTAGCATGGCCCAGACAGCTTCCATCATCGTGCGGTTCTTCCTTCCCACCACACCATTCTGCTCAGGAGTATGTGGTGTAGTAGTCTCCCTCTTAATGACAACCTCAGGTATGCCTGAGTGAACCAATTGTAATATATCAGAGGTCTTGCTTTGGCTTGAGGGGAATGGTCCCCTTTTGAGCTTTCCTTCAGCACATCCTGGACATACACCTTCATTCTCTATTTGGAATTTGCGCATCCCTTTCACCATTTGTCTTACATCGAGTATAGCTTTATAATGAAGGTGGGAAAACCTCCGATGCCAAAGTTCGGACTGAAGAGATGTGTCATAAGACATGACACCTAGCAGACTTCCATTGACCTGATATAATGAATCAACACTAAACCCAAGAGTAAAGGCATCTTTAACATTATTTTTCCATATACATACCTTGCCATCGCTGAAGGTTACCTTGTAGCCTTTGTCTTCCGTTCTTGAGATGGACACTAGGTTCTTTTTGAGGTCAGGTGCATTTAATACATCCTGGAATTTCTAGCCTTCTTGAATGCTTGTCCTCTTCCTTGATTCCCAGCTCTTCTCTTACCTTTGCTGTTGAATTTTTCATTCCTTTGATTGCCATCAGAGGGATTTTGATCATCATCCTAGAGTGAGTCCTTTCTATCAGGGCACTCCCTTGCATAGTGACTTTCTTTATCGCAAATGTAACATCGTCATTTTCTTCTAGCCTTAGGTCCAGCCTTTCCTTTTGATTTAGTCTCGGAATTATTTCTTTTCTTTGCATGAAAAGAAAAGGCAGCAGGAGGACCTTTAGGCATGGGCATTTCTTACACTTCTTCCCTTGTTTCTTCTTGAATGCATCTAGCCATTAATTCCTTGAAACCAGGAATTACATTATAGATCAGAAGAGTAGTCCTGAACGCATACCATTCAGATGGTAATCCTTCAAGAGTTGTGAGTGCCATTTCTCTATCAGTAATAGTTTCCCCAATAGATAGGAGATCGTTCTTGATCTCGATGATTCTTAAGAAGTATGCTTGCATACTTTCATCTTTCCCCTTCTTGATTTCCCTCAGCTTATTTCTAAGAAACAAAACTTGATTTGCATCATTAACTTTAAATAACCTCACCAGTCTGTCGTAGATTTCCTTGGAGGTGTCTAGATCAGAGATGTAGGCCACCAAGCGCTTGTCGATAGTGTCTCGGATGATCTTCTTTGTTTTGACTTCTCCATTTTTCCATTTGTTCCAGGCAGCAGCAGATGCATTTGATGGAGGCTCAACAATATTGCCTCTTACATTGTTATAGACATTTTTGTGCCTTACAACTCTAAGCATGAAATGTCCATAAACCAAGGGATCCTAAGTCCCTAAAAGTGTTTTTCCGGCCCCTAAAGGAACAAGGTCAACAAATTACAGCTTCTCCCAGAAGTTCTCCACCAGAAACTGCTCAGAATCAGTCAAATCAGGATCATTTCAGCTGCTCCACTAGCTAGCTGCGTTGCATAGCACCCAAGTACACTAGCTAGGTGCATTGCAACGCACCTAAATGCACTACCAAGGTGCGTTGAGCGGGAAATGACAAATGGCAGTGTCATTCCGCGAGGTGGACAGACAATGGAAGCTTCTAGAATCTTCCCCAATGACACTTGCCTCACTGAGTTCGACCAAGGATGAGTAAGAGGCTCTCAGTCTCCAAGTGGAAGCAAGAACTGACAGAGAGAAGCCACTAGTCAAATTATAAGCTGACTCATCCTCTTTGCATACATCTATATATGGATCCCTCATCCCAGAGATCCAGAGGCTAGAATTTTGTACATTGCAGAGAATTGCTGTTGGTTTTGAGATAGATATCAGAGTATTTGGTGATTTATGCTTTGTTGGAGGTGAAGAGGGAATTCGTTTGCTGGGAGGTTGATGCTGGATCAGAAATCATCGGTTGTAACTCCTCCTGGATCTTCTTGTCATATCAATAAAACTATTTGAGTTTCTCCTACATGCTTGTGTATCATTGATGTTTGTTACATTTGTATGTTTAGCTTAAATCTGATCCTAAGCTATTTATGAATATAAATCCATGTCTTTGTGTAGTTTTCTTCTTCTGTGATCTTACAGGAACTTGGTGAAGCTGGGCAAGTAAGGGAGCAGGTAGCTGGAAGCTGTCAAAGAGGAGAGAGATTGGATCAAAGGACTAGCACAAGACACAGGTTGGTTCATCCTATTCCTCTTCGTTTATAGTTCATAAAGAAGAATACGAAAGTAGTTTTCCCTGTTTGTTTCTAAGGTCACTGTCACACCTTAGTGGGATAGGGTCATTCTGAGTAGACATTTTTCCCATTAATAAAATGGCGACTCCACTGGGGATCGTGTCTAGTTAGTTTGTTTGTGTTTCTCTTGTTGTTTGTTTCATAAACATAGAAGTAGCAATCGAACTGCATTTGCCATTAACAAATGCAAAGTAGACATCTGCTACTTCAATCCATTCACTGGATCTGTTTATGATTTGAATAGCTGATTCACAAATGATCTGATTGCCCTTTGTGATAGCTCTTAGACCTCCTTTAAATCTACCCTCTGATTGTGCATTACTGATTGCTTTTACTCGGCCAAAAGCCATAGATTAAACTGCAAACCGTGACCCAGAACCCGGATAGAATTCTCGTTTCTGCCCCAGCGCAGGCTCTGTGAAGATATTTTGCATTTCAATGCAGTTCCCGAGAGGGCTACCTGCGCTGCAATCCAGTTTCTCTGTGTAACAGGTGCACTGATCAGCCTAGCCCTAGGCAGCTGAGGTTCTTTGCTTCATTTTTTCAGTTTTGTCTCTGATTTTTGCAGCCTGTGATCAGTGTGTGTCTGTTTAAAAACCCCTTTTCTTTGCCTTAATTCCGCCTCCTTTGTACAAAAAGACTATAGATGTTCTTTGTGTGTTTGTTACATCATTTACAGTTTTCCATTGAAAAAGTAGAATAGTCATATTGTCGTCCTTTGATTTAGATCTGTCGTAAGTGTCGATTTTGATCTTAGGAGAAAGTTTATTTGCTGTTGACAGTCAATTACACTTTTACTTTTGCCTTTGGTTGGAATTTATGACTTTCGAGTTTCGAAACGAGTATTTATTTCAAAATCATAAAGTGTCGTAATCATCTCTACCTTTTGATTTCGAAAAGAAGCTTGTTTTTGTTTGTCACTTGAAAGCAAATTCAGATTTGTACATCAACTTTCTTTTTAGGCATCAATATTAATGTTATAGACATTTTTGTGCCTTACACCATTGAGCATGAAATGTCCATAATCTAAGGGATCCAAAGTCCCTAAACATGTTGTTCCTACCCCTAGAGGAACAAGGCCAACTAACCACAGCAATTCACAGAAGTTCTCCACCTGAAAACACTCAAAAACAAGCCAATTCTGGATCATGTCAACTGCTCCACTGAGCATTTGCGCTGAATGTCAACTGCTCCACTGTCTACCTGCGTTGAATGTCAACTCCAACAAAGGCTACCTGTGCTGAGCGAGTTTGGACATGTGGCAAGGTCATTCCTCAAGGTGTCAATGCCCAGGAAGCTTCCAAGATGACACTTGGATCAGGGAATTCGACTGGTGATGAGTAAGAGGTTCCAAATCTCCAAGTGGAAGCAAGAACCTCCAAGTGGACTCAAGAACTGACAGAGGGAGAGGACACTAGTCAGATGCCAAGCTGACTCATCCTCTCTCCAAATATCTATATATGGATCTCACCTCCATGAGATCTGGGAGGCTGGAATTTTGTGAATGCAAAGAATTGCTGTTGGTTTGAGACTGGAACATTGGGTGCTCAATGCTTTGAAGGGAGCTGAAGAAGGAATTCCATTCTGCTGGGAAGGAGATGCTGGATTGGAGCCCTATGGGTTGTATCTCTTCCTGAACCCTATTACTTATCAATAAAGCTATCTTGATTCTTTCCTATATGCTGGTGTATTTTGTATGATTGCATTAGTGTATTTGATTTACTTCTAATCCTGAATCATTTATGAATATGTATATTTGCCTTTGCATTGTGTTCTTCTCTTGTCGCAAGTAGCTGTTCTCTTGTCACAGGTAGCTGTTCTCTTGTGATCTCGTGGGATTCAAGTAGCTGTGGACACACAAAGAGAAGAGGATCTAGATCGAGGGACAACCGGAAGACAACGATAAGTCTGCCAATCTCCCCTCTTTCACATTTCATAAAGGAAGAAATCATAATAGCTGTATTCGTTTGTTGCTAAGGCACTGTCACACCTTAGGTGGATAGGATCGTCCTGCATAGGCATTTTTCCCCACAACAAATTGGCGAATCTGCTGGGGACGAACTTGTTTATTCATTTCATTTGTGTTTCAGTCATTTGTTTACTTCATAGACTTGACAACAACTATTGAACTGCATGTTTCCCGGATGCAAAGTGGAAAGTTGCTGCTTTGATCCAGTTGTTGGACTTGTCTATGATCTAAACTAGATCCACAAATGATTTGATGATCCTTGTGATAGTCTTTAGTACCCTATCAAAGCATCCCTCTGTTTATACCGTGCTTGTGTTTCTGATTTGGCCTGAAACAGTTGATTTTTGAGCATTTTATGACCCAGAACCCAAGGGAAACGAGAGTTTCTCTTTCAGCGCAACTGCTGTGAAGGCAGTCTGCATTTCAACGCAGGTCCCGAAGGGGCTACCTGCGCTGAATGTCAAGCCCTCAGTGTTGAGGTTGCACTGAACAAGTTTGGCCTTGTGCAGCTGGGGTTCTTTGTCCTCTGTTGCCCTGTTTTGATCTCTGTTTTTTGCAGCCTTTAACCAGCATATGTACCAGTCTGATAAGCCTTTTCTTTGCTTAGATTTCGCCTCTTTTTTGTTAAAAAAGACTGTGAATGTTTTTATGTGTTTCTGGCATCATTTACAGTTTTCCTTTGTGTAACTCGGAAAGAGTCGTTAGTGCGGACACAACCGACCTTCCTAGAAAGCCTAAGACTCTCTAATGACAAACAAGACAAATAAGAGCAATCCTTCCCTAAATATGCTTTTACAATATGAGAAATCAAGTGTTTTAGATCCTACCTGTAATCCAACGCTGTTGTAGTAGTCCAGTTCCGTTGATCCGGATGAGCTCCTCCTTCACTTCGAAACCTGGATTCACCAACAATCAAACGATTAAATAGCACCTAAATATCACATGAAATAAGACATATTTAACATGTAGACCAAGGAGTACATGAAACAACTCATTAATAACAAATTCTTGAGAAGAATGGACTAATTTGTATTAAAAGGTAACAAAAGGAACCATTACAACCTGAGCCTTGGTGTTGTGCAAGCTCCTCCCAGGATCCACAAGAGTTCTCCCTTACTCTGATCAGCTCACCCACCTCCCAATGGAAACAAGTAAAGATGGTAATCTCTCCTCACAAGCTTCTACAAGGAAGTCCTAATTCCAGCAGCATCTACCCTTAGGAATGTTCAGCTTTCAACCTCCCCTCCCTTTGGCCCAATGCCTATATTTATAGTGCTCTAGAGGAAGTTATTCAGGTCCACCATCAATGGGATAAGGCCCTCTTTGGATGGGATAGCTCCCCTATTGATGGGATAAGTTCCTCTTAGGTAGGGATACATGAACCATCTAGAGGTGCTTCATACACGTCAAACATACTTCTAGAAGACTCTAGAAATGACCACAAGTAACTTTTTTGGAGTGAAACTTGCGCCTTTTGACCTTTACAGGAGTACGCACCCATCCCTTTACATACAGAGCGTACAAGTATGCAGGTTTTGTGAACTTGGGTTGCGTACCTGTTATAGACATTTTTGTGCCTCGCGACATGGAGCATGAAATGTCAATAATTACAGGGATCCTCAGTCCCTAAACATGTTGTTCTTACCCCTAAAAGAACAAGGTCATCAAACAACAGCACTTCCAATCAGTTCTCCACCTGAAAACACTTCAAAACAGGCTAATTTTGGATCATGTCAGCTGCTCCACTGAGCATCTGCGCTGGAATGCAACTGCTCCTCCTTGTACCTGCGCTGGAAGTCAAATCTAATGAAGGCTACCTGCGCTGGGCGAGATTGGCCAAGTGGCACAGTCATTCTGCAAGGTGTCAACTGCCCAGGAAGCTTCCAAACTGACACTTGGTTCATGAGATTCGCCCTGTGATGAGTAAGAGGTACTTGATCACCATGTGTAAGCAAGGATCTCCAAGTGGACTCAAGAACTGAAGATTAACTGAAGAGGGAGAGGACACAAGGCAGCTTCATGTCAGTCTCAAGCTGACTCATCCTCTCTTCTTCTCTCCTATATATAGAGCTCTTCTATGAGGTCTAAGGGGGCTGGAATTTTGTGTAAAGCAAGGAGGTGCTGTTGGTTTACAGTTAGAGCTATTGGGTGATTGTTTTACTAGAGGTGAAGAGGAGAGTTCTTGCTGCTGGGGAGGTGCTGCTGGATTGGAGCCATCAATGGTTGTAACCTTCTCAGAACCCTGTTACTTCTATCAATAAAGTTTTGCATGTTCTCCTATATACTTGTATTGCATTGATGTATTGTATTTACTTGTATATTTGATTCACTCTAATCCATGCATCAGTTATGAGTACATGTATCTTGTAGTTTCCTCTCTTGTTTTGTGCAGGATCTGTGTGTAGCTGGACCGGCAAAGAGAGCAAGGAGCTGGGAACAAGAGACAAAGAGAGAGGATAAGGATCGACTAAGCGAAAGACACCAGGTTGGTTAATCTTTTCTTCCTTCTCTCTGTACTTTCATAAAGGAAAATATCAAAGCTTTTACTTTCAGTTGTTGCTAAAGACTGTCACCTTTAGAGTAGGGATAGGGTCATCCGAGTCGGATACTTTTCCCCACAACAAACTGGCGACTCCGTTGGGGAGCCTAGTATCTTGTTGGTGTTTGTAGTATTTTGCTATTCATTTCTTGAAGAAAAGAGTACCAAATCGAAAAGCTTTTGACTATATCAAAAGCGAAGTAGAGGGTCTGCTACTCTTGCTCATTTGCTGAGCAAATTCAAGATTTGGAGAGCTTATCTACAAAAGACTCTTTACTCTTTGTGATAGATCTTCATCCTCTTGATCATCCCTTAGCCTGTACTTGACCTATAGCTTTTTATTTCAGCAAAAACAGTGCATTTTTGAGCTTTTTATGACCCGGAAAACTTTGTAGACGTAACTCTCGTGTCTCAGTGCAGGCTGTCCACAGGCAGTCTGCATTCCAGCGCAGGTACTCCCTTCGGAAACTGCGCTGAGAATCAAACTGACAGACCAGAGCCTGCGCTGGTCCAGTTAACCAGTGTCTTGCTGAGGTTTCCCTTAGTGTCTGAGCCCTGTTTTCACTGAATTTTTTGCTGATTGCTTGCTGGTCATTGTACTTGCTGTAAACCATTCTCCTTGACATTATTCCGCCTCAGTTGTGTGATGAAACTGTGAATGTTCTTTCAGTATTTCTTGTTTCAGTTACAGTTTCCCATTGTGAAAAGCGAACCAGTATAGCTGTGACCTCTTAGATCCTGAACTGTAAAAGTGTCTTTGTGATCTTAAGAGCTAGTTTTATTACTGTTCATGGCTGTTTGAGTTTGTTTGTTTTTCATCTTATGGTTTGAATTCGTATATTTTTAGTGTTAAAACAAGTACCTGTAAGGTGTCTTTTCATTTTAGACGAAACTTGTTTGTTTACACTTCAAATTGAATTCGAAAATTATACAACAATTTCCTTTTGTCTACATCAACATTAAGGGAAAAGAAAAGAAATACATGCATCTTGCATTTGCATTTTTGATAAGTTTGTGTGTCTGATCTAGGAGAAAGTGCATTAGTTTGTGCTTTGTGCTCTATGTGGAAAGATATTGTTTTTCTCTCCCCTCAGTAGTTAGGATTTTCAAAGCTAAAAAGATTGTAAAAGCTTGCTTATCATTTTAGCTGCATTTAGGAATTTGTACCAATACATCTCGTGGTGATCCTGAAAGACAAACTGATAAACAAGATCAACTTAAAATATATTGAATGAATCTAAAAACGCATTGTAACATAACGCTCACAATAGAGGTCTAGGTAGAGATGTGTTCCGGCGTCGTTAAACGTAGTGACTGTCGATCTCTACGAAGGTGGGTGATTCCTCCTGAGGGACGATAGCACTAATACGGACTTGTGCTCCCGCGTACCGTCGCGTATATTGGGAGACCCCTATAGGCAATTATCCTTTATCCTTAGGAATCCGTGTCGACCGCCCTACTGATCGCGATGCAGTGAACACAACATTCACGAAGATCGACCACCCGTACCGTAAAACGTATTCTGTGGTTTCGCGAAAGGTTTGGCACACCCTCTGCCTAGATCTCCAGAGCAGTTTCTTTTGGCCCTTTTCAAATTCTATAACTGAAAAGGTCCAACCGAGCATTTGTCACTTCGGGCTCGTTAATACATCGAAGGCGACTAGAGTCATCTTTAGCTTTTTCTCGACTCTTAAAACATGAAAAAACAAAGTTGTGTCTAAAAGCGTCTAATAAAATTCATTCAATACGGAAACATAATTCCCCTTTTTGTATTTTAGTTGATCAAGTAATCCGCAACCGTGGAGGAAAGTCAATTAAAACTCCGTCGTTCGGGGAGACTTGCGAGTCAACCACCTTTGTCTCCAGAACCGAGAGTAGTACGGACAAAGCGAACTCGCTGGACCAGGTCAAAATCTCCTTTTAAAGTTAGAACGGAAGTTCCAACAACATCTGAGATTCTGGTCACTCCCAATATTTCTGGAATCCCTGCCTCTATTGAAGAAGTTCAACAGCAACAGAAGGACAGTGGTACTGATCTTAGTCTGAAGACAAGTACTTGCATAACTGAACCAGTTCCATCTGAAACCGGTCCACAGAGTCTTGTTGTTCAAACAACTGTCGCTGTCGAATCAACCCCTTCTTCGGCACCAGAAATCTTTTACGGACCTGACGGTCTTCCTCTTCCTCCTGGTCTGATTGCAATAGAGGAAATCGTAGAGGACCAGCAAGCAAATACTCCAATTCATTTTGGAGTAGGTACCCCTCTTTTTCCTTCTGCATCAGAAGTTTGTCTATCGCCACCGGAAGTTCCTGAAGAATCGTTAGGAAGTTTATTGGATAGACTTAAAATGTCTGAACAACCGTCGACATCTAGGACTGTGCCAAACGACACAGCGACAGCAGAAGCTCCTGCTGCCAACCCAACGATGTTTTCCGGCATACCAGTCGTCCCGACTAGCTCTCATCAGCTAGAAGGAGTCCACCCAGGGACTATTATGACAACTTGGTCTGTTCCAGTTTGTTCTTCCGGTATAATACCCGGTAATTCTTATGTTGAAACTAGACAAATTGATCCCTTTGGAAATCAGTTTGGACCATCCAGTCCTCAAAGGCAATCTATACCCTTGAGCTCCGGATTGTTACCGTATGGGGGGCAATATGCCCTTTCACTTCCCCCTCCGGGAGGATACCCATACGGCAGTTTTCAATCGCATTCAGGTTTGACTGAAGTTACGACGAGTGGTTGGGTGCCTATGTTGCCCCAACAACCGAGAGTTGTATATTCCATGCAACAATGTGTACCTATGTCTAGCATCCCGACGACGCTAGCAATTGTAACCGTGTCGCAAGTTCAATCGATGCCTGTTGTATGTCAACCCCAAGTTGTAATGCAACAGCCCCTTGACCCTGCAACACAACCACAATCGCCAACTGCCGGGACGACACAGATACAAACGGGAACCATAACCCCGCATCTTGGTCCGTCGGTTAGTATCGCACAGCAAAACATGGCTTCGCAGCGATGGATGATGCAATACCAATAACCTCAGTTTCAACAGGTGTACCAGGGATCTGAGTGACAGATCTTTGCAAATAGTGGGCAACCCTATATTCAGAACGGGTTAAATCAACCACTTTAAAGTGGCCAAGCCCACCAGCCATATCAGTCCTATCAACATCAGTTGCATTATGCTGGTATGCAAAGGCCTACTGCTCAGGCGATTCCATCGTATCCTGGGTACGCCTCGCCAAACCTAAATCAGCAGTTGCCATTCGTGGCGACTCTAGAATTACCATATTTACATCGATTGACGAATGATCCAATCGCCTATGCCCATTGGTGGCCAGCGATTCCTCACAAACTTCCTTCGGACATTCCTAAATTCAATGGAAATCCTGGCGAAGACCCGTCGAATCATGTGATGACTTTCCATCTGTGGTGTTCGTCGAATACCTTGAATGATGATTCGATAAGGCTTCGCCTTTTCCAGAGGACATTGACTGGTCCGGCGGCTAAATGGTATATTGAATTACCTAGAGCCTCTTTCGACAATTTTAGTTCCCTAGCCACGACTTTCTTAACACACTTTCAGTTACCTATAAGGTACGAAACTGGAACCGAGATCTTAACCAATTTCAAGCAGACAACGGCCACACATATATCAGATCATATACATGAGTGGCGTCGTCGTCGTAGAATGGTAAAGACTTATGTTCCAGATCAGCTTTTAGCTGAGTGGTTTATAAAGTCGCTTCTTCCTGCTATAACAGAAGATGTGGCCAAGGGAGGCGTCGTAACAGAGGAGCAAGTTATTGCTCGTGCCCAGTATTTAGACTTAGTATATACTCAGTCTGGCACGCTCTATGACAAGATACCTGACGCCCCTAGACCGGAATTTTCAATTCCTCCCCCTCCTGGATCAAATAGTGACTCGCATGCCGGCGATGGTGTGATTGGCACTGCAAATGCAAAGTCAACACGGGATTCGTCTAAGAAAGCCCGTAAGACTTCGAATCAAAATGCAAATGAAGAACTTCTTGCCTCGGAAGTAAGTGCCGTGTCGGACGACAAGGGCAAACAACTGAAGCAACCAGGAGACAAGAAGAAAAAGAAAGGGAGAAAAGGGAAACCCCCTTCGGGGTGTCATATATGCGATGAGGATCATTGGACAGCAGATTGTCCATGCAAAGCTGAGCTTAAAAGATTCTTTAAGAGTCCGAAAACCTCAGCTGTGTTGACTGATCCGTTTCCTAATCCTGGTCAAAATCTGGTTGCTAATCAAAATGCTTCCCGATCCCAAGTGCTTATGTTGTCTACCTCAAAGCAACAGAATAATGCTTTGACAAGGAATAAAGATTACGGGAATCCATGGCTGTCAAATAACAAGGCTAATGAACAACCTAGTAGTTCGACGACAGCTTTGACCAAAGTTGTGCCACCCATCATTCCTGAACCAATGGTAAAGTTGCCAAAGGGAGTAGTACACAAATCGACATTTAATCCTCGTGCCAAAGTAGCACAGAATTATAATATAATAGAGGACCTGGCCCAATCGCCGTCCGCTATGTCGACACTTGAGGTACCGCAAAATTGCCCCTCCCAAGAACAAACTTTATTATCAGCAATAGGTGGGATTGGCCCAATGGATTCCAATCTTGTGGCCTTTGATCATAAAGGATATGACCCTAAGTTACCAGCTCAACTAGCTTTCCTTATTCAAGTGAAAGCCCTCAACAAAACTGTTCATCGAACAATTATTGATGAGGGGGCATCTACATGTCTTATGTCGATGAGTTGCTGGAAAAATTTAGGCTCACCACCCTTGTCGAAATCGTCAACGACCTTAAAAGAATTTGATGGACGATCATACACTCCCTACGGGATTTTAGGTAACTTGCAAGTTGAACTGGGGGGCAAAACAGTAGAAGTAGATGTTGAAGTAATTGATGGAAACCTCGATTACAACATCCTACTAGGAAGGCCCTGGATATATGCCATGGCCGCAGTCGTGTCGACCTACTTCAGGAAGATTGCATTTCCCTTTCAAGGAGGGATTACAGTCGTCGACCAACAAACTTTCCTCCCCGACAGTTCACAAGTTACGGGAAGCATTCCAATGATCCATGGAAGCGATCATTCGCTTCAAAATATTGGAGTAGGTCTCCTAAAAGACCCTGCCTTAATGGGTACTTTTGCCCTACCGCCTGCAAGAAATATGGCGGAAGTGGCCACAGTGGAAACCTACAATATGAAATCTTCTATATCTAATGGATTCGGAAGATTCCTGAACATTTTGTCAGCATGGATCATCGCCCTAATGGAAATACTGTAAATACAGTGGGCTCCGAGGACGGTTCTAATCTCGTGTCAACCTCGTTAAAAAATGAAACAAGGAGTCATGAGGATAGTTCTTTTACTATGTCAACCTCATTAAAAAATGAAACAAATTCCCTTTCTCAAAGGTAAACCTTCATTCCAACCACCGAGTTGAATGCAATGAAGCTTGGGGGGCATGCACCTCGTTTGCATTATTATGCTGGGGGCATGTAAAATTAATCGAGCAGTTTTAGCACATAGTTCATGCTCGTTAAAAAATAAACGCAAGATCCGAGCAGTTTTAGCGCATAGTTCATGCTCGTTAAAAAATAAACATAAGTTTATGAGCAGGCTTTCCTTTAGAGTTCAAGCTCATTCAGAAAAAATGAACCGGTAAATACCCTTTTGAGATCGTAAATTCATCAGCCATAAAAGCCTTGGCCGTGTTTGTGCACCGTCACCTCCACCGTCATTTGGCCAATCATTCATTTCCATTTGTGTGTTTACCCATTTTGAGGAACATCTGCGAAGAGTGATTTCACCTAGCCATCCTTGTGACACTACCGTGATTGGAGAATTCCAACCTGTACCTGGAATCTGCTACTATCCCTGTTTATCACTCGTTCCTCAAAAGACGAGTCTTCTTTGAGCTCTTTTCATCTGACTCGTAAAATATGAAAAGTTTGCCGAGTTTTGGCCTTCCAGCTCGTTAAACGACCGGAAGAGCTATCCCTCCTCTAGATTTTAATCTTTTTTGGACCTGAGGGATTATTGCACAAAAAGATCGAGTGCTTGTCTTGTTCGGCTCGTTAAAAGTACTGAACACTCATCCCTTCTGTATTGTTTTATACTTTTTCGGACTTAAGGGATTAGATGACGAAAAAGGAATTTTGGAGTTAACTTTCTGTACCTTTTCAGACTCTCTAAAAATGAAAAGGACCGAGTTTTCCTTGTCGTTAGACTCGTTAAAATGATTAAATAGCGACAAACTTGTCTTTAGACGAGAACGAGTTTCCCTATCGCTAGGCTCGTTAAAACATAGCGATGGGCTTGCCCGAAGGGCAGGTTATAGAACAAGCATATGTTATCCTCCTCAAGCTTGACAAAAATAAAGAGGTACTCGTCAGAAATGACTGGGGAAAAATTGGGAGAACATCAAAGCTTAATGGTAGCAAGTCGCTCTTGAACATGACACTTTTCCTCCGTACCACATCGGGTTGGGTTGTTTCATTCACCGGTCTCATCGCCATGGTCTTCGCCAAACCATCCACATTTTGGGGTAATGCTACCGATCCATCGCATCAGTGTCGTTATATGTTCAAGAGAGGTCATCCTGAAAGTGTCAACCGTGTCCCATCCACTGCCATACATTATCCTTCATCCATTCATGATCGCCACCCTGAATCATATGTCACAGTTTGTTTTCACCTCCACTAAAATCATTAGCTCCGTTCCGTGTCATTGATGTGGGATTCATTAAGGCCCTCCTTTGACGGATCGCTTCTTGTCGACTTCAGCTCATTATCCAAGAAGTTGATCTAGGAACAACCCCCATCAGTACTTTGAAGCTTGCATGCCTCAATGGCAAGTTTCTCACTTCCGGCGACAGGTATACATCAATGACCTTCGACCAGAAGATTTTGCGTGGCGTTCGACGCCAAGTCCTTTATTCACGCCACGTGAATTGTACTGCAGTACCTCGAGGGTCATCGTCATTATTGGTGATTCCTCTCGCGCTTGTTAACGGTTTTCATTATTGACCGATAATCAAGCGATGTCTTTCCATGTTCGACTTCAGCGAAATTCTCACATGGATTGACTTGTACTTAGAGTGAAGATCGAACGAGTTTGAAGACCCCGGATCTAGTTTCATCCATCCGGGCTGCGATACATATTCAGGAAATATAAAAGCATTTGTCATGTACATCATTGCAGCAGATGATCATCCTATTCAAAGGATGATAATTTCAGCAGAGAATTATCAGTCTACTATCAGACGATCGTCTGTTCTATGTACCAAAATGTATTTATAAAGCTGAGCATGGGAATGCCCGTCTCAGCTAGATCATGAAAACAGAATGAAAAATAATGTATTGTATTGTATTGTATTACAGGGCGCCTCCTCAGCACTGGAATGAACTTCGGACCCTCTAGATAAAGAATTTCACCCGATAAACGGCCTCATACTTTAGGGGGCAACTGTTATAGACATTTTTGTGCCTCGCGACATGGAGCATGAAATGTCAATAATTACAGGGATCCTCAGTCCCTAAACATGTTGTTCTTACCCCTAAAAGAATAAGGTCATCAAACAACAGCACTTCCAATCAGTTCTCCACCTGAAAACACTTCAAAACAGGCTAATTTTGGATCATGTCA
This sequence comes from Pinus tabuliformis, assembly GCA_031772625.1. NCBI lineage: Eukaryota > Viridiplantae > Streptophyta > Pinopsida > Pinales > Pinaceae > Pinus > Pinus tabuliformis. The sequence continues at coordinate 791,241,646 of CM062805.1, forward strand.
GCTGCTCCACTGAGCATCTGCGCTGGAATGCAACTGCTCCTCCTTGTACCTGCGCTGGAAGTCAAATCTAATGAAGGCTACCTGCGCTGGGCGAGATTGGCCAAGTGGCACATTCATTCTGCAAGGTGTCAACTGCCCATGAAGCTTCCAAACTGACACTTGGTTCATGAAATTCACCCTGTGATGAGTAAGAGGTACTTGATCACCATGTGTAAGCAAGGATCTCCAAGTGGACTCAAGAACTGAAGATTAACTGAAGAGGGAGAGGACACAAGGCAGCTTCGTGTCAGTCTCAAGCTGACTCATCCTCTCTTCTTCTCTCCTATATATAGAGCTCTTCTATGAGGTCTAAGGGGGCTGGAATTTTGTGTAAAGCAAGGAGGTGCTGTTGGTTTACAGTTAGAGCTATTGGGTGATTGTTTTACTAGAGGTGAAGAGGAGAGTTCTTGCTGCTGGGGAGGTGCTGCTGGATTGGAGCCATCAATGGTTGTAACCTTCTCAGAACCCTGTTACTTCTATCAATAAAGTTTTGCATGTTCTCCTATATACTTGTATTACATTGATGTATTGTATTTACTTGTATATTTGATTCACTCTAATCCATGCATCAGTTATGAGTACATGTATCTTGTAGTTTCCTCTCTTGTTTTGTGCAGGATCTGTGTGTAGTTGGACCGGCAAAGAGAGCAAGGAGCTGGGAACAAGAGACAAAGAGAGAGGATAAGGATCGACTAAGCAAAAGACACCAGGTTGGTTAATCTTTTCTTCCTTCTCTCTGTACTTTCATAAAGGAAAATATCAAAGCTTTTACTTTCAATTGTTGCTAAAGACTGTCACCTTTAGAGTAGGGATAGGGTCATCCGAGTCGGATACTTTTCCCCACAACAGTACCCACAGGTAAGGCTGAGAGAAACTGCGTACCAGAGATAACTTGACTTTAAATGACTTTTCTCTCTTTCTTTGAGTTTGACATGGAAGGCAGAGACATGAGACTTGCCAAGGAGGATAGTATGACAATGGATGGAGCCATACTAACTGTAAATAGTCATGGTGACATTTTTTAGTGTAACAGATTGCCCCCTAAAGTGCGAAGCCTGTAGTAGATTAGGGTTTTTATGATCTAGGAAGGGTGAAGTACTTTATCATTTCAAGGAGTATCTTGCGGAGGACCCGGTCAGAACCTGCAAATATTCAACACAAAATACATATATAAGATGATATCATCGCTGAGGTAGGCATTCCCATACTCAGATTGAAAACTTTAACTAATGATCTAACTATTGCTCTGATACAAGAATGATTTTGCAGTACATCACAATCATAGACTTTTGTAGACACAGTATGGACACAGCCATCTGTTTATGATTAGTCTACTGTATAATGAATACAAAACTCCTCGCAGCCTGGATGGTGGAAACTAGATCCAGGGTCTTCATTTCTACTTCCCGAATTGGTACGATTCTATCCATGCGAATAAGTGAGTTGATGTCGAGCATGGTAGAAACCACTTGATTACCAGTCAATGATGTAAACCGTTAACAAGTGTGAGAGGGACCACCAGTGATGTCAATGGTTCTCAAAGTACCCAGTACAATCCATGAAATGTGAATGAATGAGTTGATGTCGAACACGTCACGGAATCCTTCGATCGAAAGTCAATGATGTAAACTGTCGTCAAAGGCGAGAAACCTGCCATTGATGCATGCAGACTTCAAGGTACTGTCGATTTCTAAGTCATCTTTCTAGATAATGTGCTGATGTCGATAGAAAGCGACTTGTTGCAGGCAAGCCCACAACACGAAATCATCGTTCAAGTTGAAGAAATGTTGCTATAAGGACTGACTTAGGGATGGTCAAATGGATGACAAGTATTTTGCGTATGAATGGTTTATTTGCAGAGACCTCTTGAACACATAACGACACGACAGATGGTTTGGTGACGATTGACCCAAAGTTAATACCCGGAAACGGTTGAAGACTTTCAAAAGTGGTTTGATCAACTTTTAAGGCAATGGATTTCCCAACCCAGGTGAACGGAAAGTGTCGTGTTCAAGAGCGGTGATAAGGTTCTTCTGTAACAAAGGATGACAAATCGGTTCATTCTTCTCTCTTTTCCCCCACCATTTCTAGCAAGTACCTCTTTATTTTTAACAAGCTTGAGGAGGATAACATATGCTTGATTATAAGCTCATCCTTCGGATGAGTCCAACTTAGTTTAGATTCGGACCCTAAGAAGGAGTGGTCCGTTCCTGTTTGTAATCGAACAGGTCCTTTACTGTGAAATTTTAACGAGTCCAGTATAGGAGAAACTCGGCGTTTTTCAATTTTAGAGAGTCTGAAAAAACTAAAGAAGACTCCACGGTGAACTTTTTCGTAAATTTGTGTCTCCCAAGCCCGAAAAAGTATAAAATAATACCTGAGAGAACCGCTTGATCTTGCGACCAAGGAGTACTTTCATGATTAATGTCTCTGACCTGAAAATTAAAAAGCGATCAAGGACACGTCGTTTTATTTCTGTATCGAGTTTGAAACGACAAAAACCCGGTGATCTTTTCCTGTTTTTACGGTCAGAAAAGAGCTTTAAGGGGACCGTCTTTTAGTTTCATTTTAATGAGTGTAAAAGAAACGCTCGGCAATCTTTTCATGTTTTAGGAGTCAGAAAAGGGCTTAAAAGATGACTCTGATGTTTTGGTTCGTGAAAAATGATGATTTTACTCTAAAGTCCTTTTGTCCTGCACAAAAACGACACATTACTCATACCTGTTTAAGATGGGCAAAAATACATTGAAAAATATCCTTTCATGGTGAAAAATAAACAAACTTAGCATTCATTCATCCAAAAAACCTATAAAAAGACTTTTTACCATGTCATTTTTACCATTTTACTGTTGAGGTTGAGAAAAGGGCTTTTGACAAGAAACTTCCCATGGACTTTGCGGAGAATCCGATCGTCAGAATCGAACGTCGTCTCATCAGGTATTCTACAACATCCTTCTCTTGCTTTCCATCTGTTTAAAATTAATTTTTAGGTTTTTATTTGATTTTTTGGAGGTCTTGGGGTTTCAAGATGCGCCCTTCGGGGTACGCAGGTCATGCACTGCTGAACTGCGTACCACGATATTTTCTCAATGGGGAAAATACCGGGAGTACACAAGCGGCCTTAAGGGAATCTGCGTCCAGACGCTCTGTCCCTAAAAGCCGGGGTGCGTACCCCGCAAAACACATTTTGAAACCCTCATTTCTCCAAAATGGACCAAAATTTTAAAATTTTATGGACTCTAACAGATGTTTTATGATGTGCAGGGTACACACCATGCTTGATTGGCGTGAAAGAGAACACGAGGATGTTGATTTGGCCGCAATAGGTCATCAACCTTCTATTGATGCGTTAAAGGCATGCGGTCTCTATAAATACTGGGCCATACCTGGCATGAGGGCCCAGGTGCCATTCCTTGAGTGGCTGGTTGAAAGGTGGAACATTCAGGATCAGTGTTTCTACATCGGAGAGCACCAGCTCGAGATAGAGCCCTCCGAAATATATTTTCTCACTGGCTTGCCTAACAGGGGTGAGCTACTCTCTCTATTCGGGACTAGGCCAGGTGGCCAATCCCTTACTAGTCTCCGGTTAGAGTGGTGCAACAATCAAAACCAGGAGAAGGGGATAGAAATCAAGTACATATCCCGACCTGAACTTATGGTAATAGCCTTTACTGTTACCAGAATTTGCGGCGCAGCCGCTTTGCACCATGCCACCGGGTCCCAAATGCGGATGGCTATAGATTGCTTCAAAGGCACCATTTTCAACTGGTGCGATGCTATGTTGGCCAATATGAAGGGCCAACTGACTAGGGCAAAGAGAGGACAACTGAAGACCTTTGGATATGGGCCTTTAGTTGTGAGCTTTGCCCTAGAGAGAGTTCCAATGCTGATCCCCCAGCATCTTACAGTTCCAGTTGGGCCTCCTCGGGAGCCTAAGTTGACGAGATGGGTTGCGGTAATGGCCCGGCATCCTGATGAGGGAGCAGCAGTTGTTCGATTTCCTGACGGTTACTTTCACTGGCTGGAGGGCCAGGTCTTTGCGATTCAGGATTTTCCGTACGCCGGAATGGATTTTCGCAATGATCCGGACATGGTTCTTCCACAGGGAGAACAATGGGACGACAGAGGTATTTCATTTTTCACAATTTTTTAAGTTATCTATTTTTTTTGTTTTTTATATATCGCCTCAAAACTGATAGCACAAATTTTCAAAATGCAGATGTAGGTCCACGGCGTCCGGCCAACCTCCGGGCTTTTGAGAGGAGAGTACCAGCTGTACCAGCACCAGCCCCACAGGATGCGGCCGCGGAGACCTTAGCCGAGCTGGAACAGGATCTAGAGCGTCTGACGGCGGATATACCAGAGACCACTATAGATGACATTCCTATCTGACTTCAGCGCTACGTTGTCACAGTCCCAGGACCTTTCAGGAGGTTCCTGTGTAGGGTAGCGCGGGCAGTGGTCTCGTATAGAGAGCACCACCAGTGATTGGCTAGTCACTTTTGTAGACACATATGACATTTTTGGTTTTTGTACTTATCATTTTTGCCGATCATAAGGTGTTTTTCAACCTATGATCGAAGACTATGTATATTTTTGACACACTCCTATCTATATATATCATTATTACCGGCTTATTTTGTTAAACATGTGTGATGAAATGTTTATAAATTTACATTTATGATTGTTACAAATGTCTATTTAACATTCGAGACGCCATTGCATCTGCTAATGTATTTAAAGACCTTGGAATATGCTGATATTCAATGTAATCAAATTCACATTCCAAGAGACGCACCCTCAAAAACAATCTTAATAACACTGGATTTCTAATGGCATAGACTCTATTAAGCTGTAATACAACGAGTTCAGAATCTAACCTCACTATCAAACTCCGAATCCCAAACGAAATAGATTCAGATAATAATTCAATCACTGCACTGTATTCTGCAATGTTGTTTGTTGTTTGACCGAGGCTCACCCCATGCATGGAAACTAACTCGTCAGAGGGCGAATAGATGACCCAAGCTGCAGAAGAGATATTCCGTGTACTACGACAAGCACCATCAGCAAATCCAATGTACGTTTGGAGAGGCGTCGACATCTGCAATATCAAGAGTAAAACCAAGATAAGCCAGAATAACGACAAAAACACACTCTTTTAAACTAAACACACAGCCTAAACTAAGCAAACATACCAGTTAAAAAGAAAATTAACCTAACTAGAACTAACTAAATCTCCATACCCACCATTTAAGCATAATACCTCTTTAGGTAAAGTCCATTTCTGGGCTTACCCAAAGAGTCCCCATCAAAATCTATTAGCTCATAGGCCCCTTTTGCCAGCTTTCGTTTGACAATGTAGGGTCCATGCCACATGGGAACGAATTTTCCAGCACCTAATTTATCGTTAGCTTGATCATATAATAACACTAGGTCTCCTTCCGAAAAATTACGAGGGGTCACGTTACGTTCATACTGAGATTTCATCCTTTTTGCGTGAGTCTCGATTGCCAAGGCAGCGTCACGTCGAGTCTCATCTAATTTAGCTAAGTATAACAGACACTTCTCCTCTTCGGAAGTAGCTGGAAGTAATTCGATAGCCATTTGAAGTGATGGGATTTCGCATTCAATGGGCAACACTGCTTCCAAACCATAAACTAGTTGGAAAGGAGTGAACCCTGTTGATGTTTTCACTGAGGTTCGATACGCCCAAAGCACTGAGAATAACATGTTATGCCAATTCGACCGATGAATACCAATGATTCGTCGGATCATGATAACTAGAACTTTGTTGATGGATTCAACCAAACCGTTTGCTTGGGGATAATAAGGAGTAGAACTATCATGGCGTAAACCAAGCTGGCTTGTAAGTTCTGTCATCATAATGTTTCGAAAATGGTGCCCATGGTCAGTGATTATCGCTTGTGGGACACCAAACCTAGCAATAATATGATTGAATACGAAAATCGCTGTTGTTTTGCCGCTTGCCTCGAATGTAGGCATCGCCTCGGCCCATTTAGTAAAATAATCAACCGCAAGGATGATATACGCATGCCCCCCGACCGAGTGAGGGTTACAAGTAATAAAATCGATACCCCATTTAGCAAAGGGACCAACGACAATTATAGGGTGGAGAGGAGCAGGTGGTGCGCGCATCTTACGATCAAACACTTGGCAGTTGTGGCATTTTCGGACCGCAATGATACAATCTTTAAACATGGACGGCCGGAAATAGCCAGCACGCAACACCTTCTGAGCTGTGGCATACCCAGACATATGACCGCCACATGCTCCAGAATGACAGTCATTCAAAACCCTTTCTGCCTCTTCATGAGTTAAGCAACGACGAAAAACCAAGTCCGCCCCACGACGATAAAGAGTATCTCCAATAATTCGGTATTGTTGGGACTGGAATCGAATTTTCCGGCATTCCGACTTTGAAGCTTCGGGCCGAAAGGATTGGGTTTGGAGATAGACGATTATATCTTCATACCACGGATCTAAAGCTGATAAGAAACAGAGATTCGTCCGCAATGGGTTCCTCTACCACAGTCTCCGTGTCAGCACGCGGGAAGTCACACATCAATTCCGCAAAAACTAAGGATTTCTTAGACTTGGACTTCTCGAACTCCAAATCGAACTCCTGCAGGATAATAATCCATTTGGAGTACTTGCCCCCTAGCAATTGTTTTGTCAAAATATAGATCATAGGGTTGCAATCCGAAATCACTGTAGTTTTACGGAGAAGAATGTAATGACGAAAACGCTGGACAGCCTGAACAGCTGCCAGGGCCAATTTCTCCACATGCGAATATTTTAACTCAGTGGGATTTAACGTCCTACTAAGATAATATATCACATGTTCCGTTCCGAATTCATCTTCCTGAACTAAGACCATTCCAATGGTGGAGTGGGAGGTGGCGAGATACAAAAAGTAGTCCTGGTTGTAGTTGGGAGGATGCAGCAACGGTGCATGGGTCAACGCGTGCTTAAGTGCATCAAAAGATTTCTGAGCTATCTCATCCCAAGAAAATTGAGCGTTTTGTTTCAACAACCTGGTGAAACCCTTTGTAACTTCAGCGTAGTTAGGAATGAATCGACGTAAAAGGTTTGCTTTCCCCTGCAAACTTTGGAGTTGGCGTAAACTCGAAGGAGGAGGCAATTTGATGATGGCTTCGACCTTCGAGGGATCGACGCGGATACCGCTTTTGAAACGACAAATCCTAGCAATCGTCCCACTTCTATGCAGAAGACACATTTGTGTGGGTTCAACCAAATTCGATAATGCCGACACCTCATAAAAATAGCGCGTAAGTGGACAAGGTGATCAGCTCGATGTAAAGAATGAGCAGGCAAATCATCGAGATACGGTTGCACAATGTGCTTGATGTCGTGAAACGCGTAAGACATTGCCCGTTGGAAAGTGGCTCTAGCATTCTTAAGTCCGAAAGGCAATTTTCAATAAGAAAACGTCCCCCAAGGACAAATGAAAGCCGTTTTTGGTTGATCGGCAGGTAGAATATTGATTTGGTTGTAACCAGAAAAACCGTCCATAAAGGAAAATATTTCACTGCCGGCACAATCATCAATTATTTGATCGATATAGGGTGTAGGATAGTTGTCTTTTGGACAAGCAAGATTTATATCCCTATAGTCGATACATATTCTTATTATTCCTTGTTTCTTGTTAACCGGAACAATATTCGATACCCAATCCGTTAACGGGATCGGATAAATGAAACCTACTTTCAACAGCTTCTCGACTTCTGCTTTAATCGCAGCCGCTTTCCTAGGGTGTATCTGACGCAGACGTTGTTGAACGGGTTTAGCGTCCTGGTAGGTCTTGATTTCATGAACAACAATGGAGGGATCAATTCCTGGCATTTCCTCATAGGACCAGGCAAACACGTCGCGGAATTCTTGAAATAGGACCTTGTATGTTTGAATTTCGTTATCTGTACACGAGGCACCTATATGAATGTTTTCAATAACTCCGGTTTTGACTGAAATGTCAATGGCAATAGTTTGGGAAATGTTTCCCAAATTCAACTCTGAATCAGGATGTTTCATGGGATTCTGAGCGTCCTTGACATATTCAGCTGTAAAAATTGATGAAAAATCATTTTCAAAGTCATCACCCTCAGGTAAAAACGAAGATCTGTGATGAAGATCTTCCCATGGTAGATCGTCTACACTTAGGATTTCGCAAAGTTGTTCATCAGATGACACAACTTCAGGAAACGTTATCCGTTCTGAGGTTGATGTGAAAAGTGATTCCTCACGGACCACATTCATTTGGTCGAATTGGGTTGAACTAGAGTCGGAAAAATACTGCACAGCCTCATAAGAAATTTCATATGGACTCAAAGGCATTGCATTACCGAAGGAGTCTATCTCAGATTCAGATGGGACAATCCAAGGATCATCGTAAACAATAGTGTCTGAAGTAATCATATGAATGGATGCGAATGAAGGATCTGCATTGATCGAAGGGAAGGGAAAAGTTCCCAGTAAACCAGAATCTTTAACCAATCCTACACCAACATCCCTGTAAGGGATAGTCGTTTTACCGACATGCTGGATACTTTCTGAAGAGGCTGGGTCGGATGAAAAGTAAGCCAGCTGGTCTATCGTCACGATCTTACCATTATGTGGAAACTTTATAACTCTGAAGACCGATGACACGACTGCTGTCATAGCATAAGACCAACTGCGACCCAAAAGAAGGTTGTAGTCTAGAGGGGCATCAACCACTTCCACATCCAGACTAACGGTTTTTCCTTCAACCCCTATAGGCAAATCCTGTAGAATGCCAAACGGATGGAACCCACGGCCATCAAAGGCCTTAAGAATCGTCGGGGATTGGTTCAGTGAAGGAGAACCAAGCGATCTCCAACACTGAATCGACATAATACACGTAGAAGCTCCTTCATCAATCACAGTCCGATGAATAGGCCTGTTTTTTACTATCACTGGAATCTGGAAAGCCATTTGATGAGGGAGACGCGGTGTACTATTTTCTAGATCAAAGATTATCAGGTTTGGGTCCTAAATATCAACAGCTCCTATAGCCGACAAGAGTAATTTTCGTTGTGCTGGGCATGATTGCAGCACTTCCAAAGCCGACATTGCTGAGGGTGAAACAGCTAAATCCTCAACAATGTTATAATTCTGAGCTACTCTTGCATGTGGATTGAAAGCAGACTTCCGAAGTATACCCTTGGCGGGTGGTTTAATTATCAAGTCCGGGTTAGGTTTCTCGATCTGTAGTGGATCGGAACCGGGAGCTGGGGTTGATGGATTAGAATGAGAAGATTCTGCTTATTTGCCATCAACAGGATTCTTACTACCATAATCTTGCGATCGAGTCGCAATCCGTACATGAGACATCATCAATATGGGTTCTTCACTGGCACTCGAGGAAGAACCTATCATTTTACTCTCCTGCTTTGGAAATGGATATTTCAAAACAGCAGGAGTTGGGGAACCCTTAACGATTTTCACAACCTTTGCCCGATGAGGGCAATCTCTTGTGAAATGATCTTCTTCACAAATTAAACAAGGATAGCGAGGTTTGCGCTTTTCGTCGTTAGATTCCGACTTCTCTTTTTTCTCCTTTGGAGCCTTGTCTGCTTTATCCTTCTTCTTGCCTTTCTTCTTACCACCGTTTTTTGATTTAGCCGTAGATGACTCTACAGCGTGAACATCGACAGTAATTTCAGGAGAAGATTCTCCTGTCGGGGAGTCCGGTAAGGTTATTATTGGAGAAGAATTCTTTGAGGATTTATTCTTACTTTTAGTATTCACCGTACCAATCATGCCATCAGCAGCATGAGATCCCGAAGGAGCAGCAGCAATTTGATTCGACTTAGGAAGATCTGGGATCTTCTCGTGCAACGTACCCAACTGAGTCAAGGTACTGGGCTTGAGCAATGACTTGCTCCTCAGTAACTACTCCGGCCTTAGCTACATCTTCAGTAATCTTCGGTAATAATGATTTTACAAACCATTCAGCTAAGATTTGGTCCGGGATAAAAACTTTCACTAAACGTCTTCGACGTCTCCATTCATGAATATGATCGGATATGTAAGTGGAGGTCGACTGTTTCAGTGAAGTTAATAGCTCCGTGCCATTATCGTATCTGACCGGCAACTGAAAATGAGTTAGGAACGAGGTAGCTAACTGGCTAAAATTGTAAAAAGAGGCCCGTGGTAACTCAATGTACCACTTGGCCGCGAGACCAATGAGCGTACGCTGGAAAAGACGTAAGCGGATTGAATCATCCGAGATAGAATTTGAAGCACACCAAAGGTGGTAAGTCATCACGTGATTGGACGGATCCTCTCCTGACTTACCTTCGAAATTGGGTATATCACTGGGCAACTTATTTGGCATTGGCGGCCAGAACGGAAGATATTGAATTGGATCGTTCGTTAGGCGCGTCAAGTCTGGTAAATCCAAAGTTGCAATAAACGGTAACTGCCGGTTAGGATCTCTAAAACTCTGGGTCACAAGACCAGTCCCAGGAGGAGGATATCCAGGATAACTAGGAACAGGAATCGCATTAGGGATATTATATCCTCCTGGAAAACCAGGATTAACCGGACCGTACTGGGGTTGTTGAGGTTGTTGATAAGTGTATCCAGGATACAGTTGATACTGGTAAACCGGTTGTTGGACATCGGGACCGAATTGGTACTGTCCCTGGTACTGTTGGTGGGTAAATTGAGGTTGAGTTGTTACAACAGTACTTGAACCAGGCTGCCCTACAGGCATCTGGACCGTGGTTTGAATCGTGGATCCAGACAACGGTAAAGATGTCTGAGGAGTGGTTGCAAAGACAGTAGAAACCGGAGCTGTCGATACTTCAGAAGTAAGTGCGGTAGATGTTGTGGTAGTTGCAGCAGCCGTTTGAGATGGAGTACTAGGTGCAATTGGCGGCTGAGTAACTACCGAAGTTACAGAAGTTTGAACATTTGACTGGACAGGTTGCGGTTGCTGGGGTGGACCAGAAACTACGGGTTGTCCAGTTTGAGGTACCAACTGTATACTTGGCTGCAACACCTATTGACCCTGTGATGGATCCCACACTATCATTCCGGGGTATTGACTCGTAACAGGTTGAGGATACTGAGATCCATAACCGGATTGAGGATAGGATTGATAATTGAAAGGCATAGTTCCCACACCTTGAACATATGACTGACCTTGAGGTGGTTGATAACCTTGACTCGAGTATTGACCTTGAGGTTGATAACCTTGGGGTAAATACTGATACTGGGGTTGACCTTGACCTTGAGGTTGATACCCCTGAGGTTGATACCCTTGGGGTTGATACCCTTGAGGTAAATATTGATACTGAGGTTGACCCTGGGGTACATATTGAGGCTGGGGTTGACCTTGAGGCATGTATTGTACAATAGGTACATACTGACCTTGAAGTTGCCCCCCAGACACAATTTGTGTACCTTGAGGTTGCCCCCCAGGCGTTAAATGAGGCTGCCCCCCAGGTGCTAATTGACCACTTTGAGGTTGAGAAATGGGAACTGAACCTGACATCATGTAAATGTCCCATACACCCAATGGTTTATTACCATTGTTTCCAGCTAATAACCCATGATCAATGGGTTGAGGAGATGCTCCCGCAAAGGTACCAGAAAGTGATTGATACCCAGTGGGAACAGAAGGACCGTCGTGCAAGAAAGATTCAGGAGATTGAGTGAACACGGACCACTGACCAGACATATTTACCGGAGTATAAATACCTCCAGGTGGAAAAGGAGTACGAGGCAGAGAAAAACCTACCCTTGAGTTGTCTAAATAATTGGTTAACGAAAGGTACCAAGTAGTACTTCTAGGAGGACTGTAAAATATAGATTCACGCTCTCTTAGATCAAGAGTTGGTTGATCTTCAAGGGTAGAGACGCCTAATTCTTCCTCTGGAGCAAGTTCTTCAATCGCTATCAAACCAGTAGGAAGATTTTCTGTGATGACTCTTTCTACCCTAGGTGAATCTGGTACACTAGAAGTTGGAGTAACAGGTTCAGATATTTCAGGTTCTTCACCTATATCACTAGTAGATGAAAAACTACCAGCAAGCTCAGAAACTTCAACTGCTTCAGGATTATAACCTGTCTCTAAACTTTGGTAATCTTGATGGACTACCAACGAAGACTCTCCTTCTTCTGGTGAACCTACTCTACTGCCGCTAGGAGGAGTTACAAGGACCTTTAAACCTTCGTAATGACCCGGGACGTCTTCAGGAGGTCCACCCCGTGATCTACGGAGTTTCCTCAACAAATCGGTTCCGGTAACAATCTCAGGTGACTTGCCCCGAAGTCTACGGGACTGTCTCGGTAATTCCGCCACAGTTAAAAACTTTTAACTACTGCACACGCAAACAAAGTAAAATCTCAAAGCAAACCACCTAAAGTCTCTAAAGAACCAAACAAATTTGAATCATACGCCTAAAGAATCTAGGGCATCAAACCAAGCACAAACAGTAGCCTTCCAGACCGAAAACGCTAGTTGGAGATGAAACCCAACATCGCCGGATTCAGTACAGAAGTGGCGGGTGGAACAGTTACCCCGGCAACCTGCTTAATGAATAGACCGGTACAAGTTCCTCCACTTTAACCGTCTCGAGTGAAGTGAACCCCCCGAAAATCCAAGTGAGTCTAGCCGACGTCTGCTCCAGGTATAGTGGGATCTTCCCTCCACCGTCACCTCGGTAGAATCCTAAAGATAATGGTCACTAAGGTTACCAACCGTAACAAATGCATGTGGGGGAACAGTCTACACTCCGACAGCACGCAAGGGCAGAGTATCAAGCTCAATCCCCTTGCCGGTTCCTTGACAATAATCCAAGGTTTACCGACAAGTGACCCCTGGCTCCTCGACAATGGTTAATCCGAGGTTTACCGTTTGTAATACGTGCGTGTCTGGCGTCGTTCCCAACGAGGGAGGATTGATCCCCTCACTAGTTCGGACACGAGCTCGTGCTTCTCCTTTAAGAGGAGCTTTCCCAGAGTACAAATGAGACAATTGGATTTATTCTATCACAAGATAAGCTACTTGTTTGGTTTTGTTGTCTTGGAGAGTTAATTACTCTCCTACTCCAAGACACTAGCCTGATCTAAATTGGTGTTTCAGAGCCCTAGAAAATAAAAGTTACTACGTCGATTTTACTTTAAGCGTTAATTTTATGGTTTTTCTTAAAGAGAAAAAGGTGATGGAGATGAAACTGATGGTGTGTAGACTCGACTCGCAACCACTACAAAGATGCACCTAAGATGATTTACACTACTTTTCCTTTTCAATGAATCTCCTGACTAAGAGAGTTGGAAAATGCAAATTTTATAGAAAACAACTTTCTTAGTAAAGACAATCAAAGAAACAATTCTCTTTATCTTTTCAAAACACACAACTCATGACCACTGGTTACTCTACGAAATTTCCTTTTTCTCCCAAAATTTACAAATGCAACCAAAGCAAACTTTTTCCAAAAGAATTTTTGTGTTTTTTCTATATTAATAAAGCATATAAAAACTATTTTATCAAATCAAATTTAACAAATCTAATACAATCAAATCAAGTTCACTCAAAAGCAAATTCAAAACCAATTTACCTAAAAGAAAAAATAAAGAGGACAAAAGCCTACAAGGATGATTCCCAGATGTTTTACTTAGTCAAAATGCAACTAAGGATCAGTTCATGCAGAATCATAAACTAACCAAAAAACAAAATCGAAATCTTTTTGTTCTTTTTTCTCAAGAATGGAATTCAAGGTTTTAACAAACAAACTTTTCGAGATTCGCAAAGAGAAGACACAAAGGTAGGTCTCTCACTTGGGTGACTTCTATGACAGGTCCGACTCCTAAGAGGACTGATCAAAACCAGGGAGATCCAAAGTTTGACAACCCCTAACGCCAAAGTCACTACAGGACCAGTTAAAAATCAAACCCTAAGGCAAAATCCCTATGAATTCCACCAAAACCCTCGACACTAACGGGACAAGTTCAGGTGAAGATCTTTGACAGTAAACTGATGGATCTGGGCAGTAAAAACAAAAGAAAAGCAAAATCTAAAGAGCAAAAAGCAAAAAATTGAAATTTTCTTAAAATTGACAGGGGTACGCAGGTCATCTGTTTACACAGGCGCGGGTACGCACTGTGCACAAAGACGCAGTGCGTACAAGTACGCACTGTGTTAAACCCAGAGACTGTGTACTGCTGGCAAGACTAAGAAAAATAAAAAACTAAATTGACTCTAAGCTAACCCACCCAAATACTCAGCTAGACACCCAAAAATCAGAAAGCAAGCAATTTTTCTCAGACCAAAATATCAAATCAAAAAGAACTCAAACACATTAATGGAGTCCCCAGTGGAGTCGCCATTTTGTCACTCGGAAAGATTCGTTAGTGCAGACACAACCGACCTTCCTAGAAAGCCTAAGGCTCTCTAATGACAAACAAGACAAATAAGAGCAATCCTTCCCTAAATATGCTTTTACAATATGAGAAATCAAGTGTTTTAGATCCTACCTGTAATCCAACGCTGTTGTAGTAGTCCAGTTCCGTTGATCCAGATGAGCTCCTCCTTCACTTCGAAACCTGCATTCACCAACAATCAAACGATTAAATAGCACCTGAATATCACATGAAATAAGACATATTTAACATGTAGACCAAGGAGTACATGAAACAACTCATTAATAACAAATTGTTGAGAAGAATGGACTAATTTGTATTAAAAGGTAACAAAAGGAACCATTACAACCTGAGCCTTGGTGTTGTGCAAGCTCCTCCCAGGGTCCACAAGAGTTCCCCCTTACTCTGATCAGCTCACCCACCTCCCAATGGAAACAAGTAAAGATGGTAATCTCTCCTCACAAGCTTCAACAAGGAAGTCCTAATTCCAGCAGCATCTACCCTTAGGAATGTTCAGCTTTCAACCTCCCCTCCCTTTGGCCCAATTCCTGTATTTATAGTGCTCTAGAGGAAGTTATTCAGGTCCACCATCAATGGGATAAGGCCCTCTTTGGATGGGATAGCTCCCCTATTGATGGGATAAGTTCCTCTTAGGTAGGGATACATGAACCATCTGGAGGCGCTTCATACACGTCAAACATACTTCTAGAAGACTCTAGAAATGACCACAAGTAACTTTTTCGGAGTGAAACTTGCGCCTTTTGACCTTTACAGGAGTACACACCCATCCCTTTACATACAGAGCGTACAAGTACGCAGGTTTTGTGAACTTGGGTTGCGTACCCGCAGGTAAGGCTGAGAGAAACTGCGTACCAGAGATAACTTGACTTTAAATGACTTTTCTCTCTTTCTTTGAGTTTGACATGGAAGGCAGAGGCATGAGACTTGCCAAGGAGGATAGTATGACAATGGATGGAGCCATACTAACTGCAAATAGTCATGGTGACATTTTTTAGTGTAACACTTTGCATGAGTAAAGTAGTCATCTTGTAGCCTTTGATTCAGATCTGATTGATAGTGATCTTAGAGGAGAGTTCATCGATTGTTTTCAGATTGATTATAGATTTACTTTTGCTTATTGGTTTGAATTTGTCTCTTTCAAAGTGTCAAAACAAGTCTTTATTTCAAAAATCGCAAAGTGATTGTAATCTCTTCTACCCTTGTTGATTTCGAAGAATGTGAACTTGTTTGTATTGATCATTGTAAAAGCAAATTCAAAGTTGTGCAAAAAGCTTTCTTTGTAGGCATTTATACTAAGAAAGTGGAAAAAAAACACCTTCATTGTGCATTTTGCATTTGATAGTTTGCATGTTGGATTTAGGGAAAGTGCATTAGAGTGTGCTGATTGCTCTTTGAGAGAAGATAGTGTTATTCTTTTCCCTTAGTAGCTAGGATTTTCAAAGTTGAAAAGATAATAAAGCTTGCTTATCATCTTAGACTGCATTTAGGAATTTGTATCATACATCTCGTGGTGAACCTTGAAAGGCAAACTTTAAAAAGATCAACCTAAAATAAAATGAATGAACCTAACAACGCTTTGTAACATAACGCACAACATAGAGGTCTAGGCTAGAGACGTGTTCCGGTGTCGTTAAGCCTAGTGACTGTCGATCTCGAAGAAGGTGGGTGATTCCTCCTGAGAGACGGTAGCGCTAGTACGTATTTGTGCTCCCACGTACCGTCGCGTATATATTGGGAGACCCCTATAGGCATATATATTTTATCCTTAGGAAGCCGTGTCGGTCGCCCTACTGATCGCAATGCAGTGAACACAACATTCACGAAGATCGACCACCCGTACCGTAAAAAGTATTCTGTGGTTTTGCGAAAAGTTTGGCACACCCTCTGCCTAGATCTCCAGAGCAGTTTCTTTTGGCCTTTTTCAGACTCTATAACAGAAAAAGTCCATCCGAGCATTTGTCACTTCAGGCTCGTTAAAACATCGAAGGAGACTAGAGTCATCTTTAGCTTTTTCTTGACTCTTTAAAAGTGAAAAAGCAAGTTGTGTCTAAAGCGTCTAATAAAATTCATTCAATTTGGAAACACCAATTTCCCCTTTTTATTTTGGTTGATCGAGTAATCCGCAATCGTGGAAGAAAGTCAATTGAAACCTCGTCGTTCGCCGAGGCTTATGAGTCAACTGTCTTCGTCTCCGGAATCGAAAACAGTACGGACAAAGTGAACTCGTTTAACCGGTTCAAAATCTCCCATCAAAGTTAGAACAAGTGTTGCAACTACATCTGAGGTTCCGGTTACTCCAAACATTTCTGGAAACCCTGCCTCTATAGAAGAAGTTCAACAGCCACAGAGGGACAGTAATACTGATCCTAGTCTGGGGGCAAATACTTATGTAACTGAACCAGTTCCATCTGTAACTAGTCCAGAGAGTTTTGTTCCTCAAACAACTGTCACTGTCGAAACAACCCCTTCTTCGGCACCAGAAATATTTTACGGACCTGACGGTCTTCCTCTTCCACCTGGTTTGATTGCGATAGAGGAAATTGCAGAGGATCGGCAAGCAAGTACTCCAACCCATTTTGGAGTCGGGGTCACTCTATTTCCTTCATCAGAAGTTAATCCACCACAAGTGGAAGTTCCTGTAGAATCGCTAGGCAATCTATTGGATTGACTTAAAATGTCTGAACAACCGTCAACATCTAGGACTGTGTCGAATGACGCAGCGACAGCAGAAGCCCCTGCCGTCACTCCGACAATGTTTGCCAGCATACCAGCTGTCCCGACTAGCTCACAACAGCTAGAAGGAGTCCACCAAGGGACTATTTCGACAGTATGGTCCGTTCCAGTTTGTTCATCTGGAATAATATCCGGCAACTCTTATGTTGAGACTCGCTAGATTGATCCATTTGGAGGTCAATTTGGGCAATCCGGTCCACAAGGACAAACAATCCCCTTGAGTTTCGGATTGCTACCGTATGGGGGGCAGTATGCCCTTTCGTTACCCCCTCCGGGAGGGTATCCATACGGGAGTTCACAACAATATTCAGGTTATACTGGAATTACATCAAGTGGTTGGGTACCTATGCTACCTCAACAACCAAGGGTTGTATATTCTATGCAACAGTGTGTACCTATGACGAACATCCCAACCACACCGGCTATTGTAACAGTGTCACAAGTTCAAGCGATGCCTGTTGCATGTCAACCTCAGATTTCTCAGGTTGTAATGCAACAGCCCCTTGACCATGGGTCACAACCACAATCGCCAACTGGTGGGGCGACACAGGTCCAAACAGGTACAATTACCCCACACCTTGGTCCAACAGTTAGCATAGCGCAACAGAACATGGCTTCACAACCGTGGCTAGTGCAATACCAACAACCACAATTCCAGCAAGTGTACCAAGGTTCTGAGCAGCAGATCTTTGCGAACAGTGGACGACCGTATATTCAAAACGGTCAAAACCAACCGCTTTATAGTGGTCAAGTCCACCAACCGTATCAGTCATACCAACATCAATTACATTATGTTGGTATGCAAAGGCCCACTACTCAAGCGATTCCATCATACCCTGGTTATGCTTCACCTAACCTGAATCAACAGTTACTGTTTGTGGCAACTTTAGAGTTACCCGATTTACAGCGGTTAACCAACGATCCGATTGCTTACGCCCCTTGGTGGCCAGCGATTCCTCACAAACTTCCATCTGACATTCCTAAATTCGATGGAAATCCAGGTGAAGACCCATCGAATCACGTGATGACTTTTCATCTGTGGTGTTCGTCGAACACCCTGAACGATGATTCGATAAGGCTTCACCTTTTTCAGAGGACATTGACAGGTCCAGCGACTAAATGGTATATTGAATTACCTAGAGCCTCTTTCGACAATTTCAGTTCCCTAGCCACGACTTTCTTAACCCATTTTCAATTACCGATAAGGTATGAAACGGGAACAGAAATATTAACCAACTTCAAACAGACAACTGCTACTCATATATCTGATCATATACATGAATGGCGTCGTCGTCGTAGGATGGTTAAAACATACGTTCCCGATCAGCTGTTAGTTGAATGGTTTATAAAGTCGTTACTTCCTGCTATAACAGAAGATGTGGCAAAGGGGGGAGTCGTAACAGAGGAGCAAGTTATTGCTCGTGCACAGTATCTAGACTTAGTTTATACTCAGTCTGGCACGCTCTACGACAAAATACCTGACGCCCCTAGACCGGAATTTTCAATTCCTCCTCCTCCTAAATCCAATAGTGACTCTCATGCCGGCGATGGCATGATTGGCACGACAAACGCGAAATCGATAAAGGCTTCGTCTAAGAAAGCCCGTAAGAATTTGGATCAAAATGCAAAAGAAGAAATTCTTGCTTCGGAAGTAAATGCCGTATCAGCAGATAAAGGCAAAGAAACCAATCAACCAGGAAGCAAGAAGAAGCAAAACAAAGGGAAGAAGAAGAAACAGGGTGAGTCATCTCCTGGAAAAACTTCTTCAAACCCTCCTAGGAAAGGGAAACCCAAAAGTCCATGCATGATATGTGACGAGGATCATTGGATAGACGATTGTCCGTACAAAGCTGAGTTAAAAAGATTCTTTAAGAGTCCGAAAAATCCAGCTGTGTTAACTAATCCATTTCCTAATCCAGGTCAAAATCTGGTTGATAGTGGAAATGCTTCCCCGTCGCAAGTGCTTATGTTATCGGTTTCAAAACAGCAGAATGATGCTTTGATTGCGATAAGGAACAAAGATTACGGGAATCCGCAACTGTCGAACGACAAAGGTAAAGATCAACCAAGTAGTTCGACAACAACTTCGTCAGAAGTTGTACCGCCCATCATTCCTGAATTAACAATAAAACCGCCAAAGGGAGTAGTACACAAGTCGACATTTAATCCTTGCGCCAGAGCGGCGCAGCATTATAACATAGTGGAAGATTTGGCCCAATCGCCATCCGCTATGTCGACTCTTGAGGTACTACAAAATTGCCCATCCCAAAGGCAGGCTTTGTTATCGGCTATTGGTGGGGTTGATCCTAAGGATTCCAATCTTGTATCCTTTGATCACAAAGGATACGATCCTCAGTTACCAGCTCAACTAGCTTTCCTTATTCAAGTGAAAGCCCTCAACAAAACTGTTACAATTATTGATGAGGGGGCGTCTACATGTATTATGTCGATGAGTTGCTGGAAAACTTTAGGATCTCCAACCTTGTCGCGATCTTCGACGACACTAAAAGCATTCGACGGAAGGACGTACACCCCGTACGGCATCCTAAATAACTTGAAGGTTGAACTAGGAGGAAAAACAGTGGAAATTGATGTTGAGGTCATCGATGGGAATCTTGACTATAACATCCTACTGGGAAGACCATGGATATATGCCATGGCAGCTGTTGTGTCGACTTATTTTAGGAAGATCGCATTCCTGTTTGAAGGAGGGATTACGGTCGTCGACCAACAAAACTTCCTCCCTAATGGTTCACAAGTTACAGGAAGCATTCCTATGATCCATGAGAGCAACCATTCGCTACAAGACATCGGAGTAGGCCTACTGAAAGACCCCACAATGATGGGAACTTTCGTGCTTCCACCTCCTATATATGTAGGAAATATAGCGTTAGTAGCAACCTGCAACATGATATCTTCTACAAAGGTCGCAGGAGACGATGTCAACATGGATCATGAAATGGTTTTGCCCCCAAGCCCTATAGAAATATTGTAGCAATCAATGTTTTGGGCATGGGAGGCGAACCCAAATCAACGCTCGTCAAGCGTTTGGGTAGATAGGTCTAGAGAATATGGTACCCCATTAGATCCTTGGTCGAAAGTGCATGGGACTGACGAAGGAATCTTACAATCAATGTTGATTGAGGGGGCACCATGGAATGACCACCACCATCGTTCCCTTCTTCCGGAATATGAAGAAGATACTCAACATGACCTTTATCACCCTTCAGTTTTTGAATTCCTATCAAATACTGTAAATACGGTGGATTCCGAGAGAAACTTATCCAATATCGAAGAGACTATAGCCATAAATATCTCGACTAAAACAAATGTTGTAGAGAATATTTATGTCGGCAAAAGTTGTTCCCCTTCAGAACTGGAAATATATAACGCTCTTTTTCGCGAATTTAGAGATGTCTTTGCTTGGTCATATGATGAAATGCCAGGCATTGACTCGAGTATCGTTGAACATGAAATTAAAATGTATCCTGATGTCAAACCAGTAAGACAACGGCTTCGGTAGGTGCACCCCAAGAAAGCCGCTGCCATTAAGGCGGAGGTTGAAAAACTTCTCCATGCTGGATTCATCTACCTGGTTCCTCTAACCGATTGGGTCTCGAATATTGTCCCTGTTATGAAGAAACAAGGAAAAATTAGAGTGTGTGTCGACTATAGGGATGTAAACCAAGCTTGTCCGAAGGACAACTACCCTACACCCTTCATCGACCAGATAATTGATGAATGCGCCGGATGTGAAATCTTTTCATTTATGGATGGATTTTCCGGGTATAATCAAATAAATATCCGCCCACAGGACCAGTCAAAGACTGCATTTATTTGTCCGTGGGGCACATTCGCTTATCGAAAATTACCCTTTGGTTTAAAGAATGCAGGGGCACCGTTTCAGAGGGCAATAAATTATGCCTTCCATGACATCAAGAACATCGTTCAACCATATCTCGATGACCTTCCGGCTCATTCACGAAAGCGGACTGATCATCCGCAGCATTTAAGAGCGATATTTCTACGTTGCCGACACTACAAGATAAGACTCAATCCGCACAAATGTGTGTTTTGCGTCGGTTCTGGTCGTTTACTTGGCTTTGTAGTCTCTAAAGATGGGATTCGTCTCGATCCTTGCAAGGTTCAGGCAATCATTAATTTTCCTCCACCTTCAAATTTGCTTCAGATTCAGAAACTCCAAGGGAAAGCAAACTTTCTGAGGAGGTTCATTCCAAATTACGCAGAACTTGCTAAAGGTTATACTCGTCTTTTGAAAAAGGATGTACCTTTCGTCTGGGACCAGGTGGCACAAGCTTCCTTTGATGCTCTGAAAGATTGTCTAGTAAAAACATCATTAATGTACGCCCCAGACTATCAAAGAGATTTTAACCTGTATCTGGCTACAGCGGATACGACCATTGCGATGGTTTTAGTTCAAGAAGTCGATGGAATTGAACATCCTATATATTATCTAAGTAAAAACTTAAATGATACAGAAAGTAAATATTCTTATGTTGAAAAACTAGCGCTTGCAGCTGTTCAAGCGATTCAAAGGTTTCGACATTATGTCCTCTTTCGGAAAACTACCATTTTATCAGATTGCAACCCCATGACTTATATACTGTCGCGACAGTTGCTGGGGGGAAAATATTCAAAATGGATAGCGATCCTTCAAGAGTTTGATCTAGAATTTGTAAAATCCAAATCAAAGAAAGCCCTAGTTTTCACAGAATTATTGTGCGATCTCCCATCGTCGTCCAATGATGAAACATCAGAAGAGTCAATCGTGGATGAAAGTTTGTTTCTGATATCTACAAGCAATGAGTGGTACGGAGATATCATAATTTATCTCCAAACCCAAAAATTCAGGCCTAACACCTCTCACTCAGAACAGAAATGTATACGATACCAAGCTAAAGACTACATGATCGTCGGTGATACGCTTTACCGTCGTGGTATCGATACAGTCCTGAGGAGGTGCCTTACCCATGAGGAGGCCGAAAAAGCCCTCAATGAGTGTCATTCAGGCACGTGTGGGGGGCATCAATCTGGATATGCAACAGCACAGAAAATCTTACGAGCAGGATACTTCTGGCCAACCATGTTCAAAGATTGCATAACCGCAGTCAGAAGTTGCCATGCTTGTCAAATTTTCGATAGCAAAACCAGAAGACCACCCACACCTTTACAGCCGATAATTGCTGTTGGGCCTTTCGCCAAGTGGGGCATCGATTTCATGCAATGTAACCCCACCTCGACCGGGGGGCATGGGTATATCATAGTCGCTGTTGACTATTTTACCAAATGGGCCGAGGCGATGCCTACATTGGATAACACTGGTGAAACAGCTGCCCTTTTCTTTTTCAATCATGTAGTCGCCAGGTTCGGCATACCACAGGCTATAGTTACAGATCATGGGTCGCATTTTCGCAATCACATGATGGTCGAATTAGCTGCCAAGCTAGGGCTATCTCACGACAGCTCTACCCCGTATTATCCGCAAGCCAACGGACAAGTTGAAGCAATCAACAAGGTCCTGAAGCGTATGTTGTAAAGGATGATCGGGGTTCATAAAAGAAGGTGGCACCTAATCCTGTACTCAGCCTTGTGGGCTTACCGAACGTCGGTAAAGAATGCGACCAGGTTCACACCTTTCCAACTGGTGTATGGCCTGGAAGCAGTCTTGCCAATCCAGTGCGAAATTTCGTCGCTTAAACTCGCAATTGATCTCCTCCCCGGAACTTCGGAAGAAGAGGCTCGTTTCTTGGAATTAATCCAATTGGATGAAACCCGTCGTGACGCTGCTTTGGCTAACGAAGCCCATAAGAAACGAGTCAAGGCACAGTTCGACAAAAATGTCAAACCCCGTGTCTTCTCAGAAGGTGACTTGGTCTTACTTTATGACCAAGAATCCGATAAATTGGGAGCAGGTAAATTTAATTCCTTATGGATGGGCCCCTATATTGTTAAATGAGTGTTAGCAAAAGGAGCCTACGAGTTAATGGATTATGACGGAATTCCACTGGCGCAACCCCGCAACGGGTTGTACCTCAAGCGTTACTATGCTTAAATAGTGACCTGCATGCTTTTGTTGTATTTTGTTTTCGCTAAAGTATTTTTTCTGGTCGTGTGATCCACCTTTTTCATTTGTTGCAGATGTCAAACCTTCTGGAGACATGTGTTGGATATGCCGACGGAGCGAGTCGTAGTTCGCGGAACCTATCCTCCGCAGCCTGGGCCATTTTTGATCCAAGCGGCGAGTTAGTAAGTTTCAGAGGTGTGTGTATTGGGCAATCGACGAATAACATCGCTGAGTATAGCGCGTTGATAGAACTACTCTCTGATGCCATCACCCACGGTATACGCCGACTAATTGTCAAGCTAGACTCACAGCTCGTAATACTACAACTCACTGGTATATATTTCGTTCGCAATCCGGCTATTTATCGCATGTTCCTAAGGGTTAAGATTTTGACAGTTTGATTCAATTCAATACCAGCATATTTCCAGAAACTTAAACACATTAACCGACTCATTAGCAAACTATGTGTTAGATAGACATTTGCGACATTTATAAAAAGGGACACATCATCAATGATTGTACATATGGATCATATAACTCAACCAGAATAAAACTCGAAAATCAAAATATATATAAGCTGTTTATCGTTCATACATAATGTTCTGTAACCAAGACAAAATCGTTCATATGACCCAAAAACTCAAAAAATGCTAGGGGGCACCCTAGCCTAGTGGTGCTCATGATAGCACGTCACGGCCTGTGCAATCATGTGCAAGAGATGAGTCCATCGTCTAGGCACACCAGTAGTATGTCGCTGCAACTGTAAAGGTAACTCATCAATCCTCACATCGGGAATGCCGAGAGTAAGACTCTCAACCTGCTCCTGCACAGCTGTAAGAATCTCTGCCACATCAAGGTCACGGAGAATAACCCTCCTAGCAGTCTCCCCTATCGGGGCAGCAACTAGCGCTTTCGGGCGAGCTGCTGGACGAACAGGACCAACATCTGCATGCACACATGAGTTTGATTAAAGTCTTGATATATTAAAGCACGAGGACATTATAAATAAGAACAGTAAACAATAATATGGTCAAATATTTTACCAATAGTGCCCCACTGTTCGCCATCCGGTAGCACCAAATCCGGATCACCTCGGAAATCCATGCCAACATACGGGTACTCGGAATAGACCATCTCATGGCGCTCGAACCACCTGAAGAAGGTATCAGTGAAAGTAATATGAGATTGACCGGCATGCCTAGACATGTGATCAACCCATCTCTGCATGCGTGGCTCGGTAGGAGAAGGCAAGTCGAGTGCGATATACTGAGGCTGCATCAGTGGTATTTTCTCCAAGGCAAAGGCAGTCGGAATAGAACCATACCCAAAGTTCTTCAGCTTCCCATCCTTTACCTTGGTCAATTGACTTTTCATCTGAACAAGTACTGCATCACACCAGTTGAATACCTTCGGTTGGAGACACTCCAAGGCGTGCTGCACATAAGATCTGTTGGCAACATGTAGAGTTGCGCTACCGACCATCCTACCAATAGTATACAGAATGGACCTGAGAGACCTATCAGTGATCTCACGGATAACAACCTTGCCGTCTCTGCTCGGCTGGGAACCTTCCCTGCAATACTGACGGACATAATCTCTCACGGAGTCATTCCCCCGGGCCGAACCTGACAAAGAAATGGGGGCACCCCGCCTTGCCAACCCAGTCAAGAAGTAAATGTCCTCTATGGTTAAGGGGATGGATTTTCCCCTAATCTGGAATACTTGGTTGATAGGATCCCAAGCATCAAGCATATACTGCAGTAAAGAGATCTGTGCTCTCATGCTAGAGATACGGAAAAACTTCAGCAGGCCACAGTTCCGCAGCGCGTTCACCATGACAGGGTCATGGAGGGCAATCATGTCCTCCTCTTCATGTTCTCATTCTCGCCATGTAAGGGACATTTTGCTCAAAGATCCCTGCAAAACAAACAAGAGAAAGAGTAAGTTCCTGAATTTGATGAGAAACTGGCAAAATTTCATCAAAAAACTGTGCATAGAACTGCTTTTCTGAGATCAACGCAGTTGGCAAGTGTCCTACCTGCGTTGAAGGTCAAACTGCCTTAAGGCAGCTTGACATTCAGCGCAGGTTTCGAATGGACTGCCTGCGCTGATGCCAGAGCGCCCTAGCAAAACCCTAGGGGCTCATGGGGATAGGAAAACAAGGACAAAATTGAAAAAGGAAACCATGAAAGGAAAGAGCTAGGGTTTAGCTCCTACCTGGTCCAGACGGCGCTGAAAATCATCCGCAGAATCTCCCGGAATCAGCTGGTGAAAATCAAGGGGGAAGAGGCACCTCCAGAGCTCCAACAAACCAAGTTCAAATGAAATGGTAAAATGAGAGGTAAAAACACCCTTTAATGGCTTTTTACGAAGTTCAAAGTGAAATATTAGGGTTATAATCTCATTTTCATGCAAATGTTATTCATTTCTAACTAAGTTTGATGCAGCAATTAAGAATGCAGTACTATCCTTGAAAAGAGAAGAGCTAGTTATGGTAAAAATCAAAATTTGACCATATAATCGAGCAGTTTTAGCATAAAGTTCATGCTCGTTAAAAAATAAATGCAAGATCCGAGCAGTTTTAACGCGGTCTTCATGCTCGTTAAAAAATAAATATAAGCAGTGAGCAGAGTTTCCTCCAGTGTTTAAGCTCATTTTTAACTAAAAAATGAACCTATCCCGGTAAATAACCACTGTGAATGAAATTTATCAGCCGTTAAAGCCTTGGTCGTGTTTGCACCTGCCACCTCCACTTTTCATTTGGCCGATCGTTCACCTCCATATGATTGTTTACCCATTTTGAGGAACAACTGCGAAGAGTGATTTCACCTAGCCATCCTTGTGACACTACCGTGATTGGAAAATTCCAACCTGTACCTGGAATCAGTTGATATCCCTGTTTATCACTCGTTCCTCAAAAGACGAGTCTTCTTTAAGCTCTTTTCAATTGACTCGTAAAATATGAAAAGATTGCCGAGTTTTGGCCTTCCAGCTCATTAAAGGACAGGAAGAGCTATCCCTCCTCTAGATTTTAATCTTTTTGGACCTGAGGGATTATTGCACAAAAAGGTCGAGCGCTTGTTTTATTCGGCTCGTTAAAATTATCGAAAACTCATCCCTTCTGTATTGTTTTATACTTTTTCGGACTTAAGGGATTAGATGACGAAAAAGGAATTTTGGAGTTAACTTTACGTACCTTTTCAGACTCTCTAAAAATGAAAAGGACCAAGTTATCCTTGTCGTTAGACTCGTTAAAATTATTAAATAGCGACAAACTTGTCTTTAGACGAGAACGAGTTTCACTATCGCTAAGCTCGTTAAAACATAGCGATGGGCTTGCCCGAAGGGCAGGTTATAGAACAAGCATATGTTATCCTCCTCAAGCTTGACAAAAATGAAGAGGTACTGGTCAGCAATGACTGGGGAAAAATTGGGAAAAATCAAGAAAACTTTGATGGTAGCAGGTCGCTCTTGAACATGACACTTTTCCTCCGTATCACATTCGGGTTGGGTTGTTTCATTCACCGGTCACATCACCATGGTCTCGCCATACCATCCATATTTGGGGTAATGCTACCAATCCATCGCATCAGTGTCGCCATATGTTCAAGAGAAGTCGTTCAAAAAGAGTCAACCGGGTCCCATCCACTGCCATACATTATCATTCATCCATTCATGACCACCACCCCGAATCATATGTCACAGATCGTTTTCACCTCCATTAAAATCATTAGCTCCATTCCGTGTCACTGATGTGGGATTCATTAAGGCCCTCCTGTGACGGATCGCTTCTTGTCGACATCAGCTCATTATCCAAGAAGTTGATCTAGGAACAACCCCTTCAGTACTTTGAAGCTTGCATGCCTCAATGGCAAGTTTCTCACTTCCGGCGACAGGTATACATCAATGACCTTCGACCAGAAGATTTTGCGTGGTGTTCGACACCAAGTCCTTTATTCACACCATGTGAATTGTACTGCAGTACCTTGAGGGTCATTATCATTATCGGTGATTCCTCTCGCGCTTGTTAACGGTTTACATCATTGACCGGTAATCAAGCGATGTCTTTCCGTGTTCGACTTCAGCGCAATTCTCACATGGATCGACTTGTACTTAGAGTGAAGATCGAACGCGTTTGAAGACCCCGGATCTAGTTTCATCCATCCGGGCTGCGATATATATTCAGGAAAGATAAAGACATTTGACATGTACATCATTGCAGCAGATGATCATCCTACTCAAAGGATGATAATTTAGCCAAAATTATCAGTCTACCATCAGACGATCGTCTGTTCTATGTACAAAAATGAATTTATAAAGCTGAGCATGGGAATGCCCACCTCAGCTAGATCATGAAAGCAGTATGAATCATAATGTATTGTATTGTATTTTATTACAGGTCTCCTCCCAGCAGATGGATGAACTTCGGACCCTCCTGGATAAAGCATTTCACCCGATAAACGGCCTCATACTTTAGGGGCAACTGTTATAGACATTTTTGTGCCTTACAGCATTGAGCATGAAATGTCCATAATCCAAGGGATCCAAAGTCCCTAAACATGTTGTTCCTACCCCTATAGGAACAAGGCCAACTAACCACAGCAATTCACAGAAGTTCTCCACCTGAAAACACTCAAAAACAAGCCAATTCTGGATCATGTCAACTGCTCCACTGAGCATCTGCGCTGAATGTCAACTGCTCCATTGTCTACCTGCGTTGAATGTCAACTCCAACAAAGGCTACCTGCGCTGAGCGAGTTTGGACATGTGGCAAAGTCATTCCTCAAGGTGTCAATGCCCAGGAAGCTTCCAAGATGACACTTGGATCAGGGAATTCGACTGGTGATGAGTAAGAGGTTCCAAATCTCCAAGTGGAAGCAAGAACCTCCAAGTGGACTCAAGAACTGACAGAGGGAGAGGACACTAGTCAAATCCCAAGCTGACTCATCCTCTCTCCAAATATCTATATATGGATCTCACCTCCATGAGATCTGGGAGGCTGGAATTTTGTGAATGCAAAGAATTGCTATTGGTTTGAGACTGGATCATTGGGTGCTTAATGCTTTGAAGGGAGCTGAAGAAGGAATTCCATTCTGCTGGGAAGGAGATGCTGGATTGGAGCCCTATGGGTTGTATCTCTTCCTGAACCCTGTTACTTATCAATAAAGCTATCTTGATTCTTTCCTATATGCTGGTGTATTTTGTATGATTGCATTAGTGTATTTGATTTACTTCTAATCCTGAATCATTTATGAATATGTATATTTGCCTTTGCATTGTGTTCTTCTCTTGTCGCAAGTAGCTGTTCTCTTGTCATAGGTAGCTGTTCTCTTGTGATCTCGTGGGATTCAAGTAGCTGTGGACACATAAAGAGAAGAGGATCTAGATCGAGGGACAACCGGAAGACAACGGTAAGTCTGCCAATCTCCCCTCTTTCACATTTCATAAAGGAAGAAATCATAATAGTTGTATTCGTTTGTTGCTAAGGCGTTGTCACACCTTAGGTGGATAGGATCGTCCTGCATAGGCATTTTTCCCCACAACAATTAAGAAAGTGAAAACAAATACATGCACATGTGCATTTGCATATTGACAGTCTGTTTGGCTTGATTTAGGAAAAGTGCATTTACAGTGTGCTCTTTGCTCTTTGAGAAAATATTGTGTCTTTCTTTTCCCCTTGTAGCTAGGATTTTCATTGCTGAAAAGAGATAAAAGCTTGCTTATCATCTTTAGATTGCATTTTAGGAATTACATCTACATCTCGTGGTGAACCCAAAAGGCAAACTTCATAAGAAAGATCAACTTAAAATAAATTAAATGAATCTAACAACGCTTTGGAACTTAACGCACAACATTTAGAGGTCTAGGCTAGAGACGTATTCCGACGTCGTAAAGCCTGGTAACTGTTGTCCTCACTGATGGTTGGGTGATTCCTCCACTTTGAGACGATAAGTTACAGTACGGACTTGTGCTCCCACGTACCGTCGAGTATATATTGGGAGACCCCTATAGGCTTAAAACCTTTTATCCATAGGAAGCCGTGCCGGCCGCCCTACTGATCGCAATGCACCGAACACAGCATTCGGGAAGATTGACTGTCGTACCGTAAAAAGTATTCTGCAGTTTTGCGATTGGTTTGGTACTCCCTCTACCTAGATCTCCAGAGCAGTCCCTTTCGTTCCTTTTCAGACTCCTTAACGGAAAAGGTCCATCTGAGCACTTGTCACTTCAGGCTCATTAAAAATCGAAGGAGACTAGAGTCATCTTTTGTTTTTTCTCGACTCTTAAAAATTGAAAAGAACAAGTTGTGTCAAAGCGTCTAAAAATTTATTTTAAACGGAATATTCATACCCTTTTCCTACGTTGATCTTAGGTTGAGAAAATGGAGTCTACCAACCAAGGAATTCCCCTTGGTGGAAATCCTAGTCCCTTCTCCTCTTGGGGAGATGTTGGTGCACCCCATATGGCCACATTGTCGCTTCCAAGACTGACAATTGGCTTGCCAGTATGGCTCTTCTCAACCAATGTCGTTCAGAACACCACTATTCCTGAACAATCGAATCAGCAATTAGACAAGTCCAGAGTTGCCCACCAACCTTCTACTTCCTCTAATTCTTCCTCTCCTCCTTCCTCTTTGCTTGATGGGGTTGGCAAAGCCAAAAGTCAAGTTCCTAAGGAGAAGAAGGAGAAGAAGAAGAAAGAGAAGAAGAAGAAGAAGAAGCCAAAGGCGAATGGGGGAAAACGAGTGTCGTCTGACGAAAATCCACACACTGCACCGACCAGGCCTAAATCGCCATGTGTCACTTGCAAGAGACCACTTTCACAGAGATTGTCCTTGCATCCCTCGGATACTAAGGGACTGGTCTCCTCATTTGCAGAATCCGGTGTCATCAACCTCTGATGATCATGTTGAAAGCACACCGTCAACTAGCGAAAGTGAAGCCCCAGGACAAAAAGGGAAAGCTAGATTTCCTTGTAAACTGTGCGAAGGCAATCATGCCGTCCACCGTTGTCCCTTCTTAGACAAAGCGAAAAGATTTTTGGATGATTGTCCGGTTTCACCGTTACGACTTCCTCCTGGATATAAAAAACTCTTGCCGAGTCCGTCGCTAGTCGAGAATCTAGCTGGCCCGCTCAAGTGGTCGGCTGAAGCGCCTATCATTGAAGATAAACCAACTAAATCCATACTAGACGAAAGTCAAAAGGTCGAGGCGGCAGTTGACCCGGTCTTGCCTTCAGAGGTTTTATCTTTGAATGATACAGTCACTGAAGAGAACAAGGATGACACCGTCCAAATTCTCTTCATCAACACAGACTCCGATGAACATGGGGGCAATCTACCCATTCCCTTACCGCAGGAGGGAAGTTCGTCAGAGCCATACCCAGCCGTCTACTCGGTCCCACCTCCAAGCAACCTAGTTGTCTCCTTCGACTGGAATCAACTAGGCAGACCCCGTTTACCAGCAAGCATACCATTCCGAATTATCGTTCAAATATATAGAATGGTCATGGATGGTACCATCATAGATGAGGGGGCTTCTGTAAGTATCCTTTCCTCTACTGCTTGGAAAGCGCTTGGTTCGCCATCGCTTTTGCCTGAGATGAGAAATCTGACAGGCTTTGATAAAGGAACCAGTCGACCTTTAGGGATCCTTCCCGATGTGCCCATAACATTGAGAAGGAAGACAGTTCAAATGAATGTAATGGTTGTTCAAGGACCCTTGGATTATAACCTACTCCTTGGACGAGACTATATTTATTGCATGGGAGCCATCATCTCCTCACTCTTTAGAGTAATGTGTTTTCCGCACGAAGGAAGAGTGGTCAAGCTCGTGGACCAGCTTTCGTTTCCTGGATCACGCATAGCAAATAGTCATATACCATCCCTAAATGGTCTCTTCATGCAAGAAATGTCTCAATCCCCAGTCCGTCCTCCCGATGAGCGCGAGTAATTCAGAGGGATATGACTGAAACCTAGGGGGCATGCATCCTGGTCTTCTTCGGCGGGAGAATATGACTAGTCTGTACCCCGTCCATGATTGGAAAAGGGGTTATTCTAGAATAAGATTCTCTTGTCAAAGTTATGTGAGTTGGCGGATGTCGTTGCTCACCTTTGTTTATCTCGGTAGACATCGCCAAAGAAGTGTTTTGGTTGCTGAGCGAATAAGACAATCTTTGGTAACCTGTAAGAGGTAGGCCTCTCCTAATAGAACAAATGTTTTGTCTGCAAATTGAGGGGTAACCTTGAAACCATATTTTATACCTGGGGCATGCAAACCTTTTGGAGTGCAAGCAAAGAGCGATTATTTATCTGTTTTTTTGGATTAGTCGTTTCCTAACTTACATAAAGAAAGGATGTGAGGCAAAAAATCTAAAAGTTGCCATTTTATATGAGACATTCTTATCATATGATTGGATTAATCGAGCAGTTTTAGCGCATAGTTCAAGCTTGTTAAAAAATAAACATAAGACATGAGCAAATGTTTCCACCCGCGTTTAAGCTCATTAAAAAATGAGCTATTCCCTGGTAAATAACCACCGTGAATGAAGCATTTCAGCCATTAAAGCCTTGGTCGTGTTTGCACCATCACCTCCACTTTTCCATTGGTCAATCATTCACCTCCATTTGATTGTTTACCCATTTTGAGGAACAGCTGCGAAGAGTGATTTCACTAGCCATCCTTGTGACACTGTCGTGATTGGAAAATTCCAAACCTTACTTGGAATCAGCTGCTACCCATTTTATCACTCGTTCCTCAAAAGACGAGTCTTCTTTAAGCTCTTTTCAACTGACTCATAAAATATGAAAAGATTGCCGAGTTTTGGCCTTCCATCTCGTTAAAGCGACTGGAAGCGTTATCCCTCCTCTAGATTTTAATCTTTTTGGACCTGAGGGATTATTGCACAAAAAGATCGAGCGCTTGTTTTGTTCGGCTCGTTAAAACTATCGAAAATTTATCCCTTCTGTATTGTTTTATACTTTTTCGGACTTAAGGGATTAGATGACGAAAAAGGAATTTTGGAGTTACCTTTACGTACTTTTTCAGACTCTCTAAAAATGAAAAGGATCGAGTTATCTTTGTCGTTAAACTCGTTAAAAGGATTAATAGCGACAAACTTGTCTTTAGACGAGAACGAGTTTCACTATCGCTAGGCTCGTTAAAACATAGTGATGGGTTTGCCCGAAGGGCAAATTATAGAACAAGCATATGTTATCCTCCTCAAGCTTGACAAAAATAAAGAGGTACTGGTCAGCAATGACTGGGGAAAAATTGGGAAGAAACTCAAAGAATCTTTATTGGTAGCAAGTCGCTCTTGAACATGACACTTCCACTCCGTGCCTGAGTCGGGTTGGGTTGTTTCATTCACCGGTCACATCACCATGGTCACGCCATACCATCCACATTTGGGGTAAATGCTACCAATCCATCACATAAGTGTCGCCGACATGTTCAAGAGAAGTCATCCAGAGAAGTCATCCGTGTCCCATCCACTGCCATACATTATACTCCATTCTTTCATGACCGCCATCCTGAACCATATATCATCAGATCGTTTTCACCTCCATCAAAATCATTTGCTCCGTTCCGTGTCATTGATGTTGGATTCATTAAGGCCCTCATTTGACGGATCGCTTCTTGTCGACACCAGCTCATTATCCAAGAAGTTGATCTAGGAACACCCCATTCAGTACTTTGAAGCTTGCATGCCTCAATGGCAAGTTTCTCACTTCCGGCGACAGGTATACATCAATGACCTTCGACCGAAAGATTTTGCGTGGTGTTCGATGCCAAGTCCTTTATTCACACCACATGAATTGTACTGCAGTACCTTGAGGGTCATCATCATTATCGGTGATTCCTCTCGCGCTTGTTAACAGTTTACATCATTGACTGGTAATCAAGCGATGTCTTTCCATGTTCGACTTCAAAACATTTCTCACATGGATCGACTTGTACTTCGAGTGAATATCGGACGAGATTGAAGACCCCGGATCTAGTTTCATCCATCCGGGCTACGATATATATTTAGGAAAATAAAGACATTGAAATGTACAACATTGCAGCACAGATAATCATCCTACCAGAAGGATGATGGCTCTATCAGAATCATCAGTCTACCATCAGATGATTGTCTGTCCTATGTACATGAAAATGAATTTATAAAGCTGAGCATGGGAATGCCCGCCTCAGCTAGATCATGAAAACCGTATGAAGATAATGTATTGTATTGTATCTTATTACAGGTCTCCTCCCAGCATTGAAAGAACTTCGAATCCTCCTAATAAAGCATTTCACTCGATAAACGGCCTCATACTTTAGGGGGCAACTGTTATAGACATTTTTGTGCCTTACAGCTCTAAGCATGAAATGTCCATAAACCAAGGAATCCTAAGTCCCTAAAAGTGTTGTTCTGGCCCCTAAAGGAACAAGGTCAACAAATTACAGCTTCTCCCAGAAGTTCTCCACCAGAAACTGCTCAGAATCAGTCAAATCAGGATCATTTTAGCTGCTCCACTAGCTAGCTGCGTTGCATAGCACCCAAGTACACTAGCTAGGTGCGTTGCAACGCACCTAAATGCACTACCAGGGTGTGTTGAGCGGGAAATGACAAATGGCAGTGTCATTCCGCGAGGTGGACAGACAATGGAAGCTTCCAGAATCTTCCCCAATGACACTTGCCTCACTGAGTTCGACCAAGGATGAGTAAGAGGCTCTCAGTCTCCAAGTGGAAGCAAGAACTGACAGAGAGAAGCCACTAGTCAAATTATAAGCTGACTCATACTATTTGCATACATCTATATATGGATCCCTCATCCCAGAGATCCAGAGGCTGGAATTTTGTACATTGCAGAGAATTGCTGTTGGTTTTGAGATAGATATCAGAGTATTGGGTGATTTATGCTTTGTTGGAGGTGAAGAGGGGATTCCTTTGCTGGGAGGTTGATGCTGGATCAGGAATCATCGGTTGTAACTCCTCCTGGATATTCTTGTCATATCAATAAAACTATTTGAGTTTCTCCTACATGCTTGTGTATCATTGATGTTTGTTACATTTGTATGTTTAGCTTAAATCTGATCCTAAGCTATTTATGAATATAAATCCATGTCTTTGTGTAGTTTTCTTCTTCTGTGATCTTACAGGAACTTGGTGAAGCTGGGCAAGTAAGGGAGCAGGTAGTTGGAAGCTGTCAAAGAGGAGAGAGATTGGATCAAAGGACTAGCACAAGACACAAGTTGGTTCATCCTATTCCTCTTCATTTATAGTTCATAAAGAAGAATACGAAAGTAGTTTTCCCTGTTTGTTTCTAAGGTCACTGTCACACCTTAGTGGGACAGGGTCATTCTGAGTAGACACTTTTCCCGTTAACATACATGGTCCAGCACTCCTTGATCTTCAAGGGTTAGAGCGATAAACATCTTTCATTCGTGATAGTCAGCTTTCTCACAGAGCTTGTCTTCGGCAGGAAACAGTGTTGAGGACCCCATAGTTCTTTTAGGATAGCCTTGCCATTCCTCTCTTCAATGATTTCTCTTGCTCTTGCTCGGGCTTTGTCTTCACCTCAGCTTCGATACCATGTTAAGTTATGGTATGTTCTATGCTTATAACAGTTTACTTCTTTTTCTTATTATATTCCATTGATTAGCAATCACATGTACATAAAGTAAAGTGCAGATAGAACATTAAACGATCGACAGAAAACAAGCCCAGACAAGAGACACAAGATGTGGCAGCTAGCCAGGGACAAACCCCACAATGTGTGGGGAAACCCTTTGATCAAATCTTCTTTTATCTTCAATAATTCAGCAGAGAGAAATAGTACAATAAATCTGATTCATATCAGCAGTAGCAAACCCTAGATCAGTAGCATCAGCATTAGCGGCTTCATTATCAAACTAGGGCAGACCATATCTCACGAACCGACAGTCGAATTGACTTCATTCCATCACCAAAAGTTTCGGCTTCCAGAGGAGGTTCAGATGAACCTATAGCGTAGTTCATATGAGGAGATCTTCTAGGCCACGCAAGTCAATCTTTACTTCTACAATTGCAGCTTCAGTTTCAGCAGTTTCTGGCTTCAAACTAGGGCAGTTCATATCTTGCAAACCGTTCGTTGGATTGACTTCATTCCACCACCAAAATTTGTGGCTTTCAAAGGAGGTTCAGATGAACCTACAACACATTTCCAAAGAGGAGATATTATAGGCCACGCAAGTCAATCTTTACTTCTGCAGTTGCAGCTTCAGTCTCAGCAGTTTCCGACTTCAAACTAGGGCAGTCGATATCTTGCAAACCGTTCGTCGGATTGACTTCATTCCACAACCAAAAGTTGCGGCTTTCAAAGGAGGTTCAGATGAACCTACAACGCAGTTCCAAAGAGGAGATCTTCTAGGCCACATAAGTCAATCTTTACTTCTGTAGTTGTAGCTTCAAATTCAACAGCTTCCGGCTTAACATGTGTGAGAGAGAGAGACCCATTTTAGTGCAGTAGAGAAGAGACTCATATCTGCGTAGTAGAGAGAGAGAGATGTGATGAGATGAGTGAGTCCAAATGAGGAAAAGTCCTCTTATATTTATACACAACGTTGGTGGGTGAATAGATGCGACTGTTGGGCTTCTGAGCCTACATGAGTTGTAGGTCGGCTTGATAATAATTCCATAATCAAAAAATTCATATCTCCATGAATACTTATCGGAATTGGATGATCTTTATATCAATCCTACACATCTCGATGAGAGGAATCTAATAAAAATATTACTAGCCATGAATAATATGACCCACATGAATTTTTGCCCTGGTTGCCAATTTTAACACTCTCTAAGACACAACTACTTATAACCTTTTTCATACAATCCCATGGTCTGCGAACCATGGGTGGATCTCAAAACTAACTCATACTTTACATAAAACAAGGGGCTAAACCCCTTTGAATCCTTATCATCTACGCGCTCCACATCCACAAATCGTGGATACTTTACATTAACTACAAAAATGTATCAACTCTTGGGTTACCTTAACCCCAAAACTGCCCTAGGAGACCCCATTCCAATAGTAAATCCATTGGCCAAGGACCCCTGAGCTAGATTATGGGTTGCGGTAAAGCCAAGATTGTGTTTCCTAGGTGGGCCTAGGAATCCTTGTTGGTGAATGTCATGGTATACGGTAAAGCCAAGAGGTGGTTTTCTCTTTGTTAGGCCTAGTAATCACGGGTTTGGGATATGTGGTAAAGCATGGAGAGTGGGTCTTGGTTTAGGGACTAGTGATCCGGGTTTGTATTGCGGTAAAGTATGAGAGACTAAGAGACAAGAAAATTCCTCACAGTGTAGGTGGAGAAATCTGGTGGCATCCATGCTTGTTTGGCTTAGTGATCGGGTGGAGATCATCGTAAATCCTGTTATGATGTGTTCATTGTGTTTGCCTAGTGATCGAGGTTGGATTATGGTAAAGCATGGTTTGTATTGATGAGGGTGAGGTGGTGTAGCCTCGATATGCCCTAGTTGAGTTCTTTTGGTTTGAGTGCCACATTGATGCTTGGAATATGGAACAAGGGTGAATGGATGAAGAGAGATTTAGCTCAACCATTCTATGGTCGGGTGGAACATGGTAGTCCCATCTCGGGTTGTTTCATTGCATTGATTAATGAGAAATTCATTACCTTGATTTTCATGTG
Source organism: Pinus tabuliformis (assembly GCA_031772625.1). Classification (NCBI taxonomy): domain Eukaryota; kingdom Viridiplantae; phylum Streptophyta; class Pinopsida; order Pinales; family Pinaceae; genus Pinus; species Pinus tabuliformis. The sequence goes on from CM062805.1 coordinate 791,278,630, forward strand.
TAAATGTATTGATGTATATATGGATTTTGATGGATGATATGTTTATTGTATTTATGTTCCTATTATGTTGGTTATGTTATCCCCTACAATTTCCTATGTTGAGGAGGAGATCGAAAGAGGTAACCTCGAACCACTTTCAATTCAGTAGCTAGCCCTACCAGACCAGAGAGGGATCTCTCTAAGTTTTTTTCAATGAATAACTGAAAAGAAACAATTTTTAGGCTAGATATGCAAGTCTTGTTTGATTATTTGTGAATTTAGGGGTTTTGGTTTGCTGGACTAGGGATTAGAGCAGGTAATTAGGTCAAGGCTTCAAGTATGCAGGGACAAGTATAAAAAGGAGCTAGATATTAGTGTGTTATGGTTAAATTAAATTGTTGTCAATGTAGTATAGGTTTGAGAGTTATAAGAAAACATAATCAGCATGTAAATGCATGAATTCATTAGTTTTAGAAGAAAAGAAACACAAACATGATTTCGAAATAAACAAATCTTAGATCATCGATTTATGTCTATATAACTGTAAGGAAATTCATAGGAAGAAAATTAAGCATGAAAATAGAGATGATTTATCCATTATAAACTGATAGGAAAAGAGAACAACACCAAAAACTCACTGACCAAGAATGCCTGAAATATAGCTGCAACTGCTCATGTATTAGCTGTAAAAGAACATAAGGTACAAGCTTCTCTAAAAAATTCCAACCCAACTCTTCGAATGAGAAATGATACATATATAATCAATTGAACCACTTCCTCACCTTTAGGATTTGAATTCCTAGGTGGTGGAAATGTTTCCAATATTCTTTCAACCAATAGTTGAGAGTGAGAAGGTCAAATACAAACTCTCCTCTTAGATTTTGTTTTGAATTTTGCTTCCTTAATGAGGCATAATAAACCATAAAAACAACCTATCATTTCTATTTATTCATAATTACATCATATAACCTCGAACTACTTCAATTACATCATGAGTTTTTACTTTTACCAAGTCAAACTGAAAACTAGGAAATTACACAGTGAAATTTAAAATAAAAACTTAGAAATTTGCGGAAGTGCAGCGCCAAATTTGAGCCCACTTTTAGGTGTCTTCCTGAAGTCCAAATTGCGATCTGAGAGAATGTTCAACTATATTTTCTTGTATAGTTTCCTGAAAACCTTGAATTTTTGAAAATTACCCATGGGAAGGCCTTCGAAAACTCATTCTCCCAAGGTGTCTCCAAAAGCACAACGCCTGTCAAAAAGAGTGGCAGAGTGATGATCTTTGACCCCTTTTTCTCAAAATTTGAGCCCTCTTTGAGAAATATGATGAAATGGGTTTTGAGAGGAGGATATTATATTTCCAAAAATGCAAGCCATTTGTCATTTGGAGGTCGGAGGAAAATGCACATCACCAAGGTGCTGCGCTTTTGTGACTAGCTCATTTTCTGAATTTGGAACCAAAATAATCAAAAAACCAAAAATGCTCAGAAATCCTTCAAAATTGGTCATGAGCTAAACAATGAGGTATTTCAAGCCCTCATGGATGCTTTAGCAAGAATCTCCAAGTTATCCCTCTCATTTTTTTCCTTTAGGTTTTCCTTTAGCTTGTTTTTCAACTTCTTGAGCTTGATGTTGCATATCATGTTTCTGGTTTGATAATGATGTGCCATGTGCCTTAATAACTGATTATCTCTATTGGATTTGTTAAGAAGCTTTTCTAAGTGGTAATTGACCTTATATATCCAATACTCTCTATCCTCATTGATCTCCAAGGCAATTTTGTCCTCCATGTCTAGGTCTTCATCTAGTAGATTGTGTCATTTTTCCTCCTTCAATGCCTTTTTAAGTCCCTTGGTCCTTGGCCTCTTTTTCCTGACCTTTTTTTTAGTTTCCTCATGTTCACTAGGATCCAACAATGCTTTTCCTTTGCCTCCTTATTGCAACACCTTAGATTTGTCTTTCTCCATGATGAGATATCTAGTCTTAATATGACTATTTTCTTGCTCAAGGAAGGAGATAACAAACCGTGCTCTTGCCATATTGTCCATGAGTTCTTTGATCTAAGAATCCTTGTCTTTGATAATATGTTGCATGTTTGAAGTCTCATTTGCTACTTCCAATTCCACCAAGTCAAAATCATGTTCAACTAGATCTTCATCCTGTACATGTGATCCCTATTTTGCTGATGTAGAAGGCTTGGCCCTTTTCTCAACCTGAGAAGCAAACACAAGGATTTTTCCTCTTTGATACATTCTAGTCACCTCAAGTCTAGGTGCCTTGGGAATCTCCACTGACTTGCTTGATGATCCTACCTCCACTTGTTGTGTTGATATGTTTTGATGATGAATTGAAACAATTGTTTCATGCCATTGCAAAGTTGTTTCTATGAATGAATCCCATGTCATGTTATTCTCTGCTAGTTGATGGAGAACTACAATATTTATCAAGCTATGATGAAAAATACTAGGGTAGTGTTCTTTGTCTTTCACTTGTACCTTATCAGACATTTTAACAAGGCTTCTACATAGATAATTACACATGTTGAGAGGTTTTTGAGCTGTGAAGTGGATTAGAATCCTGATGTGATATGCATACAATCTAGAAAACTTTCCCTCACAGGTGAAAAACTTCATTACAACCTTCATTAATGGTGCATACTTCTCCAACATGTACCTAAATGGGATGATGTGTGTATGAGTCTCTTTGTAGGGTGATTTCAAGAAAGATCTGTAATGTTCAAGGTCCAAACTCATACCTTTAAACCAATACTCTCCATGATCAGGTATCCCTGTAGCAAGTGAAATGGCAGCCATTGAAAATGTAAACTCAACCCCTACTATGATGGCCCTTTCCCCTTTCATATGGGTGGAAATCCAATTAGTTAATTGTTCATGGAAACCTACTTCACATACCCTTTTACAAAACCCTATAGAATTGACATATTCAAAACACTGCTTGATTAAAGGTGATGAGTTGATTTCATTGCAATTGGTGGGCTCATATATGAGGATTTTTCCTCCTTTATAGTGTTTTCTCCTTTCTAATGGTGAAGAATATCCCTCCATTATGGTAGAAACCCTAGATAACATGAAAATGGAAAAACAGTGAGGAATGAGTGAAAGGATAAAATGAGGGGATTGAGGAAAGGAAATGATGGTAGGGGAATTTTAGGATATGAATCGAAGCTGCAAGAAACTTATGAAGTTTAAATGGAGTGAAATGAGGGAAAGAAATGATTAAGAGAAATTGAAAAGCAAGGCTACTAGGAAATTTTCTCAAAGCTTCGGTTTATGTAAGGGTGAAGCAATCTGATGATTGATAAGTTATTTAGTGAATCAAAGGGTGTTTTAAACATGTATAGAGGTGTGAGGTTGAATATTTACATGTTTTCAATATCAAAACTAACCAAACCATCAGTTACACTAGTGTTTGCAACATGAAAATTTCACCTAAACCCTAGATGAAGAGAACTTGCATTTGGATTCATCTTGCCAAAGGAAAAGGCTGAGAAAAAGAATTATACTTACTTGTGAAGAAGCTTAGAATAACAGAAATAGGATTGCAAGCTCAAAATTGAAATTTGGGTGAGTTTGGATGAGTTTCGGGCTGATCTCACACAAACGTAGCGTAGTTCATGGAAGCGTAGTTCCAAAGCACAATGAAGTGTCCAGAAGCACAACACTAGCTTCAGAAGCGCAGCATTAGCCTCAAAAGCATAGCATAGTCTCTAGAAGTGCAACACCACCAAATTTTGTCCAGTTTGTCCTAGGAAACCCATGTTTTTTTCACCAATGGAGGGGAGATATCGATGAAGAAAGGAGGTTAGGAGGAAAAGGAAACAAGTTTGGAACTTTTGGGTTTTTATAGGCAAGATATGATTCTCTTTTGAATAAGAATGAGACCCACATACCTTTCGAAAACCTGATTTTCACCTTTTAAACTAGGCCACTTTGGAGAATTGAAACCTGAGCTTATTTTTATCTTTTTGAATAGTGAGACTTCTTCTTTGGAACCTTGAGATTGCAACCATGAATAACTTACGAAGATTCATAAAAACTTATGTAAAGAGTTGCTTATCACAACTCATTTAATGCTAGATTTATGCATGGAAGGAGGGTGGACCTTGAAACCCTAATGACCTAATGAAGAAATCAGACTGAATGAAATGGTAATGATGATGACTGGTATGATGAAAACATCCTCTTTATTATGATTCCATCATCTAAGTGAAGTAGGCGACCAACATGTGAGATTTTCAGAAGTGTGAAGACATTTCTAGATAAACTAGCCAGTAACCAAATTTTACTCTGAAAACTTAGTGACATGATAAAATTTGACCTTGAGACCCCTAACAGACTCGGTAAAAGCATATTTGGTCACTGGTAATAGGCAGACAAGACTGGCACTAACAGGTTATATGCACATTTTATGACAACAACTATGTACGGATCTTAACATGTTTTTACTTATATATGAATGGATAATGTGTCTATGACCTAATAGAGGATAATGCAGGAAATTGCATAAGGGAACAATGGTTCATAATTATTCTCATATAATTATGTGATCCCTATACTTAATTATGTTGTTTACATCTATAGGATACATGTAGACAATATGTTTGATGAAATGCATGTAATGGCTAGTAGGGGTCTGGTTAAGCTCTTGATCAAATTATTGCTTTTGCATCATTGTTTCCATGTACTTTACTTGATTATGAGCTTTCATTTCATTTTGGGTAGTGGCCTAGGCTTTGGGCCTTAAAAAGTGGCTTAAATCCCAGGGTTGTTGGCACAAAACTAGAAATTTTGGTCCACAGTCACTCGCAGGTAGGCCTATGAGAGTGACTCCAAGTTTCTAGTTGCTCCCTTGCTCATAGCATGAGAGAGACTATGGCCTAAGAGATCCAAAACAACAGTGGGACCCAGATACAAGCTATCTGAGTGGATGACTTATCTCCTATGGGTTCCATCGATTCCACTTCCTTAAGGTTACCTAGGAGGTCGAATCTGATCATAGTAGCCTCTCATCTCATCTTTACCCTAGTTGGCATGGTTACTTGGGTGGATGTGGAAGGAGGGTGTTACAGAATGGGCATATGATACTTTTCCATGTTGAATAACCAATTCCCATTCCACCTATTCACTCTGGAAAGTCCATCCATGCTTTTTAATTGATCAAGATGTTCAACTTGTACCTCAGGCATGACTCATTTAATCTATGATCAATTCTTCTACACACAACAATCTTTTCAATTTATTTTTTATTTCATGCAAGTAGGATTATAGGTGACTTGTTTGGTAAGGATCAAGCTTCACTAATTGATTTTGAAGACTGTAGTCCTCTTTGTCTCAATCCATATCTCTCAAACATCACGATTGACTCCATTAAGAATCTAGATGTTGACTTGTTCATTTCTTCAAATGATTGCTTAATCTAATTGTGGCAAGTGACCAATTTGGTGTAGTAGCCAAATATGGAGGAATTCTGCCAAGAGTTGTCAGAGAATCCATGCTCCGTTGAACCATATGCCCATGGTGTTTTGCATATATTCCAAAGGCATTTAAACACTTTCTCGCAACATTTTTATTGAAAAATGGCCCATAGTGACATGGTCATAATAACATGAAAAAATGCCACGAAAGCACCCCGGACTAGTTCCTAAGTGCCTCTCCTTATTATAGCCCTGAGAGCGTCTCTTCCTTCGTGCCCTTGGTCATCAACCAAACATGGGACCATGTACCAGGCTTTACTTTAGCCTACAATGCCTTTAACTTGGTCCTTTTCTAATGCATCCTTTAAATCCTTCTAGTGTCTCCCCCGTGGGATGACATGTCCCATGGATCCACCTGTTGTAGACACTAGCCAATCAAGAACCTGCCAATATGATTTGTTGCCACTACACTAGCTACTTGTCTTGTCGCCTTTTTTTTTTTTTTGGGCCCTAACACACCTAGCCTCATTAACACTCAAAACCATTGCAAAACCTGACCTGGACACACCTTTATGTTTCATCTGAGATGAGCCTTGCAGGCTTCCATGTCTAGAGGGACCCTCCTGTTGCATTCAACCACTAATCAAAGGTCCTGTCGAGATGATAAATATAACCTACATTTCCTGATGCTATCGTCATGATGGTTCTATTTTTTCACTCAATAAAGCCTCTAGGGTGCTCTTAGCAGGTTCTGCTCTTAGGTAGGGGATGCCCACTCTAATCAAATCCAATACTCTTTCTCTGCTGCATTGTTTCAGGGCCACGTTCACCCACTCTAATTAGATGCAACACTCTTCCTCCATTGCACTGTTTTAGGGCCATGTCCTCCTGTCAAATGTCATCCCACTTAAACACTTGGGTGTCCTTTGTAATTTTGCTAGGATGCACCCATTAGGGTCACTCTTGTGGGCTTATGTGTTATGTGGGCTCTGTCAGTGGCCAATCACAATGATCCCTGTTGCTTTTCTACTCCAAATCTTCTTGCTTAATCTTTAAGTTTTTCTTAAGTTTTGTTGTGGTGCTTGTTAATTTTTATTAGGGCTGTATTGCTCTTTTCTTTGATAATTGCATTCCATCATTTAGATATATAATTAACCCCATAAAATCATAATATTATTCATATTTACAATATTATTCAACAACATATGCAATTATATAGAAAGAACAACATCATCATCAATGCATTGGAACATAAAGGAACATTAGAAGAAAAAAATTCACACATAGAGACACTAGGATTGGTTGGAGACCAGGGAAAACCCACTATGGGGAAAACTCTTTCAAATTCTTTTTCTTATTATATAATCATTGAATGATTCAACAAAAGAGAGTAAAATGATCCATATCTTTCATCATAAACCTATCCACTAAAATAAACTATACAATATCCATGAGATGAATCCAACAATACCAATAATCTAAAACCTTGATTTAGAAGCCTGAGATAAACTATTATTGGCTGAGGTCAACTACCAAACTCTGTGGTCAACTAATGAAAATTTCGGTCAGCTGAAAAACCAACCTTTAGGTCCCATCCGTAGGGAATATGTGCCATGCATGCAGTTAAAACCTTTCAGCCGCATGCATAGTTTTTCATGCCCGCATGCATAGTTTTTCATGCCTGCAACTATATCCGAAAATTTCCTGTTACAAGCCTACAACTGTAACTCAAAACCATAAATAGAGATGCATGATTCGGACCCTACAATTTATCCTTTCTACGAACTCTTTGCTCCGCCAACTTGCCTTAAACCTATGTGAGCAAGAACCAAGAAAGAGAATAGAAGAAATGATCCAAGATGAGATGTCCAAATGAGGTTGAGGTCACTTGTATTTATAGCCTTCCAAGGGTGTCCAATTTTCTTTAGGTTTGACCTGATTGAATATGCACATGTGGGGTTTTAATTCAAAAATACACTTTCCCTTGTCCAAATTGAGCACTCCAATAGTAAAAATTAGTCCTCTTGAAAAGAGGAATCTCATCCCATAGTTGGAATTTATCACTGAATTGTAAAATTAACACTCCCTCTCATCTAGGGAGAAATTCAAACTATATAATGTAATCACCACAAGAATCCTATCATCAAATCATATCCAATCTCAAGTATCTTGTCATCAAATGTCACCATTTCTTATATTTGCTCATCTCTTGCTTATTCCTTATTATCTCTTGATTGTCCTTTCTTATATGATGAACATTCTCGAATCTAATAGAATAAGAGTTTGATATCAGAGGGGAGCCTAAGCTACCACCCTCTACTCATCGGGGAGCCACTGCTACCATTTGAAATCGCTACAATTAGGAAGCCCAATGCAACCACCTGGGAAACATCAAAGAGCTTATCCTCAAGGAATCATGCTCAACCTGGAACCACCTCAAGGAGCTTAGTTTCAACTTGGAACCATATTAGGGAGCACATATAAAACTTAAACCACATTATGGAGCACATCTCAACCCAGAATCTCATGGGGGAGCTAAACATCTTCAACCCCATATCAAGAAATAGGTGATATAGGGGAGCACATCTCAACCCATCCTATTTCCCACCAATATTCCCAACAATGACACTCAATAGTCATGTCGTATAACACCTGCATCATAATCTAATCTTGGGTGAGGTACTCGACTTACCAAAGGTAAGGATCACACACCCCCAAGCTTCCTAAACCTATTGGCCAGACAGGGAGGGACAATACCAACAAGCCTCACTTGTGGGTATGCTGCCAAGTGGGGTATACTCTACATAGACCAAGATAGGGGAGCTAAAATCTCCAACCTTATGGGTGATAGATAAGGGAGCAACATGTACAAAATTATTGTCCAAATATCCCTCAACCCCAATAGCCCTCCATCTTAATTCCTCACCTTAGGAGATTAGACAGGGGGAAGAGCTAGCTCAGTGTTCTTGATCAGTCCTACTCTCTATAGATATATCATTGTGCTCATATCTAATATCAACTTAATCATCATGTCGCAATACCAACAATCTCTTATTCATAAAGGACATCAAATCAAACGTCATATTTGAACAAAAATATATATGACAAAAATGATACCTTATCCATCCTCCCTCTCATGGAAGCAACAACCAAAATCCTAAGCTTGTCTCATACAGTAGCACCGAATGAATATATCTTGGTCCCAGCTATATATGGGAATCTCTACTATTCGGGTTCCAATCTTTATCATTGTAATGTACCATTGCCACATCGATAATTGATCTAGATTTAAACAGGAACGCAACAAAATACAAAGATAACCATATACACAAAGATGCAGCAGAAATAATACTTTATTTCATTAATGTAAAATACTGAAATATGCCTACAAACAGAAATGTAAATAAACCAGCTAGGGCGATGGTAGCTTATCTCTGAGAAGAGATGTGGTAGCTACATGCTTCTGAACTATCTTACAATGAGGCTCGAAGGCCTATTTATTGTTGAGAAACAATGGAAAACCCTTAACATCCCAAAACCTAACCCTAGAAGATGAAATGCCAAATTGTGGGCCCCGTTTAGGTAAATTGGTACATCAATTTCTTGGGGTCATAACTTTGTCATACGATACCCATGTTGCTCCCAGATTTCCCAAAAAACGTCGTTTAGGGCCTCAAAACGGCTCCAGAAGTTCAGGACCCGAAAAACTTTTAAAAATAGTAAATTGTGCTACAATTACGGAAACTGAAAAATTTAAAGGGACAGTTGTGGGGGTCCAAGTGGGATAGGTGGGTGGCAACCAACATCCACCTGGATCATTCCTCCCCCCTTAGGAAGCAATGGTCCCCATTGCATTGAGTTCCTCCCTGAGATGAGGAAGCTTCTGCTGAGCTGGGTCTCTGGTGAGCTATTTTGCAATCTTTGATGTGTCCAGAAATGGTGAGAAGCATGGTTGACGACAGTCCACATTGAACACTCAGTGCAAGTGAAGGAATGGAGGAATGTTGTGCTCCAAAGCATTGTTTTCCATAGCCTTGGTAATGCTGTAAGGACCATGTCAGAGTGGTCGGAGCTTCAGATGGGCTCTTTTAAGGCGTTGTTTCTGCAGATGCAACCAAACTTTGTTGCCCGCCTAAAGCTTGTGTGGTACCCCTGTAGGTGAGGAGAAGTTGTTCCTGTGTTATTTTATGACCGTATCCCTCTATTGCTTCTGCTGCATGGAGGAACCATTCCCGGGGGTCATGGATGTGGCAACGATCTTCCCCTTACTTTGGGAGCGAACCAGACATAAAATAAATTTCCTAGTCTGTGAGATGAGCTTCCTGCCTTTCTTGGAAGTGATCAAAGAGGTGGCGGTAGGTGGGCTACCTCTGTTATCCTGTATAATAAATTATTAAAAGAAATAATGACAGCACAAGGCCTTGAATCATACATAACATGTTGCCTCCATAAGTATGGCTAGCCTAACAGTACATCACAAACATCCAGAGGTGTAACATCACACAATACCTTGTCTATGAAGGGTTTGATGCTGTAGGGAAGGCGACACTGCCGGCGAACTCTGAGATCCCATCCTTTGTGAAACCACCCGATACTGTACAGCTACATGTGTGGTGTAGTCGGTAAGCCCCACCGCTTCACGACCTATGCTGAAATGAGGTTCTTTTGGCTGCCATTGTCAACAATGAATTATAGCGGCGAACCCCTCACCCACATCTGTGAGTGGAAAAGACGCTCCCCCTCCTCTGGATCTTTGGGCTCATTCTTCTGGATCTTGGTGGTGGCAACAGTGGCGCTGGGCTCTGCATAAATGATTTGCTTCCCTTTTCCATTCCCTTTGTCGGGTTCTGACTCAGGGTCAGAACATGCATCTGATTCTGAGGCCTTCAACTCGGCCACCAATGGCTGCTTGGTCCGACACTCACTTGTGTTGCGAGTGGGGCTCTTATGGAACTTACACCACTTTCCTATGTCTTTCTTCGACTTCGTGGTGTTGCTCTTTTCTTGCGGCTTCGACGGGTTGTCTTGGGTCACCCTGCCTTGGCTTTGTCCTTTGGTCTTCAGATTCACAGATCCAAAGTCTCGTTTCTTCTGTTTAAATTTCTGCTCGATCTTGACAGTGTATCGGTACATTGTGTCGAGCGAGGAGATGTTCAGGAACTCCGTCTCTTCCTAGATGTATCTGTGTACGCAGTTGCAATATTTGAGTACCAAATGTAGCTCAGAATATTTGATACCCAACTGTGTGCAAAGGGTATGAAAAATGTTTGTGAACTCTGGCACATCTTGGTCCCTTTCCTACTGCAGCATGTTCCACTTTATGTATTTGTCCTCATAGCTTTTTACAGGGTAGTACTGCTCCTTGATGGCATCCCAAAATGAATTCCAAGTGGGTGCGCCTAAAAACAGTGAGCCCGTACTTTCATCCTTCTACTCACAGTAGGTTTCCCACCAGTCCTTAATGTGGGGGCCTGCTTTGAGAAGAGTGCAAATAATCTTTTCCCGACTAGAAAAATCATGAACAAAAAAAATAACCCTCTAGCAAATTTAACCATTTATCGACGGCATCTGCGTCTATCTGACCCTCGAATATTTCAAAATTAACTTGTAGCTTAAATGGTGTGGTGTTTCTAGAATAGCTATTGGAAGCCGATGCATCGCCCCTAGGTAGCTGCTAAAGGATCTGGGCAAAGTTGTTCATGATCACATTACTTTGTCGCTCTAGGGCTTCTTCGAGCAAGATTTTGATAGGATCTCTTGCCCCCTTGTCTTTCTTATCATCCGCCATGGGAGGCCATTGAGATTTGCGAGGTTGGTCTTGCAAACATTTGACCATTTCAAGCCCTAACTCCTTATATCCTGACCTCGTTGGGGACATGCAAAGAAAAACAGAGAAAAAAGCAGACCGCTCTGATACCACTGATCTTGATTTAAATAGGAATGCAAAAAAATACAAAGATAACCATATATGCAAAGATGCAGCGGAAATAATACTTTATTTCATTAATGTAAAATACTGAAATATTCTTACAAACATAAATGTAAATAAACCAGCTAGGGCGATGGTAGCTTATCTCTGAGAAGAGATGTGGCAGTTACACACCTCTAAATTGTCTTACAATGAGGCTCGAAGGCCTATTTATTATTGAGAAACAATGCAAAACCCTTAACATCCCAAAACCTAACCCTAGAATATGAAACGCCAAATTGTCGGCCCCCTTTGGGTAAATTGGTACATCAATTTCCCAGGGTCGTAACTTTGGCATACGATCTATGTTTGACGTGTACAATAGCTCGTTAGAAAGATCTATCCAAGCACTACAACTTTGGGAAGAGGAAAATGGACCCATGTTGCTCCTATATTTCCCAAAAAAAACGTCTTTTAGGGCCTCAAAATGGCTCCGGAAGTTCAGGGCTCGAAAAACTGCTAAAAATAGTAAATTGTGCTACAGTTATGGAATCTGAAAAACTAAAAGGGATAGTTGTGGGGGTCCAAGTGGGATAGGTGGGTGGCCACCAACATCCACCTAGATCAATAACCTATTGAAAATAATTTTGAAAGAGTTTCTTCAACCTGCCTCATGTTAAAAAGATCGTACTCAACCTCGGTTAAGCTTAAAGCTACAAATTTCTCATCCAAAATATCAGGAAATATATCATACTCAAGAAACACCCAAACGTGCTCATCTCATCATTAATGATTCCAAATAGCATCAACACATCCATGCAATCACATATCATAGGATTGATCATCTGATGCAAATATCTCGAAGGGTGCTTAGCAAAAAACGCAAGGTGTATGAAGCGGATTTATCATGAATTGATTCAGATTCTATGTAAAATATATGTATACAGATGGGTGTTCACATGGAACATCGATGCTTTAATGAAATTTTGGTTTCCAAGTTAGGTTCAATAATATCTCTTCATAACTTCTTGAAATTCCATCGGAGTTTCCAAGGATTTGCATTTCTGCTTTCTTTAATAGCTTCATAATATAGAGTTTATTTTCCCAACTTTAGAGTGTAATTCATCATGCCATGAATCTTTAGAGGCAATATCCCTCTTAATTTGATCATCAGAGGCTCATTACCTATCAAGAATAAACTATTAGCACATAAAACCAAAATCAAATTCATGCGTTGGACCACTTTTGAAGTAGAGGTCTGGATTGGAACATCTTCCAACTTCACTAGATAACTGTCAATGCAAACATATTAAGATTGGGGAGCTTCATTCATACAATGATTTCTGAAAAAATAACACTTGAACAAACCAATATTATCATATTTACATAAATCAATGCTATGCAATCAAATCAACTAAGTCAACTTATCAAGCTTAGATGCCAAATCAAAAATAATATCAAATTCATAAAAGTTTCTAAGAATATCCCTGTGATAAACTTTTTGAACCAAATATCAGGTGGAGCTCACATCCAAATATCAATTTAAAACAACCTATAACTTTATCAAGCCATCCTTATCATCATAACATGAATCATTTATTCCATTAAATAGGAATCGATGCATTAGGGACAAGTCATATAAGTTTCACACATTAGTGAAGAATGAGTCATACAAGTTCCATCCATTCATTTTGAGATTAATTCATATCGAATCACAACTATTTATACTTCAACCATTATGTCAAATCCAATGATACCAATACAAAATCATTATTGAATACCGATATTAGTTATTGAAAGTTACTATGCTCACATGGCACTGTCATCAAGGAAAATCATCAGATATCAAGTCAAATAATTAGTCATTAGGTCAAAAACCCTAATTTGTCACGTTTTTGAATTCAATTAATCCATAATACAAAAACATATGAAGCATCATATCAATGTTCTAAAGTATATTTATGAACTATCAAGCATCATGTCAAAACTCCAAACATTGCTCATCTATACCAATAAGCCAAACCTTGTCAAACCCTTGCAATTAATATTAAATATTGTCATACACTAGCTTCAATGGTTATATCATAATGACATATTGATATGCATATTTTGGCCACCTGCAAACACAAGTTTATTCAATACATTCACATTATCTATAGTAATTCAAACATTCAAACTTCCCTGCTCATTGAACTTTCTATTGTCGGTTCCATATTTGTACGACTGTCATACTCCTAGTTCATTCCTAATTTTATGCATAAAGCTTCAGTTTTTATGAACTATAGGAAGAATCACACCCATAGGCTTTCTTACATTCATTTGATAGGTTACAACCACACACTTAGGCTTGCTTCCATGCGATTGGGTCTTAGAGTAAGGGAAACCCTCTCATTTTTTACCAGGACTTGTCACAAACCAACAACATCAGATATTTGTCTATTTATGTCAAAAAAATTCAATAATAAGGAATATTCTATATGTATATTGCAAACTATAATAGGTGTAGGGATATTATGAAGAGTTTCTCCCTCTTAATGAGAAACCACTTTAGTCATCATAATTTTATCTATCATAATTCTATCATGCATCAACAAAATTGTTAGATCATAAAATCTATCTATATCAGGTTCTAAAACATATATCCATGATGGTCATAACACATTAGCATCAACTACTTCATCATCACATATGAAAATTAATCTTTCATCAAGGGTTATTGTCAAATATAATAGGAATATGCTTAAAGAATCATGATTACAACACCACTTCTTTATCATATAACTTAATTCATCAAGTCAAGGAATTCAATTTTACCATAATATGTCATAAGTACTAATATCATCAAAAACTAACCATGGTCAATAAGAAGATCCTGAATATCAATCTTAGTGTTACTTCTATCATCATGGTTATCATGTATATCACAATTATTAACAATCGAATCAACCTACCATATATATATATATATATATATATATATATATATATATAAAAACTAACCATGGTCAATAAGAAGATCCTGAATATCAATCTCAATGTTACTTCTATCATCATGGTTATCATGTTTATCACAATTATTAATAATCGAATCAAGCTACCATATATAATAGAAAAATGATCTAGCCTTCTTATGAAATCCATCATGTCTAAGATGTGAGATGCTTTGCCAAATATCAAGAATATCAACATATCAAAAATAAATATTTCTAAGTAGCTTCATAGAATCAATAAATTTATCATGTATAAAGAGTAAGGTACTTGTTCAATACTAAGTGCACCATTTCATTATAAGTATCATGAATCAAACTTACTTTCATATGCATGCACGAGACATTTGTGAAGGTGATATTAACATCATACCTTATGGCTTACCTTGTTATCCAATATTGTGGTTGAAACATAAAATTCAAACAATATATCATATATACCCTGTAGTATTAAAATACCAATGCACCTTCTTATTTGACATTGGCAGCAGGAGCACTTTGTCAACTTCCTTATCATGGGAAACAATAGCTCTTCTCTTCTTGAAATAGCCATCTTTTCCTACATCTCATATGATCCTCAAGAAGGATCCACTTATCATATATTATCAAGAGGTTAGAAGTATCAAAATACTCACATATGCATGCAAGAAGTAAAATTAATGATCAAAGCAATAAACTCAAACAAGAATAGAATCACAAAGAGGTAACATAAATCCAAAAGGTAATTATCTCTTAACAAGAGGAGATCAACTCCCTCTTGAACCAACCTTCAAGATTCATTACCATCCATTATCCATGACAATGTTGCCTTCAATATTTTAACGAACTTCATCAACAATTAGGCCAAGTAGAGACTATCCCATCTAGGGCTTCATCAAATTTGTCACAAGTTCTTGAAAACATTCAAATCTTTCATGCGAGGGTTTCTATATTGCATATCTCAAGTCTTCGCCATAAACCAAGGTTTCTCCCAAACCATAACCTCGTAATATCCATCAAACCCTAATAACCAAATTTCTTAGGGTTTCCTTCAAACCTTAGTATTCTTTTAGGTCTCCTCTATCTTCTCTTGCTTCCATCAAAGGTGTTTTCATAGAGGTGAAATTCAATGAATTTTATTCAACCCAACTCTGATACCATGTTAATTTTAATTAGGTATATATATTTTCTTTTCTTTGATAATTGCATTTTATCATTTACATATAGAATTCACCCCATAAAATCATAACATTATTTAGATTTACAACATTATTCAACAACATATGCAGTTATATAGAAAGAACAACATCATCATAAATGCATTGGAAGATAAAGGAATAATAGAAGAAAATCATTCACACATAGAGACACCGGGATTGGTGAGAGACCATGGAAAAACCCACTATGGGGAAAACCCTTTCAATTTCTTCTTCTTATTAGATTGCCATTGCATGATTCAACAAAAGAGAGTATAATGATCCATATCTTTCATCACAAAAATATCCACCAAAATCAACTATACAATATCCATGAGATGAATCCAGCAATGCCAATAATCCAAAACCTTGATTTAGAAGCATGAGATCAACTGTTACTGATTGAGGTCAACTGCCAAACTCTGCAGTCAAACAATGAAAATTTCGGATAACTAAACAACCAACCTTTAGGTCCTAGCCATAGAGAATATGTTTCATGCATGCATTAAAACCCTTTAGATGCATGCATACGCCTACATGCTTATAGCCATAGTTGAAAATTTCCAGTTACAAGCTTGCGGATGTGACTCAAAACCCTAAAAAAAATATGCATGCTTCAGACCCTACAATTTCTACTTCGAGCGAACCTTTTTCCTTTGCAGACCTACCTCAAATCTATGTGAGATAAAACCAAGAAAAAGAAAAAAATAAATGATCCAATATGAGATGTCCAAATAAGGTTGAGGTCACTTATATTTATAGCCTTCCAAGGGTGTCCAATCTGCTTTAGGGTTGAGCTGATCAATAATACTCATGTTGAATTTTAATTCAAAGATACACTTTCCCTTTTCCAAATTGAGTGCTCCAATAGTAAAAATATGTCCTCTCTAAAAGAGGAATCTCGTCCCATAGTTGGAATTTTTCACTAAGTGGTCAAATTAATAGTACTTGCTTTGAGATTCCTCTGTTGGGCTAGGCTGCAATGTGGATTTAACTTGTCAGCTAATGAAATATGTTGTCACAGCTACACTATCTGGTCACATTTTCCAAATTCATTCATTTAGCTGCTTCACTAATTATTTCACCATGATTGGTAATACCACCAATCTATAACTACTCCAAAGGGTTCTGCAACCACTTTTAGCTCTACCACTTTGACTTTGGGGCACCCTAAATTTGACTGGAAATAATGCTTGGTCCAACAAGCCATTTTCAAACTTTAGCATGCCATTGGAAATATCATTCCGAGCACTAACCAAATATACCACTTGCATGAGCCTTTAAGCTGATCTCTTGAGGCATAATCACCTTCAAAACATGGGACTCCTCCTGAGCTTGACAAACCATGCAAATCAATTCCCACATATTCTACCACCTACATCCATGCTAGTCTAGTTGACATCAATTCTAACACACTTGTAAAATGTTAGAAAATGCCACTTGTCCAACACATCTCCCCCATGGCCACTAACATCACTGCCAATACACTCGCTGCCACTAGATATCCAAACAATGCCAACTTTTCGACAAGACTTCTAGCCATAAGAAAATTAACACAATTTCTACTCTATTGGTTAGTAAATATATAACAATGAAAAAGTGTTTGAAATAATAAAATAAACAATCTATAATTTGAATCAATTATATTGGTCGATAAATGAATCTCGAGGGTGCATTTTAGTGAAGCAAGGCAATTTTGGCTTGCTTCACAAAAATGCATGCCCAACCTTCATTTCAAGGCCAAATTGAATGATTCAACTTGGAGAGTATATTTTTACCCATAGGTAACACTAATAAAATTAAATAATTTTTATTTTTTCACATATATATTTATTTTGTTCAAGAATACTCCAAATTGCATGAATTTCATAGGGTAAACTGCAAGGTTTGTGTGCCTCAAGATTTTTGTCAAGATTGGATAATACACTATAAATTTAATAATATTGTAAAAAAAGATGGACATATCACAAAATTCCATTGTATCAATTTTTCCTAAGTTAAGTCAAAATTTGAGTACTTGATGTCCCACATCATCCATTGTGTCCTCATTTCATATGACACAATGTGTTGCCATGGCCTCATCTAGCTCTTGTAATACACGACATAGTCAATATGTTTAGTACACCAATTATACCAATTCAATGAATATGATATCCAACATAAAATTTCACTTATTCATATATTTGACATATTGATATCATGTTAATTTGGAGTTGAAAAAAAAAAAATTTCATGACCCAAGGACATATGTACATTGAGCTAAGATTTTGACAAGAAAAGTATCCAACATCCCTATCCCACATGCCCCCCTAATTTCCAAACATTTCCCTTGATCATAGAATCACATTTAATCACCATCCTTAAGCATTTTCAACCAATAAGTTTGATCTAAAAGGCCTCATGGAAAAAAAATTGACCTTCTCTCCTCTATGTTGTAGTATTTGTGAAATTGTAAAGACCTTTCTCCTTTGGTTGAGGTTGCTTTGTCTTCTTACATGTATTGCATCTATAGATTCCATTGTCATATCTTCTTCGACCCGATTTCCTCTTTGTGATTTAGTAGTTCTACATCGTACACATTGTATGTCCATGGACTCCTCTAGATCCTGTAATACACAACAATGACAATAACTTTTAGTACACCAGTCAAATCCAATTATTAACAATGAAAACAATAAGTTTAGGGGAAGAATTATTGGTAGACTATATTTTGAATAGAGTATAATTTTTCCTTACAACATAAATATTAATTGAGATTAGCATTTTTCCCCATGTAACACACTTTACCACTAGTGTGTATATCAATTTTGTTTCATTCCTCATTTATAACTTAGTTTATGCAATCATTTTAGAGCTAATTAAATTACTCTATAGTGAATGTAGTATATTATTAAAATTATGGTTATTCTAATGAATGTATTCTATTAATATTTGATTTTTTTTAGAATAATGTTATATTCTTGAAACATTTCTATGTCTAATATTTTATAGAAAAAAATAACTTGATAGCGCTAGAATAAGCGCCATTTTCACCGACTTTGATGCCTCAACATGATCATATTATTTCACTTGAGTGGGCGCTAAATTCCTTGTTAGGTGAATCAAAATATTCAGCAAAGGGCAGGTCATAGTTTTAAAATTCCCACAAGCCAACACTTCAAAATTAGATACCCGTTAAACCTTGAACTAAAAAAAATTGCAGACTTTCTTTCTCCTCTAATAACATTTTTCACTGTTGATAGGCATGAAACTAGGAAATAAAAGAATAGGCTCCTCTGTCATCACCTGGGTCTCGATTTGGGAGCTTTGAAGTCCATTCGTTCTATTGTGAATGGTAAATTTTGATATTGCCTTGTTTTTCTTAGATTCATGGCGGCAATTGCAAAGAAAATTGACAAATTTTTATGAAATTCAGTGGATTTTAAAGGATTTACACAAGGTTTTTATTTTTTTCCCTTTTTGGTCTAGAAATTGGAGCTACAGAGTAAACTTAAGGATTAAAATGGAGCTTACATGGGACTTTTATTTTTCTCCCTTTTTTGTCCAAGAATTGGAGCTGTAGAGTAAGGCATTGTCAGTTTCGTGAATAGAGGGTGGATTTAAGGTTAAATTGTGGGATATTTATTCATGTATTGGTGCAGAATGGTTTGATTATCATAAAGGTTTTTGAAAAGTTAGGCAAATTGTGTGTATGTGATAATTGAATGGCTTACGTTGGCTCAAATTATTTCCCTTCGTGCATGCTATTTTCCTTCCTTGCACGCTATTTTCCTTGGCTCACCTCCACAAACAAGCTTTTCTATCCCAACCTTAAAATTTCGAGCAGAGGGAATGGAGAAGACAATGGACAGAATGAGGTAAGTAATTGTGAATTTATAGAGATGTAATTGTTTAAATTCTTTCTTTGATTTTTAGTTTTATTTTTTATTTTTTTCATTCCAAAATTTAAAAATAAAAATTTACTTTATATCTAGGGACATGAGGCTAACAAGGAGAAAAATTCCTTGGCTTCGATATTGGGGATAAAGTAGTTAACAAACTAGACAATGTGGACTTGAAAACACTTGCTATATACATAGAAAAATGATTAACTAAAACCAATGAAACATTGCAAGCACACCAACTGTCACAAAGAGAATCAATTTATTCCCCAACCACTCCTTAATTGAGAAAAATATGGATGAAATCATTAAGCATAACCACTAAGAATTTGGAACTGGAAGCATAAACTTAAAATGCCTAATCCACTCATGGGACAAAAATCTCTTCTTCCATGCCACATTATGAATCTTGCATTGGTATCCATGATACAAGGATAGAATATGGCATGGTTTTAGGCAAAATATGTAGATTAGATAGTGGGAAATTTTTTTTGAATAGGTTGAAGGCTTAATGCCTTCAACGTTTCAAAGACTCTCTCTATGTGTCATTCTCAAAGATATTCTTCCACCTATAAAAAGCAGTAATTCAGGACATGGAGACTGGATTTGGTATAGGTTGGTCAATAAAAAAGGTTAAAATACAAATGTATCATAACTAAAATATATTTAGGTGCAATCAAACAAAGATTATGAAAAAAATCTTGCCTGAGCAAAGGCTCAAAAGAAGGCCAATTGATGTAAGTATAAAAGTATGGAAAGAACTTTTAAAAACGTATGAGAATTTGGATGAATAGAGGAAGTCTAGTGAGTAGAGTATCTATGTCTTTGAATTTGATCATAAGATTATATCCAATTTCTTAGATGATTTTCATATTTTATCTGTGCATAGCTAAATTCAATTAGTATATGTTTTAGGACAAGGCCTCTAAGGCTAGGCTTTCAAAATGAAGTGCCACGCATCACAGTTGCTAGAAAGGTTTACATGCCTTGATTTGTACCTTTGTAAGTATATTTAATATGTGAAATGATATTTTCTTATTTCCTAGAAAAATGTAAATGATTGCATATTAATTAGTTTAACTAGTCCATGTGCCATCTTCTAACAAGAGGACAAATATGGTTGTCATCCAACAAAATTCAAAAAGGGCGTGTTACAAAACAAAAATTGGACTAACTTTGTTATCTAGATGGAGAATGAAGTATTAATAGTTCACTTTCAATAATTTAGTTGGATATTGTTTTGTTTATGTCAATTTTCATTTCTTACAACATAGAGTAGAGGTAGCATACCCTTTTTTTCCATATTTATCCAATGAAAAATGTTGTACATTTTAATTGTAAAATTGGTTGGAATATGGTTGAAACATCATAGGATAAATGAAATCCTCTTAGGGTAATATATTGTTTGAATTTTTTCCACCATATCGATGGAAGGTTTCCTATTAGCACACAATATAGCAGGGCCCTAAGGAAGGGAAAACATAAGGGCCAAATACTAGACTAAGTGACAACAATGGCACAGTGACCCATTGTCAATTAATTAAAGGTCCCCTGCTCTTTACGAAATTTCACAGATGGGAGGAGTCCCAAGACCACACTACCAAAATTGGGGTTTTCCAAGTAGTTCCCTTCCTGAAGCTATAAGCCATTAGGGGAGATCCCATGGGACTAGGATTGAGGATTAATCTTCCATTTAAGGTGGGGGAACAAGAATACAGTCAAAACCATTCCTTCTTCTAAGTCACCCAAAAATCCATGCCCAAAGTTCCCAAGGAGAAACAAGCATAATCACCTGATTTCACAATGGAAAACGTACCTTTAGGATTGGATTGTCCACCTTCAAACACATTCTCTCAATAGATGGGCGAGGGGGCATATGAACTACTTAGGGAACAAAGATCAAATGGCACAATACATTGGCTACACTAGTTGTTAGGGTTGTTGGTTGCCGACTGAAGACAAATCTGGGAGAAAACTTCTCCTATGGGGTTACCCATTTTTGGTGGGTAACATTTCCCACCATACCTTGTGTTGTCACCCTAGAGACAGTTCCTGGACAAAAGGGAACCAATTCCTAAGACATCCACATAATTGTTTCAAAATTTTCAAAATTATGTTTAAAAACTATTAAAATGTACCTAAAGGTGATATATTCCCTTGTGTAACAAAACTTAATCTGGGAGATGAATATTTATGCACAAGTTGGCATCATATTAGTGATACCTTAATTATTTTGTTGGAAAGTAGAATTGATAAGAGGTCAGGGATAGCTTGGTCCCTTTAATAGAATCCAAATTTAAAACTATAAGATGAAAGTTTGAATTATTTAGATTAAGAATGGAAGTGCAGAAGGTGGAGAGCCTATTAAGCTATATTTGAATAGAACTTATAGGTTCTCACTATAACTATTAAAAATACATAAAATAAAGTAGTAACTTGTTCAATTAAATATGCTACGATCATATATGTGCTTCAAAGAAGGAAAATGAATATGGAAAACACATATGAGAAACAACACATACTATAATGTACCATTACAAACTAGAATCAACCTGGACACTTTTATTATTGTCTCCAAGAAAGCCAAAATGATTACACAAGTACTTAAAATGCCAAAAATCTGAACCCTTTTCCAGTGGTTCTCATGTCTTTTAAATATTACATCAAAATAAGTTACAAAGGTAACTGTTAAAACATATATAACAACTTAGCTATCCGTTACTAAAAAGTCTTTTACGACATTACAAAATGAAATTTTCTCATTTTTGAGAAGTCTAATGACTAGTGGAACATTGACTTTGAGGATTGGTGCTTGGTTCTGGAATTTGAACTTCTCCTTCACTATGAGTAATCAACCTTTTACACTTCTTCCAAATTTATTCATATGGGAGCTTACACTGGATGATTTTCTGGAATGAAACTTTCAAATTTGCAAGGTTAGTATATTCAAGTTTTGCATCAAATAGTTTCTTCATCAACCAAAGAAGTTGGCACTCCCTTTACAAATAATTCACTATAGTACTTCCCTTTACAATTGTAGTATTTTAATGTGTTTTATATACTATGCTTTTAACCACCACTAGTTCCTTTTCATATAGTTCCCAAAACATATTTCCTTGTTGGTGCCAACAACTAGGTTAACCATATCTAGTCCTTTAGTCAAATTTGGAATCAAAAAAAGATACTAACTTGTGAACCTCCTTTAATTTGTTCCAACCCAAATATGAAGTAGGATTTTCTCATTCATTTTACTAATTTCCATAATTACTCCATCTTTGTCTCTGATATCTAATTCCATTAGTTCAGTTGAATATTTTCTATTTAAATATTTGATCATCTTTTTAGCCATCACTACTTCTTTCTGTACAATTTTATTGCATGCATCAACGCTTAATTGAGACCTATTCATCCTAATCTTATGTTGAGCAACTATATGAATAGACTCCCATTTAGAATGGACCTACTAGATGATGTCATCCCAAATAATTTGTCTGGCTTAAACTAGAGATATATTTCCCTTTAATTTGGTTTTTAACTGCTTGATCTCATCCTATGCTCCATTTTTCTTGGTGGTAAACTGATCATTGTTTTCTTTTTTTGTATTTAACTACCTCTCCTTTATATCAGTTGTTCATTTACTTGAATTAGGTTGTCCTAAATTTTCTTTAGTTCAACCTATGAAATTTTGAGTTCTGCCATAACTTTTGTAAACTTCTTTGAGGGGTCATTTGACTCACTTTAGACCACAATTGTGCAAACATGGATTTTGATTGATTTTTGTAAGCGTTGCACTTGTTTATGAAAAATGACAATTTATTTGTTTATGTCCTGTAATTATCTCATCAACACTTCCTTCTCTTTCTCAACCTGTGTTAGTTCAGTTGCTTGAGCATTCATAGTCCTAGGAATTTTCAACTTATTCATTAATGATTACATCTCAGATTATGTCTTTTGCAACATGGTTTTGATAGATTCCATGTCTTCTAGATCTATTCCCAATTTGAAAACTAGCTTCTTATAGTCCTCATTTTGAATATGCAATGCTCTAGAATTTGCCTTTTCTTATTTGTCATGATTTGAAACTTTCTCCAAAATCTCTTCTTATTTACTTACTGTTGAAGAGATTTTTCTTAGTTCACTATAAAGCATTTCCCCTACTTGTCTATGAAATCTTATCAGGCAGTGGTTTGTCAACTACATTTATGGATATATCTAATGTTTTAATATCAGGTCATAAAGGAAGAGATTGAACAAATGGATGTAGGAGGGACAATTTTAATTGGTTCCTTTCTAAATCCATAATAGAAAGTAGTCTTGTTTGATAAGTTGGAGTTTCTTTTGTTGTTAGCTAAGTTTCCATGTTTCTTCTTACCTTACGACTTGTTTCTGCAATTTGTTGATAATTCCTTTGTAACACGTTTGTGATGGAGGGATTTTCTTCAATTGAGAATACTACCAAATCAGTGGAAATAAAGGAGGAGGTAGAGCATTCTAGGTTTATCAACTACATTTGAAAACCTAGTTGACTTGAGGGTCCCTCTATTAATTTAAGTTGTACCTATACTTCTTCTTCTATTAGAACCTTTGCTCTCTTTTGCAATTGTGAGTCTTCTATCTCAACATAAATTTGTTTAGGTATATTTTTATTCAATCTCTTATCCCTCACTATAGGGGTTTGACCATCTATTCTTTGTTGCATTTTTCTCCCTCACCATGTTTCTTAATTTTCCATTTTCTCATGTTCTAGCTTGATTTCATGAATATAAGGTGTAGAGCTAATATCCCCTCTTTTATTTGAAATTATAAGATGAGGATCATATTTCCACTTCTCTCCTTGATCAAAGCCAAACTCCTTCATCATTTCTTAAAATTGAAGGAGGGATGTTATACATGAAAATGACCTCCTCATCAACTCAGAGGAGAAGAGCAGGATGACTGAAGGACTGACCAAGTTCACAGGTCCATTTGTTAAGCTAATGTTGTCTAGGAAGTAACAACCTGCTTTATAAAGCTTCCTAGCAAGGCAAAGGGTGCGTTAGTGCCTAGGGTAACTCTTTTTGTTACCTCAGGAAGGGCGTTAGTAAACCTAAATGAGTTTCTATGGGTCAAAGGAAGAAGTTGACTGAGAAATATCCCGAGATTCTCTCCTATGTCATCTCACAAAAGAAGGGAAACATCAAAACTTTGGAGGAATTACTATTCCTAATGGAGTATACAAATGGGAAAGAGCATAAATGCATGGAAATATAACTGCTTTTTCCTAATGGAACTCATGAGGGATTTGGAAAGGCTTATCCTCTCATGCTATATATGAGAGGCTAGGGCCATTGTGGAAAGGGTCGAAACATTTGAAAGGATTTCCTATTTGACTGTCGAGCATAGTCTTTGACTAAGGCATAACAAGAGGTTAAGATGGGAGAGAGAGAAAGAGGAGTTGCAGGAGTAATGGAAGGTTGATACAACTGATGGTTGTAATCACTCTTTTCTACATCAATATAGAACTGCAATTGTGTTGTCCACTCCACGATATTGGTAGTGTAAATTGTTTACATATTTATGCAATGTTGTTATTATGAGTGGCTTAAATACATGTAATTAGGTATCTTTATATGTTAATGCATTATATTTCAAAGTTATATGTTTTGATATTACACTTGTCTTATCTATGTGTAGGTTTTTATCTGGAGTTAGCTAAGGGGTCTTCCACCTTGCTACTTTGCATTCTCCATTAACACCACACCAAGACTTGAGGCAATAAGTCCTTCTTCCTTCTTTGATTTGTATTTGTTTAACATAGATATGCATGCATCTTTGTGATAGTTGCAACTAATATGACAATCTCCCAAGGATCCTAGGAATATCCTTGAGGGTTTCTACAACACAAAACACCCATGCATTAATCCCTATAGCAGAATTGGCGACTCTGTTGGGGACTACACTTAGTTCTTGGTTTTCTCCCAAATTTCCTAGATCTCTCTTTCTTCCAAGCCTTCCTATACTTCTTGATCCCCTTTTTGACCACTCAAGACTATACAACAACACCCTTCTCTCAGTGCTTAGCCCTAGATCTGATCCCCAGAACCTTCTTTTTGAGCCTTTTTCCTCACTAACACTGTCTGCTAGTGTAAACAATGCTTTATAAAGCAACATGACCTCACACACAGTGCGTTAGTGTAGCAAGTAACTCTCTGTACCCTCTATTACAGAGCGTTAGCCAGCCACCTCTTGATAACTAGACTGCTCTATGACCTCATGGGTTGGGAAATCTGCTTGTAGACTGATAAAGGATCTGTAGTTGTGCTTGTTTGATTGATCTATCTCCTGAACCGATTTTTCTTTTTAGAAAATAAGGGATTGTATTTTATTCATGATGGATGGACCAATAATTAATTCTAACTTAAAAATATACCCTTTCTGTGTAGGAACAAAATGAACGGGGTCAACATTTAGACTCTACGTTATAAATTCAAGAGAACATATCCTCATAGGAAAAAATATTGGCAAATGATATGGTGGTACTTAAGCCCCATACAGTCTTATCTCAATGTATTCTTCAAAAATAAACCAATCCCCAACTCTGGTGTCCTTGCTGAGCTACAAAAACTCTTTTGCTTTAAGAAAAATCCTTAGAGGTTGTTGATTATTCAAAATAGTATATAGAGAGGCCATGAGATGACAAGTAATAAGAAAATCCCCCATTATTTTCATTATTTCTAACAACACTAGTCCATTCAATCACAAATTTCATTTGATTCTTTGAATCCAAAATATTGAGACCCAGATGGACAAACTTATCAGCATGTACATATAATAATATATAGACAAGGACAGAGGGATATTTAAAAAAACCATAAATATGGCAGTTCTGAAATTGAATAGTGATAGACTTGACTAGCTAAGAAGGGTTATCCAAAAAAATATTTGGTTGCAACATCAAACTCAAAAACTCTCGGGATTTTTCACTTACTATCCCAGTATTATATTCTCCTGAAAGAGAAAAAATTATAACTAATACATGTTGTGTAGCTTCAAAAAATAAGGTTGTTGGATAATTCACTACAAGTGGAGGAATTTCAAAATTTGGTGGCAGAATGAATGTAAACAAACCTTCCTTATTCTCTTTAGAAATATGTCTATAAGTGAGGAGGAAGGAATGATATGAAAATCTCTTTGGATTCTTAGCTATAGGAAAATGGAAATATTTGTGTATTAGCTCTAAAAGGACCTAAAAAATATTCTCCCTTAAAGAATACATAACAAAATTCCTTTGTGGGACAAGGGAAGGCACTAACCAACTGACAAATTTGGGGAAATTATAGGTATGTGTGACAATTAAATGATAACGGTCGGACTAGATGACTAAAAAAATATTATTTGAGTCACTAGAATAGTCAAGAATGTCTTTTTGAATCTCCAAAAAGTCTAAGGAGCAACAAAAATCATATTCTTTAGCTTCTTTGTCCATAAGGTATGAACAAACAACATAGAGATTGCAATTTTTTTATTTAATTTTGGGGTTTTCTCCGTGTTTACAATTTGAAAGAAATGACAAGGAAGAAATGTTTAATTATGAGTTACCCAGTAACCAGAGAAAATGAACAGTCAAATGTTGATGTGGAATATACAATGTACACTCTAGATGTTGGTCACCTTAACTCTGCAACTGGAGGACAAAGAAAATAAGAGGCGGGATGAACTTTTATTGAAAACTATTGATGATGTGTGAGGGTCTGCTCGATTTCCTGGCTTTCCCAATGAGTACATGAGATGTCACCAACTTCCAATGCGTATTTTTCATATAAACCATTAACCACTCCCGATGGGTCCCCATAGTGGTTTGCAAAAAGTGGAGGGGACCTGTTGGAATGAATCGTGGTCATTGATTTGGAGATGGGCTATTTAACCATCCTACTTTCTAACGAGTCCTTATCCATAAATTTTGTTTGATTTAACCTATCATAAATATTTTGATTCCATAGGTTGATTCCAATGGGTGAAAATTTGACCCCTAACTTGCACACGATTTAATTTCCAAATTATAAAAGTTTCATACCCATTTTTATATAGTTTAAGGTTTCACTTTTAAGCTTGAAAGGTTAGGCTTGTATAAAAGATAAAACATATAAATAAGTCTTAGGTGTGTGTATGTATATCTATATCTATATCTATCTATATATCTATATCTATCTATCTATCTATCTATCTATCTATCTATATATATATATATATATATATATATATATATATATATATATATATATATATATATATATATATATATATATATATATATATATATATATATATAGATATATATATATATATATATATATATATATAGATATTGATTTTTTTGTAGGAAAATTTAAAAGTAACCTTTGACTACAACACTTTCATTAAATAACTAGGGTCCTTGGATTCTTTACCTTTCCAACTCTTCATTCTTCTTCAACTGGGATTCCATCTGGGTAATAATTTAGAACATGGCCTTATGCAGGCCTTCCAATTGACTGGCTAGGTGTCTCATATCCTTCCTTATCCCATGCATCTTGTCACATTAACACTCTATAGGAGGAGGATAGTTAGCCATGGCATGATTGTATCTAGGAATTTCCAAAATCCAAGACTCCAAGTTTTTCCAGAATTAAGACTACCACTACACAAGAAAAACAAACCAATAAGATAATTGGAGGGACAAATCCGTTTTTAGTATTTGACAATACCAATCAACTCAAAAATCACTTTAAAATCCAAATAAAAACAAAAAACTAAAATTACAAACCTATCCATACTTTCAATAGGGAAAATAGGTTCATTACCATCCATAGGTGACCTATAATTAGCCATTAACCATCAACCATTAACCTATAGAGTAGTAAAAATATTAATTTTATTAAGGCTATAAGTATCTATTGTAGATAATTTCATTTAAAAATCTTTTCACATTGCAATTACCCAATATCATCATAAGCGATTATGTAGAGATAACATTAGTAATAACAATGCAACAAAACAATGACAGGTCTATCATGATATCTTTATCAAAGGGCTCAAAAAATGTTCTTCATATCTTTGTCATAATATTTTCTCATGTCATAGATAAGAAGGCCCAAGGAGGCCACTGTCATACCCATGAAATGAGGCACATTAGGGCACTATTACACCACAAGGCTAAGGCCCATTAGGGTGCTATTACACCACAAGACTAAGGCCCATCAGGGAATTGTTACATCAAAAGACTAAGGCCCATTAGGGTGCTATGGTGTTATCACAAATAAGAAGGCCTAAGGAGGTCATTTTCATACCCAAGAGCTAAGGCCCATTGGGGTGTTGTTACACCACAATATTGAGGCCCATGAGGGCATTGTTACACCACAAGATTAAGGCTAGGGAGAAATTACACCACAAGATTGAGGTAAAATTTCACAAACCCATAGGATGAAATGATCATCATATCATTTCCAATTAATTACAGGTTCTGGTGTGCATTTATTTGAGGCACACATACCTTGCCTTTTTCCCTATGAGATCCATGCCATTTGGAATATTCTTGAACAATAGAAA
The DNA here is from genome assembly GCA_031772625.1 of Pinus tabuliformis. Lineage (NCBI taxonomy): Eukaryota > Viridiplantae > Streptophyta > Pinopsida > Pinales > Pinaceae > Pinus > Pinus tabuliformis. Next base: position 791,307,561 of record CM062805.1, read on the forward strand.
TATATATGTGAAAAAATAAAAATATTTAATTCTATTAATTTTACTTATGAGTAAATAAATACTCTCCAAGTTGAATCATTTAATTTGGAATTGAAATGAAGGTTGGGCGTGCATTTCTGTGAAGCAGGCCAAAATTGCCTTGCTTGACTAAAATGCGCGCTCAGGCTTCATTTCTTGGCCAATCCGATTTATTCAAATTGTAGATTGTTTATTTTACTATTTTACACACTTTTACATTATTATATTTTTACTAACCAGTAGAGTAGTAACAATATTAATTTTATTAGGGTTGGAAGTCTCTGTTGTAGATAATTACATTTTAAAACATTTTCAACATTTTCACATTTCATTCACCCCATATAATCATAAGCAATTTTGTACAAAGAACATTAACAATAACAATGCAACATGACAATCATAGGCCTGTCATGATATCTCTGTCATAGGGCTCAAAATATCTCCTTCATATCTATATCATAATATTTTCTCATATCATAGCTAATAAGGCCCAAATAGGTCATTGTCATACCCAAGAACTGAGGCCCATTAGGGTGTTGCTACACCACATGACTGAGCCCCATTAGGGCGTTGTTACACCAGATGACTGGGGTAAAATTTCACATACCCATAGGATAAAGTTATCATTATATCAATGCCAATTAATTAAAGGTCTTGGTGTGCATTTATTTGACGCACACAAACCCTGCATTTTACCGTATGAAATCCATGCAATTTGGAGTATTCTTGAGAAACATAAATAAATATGTGAAAAATAAAAAACATTAATTGTATTAATGTATGAGTAAATAAATACTCTCCCCGTTGAATAACACACCCTACAATACACCTTCGAGTCCTTATTCTATGTTGTATCTCTATTATGTTGTATCTCATTAGAGCCCATTATGTATAAGTGTTTAGCGATCATAAAGAAGCCATCCACACAGACCACCAATTCCTTCTTCTGTTGTGTCAAATATCCTTCTGAGGTTGTTCCTGTAGACAAAAATTGAATTATATCGACAAAGTGATCATCTGTGACACGAACATAAAAGAGTTGCGCATCAAGAAACCCTTCTTCCAAACTTGTAATCTCATCAGCAGTCTCAATCCTGGATAGGTGATCAGAACCAACATTCAAGCTTCTGGGCTTCACGATCACTTCAAAATCATATTCCTGGAATAGCAACAACCACCTAAAAATACTCCCCCCAACACAATCTTATCGACTAGGTATTTTAGAGGAGAATGGTCTGTATACATTTTGAAGTGTGCACCTAATAGATAGTTCCAAAATTTCTATAGCACATATACCATCGCTAGCCCTTCACACTCTGTAGTTGAGTAGTTCTTCTCTGCCTTTGACAATTTCCTACTTGCAAATGTTATAGGATGATCAATATCAACTTTGCATGGTTGGGTTAGCACCGCACTTAGCGCAATACAAGACATGTCCACATGAACATGAAACTTCTTTTTCCAATCTAGGAACACTAGAATGGGCGCAGTGACCATTTTCTCCTTCTAAATTTCTAAATTTCTTTGGAAATCTTTGTCCCAACAGAATGTTGTGTCCTTCTTCAACAACCTCTCCATTGGTGTAGTTATTTGCACATATGCCTTGATAAACTTCATATAATACCCTGTATGGCCCAAAATTGTGCGCACCTATTTTGTTTTCTTCGGGGCCTCCAAATTAACAATGACAGCTATCTTGGTAGGGTCTACCATCAAGCCCTACTTTCAAACCACATTACCCCACAATATTCCATATGGTACATAGAAGATGCACTTTTTCAAGTTAAGGGCGATCTGATGTCTTCAACAGGTATCCAACATGAGGCAAAAACTATCAACATGGCGCTTGACCAACCCAAACACTGTCCAATCATCAAAGTAGACTTCTAAAAATTTGTGGATAAAGTCCTTAAAAGCCGCAATTACCACTCTGGAAAATATTGTAGGGGCATTCTTCAGCCCAAAAGGCATTACTGTATATTGAAAAAAAGCCCATTCTGTCGCAAAGGTGGTCTTACTTTTATCCTTCAACGTGATCTTGATCTGATGGTATCCCGAGAACCCATCAGTGAACGAGTAGGCTTCCTTCCCTCCAACATTTTCTAGTACTTCGTCTGTAAATGGTGTAGGGAATGGGTCGTGTATGCATGCAGCATTCAACCTCCTTAGGTCTACGCATATGAGAATTTCATCCTGCTCCTTTTTTTAGGCTACCATGGGACTCACCCAGTCTGATTCCTCCATAGGTTCAATGATCCCCACCTCCAACATTTTATCCAACTCCTTGCGCACCGTTTCCTTATACTTGGGATTTAATTGGTAGGGGCACTGCTTTATAGGCTTCACGTTTGACTTCAAAGTAATCTTCATGAAGCCCAAATCCCCTACTATCCATTTTATATCAGAGAAATTGGTGGGAAACAAGTCTTGATACTCGCACAACAACTCTGCAACCTTATCAACTATATCTTCATCCCAATAGGCACCTATCCTAGCAAAATTCCATTGCACGTCCTTCCAATATTTACCCACTTAGTCTTTAAAGGCTCTGATATGTCAGGGATTGCTGCCTTAGGTCCCTCAACCTCGTGTTTTCTTTTGGCCACAGGAATATTAATGTTTCTAGGGTCATATTCACTTTCTTCTGTAGTCACATTATAGCATTCCAGTGCATGGAACAGCTGGGTATTCCAATCTAGATGAACCCATTCTACTGGTTCCTCAGGTATTTTAAAGATCGCAACTTTGATTTATTTGAGTGCCTCATCAATACATTCAAATCCATCTTCAAAGTTGAATGTCAACATGAAACTTTCCTTTAAGAAATTCCATTCGGTTGTCCGTAGCTCAGTTTCCATAGTATTGTAGTGTTTCTTCTCAACGATGTACAAAAAGAACCCACTTAAGATTATGGATGACAAACAATCTCAACAATATAAATGGCTGCAAAACATTGTAGATCTATGGCAACTGATAGAAACAAAACCTGCCAAAGTCTAGATCTATGCCACAATAATAGTTAAATGGCAAAAAGAAAGAGTAATAACTCCAATCATCCAATGGAAACTAGATATGTAAAGAATAATTTTATTATATGACCTGTGAAGAGAATAGATAAATGTTACTAGTGCCCCTCTATGGGATGGGTTCTTGTCTATCCTCAAATGTCTTCAACTTCTGCAAAGTCTCTCTCCTCTATAATGCATAAACCCAACAAAAATATGGTGTGCGACAATGAAAATAATCTGATTTACAACAGCGAGTGCAACAATGAAACAATCAAAAGTGAATAATGAATGGAAAACCCTTCTATTTATAACAAAATATTGAGTTATCCTCAAATAATGAGCAATAATAAAATATTATTGATCCCATTCTTGGAATAACCACTTGGAATATTTTATTATATTTGTTTATGAGGGAAAATTTATTTAAACTTTTATTTAGAAATAATAAATAAATAAATGATTTATTTATCATCTCAAGGAATTAGTTACGGAATAATAAATAGATAATGATTAATTTAATTATTCCTAAGGGATTTAGTCAAATTTGACAAATAATAATAATTAATTAGTGATTAATTAATTATTCTTATATAAAAATAATATAAATAATGATTTATTTGTTTATTTTCATGATTGGGTCAAATTTAACAAGGAATAATAATAAAACAATGGTTTAATTAATTATTCCTAGAAGAAAATCAAATAAATAGTGATTTATTTAATTATTCTTCATGGGTTTAATTATAAATCACTTTAAAAAGGTGGTTTATTAAGTAATTTCTCACAATGAAAGCAATTTTACTATCGTAAAATTGGCTTTACATGGTGTACGTCGATCCATCTAGTAAATTAGGCTAGACGATCAATTTTTTGGTGATAACAGATTTCCTCCCAACGTACGAGTGTTAGGAGAAAAATGTATGATCGAAGTACATTGTAAAGACACAATCACTTAGACAACATAGGGGAGTCAAGGGGAGAGAGAGAGAGACCAATGAAGCTGAATTTGAAACAAGAAAAGGGATAGAGGGGGCAAGACTAATGCAAGTATCCTTTTATGTTGTGGCACCAGACCTCGATGAGGTGGGCGAGGCATATCCATACCCACCGAGATAACTTTGTACAAAAAATAATGGTTCGCCTAGAAATATAAAATCGAGCAATTAAGTACATGCTGAATGGTACATGACATGCTGGCATAATAGAGCCAGAAAATAATACAATGTGTCCCATATACATAATGCACCTGGAAAAACATGAGTCAGGACTGAATACAATAATTTCTAATTACATGAGATACAAATCCCCTTCCCTCAAAAAATGGTTGGGAGGGAGGGTAGAACAACCGGAGAAGTCCTGCTGAACAAGTAAGGGCTCTGAAAAACTGAATGGATCATCTGGAGGAGATGTGCATGCTATGAACACTGCGATCGGTAGGAACCGAACCCATCAACTCTGCGGAACTACATCTGAGGCTGTAGCATAGTAAGTATGCATCCGGGCATGTGGGGGGGTACCTGAAGGGCCACCCCATCATGAGGTCTGAAACATCTCACACACACTTGGGAATCACTGGTACAATCTCTTGCATCACTAGACCATTAATTGTATGGATCACGGACATGAAATGACCAAGTCAAAGGGAAATAATGAGACCCTCTGCTCGACCCAAGGCGTTGAACAAGGATGGAATCTAGAACTAAGATACACCACCCTCTATGATGTTCTTCTGGAATAAATGAGTTGATGTCAACAAAATAAGGCCTGCGATAGATGAGGCAATGAGGATCCTCAACTAAAGCACGAGGGAACATAGGAATGTGACTGATGGAATGACACCAGGGATAATGGGGAAATGGGATTGAGGGACAAACAAATGACTACCCTTGTCAGAGCATAAAGTGAATGGTTGACCTGGCACCAACTGACTCGACTACGGAGGGGATGGGGATAATATGATTGGAGGCCAAAATGGGCAACACAAGATGGAAAATATGCAAATATGGAATGAATATTGTGACATGAGATGACAAGACATGAAATAGACTCCAAGAATGCAAGGGTGACTCATCATTGATGCTCTAAACAAGGGTGACTCGATGGCACTGCCACACGGACGAGGCCTGGTGGGGGCCATGAAAACATGAGTAAATGGTGGTTACTCAGGATGAAAATTGACATATGGTATGATAAGTAGTAAGAGGAGGTGGACCTAAAAGTAAAAGTGTCACTTTATGACAAAATTTGATTTTGAGAGACGATGAAGTGACCTTCTTGGAAAAATGGTTTGCAGGTGAAGTGTCGAATCATCAAAAACTGAGGAAGACCCATTTTAGAACTTGGTGAGAGATTTTCAATGGTGCTAATGGTTTGTCAACCTAAGTTATGGTCTAGTCGCAATAGGTGATAGAAAAATTGGGGAATTTTCAATGAAAGGACGTTTTCCCTCCAACTTGGATTCATTTGCTAAGTGAGTTGTGGTGAATTTGGAGAGGAGGAAGAGGCCCCAAATCTCATGGAGATCGTAGTGGAAAAACCGACCATTGGAATTGGGATCTACGATTTTCAGGCAAGTGGCCTTACTTGTCTAAGGATGGCCTTAATGCTTCTTGGAACAATGGTCCTTGGTGAAGAATTAAGGGAAGAGGAAAACGAGAATGAACTATTAGAGGTGGTCTAGAATCATCCTCACCCACAAAGTCAAACATGGGGACTAGGTGGTATAGAGTAGAATATTTGAAGATATGGTATCAAATGTCTACGATATGCGATGTGCATATGGCTCACCGGAGAGGCCAGTAGGACAAACTATCCAAGGAATGAGAGGATAATCAACAATACCTAGATCCAGTGGGATCTAGGCTGAGACTTATGTTAATCAATTGAGAAGATGGCCAGGGGAAAACCATCATGCCCCCAAGCATGGGATTTTGATCTAGTATGCAAAGGTGGGAATGATGAGCCCCTAGCAGGAGGAGTTTGTGGAATGCCATTGGGCTCCGAGTGCTTGAAAAGGGATTCAAGCATCTTGACCCAACTTGGCATGAGATCCTCCAAAGAGTTATGAGGAGATGTAGGGGACTATGTTCCCCCTAGTATGCTATGGGTGTACTAGATGTATTTAGCATTATGGGCTCAAAATGCTTATATGATACATAATATGATTATGCATTCTATATGACGATGATGATTTTCCATTTGTTTTGTTTATGGTTTCCTTTTATGGTATACATGTGATAAATTCAAATCTAGAATGTTGTTTGCAATGATATCTACATAGTTATTTTGGGCTCTAGGCACATGATTGAAAGTAATGGTTTCAAATTCACGTACCAATAGCTTCACTCGTAGATATTCTCTAAATAAGAATTGGTTATGCACATGATACACACCATTTAATTAAATGACAAGTAGCAAGGAATCTAAACGAACATGAAGATGAAGGATGTGATGAGTGAGGGCATCGACTAACAAACCTATCACTGCATCATATTTGGCCTGATTATTGGTGGCAGACCTAATGCACACGCCGTTTAAAAGGACTAACGTATGAAAAGAGGTAAAAATGGCCTAGGTTGCCGAGGCTAGATTCTAGGAGAAGCGTCTTGCACTGTCAACATGACCGATATATGGTGTGGATGATGGATCCATATGAAAGGTGCAAAAGACAATGAATGAGATGATGCAATATACCTAAATACATGGCAGAAATAAAGATACGAAAATGAAAGGGATGTGCTATGAGCAACATTTTTGGAGGTAGAGTGCACTGGGAGAATGAGGAAGGGGATGGCCTTCGAAATCCTCTTTAATAAATGTCACCTTAGTCAAGTGCAGGGGTAGTTAGGGGTAGACATAGTTTCCATGGTGTCCTCATTAGGTTGAGAGATTGGAAGATGGGAGGAAGACTACCTACATGATGCAGCGACATTACCTGGTGCATCAACCTGAGAAATAAGGGTCACATACGCATCGTCTTGAATGGTAGAAGAAGGGCTAGTAGATGGAGGATCTATAGATGTTGAGACCTGGGATTCTGTCGAAAGAGGTTCGATAGAAGTGTGTGCAAAAACCTTAGAAAGGTTTTCTTGCGAGGAACTCAAGGATGACGACAGGTAAAGAATGGGGCTTGTGGTGTCCGTCATCTTGACATCGGGGGGAGGGATTACAATAGTAGGGCTAGAGTTTCCCTGTTCTGGTTGACTAGTGGTACTAGAATCCATAGGTAGAGTAGTAAAGGCTCCACTATGAGTGGCCTCGTATTCATGAACCGCCCCAAGGCAATTGCAAAATTCATCAAGACGAGGTAAAAAATGGGAATAATGACCATGAAGATCACACAGGGCACAAGGGTGGTTTATACGAAGCATTTTGAGTTTCTTAGGTGGGACCGGTAAGTTAACATGGACTTCCAGGATATTGGACTCAGGGAACGCTTTGTGAACCAAATGTTTGAGTCAAGGAAGTTCAGGACAATTATTTTTGGCATGCCCAACAACTTCACACAAAGTGCAAATATGTGATAGCTTTGGGGCTTTAGGGGTGGGCGAAGCTTGGGTAGCCTTGTCCTTAGGTTCATTCCTCTTGTCTTTGTTCCCCTGTCTGGTTGTTGTCGCAATAGGAGTGGGTTCCTGTTGAGGTTGCGGTGGAACTGGAGTAGTGATAAGGTTCGTAGGGATCGGTTGAACTGGGGTCAAATCATGATATGGTCATAGATAACCATGCAAAGTTTTCATTGGGGAATCTATGTACTAAATTGGGATCCCAGAGTCATGTTAGGAAGGACCAGCAAAGCCATGACAAGGACAGAAAAGGTTCCTAGAGGAGGAAACAAGAAAGGCATCTTTCCTGGAGGGAAATGTCCCAGTGGAACAACTTCTGGATGGTTAAGACATGGAGGAGTGGTTCCTTGTAGGACCATAGGAGAGGCACCACAAATGGAGGAGGTCCTGGGTGGGTGGATCCAGATGAATCCGCTGAAATGGTAACAACATAGTACTGAGGAGCTAGTTGTTGATCAGAGGTATTGACCTCATCAGAATCCATCATGAGGATCTGGTAGTCACCGGGACTAGAAGGTTGGGGGGGATGAGCTACTTGACCTAGCTAGGGTTGAGTAGGAATAAATCCTTGCTGAGGGGAAGGATTTGTGAGCACAGCTGGTTGATATGATGCAAAATTTTGAGGCAATTGTTGGCTTCGAGGAGTTGCTTGAACTTCCCACATTTTGTGCATATGGGGTAAATAGGACACTCATGTGTATAGCGGTCGTGTACACCACAACATGCATACGGCTTATTCATGTGAATAACCTTGTTCTGCTTGGGCTGGCTGCTTTGTTGCTGGTTGTTGGTGTTAGGTTGGTTCCCCTGGGGTTCACTAGGTTGGTTACCTTGGTTACCCTGGTTACCCTTGTTACCCTTCCCCTTATTATTTTTCTTCGAATTTTGGGGATTGGTAGCACTCTGCTACACAAACACTTGTCCCTGGGGGGGAGTGGCTACTGGGGCTGAGGATACATGGGAGGTTGTTGTGCTAAAGCTTGAGGGGTTGGAGTGCCAGGCTATGCATAAGAAGGAGAAACAGTTTGGTAGATGGGTTGGGGCCCAGGAAACATGTTGCTAGCAAGAGGGGCATAAATGTTGGAGGAACTGGTGCCCCCTGTGGGTAGCCATAACTTTGTTGAGTGTATGGTGAAGAGTGTGAAAGGGATACAATGATAGTGTCTGTGTCGTGAGATGGCCCTGGTGCATTGGCACTTACAGGATGAGGGAGGTCTGTAATGATGATATAGATAACCAGATTGTGCATAAATCAGATCATATCTCAAAGCAGTCTGGAGAGCTTCTTCCTTGGTTTGAGGAAAATGGGATGTGACATCTTTCCCAACGGGGGATAAAATGATCTTAAGAAACTAATCTAGATAGACCCAGTCTTCGAAAGGCATGGCACAACATGTGCTCCTCCTTTGACACCACTCTTGAACATGGTCAGAAAGGAAAGCGGCGAAGGATTGACGAAATGTGGTCAATTACTCAATACCAGTGTCATACTGGAGAGGTAACTGGAAATATGAAAGGAACGCTTTATAAAATGTCACAAAAACGGAATGAGAGGTGGAGGGTTGGTATACATACCATTTTGTAGTGTCTCCAGTGAGCGTGCATTGGAAGAGATGAAGACGAATGGAGTTATCTGTTATGGAGTTAGATGAACACCACATGTGGAAGGATCGAACGTGGTTGGTAGGATCCTCTCCAGCAATACCCTCAAACTTTGGGATGTCTGAGGGAAGCTTAGTTGACATAGAGAGCCAACCAAAATCATGGTGTATGGGGTCATTTATCAACTAGTTAAGATCTGGTAGACTTAACCCAACCATAAAGGGGATCATGGGAGCTACCGAAACGGCTCCTGAGACTGTTCCGCCTGATGTGACCACCAGTATAGAACTAAACCCAACACCAATTTGGGTTCCTACACTAGCTCTGGGTCCAGACATGGTGACAATATGAAGTGCAGGAGGTTCAAAATCAAACGAGGAATCAGAAGGACTAGGAGAAGAGTCTGTATGGGGACTCGGAGGGCTATGAACTAGAACCTGACGGGGAGGGGTAATACACCCAAGTGGAATCTGGGGGTGAAGGCATAATACTCTCAATGACACATGCCTTGGTGGCACAGTGATGGAAGGACACACAAAACATTAAAATGGTGAAGGGAGATCAACTATATATCTTTTGTCCCTGATGTGGTGAGATAAATTTATTATGTTAAGTCTTGGCTTGGTGGTGTAAACCAAGTTCCCTTCGCTTAAGATGTGTTTATGTGTACAAGTGTATTAATTTATTAAGCCTAGATCGTGTTTGTAAAAAGGAAAGAAAAAATCTCGTCGAAAATAAACTAAAATAAATAACAGAAAATGAATAGCAAAACAAATAACTAAACCCCACCCAAACTGGGTTTGCAAACACTATACTGCTTGGCGGCTAAACCGATGGGAAATACATTGAAATGGTCAAGAGATCTAAATGTCAGTGTGACTTGGATCAAGTGACACTAAGCTACTGGAAAGTGGTGCAGCAACAACAAAAAACCAAAGAGGAAGATCACTGCAAAAAGATAGGGAGATGAGTGAAATACCTAGGGAAACCAATGGGACCGTAAGGGAATGACAAAACAAGTTTAAATGTGAAACTATCGATGGTAGCAACATATCTTAATAGATCTAAAAAAATATTACAGATCTGGAAAATGTGGTTGAAAGTGCTGTAGAAACTCAGAGTTTTCACTCATCTAAACTCCTCTTAGAAAGGTGGAAGTATACTAGAAGCCCTAGGGGAGGCTAAATTCAACTTCGAAGAGTAAATCAGAGTGGATCAAGGCCTAAGTGGGATGAGACAAAGGTCAGACACCCAATAGACAACTCTCAGCAAAACCCAAAAACAGACCTGAGAAAAACCCTAAAACCCAGAAATCGTAGGTACTTAACTGTTTTTTTGCTGAAATCACACTTTTTAGGCTAAAAGGTGTGTTCAGAAGCCTAGATCACACTTTTTGGGCTGAAAGCTATGTTCAGAAGCCTAGATAACACTTTTTGGGGAGAAAACTGTGATTTATTTTCCGAGGATCCGGTCCGCAAATTTCATAAATAAGTGTCGCCTTTGTTGCAGATAGTTCTTGTGGCCTGCGGAAACGACCAAAAAGCTTGTGGAAGTAAGAAATTGATCAAATCTAGAGTTAGAAAACTAGGAAATATTAAGAGAATTGAAAAAAGAAGAAACCATAACATGAAAACCAAAGGTCACCCAAGTTTTTGGATCTGAAGTATAAAACCTAGTGGAGTCACCAATTTTGTATTAGAGACCCAGGCTTCTGAATCAAAATTATTCCCCAGCGGAGTCGCCAATTTTGCTGTAGTGTTTTCTTCTCAATGATGTACGAAAAGAACCCACTTAATATTGTGGATGACAAACAATCTCAACAATATAAATGGTTGCTAAACATTGTAGATCTGCAACAACTGATAGAAACAAAACTCACCAAAGTCTGGATCTATGCTATAATCATAGTTAAACAACAAAAATAAAAAGTAATAACTCCAATCATCCAATGGAAACAAGATATGTAAAGAATAATTTTATTATAACACTTGTGAAGAGAACAGACAAACGTTACCAATCCCCCTTTATGGGATGGGTTCTTGGCTATCCTAAAATGTCTTTAGCTTTTGTAGAGCCTCTCTCCTCTATAATGTATAAACCCAACAAAAATATGGTGTGCGACAATGAAAATAATCAGAGTTACAACAGTGAGTGCAACAATGAAAATAATCAAAAGTGAATAATGAATGGAAAATCCTCCTATTTATAACAAAATATTGAGTTATCCTTGAACGATGAGCAATATTAAAATATTATTGATCCCATTCTTGGAATAACAACTTGGAATATTTTATTATATTTGTTTAGAAAGGAAAAAGTATTTAAACTTTTATTTAGAAATAATAAATAAATAAATTATTTATTTATCATCTCAAGGAATTAGTTAAGGAATAATAAACAAATAATGATTTATTTAATTATTCCTAATGGACTTAGTCAAATTTGATAAAGAATAATAATTAATTAGTGATTAATTAATTATTCTTAGAGAAAAATAAGAAAAATAATGATTTATCTGATTATTTTTCGTGATTGGGTCAAATTTAACAAGGAATAATAATAAAATAATGGTTTAATTAATTATTCCTAGAAGAAAATAAAATAAATAGTGATTTATTTCATTATTCTTCATGGGTTTAATTATAAATCACCTAACAAAGGTGGTTTATTAAGTAATTTATCATAGTGAAAAAAATTTTACTATGGTAAAATTGGCTTTACATGGTGTACTTCGATCCATCTACTAAATTAGGCTAGATGATCAATTTCTTGGTGATAACACATATACTAGTTCATTGGGATGGTATCCAATGTGTGACAAAATATGTAAACCCATTCCAGTTGTGGTTCCTCTCCCCATGCCTTAGTCCATCGTGCCAGATGTTCACATGGATCATCCTTCCTAGTGTGTTTCTTCGTCATACGGGTATTAGCATACCCAAACCTCAGCTTCATCATTCACTTGTATTCCTTTCAATCAGCAAAGTTATCCTTATGTGTACCCCACCAATGGGAAGGTGTAGCTCGAAGTTTCAAATATAGCGCTTGGAACCGATGGTCTTCTAGCACATCCCTTTCAAATTTGTCCAAAAATAGATTAACATCTTATAACCCATCATAATAAGGTAAATTCCTTACCTCAGTGGATATGCATCAGATCGATTTCATCAATATGTTACAACACAATGAGGAGACTTTGTTTAATTAGTTTTGCCAGTGCTCAAGCTCTTCATCAGAATCTGAAGTGCATGAACTATCCCTATCCCATGTCATCCATCCATCCACTATAGCATTGATCCAGTCCTCATCGTGTGTAGTGATCTTATAAATCTTATCAAGATTGTCCTCCTCCTCATAATCACGGACCGACTCAGTATATTGTGCACCTTCAGTTGGATCCAATGGCATAATGACCCAGAGCTCCTTTGTTTCAAATGTCATTTTGCACTTTTTGAGATTAATAATCACATCCATATCAAAGGCCCAATCAATGCCTAGTAGTGCAGGGTAAGTGTTATTATCGTCAACTATTTCGATCACTTCAAAATCAGCTAGGGCACTTGCTCCTTCAATATCTATAATGACCCCATATAAGAGCCCCATAGGAATGATATTTTGCTAGTTTTCCATGCATAGCTAGATAGGAGACCATTGCATCAAAACCCTCCCCATTCTTTCCCATGTTTTCTTTGGCAAAACATTCACATCAGATCCTAGATCGAGAATTACCTAGTCCATCTCATATTCCCCAATTTACGTGGTTAGTCTCATCTCGCAACCTGTTTTATTCTTGCTTTTGCCCACTTTGCATACTACGTACTATTCTTAAGGATTTTTAATCTTACCTATACAATTATCAATCAACCCCTATAGCCCTTCTACCACCTTTCTATCCCATAAAAGCTTCACAAAAGTCTTTAAAAATGTTGCTAACAATGAAGGTTCAACACCTTGTGCACTATTGTTTCCACCAGACTTTTCCTGACTTCTTGATGTAGAGGCTTCTACAAACAGGGGACCCTATCCCAACACCAACAGATTCAACATAACAGACACAAGTTATGGAGAACCTAAATCTTTCCAACTAGGTGAGGAAAAAATACTAATATACGTGCCTTCATCTATAACTTTGTTAGGTACGAGCATATTATAAGCCTATACTATGATCTATAAAGGCATGTAAGGAGGAAGACAATACCTTTCCAGTCGACTCCAATCAAAGGAAGTGACCATACTATTTGGAGGGGATGTCATGGGAATGGGAGGATTACCCGCCTGTGTCATGGAAATGGGAGGATGGTCCCCCTATTCATTGGAATCTGAAGAAACGAGAAGAACCTGAGCGGTAAGAAGTTCACACTCTATAGGAAAGGTATGATCAAATGAAAGTGGATTCGAGCCAACCATTTTCCCAACCAATGGTTGGTTGGGAAAAAATTCATGGGATTCACATTCAACGAGAGTGAGGTTGACTAGAGACAAATTTTGATCAATCACTTCATCAACAAGTGGAGGATTGATAGAAAGCTTTCGATAACCAACCGAAAGACAAGGTTGAGATGTTGTAAGGTTTTCCAACACTTTTGAGGCTTCAACCATATAAGGACAAAGGTGAATAGGATGATCCCCTTCACATAACCTACCAGGAAACTTAACTTCACCCTTCTTTCCATGGATCTTACTATCACTTGTTGAAGGTTTTTCACCAACATGATCTCCAAAAGCTGACAACAAAGGTTGATATGAGCTAGTGGACCACACTTATAATACCTTGGAAATACTAGGACAATCTCTAAGAAGGTGGTCACCCTTACATAACTAGAAAGGGAATTTAACTTTTTGGGGTTTATTAGAAGGCTTCTCCATATTAGTTTCATGAGTAGAAATTGTTGCTTGGTTCGCCCCTACTTATTTTGCTTCTTCTTCATTTTCCTTTTCTTCTTCTTCTTAACTTTCTGGTTACTATAACCAAGACTTTCACCAGGCGAGGAGGAATAAATGGATGAAGAAACAATAGTTGAATAAGGCAAAGGGTCAACTTTAGGATCAACTTGAGGTTGATATTGCTCAAGTAGAGGAGAAATTGGTTGAGGAACAGTTTGGACATTCGCAACCAAGGAGGTCAAAAAAAACCAAACTGTCAAACCAAAGGTAAATCTAGGAAGGAACAACATTTCCATATAAGGAGCACCAATATTTCCAAAAGAAGGAAAATGATTAGGATTCTCATCAGAGGGGTTTCCTTGACTGGTAGAAACATGAATTGTTGCCATTAGTCTCAACCTAATATCCACTAAAGAGTCGTTCCATGGGGAGAATGTTTTTTTGTGGTCAATTAATTGATTTTAGAAATTAAAGACACAAAATAAAAATAAAAATAAAAATAAAAAGAGGTAAACTAGGGAAAAAGGGTTACTAGGTCATTGTTGTTAGTGCAAGGAGTTATTCCTAGATTGCAAAAGGAGTAAGCCTTACACATCATGATTTCAATTCAAAATTTAAAAGGGTTTTTTGAGTGATGGGATGGCTTCTGAAGGAGTTTTGAAATGATTTTGTTTCTCTTTAAATTTCATGCATTTGGCAAGCTGCGGAAAGCATAAATTGCGTGGTTAAGTGAGTAATATAGGGCAGCAGAGGAAAGAGAACATGTAGCTGATAAATATGCTAAGAAACTGAGTATCTTAAGATAGTCACTTCAACTACATAAACAAACTTGTAACAAACTCTATTTCTTGGTAAGGAAAATAACAATTAGAAAGTAAGAAAACGTATAAAGTATTTCACAAATCCTTTGTGAAACCTTCACTAACAATTTCTTCTTGAACTGATATTATGATTTATAGTAAATTGGATAGTAGATAAGTCATCATTAGATCCTCTTAATGATTTCTCACTCATACAATACTAGTTGTTGTAATTTATCATTTAAAGGATTAAAACGGGCTTGATAAGGAAAACAACAAATAGAAACTAAAATCATGTATAAAGTATCCCACAAACCCTTTGTGAAACCTTCACTAACAATTTCTACTTGAACATATATTATAATTTATAGAAAACTGGATAGTAGATAAGTCATCATCAGATCCTCTTAATGATTCTCACTCATATTATAATAGCTACTGCAAATTTATAATTCAGAAAATTGAAACAAGGAAATAGACAAACCACACATTAGATATAACTTGAATCATAAAATCCTCTAGCATGAAGTGCAGAAAAAATTATTTTATTAGGCTAATTCTTCAGGTGAACCAACTTCCCCTGAAATGATATTTAGAAAAGATATATATAGAGATAGGCACCAACTCCAACTCTCCTAAATTGGTGGTTCCATTGTTTCCTTGTTACATAGCTATCTTTGAGATATTAAAAACATCTCCCATCGAATTGCAATAGAAAGTATAGGTGTAGGTGAGAAGAAGAGGAAAAATGACACTTTTCTGCGGGAAAAAATGATTGGATGCCCCTTTTACTGTTCATTTTTCTCTTTATGGACTTGACTATTAAATGACCATATGGCTTCATTAAATACAACCTTTAACAACCTCATAACTGTCTCATATCCATCATCTTCCTTATCCATATTGTTATGGGTTGTTTTCTTTCCAAAACTGGTCGAGAGGTTTTTGCTGATAGCTGTATATTTATGTTAAAATAGGTGCTACCGGAAATTTAGGTAATACCTATAATAGCGAAAAAACTGGAAACGCTTATGGAATTTCTGGTAGGATAGCGTTTTCACTTCAAATTTTAACAGAAGATACTTTGAAACACCTGTATATGCTTGGATATTCTGAGATTTAATATTCAATTCAAATATTTGATTTAATATGCAAAAGGTATTTTTTAAGGAAAATTACCCTTTCATCTCATGTGAGCTGCAACCTCTACAAGCTTATCCAAGTTTGTTTCATTTCTGACAGCAGATTTTTACCTTGTAATTCTGGTTGTTTCTTCTTTGATGATGGTCTCTTTCTTTTCTACTTCTTTTTGGACCTTTCTTCTTTTGGAAGGCTCTGATGGCTGGTCCATGAGAGCTTTACCTCTTTGCTTCCTCAAAGACCTCCTGATGTCTACAATTGAAGGATCCTCGGTCCGCAACTCTACTTGTTGTTCTTCTATGCCTATTACTTCAATTAGTAAACTAGGATTATTTAGGGCTTTTGATTTCAGTCTGTATTTGTTTCTTTCCCTAGTATGTCTCTTCCTATCTCCAACAACTAGTTTTATTTTTTATTTTTTATTTTTACTGGTCACTTTATACCATGCTTCTTTCAGCAATTCCTCATCAGAATCAATAGGCTGTTTTTCTTGTTGTTGTATATGTGCTTCCAGAATTTTAGGAAGCACCTGCGCTTTAGATTTATATTCAGTTGCAAGTTTTTCTCTCTGAGTTCTTGTGTAAACCTTAGGAAAAGGTCTAAGAGGAGGAACCATTTTCATGCTTTTTTTTTACCGGGCAGAAGAGCTTTCACCTTTCTCCTTTTTCTTTTTAGATTCAGCAGCTAAAGGCTTCTCTTTGCTGCTTTTGGTACCTCTGCTTACACTTTCCTTCTTTGTCTTTCTTTTGGAACTTCCTTCAATTGATGTAGTTGATGTCCTTTCTATCTGAACCTGTGTTGAAGAAGATTTAGTAGTTTCTTGGGGTTTTGGTGCAGGTTGGCCTGCCCTGTAAAACAAGAAATGTTCCCAAGTTTGGTTTCTCTTTTTCAGTTCTTCTTCAACCAGAACCTTGATAATTGCCTGATGATACAGGCTGTATTTCGATGCTTCCTGGTGTGTTTGAATTCTAGCTACCATTTTGGTGAGGCTCTTCAATATGAAATAGGGAATATTAAGAATCCTCATACCTACAAAATGAAAAGGAAACCTCATATGGTAAAGAAATACTATTGTATACCTTCTCTCACAAGTGAGGAAAACCTTAACTAGTTTGAATGTTTCTTCCCATTCCTTCTTAAGATAATTGCTAGGAATTCCTTTGGCCCAGTTAGGATCTCTGTATTCATCTCTAATAAAAGTATTGAGATCTCCTAATGTGATGATTTGTCCCTTAAACCACTTTTCTCCTTCCCAGGGAAGGTTAAAAGCTTATGCAATTGATTGTTCTGAAACCTGCAATTTGAAACCAAAGATGGTAGCTTCCTCTCCATTGAAATTTTGAGCAAAATCTTGGGCTACACCTTGATGTGAGCCTCCTAACTTGGTGCAGAGTGGATACCAGCCTTCCTGAATAAACAGTCTTCTAACACTTGGATTAGAATCAACTAGTCCAGCTCCTTGAGGTTCGATTCTCTTAAGATTTCCACCTTTCCTAGACTTTGATGCAATGGATATTTGCTTTCTTGTTATGAAGAATAGGTGTCAAAGTATGGAACCTTACCCAACAGATGTTGCAATTAGCTTGAATTAGGCTGCCTAAAAAACTGGGATGTGTTCTTAACCACCTCAATCACTGTCTCCTTTGTTGCACTTCAGAAATTCGAAATGGTGAAATTTCCTCCATTTTCGAATATTTGAGATAAAGTTTTGGTTCAATCTCCTATGCATATGATCCTTCATGATTAAATGATATTTCATGTCATAATAGACAACATGTAATAGTAAGGATGAAGTCGAGTTTCTTTGGAGAGTTCAGTTAATTTGCTACAGGTGGCTGTATGATATTTTTTGGAAATCTGGAAATTTTTTTGCTTTAATTCGGACTGGCCGAAATTCTGGTAGCGCATTATGTGGAACAAAAAGAACGACTGTCAGAATTTAAATAGATAGCTAATACTGACACTGCATACACGTTTTAACTTTAGAAACACAGGTTTATTTAAGATCAATGGAGTAAGCAATGATTGGTTATGGTTGTGACTGACACTTAGCTAATTCGATCAACCAAATTGATTAACCACTACCACTTGACTTGAATTAAATTTTGTGACCTATCCAATCACAAAATATCATGACTTGGATTAAATATTTCGCCATTATGACATGTGGACAATAAAAAACGATTGAATTTTCTACTTTATTTTTTTAAAATGGGATACGCTATTGGAAATTCAGGTAGCATAAAAAAAAAAAAAAACGTAGGAAATAAAACAAGAACGAAAAGACTGTCTTAAAAATATGGGAGATTGTCTAAACAAGAAAATTGGGCGTTACCAGAAATTTCTGTAGCATTTTAATTTTTTTTGAAATTTAAAAAATTAATCCTAAAAAATAAAAAATTTAAAACCTACTCATGACTTAGCCTAGAACTGTGCTAACAACTATGAACCGCAATATACCACCTTAGCAAACCAAGGATTTACATACATCCAGGCAATATCCATGAATGTTGCATTCGATGTATCACAATGTATAAGGCGGTTGACTCGGTTACCTATGGTGAGATAGCAACATAGTGGGGACCTCCAAAACATACCCAAGGATACATGGAAGTACAATCCATAGTAGTTGTTACACAGTAATTTGTCACCATCCCTGTTACTCCTCTTGTCATACCTTGGAGGACCCATCCCGGGAGTTATAAGAAGTGACAAAGTCTAAAAACACTTGCATTATGTTCCCCTGAGTATGTACTCCATGTTCCCTGAAGACATCTTCTGCAGATTATCCCTGAAAAGTGATCTTTTTCCATTGGCGCAAGTCCACAGTATTCTACCCGCGCCAATGGTGGAGATCCTCAAAAGAGGGCGCGACCATTGGTGCTCTGTCTTAGAGCAACAGTCGCGCCGACCAAATTTAGTCGTGATTTTTGCCTTAATGCACGTCCGACTGTTGTTTCCTTCATTACATGGAGCTTTTCTGAGGATAAAAAAATCAGTCTTTTGTCGAGCTTTATCCATCTTTATGGCCTTTTGAGGATAATGCTAATCCGCAAAAGGCGTCCCGGTTCATCGTATCCTCCTCCCTTCTTCACCTATATAAGCTTGTCATTATGCATTGGACAAGCTAGTGTTGGAGAGTGTTAGTGCTAGTGATTTAGTGATTGAGTGATAGTAGTGATGATTATTGGTCATGGAGTGTTAGATGTTGAGTTCTTGGAGGAATGCTAGTGAGTGCTAGAGAGGTTATGTTGCCAGAGAGGAGATGCATTGCAAGACACATATAGTTATTCGCCCAGCCAGGAGAAGGGTCGACGTCAGAACAATGGTTGTAACTTTTCCTGTTTATTAATTGATGAGCGACTGCTATTATAGTTCCAATCTCATTATCTATCATGGTGATGTGTTGATTTATTTCCTTTCTGACTGAAATATAGTTGTGCCTTGGTAGTTTTATGTTGGTATCTGTCTCTTCCTTTGCATGTGCAGGTGTTCGTTTGTGATCTGTTGGAGCAAGGGAGCGAGGATATCAACTCTGCTTCAATCATAGCGTTGGACTCCAGGTTAGTCTTCTTGATTCACCTTTGATGCATAACTATGAACTTGCGTAGCAGCGTGGTTTGTTTGTGGCTAGTTCTGTTATAGGCTAGTGGGATCGCCTCTGTCCGCAGAGGGGATTTACCTGACCAACAAATTGGCGACTCCGCTAGGGAGGAACTATTTGATTTCTGTCTTGCATGTTAATTTTCTTCTGCTTGCTTGAGTGAATGAGCTTCCTGAGTCAGTTTTGAGATTATTCTTTACTATTTGACCCATCTGAGCACCAGGTTGTATCATTTATTTTTCTAGTTGGCAAGCTTAATTGGCACGGTTATTTCTCTGACAGTCGCGCCAGTTGGCGCATGTTGCTCAAAAGCAACTCGCGCCAATCCTGTGGTAGCGCAAGTTGCAGGCTGACAGTCGCGCCAGCTCTGTCAATTTTGCCTGTGTGTGTGTGGAAAGCTCTTTCAGTCTCTTTATATATCTCTTTCAGCCTCTGGAACTGTGTTGAACCTCTGCTTGACTGGTCTTAGCCTGTATCCCTCAGCTGTTTGCTCATTTCTATTGATTTTCGTCTCAGCCCTAGGATATCTAGTGGCTTTGCATGTCTAGCCTTCTGTGGGAAGTTTCGATCTCTTGATTATCCAGTCAACTTGTTGGTTGTGTTCTGCACCTATCCAGTGCTTTGTTAAAGCTTGATCTTCTATACTCTGAATACTTCACTTCTAGCCTCTTTGAAGTTCACTAGTCTTTGTGTTTTTCCTTGCTTGCATGGTTCATTTTAGTGTTTCAGAATTGGTTCTATTTCATTAACTGAACTTGGATTGTGCATATCTCTTAGAATTTGTTTACATGCATCATGCCATCTTAAAGGAAAGAAAAATAAAAAAATCTCTTGCATCATAGTAGTTAGCATTTATTGTTATTTGTTGCTATTAAAAAGAAAAAGACAAAATTTCGTTTCTTATTATTAGCTTCATTAGGGTCTTTGTTGTTTGTTGAAGTGATCGTTTTGTTTGTGAAAAAGATCTCAACCCTCCTGTAGATAGAGTTCATCGAATCAAATGATTTAATTTTGGCATATAGTTTGCATGTAAAAAGTTTTTGAGATATCACATACGGTAGGACCAAAAAAACTGAAACATAATCAAAGATAAGCTTTAAAATGAACTCAATGAACATAACAACGCATTGGAACATAACGCAAACACTCTAGAGGTCTAGGTTAGAGATGTGTTCCGGCGTCTTTAAACCTGGTAGTTTATCATCGAGTGGTTGGGTGATTCCTCCACGGTGAAACGATAGGTGCCAATACAGACTGTGCTCCCACGTACCGTCGAGTATATATTGGGAGACCCCTATAGGAATAAAGCCTTTATCCATAGGAAGCCATGTCAGCCGCCCTACGATTCGCAATGCAGTGAACACAGCATTCACGAAGATCGACCACCCGTACCCTAAAAAGTATTCTGTGGTTTTGCGAAAAGTTTGGCACACCCTCTACCTAGAATTCCAGAGCAGTCACTTTTGATCCTTTTCGGACTCCCTAAACGAAAAGGTGCCCGTGAGCGTCTTGTCACTTCGTGCTCATTAAATATTCGAAGGAGACTAGAGTCATCTTTTATCCTTTTCTCGACTCTTAAAAAATGAAAAGGTTAAGTTCAGTGTCTTAAAATTTATTGGCCACGATAATATTACCCAATTAGATTTTGTTTGCGTTAGCTTGAGTAGGGTTATTTCTCGTTCAATGGCAGCCTTTCCGGTGCCCACCGGCCAAGGTGTTCCTCCTGATGGGTACCCTCGCCCATTTCCTTCTGTTGGAAATGTTGGTGTTCAGTATATCGCAACATTGTCTTTGCCTGGGTTGACCATTGGTTTACCCGTATGGTTGTTTTCAAACTCGATGGTCTTAAGTGTGATGACTCCTATCCCACCACCACCTCCTCCACCCGAACAACACCATGTTGATTCTAAGGTGGACCCCTTCCCTTCTTCGCCTATTGCTGCGCCCTCATCTTCTACTTCGCCTGGTGAAACTTTGGATTTCACTAACCAGGTGGCTAAGAAGAAGAAGAAGAAGACCAAAAAGAAGAAGTCTCCTAAGGGAAAGGTCGTGTCTACCACGAAGCTATCAGAAGTGGAAACACCCTCTGCTCCTCTGCGGAAGCTTCGGTCTCCTTGTCGGTTATGCAAAGGGGACCATTTCCTTTTTGATTGTCCTGGCATTCCCAGGATCCTAGATATATGGTCCCACGACCCGACTCGCCCCTTACTGTCGCAAATTGACGATACCTTACTAGTTGGTAACAGAAAAGGGAAGGTTCGTTTCCCTTGTTGACTTTGTGAAGGTAATCATCTCCTTCACCTTTGTCCACTTGTGGATGAAGCTTCCCGTCTTCTGGCAAGTCTGTCTGCTCACTTACCCCAACTACCCGCTGGATATCAACGTCTTTTTACAACTGCAGAGCATCTCTCCACTAACCAAGTGATCAAACATGATTCCTCTTTAGTCCAACTTTCTCTTCCTGAACCTACCTGTGCTCCGCCTACTCCAGACCAGTCCCTGGTCGGAACGAGTGATTTATGTTCATCATCTACGCACCACTTGATCATCAAAGATGAACCACCTGAGTCCAAACCAAACGAAAGTCCACAGTTCCAGCTTACAAGTGACCCGGTCTTTCAAAAGGTCCAGCTTACAAGTGACCCGGTTTTTCCTACAGAAGTTCCATCCTTAGATGCTCTTACACCTGAATCCAAACCAGACAAAAGTCAAAAGGTCCGGCTTACAAGTGACCCGGTTTTGCTTTCATAATTTCCAGCCCTAGATGATCCTACATCTGAATCCAAACCAGACAACAGTCAAACAGTCCGGATTACAAGTGACCCAGTTTTGCTTTCAGAATTTCCAGCCCTAGATGATCCTACATCTGAATCCAAACCAGACAACAATCAAACGGTCTGGATTACAAGTGACCTGGTTTCGCCTTCAGAAGTTACCTCCTCAGATGATGTTATCACTGCCAAGAATGAAGAACCCACCGTCCAAATTCTATTCATTGACATAGACGTTAATGATCAAGTGAGCGTCCCTCTCATTCCTTCACACCAGGAAGAAAGTCCATTAGAATCATATCCGGCTGTCTATCCAGTCCCACCTCCAAGCAACCTAGTTGTTTCCTTTAATTGGGATCAACTAGTCAATCCTCGGTTACCAGCCTCCATACCATTTCAAATTATAGTCCAAGTCTATCGCATGGTTATGGCTGGTACACTTATTGATGAGGGATCTCCTGTGAGTATCCTTTCTTCAACAGCTTGGGAAGCACTTGGTTCCCCACTGCTTCTGCCTAAGATGAGAAACCTTATAGGTTTCCATCGAGAAATCACTCGACCTTTAGGAATTCTTCCCAATGTACCTATCACGTTAGAAGGGAAGACTATCCAAATGGGTCTCATGGTAGTCCAAGGTCCGTTAGATTACAATTTACTCCTTGGACGAGACTATATTTATCGCATACGTGCTATTGTGTCCTCACTCTTCAGAGTGATGTGTTTTCCGCATGAAGGAAGAACGATCAAAGTCGTAGACCAACTTTCATTCCCCGGTTCACACTTCACATATAGTCATCTGCCATTCTTAAATGGTCTTATTTCCATAGGAAATGCCCCAGCACCCACCCCGTCATTCTGATGACGGCAGCTCACCCGGGCGCGTGACTGAAGCCCGGGGGGCATGCATCCTCCTTCAAAATTGGGTCTTTCCAAGTAAACCTTCATTCCATCCACTCCGTGAATGCCATGAAGCTTGGGGGGCATGTACCTCGATTTGTACGATCATGCTGGGGGCATGCAACAAAAAAAATTTTTACAAGCAAAGTTCTCCATGGTTCAAGCTTGTGTAAAAATGAACCCATACCTGATTTACATCTCGTGATTGCCTTTTATCCGCTAAATCCTGCTAGATGAGCCTTGGTTGTTTCATTCCATCGCCACCATCTTTTTGGCCGATCATATGCTTTCACTTGGTTGTTTCTCCTTTCCTGAGGAACCGCAGCGATGAGTGGTTTTATTAGCCAGCCTCTTAACCCTTACGTGTTTCAAGTGAGTTCCACCATTATCGGAACCAGTTGCTATCCCTTATACCACTCGTTCCTTCAGGATGAGTCGCCTTTACGCTCTTTTATGACTCGTAAAATATGAAAAGATTGCCAAGTATTTTTCCCTTTTTGACTCGTTAAAGAAAATAAAAATGGAGGTCCGCTTTCAGCTCTTTTCTGACCATTTAAAGAGGAAAAGATTGCCGAGTCGCTCCTCTTGACTCGTTAAATGGTGATAAGGGGTGGTCGCTTTAAGTTCTTTTTGTCGACCGTTAAAACATAAAAAGATTACCGGGTTTTTGTCGTTTCAAACTCGTTAGTGGTTACGAAACGACGTGGTTTTGACCGCTTTTTTACTTTTTCAGGTCGAAGTCACTAATCATGAAAAGTACTCCTCGATCGTAATGATCGGGCGGTTCTTTTGGGTATTATTTTATACTTTTTCGGGCCCGAGAGACACAACTTTACGAAAAAGGACATCCCTGGAGTTTCCTTTTCTGCTGTCTTTTCAAACTCTCTAAACATGAAAAGGCGCCGAGTTCTTCCTTTGTAAGACTCGTTAAAACTTAATGACATCGGATTTTGTCCCAACACAAGCATATGCTATCCCCATCAAACTTGTTAAAAATAACTGGGGTACTCGCCAGAAACGGTGGGGGGAAAAGAAAATTTTTGAACCATAATTATTACCGTAACGGCAGTATGTCACTCTTGAACATGGCACTTTTTGCTTTCGTGTCCGGGGTGGGGATATTTCATCTCATATCTTTCACTTGCTTCCATGGACTTGGGTACCCTATTTAACCTCTCATTCACTCATTGCCTCGTCATCATGACCTTTGATACATTGATGTCAAATACTGCCAATTCCGTTAATGTGCCGTCGATATGTTCAAGAGAAGTTGACCTCTGTAAAACAACCTCCCTCTGATAGTTCGCACAATCTTGATTCACAACTTCATCTCTCTGTCTCGTGTCGATGATGTGGGAAACATTATGGCCCACCTTCGATCAAGGTCACTCCCTGTCGACTTCAACTCATTATCCAGGGAATTGATCGAGAGACTCCTTTCTGGTGCCTTAGAGCCTGCATGCCTCAATGGCAGGTTCTTCGTGTTCGACGTGAGGTTTTCATCATTAGCCTCCGATCGAATGATTCTACGGGTGTTCGACTTCAGAGCATTGATTCACACGCCGTAGATTGTACCTATAGTACCTTGAGGGCCATTGTCATTATTGGTGGTACCTCTCGCGTCTGTTAACAGTTTCCATTATTGACTGGTAATCAGACGATGTTCATGCATGTTCGACTTCAGTTCATATATTCACATGCTTGGACTTGTACTCTTGTTCGGGTCGAGATGGAGCGCAAGACCCTGGATTGTGTCTGTTGTAATCCAGGCGTGATTCTTGATACTTGACTCATTCACTGGATGGCTGCGACCATACCTGAGTCAATTCATTGATCCTAACCAGATGGCTGCGTCCATACTATGGATCCAGATTATTTATGTACTCTCTTATGGATGGCTGCGACCATACCAAGTACATCATGTAATTGAACTATCAGTCATGTCTCTTAATACAGCTCCTCGGCGGCAGTAACTATATGTGCTCTTATGTGCTCTTATGTGTGTTCTTGTAAAGCATTTCACCCCTCTCCACCTCTCGGACTTCATGCTTTAGGGGGCATCTGTTACACAGTAATTTGTCACCATCCCTGTTACTCCTCTTGTCGTACCTTGGAGAACCCATCCCGGGAGTTATAAGAAGTGACAAAGTCTAAAAACACTTGCATTATGTTCCCCTGAGTATGTACTCCATGTTCCCTGAAGACATCTTATGCAGATTATCCCTGAAAAGTGATCTTTTTCCATTGGTGCAAGTCCACAGTATTCTACCCGCGCCAATGGTGGAGATCCTCAAAAGAGGGTGCGACCATTGGCGCTCTGTCTTAGAGAAACAGTCGCGCCAACTAAATTTAGTCGTGCTTTTTGCCTTAATGCACGTCCGACTGTTGTTTCCTTCATTACATGGAGCTTTTCTGAGGATAAAAAAATCAGTCTTTTGTCGAGCTTTATCCATCTTTATGGCTTTTTGAGGATAATGCTAATCCGCAAAAGGCGTCCTGGTTCATCGTATCCTCCTCCCTTCTTCACCTATATAAGCTTGTCATTATGCATTGGACAAGCTAGTGTTGGAGAGTGTTAGTGCTAGTGATTTAGTGATTGAGTGATAGTAGTGATGATTATTGGTCATGGAGTGTTAGATGTTGAGTTCTTGGAGGAATGCTAGTGAGTGCTAGAGAGGTTATGCTGTCGGAGAGGAGATGCATTGCAAGACACATATAGTTATTCGCCCAGCCAGGAGAAGGGTCGACGTCAGAACAATGGTTGTAACTTTTCATGTTTATTAATTGATGAGCGACTGCTATTATAGTTCCAATCTCATTATCTATCATGGTGATGTGTTGATTTATTTCCTTTCTGACTGAAATATAGTTGTGCCTTGGTAGTTTTATGTTGGTATCTGTCTCTTCCTTTGCATGTGCAGGTGTTCGTTTGTGATCTGTTGGAGCAAGGGAGCGAGGATATCAACTCTGCTTCAATCATAGCGTTGGACTCCAGGTTAGTCTTCTTGATTCACCTTTGATGCATAACTAGGAACTTGCGTAGCAGCGTGGTTTGTTTGTGGCTAGTTCTGTTATAAGCTAGTGGGATCGCCTCTGTCCGCAGAGGGGATTTACCTGACCAACAGTAGTGTTGTCTAATGTGTAATCATACGATGAGAGTGTTCCCATATACTTTTCATGCGTGGAGCACCATCTAATATCCCTGAAGGTACATGGAGAATGATCCAATACACTTATGTACGTGGAATGAGATATCACCCCAAAAATGTAACGCTGAAAAAGAACAACATATCCTACATTTAAAGACGTCAAAACATGTGTCTAGCCTAGCCCTCTAGGTGTGTCACTACGTCTCAAATTCTCCTTAGGTTAATTAAAGGAATTTTGAATTTTATCTTTAATTATGTTTCGATTTCAAGGCTCAAAACTCGATGACACCTTAACACACCTATGATGCAACTAATATGACAAAAATAAGTCTTTTAATTTTACTTTTAACAATTAAAGGCCTAACTAAGTAGGGGAAGAACAAATCAATCAACAATGCAACAAACAAGTTATGCAACAACCGATTTCCTCAACTTCACTATTCCAATCAAAATCAAAGCCCTATATCCAATGCAAATAATTGTTTTTCTTTTCTTTTCTTTTAATGTTTCAAAAGAAAAGAAACATATGAATGCAACTTGATCAATGATGAAAAGAAACCTAACAAACTTTAACTATAATGTAAAAGTTACTTTTCAACTTCAACAATCAATCTATGCATACAAACCCTAATTGACAAGAAGAAATAAATAATGAAACAAAATCTTATAAAAAAGGTGATGAAACTCAGAATTGATTAACACTCATACATAATTCACCCCCCCGGGTGATTGAGGGGAGCAGGGGGGGGGGGATTTCAAAAATGAAACGAAAAACACTCAGAAAATGTGAAGAAATGGAAGAAAACCCCTAAGTAATGACTAAAGGAAAATTCACTCAATTTCACACAAAATCAAGTGTTGTATTGGCTTCAAATAGAAAGGAACACACTCAAAGACATAAGGAAAACTTGTCAGACTAAAGAAAATAAAAGAGAAAGGCAAAGGAATGTAAATTTTTTCATCCTACAAGAGTCAGTGTAGGTGAAAAATAGGAACCATTGCTCTGCAGTGCAGGTGCAGAGAAGGAGATGGTGCATTGGAGTGCTCTATCTCCAAACAAGGGAGGGTGCCGAGGAAAATTTTGCCAAAATACAACATAAAAAAACCAAACCAAGCTTAGAGAAGGGTTTTCCTAGGGTCAATCGAGGTCTAAAAGAGTTAATCAAGGTCACTTGAAGAAGTTAAAGAGGTGCTAAGGCCAAGGAAACCACTAAGGGAAGAATCATTTCCCTGGTATGGTCGCCAATTTGTTATGTGGAATTTACGATTATGGACAAAATTAATTTCCCTAGACCTAGTGGGCTGGTCTATAACAACATAAGGAAAAGAATATAGAGTTTTCCTTAGAGATATTGAAGAATGGAAAGAATCCTACTTGGAATCCATCGCAATCTTTACTTTCCTCCTTTCTTGTAAGCTCCAATCATAGCTCCAAATGTTATAATTAAAACATTCACATATAACTAAAATAAGCCAAGGATCCACAACATATATGTAGCATAATTTAATTACTCTATTCAATGAATTAGCAAGGCATTGAAATACATGAATGTAAATGTAACACAACACATATAGGAAAACAAGATACTCTTTGTATTAATGGAAATAGGAGAGATTTTACAACCAAGAATAGTAGTTGATCTTGTATAGATCTCCCCAAGTTTACTTGTTCTTCCTTGTTAGAAAGCACACCTCAATGTCACCCTAATGCATGAATATGATGACTACTTTATATTCAAGGCAAAAACATGAGGGCATGATCAGTCTCCAAAATCCAACCCTGATGTTACGGATGGCAGTAAATTTGTAGGAGAGGGATGGTAGTTTAGGATTTACCATAATGAGTTTGAGATCCACGCTTGATGGGAGGATGATCTCAAGGAATAAGAGGTGAAGTTTCCAAGGCAGGATCATATATGAATCTAGCTTCTTATCCATGGTAAATGGTTAAAACAACCCATAGAAGATTTTGGAATAGGAATCTTTGGAAATATTTTTAATTTTCCTCAATTTCTAGAATCAATGCACCCTCAGCAAGGACCAAATAGTGTTGACCAATGTTGGTATAGAAGGGAGAAACTGGCATTGAATGAAGGTGGTTAAAAGGGCAGGGTGTGCTAGGGATAAAAACATTGATTTTGGGAAGTTAATCCCCAAAACTAAAACTTTTTGGAAAGGTCATGCTTAGGGATTTGCGTAGGGATGATGACAACATGTTCACAGATGTGGATTGATCTGGTTTGTAGGCCTATTGACAAGATGTGACAAAATGGCCTATAACACTTCTTAAGCCACTATTGATTTTGATTGTGCCCTCCTAATCAAGGCTCCTCCTTTCAACCCTTCCACATTACTATCATAATAAATTAATTCCCTAAACTAGGTAGTGATGGGATAGATGATTTTAAGATTGATTTTTCTTTTTCATGGATGATTTTCATCTGCAAGAGTATTCCTAGCATGACAATGTAATTCTTAAATAATGTAGAATGGAGAAAATACAAAGAATCACTTACAAATAAGAACCAAATAGGAGAACCATCATGAAAACATGAAGCAGATCCTGAACTAAGACAAAAAGAAGACATTGCATGATGACTTAGAGGATTCTAATACTGACTCAAAACCCTTTGGAAGGTGAAGATGAATAAAAAATCATATCTTCCATGGATGAAGTACTGATCATATCTACCATCAATATTGAAGACATAGTAGTAAGGGGAACAACTTGGTATTGCCACCTCATCATGAAGTCCATAACATCATTTTCCAAGTTGTGACTTGTACAAGTGTCATCACTATGTCATATGTGTCCATGTGTCTTACCACATCATCATGTGGAATGCAACGATATGTTTCTAAGGAAAATGAAAAAATGTAATGTGTGGAATTCCAAGAGTCATATGTGGAATTTGAAAAGCCACTTAGTCATATATGGACAAAAGAGTCTTTAGGATAAGTCCAAAAGTCATTTAGAAGTTCAAGAGTTGTTTAGAAGTCCAAATGCTATATTAGAAGTCCAAGAGTCATGAGAGTAATTCAAGAGTCAAGAGGAGATGAAAGGTCATTCCTCTTGTTATAAAAGAAACCTCACAACTCAAGCAAAAGGATTTTGGGAGGCTTAGGCTTTGGAGAGCTATTCTTGGATTCTCTAACTTGGCATAGGAGAGAAAAACTATCTTTAGAGAAGCAAGAAGTGACTTAAGGTTTCACTATTAGAACTAGTGCCTCACCATTGTAACTGTGTACTTATATCTTTCACCTAATAATTGAATCTCGATGAGAAAACACATCTTCATGCATGTATCGTGAATATGATAAGACTATTATTTTGATGTTTTTAGTATATTTTTTGTTCATATGTACTAAGGAAATTTAACTACTTCATTGGATTTGGTACTTATCATGTTGAATGCATGTTGTATTTCTTTTAATGATCATTGTCTATGTGAAATATTTCCTTATATACCTAGTGACTCTTTATTTTCTCTCATTTTTTTCTGTTAGGCTAATATTATTACTTCCTTCCAAAGACTTAGTCTTGTCTCTATCTCAGGAAGGTCTCCTTTTACACATTAAAATTGGTACTAAACAATGTCAACTTACTTGCTTGTTCAAATGTCATGTATATAATATTTTGTGTTATTCATTGAAACCAAGGAAAACCTTTGTGTTATGGTGGCCATGTTGATACTCTGAATGGGATTCCTACTCCAAAATGTGTGAGGTCTAATTGGGACTTCACATCGGGGAGACCCCCTGTTATAGACATTTTTGTGCCCTACAACCCCAAGCATGAAATGTCCATAAACCAAGGGCTCCTAAGTCCCTAAAAGTGTTGTTCTAACCCCTAAAGGAACAAGGTCAACAGATTACAGCTTCTCCCAGAAGTTCTCCATGAAAAACTACTCAGAATTGGTCAAAACAGGATCATTGCAGCTGCTCCACTGGCTAGGTGCGTTGCATCTCACCCAAATGCACTGTGAGGGTGCGTTGCATTTCAAAAGTCCCTTCTGTGGGGTGTGATGGGCGAGAAATGACAAATGGCAGTGTCATTCCGCGAGGTGGAGAGGCAATGGAAGCTTCCAGAATCTTTTCTTGTGACACTTGCCTCACT
Organism: Pinus tabuliformis; assembly: GCA_031772625.1. Taxonomy (NCBI): domain Eukaryota; kingdom Viridiplantae; phylum Streptophyta; class Pinopsida; order Pinales; family Pinaceae; genus Pinus; species Pinus tabuliformis. Next base: position 791,338,113 of record CM062805.1, read on the forward strand.
GAATTCGACCAAGGATGAGTAAGAGTCCCTCAGTCTCCAAGTGGAAGCAAGAACTATCAGAGAGAAGAAACTAATCAAATCGTAAGCTGACTCATCCCCCTTACAGATATCTATATATGGATCCCTCATCCCAGAGATCCAGAGGTTGGAATTTTGCATATTGTAAGGAATTGTTGTTGGTTTCTAGAGACAAACATCAGATTGTTGGGTGATCTAAGCTTTGTTTGAGGTGAAGAGGGGCTTCTTTGCTGGGAGATTGATGCTGGGTCGGAACAACTGGTTGTAACTCCTCCTGGATCTTTTCTTGTTTATCAATAAAAGCTATTTGAGTTTTCCTCCATGCTTTTGTATCATTGATGCTTGTTACATTTGTATGGTCAATTTACATCTGATCCTAAATTGTTTATGAATATAGATCCATGTCTTTGTATAGTGCTATGCTTCTCTGATCTTACAGGTACTTTGTGAAGCTGGGCGTGCAAGGGAGCAGGTAGCTGGGGACTATCAAAGAAGAGAGGGATCGAATCAAAGGATTAGCGCAAGACACAGGTTAGTCTTTCTATTTCTCTCCATCTATAATTCATAAAGGAAAAACGTAAGTAGCTTTTCTCTGTTTGTTTCTAAGGCAGCTATCACACCTTAGTGGGATAGAGCAGTTCTATATAGACACTTTTCCCTGTAACAAAATGGCGACTCCACTGGGGAGATAATTAGTTTGTTTGTTTATCATTCTTTGTTATCTATTTCATAAACTTACAAGTAGCATTCGAACTGCATTTGCCATAACAAATGCAAAGTAGATAACTGCTGCTTCAATCCATCTACTAGATCTGTTTATGATTTAAACAACTAATTTACAAACTATCTGATTGCCCTTGTGATAACTCTTAGATCCTCCTTAGATCTACCCCTGATTGTTGCATTACTGATTGCTTTTTACTCGGCCAAAAACCAAGAACTAAACTGCAAACTGTGACCCGGAGACCAAACAGAGTCTCATTTCGGGCCCAGCGCAGGTACTATTCAGAGATTCTAAATTTCAGCGCACTTCCCGAGTGGACAACTTGCGTTGCATTTTATATTCTCTATGTTACAGGTGCGCTGATCAGACTAGCTCTCTGCAGTTGTGGTTTCTATGGATCATTCTTTCCAGTTCTATTCCTGAATTTTGCTGCCTGTGATCAGTATATGTCTGTTTGAAACCCCTTTTCCTTGCTGTTATTCTGCCTCCTTTGTACAAAAGAACTGTAGATGTTTTTGTGTGTTTATTGAGTCGTTTACAGTTCTCCTTTGCAAAAGTAACATAATCGTATTGTCGCCCTTTGATTTGAAACTGTCGCAAGTGTCGATTTCAGTCCTAGGAAAGAGTTTAATTGTTGTTGATGGTCGATTATCATGTTATTGTTGCTTTTGGTCTGAATTTGTAATTTTCTAGTGTCAAGAACGAGTATTCATTTCAAAATTGTAAGGTGTCGTAATCGTCTCCATTTTTGATTTCGAAAAGAAGCTTGTTTATATTCGTTGCTTGAAAAGAAATTCATATTTGTGCATCACCTTTCTTTTTAGCATCATATACTAAGAAAGTCGAAAAACAAATACATGTATGTGCATTTGCATATAGACAGTCTGATTGGCTTGATTTTCGTTGCATAAAAGAGATAAAAAGTTTGTTTATCATCTTAGAATGCATTTTAGAAATTACATCTACATCTCGTGGTGAACCCGAAAGGCAAACTTCATAAACAAGATTAACTTAAAATAAATTCAATGAATCTAACAACGCTTTGGAACTTAACGCACAACATTTAGAAGTCTAGGCTAGAGACGTATTCCGGCATCATAAAGCTTGGTAACTGTTGTTCTCACTGATGGTTGGGTGATTCCTCCACTTTGAGACGATAAGTGCCAATACGGACTTGTGCTCCCACATACCGTTGAGTATATTTTGGGAGACCCCTATAGGCTTAAATCCTTTATCCATAGGAAGCCGTGTCTGCCGCCTTATCGATCGCAATGCACTGAACACGACATTCGGGAAGATTGACTGCCGTACCGTAAAAATTATTCTGCAGTTTTGCGATTGGTTTGGTACTCCCTCTACCTAGATTTCAGAGCAGTCCCTTTCATTCCTTTTCAGACTCCTTAACGGAAAAGGTCCATCTGAGCACTTGTCACTTCAGGCTCATTAAAAATCGAAGGCGACTAGAGTCATCTTTTATTTTTTCTCGACTCTTAAAAACTGAAAAAACAAGTTGTGTCAAAGCGTCTAAAATTTATTTTAAATGGAATATTCATTACCCTTTCCTGCGTTGATCTTGGGTTGAGAAAATGGAATCCACCAACCAAGGGATTCCCCTTGGAGGAAATCCTAGTCCCTTCTCCTCTTGGGGAGATGTTGGTGCACCCCATATGGCCACATTGTTGCTTCCAGGACTGACAATTGGTTTACCTGTATGGATCTTCTCAACCTCTGTCGTTCAGAACACCACAATTCCTGAACAATTGAATCAACGATTATATGAGTCCATAGTTACCCACCAAACTTATACTTCCTCTAATTCTTCCTCTCCTCCTTCCTCTTCACTTGATGGGGCTGGTAAAGCCAAAAGTTAAGTACCTAAGGAGAAGAAGGAAAGGAAGAAGAAAGAGAAGAAGAAGAAGGAGCCAAAAGCGAATGGGGGCAAACGAGTGTCGTCTAGCGAAAATCCACACACTGCACCGACCAGGCCTAAATCGCCATGTGTCATTTGCAAGGGAGACCACTATCACAGAGATTGTCCTTGCATCCCTCGGATCTTAAGGGACTGGTCTCCTCGTTTGCACAACCCGGTGTCGTCAACCTCTGATGATCATGTTGAAAACACACTGTCAACTAATGAAAGTGAAGCATAAGGACAAAAAGGAAAATATAGATTTCCTTGTAAACTGTGCAAAGGTGATCATGCTGTCCACCATTCTCCCTTCTTAGACGAAGCTAAAAGAGTTTTGGACGATCGTCTAGTTTCACCGTTACAACTTCCTCCTGGATATAAAAAACTCTTGCCGAGTTCGTCACTAGTTGAAAATCCAGCTGGCCCGCTCAGGTGGTTGGCTGAAGCATATATCATTGAAGATAAACCATCTGAATCCATACCAGATGAAAGTCAAAAGGTCGAGGTGACAGTTGACCCAGTCTTGCCTTCAGAGGTTCCATCTTCAGATGATACAGTCACTGAAGAGAACAAGGATGACATCGTCCAAATTCTTTTCATAAGAATAGACTCCAATGAACATGGGGGCAATTTACCCATTCCTTTACCACAGGAAGGAAGTTCGTCAGAGTCGTACCCAGCCGTCTATTCGGTCCCACCTCCAAGCAACCTAGTTGTCTCCTTCGACTGGAATCAACTAGGCAGACCCCGTTTACCAGCTAGTATACCATTCCGAATTATTGTTCAAATATATAGAATGGTTATGGCTGGTACCATCATAGATGAGGGGGCTTCTGTGAGTATCCTTTCCTCAACTGCTTGGAAAGCGCTTGGTTCACCATCGCTTTTGCCTGAGATGAGAAATCTGACAGGCTTTGATAAAGGAACCAGTCGACCGTTAGGGATCCTTCCCAATGTGCCCATAACGTTGAGAGGGAAAACCGTTCACATGAACATGATGGTAGTTCAAGGACCCATGGATTACAATCTACTCCTTGGACGAGACTATGTTTATTGCATGGGAGCAATTGTCTCCTCACTCTTTAGAGTAATGTGTTTTCCGCATGAAGGAAGAGTGGTCAAGCTCGTAGACCAGCTTTCATTTCCCCGATCATACAGAGCAAATAGTCATACACCATCCCTAAATGGTCTTTTCGTGCAAGAAATGTCTCAATCCCCAGTCCGTCCACCCGATGAGCGCGAGTGATTCGGGGGGACATGACTAAAACCCAGGGGGCATGCACCCTGGTCTGCTTCGGCAGGAAAACTTCGGGTATAGGGTAGGTTTCCGCGGGAGAATATGACTAGTTTGTATCCCCATCCGTGATTGGAAGAGGGGATTATTCTAGAACAAGATTCTCTTGTCAAAGTTATGTGAGTTGGTGGGCATCGTCGCTCGCCCTTGTTTATCTCGGTAGACATCGCCGAAGAAGTGTTTTATTTACGCTGTGAATAGAACAATCTTTGGGTAACCTGTAAGAGGTAGGCCTCTCTAGGTAAAACAAATGTCTTAACGGACTAAAGAAGGGGTAACCTTGAAACTCTGTTTTATACCTGGGGGCATGCAAGCCTTTTGGCGTGCAAGCGAAGAGTGACTATTTATTTTTTAAATTTATAGGACCTCTAACCCTTTAAACTCGTAGGATTGGTCATCTCCTAACTTGCATAAAGAAAGGATGTGGGGCAAAACTCTAAAAGTTGCCATTTTTATATGAGACATTCTTATCACATGACTGGATTGATCGAGCAGTGTTATCACAAGGTTCAAGCTCGTTAAAAAATAAACCCGCATCGAGAAGTTTTAGCACATAGTTCAAGCTCGTTAAAAAATAAACATAAGACATGAGAAAATGTTTCCACCTGTGTTTAAGCTCGTTAAAAAATGAACTATTCCCCGGTAAATAACCATCATGAATGTAGTACTTCAGCGATTAAAGCCTTGGTCGTGTTTGCACTGTCACCTCCACTTTTTCATTGGCCGATCATTCACCTCCATTTGATTGTTTACCCATTTTGAGGAACAGCTGCAAAGAGTGATTTCACTAGCCATCCTTGTGACACTACCGTGATTGGAAAATTCCAAACCTTACCTAGAATCAGCTGCTACCCGTTTTATCACTCGTTCCTCAAAAGACGTGTCTCATTTAAGCTCTTTTCAACTGACTCGTAAAATATGAAAAGATTGCCAAGCCATTGGCCCCTCCAGCTCGTTAAAGGGACAGGAAGTGCTATCCCTCCTCTAGATTTTAATCTTTTTTGACCTGAGGGATTATTACACAAAAAGATCGAGCGCTTGTTTTGTTTGGCTCGTTAAAAGTATCGAAAATTGATCCCTTCTATATTGTTTTATAATTTTTTGGACTTAAGGGATTAGATGATGAAAAAGGGATTTTGGAGTTACCTTTACGTTCCTTTTCAGACTCTCTAAAATTGAAAAGGACTGAGTTATCTTTGTCGTTAAACTCGTTAAAAAGATTAATAGCGACAAACTTGTCTATAGACGAGAATGAGTTTCACTATCGCTAGGCTCGTTAAAACATAGCGATGGGTTTTCCCGAGGGGCAAATTATAGAACAAGAATATGTTATCCTCCTCAAGCTTGACAAAAATAAAGAGGTACTGGTCAGCAATGACTGGGGAAAAATTGGGAAGAAAACTCAAAGAAACTTTGTTGGTAGCAAGTCGCTCTTGAACATGACACTTCCGCTCCGTGTCCGAGTCGGGTTGGGTTGTTTCATTCACCGGTCACATCACCATGGTCACGCCATACCATCCATATTTGGGTTTAATGCTACCGATCCATCACATCAGTGTCGCTAATATGTTCAAGAGAAGTCATTCAGAGGATTCACCTGTGTCTCACCCACTACCATATGTTATACTCCATTCTTTCATGACCGCCACCCTGAACGTTATATCACCAGATCGTCCTCACCTCCATTAAAATCATTTGCTCCGTTCCGTGTCATTGATGCGGGATTCATTAAGGCCCTCCTATGACGGATCACTTCTTGTTGACATCAGCTCATTATCCAAGAAGTTGATCTAGGAACACCTCATTCAGTACTTTGAAGCTTGCATGCCTCAATGGCAATTTTCTCACTTCCAGCGACAGGTTTACATCAATGGCCTTCGACCGAAAGATTTTGCATGGTGTTCGACGCCAAGTCCTTTATTCACACCACGTGAATTGTAATGCAGTACCTTGAGGGTCATTATCATTATCGGTGATTCCTCTCGCGCTTGTTAACAGTTTACATCATTGACTGGTAATCAAGCGATGTCTTTCCATGTTCGACTTCAGAACATTTCTCACCTGGATCGACTTGTACTTCGAGTGAAGATCAGACGAGATTGAAGACCCCAGATCTAGTTTCATCCATCTGGGCTGCGATATACATTTAGGGAAATAAAGACATTAAATGTACATCATTGCAGCAAAGATAATCATCCTACCAAAAGGATGGTGGCTCTACCAGAATCATCAGTCTACACTCAGACGATTGTCTGTCCTATGTACATGAAAATGAATTTATAAAGCTAAGCATGGGAATGCCCGCCTTAGCTAGATCATGAAAATATTATGAAGATAATGTATTGTATTGTATCTTATTACAGGTCTCCTCCCAGCATTGAAAGAACTTCGGATCCTCATAATAAAGCATTTCACCCGACACCAAAAGGTTAATGGCCTCATACTTTAGGGGGCAACTGTTATAGAAATTTTTGTGCCCTACAACCCCAAGCATGAAATTTCCATAAACCAAGGGCTCCTAAGTCCCTAAAAGTGTTGTTCTAACCCCTAAAGGAACAAGGTCAACAGATTACAACTTCTCCCAGAAGTTCTCCATGAAAAACTACTCAGAATTGGTCAAAACAGGATCATTGCAGCTGCTCCACTGGCTAGGTGCGTTGCATCTCACCCAAATGCACTGTGAGGGTGCATTGCATTTCAAAAGTCCCTTCTGTGGGGTGCAATGGGCGAGAAATGACAAATGGCAGTGTCATTCCGCGAGGTGGAGAGGCAATGGAAGCTTCCAAAATCTTTTCCTGTGACACTTGCCTCACTGAATTCGACCAAGGATGAGTAAGAGGCCCTTAGTCTCCAAGTGGAAGCAAGAACTATCAGAGAGAAGACACTAATCAAATCACAAGCTAACTCATCCCCCTTACAGATATCTATATATGGATCCCTCATCCCAGAGATCCAGAGGCTGGAATTTTGCATATTGTAAGGAATTGCCGTTGGTTTCTAGAGACAAACATCAGATTGTTGGGTGATCTAAGCTTTGTTTGAGGTGAAGAGGGGCTTCTTTTCTGGGAGGTTGATGCTGGGTCGGAACAACTGGTTGTAACTCCTCCTAGATCTTTTCTTGTTTATCAATAAAAGCTATTTGAGTTTTCCTCCATGCTTTTGTATCATTGATGCTTGTTACATTTGTATGGTCAATTTACATCTAATCCTAAATTGTTTATGAATATAGATCCATGTCTTTGTATAGTGCTATGCTTCTCTGATCTTACAGGTACTTTGTGAAGCTAGGCGTGCAAGGGAGCAGGTAGCTAGGGACTATCAAAGAAGAGAGGGATCGAATCAAAGGATTAGCGCAAGACAGAGGTTAGTCTTTCTATTTCTCTCTATCTATAATTCATAAAGGAAAAACATAAGTAGCTTTTCTCTGTTTGTTTCTAAGGCAGCTGTCACACCTTAGTGGGGTAGAGTAGTTCTATATAGACACTTTTCCTTGTAACACCCCCTCTATGTTGGTGGTGTCGAGCATTGTCAACATTTTGGCACTAGAAGGAGGGTTAGATGACAAGTTGTGCCCATTGAGTCTATTTTGAATGTCTCATATTTATTACCTCTATCCCAAATAATAATCCTAGAGTGTTTTTCTAACCTATCCCACGGTAAAATTTTCATCTTCGAGGAACAAATTCATGACTTGTCTCAATTCAAGTTTGATGGTGATGGAAGTACACTCATAACTAAACACATATCTGATTTTCTTGGTTTTTGTAATCTCATGAAATCAATCAGGGATATTTTTTCTATGTATTATTTACCCTTACCCATGAAGGCCATGTTAATTGATGGTGTCATACCTTTCCATTTGCTTCCATTCGTTCATTTGATCAATTTCTTAAGGAGCTTCATCAAGCTTTTGAGAGGCATGGTTACCGAGAAGTTCTTAAAGGGATTAATCAACTAAGAATGTACCCTAATGAATCAATTGAAGGATTTTCTAAATTATTCCTTCACTTATGTTATGAGTTTCCTGGAGTAGATATGGACTGGAACTTCCTTAAAAGGAAGTTTTAAAATTTGGTTCAAATCTATTTACACAATGAGTCTAAACCCCTTGATGGTTCTTCTCTCCCAAATTTTTTAAATCATGAGACACCCCTAATTTCAAAGGAGGAACCTATTACCCCTTTCATTCCTTGTCCTCCTCCTTTTTTGATACCAATTTAGGGGCCTATATGTATTAATGATTAGGTTGGGAAATCTACAAATCAAATTCTTAATTCATCTTCTCAACCATCATCCACTTCACATTATCTTGATTTGATTGGGGATAATTTGGAATGCTTCATGGAACCTAAGGTGAAGGCCAATCTCAAGATCTGTCAAGATGAGATTATCACCCATAACTATAGTCTTGAATCTGATTTGAATCCATGTAATTCTATATCACCTCTTTCTCATGATCCCTTTCCCCATTAGCTGCTTGATCAACCTATTCCAAATCCAAGTAGTGATTAGATGCGAGGAACTCACATTTCATAGGTAGAGAAGTAAAAAAGTGAATATTATTTCAATATTTCTTATCTTTTTCAAAGTCCTCCATGTTAAGATGGTGTTTCTCCATTCTTGGATGATAATAAATCTAGTAATCGTGGTAATCAATCAAACAAAAACAATTTTCCTAATCCATTTAAAGCCTTAGGAAATAATCATTCTAATGATGATGATTTTATTGTTGTACATGGTGATGAATTCCCAAGTGCATCTACTGATGTTTTGGCTTCTCAATAAGGTTTTTAATTGAAATATTCAAATCTAAAATCTAATTTCATTAAAGAATATGTTCTTATGGAAACTTCCTCTTCAACTCACTATCTCTAGTGCCCTACTGATTTCAATGCATTAACTTGTGAAGAAGATACCCCATGCTATTAAAGTTCATCATATAATGAGTTGGATTTTGAATTAACAAAAGGTAGTGAGGTTACCCATAATGAAGAACAAGGTAAGGAAATCATTGAATATCCATTCCATTCCTTATCATTTCCAGCCTTGCATGAAGAAAAATCTTTTGTTCAAGTTACTCATGAGATTGATTCAATATATCCATGCTTAGATGTTCAATATGAATAATTTGTTGACTTGAGTAATATTTTTGTTGACTTTGCAAAATATGATCCAATCAGTGATGAAGATGGTTGTCGTTTGGATAGTGGTCATCTTGTTCAAATTACTGATAGTAGTTGTCCACGCACCATGCATGATTTGATTCAATCTTTACAATGAAATTCTACAATCCTTGGAAGTTTTGGGATTTTTCACAAAGTTGAGGCACTTCAACTTCCGTTGATGGTTATGTTAGCTTCTCACGACTCTGGTAAGGTCCCTGAACTAAGTCATATCTTGAAAGATATTCATTATTTGATATATAACTTTCAAGATTTGGTTTTTGATCGGATTGAAGATTCTATTTTAGTTAGACCATCTCCATGCAAACCTCTTGTATCAAACTCGGTTTTGGAGTGTATACCTTTCATTGATGGAAAAATCTGTGAATTCGATCATTTTAAAGATTATCATTGGTTGAAAGATTCATACCTATAAGATTCTTTTAAAAATAATTAGCTCTAAATTTTTCTTGTGAATGTTTTTATGCTAATCATTTTCTTCATGGAGTCAGATGCCCCCTTGGGTGTTAATTAATTCTTGAGTTATATGGTGAATCAAATCCATATTTTTCACCCATTACACCCTGACTAGTTTCATGTGTTTGTTATACTAACATTCATTTTCAATTCTTTCAATGATTGTGATGTCGGTTTAGTTTATAATTAGGTAAAAGGAAATGATTTGTCACATTTAGTATGTGAGGAAGATGATTTTAGTATTTAGAGCATTTGCAAATTTGTTCAAACTGATATATCTTTGTTTTAGCTAAATCCACAAGGAGTTGTTTCTCCATGATCTCGTGTCCTGAAAAAATCACCAGACAATGAAAAATAGAATCAATGGGACAAAATATAATTCCTGACCCAAATTCTCAATCATGCAGTAAACAATCGGATCTATGCTATAAAGATGAGGGACCAAACCTGGATCCTCGCATGTCGGGGGGGGTTTGAGTATGATGCAGATATTGCGCTCCAATTGAGTGATCCAACACATTCGCAAGAGATCCCTATCCCTGCACACAATCATGACAAAACAAAGATTACATGTGATCTTCCTCAAAATATTGATAGATAAAAACAATAGATATTGATATATATAACATGATGAAAAAAACTCATATAAGGAAGGGAACAAAGATTTCCATTAATCACAAAAGAAACAATACAATGATGGTGTTTCACCTCCAATTATCTTCTCCACAATCCGGTAGAGTTTCCCCACTATATCCAAGAAGTGAGCATGAAGAGAGTTTCCCCACTATATCCAAAACTCCAAAAAATAGTTGACCCTCTTAGATGGTCTAGTATAATTAGGCAGAAGAGAGGTCCCGGGAGAATGTATCTAGATGCATAGGACAAAGAGAAGTCATAGAAAATTCTAAGAGATAAGTCTTTGCCAACTCGAATAGACAAGGAGTCAAACTGATCTCTTAGGGACTAAGGCACTCTAGAAGAAATCCCTGGTCATTGGCACTAAAAGGGGAGAAAACGTCTATGGCTACTCCCATAGAGTGGGCTTGAGAGTGACTTTAGGTCTACAATCACTCCCATAGGCTTCTGTGCAAGAAAAATTGGGTCAAACTGGTAGAAAAATAATCATGAGTCTGGAAAAATTCATTCAGACTCAAGTATTGAGAGTTAGTGACCTAGAGAGGTAAAATAGGTTGATAACAAATGCCCCTTAATGTATGAGGTCAAAAGAGAAGTTGATGGCTGAAATACATTATGATAAAGCTCAGAGGTCCAGATGAGAGTGAGGAAACAAAACCAGGACTACAGATTGGACAACTTTGGATATGAAGTCTCATATGTGTTGATAACATCCCTGAGGCGAGCATACCCATGCTTAGTCATAAGAAAACACTAAACAATGCCACCAAAGAATACACTAGGGATCCATGGAATGAAGTATGAGAACATAGCTATGAAAGACATACACAGTGGATCCATTTGACTCAATAGATAGAACATAGCCACCAACAAATACAATCATGTATGTATGTCACAATATGCATCAGTAGAACTATGGACACATGACAAGAAAATAAATGTCTCAAGATAGCCCTCAAAGTAAATCAAATATACATAACTCCAACGCAGCCTAGGAAGGATTCCATATTTTATTAAGATATCCCTAACCCAAGATCTTCGACATAACCTTGATGTCATGAATCTACACCATGTGAATAGATGAATTGAAGTCGAGCATGGTAGAGACTGCCTCATTACCAGCCAAGGAGGTAGACCAGTAATAGATGTGAGGGAATACACCAATGAGGAAAATGGACCCAAAGGTACCTAGTATAGTCCACTAACTTTGAATAAATGAGCTAATGTCAAACACTAGTGAACTCGATCAATCAGGAGCCAATTATGTAAACCCAATATCGACCACGAGGAATCCTGGCACTGAGGTCTGCAAGCTCCAAGGTACTACTAGTTCATAGATTAAGCTCTTGGATACTGTGCTGAAGTTGACAAGAGAAGATCCATTGAAGGAGGGCCTTAATGTATCCCCCATCAATCGACACAGAACAAACCAGGATGATGTGGTGAATGGATGATGTCATGAAGTGATGAAGTACAACTGACACGGGGATGGACGACTCAAAAAGGTTGTTGGGATAAGGTCCTTGGGCTCAATTTTGTTATGTTTTGAGTCCTTTTTGTGATATCTTTTTGTAGCAAAGGTAAAGTCTCCACAAAATGTGGAAAGCAGAGCGCAAAGCTAAGTAGAGTAAAAGGGGCTTTAGTACCTTAGGCGGGTAGGTGATAGAGCTATTTTGAGACTCGCCCATGGTCCATGAACCATGTATTATAAAGCAAATTCTATAAGTAGTTGATTCATAGTGAGTCTTAGAAGATAAATTTTTGTGAAGAATCATTCTAAGGGAAAGGTGCTAAGGAAGGAAAGGTTTGTTTCATGTACTTAGGCGAAAGGGGAAGGCTCCTGCAATTGAGTAAGTGAAGACCTTGGTAAGTCTGCAGCTAAGTGCATGGGCCCCTGCAACTGGTGCATAGGGATAAGAAGTTTGTATCTGAATGATTATACTTAATAAAGACTGTTTTGGGCCGAAATTGAAGCATTTGCGTCATTTTATTTACTTTTGCAAAATTTATGTATCTTCACTCTATAATTTGTTTTATATGAATGAATGCTTATTTACTACGTGAATGTGGTAGATCTATAATCTTTAAGCATGATAAGTATAATTAACCACCTTCGCAAAGGTATGAACGTCATTTAGCTAGAGTTGCAGTAGTTGTATTTCAGAAGAAGTAGATCTGCGCGAAGGTATATCTGAGCTATAGGATCCTTCGGAAGACCATCACACGGGCCTCTGGATATAGAAACCTTGTTCTAGCATCCCCCAATACTTCTTCGAGTGAGACTAGAGCTTGCACTACGCAGGTTGTTACTGAAAGGGCCAGCAGTTAGGGTTTTGTTGCTTGTGGTAGTTAAAGTTGAACTTGGGTCAGGCCCCATAAAGCCAACAGATGGTTTCATTGCTGGGATTGGGATCAATCTGAGGAATGTGTGATGTCAAATAAGTGGTTCCCTACTAAGAAAGAAATTGAGAAGTGGCTCGATCAGAAGGAACACACATTTGCAACTCAGGAGAATAGGAATCTATGGTTATCCAAGGAACACTGGTTGAATAGATACATATACTTAGACAAGACTGAAAACCTTTTTTTTTCTTCCATTGCAAATTGCATGAGTGGTTGTCTAGATTGGCTGATAGTCAGGGTACGTGGAGACTTGACGACCATATTGTGTGGACTCCAGAACTGGTAAGGCGCCTGGAATATTACGAAAAAAAACATCACGTGGGTTTTTGATCACTGGATTGATCGTATCATAGGAGGATTCGTCACTAAACTTTTGATTGGTATGTCTATCAGCTATAGAGAAGCATAGCACAAGCTCTTCAAGGGATCGCGAGGTAAGTATTTAAAATCTTTGAAAACTTGGATTAAGATGTTGTTGTGTGAAAAACAGGTTATGCCATTACCTTGATTTTTGGGACTACGTGAAGCGGAAAACCCTTAAGAAGGAATGGAGAATCAGGCTCTGAATATAGTTCGCTATTGGGATCCTCTTCAAGCAATGATGAAGGAACTATTATGAATACACCGCGAAGTGCGTTGCAGTTAGTAAGTCAGGGTATCCTGTGAATACCTCATCCATCCACTCCACCTTCACCTCCACCTCCACTGCATACACCTACACCTTCACCTCCACCTCCACCTTTGCACCAACCATTCAACATAGAGAACGCAATGAAGATGTCGATCTTTAAAGGGGCAGGGAGCAAAGACCCTGAACAATTCTGGTTTGTTGAAAATGTTGTATGGACAACACAAAAGCTCATTGATTTTTATCTAAAGAAAGCACAGCTGATCACAATGCTACATGATAGGGTGCTAACTTGGTATATTAAATTCTGTCAATATCACCCTTTCGTGACATTGACAGATATTCAGAAAGCATTGAACAGTGAGTTTAAGAAGCATAAGTCTCAAGTGTAGTCTGTCAAAGAGTTTAATGAGACACATCAAATGGTAAATGAATCCTCATAGGACTTCAATCAGAGGCTAAAATTCCTAATACGACAGGCTAATAAGAACATCACGGATGATCAACATAGAGATTGGTACATTACTTCATTGTTGCCTCACCTAAGATTACCATTATCACAACAGAAGAAGTTGTGGAGATTATGATGAGGTTGGAAGCCTCGCTAGTGCAACATATGAATATCGGAGTACAACAAATTCACTCGCAGCTGGAAATTCTGCACTTGGAGTTGCAGAGCCTGAAGAAGTGAAAGGAAGCCTAGCCTGAAGTTTGCACAAAAGTTTGGTGCTTGAAATGCGAGGGCCATGGTCATGATAAGGGTCATTTTCTAGTTTATCAGAATTATCTTATTTGGGGGGGGGGGGGGGGGGTGTTTCCCCCTAAATCCATAAAATACTATTGGGTTGAGCACAGGAGCCATGCCATGGTGCGCTATTTGTCAGGTTATAGGACAATATATGACAGATAATTATCATTTACTACATGAGTTTGTATAGATCCCCCAACAGTTGTTTTGCAATTTCTGCAAATCTATAGGTCATGATTAGCGCCATTTTCGAAGTTATGAATTAATTATGGATAGGACCCCTACATATCCAATGTAGGCAGAAAATCAGCCTCAATATCAAGGCGTGGGTGCAACGCGTGGAGGATTCCAAGGGCATGGGAGAGGAGGAGGAGGAGGGGTTGGCATAGGTCACAAACAAGTTATTTGTTATAACTATGGTGAAGCTAGACATTTTGCGCATGAGTGTTAGAACCCAACACATCCATCTTTTCAATATTGCAGACATTTTGACCATGTGATAGAAGATTGCCCAATACTTATAGAAAAGTTGCAATAAAAGAAGACACAAACCCAACAACCTACACAGAATACCCATATGATGAGGGCAGAGCCTCGCGAAGAATATCATAGCATTAATATCATAATGTAGTGGTATGGCCATAGGAGAAGATAAGGGGAAGAAACCAGAGACGGATGGATGGGTGCGCAAGGCCACTGAAAAGGAATTTAGGTTTGACATGAACAGGACTAAAGAAACTTTTATGGAGGCCAAAAACAATTTTTTTGAAGCTTCTACGTCGGGGAGTCAGGAAAAACCAGTTGGAAATAAAGAAGTGCAAGATGTGGATCCTTCGCTGTTAGCCACGTTTCTCAAAACTTGTATGAATCTATTGAGGGATAAGAAGGGGGTAGAATGGATCCAAGAGTTGATTGACAATTGTATGGGAAAAATTAAGATGCCTTCATAACATCATGCTGGCAAAAAACTGGGTAAACATAAGAAGCAAACCGGGCATGAGATAAGGCTAACCGCACAGATTGAAGAGTATGAAATGGACCAAGTCATCTTGGATTTGGGTTCTGATGCGAATGTATTGCCTAAGAATACATGGGAAAGGATTGGAAGACCTGCACTGTGATGGTATCCTATACATCTACGCATGGCCAATCAGCAGAAGATCATTCCTATGGGACACTGGTATGGGGTAACAGTCGATATTGAAGGAGCAAGTGCTCTTGTAGATTTTGAAATAATAGAAATAATAGATGAAGGAAATAGTTACCCTGTGCTACTAGGAATTGATTGATCCTTTTATATGGATGTAGTGATTAATATGAAGAAGCGAAAGATGGCATTTGAGAGGAAGGCGCTCATGGTTATTGTGCCACTTGACCCTACTGAAAGAGCACGCTACATTGAACCGGTCCATGACTATGAGGAAGATGATGATTTGGATCAAATCTACAAGAATACTCCACGCAACAAATATTAGATCAATCCCACTACAGATGGATGGATCATGTGGGATAGATACAAATCCTGTATCTCAAATTCATATGAGGAGCTCGAACACTAGTAGAATAGGCTGCATGAGGTCTCTACGATACGTTGCAATATGATGAAAAAATTGTTGTGGTGCGTATTTACTGAGGTAAAAAAATTGTTGGGTGCAGTATAGGGTTTATAAATGTACCAACATTTAATTTTTCAATTTGGATAGTTCGCAAACTTCGTGACACAACACTGGGAATGCTAAAGAAAGCCCCTCGCAACCTACAAAACAAATGCTAGTCTATCTTGCATATTAATCTCATCAATAAATGAAATTCTGCACTAAAATAGAATTCGAGAAAACACCAATCCAAACAACTAAATTATGTGGGAAATAAAAGGGCAATTAACAATGCAAAAAGAAATTTAGAAAGGAAATCATAATTGGAAACCAAATAATGTCGACACAATATCAAGAGACTGTAAATGCTGGAAGGAATTCAAAATCAATTCAAAATCATTTCGCCTATACTAATTCTACTTGTACTAATTCTGGGTGAAATTAACTTGAAAGGAACGACAAGTAAACCTACTATGTAAATAACTATATGAAAGAAATTAAATTAATATGAATCTCACCTTCCTTGTCCTTGAGAATAAATCATGGAGAACTGACCAGAAGTTTAATGGAAAGTAAATATTATTGTTTTCAACATAATGCAATTTTCATTCATTAATATCGGCTCCGCGGCATACAAGTAATATATGGTTATTGTAAGCATAGATTGAATGAATATATCAATACCTCAAAACCATAATTACTCATATCGTTTTCATGTTCTGGAATATAAATCAATTACAGCTCATCAACGCATAAGGCAATCTTGTAGATAAGAACAACTAGAGGGACACAATTTGATATGAAGAAATATCCCAAGTGTAAGCAAAAATCTGAAGTACATGTACAATTTATTAATGCTGCAAATCAATGAAGTTTAGAGCTGAAAGGAAAATGTTGCAGCAAATTAGATAACAATAATCTGGAGAAGGAAAGAGACTATAAAATATTAAATAAACTTCACACAATAAATGAAAATTTAAATGCTAATTAATTTAAGCAATGAAGAGTGGTGGCACGTTGGTCTGGTGGCCAACCCAGCCAGCTCACACCCTTAATAAACCTGGTTCACACAGTAATTAGAATCATTAGACACAACAAATAGATAAATAGAACATGTTGGGAAATTGCTTCAATTAATTCCTTAAAAAAACAATCTTTACATCAAGCAGATAATGCTCAGCTGTAGCAAGACAAGAGGAGCAATCCACCAGTTATGAACTACGTGAGGCTACATTGGGATATCTCCTCTTCCCTTCTGCAGCTTCCTTCGTGCGCACAGCCTCTGGCTCAATCAATTTCCTAATTCCTGTCTGTGTAATTAATTGAATAATTGACTGACTCCCTATTATTTCTCCCAACAATCTCTTGTATAGCATCAAATTACAAATTGGGCCTTTTAATTCAGCTAGTTAAAATATAGAAGATTATTAGTTTAACAATTTTCCGAAATAAGAATTAGTTTGAACTGAGCGTCGAAAGAGGGAACGATTCTAGTGAATCGTTCCTCTTTTCCTGGAGTAGTTGTTGCTGGAAGGTGCGATTCAACTGAGAGAAGTGGTCTCATACTCCTTCACCATATATGCCCAAAACAGAAAGAAGTTTCCATACAATCATATCCAATAGTTGTGAACAATAAAGAAAGCCCAAACACTCTAAATTTTGATCGGTCCAAATTGACTAGTTAATATTTTGAGATCGCAATCGTGTGGGATCAAAAGTGAGTTCAGCAGAAGGTCGAAGCCAATTAGTAGCATTGATGAAACTCCTATCCAGAAATGGTTTGGCTTCTTCAGCTGTGAGTTCCCTTGTCCATCCAGATTTCATGGTAGTTCCTGCACCAGGCCCAAAGCATTGGTGCATTCCATAATATGCAATGTTTTTATGTCGCGGGTGACCAAAGTCTGACCAGGCTTCAGGCCCAAGGTTGACGTTGAACCTTGTTGTACAAAGAATCCAATGGTGCTTCATTACTGCCACTGTCAACATTCAAATTAGCCTATTAGACCCTAAAAGCTACAATGAACTGGATTCCAATGATGGCACCACTGCACTAGAAAGTTCAAGTCGAGATACACGCAGAGCACCAATCAAGTGTTCAGGTGGCTCATCCATGCTATTTCCCTGAACAAGGAAAGCCATATCAACCACCAAAGTTGTCACAACTCCCAAAACTAAACCCAACACTCCATTAATGACAGTTGAAGAACCTATATCAACATCTACCTCTAGGTACCTTTTCCCACGGTAATAATTACAATCAACTGCCTTGCCCAAAATACAAGGTGTACTCCCAACACTCTGCCTGACAATCCAGGAACCCTTTGGAATAGATGGAATAAATTTAAGCCTACTATTCCTAAATTCATTATCGCCATCTACAAAATGCTGCAATAGTGACCCTTGTTACACTAAAAAATGTCACTATGGCTATTTACAGTTGGTATGGCTCTATCAACAGTCATACTACCCTCTTAAGCAATTCTTATGCCTCTGCTATCCATTTCAAACTCCAAGAAAGAGAGAAAGTCTTTATAAATGTGTTTATCTCTGGGTAAGCAGGTTCTCTCAAACCTTGCCTGCGGGTACGCACCTATTGTTCATGAGGTCTGCGTCCAAGGACGCTCTGTATCTAAAGGGGCAGGTGCGTCCCTCTGAAAAGGTTAAAATGCGCAAGTTTTATCTTCAAAAACTTACTTGTGGTCATTTCTAGAGCATTCTAGAAGGTTGTTCGACGTGTATTGAGTGCCTTCAGATGGTTCATGCACCCCTACCAAAGAGGAACTTATCCCATCAATAAGGGAGTGATCCCATCCAAAGAGGGGACTATCCCATTGATGGTGGACCTGATTAACTTCCTCTTGAGCACTATAAATATAGGCATTGGGCCAGAAGGAGGGAGGTTGAAAGCTATACATTTCTAAGGGTAAATGTTGTAGGAATTAGGACTCCCATTTAGAAGCTTGTGAGGAGAGATTGCCATCTTTGCTTGTTCTATTTGGAAGTGGGTGAGCTTTGTCAAAGTAGAGGAAGACTCTTGTGGACCCTGGAAGGAGCTTGCACAACACCAAGGCTCAGGTTGTAATGGTTCCTTTTGATTACCTTTAATGCAAATTGGTCCATTCTTCTCAATAACTTGTTATTTATGGGTTATTTCATGTACTCCTTGGTCTATATGTTGAATATGCTTTGTTTTATGTTATAATCAGGTGCTATTTAATTGTTTGACTGTTGGTGATTGCAGGTTTTGGAGAAAAGGAGGAGCTCATCCAGATCAACAAAGCTTGGACTTCTACAACAGCGTTTGGACAAAGGTAAGAACGAAACACTTGATTTCTCATATCATAATGCATGTTTAGAGAAGGATAGCTCCAGTTTGTTTTGTTTGTCATTAGAATGTCTTAGACTTCTAGGAAGGTCGGTTGTGTCCGCACTCTTGACTGATTCCGTGTGACAAATTGGCGACTCCTTGGTTCTCCTTCATTGAACCAATCCCCCACCATCCTTAAGGCCTTTGATGGCCATGGGTTCCGTCCGTTTGGTATTCTACAGGAATTGCCTATAGGGGTAGAAGGTAAAACCGTTAGTCTGGATGTGGAAGTGGTTGATGCCCCTCTAGACTACAACCTTCTTTTGGGTCGAAGTTGGTCATATGCTATGACAGCGATCGTTTCATCGGTCTTCAGAGTAATTAAGTTTCCACATAACGGTAAGATCGTGACTATTGATCAGCTGACATACTTTTCATCCGACCCAGCCTCTTCAGAGAGTATTCAGCATGTCGGTAAGACGACAATCCCTTATAGGGACGTTGGTGTAGGTTTAGTTAAGGATTCCGGTTTACTGGGAACTTTTCCTCTCCCTCCGCTCAGCGTAGAACCTTCGTTTGCAACAATTCATATGATTACATCGGAAAACATTATTTATGGTGATCCTTGGTTTGTCCCATCTGACTCTGAGATAGACTCATTCGGTAATGCTATGCCCTTGAGTCCATATGAAATTGCTTATGAAGCTCTCATGTCTTTTATCGACTTTCATTCGACTGAGGTCAACCAAATGAATGTGGTCAGTGAAGAGTCACTTTTCACCTCACCCTTAGAATGGATAGCGTTTCCCGAAGTCGTGTCATCTGACGAACAACTTCGCGAAATCCTAAGTGTAGACGATCTACCATGGGAGGATCTCCATCACAGATCTTCGTTTTTACCTAAGGATGATGCATTTGAAAATGATTTTTCATCTATCTTTACCGCTGAATATGTCAAAAACGCTCAGGATCCAACGAAACATTCTGATTCAGAGTTGAATTTAGGGAATATTTCTCGTACTATTCCCATTGATATTTCAGTGAAGCCCGGAATTGAGGAGAACATTCATATAGGTGCCGCATGTACAGAAGAAGAAATCCAAACTTACAAGGCCCTATTCCAAGAATTCCGCGATGTGTTTGCCTGGTCTTACAAGGAAATGCCAGGAATCGATCTTGCCATTGTTGTTCATGAAATAAAGACCTACGCGGATGCTAAACCCGTCCGGCAACGGTTGCGTCAAATTCACCCTCGAAAAGCGGCTGCGATTAAAGCAGAAGTCGAAAAGCTGTTGAAAGCAGGTTTCATTTATCCAATCCCGTTAACAGATTGGGTATCGAATATTGTTCCAGTCAATAAGAAACAAGCAACAATAAGAATCTGTATCGACTATAGGGATATTAATCGAGCTTGTCCAAAAGACAACTATCCTACGCCTTATATCGATCAAATTATTGATGATTGTGCCGGAAGTGAAATGTTTTCCTTCATGGATGGTTTTTCAGGCTATAATCAAATCAATATTCTACCTGCCGATCAACCAAAAACGGCATTCATTTGTCCATGGGGGACATTTGCTTATTGCAAATTACCTTTTGGGCTTAAGAATGTCGGGGCCACTTTTCAACGGGCGATGTCTTACGCATTTCACGACATCAAGCACATTGTGCAACCGTATCTCGATGATTTACCTGCTCATTCTTTACGTCGAGCTGATCACCTTGTCCACCTACGAGCAATCTTTATGAGGTGTAGGCATTATCGAATTCGGTTGAATCCCCACAAGTGTGTTTTCTGTATAGAAACAGGTCGATTGCTGGGATTTGTTGTTTCAAAAGCCGGCATTCGCGTCGATCCCTCGAAAGTCGAGGCTATCATCAAATTGCCTCCTCCTTCGAGTTTGCGCCAACTCCAAAGTTTGCAAGGGAAAGCAAACTTTTTACGCCGATTCATCCCAAACTACGCCGAGGTCACTAAAGGTTTTACACGGTTGTTGAAACAGAACGTTCAGTTCTTTTGGGACGAGATTGCCCAACAATCTTTTGATGCACTTAAACACGCGTTGACCCATGCACCGTTGTTGCATCCTCCCAACTACAACCGAGACTACTTCTTATACCTCGCAGCTTCGCATTCCACCATTGGAATGGTGTTAGTTCAAGAAGATGAATTCGGAACGGAGCATGTGATATATTATCTCAGTAGGACCTTAAATCCCACTGAGCTAAAATATTCGCATGTGGAGAAATTGGCTCTGGCAGCCGTTCAAGCTGTCCAGCGTTTTCGTCACTACATTCTTCTCCGTAAAACTACAGCTATTTCAGATTGCAACCCTATGATTTACATTTTGACAAAACAACTGCTAGGGGGCAAGTACTCTAAATGGATCGTTATCTTGCAAGAGTTCGACTTGGAGTTGGAGAAGTCCAAGTCTAAGAAATCCTTAGTTTTTGCGGAATTGATGTGTGATTTCCCGCGTACTAACACAGAGACTGTGGCAGAGGAGTCTATTGCGGACGAATCTTTGTTTCTTATCAGTACTTTAGATCCGTGGTATGGGGATATAATCATCTATCTCCAAACCCAAACCTTTCGGCCAGAAGCTTCAAAGGTGGAACGTCGAAAAATTCGGTTTCAATCCCAGCAATACAAAATTATTGGAGATACACTTTATCGCCAGGGGGCAGACTTAGTTTTTCGACGTTGTCTAACTCACGAAGAGGCTGAGAGAGTTTTAAATGATTGTCACTCTGGAGCATGTGGCGGTCATATGTCTGGGTATGCCACAGCTCAGAAGGTGTTGCGCGCTGGTTACTTCTGGCCATCTATGTTTACAGATTGTATCATTGCAGTCCGGAAGTGCCACAACTACCAAGTGTTTGATCGAAAGATGCGCGCACTGCCTGCTCCTCTCCACCCTATAATTGCCGTTGGTCCATTCGCCAAATGGGGTATCGACTTTATTACTTGTAACCCTCACTTGGCCGGGGGGCATGCGTATATCATCCTCGCGGTTGATTATTTCACTAAATGGGCCGAGGCGATGCCTACATTCGACGCAAGCGGCAAAACAGCTTCAGTTTTCATATTCAATCATATTATAACTAGGTTTGGTGTCCCACAAGCAATCATTACTGACCATGGGAGCCATTTTCGAAACACCATGATGACTGAACTTACAAGCCAGCTTGGTTTGCGCCATGACAGCTCTACTCCTTATTATCCGCAAGCCAACGGCTTGGTTGAGTCTATCAACAAAGTTCTGGTTATCATGATCCGACGAACCATTGGTATTCATCGGTCGAATTGGCACAACATGTTATTTTCGGCGCTACGGGCATACCGAACCTCAGTGAAAACCTCAACAGGGTTCACTCCTTTCCAGCTAGTTTATGGCTTGGAAGCGGTGTTACCCATTGAATGTGAAATCCCATCACTTCAAATGGCTGTCGAATTACTCCCAGCTACTTCCGAAGAGGAGAAACGTTTATTGTACTTAGCTAAATTAGATGAGACTCGACGTGACGCTGCATTGGCAATCGAGACTCACGTGAAGCGAATGAAAGCTCAGTATGATAGAAATGTGACCCCTCGAAGTTTTTCGGAGGGAGACCTAGTGCTTTTATACGATCAAGCTAACGATAAGCTAGGTGCTGGAAAATTCGTTCCCATGTGGCATGGACCCTATATTGTAAAGCGAAAGCTAGCAAAAGGGGCTTATGAGCTGGTAGATTTTGATGGGGACACTTTGGGTAAACCCAGAAATGGACTTTACCTAAAGAGGTATTATGCTTAAATGGTGGGTATGGAGAATTTTTAGTTAGGTTAGGTTTTCTTTCTAGCTAGTATGATTGTTAGTTAGTTAGTGTGCTTAGCTTAGTGAGTGTGTTTTTCGTCGTTATTCTGGCTTATCTTGGTTTTACTCTTGATATTACAGATGTCGACGCCTCTCCAAACATACATTGGATTTGCTGATGGTGCTTGTCGTAGTACACAGAATATCTCTTCCGCAGCTTGGGTTATCTATTCACCCTCTGACGAGTTAGTTTCTATGCATGGGGTAAGCCTCAGTCAAACAACGAACAACATTGGAGAATACAGTGCAGTGGTTGAATTATTATCCGAATCTATTTCATTTGGAATTCGACGTTTGATAGTGAGGTTAGATTCTGAACTTGTTGTATTACAGCTTAATAGAGTTTATGCCATTAGAAATCCTGTGTTATTAAGGTTGTTTTTGAGAGTGCGTCTCTTGGAACGTGAATTTGATTACATTGAATATCAGCATATTCCAAGGTCCTTAAATACATTAGCAGATGCAATTGCTTCTCAAGTGTTGGACAGACATTTACGATAATCATGCAAGTAAACTTAAAAACATTTCATCATACATGTTAAACAAGATGAGCCGGTAATAGTGATATATATATAGATAGGAGTGTGTCAAAAAATATACATCGTCTTCGATCATAGGTTGAAAAACACCTTATGATCGGCAAAAATGATAGAATACAAAAAGTCAAAAATGTCACATGTGTCTACAAAGTGACTAGCCAATCACTCGTGGTGCTCCCTATACGACACCACTGCACGGGCTACCTTGCGCAAAAATCTCCTAAACGGTCCAGGGACCACGACCACATAGCGCTGAAGTCTGATAGGAATATCATCCATAGTAGTCTCAGGTATATCCGCCGTCAGACGCTGTAGATCATGCTCCAACTCAGCTAGTACCTCTGCAGCCGCCGTGTCCTGTGGGGCCGGTACCAGTGCAGCTGGATGTCTCCTCTCAAAAGGCCGGAGGTTGGCTGGACGCTGTGGACCAACATCTGCATTTTGAAAATTTTACTGTCAATTTTGAGACGATATATATAGAAAAGAAAAAAATACATAATTTGAAAACTCGTGAAAAATAAAGTACCTCTGTCATCCCATTGTTCTCCCTGTGGAAGAACCATGTCCGGATCACCTCGAAAATCTACTCCGGCATACGGAAAGTCCTGAATCGCAAACACCTGGTCCTCTAACCAGTGAAAATAACTGTCAGTGAATCGAACAACTGCCGCACCCTCGTCCGGATGCCGGGCCATCACCGCAACCCATCGTACCAGCTTTGGCTCCTGAGGACCCAAAATATCAACAGTGAGATGCTGAGGGATCAAAATCGGAATTCTCTCTAGGGAAAAGCTCACGACTATAGGCCCATATCCAAAGGTCTTTAGTTTCCCGGTCTTTGCCCTGGTCAGTTGAGCTTTTAAGTTAGCCGACACCGCATCACACCAGTTGAAGATGGTGCCTTGGAGACAGTCAATTGCCATCCGCATTTGGGACCCAGTGGCAATATGTAAAGTGGCTGAGCCACAAATCCTGGTCACAGTGAAAGCTAAGACCATGAGTTCACACCGAGAGATGTATTTGATCTCTATGCCTTTCGCATGGTGTCGATCAGGTAGGCACCAATCTGCTCGGAGACTATCAAGGGATTGGCCACCCGGCCTAGTCCCGGCTAGATTGAGTTGCTCGCCTCTATTCGTCAAGCCAGTGAGAAAGTAGATATCAGAGGGCTCTATCTCGAGTTGTTGCCCCCCGATATAAAAGCATTGCTCTTGAACATTTCATCTCTTGACCAGCCACTCCAAGAATCTTACCTGAGCCCTCATGCCAGGTATGGCCCAGTATTTGTATAATCCACATCCTCTTAGGGCATCAAGGGAAGGTTGATGATTGATTGCAGCTTCATCAACCTCCTCATGCTCTCTTTCTCTCCAATCCAGCATGATAAGTGCCCTACACATGAACAAACAGGCATTAAAATCAATTTTGGGTAAATTCAATGGTTAATTTGGGAGCTTGGGGTTTCAAAATCCGCGTTTTGCGGAGGACGCACCCCGCGTTTGGCACACAATGCGCCGGGACGCAGGTGGCTTGAAGGTAGCCTGCGTCCCCCGACCTTTTCCCTGTGTAGGAAAAAGTCGAGGGATGCAAGCCAGCCTTTAGGGAACCTGCGTCCCCCGCGAAGCGGTTTTCAAAACCCAAAACCCCCCAAAAATCAAAAATGAAACCTAAAATAAATTTCTAAACGGATGAAATTGACAAGGAGGATGTTGTGAAATACCTGGAAGAAACGGCGGTCGATTCTAATGGTCGGATTTTCCACAGCGACCACGGGAAGTTTCTTGTCAAAAGCTCCTTTTTCAACCTCAACAGTCAAACGGTAAAAATGACATGGTAAAAAGTCTTTTTATAGGTTTTTTGGATGAATTTGTTCATTTTTCACCATGGAAAGATGTTTTTCGATGTATTTTTGCCTATCTTAAACAGGTATGAGTAATGTGTCGCTTTTGTGCAAGACAAAGGGACTTAGAAGGAAAATTGTCATTTTTTCACGAACAAAATATCAGAGTCATCTTTTAAGCCCTTTTCTGACTCCTAAAACATGAAAAGATTGCCGAGCGTTTCTTTTACACTCGTTAAAACGGAATTAAAAGACGGTCCCCTTATAACTCTTTTCTGACCGTAAAATCAGGAAAAGATTGCCGGGTTTTTGTCGTTTCAAACTCGATATGGAAATAAAACGACGTGTCCTTGATCGCTTTTTACTTTTCAGGTCAGTGGCACTAATTATGAAAGTACTCCTTGGTCGCAAGATCAAGCGGTTCCCCCAGGTATTATTTTATACTTTTTCGGGCTTGAGGGACGCAAATCTACGAAAAAGTTCAACTTGGAGTCTTCTTAAGTTTTTCAGACTCTCTAAAATTGAAAAACGCCGAGCTTCTCCTATACTGGGCTCGTTAAAATTTCACAGTAAAGGACCTGTTCAATTACAAACAGGAACGAACCACTCCTTCCTAGGGTTCGAATCAAAACTAGGTTGGACTCATCCGAAGGATGAGCTTATAATCAAGCACATGTTATCCTCCTCAAGCTTGTTAAAAATAAAGAGGTACTTGCCAGAAATGGTGGGGGAAAAGAGAGAAGAATGAGCCTATTTGTTACCTTTTGTCTCAGAAGAAGCTTTACTACCACTCTTGAACACGACACTTTTCATTCACCTGGGTTGGGAAATTCTTTACCTCACAGTTGATCAAACCACTTTGAAAGTCTTCAGCCGGGTTCCGGGGATTAACTTTGAGTTATTTAGCACCAAACCATCTGTCGTGTCGTTATGTGTTCAAGAGGTCTGCAAACAAAACTTTCATCTGCAAAATACTTGTCATCCATTTGACCATCCCTGAGTCAGTCCTTACAGCAACATTTCTTCAACTTATGATTTCGTGTTGTGGGCTTGCCTGCAACGGGTCACTTTCTATCAACATCAGCACATTATCTAGAGAGATGACTTAGAAATCGTCAGTGCCTTGAAGTCTGCATGCATCAATGGAAGATTTCTCGCCTTTGACGTCAGTTTACATCATTGACTTTCGATCGAAGGATTCCGTGAAATGTTCGACATCAACTCATTCATTCACATCTCATGGATTGTACTAGGTACTTTGAGAACCATTGACATTACTGGTGGTCTCTCTCACGCTTGTTAGCAGTTCACATCATCGACTGGTAATCAAGAGGTTTCTACCATGTTCGACATCGACTCATTTATTCGCATGGCTAGAATTGTACCAATTCGAGAAGTAGGAATGAAGACCCTGGATCAAATCTTTACCATCCAGGCTGCGAGGAGTTTTGTATTCATTATCTAAGTAGACTAATCATAAACAGATGGCTGCGTCCATACTGTGTCTACAAAAGTCTATGATTATGATGTACTGCAAAATCATTCCTGTATCAGAGTAGTTAGTCTGTTAGTTAAAGTTTTAATCTGAGTATGGGAATGCCTACCTCAGTGATGATATAATCTTATACATGTATTTTGTGTTGAAAATTGCAGGTTCTGACCGGGCTCTCCACGGGATAATCCTTGAAATGATAAAGCGCTTCACCCTTCCTAGATAATACAAAACCCTAATCTATTCCAGGCTTCGCACTTTAGGGGGCAATCTGTTACACTAAAAAATGTCACCATGGCTATTTACAGTTGGTATGGCTCTATCAACAGTCATACTACCCTCTTAAGCAAGTCTTATGCCTCTGCTATCCATGTCAAACTCCAAGAAAGAGAGAAAGTCTTTATAAATGTGTTTATCTCTGGGTACGCAGGTTCTCTCAAACCTTGCCTGCGGGTACGCACCTATTGTTCATGAGGTCTGCGTCCAAGGACGCTCTGTATCTAAAGGGGCAGGTGCGTCCCTCTGAAAAGGTTAAAATGCGCAAGTTTTATCTTCAAAAACTTACTTGTGGTCATTTCTAGAGCATTCTAGAAGGTTGTTCGACGTGTATTGAGCGCCTCTAGATGGTTCATGCACCCCTACCAAAGAGGAACTTATCCCATCAATAAGGGAGTGATCCCATCCAAAGAGGGGACTATCCCATTGATGGTGTACATGATTAACTTCCTCTTGAGCACTATAAATATAGACATTGGGCCAGAAGGAGGGAGGTTGAAAGCTATACATTTCTAAGGGTAAATGCTGCAGGAATTAGGACTCCCATTTAGAAGCTTGTGAGGAGAGATTGCCATCTTTGCTTGTTCTATTTGGAAGTGGGTGAGCTTTGTCAAAGTAGAGGAAGACTCTTGTGGACCCTGGAAGGAGCTTTCACAACACCAAGGCTCAGGTTGTAATGGTTCCTTTTGATTACCTTTAATGCAAATTGGTCCATTCTTCTCAATAACTTGTTGTTTATGGGTTATTTCATGTACTCCTTGGTCTATATGTTGAATATGCTTTGTTTTATGTTATAATCAGGTGCTATTTAATTGTTTGACTGTTGGTGATTGCAGGTTTTGGAGAAAAGGAGGAGCTCATCCAGATCAACAAAGCTTGGACTTCTACAACAGCGTTTGGACAAAGGTAAGAACGAAACACTTGATTTCTCATATCATAATGCATGTTTAGAGAAGGATAGCTCCAGTTTGTTTTGTTTGTCATTAGAATGTCTTAGACTTCTAGGAAGGTCGGTTGTGTCCGCACTCTTGACTGATTCCGTGTGACAACCCTGGCAGTAATTGCCTCAATATGAAATATATAACCATGCTATAGTGTGTCGAGCCGGGTACTTGGAGGTTTATAACTAGTGAAAATAATCCATTTTTTGCAGCAATCCATAATGCATAGAGGTAGTAGAAAAATTATCATAGGATTGCCAATTAACATTGGCCACAATTCGAGCACCATGAAGTGGAGGGTTTGAGTACAGGTACAACTTCACACACAATGATATCAGTGTAAAAGTTTGCATGCTGCTAACAAAATACCACTGCCTTCATGAACAGAGCATAAGACCAAGTTTGAGTTCAGCATAGTGCAGGAAGCCATAAAATGGCTCAGGCAAGTAAATGCAATGGTGTAGGCATGTAAATGCAATGGTGCAGGCATGTCCCAAAGTATAATCAAACCGGTTTTAATCCTGCAACATACAAACCTTAATTAAACTCTCATTAATGCTATTTTAATCATGTTAAAACAAAGAAGTAACAAATACTCTTCGAAAATAATCATTTAGCCAATCGACAGTATGAGAAAACTCAATCAAAATAAGACAAAATGGAGACCCAACAAAAACTTCTTCATTATGATGGATTAAATGATGTTAATCTCTTTTTAGATGAGTTTGAAAGGGAGGTACCTGAGGAACATTGATTCCAAGCACTTGAATTGGCACTGTGATCTATGCTTTCCTATTGATGGGGTACAGATTAGGAAAGCTTAACTAAATAGAAGGAATACAAGTGGATGATGAAGCTAAGGTTTGGATATGCTAACACCTGGATGAATGAGAAGTATAATGGGAAGGATGATCCACATGAGAATTTGGAGTGGTGGATGAAAGATTGGGGAGAAGAGCCACAACCAGAATGAGTGCATATCTTATGTCACACCTTAGATACTCTTCCAATGAATTGGTATTTGGAAACAGATCTACGCAACAGGACAACTGAATAGGATATCTTGAGGGAGAGTTTCTTATTAACTTTCAGTTTTGAGAATGGATTTGAATGCATTGATGAAGTGGTCTAGGAGATTAAGGCGGTTATCTTTAGAATGCTTGAAGAACCAATGGAATGGGTACAACTATACTGGAGTACAGAATTGTGCTACACATTGGAATGCTACAGTGTGATTGTTGAAGAAGAAGAAGATGATCAAATAAAATCAACATTCCATAGACTGAGGGATAGTGTGAGGTTGAAGGACCTAAAGCAGAGAATCCTGATATATAAGAGCCTTTGAAATCTAGACAAGTAAATATTGGTCTGAGGCGTAGCCTAAGTTTGTGAAGATATGCGATTACTGGGATGGATATATAGTTGATAAGGTTGCAAAGCTGTTGCGCGAGTACCAAGACTTGTTTCCTACTAAGTTCTCAAACCTGAAAGGAATAGTAGCGGATCTAGGTGTCATGAAGATCACTTTAAATCCTAATGCGAAGCCTGTGAAACAAAGACCCTACCGACTGAATCCTAAGTATAAGGAAAAGGTGCACAAAGAGCGCGATAAGATGCTGGAAGCAAGAATTATTGAGCCAATAGAAGAATCAAATTGGGTGAGCCCTATGGTGGTTCAGGAGAAGAAAAAGTACGGTGAAATTAGAATATGTGTAGATCTGAGAAAGCTGAATGATGCATGCGTGTATGATCTGTTTCGAACACCATTTACAAACGAAGTGTTAGAGAATGTTGGAGGATAGGAGGCTTATTCATTCACTGATGGGTTCTCAAGATAACATCAAATTAAGATCACACCTGAGGATTGTGTTAGCTACCTATACCAATAGGTTTCATATTTCATGATTGGCAAATAAAAGTTCCAAATATGCTCTGCTTTGGTGATTCAAAGATCCCATATTTCCATGAGAAGACAAGGTGTCTACAAAAGCTTGATGTTGACTCAATTTTGATGGATGGTCCAACAGCCTAATCTGGATCATGCCATGTTTCAATTTTCGGTTGTAGAATAGAGAAAGAAGTCTGTCCAAACTGTTTAATCTTGGCAGACCAGTAGCTAGGTAGAGAAAGTAAGGTTCCCAACTGCTTAATCTGGGACCTTGGAAGCAATAAGGGTAGCCTTAGATAGAAAGTCAAAAGGAAAAGCCAAAAGAAAAGAAAAAGGCACATTAGGGTCTGCAAGTCTAAGTGCACCCTCCATGAAGAAACAAAAAATGCTAGGCAAGTAGATGGGTAGGTAGATGGGGTTGCAGAAATGTCAATCATTTCAAATGAATCTGCTGGTCTGGCATAAAGGAACATCAGTGGATAGAGAAGCTCCTCTTCTCCATCATGTTGCAGCAAAGCAAAGGAGCATGACTAACTCCCTTTTCCCCCCTTTTCACATTCATTACTAACATCCCTTCATCAGTTGTGTTCATGAAATAATTTAAGGTTTTATGTTGGTTCTTATTCCTTTAAAAGCCACATTTCTTGTCTAAAATTCTTTTTATTTTGATCTACTCCCTAAGCTAAGTTGTTTGTATATAAACTTAGTGACATCACTCCTCATTCACCTCTTCCATTCATATTAACCCCTAACTTCTTACTATCTAAATCCCCTATATTACCCTTTCCCTATTATTATAAACACTATGGTGTATAAACCCCAAGCATTCTATAAATATCCCTTCCCCCTGGCATTATAGCCATATGTTCACAGTCAGGGATTAAATTGACATCTGGTCAGTTTAAGAACCCAAACCCTACCCCTTTTCCCCCTTCAGAAGTTATCTAAACCCTTAACCCCTTCATTTGCTAAAAGAACCTTGTAAATAAACCCATTTTCACCCCTAACCCGCTCATTTGCAAAAGCACATGAAAAACCCACTTTTTCATTTTACCCAAAGTTTGGGCGCTATGCGCGTTTTTTATAAAAATACATTGAAAACCATATAAGTTTGCCAAACTCCAAAGGTTCTCGCCGGGCGCTTCTTCCAAAAAATATATTAATTTAAACCCCGCCCACATTCGTATTAACCTGGCATCTCAACGATCCGTCAACCGTCGGATCTGGCCTTTTTCATCCGACAGCCCACATGCATATCGGAGCGGCTCCGACGTCCGAAGGATAGCTTCCGAAATTTGTCAGAGGGTGACGTCAGGCCTCTGCCACGCGTCACCCCCAAATCGTATCGGAGCGCCCTCTGACAATCCCGCTTCCGTATATAAGGCGGTGCGATATCAAACCACTTACTGTTTCCGGTTTCCGTTAACCCGCTATGCCAACGTCATTACCACGTCATTGTTGCATCACCGCCGCGTCAACGCCCCTGTCCGCCACTGCTCTGACCTGCCTGCCACCTCACCATCCCCGTGGACCACTCTTAAGCTTCCACGTGTCTCGATGACGTCATGCTGACATCATCCGACCTTGACCCCACTTGATGACGTCATGCTGACATCATCCAAAAAAGCGCCAAACAACCCAAAAGTCTATATTTTGGCCAAAATTCATGTTTTTCGTTACTTTTGAAAAAAAGACTGTTACTCCCCCTGCATGCATTTTACGTCCAAATCCATAGCCAACCAGCTGAAATCAACCAGGAGACTGCCGACGCTTCCTTCCCACCTGCATTTGCAAACTTTGCCAAGCAATTCACCAGGTATTTATCAAATTTACCTCCCTTGCACTCGGTTGTGTCCGTAATTGTCTAAAACAAAATTAAAAGAGTGGGCAAGCTTATAATTTACCGGCCAATCCCCTGTGGCAAGCCTCCATTTTCAACTGTTAAGTCGAAATTCGCCTGCAGAGCCTTGTCTACCCGAGTTTGCACAAAACATACAGTTGGTTCGCGCATTCGTGAACTGAGAACCCAAGCTGCACCAATTCACCGTATAGAGAGTTTCTAAAGCCAAGCATTTGCCCTATCAGTGCTCTGTGCAGTATTTCAATTGCTGCCATTGCCATTTTATCCTCTGTTCCTCAGTAAATCACCTCTCTTTCCAAGAAATACTCCTTTGTGTTGCTCTGCACAGTAACGCCAGTTCATACCAACACAATCCTAAAGTAACCATGGATGCACCAGTAGCTCCTGTAGCCTTGAATATTGCTCCACTAAATGCCCCTCAGAGAGAATTGGAATGGCAACCATTAGCAGACCTGGATTATCAAATATCAGAAGAAATGCTAATGCACAGCAAGTACCACATCCACTTGTTAAACGAATTGAAGATTAAACATGAGGCTGGAACAGATGTATTGGGCATTTGGGATTCTTTCCTCCCTCTCTTCAAGCTCCCTCAGGTCAACCAGTTCCCTGACCTAATCCACCTATGTGCTGAATGCTACGACGCCACTCAGAGGACTGTGATTGACCCTTCAGGCTCAGTTGTTTTCTATGTCACCCCTGAAGCCATCAGAGAGATGTTGCACTTCAAAACTGAGAAGAAATTAGTCCCTTTATCAATGGTTGATCTGATAAAGCAAGGAGCTAAATTGACAGATGCTCAGGTCACCAAACTAAATCAATTATACATTAACTCTGGAACTATTAAGTACCCTCCCATTTCTCATGTTTACCTCAACCAATTGGGCAGGGACCTTGTAGACATGATCAGTCCCATTCTGGGCTATAATTCAATTGAATTTTTTGATGAAACTGTGCTAGTGATGATGCTCATGTTTTCCCCTGGCAAGTCTCCAATCTGCTATGACTATGCCACCTACATATCTGACAAAATACATGAGCAACTAATGAACTTGGCAAGAGAAAGGGTGTTCAGATACACCTCTTACATCTACCACTTAATTTTGTATTATCAACATGAGAAGTTTCACTTTGCTATGAAGAGAGTGGATTCACAAGGAAATCCAAGGTCAGTGGTTTATTGGTCCTCTGCCTTCCACTGCAGATCTTGTTCTCCATATACTTATTGTGAGTTTATAGACCTCTTCATCCACCCAGCCATGTCTCTGCTTATGAGCTCACCTCCTCCTAGACTAACTGATGAGATGCAGAGGATTCTTCAGCTGTCCAAGGTATACAGCATTGGGGATTGGTACTATTACCAACACCACACAGTCATCAGAATATATGGGTGTGAGTTGCCCCCATACAGATTGCCCAAATATGTGCCCATGAGATTGTTTGCCCTTGAATACTTCAGGCAGTTTGGGAATGCTGATGTGCTACATTTTTCAGGCAAAGGCAAGAAAGCACAGCTCAAAGTAAGAAACCAATTAGGCCACTTCATTTACAATAAAAGGGAGGAAGGTTGGCAAGAAGTAGACAGAATGCTAGAATCCCTTGGCCTACAGACCAGTTTCCTTTGGAAACCTTATGACCCCAATCACTTCATCACTTTAAGAAGGGTCAAGTATAGGCTGGCCAGTTATGACCACGTAAGGTTGCCTCATATAGAAAAATATGCAAATCAAATAAAGTGGAGGAGAGGCACCTTAGAGGAAGCTGTCACACAAGAAGAATTAAATCAAAGAGCAGTTAAAAATCTTCAAAAGATGGCTGACTTAGAGCTTTGTGCACAGGTATTTGCTCTTCCAGGCACTCAAGTGGGAGCTGCTGCCTCATCCTCCACAGCACATCAGCAAGCAGCCAAAGCTACTGATCAAACCTCTAGCAAAGGCAAAGAGAAAGAGATGGAGCCAGAGCAGCCACCTCATGAACAGGTACAACAGCAGGAAGTGCAGCAACAGCCACAGGTACAACATCAACAAGGGGGGCAGCAAGAAAAAGAACAACCAGTGCAACAAGAGAAAACATCACAGGCCCCAAAATCCACCGAGCAGCAAGCTCAGGACACTCTGCCTCCTAGGCAGGAGACAACAGTGGAGGCCTCAATACTCCAAACCCCACAAAAAGAAGACATAAGTAGAAATAGGGACAGGGAGACTCCCCTCACAACATCAACAACTCATGGGGAGAAAAGGCACAAGATGAATCCCCTTTTTGAGGAAGAAATGCCAGTAGGACAATCTTTGGGCATGGGCCCACCTAGTATGGAGGCATCTGCAAGTTCCTTCCAGCAGGAACAAGAGAGGACAGTGGGAGGAGAATTCAGCTCCTCAAGCCAGCAAAGAGGAGCTGAGGTGGGCATCAAGCAACAGTTCGTTGACATAAAGAAGAGGAATGAGCCCATAAGAGTGCAGCTATATAATCATTTGTTGAAAATGGCTCCCACTAACCAGCAAAGACTAATGTCTGCATATGATGTCCAGGAGGGCAAGATGATCATGAGCCACTTTATGCCAGCCGTGTTGCAGCCACAGTCAGCTGCAGATTACATAAGGACCAACCTTGAGGTACTTGCCAAGGACATCCACCCAATGGATAAAATTGAATTACATAAGCAAACGGGTGAGATGGTGTATGCCTCCTTGGCCGATAAGACATTGGAGAAATACAGGCTAGAAAATAGCCTAAATAATACAGCTGCCCAACTTGAGTTGGAGAGAGCATCCTCTCAAGCAAAGGACAACAGAATCAAAGCCTTAGAGGAGATAATCATAGAACTTGGGCATGATCCCAAGGACATTAAGGTTGTACAAGCATTATTGAAGTTAAGGGATGCAGATATGGCAGCACTAAGGAAAATGGTAAAAATCCAAGAAACCATTCACCCTCAAACTGGAGAAGTTGCCCAGCTGAGACATGACCAAGATGCATCAGCTATGCTGGTGTCCCTATATAAACAGCTGATCCAAACACAAGAGAAATTGGGAGAATCAGAGGCTGCACAGGCTGCATTACAGGCAGCATTACAACAAAAAGAAGGAGGACAAACATCTCAGCATCCTCCAGAAATAATTAACCTGGAGGAACCTCCTCAGACTACGGCTCCTCCTATTGAACAGACAGCACCATCTACATCAGCAACTACACCAACAATAGAGCAGGCTCCAAGCCTGGATATGCAGAAGCTCAAGAATGAAATCCAAGCCCTGGAAGCCCAAATGGCAGAGCTAAATGAGGCCAGGGAGAGTCTAGCCAAGCTCAATGAAAGATATGATAAATCCAAGCAGACTGTAGCAGAAAAAGGAAGGGAAATAAAGGCCCTTAAGGATAAGATAAAGGAGCTGGAGAAGGAGCTCACACTTGACAAAGTGACAGCTGAGCTTAGGACAGTTTTATGGGCCAACATTGGCCAATCAATCACTGATCAATGGCAATACATTGAGACAATTCATGAGCAAATAGAGCTCATAGGAAAAGCACACAGAGAAATCCAGAGATCAAGGGCATCTCTAGGCAATATGCCTGAGGTTGCCAATATAATGATTAATGTGCTTAATAACAGAACAAGTGCTCAGCTGGTAGCAATGGGAATCTCCAGTAGAACTGAAACCATCCAGCTGATAAAGAGGGTCCTCACACTGAGAGACCTGGTACAAACACTAGAAAGAAGAAGCCAGGATATGCAGACAGAGGTTAATAAGTTCACAGACAAATTTGTGGCATTGCAAAACAGAGGTCTTCCTAGCTTACTGAACAGCGCAGGAAGACTACTTTCTCATGAACATTATGCCAAAAGGGTCAACACATTTGCTACAAATCAGATTACAGAAAGACCCAGCACTTCAGAAGAATCAGGGCCAGCATCAGGGAAGAGTCTCTACAACAGGGTTGAGAACCTATTTTTCATCATGAATGAGATCACTCATTTGTTTGAAGTGCCTCCAAATTTCTATAAATACACAGAGGCAGATGAGACTCTAGAGGCAATCCTGAGACATCAATTGCCCACACAGGAATTCTGGACCAAAATGATACAAATAATACTGTAAACCAGAGCCTGTATTCAAGTTTTTCTTTTTTATATAAATTATCATGCACAGGAAAATTTTGATAAAATCAGCATGCATGGAGAAGAATGGGCTGAGCCAACTCGGAAAAAATATTTGGCCACTAAAGCAGCACTGACAGTCACAGGTGACAGGGCCGAAAAGATACAGGAGGACAGAGCCACAAAGACACGTCATCCAGCATTTATAACAGAACATTCAACTGACTCAGTGGCCTCCAAAGGTCAAAAAGTCTTCTGACAGAATTGAAGTGCATTTATGTTGTATTCAAAGCTGTAATAACTTCTTATCTGTTGTTCTGTACAAGTTGGTGAACATATTTATTTCTCAGATGACTCAACGCCTCAGATATTTTGTATGACCGTTTGTATATATACCCCCCTCGCATAAGTTTGCAGGGGTTGTTGTTGATTTCTCTTCTAGAGTTTCTTATGCTGTAAATTTCCAGATTATTAATACAAAAGTGATGGAATTTCCAAAGCTCTGTGTTATCTGAGGCATTCCGGTGTTTTGCCGAAAGTTACAGGATTCCTGCGTACTTCATGGCACAATAAGTTCTCCTTAAAAACTCTTCGTTATGTGTTTTGTTATCTTTTCATAGTTCATTCATGTTTTTGTGTTTCATAAGTTAATGGCAAAGAAAAAGAATAGTTCCAGGATTTATTCACAGAATACCCTGAACTCAATCTAAGCTGTTATAAACGTTTTTCTTCAGTTATAGTCATAAGGTGTAATTCTTAACTGCTACACCTCCAAGCTATATCTTTCACAGTGATTGTCGTTTCAGGAATTCAAGTCTGCTCCTGTGCAATATATCTCTTTCTTACACCCCATCTTAGTGGAAAACTCTTAATTGCTTTTCACTGGTTAATCACAGCTCATAATCACAATTTAAATTTTGTTTCATGATGTATTTGAATGGCCCTACAGTTTCAGCAACGCAACTCAATCCCTTAGACAACCTGTAGCCACAGACTCCATTGCCCAATGGACTAGAACTATCTGAAAATTTCCACCTTAGCTACATAAGACATCCTTCAACCAAAACCTAAAAACAAACCCTGAATTCATAACTAGCCCAAAATCTTCACAAAACAGAGACAAACCTTAAAGAGAGAGCCCTCTCTGATTATAGTTTGGCTAGAAGCTGTAATCCAAAGATTGGTTAGTAGTTACCCCGGCCGTATTCCCTACGGAGTCAAAGGGAACAACCTGGGTGTTAACAGATTGCAACAAGATGACCTTCGCGATAGAGTGGGGATGTTTCCAGTACAGAGTGATGCCATTCAGGCTGAAGAATGCACCAACAATATTTTCACGAATTGTAATTTTTGTGTTTAAAGAATTTATCTATAAATTTCTCGAAGTATATTTTGATGACTGGATTGTGTTCGGATTGGTAAAGCGCCATGTTGCAAGCCTGTGCCTGATGTTGGATACTTGTTGCAGATATCAAATTGTGCTGAATTTAAAGAAATTCATATTTTGTGTGCCATATGGAATATTGTTGGGTCACGTGGTCTACAAACAAGGACTAATGGTAGACCCTACAAATATAGCGGTGATCATCAATTTAGAAGCTTTGAGGAATGTAAAGCAGTTGCATGCAACGTTGGGGCACACTAGTTATTATAGAAAATTTATCAAGGCTTATGCTTAGATAACTGCGCCGATGGAAAAATTACTAAAGAAGTATGTGACCTTATGTTAGAATGAAGAATTTCATTGCAGTCTAGATGCATTCAAGGAAAATATGGTGACTACAAAGGGCAAAGGGTTGGTGATGGTCTACGTGCTGCAAAAATTTTGACATTACTTATTGGGCACGCATTTGAAAGAGTATAAAGATCACTCTGCTCTCAAATACCTGGTCAATAAACCTATGTTGGGGGGGGGGAATCTTTAGCTAGTTACTATTGTTTCAGGAATTTGATTTTAAAGTGATTGTGAAGCCTGGACAGTTGAATGCAGGACTAGATCATCTATCTAGGATTAAGACAAGTGAAGAGCCAACTAATTTAGATGAAGGATTACCAGATGCGTAGCTATTTGCTGTATGAGTGGAAGATGATCATTTTACAGATATAATTCAGCTTATAACTACTGGAACAACTCCGGAAGGGTATTCTACTCAGAAGAAGAAGGAACGGGTGGTCCATGCTGCTAACTTTTATGTGATAGCGGGACACTTGTATAAGATGGCTATTGATGAATTA
Source organism: Pinus tabuliformis (assembly GCA_031772625.1). NCBI lineage: Eukaryota > Viridiplantae > Streptophyta > Pinopsida > Pinales > Pinaceae > Pinus > Pinus tabuliformis. The sequence continues at coordinate 791,376,036 of CM062805.1, forward strand.
CTACGTGCAAACATTCTCGAGTTTGAGTGTTCTAGTATCCTCACTGAAGCACATGGAGAAGTAGCAGGAGGACACTATGCAAGTAGAGCGACCGTGCAGAATATTCTACGCATAGGGTTATGGTGGCCAACAATGCATAATGATTCTAAGGTGTACTCTAAGGCATTCGATGCTTGTCGAAGGATGGTAAATCCATCGTGAAGAGATGAATTACCCTAAAATCCTAAAACTTCATTACAAGTGTTTGACAAGTGGGCTATTGACTTTATAGGTCTGATACAGCCTCCAGGGAAGAAGACAGGCATGTGGTATATTATTACTGTGGCAGAGTACTTAACAAGATGGGCGGAAGCACAACCGGTGAAGGACTGTACCGCTTCTACAGCCACAAAGTTCATGTTTGAGTATATGTTGAGAAGGTTTCGATGTGTGAAGACACTAATGAGTGATAGGGGTACACACTTCCTCAATGAAACTATTGACGCGATGATCATTAGAAGAGTACTGCCTATCACCCTAAGGCGAAAGGAACAGTTGAAGCATTTAATAAGATCCTAGAGAATGCATTGACTAAGGTCTAAAGCATGTAGAGGAATGATGGGGATGTGTGTATACCAATGGTCCTATGGGAATATAGGGCGATGTGTAAGAATCTAACAGGAAAAAACTCGTTCAAGCTGGTCTGTGGGATAGAAGCAGTCATGCTGATGGAGTATATTGTACCAAGTCTGCGGATTGTAGCATTGACTGAGATCATTGATCGCGAGACTATGGAAGAGCACCTCAAGAATTTATTAGAGCTTGAAGAAGATTGATTTCTAGTTGGATTTCACCAACAGGTGCACAAGGAATGCGAAAAGTCCTGACATAATAGGCATATTAAGTTGTGCACCTTCAAAGTGAATGATCTAGTGCTACTATATGACAGCAAGTTCACAAAGTTTCTGGAAAAATTTAAAATGCATTTTTTAGGGCCGTATGTTGTTAAGGAAATTATGGATGGTGGCACAATTCAGCTCGTGAAGCTGAATGGGGAGCCATTCCTAGGAAGAGTCAATGGAAGCTGACTAAAGTTGTATTAAGGAGATCCTACCCCTACGTGATGACTATATGATGGTAGGACAATCTTAGTATTTTAGGCAGCTAAAAGGAGGTATGGGACTATAAACTACACTGCCCAAAGAAGGGGGAAAAGAAGTAAAGGGGCTGCATGAGGAAAGCAATCAGTGGGTCGGGAGGAGTTGCACTAGGAGGGTTGTGCCATGAAAGATGGTGCTGCATAGCTAGGTCCAAAAATAGACATTGAGTGCATTGTAGCTGATTGGATGGAAAAAATCCCATTAGGAGGAGTGGGTAGGTGACATTTATGGTGAAAATATTTAAAAATATTCCACCAAAGACGCATTTATGATTCAAAATTGGAGGGAACAATTGGATTTGAATTTGAAATCAGCTATAAAATGGCATGCTAACTGGAAAAAGAACACTTTTCCTTCTGAAAATCATCTGTTTGAAACTTATGAAATGATAATATTGCAAGGAACTTCTTTCACAGCCGAGGTTAACTGAGTTGCCTGAGTGGAACCAAAAAGCCTTCTTAGACAGTGTGATTGCAACTAATCCCACAGAAGTCGTTAGTTCTAAAGCTGTTTCCTATAAAACCATTGTATCTGACATTGTAACCCTAGAAATTGCATCGATGGAAGCTATGCTTGTGTGGATACCTTGGTAAGTCTGAAGCTAAGTTTACGGGCCCCTGTAGCTGGGTGCATAGGGATAAGAAGTCTATATCTGAATGATTATACTTAATAAAGACTACTTTAGGCCGAAATTGAAGCATCTGTGTCATTTTATTTACTTCTGCAAAATTTATGTATCTTCACTCTGTAATCTATTTTATATGAATGAATTCTTATTTACTACGCGAATTTGGTAGATTTGCAATCTTTATGCATGAAAAGTATAATTAACCACCTTCAAAACGATGTGAAGGTCATTTAGCTATAGTTACAGTAGTTTTCTGTTGGAAGAAGTATATCTACGCGAAGCTAGATATGAGTCATAAGATCCTTAGGAAGGCCATCGCAGAGGTCTCTGGATGCAGAAACCTGCTTCTACCATCCTCCAATACTTCTTCGAGTGAGACTACATCCTGCACTACTCAGGTTGTTGTCGAAAGGGCCAGAAGTTAGGGTTTTGTTGCTTGGCACAGTTAAATTTGAACCTGGGTTAGGACCCATCAAGCCAACAAAGGTCAACAGGTTACTATAGATAGATGTCACAGGCTAAGACTTCCCTTGAACACATCTTGACACGACACAAGAGTGATTTGGAAGCATGAATAAATTTTCATCATGCAATGATGCAGGAGGCATCGAAGCACGCTCCATATGACTGGAAGAGTAACCAGCCGGAGGAGTAAAGAAACTCATATGGATGGTATGACTCTTAGGCAAGCTAAAACCCAACTATAAGATAATTAGACAAATAGGTTTTGTGTTCAAGGGTGACGCATCTAATGTTTCCATTTCGATGACTAATGGAAATAGGTGTTCCCTCCCTTCTCTTTTTTATTTTTGTTTTATAAGTTCCTTTTTCGTAAGTCATCTAACTCAATCTAGAAAAGTGTTAAACTTATACTCGGTAGATGACACTTTGGGTACTTTAACGAGCGTGAAGTAGACAAGTTCACTCGGCAATATCTTCTAAATTAGGGAGTCTGCAAATAGCTTAAAGAAAACTTCTCTTGGAGGAACGAGTGGTATAGAGGGTATAAATTCGTTCCGCCAATGTTGTAACTACTCATGGCACAAGAAGGACAAGAGATTTTCTAATAGGACCACTCATCAGAGTGGTTCCTCCAAGAAAGGGTAAAACACTAAGTGAAAGTGAATAATAGGCCAAGCAGATGATGACGATGGAAGAAAGAAACCAAGGCTCATTGTGAAAAATTAGGCTAATAGAAGAATTGTTGGGTCCCTATAATACTAGTGATTACCCCATTACTATTGTAGTTATACCCCTTATTTATATTGTTGTGCCCCTATTACCCCCATATTGTTATTTCTGTGCCCCTTAGAATCCCTCTATTGTTATTTTTGTGGCTTTATATTATTATTGTTAGGTCGGCTGGATTATATTGTGACTCCTTAGACTCCTATATATAGAAAGGAGGTTTTGTCATTTGTATCATCAAAGAATTGTTCATTTATGTAATGTAAAGGAGGTTGCCCCCTTGAAGAGGCTGAATTCTAAGGTGCTGATCTATCTTTTCTATATTTTCTTGAGCTGGTTTCATAACATTTGGTATCAGAGCTTTGGATTCTAGGGTTTCGCTGCTCCAAACAGGTCATCGTGACATTTTCACTATAACTTTTTTTTTTTGTGACGTTTCAGAAGTCGTAAAAAACACCCATTTGAGAAGACATCGCGCTGAACCTTGGGTCCGAATTTCAGAGCATTTCGTGCGATAGTTTCGGAGATATGATCTGAGGAAGTTGGTCTTTTTGCAGACTCCTGAATTACATTCAAAACAGGTGACTTGGGGAAAATCGTTATAACTTTCTTTCTGAGCATCAGATTGAAATTTCGTAAGAAGTTACAGAAAGAGGACGAAATTTAGTTTGCGTTTATATATTTTTCAGAGTCAAAGGTTGAAATAGTGAGACGTGACACTTCATACAAGTTCGATCTACTGAACTAGTCTATAATCCGGTCACTGCGGGAGATTGTGCATAACTCTTTCTTAGAAAATCCAATTTGGATCAGACTAGTGGCATTGGAAAGAGGACATAGAGGGCTACTATAGTTCACAATTTCAGAACTTAAAGATTTGAAAGTACAGAGTTACAGTCGTTTCAAGGTCGAGCTCCTAAAATCAAGAAAAAGCAAGATGAGGAAGTTTGATGGCAAGGATCCGGTAAATTGGATACTTCAGATGGAGCAATATTTTGATCTACATGGTGTACAACTGCTACAAAAGGTATGTATTGCATCTTCATATTTAGAACCAGATCAATTTTTATGGTATGAACGGCTTTGTTCTCGTAAAAAACTTGTTACGCGGTCAATTTTCACGGAGGAAATGATAGCACATTATGAGGATACAAAGAGCAACACCTTCTTTAGAGCAACACCACAAGAATTGGAAAGAGTAAAAGGGCTTTGTGACATAATGGAAAGCAAAATTATGGAAACCAGGAAGCATACCCCTCACAACTATAAAGATGGAAGTGTTGTTTCTCCCAGCCTTCCACAACCTACAAGGGTTACACCACAACAATTGGAAGAAAAAAGAGAAAAAGGGCTTTGTTACAATTGTGATAGCAAATGCACTAAATGTCATAGGTGTGATGAGAAGAAATTATTTTACATAGAATATGAAGAGGAGGAAGAAAAGGATCAAGAAACATCAAAAGAAGAGGATATATGCCAGGACACCACCCCAGAGAAAGAAGAAATGAATCAGACCATATCTTATAAAGCATTGGAAAGAATTACCACTCCTCAAACTATCAAGATAGAAGGACACATCAAGAAGAAAAATGTTCAAGAAGTGAAAGATCACATCGAGCATCAAGAAATGAATCCGACCATATCTTGTAAAGGACTGGAAGAAATTACCACTCCTCAAAATATAGAAGGACATATCAAGAAGAAAAAGGTTCAAGCAGAGAAATATCACATCGAGCATCAACAACAAGTTCTCCAACTCTTAAAGGATAACCTCGTGTTGGCACAAAATAGAATGAAACAATAGGCAGATCAACATCGCAGTGAAAGAAGTTTTGATGTAGGTGATTGGGTATTCCTACGGCTACAACCATATAAGCAAATGTCCCTAAAGAGCTAAGAAGGATAATAAATTATCACCAAAGTATTATGGTCCGTACAAGGTGTTGGAAAAGATTGGTACTATGGCATACAAATTGGAGCTTCCTGCAGCTTCTCGATTGCACCCAGTTTTCCATGTTTCATGTTTAAAGAAGGTTATAGGCGACAAGCTCCCAGTTCAAACAATATTGCCAGAACTTGACGAGGAAGGAAAAATTATATTGGAACCGGAAGTAGTCACAGAAACAAGAACTCGACAGCTACGAAATCGATCAATTTCAGAGTATCTTATCAAGTGGAAGAACTTATCCGCTGAAGATTCCACATGGGAGGATAAGAATTTTATGCAGAAGTATCCATAACTGCTCAAGCGTTGAGGACAACACTTTTTTGAAGGAGAGGGTCATGTTGGGTCCCTATAATACTAGTGATTACCCCATTACTATTGTAGTTATACCCCTTATTTATATTGTTGTGCCCCTATTACCCCAATATTGTTATTTTTGTGCCCCTTAGAATCCCTCTATTGTTATTTTTGTAGCTTTATATTATTATTGTTAGGTTGGCTGGATTATATTGTGACTCCTTAGACTCCTATATATAGAAAGGAGGTTTTGTCATTTGTATCATCAAAGAATTGTTCATTTATGTAATGTAAAGGAGGTTGCCCCCTCGAAGAGGCTGAATTCTAAGGCGTTGATCTATCTTTTCTATCTTTGCTTGAGCTGGTTTCATAGCAAGAATGGAAATCACAAGGGATAAAAATGGTGGAATCCTCTTCGGGTATAGCTAGAAATGAAATGAAGAAGAGGACATGTGGCCCAGATTCTAGGTCATGGTGGGTCAGAAGGAGGAATTCCAAGAATGATTAAAAAATCATTGTATTGACACTAATTCGGAAAAAAGGTGCTAACTGGGTGTTGAAGCCCCGAAAATCGGGTCTACAACAAGGGGGATACCCGCCCGATCCGGACCTTGGTTGGCAGCTCCTTATCCGTTTGGTATAGCGGGTCCAACTGGGGATATGCGACCAGTTTCCCAATCTATGAATGTGTGTGTAGAATTTGATGTTCCTGATCTAACAGTTCCTAATTGAGATATTCTAATTTTAACTTTAATCTAATGCTATGCTATTGTAATCTAATAAGCAGCAACATCTAAGTCTTTACTAACCCGGGATGTAATTCTTCTATTATGTGATCTAAAAAGATTTCAAATAACAACTGGTAATAAATATCATTCAGCTATTATGAAAAAAGAACTTAATAAGGATGAACCACTTCGCATAAAATGTTAGACGAAACAGTTGTGAAAAAGATATCGCATAAGGAGCTATTCATACATTAAGCATAAACAAATAGCTATCACCGTACAAAAGTGCCAAATGATAACTCAGGAATTCATGCAGTAATACATAAACAACTAAAAACTGTATATCACTTTAACACAAGCAGAAATGGTTAAGAGATAAAAGTACCATTTATAACTAGTCCTACTCATGAGCCTCAAGCGACAATGATTTATCTCTCCTTGTTCTAACATCCACTAAGGTACAAAAGTGCAACATTAGTAGTAGATATTAAATGCAAACATCAACAAATCTTGTTCCATTCATTCATAAAAAAAAGTGCATGTTCTGAGGACAAGTTTTGATAAATTTCTGGACCCTTCTCTAAATGCATGAGAAGGGTTTAAATACTACTAACTAAATAACTTATTTACAAAAATTCAGGATACGGTTTAAATGACCGCCCTTTTCTAAGCAAAAATAAAGCAAAACTATTTCTAAAAATTAAATCTAATATCTAACTATTTCTGCATTTGCTCCTTAACATTGCAAGCATTCAGTATTTGCTTGAGTAGAGTCGGCTGACGGTCTTCCGCTTTTGGTTGAGCGAAGAAAATAGAATTGGCAAGAGTTGGCACCACCTTCTTAGCAAAATCGATGATATACTTGAGAGTCATCCACTGACTATGTGGCTTTACCGTGTATGCACAGTAATAATTTCAGTTCAACTTGGTTAACCCTTGAATTGCTTCTACCTTTTCTTTAGCTTTCTGTTTCCAGTTTGTTTTTATCATTGCTTTCTTGCAATTTTCGAGCTTATAGGTGACTGAGCAGTTAGAAGCTTTCCTTCTCGAGCAATTTTCTCAGCGATGCACGAATCGCGCATTGAAAACTGCCTCCGTTCTTTGATTCGCGCTTCTCTGATGCGTTTTTCGCCTTTTACGCCTCTTTCTTTATAGGGTATAAAGCTAAAAATTTGTAAAAATAATGCTTTCGTGAGCTCTTGACCCTGAGCATTAAACTGTCTGTCTCTGATATCAGCATCGCTCAGTACCCATTTAACCATGGCTGTATATAAAAGATCTGTAATGGATGGCTCAACAACATTTTGTGAATCTGCGGCTCGGTTGCATGCGGTATCTATTTATAAGGGCGCCTTTTATCTATCTTTAGACATTGGAGCCTTACCCTTTTTCCCCATAGCTTCCTGCACATTGCTTTGCGTAACTTTTGTTCTTCATTCCTGCAGTTCACAAGTGAGGAGAGAGTAATGATAATAAATAACGACAGGAAAGCTTTAAATGCCACGGATATAAAAACATGCCACCTTACGTGAACTGGCTCTTCGAAAAACACAAAACCATATTTTATTAACAACTGGCATATAACTCATTAATTATCATTAAAGCGCGTAACCAGTTCTTGGTTTATGGAAAAACTTCTTGAATATTGAGCTAGGAAAATCTGCGATGGAATGTTTCTGCGATTTGCATCGCAGTACCACATATCGCTGTATCACATTACCGCACTTTCATCGTGCTATTTTATCGCAAGGTTGTTTGATCACAATATCGCAAAGATTGCAGATCGCAGATTGCTTAATCGTTTAATCGTCATGTGTATTTTATGTAATTTTGCGACATGCGATATGTGATATCACATATCGGAGATTTTAAGGTTTTCCAACGTGAGTGTTCATTAATGGATGCGATGCGATGGAGTTTTGCATCGCAATCTCACATTTTATCATTTTGACTCATAAGAAAATGCCCTATCATTCTTTGCGCGATGCGATATTTCTTGAGTGACATATAAGCACTAATTGATTTTTTAAAATTTTTTGACTAAGGGTCCCCACTTATATAGTGTTATTGCTAATACTAAATAAGGAGGGGGGTTGTTGGTGGCCACAACAATTGGCGATTCACTTAGAAGAACCAGTTATCTCTGTTTTTCTATTGAATTTTCTAAACTTCCAAAACAGAAAATTTTTCAGAAAGTTAAACTTTATTATGGAAAGATAAAGTACATTATGCTCTAATCTATCAATGACACTTTTTTTCAACTATTTTCAACTTTGATTATTTGCTTCCTCAGGCTAGTCCTTGTATTTACATCAGTCATTACTTATTCTTGTAAGGATTAAAAAAAGTCTTCTCTGTAAACCAGTTTTAAATATGCTCATTTGTTGTAGGTAGAGCCTCTACTGCCAGCAGGCATTTATAGCCTCGACAGGGTTACCTATTACCCAGCAATGATCATGTATCCTACTTAAAGCACCCTACAACTTTCAAATAAGAATCCATATCCACACTTATTGCTTTGATTTTATTTTTTTACTCTTAAAGAACAATGTCTTGGTTTGGTAGCCAATTTATGACACAGTCATTCACTTGATTTATAACTTTTCTGAACAAGCTGGCTCATGATGAGACCTCTTGTCTTTTGATTGCAACAATCTTGAGTCATTGCCCTGTTGTGGTGTACAGTATTTGGAAAAGTCAGCAAGTTATAATATATGTGATTATAATAAGCCGGCTCATGATGAGACCTCTTATTCTTCAAGATGAAGTGTATCCTTGGGTTGTTCCTCTGAAAGTTGTGATCTCCTTAGCAGGGAGGAAGTCATTGTTTCCTTAAGATAGCTCTGGACGACAATGGTAGAGTTTTTTGGAAACAGCTGTTCTACAGAGAATCTTTGTTTTTTTATTGATACCTTTCATTGTACTGAGATAAAACAATTTCTTCACTAAAGGTTGTTTTCATCAAACTCTATGAAGTTGAAACTAGTATCATATCTAGGCTAGAGTCTTTAACTGTATCTATCAATAATAAAGATCAATTTTCCAAAAGATTTGCTATTTATACAAGCGCAAAGTTCAAAATCTGAAAGAGAATTGGTGTCTTTTTCGTAAATGCCTAATGTAACCACTCACAACTGGTTTTATTATGAAAAGAAAAACAACTACTTTATGAAAATAGAAGAATAATCTTCTATGGAAAATGTTTCTTGAGAATTTGTCCATTAACAGGCAAAGAGTCTCTCTTACCTGCTAAATCCTGTAACAAAAACATTGATGGACCTATGACTTCTACAATTTGAAAAGGACCAAGCCACATTCTTTGAAATTTTGTATGTTTGCCTTTCTCTTCATGAGACTTGTCCCATTTTAAAACTAAGTCTCCCATCTGAAAATCTTTTCTGGTCATTATGTTTGAATCAAAAGAGGATTTTACTAGTGCTTGATGATGAGCATGGGTTTTCTTAGCCTATTCTCGTTGTTCTTCTAATTTGATTATTTCCATTTGTCTTAGCTGTAAGGAGGAAGTTGGTACTTCATCAATATATTGAACTAGAGACAAAGAGGGAATTGCTAAATGAGTTGGAAGAACCACTTCTTTCCCATAAACTAAATTAAAGGGAGAAGTGCCGATAGAAGCTTTTTGCATTATTCGGTCTGCCCATAAAGAGTATATCAAAGCCTTATGCCAATTTTTATGATTTTGGTCAACTATTCTTTTGATAATCCTGATTATGTTTTTATTTGTAGACTCAGCTAACCCATTGCCTTGTGGGTAATAATTGGCCAAATATTTAAGTTTGAATCCTCTTTTAAGTGCAAATTCAGTCATTGTATTTCCAGAAAAGTATGATGCATTATCAGACATTAAAGCGGAAGGCAATCCAAATCCTGTGATTATAAATTGATCTATGAACACAATGATATTTTCAACATTAGCCGTCTTGAGTGGAACTGCTTCTACCCACTTAGTAAAATAATCTGTTGCTGTAAGGATATATCTATGCTGCTTAGAAGAGTGAGGAATGATCTCACCTATTATGTCCAATCCCCACTGAATAAAAGGTTTCTCAATGTTAATTGGCTTTAGTGGCAAGGATGGCTTCTTTTGTCTCCCAGTAGTAGTTTGGCAGACTTGACATTTCCTCAAGTAACTGTGCAAGTCTTTGAATAACGTGGGCCAGTAATATCCTGCGTGCAAGATTTTATGTGCAATAGCATCTCCAACATAGTGTCTGCCTGCTGGCCCATCGTGGAGTTCCTACAAAACTTTTTCAGCTTCATATTTCTCAAGACATCTAAGAAGAACAGAATCATCATTTATTATAAAAGAATATCATTTATGAGCTGATATTGTTTGGCTTTCAACCTTAGAGCTATTTTCTTAGTATGATCGAGGTGTGAAGGAGCATACCCATTCTTAAGATAATAAATGATATCAGCGTATAATGATTCTGCATCGTTTAGGCTTACCTCACACATTTGTACCTCTGCAGATGGAATTTCAGAAATTTGTGACGCTCCAGCCAACATTTTGCAAAAGCCTTGACCTCTTACAATGTTTGTTGGTTTGATCTCAATGTCATATTCCTGTAAGGCAGTAACCTAATTGGCCCTTTTCTCACCCACATCCTTCTGTACTAGAAGATTCCTTACCGCTGGAAACGATACTATAATTTTAGTATGGGTTTTGAGTAAAAAAGGTCTGAAGTATTTGACTGCTTTGAAAATAGCATGAGCCTGTTTCTCCACATCTGAATAATTTAATTCAACGCCCTGTAAATTTGAACTGAAAAAAGCAATTGGGGCTTCCGGTTTTTCTTGATTTGCTTGAGTGAGTATCGCAACATATGACCTATCTGAGGCAAATGTATATAAAATAAAAGGCTATGAAAAATTCGGAGTTGCTAAAGATGGATCATTAATAATAGCTTGTTTGATCAGGTTGAATGCTTCGTTTTCATCTTGGCCGCATTTAAAATTTGAGTTCTTTTTAATCATGGCTTGCAAAGGAGACACGATTTGTGAAAAATCTGGAACGAATCTCTTTACAAAGTTGACCTGACCAAGGAAAGATTGCATGGCTTTTTTGTTGTGAGGTAGAGATATTTCATAAATTTCTTTGATTATATTGGAATCGATGTGAATTTCAGATTTTGACACTATGAATCCTAGAAGTTTCCCTTCACTTAATGCGAAAAAGGATTTTTTTAGGTTAAGTGAAATTCCATACCTTAAACACCATTGGAAGATTTGTTTTAAATCTCTAATATGGTCGCTTCATTTCTTGGAATACACTATTATATCGTCCAAATAAATTACTACAGATTTATTGACTAAACCTTTGAATGCGATGTCCATGGCTCTCTGAAATGTGGCACCAACATTAATCAAACCAAATGGCATCCTTCGATATGCGTATGTGCCCCATTTAGTTTTGAATGTGGTGTTTAATTGATCATCAGGATGTACCAACACTTGATTGTATCCTGAAAATCTATCCAAGAAAGACATTAATTCTGAGCCCGCCACTGCCTGCAATATCCGTTCCATAGGTGGTAAAGGAAAATTCTCTTTTGACAAGCTTTGTTAAGGTTTCGAAAGTCAATGCAAATCCTAATATCTCCATTTTTCTTTCTAACAGGTACCATATTGGAGACCCATTTAGAATTTCTGAAGGGAAAGATTATTCTGGCTTTCAATAACTTATTGAGTTCAGTTTTTATCTGATTTTCTAAATTGGGATGGATCTTTCTCAACTTTTGTTGGATAGGTTTTTCATTATCGATCATTGGAATAGTATGTTGGATTATGGAAGTGGCGTATGTTTTGAGTTCATCATAATTCCAAGCAAAAACATTTTTATATTGTCTCAAAAGACGAATATACGCTAATTTTTCTTCAGGGGCTAGGCCGAGACCTAAATTAATGTTTTGTGGTTTGGCATCGGTTCCTAGGTTTACTAATTCGTAATTCAAAGTTGAACTTTGGAGTTTTGAATTGGTAGACATTTTAAACCGATATTTCAAATCATACAAGTCTTCTAATTTGACTACCGACTTAGGTATAGCATTGTTAGTGCTATCTTGTTGCAATTGTCAATCATGTTGGTCTTCGTCAATTATTGATTGGAGTAGGATCCTTCAGATGTGAGGAAATTTACGATATCAGGATCATCATTAAATACTCTCCAATTTGTGATGTTATCAGGAATAGATAGTCTAAAGATTAATTCTATTGAAAATCTATCTGGACTAAAATCTTCTGAAGGAATAAGCTTAGAAGCTATGTTAGCCAAAAGGTCTGCACTTGCACTCTAGAGTCTGGGAATTGAAGAAATATTAAATTCTATAAAATGCTTAGTCATATCTTGAGCTAAGGATTGATAATGTTTTAAATGACATGATAAGCAATGTATATTATTACGTACCTGTCTAACCACAATCTCAGAGTCTCCGAAAACTTGAAGGTACTTGACGTCTAACCCGATTGCTTTGTACAATCCTTGGACCAAAGCCTCATATTCTGTTGTATTGTTGGTGCAATCAAATTCAAGTTTGCATGTTAGCATAATTTTATCTCCTTCTGGACTAATTAGAACGCATCCTGCTCCTCCTGCTTCGTTAGATTTAGAACCGTCAAAAAATAATTTCGAAAACAAAGATTTATTTACAGGACTATCTAAAAAATTGATACATTTTGAACTATCCATTTGAGAAAAAATTTCGACTTGGGACAAAATAGAGTGTTCTAAATAAGGTAACATGTGAGCATTAAAATTGCTGAGGAAAGGATCTACTGAGTAATTGGCAATAATGCTACTGTTATATGCTACTAGTTCATTTCCCCCCTCTAGCTCCGTTACTATGTATTTTTGATGTAGTTCTCGTTCAACTTTTATTTGATTTGGTTTACCATTGTAGGGTAGCCACATGTGCGACCAGTCAGTTGCGAAGTATCCATGAAGTTTTTCTGACCAATCCCTGCTAAGAATTAAGCCATAAAGTTCTGGAATATCAACAACTAAAATGTCAATAACTTGACATACCTTTGGGTTGGATGACAGCCTTATGGTTACTTGATTTAGTTCGCCAATCACTTCGACTTGAGATAGATCTAGTTGAACTATGCACACAGCGGATTTCTGTGGTTGAACGTTTAACTTGGCACATATGGACTTTGGAAAAATATTCGATGAAGCACCAGAATCCACCAAGCAATTGTGCACATTTTTATTGAAAATTTCATAAGTAAGGAGAAACGGGGGAGTATGAGATCTTGATCTTCCTCCAATTAGAGCGATGTCATTTGGATCAATCTTATTGGTCACATTAGTTGGAGGTCTTCCCATGTTATGGGAAGCTTGAGAAAGTATAGCGGCAGGCAAAGGTGCAACTGGCATAGCATGTAATTCTTTCAACATTATCTTTTATTGATGCTTTAACTTGCTCAATTCGTAAAGAGTGATGTTGGCCCTAGTATTTTTCATATATTCTATAATATTGTACTCCATTTCATCTGATACGATCAGTGTTTTAGATGGAGTTGATGCATCTATTTGGACTGGGCTGGTTTGAGTCGCTTTAGATGTCGTTTTCTTTGTTGCGACTTTATCCTTTATTGCAGAGCTTGCACTCTTTGTCTTAGGGGTAGTTTGGGGACGATCAAGCTTATTTCTACTTCGTGTGCTAACTGGGAATACTTCTTGATCTTCTTCTTGTGGGAGGATGAAATCCCAAATTCCTTGTAACTCTACAACTTCTTCTTCATCGGTTTTCCCTTCAATGGCAATTTCCTCTTCCTCTTCCTCGGATTCAGCATTTGAAATAGCATTTGGTGGCTTTGAATCCGTTGAAGGGCCTCTTTTAAAAGCTCTATGGGGATTTTTTGAAGAAGTTTCTGCTACTTTCTTCTTGATGTCGACCATTTCATTGGAAATGGTCTTCAAAACTTTTTGCAATCCTTCCAAATCAAATGGATCTTTTGTTTGTTTCTTCTTGGAATCTTCCTTGAAGGTGACTTTCTTGGATTTCCGTTCCTCTATCGTGGATTTCTTCTCTAAGAATATTATACATTTCTCTACCGCTATTTCTTCTTTCATGTTTTCAGCTAAGGTTGTTTTATTAGCCTTGTCCACGAAGATTGCTATGTTTGATGGTAAAGCAGTGATATACCATTCAATTCATACTTCTTCGCTAGGCTGAGAAGCAGTAGGAATTTTGTTTAGGATTTTATTGAAATGTAAATTGAAATCTTTGGTAGGATTTCTTGACTCGGCCCTAAGGTTAGATAGGTCATTGATTAGCGTTGTCGTAGACCTATCATCACCAAACCTGGTTAGGAATTGCTCTTGGAAGATGTCCCAACTAGTGATGGATCGAGAGGGTAATGAGAAATACCATGATCCGGTTGTTCCTTGCAGAGTGTAAGGAAAAAGTCGAACAACAACATCTTCATTAGTAACCCCATTAAGATTAATGGATAGCATAAAGTTGTTTATATGCTCTTCTGCTAGCATGCCTGCCTCAGGATTAAATTTAGGCAGCCATTTTTCAGGATGGGCTAGTATTTGACTCAAGGGTGCAAGCATTAAGACTGCCCCAGGGTTATTCCATAGAGATTGGGCCATTGCTGAACTACTAACAGAGGAAAGTGCAGAAGATGATCCCTGTAGTTGGGAAGATGAGGATATTACGATTACAGATGATTGGGAAGGAGTAGTGGGGGTTCCAGTGGATGGATGGACAATGATCTGAAGTGGAGGAGTGGATGGTTGAATTCGCGGTGAAGAAGTTAAGATGGATGATGATGATGAAAGAGTCTCACTATCGGACTCCTTAGGTTATTTCCTTGCTCTTTTCCTGGTGGGAAGAGGTAATTCGATTGGTTGAACACCAAACTTTTCACTCTTTAATCTGGTCAGGGGATGAGCAGGGTTATATTGCGAAGTGACGCTTCCTTGAGATTTATTATATCCTTGAGGAGAAGCAGGAAATTGCTGAAGTTTTTGAATCAGAGACTCGACTTCAGGAGGTTCAATAGTAGATTGTTTTGAAATGTCAGGGTTTTTAGCAGTGGTTGATGCTCGAGCGACTTCTAACTCTTGATTTAAGTGTAATGGAGAAGTCGGGGGAGATGGTGAGGGTGATTTACTCTCAGAATGGTATTAAGATTTAGATTTACTTGCCATTCATAGTTCAGGCCCTCCTTCTAGTGCCAAATATGTTGAAGCCCCGAAAATCGGGTCTACAACAAGGGGGATACCCGCCCAGTCTGGAGCTTGGTTGGCAGCTCCTTATCTATTTTGTATAGTGGGTCCGATTGGGGATATGGGACCAATTTCCCAATCTATGAGTGTGTGTGTAGAATTTGATGTTCCTGATTTAAGAGTTCCTAATTGAGATATTCTAATTTTAACTTTAATCCAATGCTATGCTATTGTAATCTAATAAGCAGCAACATCTAAGTTTATACTAACCCGAGATGTAATTCTTCTATTATGCAATCTAAAAAGATTTCAAATAACAATTGTTAATAAAGATCATTTAGCTATTATGAGAAAAGAAACTAATAAGGATGAACCACTTCGCATAAAAAGTTAGACAAAACAGTTGTGAAAAACATATTGCATAATGAGCTATTCATATATTAAGCATAAACAAATAGCTATCACCGTACAAAAGTGCCAAATGATAAATCGGGAATTCATGCAGTAACACATAAACAACTAAAAACTGTATATCACTTTAACACATAAGAAGAAATGGTTAAGAGATAAAAGTACCATTTATAACTAGTCCTACTCATGAGCCTCAAGCAACAATGATTTATCTCTCCTTGCTCTAACATCCACTAAGAGTATAAAAGTGCAACATCAGTAGCAGATATTAAATGCAAACATCAACAAATCATGTTCCATTCATTCATCAAAACCTCCTCGAAGGGTGCAAAAGTGCATGTTTTGAGGACAAGTTTTTGATAAATTTATGGACCCTTCTCTAAATGCATGAGAAGGGTTTAAATACTACTAACTAAATAACTTATTTACAAAAATTCAGGACACAGTTTAAATGACCGCCCTTTTTCTAAGAAAAAATAACGCAAAACTATTTCTAAAAATTAAATCTAATATCTAACTATTTCTGCATTTGCTCCTTAACATTGCAAGCATTCAGTATTTGCTTGAGTAGAGTCAGATGACTGTCTTCTGCTTTTGGTTGAGCTAAGCAAATAGAATTGGAAATAGCTGGCACCACCTTCTTAGCAAAATCGATGATATACTTGAGAGTCATCCACTGACTATGTGGCTTTACTGTGTATGCCCAGTAATAATTTCAATTCAACTTGGTTAACCCTTGAATTGCTTCTGCCTTTTCTTTAGCTTTCTGTTTCCAGTTTGTTTTTATCATTGCTTTCTTGCAATTTTCGGGCTTACAAGTGACTGAGCAGTTAGAAGCTTTCCTTCTCGAGCAATTTTCTCAGCGATGCGCGAATTTCACATCAGAAACTGCCTCCATTCTTTGATCCGGGCTTCTTTGATGCATTTTTCGCCTTTTTCGCCTCTTTCTTTATCGGGTATAAAGATAAAAATTTGTAAAAATAATGCTTTCATGAGCTCTTGACCCTGAGCATTAAACTGTCTGTCTCTGATATCAGCATCGCTCTTTACCCATTTAACCATGGCTGTATATAAAAGATCTGTAATGGATGGCTCAACAACATTTTGTGAATCTGTGGCTCTGTTGCATGCGGTATCTATTTATAACGGCACCTTTTCTCTGTCTTTAGACATTGGAGCCTTACCCTTTTTCCCCATAGCTTCCTGCACATTGCTTTGCGTAACTTTTGTTCTTCATTCCTGCAGTAACTTCACAAGTGAGGAGAGAGTAATGATAATAAAATAACGACAGGAAAGCTTTAAATGCCACAGATATAAAAACACGCCACCTTACGTGAACTGGCTCTTCGAAAAACACAAAACCATATTTTATTAACAACTGGCATATAACTCATTAATTATCATTAAAGCGCGTAACCAGTTCTTGGTTTATGGAAAAACTTCTTGAATATTGAGCTAGGAAAATCTGCGATGGAATGTTTCTACGATTTGCATCGCAGTACCGCATATCGTTGTATCGCATTACCGCACTTTCATCGTGCTATTTTATCGCAAGGTTGTTTGATCGCAATATCACAAAGATTTCAGATAGCAATATCGCAATATCGCAGATTGCTTAATCGTTTAATTGTCATGTGTATTTTATGTAATTTTGCGACATGCGATACGCGATATCACATATTGGAGATTTTAAGGTTTTCCAACGTGAGTGTTCATTAATGGATGAGATGCGATGGAGTTTTGCGTCGCAATCTCGCATTTTATTATTTTGACTCATAAGAAAATGCCCTATCATTCTTTGCGCGATGCGATATTTCTTGAGTGACATATAAGCACTAATTGATTTTTTTTAATTTTTTGACTAAGGGTCCCCACTTATATAGTGTTATTGCTAATACTAAATAAGGAGGGGGGTTTTTGGTGGCCACAACACTAGGGTATCCATGATCGGGTAAGCTCTACCATCAAGTGGTGAGATGAATAAAAGAGAGTGGCTAAATTCGCAACTTCACGGGGTCGGCCCTAAGGCACAAAAATGGTGTTGATGTTCAAAAATACGGTAATGGAAAGAATGACCTACCCCTATATGCTAGTGAAGGGAAACATAACTCAGGGCCATGATTATAGGTGAAAGCTTCAAGAAGAGACTCAACATGTGATTCCCCATCCTTCCTACAAAAAGAGACTGGGAAAAGTATCATAAAGTCCAAAACCCTCCAAGCTCCATAAATTAAAAAAGGAACTCATACCTCATTGGAAGATCATTGTGAGCTTGAAAAGCAAGTGGAGAGACTCCAAGGGTTTGAAGGCAGAAAGAAGAGGAGTAGGAGGAGGCATCTTCAACTAGGTAAGTGATTTTCATCCCATGCTCCATGCATTTAGTAATTACGTATGAGACCATGGTTAATTTTTCCACAGGGTGTAAGTTTTGGAGGAGAAAAACCCTCTATCATTGTCATGTAATAGAGGATTTTTGACCAAAGAGTCATAGTCATAGTCATGATAAATGTAAGAGAGCGACCAGGGTAAAACATTCCATGTAGCATGCCAGCGACCCTGGAGAAAAATAGGCAAAGCTACAAAATGCTTTCTCGTGGTTTCCTTTGGTTTTTTTGTGATGGTTGTTACTAAACAAACTGTGGTTTTGTGCAGGGGGAATCATGACAAAATGGAGAGAGAGACAACATTCCCAAAATGAGATTAAATCCATGGGCCATGTTCCAACCATCAATTCCGTGAGAGATTGTGGATTGTTGAAGTTCTTCCAGGACCCTAGCATGACCAATCAAACATTCTTGTTGGTTTGCATCATTCGATGGTGGGATGTAACCACCCAACAATTCATAATAGGGCCAAAGACTTTTCCACTAGAGATTTCAGACATATACTTCATTACTGGGTTATCACGATGGGGCACTCTACTAGTTTTGTAAGGAAAAAGCAGTAATGGGGCAACCATTGCCAGTATGAGGGAGGCCAACTGTAGGGACGGTGTTAGAGAGAAGGATAAAATTTACATAGATGAGATAAGGTACTTGAAACTATGCACCCTAGCATATACAGTGAGTCGAGTAGCGGGGACACAAGCACCCCATGTAGTGACCATTCCTCATTTGGAGTTGTGCCTCAGATGCTTAGAACCCATCGTGTTTAATTGGTGTGAAGGGACGTTGACCAATGTCAAGGCTCAACTGGCCAAGTTGAAGTGGGGGAAGACACAAATCTGTACTTATCGGAATCTACTCGTAAGTTTATTCTTTGAGAAGATATTGGTAATGCGACCCATGATATTGAACTATGTGGTCTATCCATCACCGAGAGAACCATGCATGACAAGATGGTCTTCAATCATGCCACGAGACGAGGGTGTACACACAAGAAATTGGTTCCTGGATACCTACTAGAAGTGGTTGAGAGTAGAAAACTTGTCGGTGGATGACTATCCATATGAAGGGTATACTTTGAGGGAGATTCAGGCATGGAATTGCCCCCAGGCAAAGATTTCGATGCAACAAGTAATTTTTTTTGAAATTTCATGGCTTTATAATTTTCTAGATTTTTTGAATATTTAATTTTTTTTGGAATGGATAAATAGGTAGTAAAGGATGATATGTTATGAAGATGTGGCACCTATACACCCAACAAGATATTCTCCATTGCAGAGACATGTGCCAATTTCCCTAACACCAGCAGTACCAGAAGAGGCAGCGGAGAAGGATGAGGAGCTGTGGGAGTTTACTCATAACATGTGTTATCACCTAGATTTACCTCAAGCTGAAGGGAGGCAACTTCCAGGGTAACCACAAACCAAGCTTAGCCTTGTAGATAGCCCTACAAGGTCGGGAGAGGGCTCTCTCCTTATGGATCTCAGTCAAGATGACTGGATCAGGAACAAGATTTTATGCTAGGTATAATAGATCAAAGGTTTTCATAGGTTTTGTTGGTTTTTTTCCAGATCAGGAGGAGCTGGGAAATTTGGGTCTGGGAAACTAAGTCAGAATTGCAGGGTGTTCTATGGGGCAAGGTAGGGATACGCTTTAGCACCTTAGGCTTGATGGGGTGAAATTATAGACTGGTGAGGAGCTAAGAAGGGCATGAGCAAGTCATGAATCCTTCCTAAACAGTAGAAAAAACATGAAATACCTGTGTTTTCCAAAGGCGAAGCATTAAACCTAATGTATTCCACCTATCCGACATGAAAACAAACAATTAGAAGAAATTGTATGAAAGAGGCATACATAAATAACATGAGAACATAATAACATAAGAAGAAACACATGCTAAAGGCCATACCACAGGGATCCCATAAAAATAGCTGCAACTTTATTAGTTTCCTACCAAAACTGCTACAAAGTGATATGTGTTTTAATACATGAGCATCCAGCTGAATCCAACCTTTTCAAATGACAAAGAGAATACATGATATAGACATATAAACCACTCATCCTAGCCATCAGGGGTCGAATTCATGAGAAGAGGAGCTATTTCAACCATTTCTAATCAAGGAATTGGAATCTAGGCAATTAAACCACTTGCCTCTAAAAGAGGGAAAATTGATTCATTACCCTCAAAACCACTTTTAATCTAATGAATATACCATATACTAGTGTTTTACTATTACATTTAAAAAACATGGCATTAATTACATCAGTAAATTCACCTTCATGACAGAGAAAACAAGAAAATAGTCGAAATTTAGCAAAATAGTCCTCCTGAGTAAAAATGCCCTATGCACAATGCCACTGGTCCTACACACAGTGCCACTTTGAGTCCACTTTTGGAGGCCTTTCCATCATCCAAATTGAGCCCAGGATAGCTCATTGGAAATATATTCAAGTCTACTTTCCAAAAAACCTATAATTTTGGCATTTGGATATTATTTGACCCCTCAATAGTTGATTCTCTCAAAGCTACTTTTGTGTGTCCAAAAACTGGCAGAAAGGTCAATTTTGGAGTGTTTTTGGACCTTCTGGTGGACTAGTTTTGCTCCAAAAATTCTGAGAATTTCTAGGGTGCATGTCCTAAATGCCCTGAATCCAAAAATGCAAGCCATTTTTCCATTTACTGCCCCTAGAAAAAGCGCAATGCTGGTAGCATTGCGCTTCTGAGCAGATTTTTTGTGTATTGAATTTCTAAAATTCTAAAATGACAAAATTTCCTCAAAAAATGCCCAAAATTGGTATGAGGCACCACCATCAACTATTTGATTAGCCAAGGAGGCTTCAACCAACATCTTTAATCTATCCTCCTCCTTTTTTCCTTCTAAAGCCATCCTTAACCTAGCCTTCAACTTTTTGATCCTCATGTTACAAATTTATTGGGAGCCATGTAATGGTATGCCATCTGTCTAAGAATTTTCTTGTCCCTGTTGGCCTTCTCAATGATCCCTTCAAGATCTAGGTTGACTCTCTCAAGCGAAGTCTCCCTATTGTTTTCAATCTCCTTCTCAATAGGAGTCAGTGTGACTTGTGTCTCTTTGCCAATTTGCCTTTTTTCTTTGAGCACTTCCAGCTCCATGAGGACTTGTTTGTCACTCAATTATTTGTTCTCCTACTCCATGTTGGCATTTTGGCACAGGTGTAGCGCTACGATATAGGTGTTGTCCTTGATGGCAACTCTCTTTGAAGACAGATCTCAGTCCAGACTACAAGAATGAAGAGAAATTTCATATACGTAGGTTCATCAAGCCCAAGTTGCGTATACACGCTGGTACGATATATACTAAGTCGCGGATATGCAGTCTCGCTATATACGAAGTCACGTATACATGCAGTTTCATGAACAGAAAAGAGCGTACATGTCGAGAAGCTTTCTTTTGGTCCGTGGTAGTTAGTCCTCAATACTTAAGCCTATGTTTTTGGACCAAGGTATCTCGACAGTCGTGTTGATCCCAAGTTTTGAAGTTGATGGTTTTGTATTACTATGGTTTTGGACTGTGGTATTGAGAAGGACGTAAGGCTATATAAGGAGAAGAAGATCATTAGGCAATTGTATCGAAAAAGTCTTGAATATCTAATGAAGAAAGAGATCTAGTATGCAGGTTCTGGGTTGATGATACATTGCTTGATCTGAGCTAAGGAGAGATCACACTGGTTGATGGAAGACTAGATCTAAGGATAGATCAGGATCAAATTGTTTGAAATGAACTATCTTTATATGGTTGATTATGCGTATTTTTAGATCTGCATACTGACGCAATGTTATGTTCTAGGTATGACTGATGTCTGGTACAGCTGCGAAGTTTTAAGAAAATACTTTTAGATCTGTACGCAGGTTGGCTTCGGTAAAAGTGCGTGTATATGCGGGTTTGTTTCATTGAAGTAGCGTATATCTTTTGAAGCTTAATTTTTGGGGTTGCAATTGGGTTTGACTGTTATTGCAGAGTTCTGTAGTCTGCTCTGTGTTCTGGTGACTGGGTGTTGACAGGGTTTCAGTGGTTCAGTGTTTCAAAGATTGATGATGCTAGTATTGGTTGTTTTGTGCTTCAATGATTTGTTATGAAAAGTGAATGAATCGTGGTCTTCAAATTGTAATGTTGTGCTTCAGGAGTATCCAGTCTGAAAATTGATGAAAAGTGGTACCTGAAGAAAGAAGATTGTAGGCCAGCACCTACGTACTAGTATCTTAGCTAGTACAAGAGCAAAGGGGGTTGGAGCTCCCTTCCAGGAGAGTCTGGAAAACGAGAGAAGGTTGTAGCCTTCTGCAGGTTGTAGCCCGCTGTCAGGCGGAAAGAGTCGATAGTGCGGACACAACCAACCTCCCTAGGAGCCTAAGACTCTCTAGTGACAAACAAGACAAACAAGAGAAATCCTTCTCTAAACATGCATTTACTATATAAGAAATCAAGTGTTTAGATCCTACCTGTAGTCCAGCGCTGTTGTAGCAGTCCAGCCTCACTGATCCGGATGAGCTCCTCCTTCACTTCGAAACCTGCATTCACTAACAATCAAACGATTAAATAGCACTTGATAATCTCATAGACTAAAACATATTTAACACATAGACCAAGGAGTACATGAAACAACTCATAAATAACAAGTTATTGAGAAGAATGGACTCATTTGCATTAATAGGAAACAAAAGGAACAATTACAACCTGAGCCTTGGTGTTGTGCAAGTCCCTCCCAGGGTCCATCAAGAGTTCTCCTTTACTTTGACAAAGCTCACCCACTTCCAAATAGAACAAGCAAAGATGGCAATCTCTCCTCACAAGCTTCTAACTGGGAGTCCTAATTCCAGCAGCATCTACCCTTAGAAATGTTTAGCTTCCAACCTCCCCTCCTTCTGGCCCAATGCCTGTATTTATAGTGCTCTAGAGGAAGTTATTCAGGTCCACCATCAATGGGATAATCCCCTCTTTGGATGGGATAGCTCCCTTATTGATGGGATAAGTTCCTCTTTGGTAGGGGTACATGAACCATCTGGAGGCGCTCAATACACGTCGAACAACCTTCTAGAATTCTCTAGAAATGACCACAAGTAACTTTTTAAAGATGAAACTTGCGCATTTTGACCTTTACAGGGGGACGCACCTGCCTCTTTACATACAGAGCGTACAAGTACGCAGCTTTTGTGAACATTGGGTGCGTACCCGCAGGTAAGGTTGAGAGAACCTGCGTACCCAGAGATAAATACATTTATAAAGACTTTCTCTCTTTTTGGAGTTTGACATGGAGAGCAGAGGTATAAGACTTGCCCAGGAGGATAGCATGACTGTTGATAGAGCCATACTAACTGTAAATAGCCATGGTGACATTTTTTTAGTGTAACAGATTGCCCCCTAAAGTGCGAAGCCTGTAATAGATTAGGGTTTTGTATTATCTAGGAAGGGTGAAGCGCTTTATCATTTCAAGGATTATCTCGTGGAGAGCCTGGTCAGAACCTGCAATTTTCAACACAAAATACATGTATAAGATTATATCATCACTGAGGTAGGCATTCCCATACTCAGATCAAAACTTTAACTAACAGACTAACTACTCTGATACAGGAATGATCTTGCAGTACATCATAATCATAAACTTTTGTAAACACAGTATGGGCGCAGCCATCTGTTTATGATTAGTCTACTTAGATAATGAATACAAAACTCCTCGCAGCCTGGATGGTGGGAACTAGATCCAGGGTCTTCATTTCTGCTTCCCGAATTGGTACGATTCTAGCCATGCGATTAAATGGGTTGATGTCGAACATGGTAGAAACCACTTGATTACCAGTCGATGATGTAAACTGTTAACAAGTGTGAGAGAGACCACTAGTAATGTCAATGGTTCTCAAAGTACCCAGTACAATCCATGAGATGTGAATGAATGAGTTGATGTCGAACATTTCACGGAATCCTTCGATCGAAAGTCAATGATGTAAACTGACGTCAAAGGCGAGAAACCTGCCATTGATGCATGCAGACTTCAAGGTACTGACAATTTCTAAGTCATCTCTCTAGATAATGTGCTGATGTCGATAGAAAGCGACCCGTTGCAGGCAAGCCCACAACACGAAATCATTGTTCAAGTTGAAGAGATGTTGCTGTAAGGACCGACTCAGGGATGGTCAAATGGATGACAAGTATTTTGCAGATGAAAGTTTTGCTTGCAGACCTCTTGAACACATAACGACACAACAGATGGCTTGGTGATAAATGACTCAAAGTTAATCCCCGGAACCCGGCTGAAGACTTTCAATGTGGTTTGATCAACCGTGAGGTAAAGGATTTCCCAACCCAGGTGAATGAAAAGTGTCGTGTCCAAGAGTGGTAATAAAGTTTCTTCCGAGACAAAAGATAACAAATAGGCTCATCTTCTCTCTTTTCCCCCACCATTTCTGGCAAGTACCTCTTTATTTTTAACAAGCTTGAGGAGGATAACATATGCTTGATTATAAGCTCATCCTTCGGATGAGTCCAACCTAGTTTTGATTCGAACCCTAGGAAGGAGTGGTTCATTCCTATTTGTAATTGAACAGGCCCTTTACTGTGAAATTTTAACGAGCCCAGTATAGGAGAAACTCGGCATTTTTCAATTTTAGAGAGTCTGAAAAACTTAAGAAGACTCCAGGTTGAACTTTTTCGTAAATTTGTGTCCCCCAAGCCCGAAAAAGTATAAAATAATACCCGGGAGAACCGCTTGATCTTGCGACCAAGGAGTACTTTCATGATTAGTGTCTCTGATCTGAAAAGTAAAAAGCGATCAAGGACACGTCGTTTTATTTCCGTATCGAGTTTGAAACGACAAAAACCCGGCAATCTTTTCCTGTTTTTACGGTCAGAAAAGAGCTATAAGGGGACCGTCTTTTAATTTCGTTTTAACGAGTGTAAAAGAAATGCTCGGCAATCTTTTCATTTTTTAGGAGTCTGAAAAGGGCTTAAAAGAGAACTCCAAGGTTTCACTTTTTTGTAAGTTTTAAGGAGTTTGAAAAAGGGATAAAAATGTACTCATGGTTTTCACTTTTTCGTAAGTTTTAATGAGCTCGAAAAAATGATAAAAATGTACTCACATGGCCGACTTTCAATTTAATTTACGAGCAGGAAAAGACGGAAAGAACTCGGCCTTTTCATTTGTTTTACGAGAATGAAAAATAGCAAAATAATCTCGGTATTTTCATGAGTTTAACGAGTCTTGAAAATAACTAAAATTGACTCGAGATAGGTTTCATTTTTACAAAAGCTTGAAACAGACAAAAACTATGCTTCAAAGTAGTTTCATTTTTTCACAAGCTTGAAACAGAGAGAAAACTGTGCTTGATGCCCCCTAAGCGTAACTTCTAGAGTGCATGCCCCCCAGCTTCATTTCATTCAACTACGGTGGATGAAATGAAGGTTCAAGTACGAGATCATTTGAAAGACTCGACCTAAAATTACATAAAAAACTGAAATAACTAACCTAAATATACAACTTGACATTTATGATATCTAGTCAATCTCTCGACTCAAGTAGAGGAGGATTTGTTTCATTTTTTAACGAGCTTGACACAGGAAAAGAACTATGCTCGGATTCAGTTTCATGTTTACGCAAGCTTGAAATGAAAAGCTATGCTTGTTAAAGTTCACATGCCCCCAGTATAATGACGCAAAACGAGGTACATGCCCCCCAAGCTTCATTGCATTCAATGAGGTGGATGGAATGAAGCTTTACTTTCAAGATCTTGGAAAAACTCGTGGGGGATGTTTCATTTTTTAGTGAGGTTGACACAGGAAAAGAACTATCCTCAAAACCCTTGTTTCATTTTTTAAACGAGCTTGACACAAGATAAGGAACTATGCTCATAACTACTCTACAATCTACTTAACAAAACTCTACTCTAAAAACCTTGATTCATTTTTTAACGAGCTTGACACAAGACAAGGAACTATGCTCAAGACTCCTTGTTTCTTTTTTTTAACGAGCTTGACACAAGACAAGGAACTGTGCTCTAAAATCCTTGATTCATTTTTTAATGAGCTTGACACAAGACAAGGAACTATGCTCATAACTACTCTCTACAATCTACCTACTTAACCTACCCTTGTTTCATTTTTAAACGAGCTTGACACAAGACAAGGAACTATGCTCAAAAAGTTCGCATGCCCCCAATTTAATGATGCAAAATGAGGTACATGCCCCCCAGGCTTCATTGCATTCAACCAGATGGATGGAATGAAGGTTTACTTTCAATATTTAACTTGAAAAGGGAGTTGTTTCATTTTTAAGGAGGTTGACACAAGAAAAGAACTATCCTCATACCTGATTCATTTTTTAACGAGGTTGACTCAGTAACAGGAACTATCCTCATACCTGATTCATTTTTTAACGAGGTTGACTCAGTAACAAGAACTATCCTCAAAACCCTTCTTTCTACAATCTACTTACATATCCTAAAATCTAGCTGATTCATTTTTTAATGAGGTTGACTCAGTAAAAGAACTATCCTCATGCTAGCCTGTTTTATTTTTTAACGAGGCTGATACAGGAAAAACTATCCTCGTCCCTGATTCATTTTTTAATGAGGTTGACTCAGTAAAAAGAACTATCCTCTGACCAACTGATTCATTTTTTAACGAGGTTGACACAGTAAAAGGAACTTTCCTCACAACTCCTTGTTTCATTTTTTAATGAGCTTGACACAAGACAAGGAACTATGCTCATGACTTCCAATTTCATTTTTTAATGAGGTTGAGACTAGAAGAAACTATCCTCACACACACTGATCATGGCTTCCAACTGGAAGAAAGACATGTCAATGGACACACCTTGATCATGGCTTCCAAAAGGTCTTCATCAGAAGGAAGAGCGCTTCTCTGGAAGGAACACATGTCAAGGGACTCAAAAGAGATAAGAACATCGTGTTCAAGTAATCCCATAGAGTTTTCCATGTCAATTACCGGATCTAAATCAAAGGAAGATGAGCAAACAGTGAGAGGCTCACTTACATCGGTAACTGAAAACATGGGACCAGTTGCCACATAATTAACCCGTGGCAGGGTAGATACCACTTGATTACCAGGAACATTTAGGGCTGTCATATTATTGGTAGTTGAGACAAGACTAGGGAACGAAAGCTGGTCTACAGTCACAATATTTCCATTGTGAGGGAAAGACATCACGCGAAAGAGTGTCGATACGACAGCTTTCATTGCATAAACATAGTCTCGCCCAAGGAGTAAATTGAAATCCAAGGGACCTCGAACTACCATAAGATCAATACAGACAGTTTTACCTTCCAAGGTAATAGAAAACTTAGGAAGGATCCCTAAAGGTTCGCTAATGGTTCTATTAAAAGCTTTCAGATTCTGCGTAATAGGCGCAAGCTGAGGGGAACCAAAAGCTTTCCAAACAGTTGAGGATAAAATACTAACAGAAGCACCTTCATCTACCTGAGTACGATGTATGTCCCTACCACCAGCCTTGACAATGATTTGGAAAGGGATGGAGGAAGGAAGACGAGGTTCTGTCAGTCTATTCCAATCAAAGGAAAAGACCTCAGTACTTGGAGGGGGTTCTATAGAAACAGGTGAAATGCCCCCCGGCATAGAAGAATCTAATGTAACAAGAAGAACCTCAGCGGTATGAAGTTCACTCTCTAAATGGAAAGTGGGATCGACCGAATGTGAAATTGAATCGACCACTTGATCAACTAATGGATCATCAACCTGAGTGACATGAGTTTCACTCTCCAATGGAAGAGTGTGATTGACTGTACTTGAATTTAGATCAATCACTCCGTCAGTTGACGGTAGGTTGGGAGAAAGTTTACGGTAACCAGTTGGAAATTCTTGCTGTGGAACAGTAAGTTTTTCCAACAATGCTGAGGCTTCATCCATGTGAGGGAAAATGTGAGTTTGATGACTCCCTTTGCATAACTTACAAGGAAACCTAACTTTACCCTTTTTCCCAGGAACCTGACTATCACTGGTTGATGGATCAACGGAAAGTTGATGAGATTTTTCTGACCATACTTCCAAGACCTTTGGAATACCAGGACAATTGACAAGGAAGTGGTCACCCTTACAAAGCCTGCAAGGGTATTTTGGTTTACGATGCATGTCGGAATTTTCCTCTACACCACTAACACTTACAGTCGTGGTTGGTTGGTTGACTTCTTTCTTATCTTGCTTCTTCTTCTTCTTCTTTTTCCCTTTCTTCTTCTTCTTAGCCTCCTGGTTATTAGCATCAAGGCTTTTACCAGGTGAAGAGGAAGAAATGGAGGAAGAAAAATTAGGCGAAGAAGGTAAAGGGTCAACAGAAGGTTGGTGATGTTGTGATGGTGAACTCTGTTGAGGTGAAGCATCCGGTTGAGATGGAACAATTGGAGTATTTTGGTGCAACGAAGTTGAAAATAACCATATCGGTAAACCTATTGTAAATCCAGGTAATGACAAAGTAGCCATATAAGGAGGACCAACATTTCCAAAGTAAGGAAAAGTACTAGGATTCTCATTAGGAGGGGTTCCTAGGTTGATAAATTCCGGAACATTTGCCATTATATTCAACTTCAGTGAATTTTATTAACAATCTTAAAACTAAAATTAACAATTCACAATTCACACCTAACAATTAAAATTCACAGTTCACACCTATGGTCTCTAAAAGTAAAAACAAACAAATTAACACGCGCTATCAAATCTAGGAGTCAAACCATACACAAACAGTAGCCTTCCGGACCGAAAACACTAGTTGGTGATGAAGCCCAACATCGCCGAATTCAGTACAGAAGTGGTGGGTGGAACAGTTACCCCGGCAACCTGCTTAATGAATAGACTGGACCAAGTTCCTCCACTTTAACCGTCTCGAGTGAAGTGAACCCCCCAGAAAATCCAAGTGAGTCTAGCCGACGTCTGCTCCAGGTACAGTGGGATCTTCCCTCCACTGTCACCTTGGGTAGAACCCTAAAGATAATGGTCACTAAGGTCACCAACAGCAACAAATACACCTGGGGGAACAGTCTACACTCAGATAGCACGCAAGGGCAGAGTATCAAGCTCAATCCCCTTGCCAGCTCCTTGAGAATAATCCAAGGTTTACCGACAAGTGACCCCTGGCTCCTTGACAATGGTTAATCCGAGGTTTATCGTTTGTAATACGTGCGTGTCTGGCGTCGTTCCCAATGAGGGAGGATTGATCCCCTCACTGGTTCGGACACGAGCTCGTGCTTCTCCTTTAAGAGGAGCTTTCCCAGAGTATAAATGTAACAGTTGGATTTATCCTACCACAAGATGAGCTACTTGTTTGGTTTTGCTGTCTTGGAGAGTTAATTACTCTCCTACTCCAAGACACTAGCCTAAGCTATGTTGGTGTTTCAGAGCCCTAGAAATGTAAAAATTACTAGATGAATTTTAATTAAGCGCTGTGTTATTAAGGCTGTTATTACTCAAATGGGTAAATGGATATGAAACCAATGTTGTTATGACCCGACTCAACTGAATGCAATCGAATATGATAATGTAATCTTTTCAATTCGATGAATCCTAACTAAAGTAAGGAGAGAGTTTCCATTCACTTCCAACAATGCAAAAAATTGATCACTAAGAGAAAATATAACAAATTCTCTAATGCACTAATTTCATCAAGAAAAACTAATGCAAATCAATTCCAAACCATTTTTTATTTTTATTTTTGTGTAAATTCAAATCAAAGAAAACTGATCTAAATCTACGATTGATTTTTCAGAATGTAAAATATGCAATTGTAATCTATGCACAATTCACTTGAAAAGTATGCAAATGTAATCTATGCACATTTTTCATTCATATTCTGAAAATGAGAATTCTAATTATGCAAATGTGATCTATGCAAGAGAATCCTCAAACACAAGACGATTCTAATGTGAGCTAAGAACCGATCAAGTGCAAGTTGAGAAAATTGGGTGAGAGTTCCAAAGATCAAAAAGTAAAAACACTCAGAGGCGATTAACACTCAAACAAAAAGATGCAAAATTGTGAAAATACTGAGACAAACCTCCAAGTAATGACCAAAGGAAATCAAATTAAGAATTTCTCAAAAAAGAGACTCAAAACACCCAATTGATGAAAGCTTAAAGCAGG